>OY757011.1:107724836-109052336 GCA_963580285.1 Lucinisca nassula
TGGTGATTTCTACAGTGTCTAGCTGGGGGAACAAGGTCATCTGTTGGAATGCTGGCGGCACCCTTTAAACCTTCGTATAAAAGGATGAGCCTACTGCCTTTTCTCCTTTTCTTGAGAGACTCCCATTTTAATTTTCCAAGTATTCCAGCCATGCTCCCAGTTTCAAAGCAGTAAATACCGGTTCGATCCCCGGAGGCGGAGATTATTTCGGTGTCCGAACACGCTCCATTGGCATCATTTGCAGGGATGAATGCCAAAAAGCGCACCGTCTTTGGATCGGGATGTTAACTGGAGACCCCCTGTGCAGGAAGAGTCATCTCCTGTGCAGGTTAAAGACCCTACCGTAATTACATCATTAGTGTGTAGGCTTTCAACCCTGCAACCTGGAGTGTATGTAATGTACACCTGCTAGTAATGGTCAAATGTGACCGATCGCAGTATAAGTAGAAAGAAAGATAGATTATCACTCAAGGTATTTCTTTTTTATATCCGCACTTTTTGAAGAAAAGCAGATATACTGTAATTGGTCCCGTCCGTCAGTCAGTGCACATTTCCTCATAATGCGAACTCCTCCTGGTCTCCGGACGTTAGCCCCCCAATGACTTAATCTGAAAATGGACATTTGCCCCCCAGTTGAAAATGCGACCCGGACAATTGCCCCCCAGAGCTTATTTTTGGTATGGACATCTGCCCCCCAGTGCTTATTTTACAGGTGGACATTTGCCCCCCATTGCTTATTTCAGAAAGGGACGTTTGCCCCCCAACCTTGCTAGAACCATCTCTAGATAGTTCTAACATGCCTTAATTTTTTTCTGAAAACTTACAAGGATATTCATTATACAGACTTGTATATAGCCACATAATTTACATGATAATGTTTTGGTTATGGTTTTACCATGCGGTGCACCATGCTCGAAAGAAGCTGAGAAGGAGATCTACAAGAATATTGACCCTAAGTCCTCAGAAGTATACCACCTTGCTAACCAGATGAGAAGAGAGAATGCTGATGTTGTAGGTGACAAACCAGTAAAGAAAGATGCAGGGGAGATGTCAATGAGTGAAGACTCAAAGCTGAGGGCCTGGTTAGAACACTACAAAAGGCTACTCAATGTTGAGTTGGACTGGGACCCAGACCACCTGTCTGATGAACCACCAGTGGAAGGGCCGCCCATCCCAATCACTATTGATATGGTTAAGAAGGCTATCTCTCAGATGAAGACTGGCAAAGCACCGGGTCCCTCTGGTATAGTGGTGGAGATGATAAGAGCTGCAGGTGATGCGGGTGCCTCAATGATCCGCGACCTTGCAGCTGCAATCATCCGTGATGGGATGGGACCCTCTGACTGGGAACAGAGTTTCATTGTCTGTCATTACAAGGGCAATGCATTGGAACAGGACAACTACCGTGGTCTCAAGGTGACAGAACAGGTTATGAAAGTCCTGGAGAGGATTGTGGATGGCCTCATTAGGCAGTTGGTGTCCATCGACAATTCCCAGTTTGGCTTCGTCCCAGGTCGCACAACAGATGCAATTTTTGTTGTCAGACAGCTGCAAGAGAAGTATCTGGCGGCCAACAGGAGACTCTACATGGCTTTTGTAGACCTGGAGAAGGTATTTGATCGAGTGCCTTGGAAAGTCATCTGGTGGGCACTAAGAAAACTTGGAGTGGACGAGTGGATTGTGAAACTGGTCCAAGGGATGTACGCTAATGCTCGGAGCCGTGTCCGCGTTGGTGATGGTTACAGTGAAGAATTCGAGGTGAAGACTTTTCATCATTGTGCTTGAAGCCTTGTCATGCGAGTTCCGCTCTGGAGTCCCCTGGGAGGACCTGTATGCTGATGACCTTGTCATCATACTCATAGCTGAATCCCTTGAGGAATTTGTCAGGAGGTTCTTAACCCTTGTTCTGCGGGTCCCGGAATAATCCGGTCTCACAGGCCCAGGCCGAATGGCGGCTCCCGAAATAATCCGGATTCACCGGTACCAGCTTATACCCGCATATATCCTTCAACCAATAAAACGCCGCCTACTATTGACGCTTCGGTTGGTTGCTATGAACATCAGAAATAACGTTTCCGCATATCGGACAATATTATTGGTTTTTACAGGTAAGTCACGTCCAATTAGAATTCGGAAGCGTACCTGAATTAAAGATGGCGACATACTCGACACAAATGTGTCATTTTTCCCCGATTTAAATATGAATTCCGACAGCGGGTTGGAAATGAAGGCTTTTAATCGGCCAAAATAAATAGTGACAGAGAAGACCGTTATTCAGGGGATGAAGACTCCATCGATATGGGCCGAAAGAGATGCCCAACCATTACGGTTGCATTCACAGGTGTGCATGGCATTTCCGAGGCTACAGGGCTGCCAGATGACCCCAGTATTGCCGACTAAGTCCATAAATGTGAAAAAACAAGTTGGCTTCTTTAAAAAGAATCCAAAGGATGGGTCTGCTGGCTCGCACAGTGAAAAACTACCATTCTGAAAAATTCAATGAGCAACATGTGTGTATTTCCTTTGATGTTCCTTTGAAGGAAAAAAAACTAACTTTGACAGGTATTTTGTTTTTTTTCTTCAAATTTTATCATACCTTTACCTTAATTAATTAATTCTACAGGTAAAAGGTCTCCGCATACATGCTGATATCAAAATAGGACTGTTTACAATTTTGTATCACATGTACATGAGGTTTTACCTTATTAGTGGTTCATTGCAGGATAAAATTGCTCTTTTCAATATGCAGATGTCTTATATTTTGGGGAAAAAAAACTTAACTTACCTGTACTTTTAACCTTTGATGCTAGACTTTCTCGTCACACCTGAGAACCCAAATTTTTTTCTACAGGCCACAAAATCAAAGGGGCACAAAAATATCACAAAACAGCATGGTATTGAAAGAAATAACACAGGTTTTACAGCATTTTATTACTTTTTATTACCTTTACCTTAATTAACTAATTAATATTTTACAGGTTAGTGGACATTAATGAAAAAATATAAAAATTCTCAAAGTACAATATAATACCTTTACAATGATATATAACATGTCAACATCCAAACATCAAATATTGTCAACAATCTTATCTAAAACATAATACCCACATTTTACAAGATTACCCAAAAATACTCAGCCAGGAGCACTAGAACTATATAGTAAATTCAGCAGAACAAGGGTTAACTTGGAAAGACACAATGGAGGCGAAAGGGCTGAGAGTGAATGCAGGAAAGACAAAGATCATGATCTGTGGTACGGGTCTGGACCTCTTGCAGAGTACAGGCCAGTTCCCATGCGCTGTATGTCGCACTTGAGTGGGCAGCAACAGTATCTTTTGTAATGGCTGCAAGTTCTGGGTGCACAAGAAATGCAGTGGGCTCAAACACTTGATAGAGGACCCTGATTACAGGTGTACACGGTGCCAAGGAACTGCACGCCCCTTAGATGGCAGACCACAGAGGGAAGTCCAAGTCGGATCCGACAAGCTGGGGGTTGTAGCTTCCTTCTGCTACCTAGGTGATATGCTCTCTGCAGCGGGTGGTTGCGACCTTTCAACTACATCACGTGTGAAAACAGCCTGGAAGAAATTCAAGGAGTTGCTACCAGTTCTCTCTACCCGCCACCTCTCGTTCAAGACATGTGGCCGTGTGTATAGCTCTTGCGTGCGGAGCGCAATGCTCCATGCCAGTGAGACATGGCCATTGACAAAGCCAAACCTCCAACGTCTACAGCCAAATGACAGGGCAATGATCAGACAGATCTGCAATGTCAAGCCACAGGACACTGTCACCATCAGGTCCAGTGAGTTACTTGAGCGTCTTGGCATTGAGGACCTGGACCTCATCCTGAAAGAGAGAAGACTTCGCTGGTATGGACATGTGGAACACTCCAACGGTGCAGTCAAGACTGCCTGTGACATACAGGTAAGTGGAAAGCGGGGGCCAGGAAGGCCCAAGATGACCTGGAAGCAGCTAACAGAAAGAGATTGCAGAGAATGGAAGCTCTCTGCTATCGATCCTCATGATAGACAAGCCTGGAGATCTGGTGTAAGATCTGCCATGCGTGCAGCAAGCCAGCTACCTGGAAGGGAGCCCACTTATGTGGACGTTGCCCCTGTACCTGCACGTTAATCAAAAATCTGTTGATGATGATGATTTACAGCCCATTCAAGATCATTTCAATTACTTCAAGAATTAACCATCAGGTTATCCAGTGTAAAACTAAAAACCACTTGAGTATAGGCGTCTGACATTGGACCCTCGGTGAGGCACAAACTCAATATATGGTTCTGTAGCTGACTGGCTTATCCTGCTGAATAAATTAAGCATCTCCAATTGTTGACTATTAACCATCACATTCTTGGTATATTTTTGTTAACTTAACAAATTGCATGACAACTTAACAAATTGATAAATCCCCATTATATATGGCATCTGATCTGGAGCCATACTGCTTTCTAAGGTAGGGGTTTTAAATAGCAGCAGGTTATTATGGTATTTATATGTATATAGATGGAGTAATTTATTGCTTAACATTTTGTATTTATGTTGATAATAAATCAATAAATACATTTTTAACCTCCTTTGTATTAGCCCTGGTCTATCTGGGGGCAAATGTCCCTTTCTGAAACAAGCAGTGGGGGGCAATTGTCCACCTGTAAAATAAGCACTTGGGGGCAGATGTCCATACCAAAAATAAGCTCTGGGGGGCAAATGTCCGGGTCGCATTTTCAACTTGGAGCAAATGTCCATTTTTAGATTAATTCATTGGGGGGGGTGGGGGGTGGGGGGGGGGGGGGGGGGGGGGGCAAATGTCCTGGAATCACTTCTCCTACACTGGTTGTCGGATGGTGTTCATATTTGACATGATGTTTGCATGGGATGTGTAGATTACACATAAGGTTTCTGTTGCTGGCTGTGACCTCCGGGGTCAAAGGTCTTATTGTAAAAGTGCGGATATTTGCGATTGGCCCCCAATTGACTTTGCTCTAGTTTCCTATTATTGCTACTCGCTCACATCTGAGCATTACGAGCAGGATTTCCTGGATGGTATTTTATTTTATTTTTTAAAGCGTCACTTTGGTCAGCGTGAGGCTCGAACCTGCGACCTCTCTATCACAAATCCGATGCCCTACCACTGCACCAAAAAATAAAGGATGAGCCTACTGTCTTTACTCCTTTTCAAAGATATTTTCAGATACGTATTTTGACTGATAATTTTTTTTTTTACATCAGGTATATAAAGGAGTCCCTATTCTCAAGGACTGTTCCCTGGGCTGGCTAAAATCTAGAAACGATGTCGTTACGCAAATGGTTCCCCAATAAATTGGCCATTTGACGTAACGAAGGGATTCATTCTACGACAGTGTAGCAAAATTTTTCTGACAGTTCTTTTAAAGTTATAGCGATCTGCCTTAAGTGTTACCTTAGTACTATTCGCTGGCACAAATTTCGACAGGTTGTCAGAACTATCAACGTAGTTTCATAGATTTCTGTGTTTTGGAATCATAAACTGACCATTGACAGCCATATTGACATGATAAACGCATGTCACGAATAACACAAATGTGTTCATTATAAAATGCGGTACCCGTACCGAACCCGGTACCAGTACCGAGACCGTACTCTCAAAATGATCTATACTTCTTTCTTTCTTTCTAGATAAGATAAGATTTACTTAAAGTCGGCAAGTTATGAACAATACAACATAAGCTCTGTATGAGCTTTTGAACCGACTGCAAAGCTTTTGAACCGACTGCAAAGACCTATATCTATCTCTATCTCTTGAACACTGCCGACCCCTCTCTCGAGTGTTATTGGCAGGTGGTGCGCGTTGGAATTAGTAAAGACTAAAGTGAGAAGACTAAGAGACCTGGCACAGGGTGTCAGGTGGGTGAAAAAAGGATTAAGAATTATGGTTAAAATTTTAGTAGGTGAGAGCAGAGTAAAATATGGGTTAAAACAAAGATTGTCAGCCTAGGACTGAATACCGGTCACTGCTCTCTTAAACAGATTTAAGTCAGGAAGAGTAGCGATGTGAGCAGATAACCGGTTCCTGAGGTGGGGGGGGGGGATAGAAAGAGAACTTTAGGTAATCAGAATTAACCTGAAGTTACCTAAAGGATATTGAGTGCATATGTCGTGTGAAGCGTGTTGGTGTTTGTATATAGTATGGGAGTTCAATTGCAACTATGTTGTGTACTATTTTAAGGAGTCTTGCGTCATATCTGCGATGTTCAAGAGATCTCCATCCCACATCCTTCTGC
Source organism: Lucinisca nassula (assembly GCA_963580285.1). Lineage (NCBI taxonomy): Eukaryota > Metazoa > Mollusca > Bivalvia > Lucinida > Lucinidae > Lucinisca > Lucinisca nassula. The sequence goes on from OY757011.1 coordinate 107,731,103, forward strand.
AGGGCTGTCACACTCGAGAGAGGGGAGTACTCATGTTTGACCCATCTGGCAGCACGTCTCTACACCTGTTCCACCTTCGTAACATTTGTCTTTCATAGTTGTGAAACTCAGCTAAGCACAGTCATTAATGACTGGGCAAAAATCTTGGACAAAGGGGGACAGGTGGACACATTTATTCTGGACTTCGAGAAGGCTTTTGACACCCCTCCTCATGAACTACTTAACCCTTTACCACTGCACCTGGCAGCAACTTCAACCAGCCATTGTTTCATAATGGATGGTCTGTTTTACACCAAACTCGGTATGAATGTTCATTAGGCAGTAGCCTTTCAAATGCTACCTTTCATGACTTGATCATTGTTGTCATGTAAAGAGGGGGCATCTCAAAGTTGGCAAAAAGTGTGTTTTCACATGAATTTTTGACCACATTTTCACACAGCTGTCAAGGCAACAATTAAGGTGTTTGGCACTGGCCATTTTCACTGTTTGCAGCATGTTTTATCAGCATCAATTTTCAGGCATTTTTGACCCAAGACTACCTCAGATATAAATTTTAGCGGCCGGTTGGGCCATACACCCAAATTTTTTTGGGATGTGAAGTGCAGGCTTTCAAGTGACTCCTGGTGAAAAAGTAGGAGAAAAGTAGGAGCCTGAGATATCAAAAAGTAGGAGAAAAGTAGGAACCTGAGATATCAAAAAGTAGGAGCTAATAGACACGAACATACCTCCATATGTCATACATTTTACCAGTTTTTCATTTTGGGCAGTTTTATTTGTGCATTTGAGTCTAATGTTTTTACATCAAAGTTAGCAGGCACCTGTAAAATGTTAGTGGCTAACCCATCTAGTACAGTTATTCATGACGGCAGCCTGAACTTCCAATGCTTTTGTCAAGAGTTTGCCACTGGCAGATATCTGTACCTAGATATTGACATATGTCAAAGTATTAATGAATTTTGAAAATTTACATTTGTGAGAAGCATCAGCTACAAGATGTCCAGGTGAAGGCATCATAGCACTGCTACAATGAATTCCTGTCATGCAAACTAAGACAGCATTTTAGATGCTCACTGAAGTCAAGGCTTTAAAGTATTGCTGCAATGAATTTCTGTCACTCTCAACAGAGCTCTAGTTGGTCACCCCAGACATCACAGCACTGGTGCAATGAATTTCTGTCAAGCTAAACAAGACAGAGCTCTAGTTGGTCACTTCAGTCATCACAGCATTGCTGCAATGAATTTCTGTCATGCTAAACAATACAGAGCTCTAGTTGGTCACTTCAGTCATCACAGCATTGCTGAAATGAATTTCTGTCATGCTAAACAAGACAGAGCTCTAGTTGGTCACTTCAGTCATCACAGCACTGCTGCAATAAATTTCTGTCATGCTAGACAAGAAAGATCTCCTGCTGGTCGATCACTGCAGTTAAGACATTGCATTACTGCTGCTTTGCATTCCTGTCATCCTCCATAAGACAGATCTCAGATTTTTCACTGCAGTTAAGGCATCATAGCACTGCTTCAATGTTTTTCTGTCAAGCTAAACAAGACACAGCTCTATTTGGTCACTTCAATTAAGGCAACACAGCACTGCTGCAATGAATTCCTTTCATGCTAAACAAGATGGAACTCTAGTTGGTCACTTCAATTAAGGCAACACAGCACTGCTGTAATGAATTCATGCCATGCTCAACAAGACAGAACTCTAGTTGGTCACTTCACTTAAGGCACCACAGCACTGCTGCAATGAATTCCTGTCATGCTCAATAAGACAGAACTCTAAATGGTCATTGCAGTTAAAGGCATCAAAGCATGGCAAATATGAATTACTTTCATACTTATCAAGACAATAATTCTAGTTGGTCACTGCATTTAAGGCAAATTTAAGCAGCACTACTGCAATGAATTCCTCTCATGCTCAATAAGACAGAACTCTAAATGGTCATTGCAGTTAAAGGCATCAAAGCATGGCAACAATGAATTACTTTCTTACTTATCAATACAATAATTCTAGTTGGTCACTGCATTTAAGGCAAATTTAAGCAGCACTTCTGTGCAATGAATTTCTGCAATGCTCAAAAAGTCAGAGCTCTAGTTGGTAACACAGTTAAGGCACCACAGAAGTGCTGCAATAAATTGATGTCAGGCTCAACAAGACAGAACCCTAGTGGGTAACTGCAGTTAAGGCATCACAGTACTGCCGTGTCATCGGCAAAAAGACGCTCCTGGGATTTGGAGACAGAAGAGGGAAGTTCATTGATATAGGCAAGAAAGAGGAAGGTCCCAAGGACTGATCCTTGGGAAACCCCAGAAGTGACAGGAACCTCAGTCGAACAGTCATCATCAAGAACAACAGATATTCTCCTGCCAGAGAGGAAAGATCGAGTCCAGTTGAGGATTTGTGGAGAGATGCCATATTCCTGTAGAATTAGTAGCAGTTTCTGATGGTTGACCTTGTCGAAAGCCTTGCTAAAGTCTAAAAGATCAGTTTGTTTACCAGAGGAGATATTGTTTACAAGGTTTTCTGTGAGTTCGAGGAGTTGAGTCTCGCAGGAATGTTTCTCTCGAAAGCCATGTTGGAGATCGTAGAGGATGTTGTAAGAAGTAAAGTGCGCAGGAAGATGGGAAGCCACTATATGTTCAAGAGTTGTACAGAGAATGCAAGTGAGATTACCAATAGTTTGCCGGGTCACTGGTGTCGCCCTTCTTGTAGAGTGGACAGACGTTTGCTTTGGTCCAGTCGCTTGGAACCTCACCTGTAGACAGAAACTTTTGAAAGAGGAGGGTGATTATATTTGCCAGCTCTTGTCTAAGCTCTTTCAGCAACACTGGTTTAATCTGATCCGTGCCCGCAGCTTTGTCGGGTTTGAGGTTGCCTAAGAGCTTCAGTACACCTTCTTTGCTGACAGAGATATCAGGGATCCGAGGATATTTACAGAAACGTTTAGGGACCAGGCGTCTCAGCTGTTGCATGCAGGACTGCTTCAATGAGAGAGGAGAAATGCCAGAGAAAACAGACTGAAATTGTCTGATTTGAGTAATCGTGAGACTTGGTCTCTAAGAGGGGCAGAATTTTTTGAGTCCTGGGCAGAATTATTAGAGTCCTCTACTTATGCTGCGATTGGTCACATTTGACCATTACTCGCAGTTGTATATTACATACACTCCAGGTTGAAGGGTTGATGACTCTTTCTGCACAGGGGACCTCCAGTTAACGTCCCGATCAGACGGACGTTGCACTTTTTTGCATTCAACCCTGCAAATGATACCAATGGAGCGTGTTCGGACACCGAAATAATCACCGCCTCCGGGGAGCGAACCGGGGTTTTAGCATCAGAGGCAAGTGCACTAACCACTGAGCTGTCACGCTCCTTACTTCATACACTGTCACACGCCCTCACGGACATTCTTGACAGGTGTGCGCCGTCAGTGCTGAAAAAGTATGAGTAATGAGATAAAGTACAAGATGGGATAGTGAGATGAGCAAAGATGAGAGGTTAAAAAGTAGGCGAGTAGAGGTGTTAAAAACAAATTTTATAAACATCATGTTTGGATCTACGGACTAGAGTGATGCAGCTTACCAACTGCTTCATTGAAAGCGTCAAGGGTTGGTTAGCATACAGCCGATTCGGGGAGGGCATTCCACTGGACTAGTGTCAGAGGAAAAAAAGGAATACAGTTAAAAAGTTCTTTGATGTAAGGACTTGGCGATTAGCCACAGAGTGGCAATAACTGGACACACATGGGTATTGGGATGAATGTATTCCGGCATAGGAATTGCTACAAGTCCACGAACTATATGGTAGACCAAGCAGAGATGCGCATCAGAATGTGTCTCTTCTGGGGATCTCCAACCAAGTCTTTCAAGCATGGCTGTAATGCTCGACCTTGTGTCATAGTCACTGGTGGTCCAGGGGGCAGCCCTCCATTTGATTTTTCTTTTCTAACTAGGGTAGTTTGGTTTGGGTAAAAGGGTTTCATACAGGGACTGCATACTCCAGTTGGGGCCTTGCCAGATTGTTGTATGCAGTCTGTCTCATCCTTGGCTATTTTGTTTTGATGTTCCTTCTCAGAAATCCAAGGGTCCTGTGTGCATTTCCAGTAATCATGTCTTATGTGAGAGTTCCAGGACAGACCATCGGATATGTCCACCCTCAAGTACCTAGCACTGGTGACCACCTCCAAGACCTGTCCATGCAGGTGACACATCACGTTTATTGGTCCCCTGCAAGTAGTCAACCATTATGTGGCCAACCCGGCACTTCGAGGGGTTGAACTCCATGTCCCACGTGGACTCCCACGCAGACGGTGTTTAGATCATTTTGTAGCAACTTATCACGGTCCGCCCCTTCTATGGTGAGGTAAACGGCCGTGCCGTCAGCATACAGGCGGACCTTTGATGCTAATTGTTCAGGTAAGTCAAAAGGATCGGACCCAGTACAGAGCCCTGGAGCACTCCTGATCTGGGATCGAACATGATTCCTCATCCTCAAGGTTTGCCGTATGTGACCGATTACCTAAGGAGGCGCGGATCAAACCCAGTGCCTTCCCTCTCATTCCGTACTGGTGGAGTTTCCTAAGGAGATTCGAGTGATTCACTTTATCAAAGGCCTTTAAAAAATCCAGCAGTATCAAAACAGAAGTGAAGGCAATGATCAGGAATCTATACAATTAATCCACAGCTCCCATCAGAGACACCAAAGGGAAAAAAACACGAACATGATACAACAGACACTAATGGAAACATCTCTAATGATATGGGAGAAGGTTCCTTTGTATAGAATAGAATACTGTTTATTTTCAAACCAAGGACCCTTGCGGGCATTAATTTAATACATGCGACACTATTTGGCTGTCAAAACATATATATGAATACTATCACAAGAGCAGAAAAACTTCTGGACAACAAAATATCAGTTCTTGCAGTGGGGATGTGAAATGCCAAAGACTGGGGCCTAAAAAAATAGCTGTGTTTCCGCTAACCCGACCGACCCTGCTTCAGATTCCACAACCACATCGACTACTTTTTTATCATTAAAATAAAAAAATAAAAATTAAAACACCGACCCTCCCATTTTCAATTTCCGACCCTAACCAGTATCGTCTTTGCATTTACCAAAGAAATTTCGCATTTTTTTAAGTAGAAGTAAAACAAAGATCAGGAATCGATACAATTAACTTACTCCATCCATCAAAGACACCAAAGGGAAAGAAACACAAACATTAAGCGACCAGACCATAATGGAAACCTAAACAAAGGAAGGCCATAAGGACAGTTACTTTCCCACAAAATGGCCATCCAAAATAAAAAGACACAAAAGATACACAAAGTAAGTAACAAACAACAACATAAATAAACCGCCACAAAAGAACCGCCTTGGAACGGTCAGTGGAAAGATTTCCACTGGGGGGCTTAAATAGATTTTACGTGGCCACATATGGTATTTAATGGCATAAGTACATTGATGGTAGTTTTGGGGATTTAGTACCTTCCAAATTACAGAGCTGACATTTTTGAGCAACTAAAATGAGTTTTGATAAACAGTGCGGGTCCCAATTTACAAAAACAAAAAACACCAAACAAAAAAAAAAAAAACAGAGGACCGACCAAGTTTTTTCCAGGAGAAAAAAAAATAAAAATAAAATGATAAAAAAAAAAAATTCTCCTACCTACCGACCAAATAATTTTTTCAGAATGTTTGTAGAAACACAGCTATTTTATTTACGCTTGATGATATCTGCAGCTCGTAACTGGTGGGATGCGGGTGGGTGGGGGAGGGTTTTTGAGAGGAAAACTGCTGGAATGCTGGCAACGGTCTAAAGAGATAGTGTCTGTTGGAATGCTGGCAAAGGGGGGGGGGGAGAAAGCAGAAAAACTAACCTATTCCAAAATCGGGAGAACTGGTCCTTCATATATGGCTTCTTTTACATCCTGGAGGCAGGGGCACCCTTAAAGATTTCGCCCCAAGAAACTAAGAGTTATATTTGCCTTTGTACACATGTTGCTAATATGAGTATTGCATTTCCGTCATGTATGAAGGTCACGCCAAGGTATTTAATGGCATCCACATATCTCGTGGACCGTTCTCTCTTAAGTGAAGGAAGTTTCGATTTTCTTTTGTTCTTTACCCAATTATCTGCATAATATTTGCGTAACAAAGTGATATCTCAAACCCCATTCTCTTGCCCAACACCCTAATTTATCTATATCCCTCCGAAGTTTCAATTAGTCATCGCTCTTTCTAATTCCATGATCGCAAACAAAGGAATCTGCGAACAGTCTTATTTCGGAGTCGTTTTCATTAGAAATATCATAACTGTTCAAAGAGAACACCATATGACCAATAACGAATTCTTGTGGGACACCAGACAAAACATGAGTCCACCCTGGGATTTCACCGTTAACAACAACTCATTGTTTGCTGTAGCACAGAAAGGAATCTATACATTTGTGTCTTCCCGCCAATGTCATAACAAAATAATTTACTTTTGAGCAGTTCATGAGAGACGTTGTCAAAGGCCCTTTCGACATCTGGAATAAATATATCCATCTGTCGTCCTTTATCTAAGATTTTTTACCCGGTCATTTATAACCGTGATCAGTTGAGTTTCACAAATGTGCATTTTCCTAAATCATAAAATGCATGTTGTGTGTCTGACAAAAGATGGTGCTAATCAAGTGAGCAATAATATTTGAGCAACAAAATATGCTCAAGCAACTGTCATGACACAGACGACTGTTCCGATCAACAGCTCTATCTCATTTATGCATAATACAGGCGATTGTTCCGATCAACAGCTCTATCTCATTTCTGCATAATACAGGCGATTGTTCCGATCAACAGCTCTATCTCATTTCTGCATAATATATTGCATCATACAGACAGAAATATCATACCCCATGTTCTTTCCCAATACCCTAATCTATCTTTATCCCCCCCCCCCCATGAAGTTCCGCCTCTCTTGATTAGATAGATAGATAGATAGATAGATAGATAGATAGATAGATAGATAGATAGATAGATAGATAGATAGATAGATAGATAGATACAGGGATTTTCCTACCCTTCAGAATCAGGGTCCAGGGGCCGCTGGGTTTGGGAAAAACGGCTCGCTAATATTTATAGTTGGGAATTTAAATCAGCTGTAACTTTGTCAATTTTGGTTCAATTTTCATGAAATTTTTATCAAAATGTAGCACAACATCAGAAATTGGGAAATTTGTTATAAAATTTGGGAATATCTGTCTTGAAATTGGGAAAAATAGGGGCCGATTACCGGTCCCAACGTTGCACTAGGAAAATCCCTGAGATAGATAGATAGATAGATAGATAGATAGATACTATCATCAGTATGCAAAGAGAACAACAATGGACCAAGAACTGTCCCTTGCGTGACACCGGACAAAACTGAAGACTTTCCAGAAGTTTCGCCGTTAACCACAACTCGTTGTTTTGTAACAAAGAATGGAACCTAGCCATTTTGAGAGGCTGCCTATAAGAAAATAATTCACATTTATGTAGTCATGAGTGGATATATCCAGAATAAATGTGTTCACAAATCCTCCTTTGGCCATGAGCTTGTACACTATACGGTTTTTATATATAATAGATACAGTATTGCATGAAGGTTTCTTTCTGAAAATACAGAGAATAGGGATCAGAGGTTATATAATCTATTTATGAGAATTTCCATTCGAGTAAAATACCATGACAGGGCCAGCTGAAGTAATACTGGGTATGCTATGAACAATACAGGGAATACTTATAGATATAAACAAAACAATGTTCCAAAATTACATGGATCTAAAAGTAGTCATTTTCATTATTCTGTTGGTTTAATCATTTCTTATTATTGTCAACAGCAGAAACTGAATAACAAAACACTTAATTTAGTCAAGGTTACTGGAGTCTTGTGATTAATGTTGAGAACGATTTCAAATAAACAAACACGTTTGGAATGTATGGACCGGTACACATATTTGAGAGTGATTGAATTCGCAAATGGCCAATATCTGGTAGCTGAAAATATTTTAAGCTTACAAGCAAACAGAGCATTATTTTCAATAAAACAAAGTAATTTTGATAGTACTATCAAAACATATGCAGTTCTTCATATTTTTATTCACTTATAGGCTCTATTACCCTTTATAATGGTGAGATATGGACAGGATCTTAAATAAGTTAACAGAACAAGTCCATCTTTCAAATGTAATTTTTAATGAATTTAATAAAATATTTTTCCAGATTCTCCAAGTATCTTCAAGGAGTGCATTCAAAAGCTACTAATTTTGAAAATGAGGTGTCAGTTCCTATGAAATAAATATCTATGTGAACTTGCCAACAAATTATGTAAGAAAAATATTCCTGCATTGTTGCTGCTATTTACGCTAGATATATATCACCGCCAGTATATTTAGTATATTTGGGTATCGTGGTGTTATCTACTATCTGCCGCGTGATATTTGTATTCAGAATCAGAATATATTACTGGCTACACGTCAAATGAAATTCATTCATCAGGACAGGAGATATGTAAAATTACGTATAGTCCCTAGCCCTCACCAAAGAGGTAAACCTAGCTACATTATCTTCTACACCTTCAGTTGAGGAAATTATCGAATTTGGAAGTATATTCCAATCTCTAATGGATCGAGGGAAGAAGGATCCTATGTTAATGTCAGTTCTTGCAGTAGGGGTAAGAAATACGTTCTTGGAAAGTAAGAGTATAAGTTGAACTGAGTCCTGGAATAGGGTACTAGGAAATTAAAATTTCTAGTTTCAGTTAAATGATGATGATCTACAACAACTATATTATGTTTGATTTTGAAAAGCATGATAACAGAGTATTGGATTCTGCGCAGTTCCAGAGTTTGCGAGTTAAGGGTTTTCAGAAAATGGTTACATTGCTAGATAAGTCATAGTCGTTTACTACCTATCTAGCTGCTGCCATCTGCACTCTTTCAATCTTATATGATAGTGTCTTCTGCCAGGGGTGTCATACAGAGGAGCAGTATTCAAGCTGGGGTCTTACATATGCATAGTAAGCAGTTTCTTTTACTTTTTGATTCTGAGTCTTAACATTACGTTTGACAAACTTTAATGTGTTGAATGCCTCTGATGAGATGTTTATGGCGTGTGTCTTCCAGCTCAAATCTTGACTAATTGTGATGCCTAAATATTTAGCGTCTTCTGTCGTTTTTAGTTCTTCATTGTGCAGTTCATATGGCAATAGAACTGTTTTTTTTCTTTTTGGAGACACGAATGACTTCGCATTTTTCCAGTTTGAACTCCACGGACCAGTTTCTTCTTTCTCTCCTGTTACTGCTACTCGCTCACAGCTAAGCTTTACGAGCAGGATTTCCTGTGTGGTAACCAGTACTTTTTTAAGCAATTTGGATGAAGTGCCTTGCTCAAGGGCACAACACTTTGGTCAGCGCAAGGATCGAACCCGCAACCTCTCGAACACAAATCCGATGCGCTACCACTGCACCAAAGCCCTCCACGATTTTCCGAATTCTTCAAGTTTATGGAGATGGTTTGCAAAATTTCAGCATCTGACGGCGAGTTGATAGTGAGATAGGCAATTGTGTCGTCAGCAAATATAGTGTTTCCCCCAGCCCATTTTAGCATGGCGCCGCGCCATGCCCCTTTTTCATAACGCCATGCCCTTTTTTAAACAGGACATTAAAAGCCCTTTAGTTTGGTGAAAATTTCATGAAAATTGGACCAGAAATAACAAAGTTACACAATTTTATTTCCATGCCTAGAGTTTACAAAATGTATCTTTTAAATCAAACACTGTCTAATCCTTTTGTTTATTGACACTTACTGCTCAATCTTGACAATAACCACATATCACTAATGATTCATGGAGGTGTGAAAAATACTTGCTGTGTGTCCAGGTAGGTGAAAAACAATGGATGCAAAAACAAGGCAACGCAAGCGTAGCATCCCCTCGCAACTGCATACCATTCATTAACATGAAAATCCATTGTGACCTTGACCTTTGACCCCTGACCTTGAAATTCAATAGGGTTCATCCTCTGTACATGGTGAACATTTGTGGAAGGTTTGATGCTTCTACGATGAATACTGTGTCTTCTATCCTGCTCACAAGGTTTTCAAGGTCAAGTCCATTGTGACCTTGACCTTTGACCCCTGACCTTGAAATTCAATAGGGTTCATCCTCTGTACATGGTGAACATTTGTGGAAGGTTTGATGCTTCTACGATGAATACTGTGTCGTCTATCCTGCTCACAAGGTTTTCAAGGTCAAGTCCATTGTGACCTTGACCTTTGACCCCTGACCTTGAAATTCAATAGGGTTCATCCTCTGTACATGGTGAACATTTGTGGAAGGTTTGATGCTTCTACGATGAATACTGTGTCGTCTATCCTGCTCACAAGGTTTTCAAGGTCAAGTCCATTGTGACCTTGACCTTTGACCCCTGACCTTGAAATTCAATAGGGTACATCCTCTGTACATGGTGAACATTTGTGGAAGGTTTGATGCTTCTACGATGAATACTGTGTCGTCTATCCTGCTCACAAGGTTTTCAAGGTCAAGTCCATTGTGACCTTGACCTTTGACCCCTGACCTTGAAATTCAATAGGGAACATCCTCTGTACATGGTGAACATTTGTGGAAGGTTTGATGCTTCTACGATGAATACTGTGTCGTCTATCCTGCTCACAAGGTTTTCAAGGTCAAGTCCATTGTGACCTTGACCTTTGACCCCTGACCTTGAAATTCAATAGGGTTCATCCTCTGTACATGGTGAACATTTGTGGAAGGTTTGATGCTTCTACGATGAATACTGTGTCGTCTATCCTGCTCACAAGGTTTTCAAGGTCAAGTCCATTGTGACCTTGACCTTTGACCCCTGACCTTGAAATTCAATAGGGTTCATCCTCTGTACATGGTGAACATTTGTGGAAGGTTTGATGCTTCTACGATGAATACTGTGTCGTCTATCCTGCTCACAAGGTTTTCAAGGTCAAGTCCATTGTGACCTTGACCTTTGACCCCTGACCTTGAAATTCAATAGGGTACATCCTCTGTACATGGTGAACATTTGTGGAAGGTTTGATGCTTCTACGATGAATACTGTGTCGTCTATCCTGCTCACAAGGTTTTCAAGGTCAAGTCCATTGTGACCTTGACCTTTGACCCCTGACCTTGAAATTCAATAGGGTTCATCCTCTGTACATGGTGAACATTTGTGGAAGGTTTGATGCTTCTACGATGAATACTGTGTCGTCTATCCTGCTCACAAGGTTTTCAAGTCCATTGTGACCTTGACCTTTGACCCCTGACCTTGAAATTCAATAGGGTTCATCCTCTGTACATGGTGAACATTTGTGGAAGGTTTGATGCTTCTAGGATGAATACTGTGTGTTCTATCCTGCTCACAAGGTTTTCAAGGTCAAGTCCATTGTGACCTTGACCTTTGACCCCTGACCTTGAAATTCAATAGGGTTCATCCTCTGCACATGGTGAACATTTGTGGAAGGTTTGATGCTTCTACGATGAATACTGTGTCATCTATCCTGCTCACAAGGTTCCGGACAGACACACACACAGAAACACGGACACACGGACACACAGACACACACGGCACCGATGCTATATCCCCATTCGCGAGGGGATAAAAATGGTAGAGGAAAAAATATTTTCTGTGTGTCCAGATAGGTGAAAAAGAAAACAATGGATGCAAAAACAATTAATCAATTTCAATGATAGAGGAAGAAACTAAGGAAAATTCAGAGGATAAAAAAAATGTCTCCATTTGATCATGCACCAACTACATGTAGGCTGAACTTGATTGTGAATAGGGCATCATTGTATCAGTCTATTTTGTCCCTGTTCTAATTAGCATTTCAAAAGACTACTGCTTAATACCAATACCGGTAACTATCTAACCCAAACATCGGATAATATTTTACTGGTTTAAAAAGGCCTTTTTGAAAAGCATTTAAACATTTATTGGAGTGCATCTTAAAAAGTGCCCATTTTTTATTGGGGTTTGCGCGTAAAAGTGCCCTTTTTATTGGTATACACGCGTTAAAAGTGCCCTTTTTCAGAATCTTTACCATGCCCTTTTTGAATCCTGGGGGAAACGCAAAAATAGGCGAGCTCTACTTTTTAGAGAGTCAGGTAGATCGTTTATGTATGCCAGGAATAAGCAGGGCCCAAGAACGATGGTGTTTTCCATACATGTATGGCATAGCCATTGAATATTACAAGTAAACAGAAATTTAACTCATAAAATAGTTATAACAATTATATTCTCTCTTAAAATCCTTATATGGATGAATGTGGAGCATGATAGCTCAGATGTGAGTGCACTTGCCTCTGATGTTAAAGGTCCCCAATTCGATCCCCGTTGGTGGTGATAATTTTGGTGTCAGAACCCCGGTCCAATCACATTGGCATCATGTGCAGAGATGAATCACATAAAGTGCTACGTTCTTCGGATCGGGAAGATAACTGAATGCCCCTATGCAGGCAGAGAAATCACCTGCGCAGTAGTGTGCAGGTTAAAGAACCCTACCGTAATTACATGATTACTGTGTAGTCTTTCATACTGCAAAACTAGTTTCTTCACTTCCTCTTTTCTCACCTGCCCCGATACTATCTCTTCCACCCTTTCTCTGGGAGACAACACAAAATGACCCACAAGGGTACATGTGACCCCACCCCCCCCCCCCCCCCCCCCAGAAAAAAGCAACCAGCACTGGTGTGTCTGCTAATATACCCCGTCTGTTAAGGCGAAATTGGAAAAAAGAGAAAGAAATAAAGGTACCATGAAATGCCGGGGTTATTTAGTACAGGTGGTGAAGTATTTGGTATACAATCTTCTTTGAAACTGCTTGAATCCTGAATTAAACGCTGAAAGAAACGATGCGAGTCGTTAAATGTGAAAAACGACGCGAGAGATAAATGTTTTGTTGCAGAAAAGATTAACAAGAATTGTCAGAAGACAACATAGCTCGCCTTTGGGGGCCTAAGATTTAAAAAAAAAATTTGATTCTGTAAAACAGCCAAACAGACTGCAGCAAATGAAAGAGAACCAAAATGTACCCCTAATCATCCTGTTTTCAAGCCTTTCCACTGCAAAAAAAAAAAAAAAACAAGAGGACCATGATGGCCCTGGATCGCTCACCTGATCCATAGAGTAACAAGTGGGCCCCGGGGAGGGCCATTATTGACCCCAGGGTTATAATGTGCATAATGTTGAGGGAGGTCTAAAAAGATGAAGCTTCATACCAAATATCAACAAAGGCTAGAATTTGAACAATCTTGGCAAAGGTCTACCAGATGAAGCAACACAACAAATATCAAAGACCTGGGCCTTGCGGTTTCAGAGAAGAAGATTTTTTTAAAGATGTTCCTTACATAAGCCTATGTAAAACAAAATGGCCCCGGGGCAGGGGCATTTTTGGCCTCAGGGCTATAATTTAAACAATCTTGATAGAGGTCCACTAGATGAAGCTTCACACCAAATATCAAAGACTTGGGCCTTGTTGTTTCAGAAAAGAAGATTTTCAAAGATTATCTCTATTATATAAGTCTATGTAAAACCAAAGGGCCCTGGGGCGGGGGCATTTGTGGCCCCAGGGCTATAATTTTAACAATCTTGGTAGAGGTCCACTAGCTGAAGCTTCATACCAAATGTCAAAGATCTAGGCCTTGTGGTTTCAGTAGAAGATTTTTCAAGATTTTTCCTATATAAGTCTATGAAAAACCAAAGGGCCCAGGGGCGGGGGCATTTTTAGCTCCAGGGCTATAATTTGAGCAATCTTGATAGAGGTCCACAAGATGAAGCTTCATACCAAATATCAAAGACCTGGGCCCTGCAGTTTCAGAGAAGAAGATTTTTAAAGATTTTCCCTATATAAGCCCATGTAAAACCAAAGGGCCCCGGGGCGGGGGCATTTTTGGCCCCAGCACTATAATTTGAACAATCTTGGTAGGGGTCCACTGGATGAAGCTTCATACCAAATATCAAAGACCTGGGCCTTGCAGTTTCAGAGAAGAAGATTTTTAAAGATTTCCCCTCTATAAGCCTATGTAAAACCAAAGGGCCCCGGGGCGGGGGCATCTTTGGCCCCAGCACTATAATTTGAACAATCTTGGTAGGGGTCCAACAGATGAAGATTCATACCAAATATCAAAGACCTGGGCCTTGCAGTTTCAGAGAAGATTTTTAAAGGTTTTCTCTATATAAGCCCATGTAAAACCAAAGGGCCTCGGTGCGGGGGCATTTTTGGCCCCAGCACTACAATATGAACAATCTTGGTAGGGGTCCACTAGATGAAGCTCCATACCAAATATCAAAGACCTGGGCCTTGCAGTTTCAGAGAAGAAGATTTTTTAAGTTTTCGGTGAAAAAAAATCTATTTTTGGCTCCTGTGACCTATATGTGCAACGGACCGGAACCATTTGAACAACTTTGAAAGGGGACCACCTAAGGATCATTCCTGTGAAGTTTGGTCAAAATCCGCTCAGTGGTTTAGGAGGAGATGTCGTTTGAAGAAATTGTTTACGTACGTACGCACGCACGGACGCACGACAGACAAAAAGTGATCCCAAAAGCTCACCTCGTCACTACGTGACGGTGAGCTAAAAATTGAAAAAGAAATCTATATTTGATAAAAAAAAATTCTACAAACTACCAAGTAATAACAAGGCATCACAGACGATACAAATCCCCTCGAGCAAGACAAATTAAAAAAAACCCTAGCCTAGCATTTGTGTAAAATTACATTATATCCATCAATAAATGTAGGTACTTAAGAGTGATGACAAAGTTTTTCTAAAAATAGCCACAGTGACCTTGACTTTGAGCACCAGACCCTGAAAGTTGAACTTCATACCCAAAATTTGTATGAAATTATCTTAAAATCCATCAATAAATCTGGACACTAGAGCAATGATCAAGTTTTTCTAAAAAATAGCCACAGTGACCTTGACCTTCAGCCCCTGACCCGGAAAGTCAAAGTCACTCAAGATATCATCATACCAAACATATGTCATGGTATATTAAAATCCATCAATAAATGAAGGCGCAAGAGCGATGACAAAGTTTTTCTAAAAATAGCCACAGTGACCTTGACCTTCAGCCCCAGACCCTGAAAGTTGAACTCGCTCAAGATATCATCATTGCCAACATTTTTGTGAAGTTATATTAAAATCCATCCATAAATGTAGGCACTAGAGCGATCACAAATTTTTTTAAAAAATAGCCACAGTGACCTTGACCTTCAGCCCCAGAACCTGAAAGTCGAACTTGCTAGAGATATCATCATACCCAACATTTGTGTGAAGTTATATTAAAAGGCGATCGCTATTGACAGCCGGCTGTCACCAGCGAAAGTTCGCTGGAGACAGCCGGCTGTCTCCAGCGAACTTTCGCTGGTGACAGCCAGCTGAAATATAATGATGGTATATTGATAAATAATTAAGTTATTCACTGATTTTAATTCTTTTAATATGCTTGAGAATAATTTTTTTATTGTTTTGCATATCAATACATGAATTTTATCATTTTCAAATACTTGTATAGTTGTATTAGCTATTTTTGAAAGCTGGCTGTCACCAGCGAAAGTTCGCTGGAGACAGCCGGCTGTCTCCAGCGAACTTTCGCTGGTGACAGCCAGACAAAATATATGGATGGTGTATTGACAAACAAGAGCTGCCAGAAGAAAACATAGCTCCACTTTGGGGGCCTAAGTTGGATGAGGGCAAATTTATCAAAAATGAAATTATTCTTCTGTACAAAGCCCAACCGACTGTAGCAATTAAAAGGGAACCACTGAAGAAGAAATCTTGTCTTAAGTGTTTTTATTTGAAAAAAAAAATCCAATTTTGAAGGCTTTTGCCCGAAAAAAGCCATTTTCTTTTGAAAAAGAGCTAAACAACCTGTTTGCCTTGAGGTAATGTGCTGGGGCCATGCCCTGCCCCTCCACTTCATAAAAGGCAATAATTTATATCTTCGAAACCATTGAAATCAAATCCTTACCATACAAGCATATACATATGAATATTCTTGTTCCTTATGATATGATGCATTCAGTGACAGCAACCAGTCCATGCTCCAATTCCTCCACTTCATAAACTGCCTACCGGTAATATTTCAGATACAGAGTCCACGTGGGTGCTCATTTGGGAATGAGGGTTTGTTGGGAGACTTTATAATCGGTAGATTAAAATCATATCATGTTTACCCATTTTGTTCCGGAAACCCCAAAATGGATACCCTGGCAAACAGTGTAGGCGAAGGTCAGACCAGGGACACAGACTAACAGGCGCCCAGTCGCCCAAGGCGCCTAAGTTTTGGATTAAAATGCCTTTGGATTTATGGCACTCTGGGCCCCTAAAGCAAAATGCTCAGTCTGTGTCCCTGCAAACACTGCGTCTGATAAGGGCCTACATTATTTGCAAAAAGTTGAGCTATTTTCCAGTTAAATTTTAAAGATAATACAACCTTTAACCACTAAATTTCAAAATGGACTCCTGCCATAGGAAGATTCAATTTGGTAATACATGTACATGGCTGCCAGTGGGCAGTACCCAACTGAGCTATGGTGAGCATAGTGGCACATAGGTAGGCCTTTTGTTTGGTGGGGGAATGGGTGGGGGAGGTGATGGGCAGGGGAGACTTCACCCAAGCTGGATCTTATTTTGGCTCACTTAAGCGGAAGGCTCTGGAGGGAGCTATTGTGATCAGCACCATCATTGTCATTATCCGTAAACTGGGGAAAATACTTAAAAATGCAGGATACCAGAAAGCCCTGAAACCCACTGGTTTTACATAGAATCATAATGGTGACACCTTTAAAAAATTTCTTGTCGGAAACTAGAAGGTCCAGGTCCTTGATATTTGGTAGGTAGCTTCATCTTTGTTCACAGTTGTTTAAATTATTGCCCAGGGATCAAAAGTAGCCCTTTGGGAACAAAGCACAACATATGCCAGATAAACAACTCGTATTATATACAACCAAAAATTTAACTGTATACATGTAGTATGAGATTACTGTATGCTGTAAAAATGATAGATGAATGGCAATTTAATAATTTTAGGACCACAATATACATCATGAATCTATTTAAATTATTAACATAGGTTCCATTAAATGAGTTTTATTTATTGCTGGACAATATACTTTCTATATATTTTTGCTGGCTGTCACCAGCGAAAGTTCGCTGGAGACAGCCGGCTGTCACTAGCGAAAGTTCGCTGGAGACAGCCGGCTGTCACTAGCGAACTTTCGCTGGAGACAGCCGGCTGTCAATAGCCACTTCCATATTAAAATCTATCAATAAATTAAGTGCAAGAACGATGACAATGTTTTTTCTAAAAATAGCCACAGTGACCTTGACCCCGTGACCCTGAAAGTAGTGACCTTGACCTTAAGCCCCAGACCCTGAAAGTCAAAGTCACTCGAGATATCATTATACCCAACATTTGGGTGAAGTTATATTAAAATCCATCAATAAATGAAGGCGCTAGAGCGATGACAATGTTTTTTCTAAAAATAGCCAGTGACCTTGACCTTGAGCCCCAGACCCCGCTATGTTTTTAAAAAGAAAAAAAAAAGAAAAAACGTTCCTCCCCCGGGATTTGAACTCACGCAGCTTGCAGGTAAACTTTAACACAGAGAAGTATGGGAGGTAATACAGAGGAAAATATTAACTTCTCAAAAAGTCCAATTTAAGCCAAAAAACCTGTAAAATGAAGTACAATGATAATGTTAAATATTGTTTTTAACCAATTATTAATTATATATTCAGTGTTTTTTTTCCCTATAAAACCGGGTCCGGAAAACGGACCCGTTCCCAATCGCCAAAAGTATGTTTTTTTCCCAATTCAAAGGTTAAAAATTCCCAAAATCATGATGCAGCATCCTTTTTTTTCTCTCTCTTTTTCGTCGGGAGAAATCGGTTGTTTTATCGCTCGTATTGTTTACCTTCCGGAAATCCAAGGTAACGTCCCTTTGAAGAAACGGCTATTGACATAATTTGGTACTATTGCAACGATTTGCCGAAATTCGGGTAAGTTCAAAGTCGTAGGTAAGTCCAATATGTAACTCTTCCGTACTGAACTGTAATCTGCCTGATTAGAAAATGAATTGCAATCTGCATTGTTTAATTAGAATTCTGTTACATGTTTATTAAATTGAGTTTGTTTTGACATACTTATTAAAATAACACCCTTTTTCCCAATTTGAGTAAAAACAACGCTATTTTTCCCAATTTGAGAAGAAAATTTTCCCAATTCCACCGGTACCAGTACCAGTCCCAAAAATGTGAAAAAAACACTGATATTCAAAATAAAGTTGTAAAACATCATATATAAGAGCTTGCAGGTAAACTTTAACCAAATGCGGACGCCGACGCTGACGCCCGGGGGTATGGCAATAGCTCCCCCTTACTTTCGTAAGGCGAGCTAAAAATTAAGAGGAGAGAAAAGATGAAGAGGAGAGGAAAAGCTTATCGTGCGGTGTATCGATTTCTCTGCCGCTCGTGTTGCGCTCTAAATTTAGTGACGGAAACCAGCAAAAATTCGGAACCCAGCAACAAGTATGGCGTCAACAACAAAGTGAAAGTAGTGTATATACATTTCAGAACGGTTTTAATACTCCTTAAGATAAAATCTGGAGTTTGAAATGGTTTGATCGTGAAGAAAATATAGCCTGGAAACCCGTAACTCCGTTCACCTAAGGTTGAGCAATCCTGCTTTCATTTTTTGTTGCAAGAATAATTTTCTGCAGGTATTTTTTAAACATTTGACTCAATGCCTATGAGAATCTTAAGATTTAAGAAAATAAAAATCACTTCTGTTTATTCTACAGCCATCTAGAAATGCAGGGCGTGTTTGGGGCATGTTCTCATAACTCTGTTCACCCAAATTTATTTGATTATCATAAGTAATCAGATTCATTCTATGAATATTATACATGATGAGTATTTTATTTAGACTGTGCACTATTCTAATTTGTTGATACTTTTTTATTTTCAGTCACATGTTTATCACTGGTTAGAGATTATTTTGGGGGACCCCTGAAATATTAAGCATTTTGTGACAAATTTCGATTTCGGTGAATTAAATTCTAAGTCCAGTGTTTTTTTTCACATTTTTGGGACTGGTACCGGTACCGGTGGAATTGGGAAAATTTTCTTCTCAAATTGGGAAAAATAGCGTCGTTTTTACTCAAATTGGGAAAAAGGGTGTTATTTTAATAAGTATGTCAAAACAAACTCAATTTAATAAACATGTAACAGAATTCTAATTAAACAATGCAGATTGCAATTCATTTTCTAATCAGGCAGATTACAGTTCATTTGATAACTAGGCAGATAACAGTTCCTTTTGTAGCTACGTGTAAGCAGATAACAGATTTAAGTCCGAGTTCTAATACAAAAAGGTGGTTTCCAGACGGAAGAGTTACATATTGGACTTACCTACGACTTTGAACTTACCCGAATTTCGGCAAATCGTTGCAATAGTACGCGAATTATGTCAATAGCCGTTTCTTCAAAGGGACGTTACTTCGGATTTCCGGAAGGTATTAAAACAATACGAGCGATAAAACAACCGATTTCTCGCGACGAAAAAGAGAGAGAAAAACTAGAAATGCGTCCATAGGACACGGATGCCCCCGCCTGAAAATATGTCTATGTTCGTATTCATCCATAGAAAGTTATTGACAGTGTTTAAGTTTTGGACCCTTTTTATGCCATTTGACCTCCAAGTATGACCTTGGAGGTACGGATCTGGGTTTGCACGTGACACGTTGTCTCATGATGGTTAACATTTCTTCAAAATTATTTCAAAATCCATCCAAAAATAAGTAAGTTATTGGCTGCGTTTAAGTTTCGGACCCATTTTTTGACCTTTGACCTCCAAGTATGACCTTGACCTTGGAGGTACGGACCTGGATTTTGCATGTGACACATCGACTGATGATGGTTAACATTTCTACAAAGTAATTTTGAAATCCATCCAGAAATAAGAAAGTTATTGACTGCGTTTAAGTTTCGGACCCTTTTTTTGACCTTTGACCTCCAAGTATGACCTTGAGCTTGGAGGTACGGACCTGGGTTTTGCAGGTGACACATCGACTCATGATGGTTAACATTTCTCCAAAATAATTTCAAAATCCATCCAGAAATAAGAAAGTTATTGACTGCGTTTAAGTTTCGGACCCTTTTTTTGACCTTTGACCTCTAAGTATGACCTTGACCTTGGTGGTACGGACCTGGGTTTTGCACGTGACACGTCGTCTCATGATGGTTAACATTTCTGCCGAGTAATTTTAAAATCCATCAAGAAATAAGGAAGTTATTGACTGCGTTTAGGTTTCGGACGCACGGACGGACGCACGGACGGACGGACGGACGGACGAACAACGGACAGGGGCAACGCTATATGCCCTTTCCACCATTCTTCGAATGGCGGGGGCATAAAAAGGATGCTGCATCATGATTTTGGGAATTTTTAACCTTTGAATTGGGAAAAAAACATACTTTTGGCGATTGGGAACGGGTCCGTTTTCCGGACCCGGTTTTATAGGGAAAAAAAACACTGAAGTCAAAACTGATTTTCTTCAAAACAGGTTAAAATAATAGTTATTAACTACAAATTATGATGTGTGATAACTGCAAAAATGATTCCTTTTCATATTAATCAAAGAAGAGGGTGAACGGAGTTATGAGACTGAACGGAGATATGAGAAAATGGGATATCAGTTTAATTTTCTATGACATTGTTCCCATAGGAAAAATACCACTTATCGTCACAACAGGTGGATACGTGAATCACGTATTCACTGCTACATTGCGAAGATCTTTTCCATTCACTACCGTACCGACAGTAGGGAGGTTAAGGTAGTGATTTTCATTTCTAGCTAAAATCCTGCAAGTGGTTTCCCAGTATTCCTGTGCGGTCGTTTTCAGCTCTGCGAGGAAGCATAATGCAGCCCATCGATTTCTTCAAGCCCCAATGGGCGGGGGTGATCCGGGGATTGAACCAGGGGCCTCTAGCATCGGTGCACTAACCACTAAACTATCACGCTCCCTAGGCTCCAAAGCCCCCAGCCCATTGAGGGCTGCTGGGGTTTCAGGCACAGATGCTTGGGGTCAGGTCACTTGCTAATGTTTTTTTCAAAGTTATTTTTGCATTTTGCTATAATTGGAACACATACCATCATCATAAAACATGTTTAGGAACTTCTAGACAAAGTTTTAAAAAATGTCCTTTTTATTATCAAGGCTCAAATAAGTAAAGATAACACTCTTTTTGAAAACGAAAGTAGACATCCATGCAGAAACTATGAAACATGCACAAAACAAACAAACACAACTACAACTTACTTACATCATTCAATTAGGTAAACATTTGCCTTGACAATGCAGGTTACACCACATTCTGATTTTTTAATACAGCTGAGAAATATTGCAAAAACATCTCATTCCAGTAGAATGAAGCATCTATTATCTGTTGTCAAAGCGTGGCTTCCGGTGGCTCTCCATGTACTGTAATAAAGCGGGTAACCAGTCTAGACTGGTTTTGTTTTGTACTAATTTCTACAGACAAATGACTTGATACAAAACAAAATCCTTCTAGACTGGTTACCCGCTTTACATGGAAAGAATGCATAGTAACTGGGTGCCATGCTTTGACCCCAGTTTTGGTACAGACAAGAAGTGCTTTATTTTATATATATAATATTAGATTGTGATGTTTTTGGAATATTTCTCAGCTGTATTTCAAGATCAGAAAGTAGTGTAACCTGCTTTGTGAAGGCAAATGTTTACCTAATTGAATGATGTAAGTAAGTTGTAGTTGTGTTTGTTTGTTTTGTGCATGTTTCATAGTTTCTGCATGGATGTCTACTTTCGTTTTCAAAAAGAGTGTTATCTTTACTTATTTGAGCCTTGATAGTAAAAAGGACATTTTTTAAAACTTTGTCTAGAAGTTCCTAAACATGTTTTATGATGATGGTATGTGTTCCAATTATAGCAAAATGCAAAAATAACTTTGAAAAAAAACATTAGCAAGTGACCTGACCCCAAGCATCTGTGGTTTCAGGCCCATTAACCTGAAATCCTAAAAATCTTTCAATCCGTTCTAGAAGAGCAAAATCAATGAACCCAGATGGTGACTGATCGTACTCCTCTACATGAGAGTTCGGGTAGCCTGACTTTTATTTTTTACTGATATTTTCATTTTTTGATACTGACCATATTTATTAAATGCTCTTCTTACGTCCTCCTGGGTAGTTCTGTAGGTGAGGTTGTCGACTTTAAGGGAAGTCATCCCGTCAATATCTGGGGGTATACGGCCACCGTAACTCATTATTTTTGAGCGGTTATTTTTTTCTTGCACGCTACGCTTTCTCACGCCAACATCCGGAATGCCTCGATTCCGTTTAGAGTAAAACCCAACGGAGGCGGTGTGTTTAATGCGGTACGTTTACTAACCGGAATGGACCGGAATTTCTGTGTTCTTGAAAAAAATACAGATTGTGGGCACTCGTTATAATCTCCAATGTGGGGGCGGTTCTAACGAGCATCCACAGTCTGTTTGGTTTATGAGACGAGTAGCCTTGCCAATACACCACAGAGGCTTCTTAATGTACATATGTTTTTATGTTCTTATTATAGACCTGTAAATTCCACTTTATATGAGTTCTCAAGAGTTTCAGAGGAGTAGTTAAACCGAGGTCCCGTCTCCATATGACCTTAGCTGTTGGTGAGACGTAAAGCTGAAACTCTCATTAACTCATTAAACTTTAGAATGAGAACCATGTGTGGTTAACAGTGATATGCATTTCTGTGTTCTTGAAAAAAAAAAAGATTGTGGGCACTCGTTAGAATCGTCAATGTGGGGGCGGTTCTAACGAGCATCTAGAACTTGTTTGATTTATGAGACGAGTAGCGTTACCAATACAACACAGTGTCTTTTAAAAAAAATGTAACTATGTTTGTATGTTCTTAGTAAAACCATTAAATTATATCAGTAAAAGTTGCAATGTACAATTGTGACAACTGTGCAAACCAATTATAAACATAGATTACTATATATTTCGTTTTTGGTCATTTGCCTTCCATACAAATACCCACCCAGCAGGCACATGACTTAATTGTGACGTCACATCAACGTCGGCCCAACCTCGTGACCTTTGCAACGTCACATCAACATCGGTGCAACGTCATGATGTTGATTTGACGTTGCCAGAGCGACGTGTGTCTGCTGGGCATGATACGAATACCTTGGATCCAAGAAATACTTGAATAGGTGAACACTGTAATTTCCACTTGATATAGAGATAAGTAGGGTTTACAATGGTATATATTAATGTCTGAATTCTGACACACAAAAAAACATAGATTGTGGATACTTGTTAGAACCGCATCTGTTGAGACAGTTCTAACGAGCAGCCACTATCTGTTTGGTGCAAAAAAAAACGGAGAAAAAGAAATCAATTATTTGGCTGATGGTCCAATAAGAGGTACCATTATATCACACAGATATTTTAAAGAGAATTCCGTCAATAGCGTTGCCGTCCAACATCTTCAGTGATGCTGGACAGTGGTACTGCAGGACATATTTTTCTGTCTAGTCCCCAAACAATGAAAGAATCTTTTTCTTGCATACACTCTCCGGGATTCTGGAAGTCATTTAGATTGTAGGCATGTAAGATTACTCAATTTTTATCTGGCCAGCATACTTCTAAAACTCAACCTACACTTAACATCAGAATACATATGACCAAAGACATATAATTCTCCTTACTTTATGACTAAAATAAAGGTCCGTTCCGGTTATTCCATGTCCGTTCCGGTTATTGGGTCCATTCCGGTCCATTCCGGTTAGTAAACGTACCCTGTTTAATGGTAACAAAGTAGAAGGGAATTGATACAATTAACTTACTCCACCCATAAAAGACACCAAAGGGAAAGAAATACAAACATTAAGCGACCAGACCATAATGGAAACCCAAACAAAGGAAGGCCATAAGGACAGTTACTTTCCCACAAAATGGCCATATGACCATAAGACGTTTCGCCCCCAAGACGTTTCCTTGTTTGGTTTTAACTGAAGAGACAGGTAGCAGTCTACAACAACTTTCAAGGAATTGGTGCTTTTCACTGCATAGGTCAAGAAGTGAAATCTTAGGGTTAAAATTAAGAGACCTTTAGATACTTGGAACATCGCACACTCATGGCTGTAATTAATACTACTGAACTGTGTAGCATGTAAATACCACAAAAAGCTGTATATAGTTAAACAGTTAATAATGTGCCTTACTTTTTTAGGGGTATGACTAAATACCGCATATGAGTCATATGCGCGCATATGACTTTAAATACCGCATATGAATGTTTATTTTACCACCTTATACTTTTTATCGCAAAAAAAACGGCTGCAAATATTGTTTAAACTGAAAACAATGTTATTGAACTGATACAATTACTTTTAAACAACATTATTGTGTATTAAATATAAAGAAACAAGAATTTAACACGACCGCATATGAACCAAACTGACGCATATGAAATGCTAATATAACCTTTATATATTTATGCATATAATTATGGTATGGCCGTAGACCGTACCGCGGACAATAATGTATGTACAAAAACTTTCCATATTTCGCCGAGAAAGAAAAATGCCCGTAAAATACCGCATATGAGTCATATGCGCGTACATGACTTAAAACACCGCATATGAACGTTTATTTTACAAAAACTTTCCTTTTCTTGAAATCTGTTGGAGGATTTTTTTTTTCATTAATTAATCAATTAAATGAGCCGGTGCATGACAAAACCTACAATAAGACCGGTGCGACCAGCATAGACTCAAATCAACCTGCGCACGCATGCACTATGACAAGACCTTTTGCTTATGTGTCTCTGCATAGATATTAGCCTATAATAGGTAAATGCGAGCAGCGAAGACTCTGATCAGACTGCACGGATGCGCAGGCTGATCTGAGTCTTCGCTGGTCGCTCAAGCCTTCTTTTAGATCTTGTCATTCGCTGGCTCACAATAATATTTTTAGTGTTAATTTTTGCGGGCTACTTATCTGGAAAGCGTTGGGGCCCGTGTTTCGACACTAAGATTCCCAAATGACCGCACCAAAGAGCTGAGATACCTCAAATATGTAACAAATATGTTTAGACCCTCCTTTTTAATTTTAATCTAATTTTCGGACAAAAGAGGGATTGACATTAACGATGAATCATCTGCATGGCTTACAATTAGTTTCTGCTCTGCGCAGCTTAATCTATTTTTCCAAAGTCCGATCGGTGAGGGCTTGCGTTGAGGATTAGATAAAGTTTTAAAATGTTGGATAACACATGTAATTAATAATATTAGAGCTGGGGCACAACATTTCCTACAATTCACACATATGATATACATACATATAGCATGACCAGTCTTCTCTTGCTGCATGAAGAAGCATTTGGCCCTTACCTATCCTTAGAATGTACAGCGAAGACTCCGATCAGACAGTGCGGATGCACAGGCTGATCTAATTCTTCGCTGTGCGCTCATGTAAATTGTAGGAAATGCTGTGCTCCGGATCAATAATAATAATAATAATAATAATAATAAAGAAATATC
Source organism: Lucinisca nassula (assembly GCA_963580285.1). Classification (NCBI taxonomy): domain Eukaryota; kingdom Metazoa; phylum Mollusca; class Bivalvia; order Lucinida; family Lucinidae; genus Lucinisca; species Lucinisca nassula. The sequence goes on from OY757011.1 coordinate 107,756,744, forward strand.
TTCTGTCCCTGCATTGAACATTGATGAATATCATATGAATATGTAACATGTCTTGAGCTATTCGGGAGAATTTTAAATGAATAATAATGAAATATTACTTCAGTCTCAATCTCAGTTGTTGAATAAATTAACACACACACACACACACACACACACACACACACACACACACACACACACACACACACACACACACACTAATAATGATAATAAAAATACACAATATATATACAAACTAGATATGCATATCTAAAACGCGGTAGGCATTGCAGTTGCACAATGTTGCAAAGAAGTACAGGGGGAAAAATCACCAATGATTATCGCAGATTTATCAAATTTATTAAATTTTGATGAATGTTATAAAACATCTTGGTTCATACGTGACTTTTCCCTCTGCACTGTGCGCGAATATGAATTCATATGCGCGATGGATCATGAAATTCTCGTACACTTTCCCGTTTTTTTTTGTGTTTTTTTTTTTTTTGGTGGGGGGGGGGTGGGGTTTACGGCCCTTTCAAGATTATTTCACACATATCGAGCCGATCGTTAATCATAGGTGAGCGAAAACCGGAGTACCCGGAGAAAAACCACCTGACCTTCCTGAGTATTGTAGCTAGAGTTACGTTACTTGCCATGAAATTGTGTAATGATATTGTGACCTTATATTTAAAGTTTGAAGTTGATGCGTCTGACTGTTTTTAAGTTTTTAACAAAAAAAAACATAAAAAATGTGGACGGACAGACAGTTGCAGAACTTGGCGTCTCACACGTGACCCGAGCGAGGCTCGAACCCACGGCGGTGAGCGACCTACTGACTAAGAGTCAGCGCTCTTATCCATTAGGCCACGGAGGCCCTTACTTTCCCGTTGAATACAATTTTATGCATAACCATTTTTGTCTGTCAAAATCATGAAACTAACTCGTAAAGTTCTTGTCCAATCTGTTTTTCAATATTAAGTATAATTATATTTATCTCTCATTGCAAAACATGAAACTAAATGCAGGCCTTTTGTGAGTGAAAGGTGACGAGAAGTAATGAATTCATGTCCGCAGCTGTTTTGTGGGATTATATACTTCTAATTTACCATAGAAAATTGAGAACTCCTGCTTTTTATATTCGTAAAAGTGTCTAATATTTTAAAACATTTTGAAATAAAGTAATTTTGGCACCTATTGAAAAATTACGGTTCATATGCGGTATTATATGACTCATATGCGGTATTAAGTCATACCGCTTTTTTAGGGATGCTGTACATACGACAGTCTACTTGTATACATCACGTGAACAAGTCCGTGAAATGAACACCCCCTTAAACCCCACTTTATATAGAGAAAACTGGGGTTTAGAAGGGTAAACATTTTTTCCTTATTTCTGCTCCAAAACATAGGTTGTGGGTACTCGTTAGAACCGCCTCAATGAGGCGGTTCTAACGAGCACCCACAACCTATGTTTGCAGTATAAATAAGAAAAATGTCACGGATTTTTATCCGAAAAGTAGACATTTTGGAGATAAGAAAAATGCACTATATCGCACGGGCGTGTTATCGTAATGAATATAGCAACAATACTTAGTTCTATAAGTCAATACATAATTAACAAATAAGTAAATACGTGTTAAAATGGATATATTATTCTCCCGACGCTGGATATTATTCTCCCGTCGCTGTAGAGAGACTGTTGGATGTGACAACGCCGCCTATCGACGTATATCTTCGACTGGCCCACAAAATGGATTGATGTGTTAACACTATATATATGTATACTGGCTACTTAGTGACTTTTAATGCCTATGGTTTTAACTACATATACGCATGTGACATTGAACATAAACTAAAAGCCCAAAATTCAGCGACAGCTGTTGAGCCTTTAATAGGCTGGATCCCTACAACAACAACAACAACAACAACAGTTTCCCCTGGTCGTTTCCTCCCAAGTCGTTTCGCCTCCTTTTTGGCCCCTAGTCGTTTCGCCCCCCCCCCCCCCAACCCTAGTCGTTTCGCCCCAAAAATATTTTCCCATATTTTTTTATATATAAAAGACTTATTATCTCTATGTGTGACAGAGACAAAGGGAGGGAAAGAGAGAGAGAAGAACGTGTAATTTAAATGAAAATGTTAATTAGGAATTATGATACCCGGAACTGACTATATTTCCAGTCATGGACCCTTTCAGACCAGACAAAGTACTCGTGAAGCTAAGTATTGCAAACACAGGTTGTGGGTGCTCATTACAGCCGCCATACTGGGATGGTTCTAATACTTACCCACAACCTATGACTTTGAACGGAAAAAAGTAAAATAATGAATACCACCATAAACATCAGGTTTCTCTTTCTAAAGTGGGGTTAAGGTGGCTGTTTTTGAAGAAAACAGCCTCAGGGATTTTTTTGTGTAACAAGTCCTAGTCACACCTCCCCGACTGGCCACTTTTAAGGCCCGGTGCCGGCTGGTAACTAAGGATAAGTTATCCTTAGGGTGACGTGACAGGGCGATGATGCTTCTTAAATATTTACCTCTTCTCACCTCTAAAAAAGTGAAAATTAGTCTTACTGTGAAAAGTGGGCGAAACGACTAGGGGGACGAAACGACTAGGGGGGAAACGACAAGGGAGGAAACGTCATGGGGGCGAAACGACTAGGGGAGGAAATGGTTTGGGGGTGAAACGTCCCGGAACCCGTTTAATCACCGGATCGGACCGGATGGGTGTAATCACCGGAATTACATGATTACTGTGTAGGCTTTCAGCCTGCAAAACCTGGAGTGTATGTAATATACACCTGCGGTAATGGTCAAATGTGACCGACGCAGTATCAGAAGATAGATAGATAGATAAATTCAGATTAAATAAGTTCTGAAGTCAGATCCTTTGGAAGCTAGGAATACACCAAATAAATGATAATAGCAGACTCGGTTTTACTGAGTCTGTTCATGACCAGTACTGAAATGTGCAAGAATCACGTTAGCAAGTCTGATAGGTCAAGACCCTTACATTTTCAGATGAAAATCAGTGATATTTCTTTTTATAAACGCTCAAAACATAGGTTATGGGTGCTCGTTAGAATACATATGAAATGAATTGCCTGCTGCATCTCTCTCTCTCTCTCTCTCTCTCTCTCTCTCTCTCTCTCTCTCTCTCTCTCTTACGATAACTCAGCAGTGCGACATAGTATTTTTTCACACTGAAAATCAGTGATATTTCTTTTTATAAATGCTCAAAACATAGGTTGTGGGTGCTCGTTAGAACTACTACCACTACCTTTGTCTTGGAGCAGAAACGAAAAAAAAAAAAAAAATCTTTACCCCCGTAACATAGAAGTGGAGGCAATGACCAGGAATCGATATAATCAACCCACAGCTCCCATCAGAGACACAAAAGGGAAAGAAACACAAACATGAAACAACAGACCCTAATGGAAACATCAATAGCGGAAAGCCAAAAGGACAGTTACTTTCCCACAAAATGGTCAATAGGCTATCAAAAATAAAATAACATAAGCGGCACAAACACCCAAAGACAAACCATAGCAAAAATAAACCGCGACAGAAGAACCGCCTTGGAAGGGTCAGTGGAAACGAATTCCACTTGGGGGCTTAAATCGATTTTACGTGGCCACAATCCTCACCCTTACTTCTGTTGCGATTTAGAAAAACAATTTGTTCAGTCCGCATGAAGGATGCCTAACTCATCGGTGCAACACCTCCGTGAACACAAATAATCAAACAATCACAGAGATGAAACAAGGGTTAGGACTCGACAGAAAGAAACCACTGAAAAGCTGGAGCAAAAGAAAACCAACAGTTAGACTCCGATGGGCCCGACCAGAGACAGTTTTCTGTATATGAAGTGAGGTTTAGGGAGTCTTCATTTCACTGACTTGTTCACGCGATGCTCTCTCTCTCTCTCTCTCTCTCTCTCTCTCTCTCTCTCTCTCTCTCTCTCTCTCTTATGTAACTAAACAATGTATATTTAAAAGGCATATTTACATATCAAAGTGCGGCCCCGCACAACAGGGATTGAAGAAAAAGATAGGCTGCTTAATGCTTCCAGGCAGTGCTGATCTCACAGCACAAAAATACTGGTAAATGGCTCACATGTTCTACGCCTGCCCAGGAAAAGTGGCCCGAGTCTGACCATCCATGCGTATAAAACCTTTTGGTTTCATTGGGCGGCAGGGCTTGAGTTGTCATCTCATTTCAATGTTGGGTAAAAGTCCAACAAAATTTATAGTGATGACTGCCAAATACAGATGTCAAGTGAACACACGTCAGACTATCAAGCAATGGGTAATTAAAAAGGAGATCGAGTTCTTGTTAATACGAGTTTATATCTCAATAATTATGTGCATATTTCTGACTCATTTTATAATAAATAGAATAAAAAAGAATAATTCTGAGAATATATAGATCTATCAAATCATGTCTAGTTCCCAGTATGAGCTTCTGTCTCAAAAATCCCAGAATCAGAATTGTTACTGGTGACACGTCAAATGACATTCATACACCAGGACCTGTGATGTGGGAAGTTAGTCCCTAGCTCTAACCAAACAGGTAAATTTAGCTACACAATCATCAGCACCTTCAGCTGTCGAAATAATCGAATCGGGAAGGGCATTCCAATCTCTAATGGTTCTGTGGAAGAACGACTCTTTATAAATGTCAGTTCTTGTAGTAAGGGTCTGAAACGCCATCGAATGGTGATTTCTACAGTGTCTAGTTGGGGGAACAAGGTCATCTGTTGGTATGCTGGCAGCACCTTTTAGACCTTTGTATAAAAGGATTAGCCTACTGTCTTTTCTCCTTTTCTTAAAAGACTCCCATTTTAATTTTCCAAGTATTCCAGTCATGCTCCCAGTTTCAAAGCAGTAATTGCCTGTTACAAATCTAGCAGCTCTATTCTGAACTTTCTATTCTGATGAGGCTTTATTAGCCGAAACTACGTAGTATGACCCATCTTCTTTCTTATGAATGTTTTCATGACCCATCTTCTTTCTTATGAATGTTTTCGTTGCTCTTAAAGGAACTCTTTTTTTTTTTTTTTATTTCTCAATTTCATCGTTAAGGACCACTCCACTGGCGTCCCAGATACAACTACCATATTCCAAAGTTGGGCGAACAAGACCTTTATATGCTGCCTCTTTTACATCCTGAGGGCACTGATGAAGATTTTGCCTCAGGAAACCAAGCATTCTATTTGTCTTAGTACGCATGTTGCTAATATGAGTATTCCATCTCAGGTTGTGTGAGATTGTCAGTCCAAGGTATTTAATGGAGTCCACATTCTCGAGGACCGTTCCCTCTAAGGTGTAAGAAGCCTCAACTTTATTAGATCTCTTCCTAGTTATCTGTATAAAATTGCATTTAACTGGCTGAAATCTCATACCCCATTTTCGGGCCCAACATCCTAATCTGTCTATGTGAGCCTGAAGTTTCAATGCGTCATCTGTATCTCTAATTTACCGGTAACAAACACAGTCGTCTGCGAATAGTCTTATTTCTGAGTCATTGTCAGTGGAAATATCATTGATGTACAGGGAGAACAATAGTGGACCAAGAACAGTCCCTTGCGGGACTCCAGACAAAACTGGAGCCCACTCCGAAGATTCACCATTAACAACAACGCGCGATTTTCTCTAGCAAAGAAAGGAATCTATCCGTTTGAGGGTCTTTCCCCCAGAAAAAATGTGTCCACCTGGCCCCCTTTGTCCAAGATTTTTGCCCAGTCATTTATAACTGTGCTCAGCTGAGTCTCACAACTATGCCTTTTCCTAAATGCATGTTGTCTGTCTGACAAAAGTTTATGTTCGTCCAAGTGGGCCATGATGTTTGAGCAGACTATATGTTCGAGCAATTTACACAGAAGACAAGTCAGAGACACAGGGCACATAATTACGGACAAGAGCCCTATCTCCTTTTTGAAGAGTGGACAGATGTTTGCTAAGAGCCATTCTTTCGGGATTTCACCCGTATCAAGAGACTGTTGAAACAAGTGTGCAAAAACTGGGCCTAGCTCATTTGCTAGTTCTTCAGGACTCTAGGATGAAGCTCATCAGGTCCTAAGGCCTTACTGGGGTTTAAGCCTTGAAGTAACTTGATCACCCCTGAAGCTGACACAACAATATTATTCATGAATGGGGCCGATCTTTCAGTCAATGGAACCTCCATGAACTCAGTTTTATTAAACGCATCATTGAATTGACTTACTAGTTCCTCTGTCCTTTCAGAGTCTGATTCAGCAACCCCGTTCCCTCCTCTTTTATTAAGGGGCGGGATACCCTGTCTGCTTTTTTCTGGCTATAGATATATCTGTAGAAGTCTCTAGGATTTGCCTTTACATCACCTACCAAGTTATTCACATACAAATCATGCTGATTTTTTTTATATCAGTCTTGATTTCACGTCAAAGTTTTCAAATTTTGTTCGGAGTTTACCACTTCCCGTCCTTTTTGCCTTTGCATGAATCTTATTCTGGTACTAATGAGAATATATTTATCTATTTTTAAGGACAATGAAGACGGTCTAATATCTTTCAAATGCGACGACAATGGGGAAAACAATATAAATACGACACATTTAAAAAGAAATGGTCCAAAAACAAGGTCCGATCCGGTGTTTACGCCCGTTCCGGGTACGTATAAACACCGGATCGGACCCAATTACCGGATCGGACCCGGTTTTCTGTGCTGTGGCCAATTTTATTTTTGATATTTTATTCTTTATGCATAGTTGAGAGAGATTTTCAGCATACAAATTGGTGTTTACCTCATATCTTCATTCCTGTACCGAAAAAAGAGATGGTGCAACATCGCAAATACCCGCCTTTTCTAAATTTGATCTTTGATCTCACGCCATGACCCCAAGTGATCAGATCAAAATTTGGACATCTGCAGTCGCTAAGCAATATGTCTACCTAGTTTGGTCACCACAGACCAAGAAATAACTAGAAATGGTGTTTGTAAAATACAATGCCCCCAACCATATGCTTGTCCCTAAAGTTATAACCTAAATAGTGTTGACTAGGACGTTTAACTCAACAAACCAAATAGTGCAAAAATTCTGTTGAAGGCTATCCAGTGCTTTTTGGTGGCTGGCTATGCGGTGCTTGTAGGGACAGAATCTGCATTCTGGTGTGTATGTTTACCAATCCAAGAGCTTTAACTTTCTTCAGAAAGGGAAATAATCACCAAGTAGATTCAATTACACTGTATCCATGTATCAATAATGAGAAATGGACTTGAATGTTGCAGACGACTCTTTGGTGAACACAAATTCTGATGGAACAAATGGACAGAAAATAGGGTTCCTAACTTTCCGTGCGCCTAATTACACTCTTCTGTTGATCTGAACATTGAAATTTGCCATTTTGTCTATCGACTAATGATTTTAGATTAACGCTTTGGTACTACGACCTAAACTACTTTCTACATCGTGACATGTTAAAGCAGGCATGACCAGAACTGAAATGAAGTCCACCTAATTTAGGATAAAATAGCGATAAGACATCTAGCAAGCAGAGAAAACAACTGGATTTTGTTGCAAGATAATATCTTATTTAATTGTTATTTATAATATAGTTCATTTCACTGGATCCTGCTTTTAGCATATGGCCATGGTAAATAAGTATCAATGTTACTGTTCTTCTTCAACTGGTTCTTGATTCTGAAATAACAGGAAAAGTTTATCACAATTTACAAATGTAAACAGACTTGGCGCTGACCGTTCCAAGGCGGTTCTTCTGTCGCGGTTTATTTTTGTTATCTGTTGTCTTTGGGTGTTTGTGTCGCTTATACTATTTTATTTTGGATAGCCTATTGGCCATTTTGTGTTGGCTTTCCGCTATTGGTGTTTCCATTTGGGTCTGTTGTTTCATGTTAGTGTTTTTTTTTTTTCCTTTGGTGTCTCTAATGGGAGCTGTGGATTAATTGTATCGATTCCTGATCATTGCCTCCTCTTCTATTTTGCTGTCTTGAAATTGAAATTTCATGCAAGTACATGTAAAGACTGATCTGAGATTTTTGTTTTGATTGTTTGAGTTGAGGTTTAGCGTCCCTGTCATCACTTTTTTTGGTCATTTTGGAGGCATTGCTTCCAATTTTGTGGGACTTGTACTTGACATTGAGATGAAATGAGATCTCAATCCCTGCCGGTGGCGGCACAGTCTAGTACCAGAAGGAAAATACTTCAATTCATAATTTTTGTGTTCATTTCAAAACTGTAATAAATCTTGAAAAGTAGAAGTAAAACAAAGATCAGGAATCGATACAATTTACTTACTCCACCCATCAAAGACACCAAAGGGAAAGAAACACAAACATTAAGCGACCAGACCATAATGGAAACCTAAACAAAGGAAGGCCATAAGGACAGTTACTTTCCCACAAAATGGCTATATGGCCATCCAAAATAAAAAGGCACAAGTGATACACACAGTAAGTAACAAACAACACCATAAATAAACCGCCACAGAAGAACCGCCTTGGAACGGTCAGTGGAATGATTTCCACTGGGGGACTTAAATCGATTTTACGTGGCCACAATCCTCGCCCTTACTTCCGTCGCGATTTAGACAAATAATTTGTTCAGTCCGCATGAAGGCTTCCTAACTCATCAGTGCAACATCTCCGTGAACACAAAAAATCAAAGAACCACAGAGGTGAGACAACGGTGAGGACTCGACAGCAAGAAACCACTGAAATGCTGGAGCAAAAATAAACCAACAGTTAGACTCCGATGGGCCCGACCAGAGACAGAGCATCAGGCACCAACCAACATTACCTTGAATTAGATCTCTCTAATTCTCAATAAGCCTTTACGTTGGAGCCGTCATAGAATCTGAGGCCTGACCTACCGGCGTGCAATTAAAGAGGGAAGCAAAGTTGCCAACCGTGATTGGGTTAACTACCATGCATGCAGTCTGTCGTATAACATCCATGTTGTACCCAATCTTTTTATATCGAAGAATGATTTTACGAAATTGGGTGCTGAAGTCATTGCGGTTATATATTTTTCTGAATTTATATACTAAGTCACCATAAAATTCGGGTTCCGATAGACCTTGTTGCAGAAGAGATTTAAGTCCAATATTGAATTTTGAAATTAAATCAGAATGGCGTCTATAAAATTTTGAAAAGGCTTTGCGTAGTTTATGGTACCGGTAACCCTGATTAAGGAGTTTAGCCGTTAATAATTTATTACGAGTGTTGAAGTCAGTTACATGACTACCCACTCTAGCAAATCGAATTAATTGCGAAATATAAACGCCATAGGATGGCGCACGAGGAACATCACCATCCAAAAAAGGAAAATTTACAATCTCAAAATCAAAGTCATCGCGTTTATCATAAATTTTGCACGAAACAAATCCATCTACAATAGATAGATGTAAATCCAAAAACGGGGCCTCGGTATCAGAAGAATTTGCTTTATTTAACTGAAGTTCTGGGGGTGTAAATCTGACTGATCAAACCATCGAAATAGGCATTATCAATATTTAATAAATCATCTAAATATCTAGAAGTGGAGCTAAAAGCTTCAATAATTTCTGATTGGTTATCAATGGAAAGCGACAACATGAAGTCTCTTTCATAACAATACAAGAACAGATCAGCCACAAGAGGTGCGCAATTCGTACCCATCGGAATACCCACAATTTGTCTAAATAACTTAGTACCGAATCTAATATAAATGTTGTCAAGTAGAAAGGTGAGGGCATCACACACTTCCTGACAAGACCAAAGTGTATAATTCTTATGTTCTTTAGAAGTGAAAAATGCATTTCTGACATTACATGCAAGATAGAGAGAATCTTCTCTGTGAAAAGCCCATTCAATTAAATCATTAAGCTTTTCTTTAATAAGATTATGAGGAAGTGTAGTGCAAAGAGTGGAAAAATCGTAAGTAGACAAACTTGAAGCACGAAAATGTCTGGATTTCAATTTATTTAAAAGTAGAAGTAAAACAAAGATCAGGAATTGATACAATTAACTTACTCCACCCATAAAAGACACCAAAGGGAAAGAAATACCAACACCAAGCGACCAGACCATAATGGAAACCCAAACAAAGGAAGGCCATAAGGACAGTTACTTTCCCACAAAATGGCCATATGGCCATCCAAAATTAAAAGACACAAGTGATACACACAGCAAGTGACAAACAACAACAATAATAAATCGCCACAGAAGAGCCGCCTTGGAACGGTCAGTGGAAGATTTCCACTGGGGGGGGGGGGGGGGGGCTTTAATCGATTTTACGTGGCCACAATCCTCGCCCTTACTTCCGCCGCGATTTAGACAAATAATTTGTTCAGTCCGCATGAAGGCCTCCTAACTCATCAGTGCAACATCTCCGTGAACACAAAAAACCTCATTCGAATTTTTAATAGACCAAAACAGATTTCTTCCTGATCTTTCAAAGACTTTATCACAATATTTAATCACATGCGTTTTAATAGCAGTAAGACAGGAAGTTAATAATTTAGAAAGGTCAGTGGTAGTGCAAGGGCTAGAATTTGCAATAAACCGTGCTTTGTAAGGTCTTTTATGAAGTTTTGGTAACCAGTATAGCGTAGGAAGCTTGTCTTGAAGTTTGATTCTATACATTTCATCTCTCTGTTCAAATCCAGGTGCAATTTTTCTCATCATAGTCTGAGTTTCAATCTGTCTTGGTTTGTTTGGTTGTTTGTATTGGAGTTTAACGGTCCAGTCAACACTATTTTAGGTCATTTTTGAGCCGGTCAGTTTACCTATTCACATTTTACCTGGGCAGGCTTATACGTAAGCGGTTAAGCAGTACAGTGCACATTCTTTCGCTAGAAACTGACAGCTGCCCTTCTTGAATCAGCGGAAGGGAGAGAATGACCGTAGAAAAGATTTCATGATCAATCTCCACGAAATAATTTTGTCAACCCCGGCAGGTATAGAACGTCAAACGGACGTCATGTGCCTGCTGGGAGGAAACAACTACCAAAAGTCATTTAGGCAATCAAACATTTAAGAACGTGAATGGGACGTTATTTTTACGTTGCACAAAAACGATAGTATTTACAGACCCCGAACCAACGTTTTACTAATGTTTTCATAACGTTAGTAAAAATCTGGTTATTTTGAAACCTTTTTTATAACTTCGACAAAAAGCATGAAAATGGTTAAGACAAATAAAAATCTAAAAGGCTTAACCGCAATGACTTCAGCACCCAATTTCGTAAAATCATTCTTCGATATAAAAAGATTGGGTACAACATAAATGGTACACGACAGACTGCATGCATGATAGTTAACCCAGTCTCGGTTGACAACTTTGCTTCCCTCTTTAATTGCACGCCGGTAGGTCAGGCCTCAGATTCTATGACGGTTCCAACGTAAAGGCTTATTGAGAATTAGAGTGATCTAATTCAAGGTAATGTTGGTTGGTGCCTGATGCTTTGTCTCTGGTCGGGCCCATCGGAGTCTAACTGTTGGTTTTCTTTTGCTCCAGCATTTCAGTGGTTTCTTGCTGTCGAGTCCTCACCATTGTTTCATCTCTGTGGTTGTTTGATTATTTGTGTTCACGGAGATGTTGCACTGATGAGTTAGAAGGCCTTCATGTGGACTGAACAAATTATTTGTCTAAATTGCGACGGAAGTTAGGGCGAGGATTGTGGCCGCGTTAAATCGATTTAAGCCCCCCCCCCCCCCTCCCCCCCCCCCCCCCCCAGTGGAATTCGTATCCGCTGACCTTTCTAAGGCGGTTCTTCTGTCGCGGTTTATTTTTGTTATGATTTGTCTTTGGGTGTTTGTGTCGCTTGTGTTATTTTATTTTGGATAGCCTATTGGCCATTTTGTGGGAAAATAACTGTCCTTTTGGCTGCCCGCTGTTGGTGTTTCCATTAGGGTCTGTTGTTTCATTTTTGTATGTCTTTCCCTTTGGTGTATCTGTTGGGAGCTGTGGGTTGATTGTATCGATTCCTGATCATTGCCTCCACTTCTGTTTTCCAATACGCATCTCTAATTACCTTTTGTATGTGTGCTCTGAACCGTTTGTAATGGTTCTTAATGTCAGGGGTGCTAGACTTACGAGCACGAAAATACACCCTATTACGTCTTCTACATCCTATTACATCTTATGCTTTACTTCATTAAAAGCAATATATCTCAGAAACATTTGAGATCCCCACCCCTAAACCATATATATTCTTGTTCCTTATGATAAGAAGCATTCAGTAACATCAACTTGGGGGTCCCCTGGTATATGTGGGGGCCGTGCCCCACCCCTTCATTTCACAAAAGGCCCAATATCTCGGAAACCTTACAGATCCCAAACCCTAAATCATATATATTGTTGGTCCTTATGATTTGTTCAGTCCGCATGAAGGCCTCCTAACTCATCAGTGCAACATCTCCGTGAACACAGAAATCAAAGAACCACAGAGGTGAGACAACGGTGATGACTCGACAGCAAGAAACCACTGAAATGCTGGAGCAAAAGAAAACCAACAGTTAGACTCCGATGAGCCCGACCAGAGACAGAGCATCAGGCACCAACCAACATTATCTCTTTAATTTTCAATAAGCCTTTACGTTGGAGCCGTCATAGAATCTGAGGCCTGACACACCGGCGTGCAATTAAAGAGGGAAGCAAAGTTGCCAACCGTGATTGGGTTAACTACCATTAAACCCTATTGGTTTCAGTGATCGACAGAGATTGAGATGTCATTTCATCTCAATGTCGGGTAAAAGTCCCACAAAATTGGAAGCAATGTCTCAAAATGATGAGGCCAAAATGGCCGAAACTAGCTAGTCCGGCCCAGAAAACATGTACACTCCATATTTTCCAGTTCTGTGGTGTACTTCTTGCTTCCAAAGGATAACCCTTTCTAGAACATATTCTAAAGAGGTGTTTAAGCCCCCCAGTGGAGGTCTTCCGCTGGCCGTTCCAGGGCGGCTCTTCTGTGGCGATTTATTTATGTTGTTGTTTGTTACTTGCTGTGTGTGTCGCTTGTGTCTTTTGGTTTTGGATGACCATGTGGCCATTTTGTGGGAAAGTAACTGTCCTTGTGGCCTTCCTTTGTTTGGGTTTCCATTATGGTCTGGTCGCTTAATTATGTCTCCCCCGAAAAATTTTTTTTCGGAGAGACATATTGTTTTTCCCCCGGGCGTCTGTCTGTCTGTCCGTCTGTCCGTCTGTCTGTCTGTCCGTCTGTCTGTCACACATTCGTGTCCGCTCTATAACTTGAAAACCGTTGGAGCTATCGTCACGAAACTTAGTATAAATATAAATCAGCATTAGACGACGTGCAGTGCGCAAGAACTATAACTCTCGCATTTATACTTTTTGAATTATCTCCCTTGGAAGTTTGTTGGTATGTATATATGTATGGGCAAATCGTGTCCGGTCAATAACTTTCTTATTTTCAGATGGATTTTAAAATTACTTGGCAGAAATATTAACAACCATAAGACGATGTGTGGTGCGCATGAATCAGGTTGGTACCTCAAAGGTCAAGGTCATACTTAGAGGTCAAAGGTCAAAAAATGGGCCTTTTTTCGTATTTGGTCAATTACTTTCTTATTTTGAGATGAATTTTAAAATTACTTGGCAGAAATATTAACCACCATGAGACGATGTGTGTTGTGCATCAGGCAGGTCAGTACCTCGAAGGTCAAGGTCATACTTAGGGGTCAAAGGTAAAAAAAGGGGCCTTTTTTCGTGTTTTGTCAATAACTTTCTTATTTTGAGATGGATTTTAAAATTACTTGGCAGAAATATTAACAACCATGAGACGATGTCTGGTGTGCATCAGGCAGGTCAGTACCTCGAAGGTCAAGGTCATACTTAGAGGTCAAAGGTAAAAAAGGGGCCTTTTTTTCGTGTTTTGTCAATAACTTTCTTATTTTGAGATGGAATGTGAAATCACTTGGCAGAAATGTTAACCAATATAAGACGATGTGTTACGTGCATGACCCAGGTTGGTACCTCAAAGGTCAAGGTCATACTTAGAGGTCAAAGGTAAAAAAGGGGCCTTTTTTCCGGTTTTGTAAATAACTTGCTTATTTTTAGATAGAATTTGAAGTTACTTGGCAAAAATGTTGACTATCATAAGACGATGTGTTGCATGCATGATTCAGTTTGATACCTTAAGTGTCAAGGTCATACATAGAGGTCAAAAGTAAAAAAGGGGCCTTTTTTTCGTGTTTGGTCAATAACTTTCTTATTTTTAGATGGATTTTGAAATTGCTTGGCAGAAATGTTAAACACCATGAGATGATGTGTTGCACGCATGACCCAGTTTGGTACCTGAAAGGTCAAGGTCATACATAGAGGTTAAAGGTCAAAAAAGGGGCCTTTTCTTGTGTTCTGTCAATAACTTTCTTATTTTTAGATGGATTTTGAAATTACTTGGCAGAAATGTTAACCACCATAAGACGATGTGTTGCGTGCATGACCCAAGTTGGTACCTCAAATGTCAAGGTCATACTAAGAGGTCAAAGAACAAAAAGGGGCCTTTTTATGCCTCCAACTTTTAAAAAGTTGGAGGGGCATATTGGTTCTGGTTCGTTTGTCCGTTCGTCCGTCCGTTACGCTTTTGATGCATAGCATAACTAAAGAACCGTGTATGCTAGGGTTTTGAAATTTCATATATGGATTCCTCATGGAAAATTAGCTGACGCGTATTTTTTTCTCGTCCGGATTATGCCCCCCTACAAGAGTTATTGCCCTTTGAATTTTTTTTAATAAAATCTTGTCAGCAAGATATCTCAAAAACTATTGGAGCCAGAGCCTTGAAAGTTGGTGAATATATTGGTGGTGATGAGTAGATGAACTGATTAACTTTTGACAAAATTCCGATAAATACTTTGTGAGTTACGGCCCTTTGTCATTTTGGTAATTTGTGCCCATTGTAATGTATGCTAAAAGTGATGCATAGCATAACTTTAGAACCGTGTATGCTAGGGTTTTGAAATTTCATATATGGATTTCTCATGGAAAATTAGCTGACGCGTATTTTTTTTCTCGTCCGGATTATGCCCCTTTCAAGAGTTATTGCCCTTTGAATTTTTTTAATAAAATCTTGTCAGCAAGATATCTCAAAAACTATTGGAGCTAGAGCCTTGAAAATTGGTGAATATATTGGTGGTGATGAGTAGATGAACTGTTTAACTTTTGACAAAATTCCAAAAAATACTTTGTGAGTTATGGCCCTTTGTCATTTTGGTAATTTGTGCCCATTGTAATGTATGCTAAAAGTAATGCATAGCATAACTTTAGAACCGTGTATGCTAGGGTTTTGAAATTTCATATATGGATTCCTCATGGAAAATTAGCTGACTTGTTTTGTTTTTTTCTCGTCCGGATTATGCCCCTTTCAAGAGTTATTGCCCTTTGAAATTTTTTCAATAAAATCTTGTCAGCAAAATTTCTCAAACACTATTGGAGCTAGAGCCTTGAAAGTTGTTGAGTATATTGATGGTGATGAGTATATGAACTGATTAACTTTTGACAAAATTCCGAAAAATACTTTATGAGTTATGGCCATTTGTCATTTTGGTAATTTGTGCCCATTGTAATGAATGCTAAAAGGGATGCATAGCATAACTTTAGAACTGTGTATGCTATGGTTTTAAAATTTCATATATGCATTCCTAATGGAAAATAAGCTGACGCATATTTTTTTCTCATCCGGATTATGCCCCTTTCAAGAGTTATTGCCCTTTGAAATTTTTTGAACATTTTTAAAGTTACTTTGTAGAAATGTTTATCTTCATTAGATGATGTGTTGCACATAAGACCCGGCTCAATACCTCCAATGTCAAGGTTATACTTAGAGGTCAAAAACGGGGGAGACATCTGTGTTTTTGTAGAAAAACAAATTCTAGTGTTTGTATTTCTTTCCCTTTGGTGTCTTTTATGGGTGGAGTAAGTTAATTGTATCAATTCCTGATCTTTGTTTTACTTCTACTTTGATCGTGCTATCGATCCATGGTGCACTATACTTGTTTTGGTCATTTTTGTTGGAATAAACCTTTCCATTGCCGTGATTAATTCGGATAACCCTTTTATAGAAAATATTTAACTTCACTACAGCTGGTGTGTGGGAATGTGTGGCGGCGGTAAAACGTCTCCCTGTCCTACATCATAGTGTAGATTATATTTTCTTGTCCTTTGGGGTCATTGATTCCATTGTGGAATTTTGAAAATATCTGAGGGTCACTGATGAGGCCTAATTGGCAGAAACTAGCTAGTCTGGCCCAGAAAACATGTACGCTCCATATGTTTCACTTCTGTGGTGTATTCCTTGCTTCCAAAGGATAACCCTTTTATAGAACAAACTTAAAACTGACCCACATGTCGTTAACAGACATGCGTGAGAGGTCAGAGGATAGGAACGAATCCTTAAATCGCGCCATATGGTCTCGCAGACCATCCATATCCGCACGCTTATATAAATATATTTTACGCGGGGCTTGTCTGATTCGTTTAGCTTTTATATCATATTCAACAAGGACTATGTCGTGATCATCCTTGCCGATCGGGGGCATCCCCTTAACTCGACTAACAGGGGATTGAGAACTCGTAAATAAATAAATTAAGGGCTTTATCTTCCGGGTGGGTATGTTTACTACTTCGGTCAGGCAGTGATCTTTAATTATGTCCAAACGTTGTTGCTGCGTCTGCCTGTTAGATACCCCATTGGAGCATGATAGCTCAGTGGTTAGTGCACTTGCCTCTGATGCTAGAGGTCCCGGGTTCGATCCCCGGCAGCGGCGATAAAATTTCGGTGTCCGAACACGCTCCATTGGCATCATTTGCAGGGATGAATGTCATGAAGTGCACCGTCCTTCGGATCGGAACGTAAACTGGAGGCCCCCTGTGGAGGTAGAACCATTCCCTGTGCAAGTTAAAGATCCCTACCGTAATAACATGATTACTGTGTAGTCTTTCATCCTGCAAACCTGGAGTGTATGTAATGTACACCTGCGGTAATGGTCAAATGTGACCGACGCAGTATCAGTAGATAGATAGATAGATAGATAGATAGATAGATAGATAGATAGATAGATAGATAGATAGATAGATAGATAGATAGATAGATAGATAGATAGATAGATAGATAGGGGTACCTGCATGTTGCTCCATTCTATATCTCCACAATTGAAGTCGCCACCAACCAAAATTTGAGCATTTGCATTTGACATTATCCTAAACAAAGATGAGTTAAACGCCTCAAGATATTCTGGATCAATCTGATCTGGTGGGCGGTAAAAGGAACCAAGGTACAGAGTCCTAAATCCAAAAATGTTCGATTTACACCAAATTAATTCACAGTTGGTGTCCAGCTCCGGAGATTCAGTGCAGAGTAGGTCTCGCTTAAAAGCTACAAAGCAACACAATGTGCATCCCCAACTCTTTCTTTCCGGATTGCTTCAAATGATTCTGGGAAAATTTCTGAGTTTTTAATCTTTGGGGTTAACCATGACTCATTGCCTAAAATGATGCCTGGTTTGGCCGAGTCAATAATAGTTTGAATTTCAGCCTTTTTATTCTTTATTGACTGACAATTCATAATCAATATTCTGAGGAGATGATTAAGGACCACCTTTTTGGTCTTTGGTTTAGCTTCTTTAGACTGCTCCACGATGGGCGAAGAAGCTGCAGTGGGTGGGTCAATATTGTCTGGTATCGGGCTGTCAGGCTCGGATAGGGATAATAAAGGATCAAACGGATTATATGTATCTCTGGAAGTTGAAGTGTCAAACAGAGATGTAAAAAAGTTTGGCATTACACATGTCATGCAATCCATGGGTTGTGGGACAACTCGGCACATAGCAAACTCGGCACATGACAAACTCGACACATAACAAACTCGGCACATGACAAACTCGGCCTATACAAACTCGGCACTTAATTAGCTGTTTGGGTCAATTATCTATTGTTCACTTGGTAATGATAATTGCATAACCAAACAAATAATCAAATTAAAGTTACCTGTGAAATAGGGACCAACTAAATAGGGACCAAACATCAATATTTAATGGAGTAGATCTTTATTTAAAAAAATATGAAGATTTTTTTTTTCAATAAATTTTCAACTATTTAAGTTTCAAATATTTAAGTTGTTTCTTAAATTTACCGGCGAATAAATCTTAAAAAAAAAAAAAAAAAAAAAAAAAAAAAAAACAAGACATAGGTTGTGGGTACTCGTTAGAACCGCCTCAATGAGGTGGTTCTAACAAGACATGATGTTTTTATCCTGTTTTTAAACCTGTACCTTCCTTCACGGATGTACATAGTTATCTCACAGTGCGACTATGCTCAAGATTGGGCCCAGCATTTAATTGGAAGATGAAGATGAAGCACCCACAACCTATTTTTACTGAAAAGAAGGCAAAAATATCGTTTGACAAGACGCCCATCAACTCGGCAGGGCAATCTCTTGTTTGACAATACGCCCATCAACTCGGCTGGGCAATCATGGGTGGCAATGAGCCCCAAATATCATATTCACAGCTTTAGTCATCGCCTGATTAATCAGATAATTAGTGTGGCAATTAAGTCATATCTAGAGCTTATTGATTTAGATGATTTTTTTTTTAAAAAAAATGCCAAAAAAATAAACTAGAAACTTTTTTTATTTAATAAGCATATATATAATTATTATAAAATAATAATAATAAAACAGACAAATAAAGTATTAATGTATAGCTTTATAAGCATTATAACTATTGTGGGCCGAGTTTGCTATGTGCCGAGTTTGTAGGGGCCGAGTTGGTTATGTGCCGAGTTGGCTATATGCCGAGTTTGCTATGTGCCGAGTTGTCCCGATACCATCCCATGCAACATTTATATTCGATAATTTGTGATAAAGGCTATACATAATTGGTGACATGCCTTGACAGCTAATGTGGTACCAGACGTTACACGTGTCACAGCAAATTCTTCTGTCTTCCCAACGAACACTTTTAAGACAGAGACCACAAGGAAAATGTGTGCTGTCATTCCTGGAATTCGGACCAGAATTTGTTTCGATATCCCATGCATTACCAATGATGACTGCAAATATGTACAAATAATGAAGTTTGTTTGATCCTGGCTTTATGTCTGTCAAGATCATTTCCAGAAGATCTCATTCTTAAAAAGGAAAAAGTCACAATTCACTCTTTTATTGCCCATTTCGCCCCCAAAAGCCCATTTCCCCCGAAAAACCCCATTTCGTATTTTAGGGATACCCCGATCGCTTTATAGTGAGACCCTCGAATCGTCCTATCCCGATATTGGCGTGCGTACGGATGGTTGAACAAGCAGCCCATGAAAAAAAAAAAAAAAAAAACGCTCGAAAGCATTGTTCCATATTTTTTTACCGAATAGTTTTTAAGTGTAAAGATGAGCTACGGCCGTGGACCACCTCCGGACATCCGAGGGATGACTTCTTTGAAAGTAGATAATCTTACTTACAGAACGACTCCAGAAGATTTGCGGCGAGTTTTCGGCAAATATGGTAGAGTATATGCGTTTGACATTGTAGCCAACAGGGGCTTGCAATATTTTGATATGGTTTATAGGAGCTTTTTTCGTGACGTACTTCCGGTTCTAAAAATAGAACGGGAAAAGCCCTGGCCGTCATCAGTCGCATTGCTTCAAAGGCAGTGGGACAGATAAAGTGTTAATTGCAGCGTAAAACAGTGGAATTCTTTTAAACTTTTGGCGAATTCTGTAAGATAATGGGAGAAACACCGATATGGTGCCAGATGTGAAATTTCGCATCACCAAAATGATATATTGTACAAACGACCCAACAGGGTCCGTTCTCTCTCTCTCTCTCTCTCTCTCTCTCTCTCTCTCTCTCTCTCTCAGCGCACCAACAATTAGCGAGCGCAGGCAAATGTAAATTACAGTTTGTCGTTAAATAACGCCACGTCAACCGACATGTAGCGTGTCAACAACGTCGTGTCTACATCAAACCAACTTCAAAGGGACGCATTGAATTTGACATTGCAACGTCGATGAAATGTCAGAACGTTGCGTTGGCGATAATACGGCGTTGCTTAATAAAATGTCATTTGCCCAGTGCTCGGACCCGTCAAGACTCAGTTGGATTGGAACATTAAATTCAAAACAAAGGTAGAACACCCTTTCAGAGTATAAGAATGAAACATTCCTTCGCAAATGCAAGATTTTACAGTAAAATCTGGTAGATTTGTAGATTGGTTCAACCTGCCCAGCCCTTAGGTCTACATTAACCCATTTGGTACAGAAGAAGTGAAGGACGCGGCGTCTGATCGGGGCCTACACTGTTTGCAAAAAGTTCGGCCATTTTCCAAATAAATTTTGAAGAAAACACAATCTGACACCCCTAAATTTTGAAAATGACTCCTGCTATATTTAAGGAGGAAGATTCCATTGGTACAAAAAGGGTTATGGGCTTCTTGGATACAGGGATCAATCAAACCTCTCTCTCATCTCAACGGTCACGTGCCATTGAAGTGAGTCGGAGTGGTTGTCGACGGCATGACGTCGAGCCAACGTTGGCTCGACGCCCGTCTGTAAGTCCACTTATTTTTTTTTCGACTGTCAGTATGTTTATTTGTCTGTCCAACAGTCCGCCCATTCGTCTGTTAGTCAGTCATTCAGTCTGTGTGTCGTCTGTCTGTCTACTGTCAGTTTGTCAGTCAAACCTCTCTCTCTCTCTCTCTCTCATACCAATGGTCATATGACAATGAAGTGAAATGGAGTGGGTGTCGACGGCATGATGTCGAACCAACATTGACTCAACGCCCTATAGATAGATAGATAGATAGATGATAGATAGATAGATAGATAGATAGATAGATAGATAGATAGATAGATAGATAGATAGATAGACTTGGATGGCGAATAAAACGAAAGTTACGTAAAAACTTATTTCATGAATAGCGGTATCTCAAGCCATTGACATGGGTCATTCACACAAAAAGATTTTCGTCAATTAGAAACGGATTTAGGATAAATGAATTTCGGTAATAAAAGCAAAATATCATCCTGTCCTTCTCGAGGCATTATTTCAATGAAAACGGGTATATTTTCTCTCAAAATGTCTGAATATTGTCAGCATTTTAAGTTCCGCCAATACATTTGAATAGCGATGGCCGTTTCAATTGACGGCCAGTACTTTGCGCATGCGCAAGAATGACGTCATAAACGGAATTCCTAAAACCTCCTATTATTAAATGAACACAATAATTAACGGCCCCAATAGCTCAGTGGGAATTCGGGACGTTTCGGTCCTGAGTCGTTTTGGCCTCGGTCATTTCTGCCCAATTTTGGGGGTCTGTCTGTCTGTCTACTGATACTGCATCGTTCACATTTGACGATTACCACAGGTGCACATTACATACACTCCCGGTTTGCAGGATGACAGCCTACATATTAATCGTGTACTTACGGTAGGGATCTTTAACCTGCGCTGGGGATGGTTCTCCCTGCACAGGGGGCCTCCAGTTAACGTCCCGATCCGAAGGAGCGGGATAGCGCAGTGGTTAGTGCACTTGCCTCTGATGCTAGAGGTCCCGGGTTCGATCCCCGGCAGTTGTGATAAAATTTCGGTGTCCGAACACGCTCCATTGGCATCATTTGCAGGGATGAATGTCATAAAGTGCACCGTCCTTTGGATCGTAGCTGTGTAAATCGACTCTTTACTTTAGATTCCATTGGCATAGAGACATCCCTCATGAATGTAGGACGATTTGGCCTAGGACAATTTGGCCAGCCAAAAATATTGGGTAGGACAATTTGGCCAGATTAATATAATGACTAGGTTAAACTGAAAATTTAATGTTTTAGGTTTGTTTTTAATATACAGTAATGTTTGAATGTGTGGAAGGAACATTTTAAAGAAGATTTTAAACATTTAGATATTTTTTGTTGTTGTTTTTAAACTATAACTTTTGGCCTGAGATATTCTTTAGGAGCAAATTAATAAAAATGGTTAACTTTAATCCCCCAAACACAAATATACAATAAAATAATAATAAATAAATAAATTTAATGGTATTGTTTAAATTGGCTGGAAAACAAGATTAATTACATTTTCTTGGGGTCCATAGAAATACCAAAACGCACCAAAACACCAAAACGCACCTGTAATTACCAAATCGCACTGCCAATATTGGATTTTTCAATGTAGGGTAGGGTGAATTCAGCATTTGTTAAAAGGTTTAGACACTTAGAAACAAATATATATATCTATATATAATATTTAAATAATTAAAGATAAATTGATATAATATTAACATTTAAGCCAGGGCACAGCAGTTCCTACCAAAACGCTATCAAAATACACTGGCGATATTGGATTTTTCTATGTATGGTAGAGGGAAAATTCAGCAGTTTTTTCAAAAGAGCACTAGAAATATATATATATATATAATAATAATATATTGATAAATTAATATACAATCATGAATGTCATATTAACTTTGGAGCCATTGCACAGCATTTATTACAATTTACATTTGCGCCCTGCGCATCTATGTAGTATACGTCTAACCAGAGACATCTGCATGAAGGAGCATTTGGCCCTTAGCTACCCACGCTTAGCGCTTGCACAACAAAGGCTGACCAGACTGCGCACATGCGCCGACGTTTCCGAGATTTCGCTGGGCGCACATGTAAATGATAAGAAATGCTGTGCCCCGGCTCATTTTTATTCGTAAATGTCCGGTTATTGGTTTCCTTTAATAACGTGAACTGTTAATTTGAAATTTGATACACAGATATTTATTTTGGGTTGTAGATAATGTATCTATAATGCACATAAACCGATATTTCTAGTGCGTTTTGGTATTTGCGTTCTCTTACTTGAATGGTGTAAAGATGTCAGTGGAATAACATCTGTATTTACCAAAACACACTGCCAATATTGGGATTTGACGTGCATTGGTAAGCTTACCTTTTAATTTGACATTTATTACTCAGCTGCTCTTTATGGGCTGTATATATCCCAGCCAGCAAAGCATGTCGAGACAACGTCGGGCCAACAGTCGTATCCCAGTCAACACTATTTAGGTCATTGCTGAGCCGGTCAGTTTACATAGCCACGTTTAAATTACTCGCCAGTTCGTCCTACTGATTATCAGTCAGGCGCGCATCTGAATGAGCATTGAATTTTTGGACATGTTTTTTCTTATTTATACTCCAAACATAGGTAGTGGGTGTTCGTTAACTCAACCGCTCGTTGCGTTGATTCTAACGAGTACCCACAACCTATCTTTTGGAGTACGAAAATAAGAAACAAAGTGTCTACCACTGTAAACTGCAGTTATCAGCAAATAAATACCTTTGAAGGGCTTTCTCAGCATCGTATAATTCCCCATCAAACGAACAGGAACCACAAAAAAAACTAAGCGTTTTAACAGACCAAGACTTAAGAGCGGATTTAGACATTGCCAGACACTTGCTATGGAACCATAATTCACATTCAGAACATTGAATAACATCATTTTCGCAATTTGTTTTGCAGATTCCACAAGGGAATTCTGCCATAGTGACAGGGTCCTAGCGAACGCAAATAGAATTTTGACATGGTGATTTCGTAAAAGAGATATTTATAAGAAATGCACGACTGATGCTTTCAAAAACATGTGACAAACAACATCTTTGACGGTCCAGCAATCAGTAACATTAAAAGGGTTGTCGTGAAGGGCCGACCAGCTTAATTAAAATTAATGCAAAATTTGTTCTTTAATGATGATTATAATTTGTCACCTGATAATACCCCGTGTCTTTTATTCGTTGGTTTGTTTGTCACACCTTCTTTAGCTGATTAACGCTAATTAATTAGACTATCAACTCTGTCTTCTTCACCGCCACAGTTTGATATAAACATAGTAGCATAATGGGACATTTATCTCGCACCTACTGGCATATGTTAGAGAAACATGGCTAGATTCGGTTTGTTCGGCGATTCCTACATCAAGAGGCTACAAAAATTCTGCGACGGCGATCTTCACGTCCCTGGTTCTACGAGGTTTGTGCATAAAGGTGGACTGCGCTGCGACAACCTCGATAAAGTAATGAAGAAGAGACTGACAGATGCAGCGGCAAAAACAGACATCGTCTTCCTCTCGATCGGTGGCAATGACATCAGCCCAATCTCCAAGCCAGAAGATATCTACGATAACATCAACAAACTGGTAGAAGACTGGTCTGACAAAGTCCAAATTCGACAGAGACAGGAAAAAAATCAACCGACTAATGTACGAGACGTACGGAAATAATGTCATCAAATTCCATGACATTAGACTGCCCTGGGACTATGACCCTGATCTTGTACACATGTCGGGGCCCACTGAGACCAATAAAAACTGCGGTATTCGGAAATACTTTTTCCGCATCAGATTGGCGTTCTGCAGTGCCTGAGTTAGCCTGACACTCAATATGAAGGTCCTTATCAGGACCAACACAGTTCTAGAAAGAATCCTTAATGTTTACAACAATCAAACTCGCCCATAACCCTAGCCCGTTTTTATCCTTTAATATTTTTGTATATGACCCACAATGAAAATGAAAGCAATAACCCTCTTATCTACCCTATAATCTACGAATAACTGCCCCCGCCAATCGGGGCTTGAAGAAATAGCCTGTCCGGGCAAAGCGGTACGAGTCGGCCTGTTCATGCTTATAAACCCTATTGGTTTCATTGGGCGACAGGGCGTATAATATCCATGTTGTACCCAATCTTTTTATATCGAAGAATGATTTTACGAAATTGGGTGCTGAAGTCATTGCGGTTATATATTTTTCTGCGCGCAGTCAGATCAGTCTTCGTTATGCGCTCTAAGATTGGATTGCTAAGGGCCAAATGCTATTTCATGCAGACTATAAAGATGCGCAGGCAGATCTTGCTCTTCACAGGGCGCACATGTATATGAATTGCTGTGCCACGTTCAGTTACGTAGAAATTCAGTCTTCGTTCTACCCTACATAGAAAAATTCCAATATTGGCCGTGCGTTTTGGTAGGAATTGCTGTGCCCTGGCTCAAATGTTAATATGTATATAAAAATCTCAAAGATTTATATATTTATTTATTTTTTGTTTCTATGTGTCTAATCCTCTTAATAAATGCTAAATTCACTCTACCCAACACAGAAAAAAAAATAAAAAAAAATATTAACAGTGCGTTTTGGTAGCGTTTTGGTAGGAACTGCTGAGCCCTAGCTCAAATGTTAATATGTATAAACGCCTCTCTAATATAAATTATAAATTATATATATATATATACATGTATATATATATATGTATATATCTGTTTCTAAGTGTCTAATCCTCTAAATCACCCTACCCTACATTGAAAAATCCAATATTGGCAGTGCGTTTTGGTAAATACCTGTGCGTTTTGGTGTTTTGGTGCATTTTGGTATTTCTATGGACCGCATTTTCTTGTATTCATGGTTAATTGGCTAACTGATTTGCTGACTGGTCTTGGTTCCTTGCTTTCTTAATTAGCTATTCCACACTTATTTATTTGGTTTTGTTTGGTTCAAGAATGTGCACCACACTGGTTAACCACTTACACTTAGGGGGACTGATCTGCTCAATGTGACCTAAATAGTGTTGACTTGGCTCTGATACTATAAATGGCCAGAAAATATGATGTGTGATAAAAATATGTTATCAAATAAAGAAACTGCTCAAACTTTTAAAGCAATTTCCTCTTATTATGTCAACATTTGATTTTCACTCATCAAAGCCAAGAAATGACAGATGAAATCAATGAAAAAACATGAAATAATATGAACTTAGGCACAGCCTAGATACAGACATGAACATTACTGGTTAGTTAATGTTTAAAAGCAAAGATGATAGTGTTTTAACCTACCTGAAGTCCGAGTGAATAGTGAATAATTGCAAGCCACTTTACTATTTGATATGCTTTAACCCTTATCTTGCTGTTCACGACTACCCCTATATTTGCAAACAGTGTAGATCCAGATCAGGTGGCTTCTGAAGAAACCACCTGATCAGGATCTACACTATTTGGCATTCAGTTTATGAATTTGTAGCAATAAATTACATCAAGTAATTTGATTGGTTGACAGACAGAAATGGGTGTGGCTTAAATGAATATTCAGCAAGATAAGGGTTAACTTGAGTCCCTTGTTGAAACAGACAACATTTTTGGTTCTGTATAGCTTTACTTGAGACCATTCTTGTTGACTGCTGACTGTATAGCCTTTGTGAGCATTCTTGCTGTCAGAATCAGAATTGTTTACTGGTGACACGTCCATAGACAATCCTTCACCAGTGAACATGGTTTCTGAAGTCAAAGGTCTTGCGAAATGCAACTTGTTCAATTTTACCATGACATTGTGGGCAATCTGGATGGGGCCATAAATCGTGGCCACAAACAGACTGACTTGATCATCATAGACTTCGCCAAGGCCTTTGACAAAATTGAAGGTACCTCACAGAGGGCTATTAAATAAACTTGACTACTATGGGATAAGCAGATCAGCACACATAGGTGGATAAGCTCATGGCTCTCTGGGGGCTCACAAGAAGTTGTACTTGATGGCCAAGCACCTGATCCAGTCCCTGTTTTATCTGGAGCCCCCCCCCCCCCACAAGGTTTAGTCCTTGGATCGGTCTTCTTAGTTTTCATCAATGATCTGACTACCCCCCCCCCCCCCCCCCCCCACAAGGTTTAGTCCTTGGATCGGTCTTCTTAGTTTTCATCAATGATCTGACTGCTAATATCAGGTCATCAGTCAGTTTGTTTGCTGATAATGTGTCCTGTATATATTCTCCGTCTGAATGTCTTATTTTACAAGATGACCTGGATCAACTTGCACAGCGGGAGGCCGATTAGCAGATGAAGTTCAATGTGGCGGGGGAATTTTTGACCTCATGGGCATAATTTGAACAATCTTGGTAGAGGTCCAATAGATGAAGCTAAACACCAAATTTCAAAGACCTGGGCCTTGCGCTTTCAGAGGAGAAGATTTTCTTTTGTAGATTTTTCCTATTTAAGTCAATGGAAGACCCAGGGGCCCCAGAGCTATAATTTGAACAATCTTGATAGTGCTCTACAAGAAGAAGCTCCATACCAAATATCAAACACCTGAGCCTTCTGGTTTCAGACAAGAAGATTTTTTTAAAGCTTTTCCCTACGTAAGTCTATGTAAAACGAAAGGGCTCCGGGGCAGGGGCATTTTTGGTCCCAGGACTAGAATTTGAACAATCTTGGCAGAGGTCCACTAAATGAAGCTATGCACCAAATATTGAAGGCCTTGTTTTAGAGGAGAATATTTTTTAAGTTTCTATTTAAAAACATCTGTTGTTTGCTCCCGTGACCTTGGTGTGCGGACTGGAACTATTTGAACAACTCTGAAAGGGAACCGCCTAAGACTCATTCCTAGGAAGTTAGTTTGGTCAAAATGCGACCAGCGCTTTACCAGATGTCGTTTGAAGAAATTGTTTTCGCACGGATGGATGCATGCATGACGGATGAAAAGTGATCCCAAAAGCTCACCTCGTCATTACATGATAGGTGAGCTGATAGAAACGAAAAGAAAATAGGCCTGACCCCCTTATATGACAAATGGACTTGTACAACGTATGACAGTGGAAAAGTCTACCAGCATACACTGTATTAATGTCCCCATCAACACTGTATTAAGCTTTTGTTCCTATGAATTATTATTGTACCGTATTCGACCTATTTACCGCACTGTGCGCTTAGCTTTTTCACAATTGTATGAAAATATTGTGGTGAAAAATCTACCTAATAAGGGCACACTCAATACGAAAAAAATACGAAAAAAAGGCTTCTGATATGATTGTTTTATAGAGTTGAATTTCAGCATAGTGATTCACCACATATACATATGATTGTCTGGGTCAAAGATGCAGCAAAACTCAATATGAATTTGTTGGGATGTTACTGTAAAGTGTGCGCCTGTGTATTTTTTCCAGAAAAAGCTTGGGTGTGCGCTTATAGGAGCATGTGCCGTAAATAGGTCGAATACGGTATTTATATATGTATTGCCTGTCATAGAAATTATGAAATAAATATGTGTATTAAATTTTTACCAAGTAAATACAGGATTTTCTATGAAAAAGAAAAACGATATTTCTCACAGAGAAATAATTCCCACTGAGAATTTGAACAATCTTGGTAGAAATCATCAAGACAAAGCTTCATGTCAATTATCAAAGACCTTGGCCTTCTCCTTTCAGACAAGAAGATTTCAAATGTTTTCATTGCCTTGACTTCTATTTCCTAGGGCTATAATTTGAACACTTTTGATAGAGGTCCACTTGATTTTGATAGAGGTCCACCAAATATCAAAGACCTGGGCCTTGCTGTTTCAGATTGGAAGATTTTCTTAAAAGTTCCCTATATATAAGTCAATGAAAAAACCGAAAGGCCCGGGGCGGAGGCATTTTTGGCCCAAGGGCAATGATTTGAACAATCTCGGATTCGGAGAAGAAGATTTTTAAAGATTTTCCCTGTATAAGCCAATGTTAATGAGAATAAGATTTTTAAAGATTTTCCCTATATAAGTCTATGTAAAATCAAAGGGCCCAAGGGCGGGGGCATTTTTGGCCCTAGGGCTATAATTAGAACAATATTGTGAGGGGTTCAGTAGATGAAGCTTCATACCAAACATCAAAGACCCGGGCCTTATGGTTTCAGAGATGTAGATTTTTAAATATTTTCTCTATATATGCCTATAAAACCAAAGGGCCCGGGGTGGGGGTATTTTTGGCCGTAGGGCTATAATTTGAATACTGTTGATAGAGGTTCACTAGCTGAAGCTTCATGCTAAATACCAAAGACCTGGGTCTTTCGGTTCCAGAGAAAATTTTTTTAAAGATTTTCCCTATATAAGCCTATGCAAAACCAAAGGCCCCTCGGGTGGGGGCATTTTGGGCCCCAGGGGTATAATTTGAACAATCTTGGTAGCCCTCCATTAGATGAAGCTTCATACCAAATATCAAAGACCTGGGCCATGCAGTTTCAGAGAAGATTTTTAAAAAAATTTCCCTATATAAGCCTTTGTAAAACCAAAGGCCCCCAGGGCAGGGGCATTTATCGCACTAGGCCTATAATTTGAACAATCTTGATAGAGGTTCACTAAATGAAGCTTCACACCAAATGTCAAAGAACTGGGCCTTGCGGTTTCAGAGAAGAAGATTTTTAAAAATTTTCCCTATAAATCTATGTAAAACCAAAGGGCTCTGGGGCGGGGGCATTTTTGGCACCAGGGATATAATTTGAACAGTCTTGGTAGAAGACCAGTAGATGAAGCTTCATACCAAATAGCAAAGACGGGGGCCTTGTGGTTTCAGAGAAGAAGATTTTTTAAATATTTTCCCTATATAAGCGCATGAAAAAACCAAAGGGCCCCGGGGGCGGGGGCATTTTTGGCCCTAGTGCTATAAATTGAACAATCTTGATAGAGGTCCACTAGTTGAAGCTTCACACCAAATATGTTGCAGTTTCAGAGAAGAAGATATTTAAAGATTTTCCCAATATAAGCCTATGTAGAAGCAAAGGCCCCTGGGGCAGAGGCTATAATTTGAAAAATTTGATAGAGGTCAACTAGATGAAGCTTCATACCAAATATCGAAGGCCTGGGCCTTGTGGTTTCAGAGAAGATTTTTAAAGTTTTCAGTGAAAAAAAATGTATATTTGGCTGCTGTGACCTAGATGTGCAACGGAGCGGAACCATTTGAACAACTTTGAAAGGGGTCCAGATAAGAATCATTCCTGTGAAGTTTGGTCAAAATCTGATCAGTGGTTTAGGAGATGTCGTTTGAAGAATTGTTTACGGACGCACGCATGGACAACAGACGAAAAGTGATCACAAAAGCTCACCTTGTCACTATGTGACAGTAGAGCTAAAAAGGAAAGTTGTGGGTACTTGTTGGAACAGTCACAACATAGCAGTTCACGGTTATCCATAACATCTTTTTCAAATAGTCGAGAATATTATCACCATTTTCCCATCTTTTCTCTTTTATCTGAATTGCAAATACTTTTTTTCTTTCTTTTCTCCTATTTATACTGCTACTTGCTCACATCTGAGCATTGCGAGCAGGATTTCCTGGGTGGTAACCAGTACTTATTTTGTATTTTTTTAAGCAATGTGGATGAAGTGCCTTGCTGAAGGGCACAACACTTTCGTCAGCGTATGGCTTGAACCTGCAACCTCTCGATCACAAATCCGATGCACTACCACTGCACCAAAGTGCTCCACTACTTTCTGTTATCATGAATATTTTGAGTTCAGATCCCATGGACAGTAAATTTGTCTGTTAACCAAGTCATCTACATCTGCCAGTGGCTCTGCAGGGTCGTACGAACATCCGTCTCAATCTGGTTGTTCATGGCCAGATCCAAATCAAATTAGCTGCCTTGAGGGTACACAAGAAGCATGTCAAAGAAACACTTCTTTAACTGACAATGTTTACAAATGACATGCGACTAGTGTTTTTCATGGATGTGTCCTTATCTATTGCCGTTGGTCCCAAGTCAGGCTCTAACTGCTCTCTTCTTCATCCAGATAATGAGACTGCTGTACGTAAGAACATCGTGGTGTCCGAACTGCTACACTTCCTTTCTTTCTACTGATAATGCGACCGGTCACATTATGCCATTACTCACAGGTGTACATTACATACACTAAAGGTTTTGCAGGATGAAAGCCTACACAGTAACCATGTAATTACAGTAGGGTTCTTTAACCTGCATAGGGGATGGTTCTCCCTGCACAGGGGGCCTCCAGTTAACGTCCCGATCCGAAGGATGTTGCACTTTGTGACATTCATCCCTGCAAATGATGCCAACGGCGTGTGTTCGGACACCGAAATTAGATCGCCGCTGCGGGGGATCGAACCCAGGACCTCTGCCATCAATTGCAGGGATGAATGCCACAAAGTGCACATTCATTCTAATTGGGACGTCAACTGGAGGCCCCTTGTGCAGGGAGAACCATCCCCTGCACAAATAAATGATCCCTTCCAATATTATCTATCTTGTTTTACCTGTTTTACCTTATCTGTTGTCGACACCAGTATAAGTCTCTCCGACTTCTTGAGGCGCATTTCGATATTGTCCTTCAGATGGACCTGCTCGATAGCATGCAGCTTCAAACTTGGTAGGGTGATTCTTCCAATGGTTGTTCAAGCGACTTTTGAACGCGTTGAGGGAGGGTGCTCCTACTACAGTTCCTGGTAAACTATTCCAGGAGTTGATTACCCTGTTTGAGAAACTATTTGCACGAAAATTCAATCTTGCCCTTTTTTTATATAGCTTAAAAGCATGGCCTCTAGTTGCTGTATATTGCGCTGAGGTGAATAGCTTATCTTTTTCAATACAGTCAATACCATTTAAGATTTTGAAAACTTGTATAAGGTCAGCTCTTTCTCTTCGATATTCAAGTGTTGGTAAACCTAATTTCCTTAAAGAGCAATTACAAAGAAATTTAAAAAAATCTTAATATGAAGCAAGGTGAAAGCAGACACAAGGAGGGTCATTTTATTGAAAACCGCATGAAAAAATTCCTGTTCGTTCCAAAGTTATGCGCATTTATATTTGATACATACCTATTTTCCTCTAAGAGTAGCCTCCCCTGAATTTTCTTTGATTTTAACCCACAATGCAATATTCTGTGATGTCATAGTGGCTTTAAACTTTTTTTAAATAATTTTAAACTACCATATTTTCCATTTTGCAGTTGCCTCATACAGTTTTCTCATGCCCTTTGATTACTGTGTATCTTGTTCATAATTTAGGATAAAAATGAGAAACTTGATTTTGAAATTCAAGCTTAAATTTACAATTAAAGTATTGTTTAAAAATGTTCAAAACTACCAATTAATTCAAAATTTCATTGCAACTAGCTAATGTAAGTGTTTTCACATGCGTTTTGAACAGACCTGTAAGTTGTCTATGCTAAATCATCCTCTTACAAAAACAGGAACTTGAATTTAAATTATTTTAAAAAATATTTAAAATTTGAATTTAAGGTTTGCAATTGAAAATATGAGAAAACTGGTTTAGCATATCAGTTGAAATCAGTTTAAATAATTCAAATAGATGATTATACAGTTCCTAAGGGCTATAAAACACAAGGTATTTCATATTTAAAAAGTAAAAAAAATTTAATGTGCACCTATGACATCATAAAATACCTCATGAATATTAATGAGGCAGTCTGAAGCTGCTCTGTTTCCATGAAATATTTCACACTTCAAATTGTAATATCTTGGAAACTAATAAAGATAATTTGATGCGGTTTTCGCCCTTTGATTCCTTTAATCAATGTCTTTGTAAATTTAATGGATTTCTATACCTTTGTATATGACCTTTAAACGTTCTGGGTAGGGCAGGTTTCTACACGAAGCAACCAATTTCGTGGCTCTTCTCTTCACATTTTCTAAAATAATTTTATCCTTTTTATAGCAGGGTGACCAGACAGGTGTAAAATACTCTAAGTGTGGTCTGACAAGGGATTTAAACAAATTCAAGAATATTTCTTGATCAAGATATGTAAATGTCCTGAATATTATCCCCAGATTTCGGTTTGCCAGATTTACTTTAGTATTTATATGATCTCTGAAATTTAATTTACTATCTACTATCACCCCTAAATCTTTCTCTTTGTCTACCTTATCAATTTGCGTACGTTGATTTCTGGTTTGCATGGTATACCTAAAATCTGTATCTTGTTTACCAATATGTAGTTGGTGACATTTTTCAGTATTATAGAACATTTCCCAATCTTTGGCCCATTTCACTGTTCTATCGAGATTTAGTTGTAATTCATTTTCTCTGCTGCTAGTTACAGTATGATATAATTTAGCATCATCTGCAAAGAGTTTCATGAGCACCTCCACAGTATCTGGTAGATCATTAATATAGATTAGAAACAGAATAGGTCCTAGCACACTACCTTGAGGGATTCCACTAGTAACGTCTGACCAATCGGACTCAGTACCATTTACAACCACCCTTTGGACCCTGTTTGTCAAAAAATCTTTTATCCAGCCATATACTTTGCCTTGAATACCATATGCAAAGACTTTCTTTAAAAGATGTAAATGGGGGACCTTATCAAAGGCCTTGCAGAAGTCCAGGTATACTACGTCGATTTCTACCCATTGTCCAGCGCTTCACTGATATCCTCCATGAATTCCAAGAGCTGGGTTGTACAGGATTTACCCTTTATAAAACCATGCTGGACTTTGGAAAAAAAGATTATTAACCGTCATGTGTGTTACTATGGCATCCCGAATGATTATTTCCATTAATTTTCCTGGAACTGATGTCAGGCTAATAGGTCGATAGTTTTCAGGTTTTTGTTTTCGCCTTTTTTGAAGATTGCACTGACATTGGCAGTTTTCCAAATGTCAGGGAGTTTGCTTTCATTTAAAGACTTTTCAAAAATAATTTTTAAAGGGATTTTAACATGTTGTATAGTCTCCTTAAGGAATTTAGGGTGAAGATTATCTGGACCTTGACTTTTCCCAGGTTTCAATACATTTAAAGCATTTTCCACATGTTCTTCAGTTATATCTATATTTTCCCTATGAGAAAAACACATGATGCTCCTATTACAATGCCCTTCAAAATCTTTTAGTGCTCCTTTTAATTATCTATCTCTGTTCGCCATCTCTGTTTACTGCCAACCCCTCCTACGAGTGTAATGTACACCTGCACGTAAGCCTCGTGTGAGGGTGTTGCAGTAAAAGAAGAAAGGGAATTCCAAGGCCCCCATTAGGCATTAATTCATGCTTGATTGTATCACACACTACGAGTCGGAACTACCATGGAAATACTGGAAATAAACGAAAACTAACCTGTTTCTGTCAAATAACGCGGCCGGAAGGTAAACAGAAGATTGGTACTCGATATTTTTATTTTGCGCCAACTGTCAGACAGTTTGTCTATGAAAATGCAATAAGCGTCTCTGCAACATGGATTAATAATAGAGAAGCAGTCATCGTGACGTTTTTGAAGGATCCGAATTTACAGTTTTTATTTATTTATTTATTTTTATTTGGTCGGATACGTCAAAAAGTAATACATATAGCGGGTTGAAATACGAAAATGAGAAAAAAGAAGCTTAAAAGATGAAAGTTGTACTAGACTGGGGACCGACTGTGTGAAAGGCAGACATTTTATTAGAAGGAAGAACGCGTGAATAGTCTCACTGAGAATTCACGTGATTTGACCATCAAAAAATATTTATCAGGGAAGCGAATTACGTTGTTATGACAACGTGTGCACCTCTTAGTCTATAGACGGACATGTTCATGTCCGTATTAGCCAAATGAAAAAAAAATGCGAATGAAATGACTGATAGAATAAGAATTGGTAAAACCGCTAGGAGAAATTAATTTGGCCAAATTGTCCTACCCGGTAATTTTGGCTGGCCAAATTGTCCTAGGCCGAATTGTCCTAGGCCAAATCGTCCGCTGGCCAAATTGTCCGCCCACTATCCCTCACATGCCTTTCATGGAACTGGAAAATAACACCGAATCGGTCTGGGTTAAGGTTTTTGCAAATAAAACTTCCCAATTCATAGCAAGTTAGTATCGACTACCAAATGGTACGGTTGAAAACTTTCAGTTGTTTAAAGACCAACTTGATTGCATTAAATCGCAGCACAAGGGTAAAAAACTCCCCGCTGTACATGTTCTTGGTGACCTCAACTTCATAGACATTGCTTGGCCCGACAGGCTCAGCAAACAAGGCACAATGTTGAGTCAGTCCGAAGGACAAATATTAATTGGCATAATGAACGATCATGGCCTGGAACAAATTGTTAACTTCCCCACTCGTGATAAGAACACATTGGATCTGATCCTTACGACTTTGCCAGGACAATTCGAAGACATTCACTCCCCAGATAAACTAAGTGACCACGATATTGTCTCCAGATATTTAAAAATTCACATCCCACCAATAAAGAAACCTCGGAGGAAGGTGTACTCATATCAGAAAGGTGACTATGAAACTATAAGGAAGGATGCACTCAGATTTGCAAAGGAGAAATACTTTAATGGTCATTCAGATGCTCGGTCTGTACAGGAGAACTTTGATTTGACAACTTCTTTCATTCATACTTTGGCCGAAAATCATATCCCCTCAAAAACTTGTAGCTCTGTATCTTCTATTCCCTGGATCACTCCAGAGATAAGAAGAAAAATTCGCAGAAGGAATAAGATTCATGCAAAGGCAAATAAGACGGGAAGTGGTAAATTCTGAACAAAATTTGAAAACTTGAGACGTGAAATCAAAACTGACATAAAAAATCAGCATGATTTGTATGTGAATAACTTGGTAGGTGATGTAAAGGCAAATCCCAGAGACTTCTACAGATATATCAATAGCCAGAAGAAAGACAGGCAAGGTATCCCATCCCTTATTACAAGAGGAGGGAACGGGGTTGCTGAATCAGACTCTGAAAGGGCAGAGGAACTAGTTGGTCAATTCAATGATGCGTTTAATAAAACTGAGTCACAGAGGTTCCATTGACTGGAAGATCGGCCCCATTCATGGATAATATTGTTGTGACAGCTGCAGGAGTGATCAAGTTACTTCAAGGCTTAAACCCCAGTAACCCTGCTAGCATTCTACATAAATCTACAGCGGGCCGTTAGCGGCCCGTCAGCTACCCTGACGGGCCGCTAACGGCCCGCTGTAGATTTATGTAGAATGCTTACTGGGAAGGCCTTAGGACCTGATGAGCTTCATCCTACAGTCCTGAAGGAACTAGCAAATGAGTTGAATCCAGTTTTTGCACACTTGTTTCAACAGTCTCTTGATACGGGTGAAATCCCGAAAGAATGGCTCTTAGCAAACATCTGTCCACTCTTCAAAAAAGGAGATAGGGCTCTTGCCCGTAATTGTCGCCCTGTGTCTCTGACTTGTGTTCTGTGTAAATTGCTGGAATATATAGTCTGCTCAAACATCATGGCCCACTTGGACAAACATAGACTTTTGTCAGACAGACAACGTGCATTTAGGAAAGGCATAGTTGTGAAACTCAGCTAAGCACAGTTATTAATGACTAGACAAAAATCTTGGACAAAGGGGGACAAGTGGACACATTTATTCTAGACTTTGAGAAGACTTTTGACACCCCTCCTCATGAAATACTTAAATCTAAGTTATTTGGTTATGGAATTTGGGGAAAAACCCTCAAATGGATAGATTCCTTTCTTTGCTACAGAAAACAGTGGGTTGTTGTTAATGGTGAATCTTCAGAGTGGGCTCTAGTTCTGTCTGGAGTCCCGCAAGGGACCGTTCTTGGTCCACTTTTGTTCTCCCTGTACATCAATGATATATCTACTGACATTGACTCAGAAATAAGACTGTTTGCAGATGACTGTGTTTGTTACCGGATAATTAGAGATACAGATGACTCATTGAAACTTCAGGCTGATATAGATAGATTAGGATGTTTGGCCCGAAAATGGGGCATGAGATTTCAGCCAGTTAAATGCAATATTATGCAGATAAGTAGGAAGAGATCTAATAAAGTTGAGGCTTCTTACACCTTAGAGGGAACAGTCCTCGAGAATGTGGACTCCATTAAATACCTTGGAGTGACAATCTCACACAACTTGAGATGGAATACTCATATTAGCAACATGTGTACTAAGGCAAATAGAACGCTTGGTTTCCTGAGGCGAAATCTTCATCAGTGCCCACAGGATGTAAAAGAGGCACTATATAAAGGTCTTGTTTGCCCAGTCTTGGAATATGGTAGTTGTATCTGCGACCCAAGTGGAGTGGTCCTTAACGAAGCAATTGAGAAAGTTCAGAATAGAGCAGCTAGATTTGTAACAGGCAATTACTGCTTTGAAACTGGGAGCATGACTGGAATACTTGGAAAATTAAAATGGGAGTCTCTCAAGAAAAGGAGAAAAGACAGTAGGCTTATCCTTTTATACGAAGGTTTAAAGGGTGCTGCCAGCATTCCAACAGATGACCTTGTTCCCCCAGCTAGACACTGTAGAAATCACCATTCGTTGGCGTTTCAGGCCCTTACTGCAAGAACTGACATTTATAAAGAGTCGTTCTTCCCCAGAACCATTAGAGATTGGAATGCCCTTCCCCATTCGATTATTTCGACAGCTGAAGGTGCTGATGATTGTGTAGCTAACTTTACCTGTTTAGTTAGAGCTAGGGACTAACTTCCCACATCACAGGTCCTGGTATATGAATGTCATTTGACGTGCCACCAGTATCAATTCTGATTCTGATTGGCAAAAATAAATATTTTTCCAATGAAAATTCATGTTTAACAGAGTTATAGAATTCTGATTTGCTACTTTAGGATACTTGCGATTTCCACTAAATTCTATACATTGTTTCCAACTTACTTTTTAAAGCTGAAGCCAATTTCTCAATACTGAAAGGACATTTATTGTTCCAAACATGCTGGAAACCACTTTTGTTTAAAAAATTTTTAATACTTAGTATCCAATTAGATCTTCACTTTGTATCTGCTCACTTAAACATTTATACGCTAGTGAATTCTTATCACAAAGCAGCAATCTAAGCCAGTACTTAA
This sequence comes from Lucinisca nassula, assembly GCA_963580285.1. Classification (NCBI taxonomy): domain Eukaryota; kingdom Metazoa; phylum Mollusca; class Bivalvia; order Lucinida; family Lucinidae; genus Lucinisca; species Lucinisca nassula. The sequence goes on from OY757011.1 coordinate 107,794,289, forward strand.
CTAGATTAACCATTAAATATATATCTAGTGGATAAGCCCCGAGTTCGCTCCTAACGGCCAAGTTTGTTCTGTTCTTGTCTGCACGTAAAAGATATTTGTAATGTCTAATAGCCAAAGAATCATAACAAATCTTACCATAACAGGATTCCAAATTATTCTGATTAATCTTGTTTAGTTTAATATGTGACATAGCCCAAATTTCAGCACCATATGTTATAATTGGTCTTATCATAGATTTAAAAAGTTTCATGACCACCTGTACATTAATTTCTCTTGATGATAGTTTCTGTTTCATGGCAAACAGTGCTTTCATACCTTTGTGAGATAAAGTTTGGATGTCTATACAGGGCTTTAGATATTTTTTTTCCAATGTGTACAGTACTCGCCTTTTTTATGAGTAAAGTGAAATTTTTAAAGAGTACTGACAAATAAACAAAAAAAACTTTATTTTGCAGCCTCGACACAATGTTTTTATTGACTGATTTGTGGCCAGGTGTTGTTTGTTTTCTTGTAGATACACATATTCAATATCTGTGTCTATTAGAAAACAAGCAGTAAGCCTGGCCACAAGTCAGTCAAAACAATGCCATATCGAAATCTCTTCTGAGCAGTTTGTTTACAGAGAAATCTAGCTTTTGGGGTTCAGTTCTCTTAGAGGATAGCAGGACCTTAATGGCTGATTATTGTGGCCAAAAAATATTGGGGGTGAAATAAAAGAAATTTAGAATATGAGCTTCACTTTATTGTCAAAGATATGGAGTGAAACTCATATCCTTTAAACTTTTATTCCTTTTCCAAACCATATTCTCAATTTCGTCATATAATTATATTGTCCGTGGATATTTATTTTTTTCCACCCTTCAATTTGGGACCCATCGTGTTTCCTTACAGGCAATATCACAATCAGAATCAGTTACTGGGTCAAAAATATGTCAGTACCTTTTGTCACAACAAGTGCGGCAGAGACAGGCTCCTGGTCATATCTCTGAATTATTTTCAGCCCTTTGGAGGTCGTCCTCGTCTCATGTTTTGTCAATAATCACGCTACTTTCGGTTTAGAACCGGTTGTTACGATTGTAATCGAGGTGGTGTACGCAGTTTTTTCGGAGTCGCAGCAACAAGGACAAGGTTTCCGCCCTTTTCCAATCGGCTTTAGCTACAATATTCGATGCGGTTTAATCATTGACCGAAACAAAGGGATGCCACTCAAATCATTCGGATATCATCGGCCGTTTTCTTTGACTTTGTAAGCAACAGGCGGAAGAAACAAAATACGCTCTCGAAAAATATTAAATGCGTAATGCTTATTTGTTTTTCGTACCTGACACGCACCAGATTTGAAAACAAGGAGTATCCTGACTATCCTCCCAAATATTTTCGTAATTTACGGGGTACTCAGCCTTTTCTCAAGCCCTGGTCTATACCAGATGTTATTAGATAGATTCTTTTTCAGCAGATTTCCGGTTGAATTTTGGAATATTTTTACATGGCCTTTCACGTTAGCCATGTTTATGATAGCCCAATTAAAGAATTTTTAAAGTTCTTTTCATAGCCATGTTTCCAGTTAGCACCAACAAGGTGGTGTGACTAGGATTTGATGATTGTCTGAAAACAACTTTACTACAATCATATAAATTTGTGTAGCGGTTAACAATCACACAGCAGGCACACGGCGCTAGAACAACGTCAAATCAACGTTACAACATCATGATGATGCATCGATGTATATGTGACATTGCATAAACAAGGCATGAGACTTTTCAGATTTTTGGCAGATTTCAGATTTTGTGGTTTTAAAATGTGCTTCTCCAAGTTACTTTTTTTGTCTGAAAGTTGTAAAAATGACATTTTTGGAAGGGGTGATAGGGGTTTCAGACTTTTTCCCCAGGTTTCAGATTTTTTCGCAGTCCTCCAGACTCATGCCTGATAAATCTCATGAAATTGCACCGACGTTGATGTGATGTCTTTGTCACATGCAATAAGATATTTTTAAGATCTTTTGAAATCATTATGGCCCATTGCAACTTTGCAAGTATAAGTGAGGGGATGATGTCTCTGAGCACCTGATATCCATTGATTGCTGACATTTGATTCCTTGAAACGAAAGCGTATATCAGTTATAACATATCTGGATATTTTCAATCATTATTTTGTGTGTTGAAAGAACTCACCGACGAAGTCAAAGTGCTTAAAGATTATCTGACCTCCATAATTAAAAACAACCGCATTTACCGCATGTTTTCACACCTAATTAAGGACATGCACCGGCACGCGGTTAATCAAGGATAGACAAAAAGAAGGTATTAGATAATTCGAGCAAAATTGATTAATTAACGAGTGATTGATTAACGAATCATTGACGTGTGTGCTTAAAAAAGCCAACAACTATTAATAGTGTGAAATAAATTAAAAAAATAAATAACATTAGATGGTATTGTGACTGCAGAGGGTTCGCAAAATTGCAGTATGTTTCCTCTCTGGCTTTCGTTGCTGGATCATTACAGGGTCATTGATGAGGCTTTATTAGCCGAAACTACGTAGTATGACCCATCTTTTTTCTTATGAATGTTTTCATTGCTCTTAAAGGAACTCATTTTTGATTTTTATTTTCATATCTATGAAGACTCTGATTAGACTGCACGCATGCGCAGGATGACCTGAGTCTTTTCTGATCGAAAAACAACATGCACACTTGGATGAACATAAGCATCCATTCATTACAGCAAAATTACCTCTTTTAATATCAAATATAACTACCCACCACTACAATTTAAGCCTTTTAACCAGACGCAGGTTTTAGTCAGTCTGACAAAAAAAAATCTACCAGGAAAGCCACAGGCATGCCCATCTCCATTGAAGCCTAACGTGACCTCCTAGAGACGAGCCCTGATTGGTTGTTGAGGTCACATGCCTATTATGGCCAATTGGCAGACGATACGGGTCACGTGATCTCGCACTCGCGCCAAGCATGAGAACAAAGCTCATATTTCAATCAGACTGTTGTTGTTTGTTACTTACTGTGTGTATCACTTGTGTCTTTTAATTTTGGGTGGCCATGTGGCCATTTTGTGGGAAAGTAACTGTCCTTATGGCCTTCCTTTGTTTAGGTTTCCATTATGGTCTGGTCGCTTAATGTTTGTATTTCTTTCCCTTTGGTGTCTTTTATGGGTGGAGTAAGTTAATTGTATCAATTCCTGATCTTTGTTTTACTTCTACTTTGTCTTGGTCACAGCTACTTGACAAGTGGATAAAAACGGATAAGTGTTTTATTCTTTTCTGATTTTGCATTTACTTTGCTAGTTTCCACAAAATATCTAGGCTTTTAAAGCTTATTGTTTTTCCGAAATTCTTTTCTTGTTGAATTTATTTTGTTTTGTTTTTTTTCTGCCGACTTTGTACATGTGTACCAATTGTCCGCCATTTTGAATTTTTACTTGGAAGTTTTGTTTATCATGTGGCCAACCATTCATGGCTTTTGATAACCATCACACTTCCTCCTACGTGCTATGCCATGGTATGCGTTGTGGAAACTGAAATTACCAGAAACGGGACTGGGTTTGTGCGTGTTCCTTCTCCACTTCCGGTATCAGAAGAGGATGTTTTTATTGCTGAATGGAACTTCTCAGCCTTATTCTAGTTTTTGAACATGTGCACGACCGGTCCTCGTCTGTTACATATAAGCCCCCACAAGGCAGATGGATAATATTCAGGTTCCTTTGGGACCTTTTTGCAGTATCTTCTAAGCAGAATCCATCCAATTCATGTGGGTCACAAATTGCCGAATCAAGATGAGCCAGTTTATGTCCCCACCGCCTACTTGGGCCTGGGTTGACTAGGATAGGTTCGTCGACCGCCTGAGAGGTCCTGCTCAAAATTGCGGGGCTTCCGGGGTGCGGGGAACCTATGCCCAAATTTTTGCCGAATCCATGGTGCATACTTATTTCGGTACGGCTCCTATCCGGGTTTTTATCCGGTAACGTTTTACTAATGTTTTCATAACGTTAGTAAAAATCTGGTTGTTTTGAAACCTTTTTTATAACTTCGACAAAAAGCATGAAAATGGTTAAGACAAAGACGCCACTCTATGCTTTCATTTTTAAGTTCATTACCCGTTTCTGTTTTACATCTTCTGGACACCGAGGCGAATAAATTCTACGATAGTTCTCATCAGTTATATGATGCGGCTCTCTTAACTAGAGGCTATACTCAGCATACTCTCCGTCCTTACATTGATTCTGAAATTAATCATAAACGCCATTTCTTCAAAATATCCTTCATTAATAAGGGTATGGATTTTATAGATTTGCCCAGTATCTTCCGTGAGAGGTCGGTACTTTCTTCGATTCCTGCTTATTTTCAAAATACTGAAACACCTATAATTTGCTATAAATATAACAAACCTGTTAGATCTATCATTTTTAATTTCAATAAACTTGTTTCAGAACTTGATATTGATACTAATACTCCTGATTCATGTGATTGTAAAAACTCAAAGTATTGCTATCCTGCTGCTGGTCATGTAATTACTGGCAATTTGAAAATTATTCCTGATTCTAGGATAAGGAATATAATTTCTAAAGGACCGAAATATCGGTTTCCTTCTAAAATTGATTTCAGTAAATGTAGAGATGAAATCGCCGCTTCATTGAATGAATTCGGTAATCGATGGTGTAAGCGAGAGTATGTTGAGCATAAAGCCCTTAAGGACTGGAAACTTAGCATTTTAAAACTAGTGAATAAACGCATTTCTTTCTATTCTCAAAATACTAACTTATTAGGGCCCCGCACTGAAAGTGTGGGTGCCCTATAGTAATCACTCTGTCCGTCCGTCTGTCTGTCTGTCCGTCCGTCTGTCCGTCTGTCCGTCCACAAATTTTTTTATCCTCCATAACTTTTTATTATTCCTGGATGGATTTAAATATTACTTGGCATCACTCTGTCCGTCCGTCTGTCTGTCTGTCTGTCCGTCCACAAATTTTTTTATCCTCCATAACTTTCTTATTCCTGGATGGATTTAAATATTACTTGGCAGAAATGTTTACCATAATGTGATGGAGTGTTGCGCGCAAGACTCAGGTCCGTACCTCAAAGGTCAAGGTCATACTTAGAGGTTAAAGGTCAAAAAAGGGTCTTTCCTGTGTCCAATTAATAACTTTGTTATTATTCCTGGATGGATTTAAATATTACTTGGCAGAAATGTTAACCATAATGTGACGAAGTGTCTTTTTATTATTCCTGGATGGATTTAAATATTACTTGGCATCACTCTGTCCGTCCGTCTGTCTGTCTGTCCGTCTGTCCGTCTGTCCGTCCACAAATTTTTTTATCCTCCATAACTTTCTTATTCCTGGATGGATTTAAATATTACTTGGCAGAAATGTTTACCATAATGTGATGGTTTCTGGATGGATTTAAATATTACTTGGCATCACTCTGTCCGTCCGTCTGTCTGTCTGTCTGTCCGTCTGTCCGTCCACAAATTTTTTTATCCTCCATAACTTTCTTATTCCTGGATGGATTTAAATATTACTTGGCAGAAATGTTTACCATAATGTGATGGAGTGTTGCGCGCAAGACTCAGATCCGTACCTCAAAGGTCAAGGTCATACTTAGAGGTTAAAGGTCAAAAAAGGGTCTTTCCTGTGTCCAATTAATAGTTTTGTTATTATTCCTGGATGGATTTAAATATTACTTGGCAGAAATGTTAACCATAATGTGACGAAGTGTCACACGCAAGACCCACAGCCGTACCTCAAAGGTCAAGGTCATACTTAGAGATAAAAGGTCAAAAAAGCGTTTTTTTTTATTGTGTCCAATCTATAACTTTCTTATACCTGGATGGATTTAAATATTACTTAGCAGAAATATTAACCATAATGTGACAGTGTGTCACGCGCAAGACCCAGGTCCGTACCTCAAAGGTCAAGGTCATATTTAGAGGTGAAAGGAAAAAAAAACGTCTTTTTTAACATCAACATTTTCCTACTCCCCTGATAGCGCTGCCGGGGCCCTAGTCAGTTTCACTGACAGCTCTAGTTACCTCCTAAGCCCAAGACGTCTTTACGTCATCTTAAACTAGGTATTCAAGAATTTCATAAGAAGTTTGTTTTGGTCCCTGCAGACAAGGCCGCTAACAACGTCGTCGTTGTGTGACGGCTCCACTATTTTAACACGCTTAAGCAGGAGCTAGGTGGTACTAAGGCCTATGAACTTCAGCCTTTAGCTGAAGAGAGAGCTAAAGTAGATAAACATGTTTGTCTTTCAGCCACCAAGTTTGCTGTGTGTGTTAACGAAGGCCAAGACAAGCTTCCTACGCTATACTGGTTACCAAAACTTCATAAAAAACCTTACAAAGCACGGTTTATTGCAAATTCTAGCTCTTGCACTACCACTGAACTTTCTAAATTATTAACTTCCTGTCTTACTGCTATTAAAACGCATGTAATTAAATATTGTGATAAAGTCTTTGAAAGATCAGGAAGAAATCTGTTTTGGTCTATAAAAAATTCGAATGAGGTTTTAAATAAATTGAAATCTGGACATTTTCGTGCTTCTAGTCTGTCTACCTACGATTTTTCCACTCTTTACACTACACGTCCTCATAATCTTATAAAAGAAAAGCTTAATGATTTAATTGAATGGGCTTTTCACAGAGAAGATTCTCTCTATCTTGCATGTAATGTCAGAAATGCATTTTTCACTTCTAAAGAGCATAAGAATTATACACTTTGGTCATGTCAGAAAGTGTGTGATGCCCTCACCTTTCTACTTGACAATATTTATATTAGATTCGGTACTAAGTTATTTAGACAAATTGTGGGTATTCCGATGGGTACTAATTGCGCACCTCTTGTGGCTGATCTGTTCTTGTATTGTTATGAAAGAGACTTCATTTTGTCGCTTTCCATTGATAACCAATCTGAAATTATTGAAGCTTTTAGCTCTACTTCTAGATATTTAGATGATTTATTAAATATTGATAATACCTATTTTGATGGTTTGATCAGTCAGATTTATTTGTCTAAATCGCGACGGAAGTAAGGGCGAGGATTGTGGCCACGTAAAATCGATTTAAGCCCCCCAGTGGAAATCTTCCACTGACCGTTCCAAGGCGGCTCTTCTGTGGCGATTTATTTATGTTGTTGTTTGTTACTTACTGTGTGTATCACTTGTGTCTTTTAATTTTGGATGGCCATATGGCCATTTTGTGGGAAAGTAACTGTCCATATGGCCTTCCTTTGTTTAGGTTTCCATTATGGTCTGGTCGTTTAATGTTTGTATTTCTTTCCCTTTGGTGTCTTTTATGGATGGAGTAAGTTAATTGTATCAATTCATGATCTTTGTTTTACTTCTACTTTACCCCCTAGAACTTCAGTTAAATACAGCAAATTCTTCTGATACCGAGGCCCCGTTTTTGGATTTACATCTATCTATTGTAGATGGATTTGTTTCGTGCAAAATTTATGATAAACGCGATGACTTTGATTTTGAAATTGTAAATTTTCCTTTTTTGGATGGTGATGTTCCTCGTGCGCCATCCTATGGCGTTTATATTTCGCAATTAATTCGATTTGCTAGAGTGTGTAGTCATGTAACTGACTTCAACACTCGTAACAAATTATTAACGGCTAAACTCCTTAATCAGGGTTATCGGTACCATAAACTACGCAAAGCCTTATCAAAATTTTATAGACGCCATTCTGATTTAATTTCAAAATTCAATATTGGACTTAAATCTCTTCTGCAACAAGGTCTATCGGAACCCGAATTTTATGGTGACTTAGTATATAAATTCAGAAAAATATATAACCGCAATGACTTCAGCACCCAATTTCGTAAAATCATTCTTCGATATAAAAAGATTGGGTACAACATGGATATTATACGACAGACTGCATGCATGGTAGTTAACCCAATCACGGTTGGCAACTTTGCTTCCCTCTTTAATTGCACGCCGGTGGGTCAGGCCTCAGATTCTATGACGGCTCCAACGTAAAGGCTTATTGAGAATTAGAGAGATAATGCTGGTTGGTGCCTGATGCTCTGTCTCTGGTCGGGCTCATCGGAGTCTAACTGTTGGTTTTCTTTTGCTCCAGCATTTCAGTGGTTTCTTGCTGTCGAGTCCTCACCGTTGTCTCACCTCTGTGGTTCTTTGATTTTTGTGTTCACGGAGATGTTGCACTGATGAGTTAGGAGGCCTTCATACGGACTGAACAAATTATTTGTCTAAATCGCGACGGAAGTAAGGGCGAGGATTGTGGCCACGTAAAATCGATTTAAGCCCCCCAGTGGAAATCTTCCACTGACCGTTCCAAGGCGGCTCTTCTGTGGCGATTTATTTATGTTGTTGTTTGTTACTTACTGTGTGTATCACTTGTGTCTTAATTTTGGATGGCCATATGGCCATTTTGTGGGAAAGTAACTGTCCTTATGGCCTTCCTTTGTTTAGGTTTCCATTATGGTCTGGTCGCTTAATGTTTGTATTTCTTTCCCTTTGGTGTCTTTTATGGATGGAGTAAGTTAATTGTATCAATTCCTGATCTTTGTTTTACTTCTACTTTACTTAACCGCAATGACTTCAGCACCCAATTTCGTAAAATCATTCTTCGATATAAAAAGATTGGGTACAACATAAATGTTACACGACAGACTGCATGCATGATAGTTAACCCAGCCTCAGTTGACAACTTTGCTTCCCTCTTTAATTGCACGCCAGTAGGTCAGGCCTCAGATTCTATGACGGTTCCAACGTAAAGGCTTATTGAGAATTAGAGTGATCTAATTCAAGGTAATGTTGGTTGGTGCCTGATGCTTTGTCTCTGGTCGGGCCCATCGGAGTCTAACTGATGGTTTTCTTTTGCTCCAGCATTTCAGTGGTTTCTTGCTGTCGAGTCCTCACCATGGTTGTTTGATTATTTGTGTTCACGGAGATGTTGCACTGATGAGTTAGAAGGCCTTCATGTGGACTGAACAAATTATTTGTCTAAATCGCAACAGAAGTAAGGGCGAGGATTGTGGCAGCGTAAAATCGATTTAAGCCCCCCCCCCCCCCTCCCCCAGTGGAATTCGTATCCGCTGACAGTTCTAAGGCGGTTCTTCTGTCGCGGTTTATTTTTGTTATGGTTTGTCTTTGGGTGTTTGTGTTATTTTATATTGGATAGCCTATTGGCCATTTTGTGGGAAAGTAACTGTCCTTTTGGCTGCCCGCTGTTGGTGTTTCCATTAGGTTCTGTTGTTTTATGTTTGTATTTCTTTCCTTTTGGTGTATCTGTTGGGAGCTGTGGGTTGATTGTATCGATTCCTGATCATTGCCTCCACTTCTGTTTTCCAATATGCATCTCTAATTACCTTTTGTATGTGTGCTCTGAACCGTTTGTAATGGTTCTTAATGTCAGGGGTGCTAGACTTACGAGCACGAAAATACACCCTATTACGTCTTCTACATCCTATTACATCCTATGCTTTACTTCATTAAAAGCAATATATCTCAGAAACATTTGAGATCCCCACCCCTAAACCATATATATTTTTGTTCCTTATGATAAGAAGCATTCAGTAACATCAACTTGGGGGGTCCCCTGGTATGTGTGGGGACCGTGCCCCACCCCTTCATTTCACAAAAGGCCCAATATCTCGGAAACCTTACAGATCCCCAACCCTAAATCATATATATTGTTAGCTCGTCTGTTTTTTGAAAAAAAACTTTCGAGCTATTGTCATCACTCCGGCGTCTGCGTAGTCGTCCTGCGTCCTGCGTCGTTCCAAAAAAACTTAACCTTGGCTATAACTTAAAAAGTATTAGACCTAGCCTCATGAAACTTCATACACACACTCATCATCACAAGAGCTACATTTTGACCAAGGACCATAACAACATTGTTGATTTTGGCTGAATTATCTCCCCTTTTCCAATTTTTTTCTGAAACACATTTTTTGCTCTCATTTTAATACTATTCACAACAGAGCCTTCAAACTTCACATGAATGTTCCTTGGGACAAGACCTTTTCAGTGATACCACACTTTTTGATCTGTGACCTTGACCTTTGAACTTTGACCTATTTTTCGAAAATTTAACCGAAAACCTTAACCTTGACCATATTTCCAAAAGTATTTGGCCTACCTTCATGAAACGTCATACACATACTCACCATCACAAGAGCTACATTCCCTACAAGTTTTATAACTCCATCTTGCAATTTGATTGAATTATCTCCCCTTTTCTCTCCGTTTTTTTTAAATTGTTTTTGTCTCTTATTTCAATACTATTCACAGCAGAGCCTTCCAACTTCACATGAATGTTCCTTGGGACAAGACCTTTTCAGTCATACCACGCTTTTTGACCTGTGACCTTGACCTTTGAACTTTGACCTAGTTTTCGAAAAATTAACCAAAAAACTTAACCTTGACCATATTTCCAAAAATATTTGGCCTACCTTCATGAAACTTCATACACATACTCACCATCACAAGAGCTACATTCCCTACAAGTTTTATAACTCCATCTTGCAATTTGATTTGACTTAGAACTTTTGTCAACTGCAGACGAGCGTTGGCACCCGCATGCGGTGCTCTTGTTGGTCCTTATGATAAGACTCATTCATTGACACCAATCTGGGGGTCTCCCGGGTCAAGCCAGGGCCATGCCCCACCCCTCCACTACCCAAAAGGCCATATATCTCAGAAACCGCGCTCCACCCCTAAACCATATATATTCATCTTCCTTATGATAAGACACATTCAAAAGACAACAGCTTGGTAGTCCTCCGAGGTTGGGGGGGGGGGGGGGGGGCACTGCTTTACTTCATTAAAAGCAATATATCTCAGAAATAATTCAGATCTCCACCCCTAAACTATATTCCTTATGATAAGACTCATTCAGTCACACCAACCTGGAGGTCTCTTTGTGTGCAGGCAACGTGCCCCACCCCTGCGCTTCATAAAGGCAATAGGCCCCTGCCCATAGAGGCTTGAACAAATATATGGGATGCATGATGCTTCCCCGCAGAGCTGAATCCGGCCCACACACTAGTACTGGTTAACTGCTTAGAGGATCTAAGCCTGTCCAGGAACCGTGGTGCGAGGCGGACCGTCCATGCTAATAAACCCTATTGGTTTCAGTGGTCGACAGAGCTTGAGATGTCATTTCATCTCAATGTCGGGTAAAAGTCCCACAAAATTGGAAGCAATGTCTCAAAATGATGAGGCCAAAATGGCCGAAACTAGCTAGTCCGACCCAGAAAACATGTACACTCCATATTTTCCAGTTCTGTGGTGTATTTCTTGCTTCCAAAGGATAACCCTTTCTAGAACATATTCTAAAGAGGTGTTTTATCGTGTTATCGATCCATGGTGCACTATACTTGTTTTGGTCATTTTTGTTGGAATAAACCTTTCCATTGCCGTGATTAATTCGGATAACCCTTTTATAGAAAATATTTAACTTCACTACAGCTGGTGTGTGGGAATGTGTGGCGGCGGTAAAACGTCTCCCTGTCCTACATCATAGTGTAGATTATATTTTCTTGTCCTTTGGGATCATTGATTCCATTGTGGAATTTTGAAAATATCTGAGGGTCACTGATGAGGCCTAATTGGCAGAAACTAGCTAGTCTGGCCCAGAAAACATGTACGCTCCATATGTTTCACTTCTGTGGTGTATTCCTTGCTTCCAAAGGATAACCCTTTCATAGAACAAACTTAAAACTGACCCACATGTCGTTAACAGACATGCGTGAGAGGTCAGAGGAAAGGAACGAATCCTTAAATCGCGCCATATGGTCTCGCAGACCATCCATATCCGCACGCTTATATAAATATATTTTACGCGGGGCTTGTCTGATTCGTTTAGCTTTTATATCATATTCAACAAGGACTATGTCGTGATCAGCCTTGCCGATCGGGGGCATCCCCTTAACTCGACTAACAGGGGATTGAGAACTCGTAAATAAATAAATTAAGGGCTTTATCTTCCGGGTGGGTATGTTTACTACTTCGGTCAGGCAGTGATCTTTAATTATGTCCAAACGTTGTTGCTGCGTCTGCCTGTTAGATACCCCATTGGAGCATGATAGCTCAGTGGTTAGTGCACTTGCCTCTGATGCTAGAGGTCCCGGGTTCGATCCCCGGCAGCGGCGATAAAATTTCGGTGTCCGAACACGCTCCATTGGCATCATTTGCAGGGATGAATGTCATGAAGTGCACCGTCCTTCGGATCGGAACGTAAACTGGAGGCCCCCTGTGGAGGTAGAACCATTCCCTGTGCAAGTTAAAGATCCCTACCGTAATAACATGATTACTGTGTAGTCTTTCATCCTGCAAACCTGGAGTGTATGTAATGTACACCTGCGGTAATGGTCAAATGTGACCGACGCAGTATCAGTAGATAGATAGATAGATAGATAGATAGATAGATAGATAGATAGATAGATAGATAGATAGATAGATAGATAGATAGGGGTACCTGCATGTTGCTCCATTCTATATCTCCACAATTGAAGTCGCCACCAACCAAAATTTGAGCATTTGCATTTGACATTATCCTAAACAAAGATGAGTTAAACGCCTCAAGATATTCTGGATCAATCTGATCTGGTGGGCGGTAAAAGGAACCAAGGTACAGAGTCCTAAATCCAAAAATGTTCGATTTACACCAAATTAATTCACAGTTGGTGTCCAGCTCCGGAGATTCAGTGCAGAGTAGGTCTCGCTTAAAAGCTACAAAGCAACACAATGTGCATCCCCAACTCTTTCTTTCCGGATTGCTTCAAATGATTCTGGGAAAATTTCTGAGTTTTTAATCTTTGGGGTTAACCATGACTCATTGCCTAAAATGATGCCTGGTTTGGCCGAGTCAATAATAGTTTGAATTTCAGCCTTTTTATTCTTTATTGACTGACAATTCATAATCAATATTCTGAGGAGATGATTAAGGACCACCTTTTTGGTCTTTGGTTTAGCTTCTTTAGACTGCTCCACGATGGGCGAAGAAGCCGCAGTGGGTGGGTCAATATTGTCTGGTATTGGGCTGTCAGGCTCGGATAGGGATAATAAAGGATCAAACGGATTATATGTATCTCTGGAAGTTGAAGTGTCAAACAGAGATATGGAAAAGTTTGGCATTACACATTTCATGCAATCCCATGCAACATTTATAGCAAACACATGAAGTGTTTGCTTTACTGTAGAGAGGCTGGAACAACATACTTAGGCACCCAAATCTCGCCTGGAATCTCGTTCTATTTCTCGCGATAATCCGCCATTTTTACAGAGTCATGCGAATTGTATTCACATCCAAAAAATTACTCTTCAAAAGCAAAAAGGAGTCAATATGTTCTTTAAAAGGGTTATCCTTTGGAAGCAAGGAATACACCACAGAAGTGAAAAATATGGAGTGTACACGTTTTCTGGGCCAGACTAGCTAGTTTCGGCCAATTAGGCCTCATCAGTGACCCTCAGATATTTTCAAAATTCCACAATGGAATCAATGATCCCAAAGGACAAGAAAATATAATCTACACTATGATGTAGGGCAGGGAGACGTTTTACCGCCATCCCATTACAAAAGAAACACAAAAAGCGTCGAAATAATTTTAAAAGGCTCTTTTCGAAGACGTTCCATCAAACGCTGAAGTTTGATCGCGGGAAAGTTTCGAAACTACGTCACGCGCACTGAGCCGAAAAAGTTAGCCGGTAAAATCCAGCACCGCGCTTGGACCAACGAAATACCGGAGCATTTACCGAAGCATTTACCGGAGCTTCTCGGTAGTGTGGAAAGCGCTTCTCGTCTGGCCAAGCAATTAAAACTTTTTTACAAACTATTGCTCAGCGACATAAAATAAAGCCATGTGAATAGTTGGGGACCCAAAGACCTATCTGACTGAACCCGTCGTTTCGCCCCAGACCGCCCCCTAGTCGTTTCGCCCAAAAGAGGTTTCCTCCCTGGTCGCCCGTCCCCCACCCCTGGTCGTTTCGTCCCCTAGTCGTTTCGCCCACTTTCCAAGGTAAAACAAATTTCCACTGCAGAAATTTTATTCATCTTTAACTTAACAGAGGTGAGAAGAGGCAAATATGAAAGTAGCATCATCGCCCTCTCACGTGAGTCTAAGGTTAGCTGATCCATACTTACTGGTCGACATCAGGCCTTAAAAGTGGCTACTCGGGGAGTTGTGACTAGAACTTGTTACACAAAAATTATTGATTGTTTGTTTGATTTATGGTTTGGGGGGGGGGGCGAAACGACTGGGGCCATAAAGGGAGGCGAAACGACTAGGGTGGGTAGGGGGAGGAATGTCTTGGGAGCGAAACGTCTTGTTACCATCTGCCTACCTGTGGAATTCTACCTTGCCAAGATTTATAAAGTGATGATGAGCCCCAAATCCATAGCATAATGCTAGTGCTTCAGGACACTTTAAAGTGCCCATGCTTCTGCTTCAAATTAACTGAATCACCCTATGTAATTTTCTGAAGTGCACACAGGACCAACACTGGAGCATCGTCAAACCAAGGCTATGTGCAAAGCAGCTGTGGAGCTCAAACAATTGCTTTGGGTTTAACCACACGCCAACCTGGTTGGTCAGTTTGTGTCATCTCCCAGAGAAAGGGACTAAAGAGATAGAAGAGTTAGTAGAGGAGAAGAGAGGGAGGGACAGGGGAGAAAGGGGAAAATGAATAAAAGTGTACAAATAGAAGAGATAACAACACTCATTTTTCTACCCCTACCTGCCGCAAGGACAGCAGACCTCGCCCAACTGTAAATCAATATATGTTGTACTGGTCACCTTTGCCTCACAACAGAACAAATTAAAAACTTTGAAAAACAGTTTTATGTAGTTTATAGAAGATCCCACTTGAAGCACTCAAAGATCCCTGAAGTGACAATATTCTTTGGAAGTTGGCCTTTAAGTCTGGTGCCCGTGCCGATGAAGGTGGGCTGATAGCAGATGCCGGTCCATATACCCCAGGGAGTATCCTCTACTGTCCGCTGCTTTCAGGTCGGAGAACCTGCAAGCATGGATGCCCAGAGATAGATGATGCCCGGGATTGACATCTTGATGTCAACGCTGGTAGTCACCTCTGACAAACCGAGTTGCTCGCCGTTGCACCGTCTCGAGCTGAAACTATATGCCGGCCCCATACTGATGTGGCATAATCCAGGATAAGTCTTTTCATAGTCTCTACATGCTTTAACATCTTCAGACCAGCTGGTTATCTTCCTTCCAAAGAAACACCAGGCTGCTGTTTGGCTTTCAACAGTTGCATCAAAAAAGGATGGCAAGGTACCTTCAAGTTTTTAAGATTGACAGTACATGGCTGTATTCCATTATAGACATTGCTGTATTCTGTAAAGATCCCTCTGAAGTGCTGCAGTATCAGCCATGCTTGAGATCTTGTGGTATAAAAGGCTGTTATTAGCAAAGAGGTGAACTCCAGAGCTGACTTTCTGTGGCAGGTCATTTATGCATGGGCAGAACAACAATGGTATGAGAATGGCACCTTGAGGGACGCCGGATACAGCTGGGTCAATCGCGGTAATCAGGCCTTTTTACCAGATCTGGAAAACCCATGTTGGTCAGGAAGCTCTGGATCCACTGTAAGTGGTTTATATTTTGTCGTGTCTGAGCTTTACAGTGCTCAAGCCATTCATGTGGAACTTTGCCAAACACCCCCTCTCTCTCTATACATATCCATCTATCCGTTCTGCGTTAGGTCACATTTGGTTATTGCTCACTTGAGATTTGAAGGACAAATGCCCACGCGGTAATCATGATATTGCTGTAGGGATCTTAAACCTGCAGAGCAGATTATTCTTTCTGCATGGGGGTGGTGGGGTGGGGCTCCAGTTATCGTCCCGGTCCGAAGGACGGTGCACTTTATGACATTCATCCCTACAAATGATGCCAGTGGAACATGTTCTTCGGATACTAAACTGTATTGTCGCTGCCGGGAGTCGAACCGGGGGTCTCTAGCATCAGAGGCAAATGGTTTAACCCGTAAGCAACCACTGTTGGTGTGTTTTTGATGTTCAACACCACTATTCTTTCTTTCTATATATATACTGCAACACCCCCGCCCACGAGGATTACGTGCAGGTGTACATTACATACACGCAAGGTCCTACACAGTAATCATGTAATTACGGTAGGGATCTTTCTTTCTTTCTAAATATACTCCGATCGGTCACATTTGACCATTACTCACAGGAGATGGTTCTCCCTGCACAGGGGGGCCTCCAGTCCAGTTAACACTTAACTACCTAAGGGGTGTAAATGAGTGTGTTTGCTCAAAAGGCAGTGCCTTTATTTCATATTATTCGATGATTTGTGATAAAGGCTATACATAATTGGTGACATGCCTTGACAGCTAATGTGGTACCAGACGTTACACGTGTCACAGCAAATTCTTCTGTCTTCCCAACCAACACTTTTAAGACAGAGACCACAAGGAAAATGTGTGCTGTCATTCCTGGAATTCGGACCAGGATTTGTTTCGATATCCCATGCATTACCAATGATGACTGCAAATATGTACAAATAATGAAGTTTGTTTGATCCTGGCTTTATGTCTGTCAAGATCATTTCCAGAAGATCTCATTTTTAAAAAGGAAAAAGTCACAATTCACTCTTTTATTGCCCATTTCGCCCCAAAAAGCCCATTTTCCCCGAAAAACCCCATTTCGTATTTTAGTGATACCCCGACCGCTTTATAGTGAGACCCTCGAATGTCCTATCCCGATATTGGGTGCACACTAATGTCCGGGAAATGTCCGGAAATTCGCCGGGAAATGTCCGGGAAATTGGAGGTAGTGGTGTGTTGTCGCTAATATCTCCACGTCGGGTTGTCTGAAATTAATTAAATTAGTATCAAATAAAATTTTTAGCTCTATTATAAACGATAAAAAAATAATAATTTACTTTTTTAACGTTTTAGGGGTCCATTTTTTAAGTAACTTTGTCCGGGAAATTTTCGGATTTTTGTCCAGGATGTTGGGGTATTGATGCGTTAACCCTAATATCTCGACTTTAGGTGGTCAGAAATTAATAAAATTAGTATCAAATAAAAATTTTAGCTCAATTTTAAAAGATAGTTAAAAATATTTTTCATTTTGAATATTTTAGGGGTCCATTTCTGAAGTTAATTTGTCCGGGAAATTCCCGAATGTGTCCTGGATCTTGTGGTAGTTGTGCGTTTTCATAATATCTCGGTTTGTGGTGATCACTTATTGATAACAATTGATATATGTTAAAATTTTAAGTTCAATTCTAAAAAAACTATAAAAAAATCTCTTTATACACCTCAATGAGGCAGTTCTAATGAGTACCCACAACCCGGATTGTATCCAGGATGCCGGGGTATTGGTTCGTTTTCCTTAATATATCGACTTGTGAGAACGAAAGAAAGACTGCACACCCCTTGTAAATCCTACTTTTCTCTGTATAAAGTTGGATTTACATGGGTTTCCATTACACAGCTTTCTATGATGTCACACATGTTGCTGGTCACAAGACGGACACTGCCATTGATTTGATGATGAATTCAGACCTAAACATATTCTATAAAACCAAATTTTGCACTTACGATTTTCACAGCAAATCATGCTATCAATATACTCAGGCATTTTGCAGAATCACCAGACTTGAATTTTTACGATTTTACAAGTGAATGAATTATGAAAAATGAAAAAATTACCGGCCCCGATAACTCAGTTGGTAGAGTGTCCGCTCCGGGGAACGGGAGGTCACGGGTTCGATCCCGGGCCGCGACATACCAAAGTCGTTAAAAATGGTACTAGCTGCTCCTCGCTTGGCACTCAGATTTACGGGGTAGAGCTAGGACTGGTCGACCCAGTGTCAGGATAATGTGACTGGGTGTGGTATCATGTAATGTGTCAGGGACATGACACTTCAGTGAGGCAGCACTATAAAAGTGAGCATTGAGCTCCCTGTCGCAACCAGACACCGTCGTGATATGACTGAAAAATTGTTGAAAGCGACGTTAAACCCGAATTCACACACACACACAAGTGAATGAATGAAGTCTTTCTACTATTTCAATCCAGGTAAGCAGCACACGCCAACTTATTATGAGTTAAAGCAATTAACTCAACACTTTTTTAATCTCGTTAGAAAATTAATGGCCCGTAAAATCGCTCAAAGTCCGTACACCTAATTCATTGTCAGGAAGAAAAGGATGCGCTTAAATTTCGTTGTTTAAGCAAACAGTATAGAACCAGATCAGATGTCGCATTTTGCGGCCGAGATCAGACGCCAAGTTTTGCAGCGTCTGAGCATCATGGTCCGTCAAATCAGTCAAAGTCCGTACATCTAATTCATTGCCAACAAGAAATGGATGCGATTAAATTTCGTCGTTGATTAAGCAAACAGTGTAGACCGAGATCAGACGTCGCACTTAGCGGCCCAGATCAGACGCCAAGGTTTGCGCAGCTACTGATCATAATGGTCCGTCAAAGTCCATACACCTAATTCATTGCTAGCAAGAAATGGATGCGGTTAAATTTCCTCGTTGTTTAAGCAAATAGTGTAGACCCAGATCAGATGTAGCATTTTGCGGCCCAGGTCAGACGACACGTTTTGCAGCGTCTGATCATTTGAGTCTACACTGTTTGACTATGCCCCACAAATGGGTCGCTAGGCATATATAGATTAAATATCTGGGTTAAATATCTGATCTGCCAGTGGATCTACACTATCTGCCAATGCCCCCACAAGTGGGACTCAAGGTATATATGGGTTAAAAACTGATCAAGATCTACACTGTTTGCCAATGGCCCAACATTGGGGCGCTAGGCATATATGTGTTAAACCGTTGACCAAGTTCTACACTGTGTGCCGTAATTAAAGATTCTTTGAGATCTTCTATAAATTAGTCATGTTGTGTGCACTCATTAGAACTGCCTCAATGAGGTGTATGAAAAGATTTTTTTTTATATTCTTTTAGAACTGAACTTAAAATTTTAATATATATCAATCGTTATCATACTATGAAAATGCACAACTACCCCAACATCAAGGACACAACCGGGAATTTCCCGGACAAATTAACTTCAGAAATGGACCCCTAAAATATTCAAAATGAAAAATATCTTTTAATAATCTTTTAGAATGGAGCTAAAAATTTTATTTGAAACTAATTTTATTAATTTCTAACCACCCGAAGTTGAGATATTAGGGTTAACGCACCACTACCCCAAAATCCAGGACAAAATCCGAGAATTTCCCGGACAAATTAACTAAATAAATGGACCCTTAAAACGTTTAAAAAGTAAATAATTTTTTAATAATCTTTTAGAATGGAGCTTAAAATTTTATTTGATACTAATTTTATTAATTTCTGACGATCCGAAGTGGAGATATTAGGGATAACGCATCACTACCCCCTATTTCCCGGACATTTCCCGGCCAATTCCCGGCGATTTCCCGGACAATTTCCGGACATTAGTGTTCGCCCCGATATTGGCGTGCGTACGGATGGTTGAACAAGCAGCCCATGAAAAAAAACGCTCGAAAGCATTGTTCCATATTTTTTTACCGAATAGTTTTTAAGTGTAAAGATGAGCTACGGCCGTGGACCACCTTCGGACATCCGAGGGATGACTTCTTTGAAAGTAGATAATCTTACTTACAGAACGACTCCAGAAGATTTGCGGCGAGTTTTCGGCAAATATGGTAGAGTATATGCGTTTGACATTGTAGCCAACAGGGGCTTGCAATATTTTGATATGGTTTATTATTAAATGAACACAATAATTAACGGCCCCAATAGCTCAGGGTAACTGGTCAACTCGTACCTAAGTCAACTCGTACCCGAGTCAACTCGTACCTGTTTTTGGTCAACTCGCACCCGTTCTTTGGTCAACTCGTACCCCCTAGTCAACTCGTACCTATTTTGGTCAACTCGTACCCCAGGGGTAGGTGGGGTACTCTATTTTTTTCCGAACAATAGTGGAAATGGGTTATAACTTGCGCCGAGACATGTCTTGAGTTCACCGGAGGCCAGAAAGAAGTACTTTGGGTCCTTTTATTGTAACATGGTTTTCACAGCGCGGGGATTTGCTATCGCGCGCCATCAACCTGCTCTAGTTATACCCCCGACATACGAAGTATGTCAGGGGGTATATAGTTTTCGTCTTTCCGTCCGTTCGTTCGTATGTTCGTTCGGTCGTTCGTCAACCTTTACGTCAAAGTTTTGCGTTAAACCTTTTTGATTGCTCATATCTCTGTAACCACAGGTTGGATTCTCTTCATATTTGGTACAGGATATCTCTATAGCATTACCTTTCATATGGAATATCTAAGCCCCTGGGTCAAGCCCATGTGTGGGTTGTCTGTCTGTCCGTCTGTCAATTTTTACGTCAAAGTTTTGTGTTAAACCTTTATCATTGCTCATATCTCTGTCACCACATGTTGGATTCTCTTCATATTGGGTACAGGATATCTCTATAGCATAACCTTTCATATGGAATATCTAAGCCCCTGGGTCAAGCCCCTGGGTGGGCTGTCCGTCTGTCAACTTTTACGTCAAAGTTTTGTGTTAAACCTTTTTGATTGCTCATATCTGTGTCACCACATGTTTGATTCTCATTATATTTGGTACAGGATATCTCTATAGCATTACCTTTCATATGGAATATCTAAGCCCCTGGGTCAAGCCCCTGGATGGGCTGTCCGTCTGTCAACTTTTACGTCAAAGTTTTGTGTTAAACCTTTTTGATTGCTCATATCTCTGTCACCACATGTTTGGTTCTCTTCATATTAGGTACAGGATATCTCTATAGCATTACCTTTCATTTGGAATATCTAGGTTCGCGGGTCAAGCCCCTGGGTGGGCTGTCCACATGTCAGCATTTACGTCAATGTTTTGTGTTAAACCTTTTTGATTGCTCATATCTCTGTAACTACATGTTAGATTCTCTTCATATTTGGTAAAGGATATCTCTATAGCATAGCCTTTCATATGGAGTATCTAAGCCCCTGGGTGGGCTGTCTGTCAGTTTGTCAACTTTTACGTCAAAGTTTTGTGTTAAAACTTTTTGATTGCTTATATCTCTGTAACCTCAAATTAAATTCTCTTCATATTTGGTACAGAATATAGCTATAGTATTAACTTTCATATGGAATATCTAAGCTCCTTGGTCAAGCCCCTGGGTGGGGCCAGGGGACAATAAATAGGACTTACACATTTTGATTACGTCCAAGTTTTGTGTTAACTGTTTTGGTTTAAACAATATTTATTAGAGTAAACTCACATGTATACATCGCATGTATACCCCCGACCAGTGCCATCCCCTTTTAGTGGAAATGCAATAGTTATTTTCTGTGGACTAAATGGAAAGTTTATATGGAAAGGTTCAATGCTACAAACATATTTTCATTTCCACTAAAAGGGGATGGCACTGGTCGGGGGTATACGTGCCCCACTGGGCACTTTCTCTAGTTATTATTATTTTTATTCTCATTATTATCATTAAATTATTTTATTAGTATTATTCACTTTAAACCCATTCCGTCCCTGAAACCCACAAAGGGGTACCTTGTCAAACACTGCAGGCCAAGATCCGACGCCGCAGAACGCGGGGATATGCGATGGCGCGCCATCAACCTGCTCTATTTATTATTATTATTAATATTATTATCATTATTATTTTATTATTATTCACTTTTAACCCATTCAGTATCAGAAACCCACAAAGGGATGCCTTGTCAAACACTGCAGGCCCAGATCAGACGCTGCAGAACGCGGCGTCGTATGATCAGGGCCTACGCTGTTTGAAAAAGTTTAGCCACTTCCCGAATAAATTTTGAAGAAAACACATCCTGACACCCCTAAATTTCGAAATATATAAGATGGCAAATTCCATTTGGGTAGTCAAACACTGAATGCCCAGATCAGACGCCGCAGAACGCGTCGTCGTCAGAATCAGAATTGTTACTGGTGACACGTCAAATGACATTCATACACCAGGACCTGTGATATGGGAAGTTAGTCCCTAGCTCTAACCAAAGATGTAAACTTAGCTACACAATCCTCAGCACCTTCAGCCGTCAAAATAATAGAATCGGGAAGGGCATTCCAATCTCTAATGGTTCGGGGGAAAACGATCCTTTATAAATATCCGTTCTTGCAGTAAGGGTCTGAAACGTCATTGAATGGTGTTTTCTACAGTGCCTAGCCGGGGGAACAAGGTCATCTGTTGGAATGCTGGCAGCACCCTTTAGACCTTTGTATAAGAGTATGAGCCTACTGTCTCTTCTCCTTTTCTTGAGAGACTCCCATTTTAATTTTCCTAGAATTCCAGTAATGCTCCCAGTTTCAAAGCAATAATTTCCAGTTACAAATCTAGCAGCTCTATTTTGAACTTTTTCAATTTCTTCATTAAGGACCGCTCCGCTTGGGTCCCAGCTGCAACTACCATATTCCAAGATTGGGCGAACAAGTCCCCTGTATGCTGTCTCTTTCACATCCTGAGGACACTGATGAAGATTTCGCCTCAGGAAACCTTGTTGTTGTTGTTTCCAGTTTCCCCGTGTGGCGGGTCGTCAGCTGGTGGGGTCCCAGGGAACTAATCCATTCTGGCACTACACCTTAGCCGTTCGGTGCTACCCCCATTCCACTTTGCCGGTGAATGGGGAGACCATCGCTCGGCTCCAGCCCCGTCCGTCCGTGTCTATCGTAAGTCCGCTGCAGTCGGTCCATTTTGTCTTCTACTCGACGTTATAATTTTTTGCTTGTCAATATGCCGAACCGTGTCAGAGCAGGAAATGGTCAATTTTGATATTGGTATTTTTGTTTTTTATTTTTTTTTATTTGATTTTTGTATATTTATGTAACGTATGTACATTTTTACATTGTTTGGTCTGTTTCCCCATCTTGTTGAGTGGTCTATTTTTTAAGTATATATGTGGGCGGATGTGCTTACCCCGCCACGGACCTGTTTTGTTTGTTTTTCTTGTGCCTTAAAGGTGGCGTTGTCCGTTTTAGGGCAAGCCCACCCGCTCACAGTTGCTGGGGAGGACAGTTTTTGTACCTGCAAGATTAAGCTAGTGGTTTATATTTTGTGTTGTTGTTTTTTTTGGTTTATCTGTACATACAATATGTAACATAATAACATGAAGTGCCGGCCTACGCCGTCTCGGGCTTGAACTCGTATTTATTTTGTTAATGAGTGACGTCTATCGCGGAGGATGTGCATATTAGGTCAATCCCTTTTTATGCATTTGCCGTTTTAAGTTAAGAAAAAGTGATGCCTTCCTCGACGTAGGATGCCGCACTCTACGGGACCATAAGTGGGTCAGTCGCCATGTTTGCATATCATTAACGCATCCTACGTGAAGGAAGGCACCATAGGAGGAAAGTGTATTCCTGCCTAGCCATTTGGAGGCCCGAGACAATGTTAGCCGATCTCCTTTGTGTTGTTGTCCTTTTTGGGACAAGCCCATCCGCCCACAGTTGCTGGGAAGGACAATTTTTGTACCTGCAAGGTTGTGCTTGAAGATTATATTTGTGTTTTGTTTCTTCTGTACATACAACATAGTAACATGGTGTGTTGGCTTCCGCCGTCTCGGGCCCAAATTCGTATTTATTTTAGTTAGTGGGTGACCTCTATCGCGGAGGATGTGGAAAGTAGGTCAATCCCCTTTCCCGTTTTTTCGTTTGAAGTTAAGAAAAGGCGATGCCCTCTTCGACGCAGGATGTCGTATTCTGTGGGACCGTAGGAGAGTCATTTTGTGTCGCCATGTTTGCATATCACTATCGCATCCTACGTGTAGGAAGGCATCATAGTAGAAATAAAAGTATTCTTGCCTAGCCGTTTGGGGACCCGAGACAACGTTTTCCAATCTCTTTAGTCAAAGTGGTTAGTGCAAATTGTTATATAATCATGTAGGTCGCATACAAGCGTCCGCCTGCGCACGTGCGCAGTCGAGCGCTCCTATGCGATCTTGTTTTTAATGTTTCATATTTACACAAATAAAAATGTTTGAAATTGCTTTTTGAGAAAACTCTTCTTCTTCTTCTTCTAACTCCAGGTTTTTGATCTCTCTTTTCTATACTATCCTCTCTACTGTATTCCTATCCTACAACTATCGCTATATCTACCTATCTAGTGTGGTTGTATGTTGGTTTAGTTTCGCGTGGGTGGTTGTGTGTGTTAAAAGCCTTCCTTCAGGTCGCGCTAAGTCATGCCCTAGTTAGTTAGTTAATTACTCTTGTCTGTATTAATATGTGGCCATCTTGACCGTCTGTCTTTATTACGGTCATGGCGCAATTTGCTGTTTTTGGTGATTTTTATGTTATGCGACAAGGGCAGTACGGAGGGCTGTATGATATACCAGGCAAGATGCGGTTTTTCAGTCGTGGTGGTATGCAGAAGGCCCTTTTGAGGGCCCCCAGGTCATTCCGTTTGGGTAACCTTATAATGTACATCCTTTATTCGAAAGCGAAAGTTGCGAAAAAAGAAAGAAAAAGATGTGATAAGGCGTCTTGTTTCTTATTTCTGTCCCACTTTTCTGTATGCGTTCCTGAAGGAGAGACTTTGTTTGCTAGTGTGCTGTTGTGCCGTTTTCCTTTGGGTTGTGTGGCTCTCGATCAGCCAGGCTTTTGACGCAACGCTCCTAAGTGCAAAGTCCAAGGACCGCAACCACAGGGCTACGTCTCGTTCTGACTTCCCGTTTGCCTCACCCCCTCAGGAGGGGCTGGGCGACGGATTTTCCTTGTGGTGGGTCCATGCCCAGTCCCGGCGTGCTTTCGTGTGGTCCTCTTTCGGGCTGTGTGGCTCCCGATCAGCTAGGGGTTTGGTGCAGCGTTCATAAGTGCAAAGCCAGTGGGCCGCAACCACAACGCTACACCTTGTCTTAACTTCTCGCTTGCCACATCCCCTCTGGAGAGTGGGTCGGCGCCATGGATTTTCCTTGTGGTGAGTCCATGCCCCGTTCTGCTATGGTCTTCTCACAGTGATCCAGGGATCGCTGTCACCGATAGGCACTCCTTAGTGCAAAGCCGAGGCCGCAACCACAGCGCCTATCGTTGACTTTGTTCCCCTTTTCGCTGTGAGACGGCCGCCCTTTGATCACTACGGCCCTTTTTGGTTGGTAGCGTCTAAGGTGCGGTTCGAATATTTATTTTTACTGTTCTGAACTCGGGTCTCTAGAGATTTTGGTTTAAAGTATGTATTCTCGTACGGGGTGTGTTTTACGGTACAATGCGGTTAATTTTAGTCTGTGCCCTTAGTTTTCCCCTATATTTTGTCCAGGTAGTTTGTTTTCTCAAAGAATTTGAAGACCGCGTCCCTCATTTCCTGTGAATTTAGATTGAGCAGAGAAACCGCGTTTATCTCCCCTTGGTATCCTAATGTTGTCAGTTCTCCCTTTAGTTCCCTTCTGGCAGGGCCGTGTGCGGGGCACTCTGCGAGGTAGTGTTGAACTCTCAGGAAACCAAGACTTAGTGTTCTATTCGCTTTTGTACACATATTGCTAATGTGTGTATTCCATCTCAAATCGTGAGTGATTGTCACACCAATGTATTTAATGGAATTCACATTTTCGAGGACCGTTCCCTCTAAGGTGTAAGAAGCCCCAACTTTATTAGATCTCTTCCTTGTTATCTGCATAATATTGCATTTAACTGGTTGAAATCTCATGCCCCATTTTCTGGCCCAACATCCTAATCTAACTATGTCAGCCTGAAGTTTCAGTGAGTCATCTGTATCTCTAATCAGGGCGGACGCTGTTTGAAAAAGTACAGCCACTTCCCGAATAAATTTTGAAGAAAACACAACCTGACACCCCTAAATTTCGAAATATATAAGATGTAAGATTCCATTTGGGTTAATTTAATTAACACTTTAGTTAATCGTGTACCGATTAATGTGGGTGTAAAAAAAACGATTGTCGGTACTAGTTTAATCTAATCGTCCTTCATTAAAGACTGTTTTTAATTGCTTTAATTTTCCGGCGAGCGGCTGTTTTTGTTCTGACAAAACTTAAAACTAAATCCCAGTTTTACTATTTATATATAAAAGTGGGTTTAAAGAGGGACAAATTCATATAGACTTGCATTCGTGATGATTGTTTTTATTTAAGAGTTTGTTAGTTTAAAAACGGTATAACAAATGTTTATAATTTAAGCAATAAAATTATATAAATAACTAAATTTATTTTTATTGTGCTACCTGTACATCCCGCTGTGTTTATACTCGCCGACATGTAACCGGTTTTGTCCGTGCAATGGGCACACCCCTAAACCTCACTTTATATAGAGAAACTCGGGTTTACGTGGGTATACATTATCTTTCTTTATTTATGCTCCAATACATAGGTTGAGGGTACTCGTTAGAGTCGTTCCAACTAAAGATCACAGCCTATGTTTGAAGTATAAATAAGAAAAAAAAAAACAACAAAAAAAAAACACACAGATTTTCGTAAGAAAAGTTGCCATTTTGGAGATGTGAAAAACGCACCATATTGCACGGGTGCGTTATCGTAAAGTAACAGTAATAAGGAATATGCAACATTTATGTTTTGAGCATATATGAGAACAAATTATAATTGTATAACTACATTTTATTTGCAACTGAGCATGAAATGTTTTTGTTTGTTTGTTTGTTTGATTTGTGGTTTAACGTCTCCGTCAACACTGTAAAGGTCATTTTGGAGACGTTGCTTCCAATTTTGTGGGACTTTTACCCGACATTGAGATGAAATGGCATCTCAAGCCCTGTCGCCCAATGCAACCAATAGGGTTTATTAGCATGGACGGTCCGCCTCGCACCGCGGTTCCTGGGCAGGATTAGATCCTCTAAGCGGTTTACCAGTACTAGTGTGCGGGCCGGATTCAGCTCTGCGTGGAAGCATCATGCAGCCCATATATTTCTTCAAGCCCCTATGGGCGGGGGCCGGAGCATGAAATGTAAGTTCTACAATTATATTTTTCTCGTTATTTTCATTTACATATTTACATATGAAGTTCGTCTTATGTTGAGCATGGTATTATGTACCAATCACATCCCTCTGGAGCATAGATTGTTGGCACTCGTTAGAGCTGCCCCACAGGGATAGTTCTAACGAGCACCCATAAATTATGTCTGGCTAAAGGGATATGGGGGTCATACACATGAAAGGCACCATTTTGGCGCACATGCGTAATGGCGTCATGCACACATTATGTATCGTCTTCATCGTCGGGAAAAGGATCAGGAGTCTGCATAGACCATAAAGTTGACCTGTATATATGTGTACTTAAGCCAAACTTACCCAAAAACAAATTTTATTTTTACTAAGGTACGAGTTGACTTAGGTACGAGTTGACTAAGGTACGAGTTGACCAAATTCGGGTACGAGTTGACTAAGGTACGAGTTGACTTAGGTACGAGTTGACCAGAAACCTAGCTCAGTGGGAATGCGGGACGTTTCGGTCCTGATTCGTTTTGGCCTCGGTCATTTCTGCCCAATTTTGGGGGTCTGTCTGTCTGTCTACTGATACTGCGTTGTTCACATTTGACGATTACCGCAGGTGCACATTACATACACTCCAGGTTTGCAGGATGACAGCTTTTGTTTTGTTTTTGTTGATTTGCATTTCAAACGAATCCCGGATAATTTGGCATAGGTATTTTTTAGTTTTGCACCGAAACGTAACTGGTTCCGGTTTTGCGGCGGATTGAACCACAAAGGTAAACATTAAATTTCATTAAGTTTTTGTGTGATTTTTGCAGATATTGCCCAGCAGAGAAAATTTTCCTAGACACCACTTAGTATAAATTGCCCTTCAACTACCATAAAGTCACCATACAACCTATGAAATATGAGTCATTTTGTGTTTGACCTCCTATTTGGAGTTTGTTGCCTGCTGTTGGCAACACGTCTAGCATCCTTTTCCATCTATAGCGGACAGGATCAATAGGAAATCCCCGTTGACTTTTTCCCAGTGTATATGGATACACGTGGTACAACAGCAAACGAGTATAACTTTGCACATCATTTGCCCCACATTTGCACGGTATCTATCTTAAAAAAATCGGTAAGGATGAAGGGATTTCCTGGTACCTTTTTACCTGTATATATTTACAGCGGTATTTGGGAAAACCGAAAACAAACTTTTACCGGAAATAACCGAAAACAAATTCTCATAACCGAAAACAAACTATATCGACAGTTATACCATGAGTATTGTACATTTAGACATATACATGTTTAAATGCTATGTAAACAGTGAATATGGCCAGGTTTGGGAGAATAATTTGAAATAATAACGATTTTATTGTCTTTTTTATACAATTTTCATAGATGGACCGGAATCTACACTGCTTGTACTAACTGTTTGTCTTGTTGTTTGTGATTTAAACGAATACATTATGCTTAGTAACTTGGCTGTTTGATAGTCAGAAATGTGTGTGACTAAAACAATTTATTCAGCAGGTTTCTGCTGAAGAAATTTAGTCAAGATGGTTCATCGTGCTGGTCATCAGGATAACTGCCAAACCAGTACCATCAGGATCAGCAGGATTTAGAAATTTTGTATAATAAGAACAAATCATATATTATAATCAATAAAAATGATTGTTTGGAGATATGAAAGTATGCACTCTATTCCACTGATGTGTTACTTAAAGTTTAAAAGGCCTGTCAACACTATTTAGGTCATATCGAGGGTGTCAATTACTTAATCATGTTTTCCTGGACAAGCTTAGCCACCTATACTGTTAACTAGTTCAGTGCATATTCTTTTGTTATAAAACTGATAACTGCCCTTCTTGGATGAGCAGAAGGAAGAGTGTCACACTTGAAAGGATTTAATGATCAATCTTCATGAAAAGATCTTCCTAGCAGGCCGGTATCAAATTAATGACCTCCTGATGACCAGTGAGACGGGCATCCGACGGATGTACTCTACGTATTGTTTATACAAAATTTCTAAAGCCGTATCCTGCTGAATAAATTAATTAGTCACACCCATTCCTGACTATCAAAGTACAAGCTATAATATATTCATTTAAATCAAAAACAACATGGCAAGCAGTAAGTACAGGCAGTGTAGATTCTGATGTTACTGGCTTGGCAGTTACCTAACCTGGGACATCCTGATGACCAGCCAGTTAAACCATTTTTTACTAAATTTCTTAAGCAGGACCTGCTGAATAGATTGTTTTAGCCGCACACATTTCTGACTATCAAACAGCCAAGTTACTTAGTATAATGTATTCATTTAAATCACAAACAACAAGGCAAACAGTTAGTACAAGCAGTGTAGATCCCGGTCAGTGTATGAAAATTGTATAAAAAAAGGCAATAAAATCGTTATTATTTCAAATTATTCTCCCAAACTTGGCCATAATATCAGTTTACATGTAATTTAAACATGTTTATGTCTAAATGTACAATAATCATGGTACAATTGGTGATATAGTTTGTTTTCGGTTATGAGAATTTGTTTTCGGTTATTTCCGGTAAAAGTTTGTTTTCGGTTTTCCCAAATACCCTATTTACAGTTATAATAGGTAATGCTTGGGATGTGGAATCAAATCCTGGTCCAATTTCCCTAAATGACAGCTCACATTTTCCCTGTGGACTTTGTCAAAGAAGTATTGGTTGGGAAGACCGAGGAATTTGTTGTGACACTTGCAATATCTGGTATCACATAGACTGTCAAGGCATGTCATCAACTATGTATAGTCTATATAACAGATCATCGAATATGAACGTAGCATGGGAATGCATGAAATGTGGAATGCCAAACTTTTCCACATCTCTGTTTGACACTTTATCTTCTATTGACACCCATAACCAATTTGAACCGTTATCAACCCTGTCCGAGCCTGACAGTCCGATACCAGACAATATTGGCCCGCCCACGGCAGCTTCTTCGCCCATTGTGCAGCAGTCAAAAGAAGCTAAACCAAAGACCAAAAAGGCGGTCCTTAACCATCCCCTCAGAATATTGATTATGAATTGTCAGTCAATAAAGAACAAAAGGGCTGAACTTCATACTATTATCGACTCAGCTAAGCCGGACATCATTTTGGGCAATGAGTCTTGGCTAACCCCAGAAATTAAAAACTCAGAAATTTTTCCAGAATCTTTTGAGGCTATCCGGAAAGACAGAGTTGGGGATGCACATGGAATTGTCTTTGTGGCTTTCAAGCGAGACCTACTCTGTACAGAAACTCAGGAGTTGGACACCAAATGTGAATTAGTTTGGTGTAAATTGAACATTATTGGATGTAGGACTCTGTACCTTGGTTCCTTTTATCACCCACCAGATCAGATTGACCCAGAATATCTTGAGGCTTTTAATTCATCTTTGTCTAGGATAATGTCAAATGCAAATGCCCATATTTTGGTTGGCGGAGACTTCAATTGTGGTGACATTGAATGGAGCAACATGCAGGTGCCCCATGGGGTATCTAAAAGGCAGACACAGCAACACCTTTTAGATATAATCAAAGAACACTGCCTAGCCCAAGTAATTAATATACCCACCCGTCAAGAAAAGACCCTTGATCTATTATTTACAAATTCCCCATCCCCAGTTAATCGAGTTAAGGGGATGCCCCCGATCGGCAAAGCCGATCACGACATAGTCCTTATTGAATACGACATAAAAGCAAAACGAATCAGACAAGCCCCGCGTAAAATATATCTATATAAACATGCGGATATGGATGGTCTGCGAGACCATATGGCGCGATTTAGAGATTCGTTCCTTTCCTCTGACCTTTCGCACATGTCAGTTAACGACATGTGGGTCAATTTTAAGACCGAATTAACTGCGGCTATGGAAAGGTTTATTCCAACGAAAATGACCAAAACAAAGCATAGTGCGCCTTGGATCGACAACACGATCAAGCATCTAATTAGAACTAAGAAGACGCAATCGAATGTACTTTCGTGCTCGTAAGTCTAGCAGCCCTGACGTTAAGAGCCATTACAAAAGGTTCAGAGCACATGTACAAAAGGTAATAAGAGATGCATATTGGAAGCATGTTTCCAGCATCTTCACCTTTGAGGATGATAATACAGATCCCGACAGTCCCGAGAAGAATGGTAAAGTAAAAAAGTTTTGGTCATTTGTAAAGTCCCTGAAAAAGGAAGCTTTTGGGATCACTTGGTTAAGAGATAACGGTATTCTCAAAATAGATTCGCCCGATAAGGCCAACATATGTAACAAACAGTTTCAATCTGCATTTACGCGTGAAACTGGTGGTGAGCTACCAACTAAAGGTAATAGTCAGTTCCCCTCAATGGGGGACATAACAGTTGACCCAAACGGGGTCGCCAAACTGTTAGGTAAGCTCAAAATACATAAGGCATCTGGGCCGGATGACCTGAATGCCAGGGTGCTTAAAGAATGTGGTGCTGAAATTTCACCTGTGCTGGCCTTTATCTTCAATGAATCACTCGCCCAGGGCACTGTACCAGATGACTGGCGACAAGCTAATGTTACCCCGGTCTATAAAAAAAGGAGAAAAATACGATGCAGCAAATTATAGACCAGTGTCGCTAACATGCATCTGTTGCAAAACCCTGGAGCATATAATAGTTAGTAACATCAACAAGCACCTAGCCTTTGAGAGCATTCTTGCTGACTGTCAACATGGTTTCCGAAGTCAAAGGTCTTGCGAAACTCAATTAGTTCAGTTTTACCATGACATTGTGAGCAATCTGGATGGGGCCACAAACCGTGGCCACAAACAGACTGACTTGATTATCATGGACTTCGCTAAGGCCTTTGACAAGGTACCTCACAGGAGGCTATTGTATAAATTGGATTACTATGGGATAAGAGGATCCACACACAGGTGGATTAGCTCATGGCTCTCAGGGCGCTCACAACAAGTTGTACTTGATGGCCAAGCGTCTGATCCAGTCCCTGTTTTATCTGGCGTCCCCCAAGGTTCGGTCCTTGGACCGGTCCTTTTCTTGGTATTCATTAATGACCTCCCTGATAACATCAGGTCATCTGTCCGTTTGTTTGCTGATGATTGTGTCCTTTATAGGAATATATATTCTTCTTCTGACTGTCTTATTCTACAAGATGACCTGAATCAACTAGCACAGTGGGAGGCCAATTGGCAGATGAAGTTCAATGTGGCCAAATGGCATTCAATGAGGGTGTCGCGACACCCTCCTGACAAACAAATTAAGTTTGACTATAAACTACACCAGCAAATCTTGGAGCAGGTTCAATCCGCCAAATATCTTGGTATCACCATCACTGATGATCTTGATTGGGGTCAACACGTTTCAGAAATTACATCAAAAGCAACTAGGACTTTAGGATTTCTTAGACGAAACTTGGCTTTTGCACCTAGGCAGACAAAGGATGTTGCATATAAAACATTGGTTCGCCCTCAGCTAGAATATGCATCACCCATTTGGCATCCCTATGTTAAAACTCAGATTCAGCAGGTGGAGAAGGTGCAGAGGACAGCTGCTCGATGGACCTGCCGACGAT
This sequence comes from Lucinisca nassula, assembly GCA_963580285.1. Taxonomy (NCBI): domain Eukaryota; kingdom Metazoa; phylum Mollusca; class Bivalvia; order Lucinida; family Lucinidae; genus Lucinisca; species Lucinisca nassula. Next base: position 107,826,753 of record OY757011.1, read on the forward strand.
GGCGCAATAGAAGCAGCGTCGGTGACATGCTTAACGAGCTAGAATGGCCGTCCCTAGAGGCCCGTCGTGAGCAGTCCTCTTTAACCTTCTTCTATAAGATACATTCAGGTACAGTGGCCGTTAATAAAGATAAATACTTGACCCCTGTGACAGTTTCAACTCGAACAAGGGCATCAAAAGTAAACAACTCACAGTATCACAGGTACCAGTCCTACAGTGATGCCCTGAAAAATTCCTTCTTCCCTAGGACTACTCCCCAGTGGAATAGTCTTCCCTCTTCTGTGGTGAATGCTAAGACTGCAGAGGAGTTCAAAGCCCATACAGTGTAAGATTGAGACTCAGAGGTATGCGTTTTAGTATACCTCTGTTATTCAGATTGTAAATAGTTTTAAGGACTCATCCAGTGACTTCTCTTTTTTTTTTTTTCAGCTAAATTCTAAATTTAGCTACGCACCCAACTGAGGTAATGGCCAAATATGACCGACTCAGTATAAGAAGATAGATAGATAGATACACATTAATCATGTAATTACGGTAGGGATCTTTAACCTGTGCTGGGGATGGTTCTCCCTGCACAGGGGGCCTCCAGTTAATGTCCCGATCCGAAGGAGCGGGATAGCTCAGTGGTTAGTGCACTTGCCTCTGATGCTAGAGGTCCCGGGTTCGATCCCCGGCAGCAGCGATAAAAATTTGGTGTCCGAACACGCTCCATTGGCATCATTTGCCGGGATGAATGTCATAAAGTGCACCGTCCTTTGGATAGTAGCTGTGTAAATCGACTCTTTACTTTAGATTCCATTGGCATAGAGACATCCCTCACATGCCTTTCATGGAACTGGAAAATGACACTGAATCGGTCTGGGTTAAGGTTTTTGCAAATAAAACTTCCCACTTCATAGCAAGTTAGTATCGACTACCAAATGGTACGGTTGAAAACTTTCAGTTGTTTAAAGACCAACTGGATTGCATTAAATCGCAGCACAAGGGTTAAAAACTCCCCGCTGTACATGTTCTTGGTGACCTCAACTTCAGAGACATTGCTTGGCCCGGCAGGCTCGGCAAACAAGGCACAAACGAGTCAGTCTGAAGGACAAATATTAATTGGCATAATGAACGATCATGGCCTGGAACAAATTGTTAACTTCCCCACTCGTGATAAGAACACATTGGATCAGATTCTGATCCTTACGACTTTGCCAGGACAATTCGAAGACATTCACTCCCCAGATAAACTAAGTGACCAGATAAACTAAGTGACCACGATATTGTCTCCAGATATTTAAAAATTCACATCCCACCAATAAAGAAACCTCGGAGGAAGGTGTACTCATATCAGAAAGGTGACTATGAAACTATAAGGAAGGATGCACTCAGATTTGCAAAGGAGAAATACTTTAATGGTCATTCAGATGCTCTGTCTGTACTGGAGAACTTTGATTTGACAACTTCTTTCATTCATACTTTGGCCGAAAATCATATCCCCTCAAAAACAAGTAGGTCTGTATCTTCTTTTCCCTGGATCACTCCAGAGATAAGAAGAAAAATTCGCAGAAGGAATAAGATTCATGCAAAGGCAAAAAAGACGGGAAGTGGTAAACTCCGAATGCCACCCTTTGGCATACAAGCAAATCCCTACCCAGACCAACTATCACAAGTATAGCTTCTTCCCAAGATCAGTTATACACTGGAACGCTCTTCCAGCCTATATTGTTTTGCTACCAACCTTGGCACAGTTCTGTCATTCTGTCTGCCAGGTGGTGCATGTGTCCCCCTAAGCCACCAGATTCTGTTTTTATCTTTTAACTATACTAACTTTCTTTTCGCACTGTACAAACTCATTTCACCTACTTTACTTACCTTTTATTTCAGCTAATCCCCTTTAGCACTTGGTATACCGGATACCCTTCTGTTGTCCTCTTATGAGGTTTAGAAGTATCGGTAGAAAGAAAGAAAGAAAGACAAGGTCCCACAGACTTTCAATGGGAAAATGCTTGTCATCACTGTAGCCCCTTCAGTTTTGATCCAATCTTGCTGAAATTTATATGTTAGGTGGCTTGGGATAAAAAAAAACTCGGATGAATTCGAAAACCGACCAAGTAGGCCCATTAATCATAGAGTTATGTCCCCTTGATTGCTGAAAATGTCCATTTTTGACCTTGTCATCACCGTAGCCGCTTCCGTTTTGATCGAATCTTCCTGAAACTTACATACAAGTAAGTCAGGGTTAAAAGCTCGGATGAGTTCGAAAACTAGCTATGTCAGTCAATTACTCACGGAGTTATGTCCCCTACTTTGCTGAAAATGCTTATTTTTGACCTTGTCATCACCGTAGCCCCTTCAGTTTTGATCGGATCTTCTTGAAACTTACAAACAAGTTGGGGATAAAAGCTCATTTGAGTTTGAAAACTGAAATGGTTGGCCTATCTATCATGGAGTTACATTCCCTGTACTGCTGAAAATGCCTATTTTTAGCTCACCTGGGCCAAAGGCTCCAGGGCAGCTTATAGTATAGTGGGTCAGGTGCAACAGAAACCATATTTTTTCCTTCGTTGGATGATTATCGTCTAATTACTTTTCCAGCTGCCCCAATATTTAGGAAAACGAATTTTAAGATAATGACTTTTTTTTAGGTATCCAAAAACTTTGGTTTGGGGTCAAAAAGGCAGTCACAATGCAGGCCAATTTTCCATCCCGCGATAGCCGAAATTACCGGGGCATATTAACAAAGAAATAATGGAAGAGAAAACATTTTAATTGTTATGTTCATAAGTGATACATGTATGTTTGAAGCAGAAATAAGAAAAATATTAGTGTTCAATCTGGCTGCGCCATTGCGTCCTGAGCCCGCTTTTTATATGAGGGGCGCACTAGAGATCATTCAATGGGCCCATCAGGCGCAACTGTAGAATTTAGTGTCTGTTTCTTCTAGTGTTCATTTTTGCAATTTTCTCGTGATTTTTCGGCGGTCTGGTGCGTATTATTGAGTTTATCACAAACCTCATGTTGCCAAATCACAATTAACTCAGAAAAACGTTTTGTTTTATCTATTTAACTAGTAACAATTCTTATTTTTTAAACCCAAATCAATGTTTGTTTACCGGGGACGCAGCCGTGCGCCATATTCGTGTGCACTGTGCCGCTTACGCTTAATACTGGTGTAACAGGCCAATTCTTCACCCCAGTCAGTTTCTTCCCCGGGGAAGTACGGGCTGGCCCGGTTCTTCCCCGGGCTGGTCCGGTTTTTCAGTTTCTTCTCCACCCAGTCAGTTTCTTTCCCACCTGAAATTTTTTTAGTTTTTAGAACCATAGTCAACAAGTAATTTATGCCTCACGAATTGTTAAAAATTTGAAAAGAAACCATTCTGAATTAGTTTTGAGTCTTTACAGCTTGAATGGCAAAATTTTCTCTATGCCATACAATGTATGAAGACTGTTACGAGCCAGGAGTAGCAGAAAGAAAAAGCAAACAAGCCTTATGGAAAATTTAACAAAGTTTATGTACAAAGTATCTTCAACCTGTAGAAGTAAGAAAATTACAAGTACTTACCGTATTCGCCCTAATTACCGCACCGTGCGCTTAGTTTTTAGCTCACCGTCACGTAGTGACGAGGTGAGCTTTTGGGATCACTTTTTGTCCGTCGTCCGTCGTGCGTGCGTCCGTCCGTGCGTCCGTAAACAATTTCTTTAAACGACATCTCCTCCTAAACCACTGATCGGATTTTGACCAAACTTCACAGGAATGATCCTTAGGTGGTCCCCTTTCAAAGTTGTTCAAATGGTTCCGGTCCGCTGCACATCTAGGTCACAGGAGCCAAAAATAGATTTTTTTCACCAAAAACTTAAAAAATCTTCTTCTCTGAAACCACAAGGCCCAGGTCTTTGATATTTGGTATGAAGCTTCATCTAGTGGACCCCTACCAAGATTGTTCAAATTATAGTGCTGGGGCCAAAAATGCCCCCGCCCCGGGGCCCTTTGGTTTTACATAGGCTTATATAGGGAAAATCTTTAAAAATCTTCTTCTCTGAAACCACAAGGCCCAGGTCTTTGACATTTGGTATGAAGCTTCATCTAGTGGACCCCTTCCAAGATTGTTCAAATTATAGTGCTGGGGCCAAAAATGCCCCCGCCCCGGGGCCCTTTGGTTTTACATAGGGAAATTCTTTAAAAATCTTCTTCTCTGAAACCACAAGGCCCAGGACTTTGATATTTGGAATGAAGCTTCATCTAGTGGACCCCTACCAAGATTGTTCAAATTATAGTGCTGGGACAAAAAATGCCCCCGCCATGGGGCCCTTTGGTTTTACATTGGCTTATATAGGGAAAATCATCTTCTCTGAAACCACAAGTCCCAGGTCTTTGATATTTGGTATGAAGCTTCATCTAATGGACCACTACCAAGATTGTTCAAATTATAGTGCTGGGGCCAAAAATGTCCCCGCCCCGGGGCCCTTTGGTTTTACATAGGCTTATATAGGGAAAATCTTTAAAAATCTTCTTCTCTAAAACCACAAGGCCCAGGACTTTGATATTTGGTATGAAGCTTCATCTAGTGGACCCCTACCAAGATTGTTCAAATTATAGTGCTGGGACAAAAAATGCCCCCGCCATGGGGCCCTTTGGTTTTACATGGGCTTTTATGGGGAAAATCTTTAAAAATCTTCTTCTCTTAAACCACAAGGCCCAGGTCTTTGATATTTGGTATGAAGCTTCATCTAGTGGACCCCTACCAAGATTGTTCAAATTATAGTGCTGGGGCCAAAAATGCCCCTGCCCCGGGGCCCTTTGGTTTTACATTGGCTTATATAGGGAAAATCTTTAAAAATCTTCTTCTCTGAAACCGCAAGGCCCAGGGCTTTGATATTTAGAATGAAGCTTCATCTAATGGACCTCTACCAAGATTGTTCAAATTATAGCCCTTGGGCCAAAAATGCCCCCGGCCCCGGGGCCCTTAGGTTTTACATAGACTTATATAGGGAAAATCTTTAAAAATCTTCTTCTCTGAAACCACAAGGCCTAGGTCTTTTATATTGGTATGAAGTGTCATCTAAAGGACCCCTAACAAGATTATTCAAATTATAGTGCTGAGGCCAAAAATGTCCCCGCCCCGGGGCCCTTTGGTTTTACATAGGCTTATATAGGGAAAATATTTAAAAATCTTCTTCTCTGAAACCGCAAGGCCCAGGACTTTGATATTTGGTATGAAGCTTCATCTAGTGGACCCCTACCAAGATTGTTCAAATTATAGCCCTTGGGCCAAAAATGCCCCCGCTCCAGGGCCCTTTGGTTTTACATAGGCTTGTATCTATAGGGAAAATCTTTGAAAATCTTCTTCTCTGAAACCGAAAGGCCTAGGTCTTTTATATTTGGTATGAAATTTCTTCTAAAGGACCCCTACCAAGATTGTTCAAATTATAGTGCTGGGGCCAAAAGTGGCCCCGCCCTGGGGCCCTTTGGTTTTACATAGGCTTATATAGGGATAATCTTTAAAAATCTTCTTCTCTGAAACCACAAGGCCCAGGACTTTGAAATTTGGTATGAAGCTTCATCTAATGGACCACTACCAAGATTGTTCAAATTATAGCCCTGGGGCCAAAAATGCCCCCGCCCTGGGGCCCTATGGTTTTACATAGACTAATATAGGGAAAATCTTTAAAAATCTTCTTCTCTGAAACCACAAGGCCTGGGTCTTTGATATTTGGTATGAAGCTGCATCTAATGAACCTCTATCAAGATTATTCAAATTATAGCCCTGATACCAAAAATGTCCCCGCTCCGGGGCCCTTTGGTTTTACATTGACTTTTATAGGGAAATCTAAAAAATCTTCTCTGAAACTGCAAGGCCAAGGCCTTTGATATTTAGTATGTAACTTTATCTAGTGGACCTCTACCAAGATTGTTAAAATTATTGCCCTGGGGCCACAAATGCCCCCACCCTTGGGCCCTTTGGTTTTACATAGATTTATATAGCCCTGGGGCCATTTGGTTTTGCATAGGCTTATGTAGGGAATATCTTTAAAAAAAAAATCTCCTCTCTGAAACTGCAAGGCCCAGGTCTTTGATAATTGATGTGTAGCTTCATCTAGTGGACCTTTGCCAAGATTGTTCAAATTATAGCCTTTGTTGATATTTGGTATGAAGCTTCACCTTTAAGACCTCCCTCAACATTATACACATTAAAGCCCTGGGGCAAATAATGGCCCTCTCTGGGGCCCACTTGCTACACTATGGATCAGGTGAGCGATCCAGGGCCATCATGGCCCTCTTGTTTCAAAATCGTGTCAAAAAATCACGGTGAAAAATCTACCTAATTAGCGCACACTCGATGCGAAAACAATAGCTTCCGAGATGATGCATACTGATATTTAATGCAATGGAAAAGGATACTAAAGCATTGCCTTCACTGTTGAAGAAATAACGGTAAGTTTTTTTTATAGATTTATGTGAGAGCTTCCAGGGGGAGGTTACTGTGTTGCTTTGGTGTACGCTTATAGGAGCATGTGCGGTAATTAGGGCGAATACGGTAGCTCTGTTATGAAATATCCTTGAATGAATCTATTTTCCATGATCCCACAGAATTCACAGTCCGAAATGAAATATAGTATCCTTTAACAATCCAACACAGAATTTAGAAATAACTTTTCTTAAAAACCCAAACATCAAACTCTGACTCAAAGAGAAAAATCAAGCTCTTTTATAGATCCTAAGAATTCTCTAGAACGTTCTAGAGGGCTGTGGAATAAGATTAGGTAACTTTCTGGAAGATTCCAAAGTACTTTTCCTTGTAAACAAGTTGTTTACAAAAATGAAATTAATCTGTGACTCATTTCTTACCAGAAAGTTCTTTAAGAATAATAAACATGATGTTATTAAGTCACCAGTGGGGTGAAAGTGGGTATCAGAAAAATAAATTCTTATGCATAACAAGATCCATGGATATTTTCATTCCTATTCCAGTATCTATGATTAATTTTCTTAGCTTTTTATGACATAAATTGGTCTAAACTACTAAACAGATATAATAAGCAACAAATCTTTGGTGCTCAAATCTAAATTTAATTTGGAAAGTGGGGGTGGGGAAGAACTGGGCCGGCCCATTTCTTCCCCACCCCAGATTTTTCTGTTTACTAAAAATTCTTGTGATAAATTTTCTTCGCTTTTTAAGACATAGATTGGTATTAAGTAGACAGATATAATAAGCAACAAATGTTTGGTGCTGAAATTTCAATAGAATTTGGAGACTGGGGGATGAGGAAGAACTGGGCCAGCCCAGTTCTTTCCAACCCCAGATTTTTCTGTTTACTAATAATTCTTGTGATAAATTTCCTTTGCTTTTTAGGACCAAAATTAGTATAAACTAAAAAGTTATGATAAGCAACAAATGTTTGGAGCTCAAATATAAATAGAATCCCCACCCCAGATTTTTCAGAAAATTTTCTGTTTACTTACAATGCTTGTGATAAATTTCCTTTGCTCTTTAAGACATAAATTGGTATAAACTTAACAGATATAATAAGTAACAAATCTTTTGTGCTCAAATCTAAATATATTTTGGGAAGTGGGGATTGGGGAAGAACTGGGCCAGCCCATTTCTTCCCCACCCTTGGGTAGTGTTGTACTGTTAAGTCAATTATGACGTTGAAGGTGTCTGGGGTGGGGAAGAACTTGGCCGGCCCGGTTCTTCCAACCCTTGGGTAGTGTTGTACAGTTATGTCCGTTATATCTCTGAAGATAATCTTAGGTGGGGAAGAATTGGACCGGCCCAGTTCTTCCCCACACCAACAATCCAAATTCCTATTCAGATTTGAGGGCCAAACATTTGTTGCTTATTTTATCTGTTTAGTTAATACCAATTTATGTCTTATAAAGCGAAGAAAATTTTACAACAAGAATTTTTAGTAAACAGAATCATCTGGGATGGGGAAGAACTGGGCCGGCCCCACCCCCAGTCTCCAAATTCTATTTAGGTTTGAGCTCCAAACATTTGTTACTTGTTATATCTTTTTAGTTTATACTAATTTTTATGCCCCCGGAATCTAAGATTCTGGGGGGCATATAGTTTTTGGTCTGTCCGTCTGTTTGTCCGTTTGTCTGTTTGTCCGTTTGTCCGTCTGCAAAAACTTTAACATTGGGCATAACTTTTGAATGGTAAGTGGTACAGCTTTCATACTTCACATGTGCATTCCTTGTCACAAGACCTTTCAAGAGGTACCATAAATTTTGACCTCGTGACCTTCACCTTGCGCTGTCCGGGGGCATTTGTGTTTCACAAACACATCTTGTTGTCTTAAACATCAAAGGAAATTTATCACAAGAATTATTAGTAAACAGAAACATCTGGGGTGGGCGGCGGTGGGGAAGGACTGGGCCGGCCCAGTTCTTCCCCACCCCCACCCCAGTCTCCAAATTCTATCTAGATTTGAGCTCCAAACATCTGTTGCTTATTATACCTGTTTAGTTAATACCAATTTATGTCTTAAAAAAGCAAAGAAAATTTATCACAAGAATTTTTAGTAAACAGAAAAATCTGGGGTGGGGAAGACCTGGGCCGGCCCAGTTCTTCCCCAACCCTCAGTCTCCAAATTCTATTTAAATTTGAGCGCCAAACATTTGTTGCTTATTATATCTGTTTAGTTAATACCAATTTATGTCTTAAAAGCAAAGGAAATTTATCACAAGAATTTTTTGCAAACAAAAAAAATCTGGGGTACCGAGGAAATGGGCCGGCCCAGTTCTTCCCCACCCCAGTCTCCAAATTCTATTTAGTACGTGCCAAACATTTGTGGCTTATTATATCTGTATAGTAGTTAATACCAATTTTTACCGTAAACAGCAAAGAAAATTCATCATAGATGCTGCTCGTAAAAGGACTTAGAACTTATTCGGAATGGTCTCTTTTCTCATATTTAACAAATTGTGAGCCAAAAATTACTTGTTGACTATGGTTCTGAAAAAAATTCAGGTGGGAAAGAAACTGACTGGGTGGGGAAGAACTGGGCCGGCCCAGTTCTTTCCCCCGGGGAAGAAACAGGCTGGCCCAGTTCTTCTCCGGGGAAGAACCGGGCCGGGCGAAGAAACTGACCGTTACACCGGACTGAAAAAGCTATTCTCTTCCAGAAATAAATTTCATGGCATTCATTCTAAATAAAAACATGCATTTAGTCCTTGAGCAAGACACTTTATCCAAATTGCTATGTACTGGTTAACTGAGGTAATGGGCAAATATGACCAAGTCAGTATTAGAAGATGGATAGATAGACAAAACACATTTTGTCTGTGATGTCTACGGTAACTTGTTTTGTGTTTTATCATGCAGCCAAAACCTAAAGATAAATCTGGCAACTTTATATAGTATAATTTAAGGACCCTCTTAATTTCCAAATGACCCCCTTTTTCAAGGCCTGTGGGTCCAGAGGGCCCCCAAACCCCAAATTCTAGATTGAACACTGATAATACAAATTATCATCAGGAGACATTTTACATGGTTCTGTGATCATAATGGCTGCCATATTAAACTTTTATAGTGAGATTTTTGCACACATATATTTTCATATTTACTAAACAGGTGATCTTGGAGATGTCTACATTCCCCGGGACCGATTCACTAAGGAAAGCAGAGGGTTTGCGTTTATAAGATTTTATGATGAACGAGATGCAACTGACGCTATGGATTCTCTGGATGGAACAGACCTTGATGGCAGGGAATTGCGAGTACAATTTGCAAAATATGGTAGACCTTCTACACCTCCATTCAGAAGAGGCCCACCAAGAAGATACGGTGGTGGTTACGGTGGAGGCAGTGGTGGCAGATATGGCGGCAGATATGGTGGTGGAAGGTGAGTTAGAATATAAGGGTAACACACTCATGATATTGTTATCTTTTATATCTCTAGAATTTTAGCCCCCGCCGATCGGGGCTTGAAGAAATAGATGGGCTGCATGATGCTTCCAAGCAGAGCTGAAGCCGACCTGCACATAAGTACTGGCAAACCGCTTAAAGTATGTAAGCCTGCCCAGGCAATGGGGTGCAAGTCGGCCCATCCATGCTTATAAACCCTATTGGTTTCATTGGGTGGCAGGGCTTGAGATGTCATTTCATCTCAATGTCGGGTAAAAGTCCAACAAAATCTGAAGCAGCGTCTCCAAAATGACCTTTACAGTGTTGACTGGGACTTTAAACCTCAAATCAAACAAACAAACTCAATGTCGGGTAAAAGACCACAAAATAGGAAGCAACATCTCCAAAATGACCTATAATGTTGACGGGGACGTTAAACCCCAAATTGGAGATAACTATGTCTATGCTTTGTGTTACACCCAGACATCTTTTACCCACCCCTAAAAGAGTACCTTGGCAAACAGTGCAGGCCCAGATCAGAGGCCACATTCTGCAACGTCTGATCAGGGCCTGCACTATTTGCTAACAGAATTTTCCATCAAAAATAGAAATAAAACGAAAAAATAGACCCGACACCTCTTATATGACAAATGGACTTGTCCAACGTATAGCAATGGGTTAAAATGGTCAGCTCTAAAGGAAAGAATTTGGTTTGCTCCCAAGGCACAGATTATTTTCCTTTAGAGTACATTTGTAGGTAAAGGAACCAAATCACTTGAAAAGGGGATGTCTGCCTGAAGGTGAATCCTCTGGCTTTCTTTGCCGGATCATAACAGGGTCACTGATGAGGCTTTATCAGCCGAAACTACGTAGTATGACCCATCTTCTTTCTTATGAATGTTTTCATTGCTCTTAAAGGAACTCATTTTTGATTTTTATTCATTCACCTTAATAAGTTACTTTTATCATTCATGATTCTGGGTCTGGTTGTTCAAAACTTACAAGTTGTTAACATATCATTAACTTCTATCACCGCCCCCGCCTATAGGGGCTTGAAGAAATATATGGGCTGCATGATGCTTCCACGCAGAGCTGAATCCGGCCCGCACACTAGTACTGGTAAACCGTTTAGAGGATCTAAGCCTGTCCAGGAACCGCGGTGCGAGGCGGACCGTCCATGCTAATAAACCCTATTGGTTTCATTGGGCGACAGGGCTTGAGATGTCATTTCATCTCAATGTCGGGTAAAAGTCCCACAAAATTGGAAGCAACGTCTCCAAAATGACCTTTACAGTGTTGACGGGGACGTTAAACCTCAAATCAAACAAAATTAACTTCTATCATTTATGGGGAATTGGAACAGCTGGCAGGTTTTTCTGCAAGTTTTCAAAAGGAGACAACTTTCGGGACTTCCTGTTCGCTTTTCTATAAGCCCTGTCCCACTTAAAAAGGGGTCTACTCTTAAAGTAAAGAATTTGCTCCTCAGAAGCAAATTTTTTTTGAGAGTTGACCCCCATCTTTACATGGGAGGCAAAAATACTTTTGCAGTAGTTGCCTTCCCTGAAGGTGTTCACATTCCCCATAATATGGCAAATACATGTATATTATTTTTCCTGAATAAATGTGGGTAGACCACAACCTCTTCATAACACTATTAATTGATCCAAAGCAGAGACCGTGTGTTAGTGAAACAACTGTGCTATATCCAATTAAAAAATGTATAGATTGTACTGAAAAATCACCATTTATGTTCATTTTTAATGACAGATTCAATCTGGCATTTCTAGCTATCCTGCAGGTTTTAAAGTAATTATAGCCCTGCTTTGAAAAAGTGGGGGCTATATTGGATTTGGCTTGTCCGGAATTCCGTCTGTCTGTAATCTTGTCCGGAATTCTGTCTGTAATATTTGATAGTGGGTACCTTGTTACCGCAACTCCTCTTACAGTTCTAGGTTAATCCTTTTGAAACTTTACAGGTGTTTTCATATAGGTCTGAAGATGTGCATATTCTTTTTTCATTATCCTTAAATAATTTTTTTCACTTATTTCACCTTTTTTAACTTAGACAATTTTTGAGATCTACTAATGTTAAAATGTATAGGGAGTAGCTACCTTGTTACCGCAACTCCTCTTACAGTTCTAGGTCAATCCTTTTGAAACTTTACAGGTGTTTTCATATAGGTCTGAAGATGTGCATATGCTTTTTTCATTATCCAAAACTTATTTTTTATCTTAGACAAGGCGTAGGTACCTTGTTAGGGATTTAACCCTCTCACAAGTCTTTACCTTTAATTCATGAGTCTTTCTCCTCTGACAGGGCTATAGCGGGGCTATAGTCAGATCCTCTGACAGTTCTAGTTCAGGCTTTCTTCCGGCTTTGACCGCCGTAGAAATATGAGTCCGCACAAAATGTTGTCTGGTTTGGCGCAGTAATCAAAATTGTACAAGCGTATTAGTTATCCTATAAGCATAATACAAACTTTTTAAGCAGACAATTTGACGATTTTATCTTAGGATTCAGCATTTCATATGAATCAGCTGCATCATGTGACGGGTTTGACGAAGACTGTATACCCAGATCAATGCGGCGTCAGCTCAGCAGTCTGCTCAGGTTTTACACTGTTTTCTATCAGTGCTGTCAATATTTAACCCTTAAAGACCAGCCTGCTGTTGGACCAGGTCAGCTGCAGACAAGAAAATTAATGGGATTTCTTTCAAACCTTCGATGTCAAGTTTAGGTCAGTTACAACTTAGGTGTATATTGACTTTGCGTGGAGAAATTGGAAAGAAAGGCTGTCCCTTTCAACCCTGGAATATGGAACAGATACATGTACTTAGTATAGGTCCTGTGATATAATTCTAGGTGCCATACGAGGGTAGGCTGAAAAGTTCTGAGCCTGACCAAGAAGCAGGCATCGAACAGCCATGAAATTTTGTATTCATTAAATCCAAACCTTTATTACTTGATTTGACTCAAATGAGTTCAAGTTTACCTGCAATAACGTAGAAATTCTAGACTTTGAAAATTGATACTAGCACATTTTTGAGAAAATGGACAAAATCTGGCATGGTGGTGTCATCAAGTACCTCAAGGGGTTAGCTCCTAAGGACATTCATGCCGATATGGTTGCTACATAAGGGGATGATGCTCCTTCGTATGCAACCGTGAAAAGGTGGGCAGCAAATTTTAAGATGGGCAAGGACAGCCTTGAAGATGATGACCGGTGTGGATGACCCACAACGGCAACAACTGAGGAAACCATCAGCCAAGTGCACAGGGTCGTGATGGATGACAGGCGTTTAACTGTGAATCAGTTAGCTAACACTGTTGGCATCTCCCGGTGAACGAGTAGAGAACATTCTACACAGTGAATTAGGAATGTCGAAGGTTTCCGCCAGATGGGTGCCACAGCTTTTGCCGCCTGACCAAAAGTTGACCAGACTGAACCTGTCACAAGCCAACTTGGCTATTTTTGAAGCAGGCCAAGATGGTTTTCTTGACCGTTTTGTCACTCAGGATGAGTGTTGGGTTCATCACTTTGAGCCAGAGACCAAAAGACAATCCATGCAATGGAAGCACCCTGGCCCACCCCCTTCAAAGAAGGCAAAGGTTGTCTCCTCTGCAGGGAAGGGGATGGCATCAGTGTTCTGGGATGCCAAGGGTAATATTCATAGATTACCTTTAAAAGGGCAGAACAATTAATGGGGAGTATTATGCAGATCTGCTAAAACAATTGCGAAAAGCAATTAAGGCTAAACGACCCGGAAAATTGACAAAAGGGGTCTTGTTCCATCAGGACAATGCGCCTGCTCTTAAATCTGTTGTCACAATGGCTGCTGTGCATGACTGTGGCTTCACACTTGTCGATCACCCTCCATATTCACCTGATCTAGCTCCATCAGATTATTTCCTGTTTCCAAACATGAAAAAGCACTTGGCTGGGCAGCATTATCGGTCAGACTAGGAGGTGATAGCTGCTGTGGAGGAGTTTTTCAGGGACCAAGATGAGACCTTCTATACCACTGGGATCCAAGGACTCCAGCATCGCTGGAGGAAGTGTGTGGACAGGAAGGGAGACTATGTTGAAAAATCAAAGTACTGAAAGTACTGAGGAAAGTTGATTTATGAGAAATAATTATTATGATAACAATGCCAGTCGTAGATCAAACAGTTATCTAGACATTTTGTGAGGATTAAAAAATTTGACGAAGAAAATAAAAATGATTCAGCGATTGTTTTGAGTTTAACGACAGGTCAACCCTTGTGGATCATTTTGTCTTCTCCAAGAGAAGGGGGTGGGGGAGAGATAGAAGAGATAGCAGATGAGATAAAAGTGAGGAACAGAGTGAATGGAAGTGTAGAAACTGAAGAAATATCAACACTCACCATCTACCGTTACCTGCTGCAAGGACATCGGGCTTTCCCCAAATGTAAGTCAGTATCAGCTGGACTCCCCAGTTTTACAAGATACACACCACCTGTGCCTCACCCAACTACCCCCACGAAGAAAAAAAGGTAGAAAGAAAGAAAGATAAACGTGTCTGCTAATTTCTTCATGGTTTCTACAGTGTTATTGATAAGCTTTTGCCCGAGGAGTACTGTTACTCCTTCAACCAAAGACATAGGCGTATCCTGTGATTCTTTGAGAGTATCGGTACTCCTAAATTCAAAGCTAGGGTCGTATCTTCATCTGTCATCACAGGATGGCTGCTGAGTGCACTTATAATAATGTCAGACGTCGAAATGGCCATATGTAAAAGACGTTAAACACATATTCTATCATCGTAACATACCGATATACATTTTCATGTTAATAAGCTGGCGGACAGCAAATTGAAAAATTACTTTTTCTTCTAAACAATGTAAATCCAGCCAATGTGATCGTCTACTTTGCATGTGTTTTTGGAATTTCCCAGATGCCATTGAAGACTCGTTTTGATTACACTGTGCAGGTTGGTTGGAGTCTTCAGCCGTCACACAGATCATATTGTCATCAAAACGTTTTCAAACCCATGTTTTGTGTCTGCAGCGGCCTTATGTCCTACGCGTTCAAAGGAGGGAAATCTCCACGCACTGTAGCGCCTGCGTGCGATTGGTAAAAGGCGAGAAATTCAGCGCTCAGCAAAAATACAATAAAACGTGCGACCAGTGAAGACTCAGATCAGCAAGCGCATCTGTGAATGCTAATCAGTCTGTCCCGGTTGCTGTGTTTGCGTTCTTTTATGATGCGCTGCCAGTCATTCTGCTTAATGTTCAAAGACGCCGGCGAGACATCTTTGGGTGTTAATTTAATCGGCTACTTGATAGATAGCGGTAAACATGCATGCACTGCATGCTGATCACCTGTGCTTCACAATTAGATATATGAGTACCCAAGTATTACAGGTTAATCCTGCCATTGTGACTCAATAAATATAATTTTGGTCAAGTGAGTGAGTGAGTGCTTCAGTTTTACGTCCCACCAACAGCTAAGGTCATACGAAGACGGGACCTCGGTTTAAAGACTCATCCGAAAGTCTGGAGAAGCCCGGGATCGAACCTGCGACCTCTGGTTTACAAAGCGAGTAGCTTAACCACTCGACCACGGAGGCTTCTTAATAATTTGGGTCAAATGTATACGGAACACGTGGGACAAAGAGATCAGTCTGTGCAGCGGTGGTTCTATCTCAGACGTGCATTGATGACAATGTTGCGAGAAAAAAATACGTCGGGATGGTAAAAGTATGAAAAATAGAAGTGGAGTCAAAAGTAAACAACCACCATGATGCAATAATCAAAGGCGCCGATATACACGTGTTGGAAAACGGCAATAAAAAACGTTTTTAAGCCTCCGGTTAAGAGTATTCGCCAATGGCCAAAGGACGCGAAAAAAATGAGTCATGGACGCAAATTTTCTTGCATCTGCGGCCTGCGGACGCTAAGCAGAAAGAGCCAGCGCTAACGCTGCCTGGTCGGATATATATTCGCTGTTACATTAATTATAACTTTCTTAGCCCAGATGTTGTTGCTTCTGTTTTGTTTTTCCACAAAATACAGAGTAATCCATTTCAACGCAAATTTCTGCGATTTGGGAGAAATAGCCGCCAGAAATCTCCTGCATTTGATTTTTTTCTTGCGTTTTTCCGGAGAAACTTTGTCACGTTCTCAAAAAAAAAAGATAAAGTGGTCCTAACTTTTTATCGTCTGAACGTCTGTTTTGATATTTAATTCCTAACTACATGACAATGTTAATCTGTAGATCTGTCGAACCCAATTTTTTTTTCTCGATGACACTTCGTAGAAGTCAATGTGGTTGCTTAACAATATTTTGGATTGTATTTTTATGCACACTTCTCATAAAGTTACTGTTCATGCTTCAGGCGTTGTTAATAAAGTTAATAATGCGGGCGGCTTTCCCTTAGATAATAAATACCGTTATGTAATCACGCATCAATAATCGGTTTCCTAATCATGTTGATAGTTGTAATAACTTGAGGCTGATTAAATATAAGCGGATCGGTATTCAATATTTGATCGTCAAAAGGTAAGGTTGAAGTGTTTCAGCGTAATTAAAACAAATGCCATCATTCTTGAATGGATGAATTTTGAATCGTTCTTGAAGATTGGAAAAGTTTTTGTTGAAGACTATGATGCGGGGAAAATTACCGCGATTTCGATTGCTTTTTGTCAGGCGTCACGTTTTTTTTTTTTTTTTGTTTTGTTTTTTGTTTTCGATTGCCGATACGACTGCAATGGAACGACCTAGGCGTATCGCCAATTTGATGGTCGTATTTGGTACGACTTTTTCTAAATTTCTAGTCGTATTTGCTCGATTTAAGAGTCGTATTTACGACGATACGACCCTTATCAATTTCTCTGTTTCTAAATTAGCCCAGTACATTCTGTGCTTGTCCCATCTGCTAATAATCTTACAGACAAGTTCTCCTAGTGGGCACATTATGTCTTAGTAACGTCGCATCAACGTTGCATTGATACGACGATGCACATACGTTGTGCAGCCGCTTGGAGCTATGTTCCTTCGGGCATCAGGACATAAAAAGAAGAATAACTTGGACGAAAAAAAAAAGATCATCTTTAAACCATTTGATTTAGACATTATAATCCTGATCAGACGCCGCGTTTAGCGAACTTCGACTACCCAAGGCGAATTAAAATACGTTCCAAATAAATACATTAACCCATAAATGCCAATTGTTTCAATACTGGGACATTCGGAAAAAGTTAAGACAGATTAGAGGCCACAGAATGTAGCGTCTTCAGGACCGGTGTCTTCACTATTTGCTGAAAGTAAGGAACTTGATGTAAAACTCACAGCTTACAACACATGTTTTGTAATTAGAGCTCTCGAATGCAGGTGAATAACTGTTTTTAATGTCGGTCAGTTATGGGTTGTTTAGTAGGTCACTGATAATCACAGAGAAGTGAGCAAACCCTTTTAACCCTGTAGACCGGTGCAGACGCCGAGGTAAAAATACATTGTATCTATGCAAACCTTGTAGATCCTGATAAGATGGCACGTAACTAGCAGGTCTCGCCAGAATGTACATGTACACTGTTTAATTGCCATCATGTCAGTGAACTAATCAGAAATTCCTTTCTATAAGAATATATTTAAAGCGAGAAGAGTCCTGTTCAGAAACTCAGGGACGAAAGAGTAAAACAAAATATCATCGGAAAGTGCGTAGGAAAATGGTCGTAGAGTATTGTTTTCGGTTCAGAATATGTCTTTTTGTGCCAATTTATATTCAATCCGTATAAAGTCTTGAAAAATGAAATATTTCGAAAGATGTTCCATGCCTGCAAAATTAGTTTTCAAGAGTTCCTTAGGACTATTTTATGCAGCGAACGAACAGCGGAAGTGTTGTAACGCGGTCCAGTACCGGAAGTAGAAATGTAATGACAAAGAAACTTGATTTTATAAATCAACTTTCAATAAGGCACTTTCATCATGGACAAACCATTGGATCTTGGTCAGGCTCAGAACTTTTCAGCCTACCCTCGTATTTAGCAGAATGGACGAGCCTAACTTCAGTGATGGAAGAGTGCACTCCAGAAACTCAAGGCAGTGAATAAATCATAGCACTGACAACAATCATGCCGATTGTCTCTAAATGCAGGCTGGTCATGAATGGGGACTTGGACTGATTCGTTTAAACTTAAGATGTTAGTAACTAATGCAAAAAAGTGTAGAGTAAGATCAGCACCGTGTTCTGTGGCATTTGATCTGAGTTTACATTGGTTGCCAGATCCAACATTTGATTCTGATGCAGATTTTACAGATAACACTTACATGTACCCAACACTGACAAACGACGCGGCTATGTTTGGGTTGATTTTTTGGCATTCAACCCGAAGTTGCTAATAAGAAAAGCGCTTCAGTGCTAACATCTGCTTGACTATCACTGACTTGTCAGAATAACGACGTATAGGTGTAAGGTATGCCGAGGCGACGTGCGGAATAGAGCATGGCATATCGGGTGAAATAAGCGTAATTTATGTGGCGAGCTATTGCATTTAAATGTAGTTAGTGAACGCGACTTAGTGTCATTAAGAACATTCAAGATCATGACTGAGATGTGAACTGAATAGCGAGACGTTACATCAATCAAGTGCTTCGGCCTCACATGGCTCCATTTATTTTTTTACGCTCAGAATCCGGGATATCTTATCCAGCAGGATTACGAGCGGGCTCATAGTGCTGTTCTTACTCAAAAATGTCTTCAAAGGCAATGGAATTCATGTACTGGACTAGCCAACCT
This sequence comes from Lucinisca nassula, assembly GCA_963580285.1. Classification (NCBI taxonomy): domain Eukaryota; kingdom Metazoa; phylum Mollusca; class Bivalvia; order Lucinida; family Lucinidae; genus Lucinisca; species Lucinisca nassula. The sequence goes on from OY757011.1 coordinate 107,845,349, forward strand.
TTCTCCTCCGATCTCTTTCCCATAGAGTATCTTTTGGGAGAGGTATCCACAACTGACCAGACAAAATCTGTTACGTATGGACAGTAGCATTGTTAAAACTTGAATTTTAATGTTTGGTTTTGAAAACGTAAATAGTTTCTTTCAAAAAATTGAAACATCCAATGGCGTTTCATAATACCACCTGTCTATACTTTCGCCCCCGCCCATAGGGGCTTGAAGAAATATATGGGCTGCATGATGCTTCCCCGCAGAGCTGAATCCGGCCCGCACACTAGTACTGGTAAACCGCTTAGAGGATCTAAGCCTGTCCAGGAACCGCGGTGCGAGGCGGACCGTCCATGCTAATAAACCCTATTGGTTTCATTGGGCGACAGGGCTTGGGATGTCATTTCATCTCAATGTCGGGTAAAAGTCCCACAATTTGGAAGCAACGTCTCCAAAATGACCTTTACAGTGTTGACGGGGACGTTAAACCTCAAATCAAACAAAATCAAACAAACAAAACCTGTCTATACACATCTGCAAACATATCATATATTAGAATTTGCAGAACTACCTTTCTAAATGTTAAGATCTTTTTAGAAAGTTTTTCTGTAAGTTTTCACAGTGCTATGATTTTCACATAGAATCTGTTATTTCAGTGCCTATGGCTTTGATTCTATATTATAATCAACACATTTTTTGGATCCATCTTGAAACTATGTTATATCCAAAACCATGTTTTAACAAACAGTGTTATAATGAGGTTGTGGTGTAGCTTTTGCATTTGCAAAAAACACTCACATTTTTTAGCAAAAATACCAGAGTATTAAATGTTGGATTTGCTAGAACAAAGTTAACCCTTATCTTGCTGTTTCACAACAACCCTTCTCTTTGGAAACAGTGAAGACCCAGATCAGATGGCTTCTGAAGAAGCCATCTGATCAGGATCTACACTGTTTGACATAAAGTTTATGGATTTGTAAGAATAAATTACATAAAGTAATCTGATTGGTTCAAAGTCAGAAATGGTTGTGGCTTAAATGAATATTCAGCAAGAGAAGGGTTAACATTTTGACCACTAATAAGCTTGTAAGAATAATAGGGCTTTGAAAAATTGGGCTTAATGGAAATCAGCACATCTGGCACATTTATTGCCAGTTTTACAAGGGATGTGAGTGTTGGGACTTTTAGCACACCTGACGAATATTTTCCAAACAATGCAATGGTTTTGGTTCATATTTGGTATGATGGTAGCTATAGGTCCAAAGTTTTATTCATTAAATGCCCGCCCATGCCCAATACAAGTTCAAGGTCACTGACTTAAAATTTTTTATGGAAATGTTTATGTTAAAGTTTTCAACAGCTTACTTTTTTCAAACCATATGATGGATTTGCTCCATCTTTGGTATGATGATTGATATACGTGTAGGTCCAAAGTTTTATTCATCAAACACCCGCCTGTACCCAATACAAGGCCTAGATCACAGACTTAGACATTTTTAACAGCTCATATTTTCCAAATCATACGATGGATTTGGTTCATATTTGGTATAATGATAGATGGTCCCAAGGTTTATAAGGCAATACCCAGGAGATGATTAGTATAAGCAACCTTGCTTGTTTTCAAATCCCATTGATCTTTCTAATATATGTTATATTCTTGTTATATATCTGTAATTGAAAAGAAGTACATTGTAAATAAAATATTTTTTGAACTAAGGCAATACCCCCAGCTATGCCCATGGCTTAAATGACACTTTTCCAGGTGAGTTATGCTGTCTGATGACAGCTCCTGTTATTTGCTTTCCTTTAAACTTAAACCCCTCTGAAAAAAGGGATATTCTCTAAAATGAATTTTTCTCCTGAGGGGCATTTTTTTTTTCCAAGAGTAGACACCTATCGGCTGATGAAACAAAAGTATTTTTGAGAGAATTGCCTCCTCTGGTGGTATATCTGAATGTGCCATTTACTCCAACACCTCATAAGAGTATTACATGGAGTGCAACCTGTTCACCGTAATGGTTTTATATTAGCTTTTAACATTTTAAACATTTACAAGTACAATGTATACAGCTGATATGAAAATAATTTCTTTATGATGCCAGAGTCCTGGGAGGAGGGTATATATTTAAGGGAAAATTTACAACATTTGTTAAGGGTGCTTTTCATTTTTTTCAGATCAAGGTCAAGATCTCGCTCAAGGTCACGTGACAGAAACAGGAGGAGACGACACAGGTCAAGGTCGAGAAGCAGGTCTTACAGTCGATCAAGAAGCAGGAGCAGGTCAGAGAGCAGATCTCGCAGCAGAAGTCCTCGCAGCAGAAGTCCTCCCCACAAAAGATCAAGGTCAAAGTCAGAGTCAAGGTCGCCGAGGAAAGAAGAGACACAAAAGGAATTAAAGGACTGACTGCTCTAACAATCTTGGATAGGACAGTATGCACATTTTGAAAGAAGAGGGGAAAAGCATAGAAAAAGGTTAATATCTGGCCAGAAATAAATACTTGCTGTTTTCAGTTGTTTGAACTCTTATCCCAGTTACTTATGGGCATGGATACACTTTCAAGGGAGACAGTTGTTTCAAAAATATTTTTGTTTCAATGAATAGGGGTTTTCTCTGAAACATGTTTAAGAAAACAAGTTGCTTTTACAAATCAGCTTTTTTCCCTTTAAGAGATGACCTCTTTTTGGAGGAGCTTAGTTTACATGAAAGCAAACAGGAAACCACAAAATGGTCTCCCAGATTGAAATGGCAAAAAGTTGCATAGGGTATTCATTCTTTTTAGCTCACCTGTCACGTAGTGACAAGGTGAGCTTTTGGGATCACTTTTTGTCCGTCGTGCGTGTGTGTGTGCATGCGTAAACTTTTTCTTCAAATGAAATCTCCTCCTAAACCACTGATCGGATTTGAACCAAACTTCACAGGAATGATCCTTAGGTGGTCCCCTTTCAAAGTTGTTCAAATGGTTCTGGTCCATTGCACATCTAGGTCACAGGAGCTAAAAATAGATTTTTAAAATGAAAACTTTAAAAATCTTCTTCTCTGAAACCGAAAGGCCCAGGTCTTCGGTATTTGGAATGAAGCTTCATCTAGTGGACCTCTACCAAGATTGTTCAAAATTATGGCCCTTGGGCCAGAAATGCCCAAACCCCGGGGGCCTTTGGGTTTACATAGGCTAATATAGGGAAAATCTTTAAAAATCTTGTTCTCTGAAATCACAAGGCCGAGGTCTTTGATATTTGGTGTGAAGCTTCACCTAGTGGACCTCTACCAAGATTGTTCAAATTATAGCACTAGGGCCAAAAATGCCCCCGCTCCGGGGGGCCTTTGGTTTTACATAGGCTTATGCAGGGAAAATCTTTAAAAATCTTCTTCTCTGAAACCGAAAGGCTCAGGTCTTCGATATTTGGTATGAAGCTTCATCTAGTGGACCTCTACCAAGATTGTTTAAATTATGGCCCTTGGGCCAGAAATGCCCCCGCCCTGGGGGCCTTTGGGTTAACTTAGGCTTATATAGGGAAAATCTTTAAAAATCTTCTTCTCTGAAACCACTAGGCCCAGGTCTTTGATATTTGGTGTGAAGCTTCACCTAGTGGACCTCTACCAAGATTGTTCAAATTATAGCCCTAGGGCAAAAAATGCCCCTGCTCCGGGGCCCTTTGGTTTTACATAGGCTTATACAGGGAAAAACTTTAAAAATCTTCTTCTCTGAAACCGAAAGGCTCAGGTCTTCGATATTTGGTAAAAGCTTCATCTAGTGGACCTCTACCAAGATTGTTTAAATTATGGCCCTTGGGCCAGAAATGCCCCCGCCCCGGGGGCCTTTGGGTTTACATAGGCTAATATAGGGAAAATCTTTAAAAATCTTCTTCTCTGAAACCGAAAGGCCCAGGTCTTCGATATTTGGTATGAAGCTTCATCTAGTGGACCTCTACCAAGATTGTTCAAAATTATGGCCCTTGGGCCAGAAATGCCCAAGCCCGGGGGCCTTTGGGTTTACATAGGCTTATACAGGGAAAATCTTTAAAAATCTTCTTCTCTGAAACCACAAGGCCCAGGTCTCTGATATTTGGTGTGAAGCTTCACCTAGTGGACCTCTACTAAGATTGTTCAAATTATAGCCCTAGGGCCAAAAATGCCCCCGCTCCAGGGGCCTTTGGTTTTACATAGGCTTATACAGGGAAAATCTTTAAAAATCTTCTTCTCTGAAACCGAAAGGCTCAGGTCTTCGATATTTGGTATGAAGCTTCATCTAGCGGACCCCTACCAAGACTGTTCAAATTATAGTGCTGGGGCCAAAAATGCCCCAGCCCTGGGGCCCTTTGGTTTTACATAGGCTTATGTAGGGAAAATCTTTAAAAATTTTATTCTCTGAAACTGCAAGGCCCAGGTCTTTGATATTTTGTATGAAGCTTCATCTTGTGGACCTCTACCGAGATTGTTCAAATTATAGCCCTGAGGCTGAAAATGCCCCCGCCTCGGGGGCCCTTTGGTTTTACATAGACTTATATAGGGAAAATCTTTAAAAATCTTCTTCTCTGAAACCACAAGGCCTAGGTCTTTGATATTTTGTGTGAAATTTCATCTAGTGGACCTCTATCAAGATCGTTCAAATTATAGCCCTGGGGCCAAAAATGCCCCCGCCCCGAGACCCTTTGGTTTTACATAGACTTATATAGGGAAATCTTTAAAAATCTTCTTCTCTGAAACAGCAAGGCCCGTGTCTTTGATAGTTGGTATGGAGCTTCATCTAGTGGACAATTATAGCCTTTGTTGATATTTGGTATGAAGCTTCACCTTTTTAGACCTCCCTCAACATTATGCATATTATAACCTTGGGGTCAATAATGGCCCTTCCCGGGGCCCACTTGTTACTCTATGGATCAGGTGAGCGATCCAGGGCCATCATGGCCCTCTTGTTTAGCTTTTTTCTTCAGCTGGGTAAAAATCACTTGTTTTACCTTTTAAACACTTAAGGGGAATGGGAACACCTGGTAGATTTTTCCGCCATTTTTCAAAGGGAGACAACTTTCAGAACTTCCTGTTCACTTCTCTATAAAGTCTGTCCCAAGAAAAAAGGGTCATCTCTTAAAGGAAAGAATTTGCTCCTCTGGAGCAAATTCTTTCCTTTAAGAGTTGACCCCTATTTAAATGGGAAACAAAAATACTTTCGGAGGAGTTGCCTCCCCTGAAGGTGTTCCATTCCCCTTAAAGGTGCATTATTGAGCTATCGGTAAAAATGTTTCCAAAAATAAAATACATATAGCCGGTATTTTTCTTTAAAACAATACAAATGAATGCATTTTATGCAAAAATGCGAACAATTATGATGACAGGTAAACGAGTTTGAGAGGGATTCCCTAACTAGGTTTCGAACACTAGTTAGCTCTATTTTTAGTTCGTGACAAAAATAGAATCCCCATATATGACGTTATGCGATGTTCATCTTGGCCTTGTTTGCTTAGGCCATGAATCAGAAAAAATATGACGCTGAATACCATGCCATAAGTAACGACACTCAGAGACGATACTGTCGCCATGTATGTGTAAAGTGGCAGATTTATTTTTAGAACAGAAATTTCGAACACATGTTCAGAGCGAAGGGTAAACACGAATGAAAACGACCATTTTCACAAAGTTCTGAAGCTGTATTTGGCTCCAAAAGTGTACACATGACAAAAGAGTATGAATTGAAGATAAAAACCAGAAAAAAAATTTTGAGACCCGGTAGCTCAATAATGCACCTTTAAGAGTTTTCAAACATTTTGACAGGGGGTGAGGTAATTCCTTATTTCAATTATTGCATGGAAAGAGTTTTCGTCTGCTTTTATGAAAACATAGAGCATGCAACTGAAAGCTTAGCATTTGGAAAAGCTGGCCATTTGTATGTGTTGTACATAGGTGAAAATTAAAAATTGAGACTTTGCAATATGACTGTCATGAATTTTTATGCTGACTATGAAAAATGTTCATATTTATAGCCCCGCTTTGAAAAAGTGGGGCTATATTGGATTTGCCATGTCCTTCTGTCATTCCGTGATTCCGTTAATTTGTGTTGGCTCCATAACTTTGTATCTGCTTAACATATTTTCATGAAACTTCACACAAATGTTAAACACCATAAGACAATGTGCAGAGCGAAGGAATTATAACTGTGCATTGCCTACTTTTGGAGTTATTGCCCTTTGAACATTTTCCGTAATTCCGTAATTCCGTAATTCCGTGATTCCGTTAATTTGTGTTGGCTCCATAACTTTGTATCTGCTTAACATATTTTCATGAAACTTCACACAAATGTTAAACACCATAAGACAATGTGCAGAGCGAAGGAATTATAACTGTGGATTGCCTACTTTTGGAGTTATTGCCCTTTGAACATTGAAAAATGGCAATTTTAATTGTGTCCGCTTCATAACTCGAAAACCGTTTGAGATATTTTTAGGAAACTTCACACAAATGTTAAGCACTATGAGACGATGTGCAGAGCGCAGGAACCATAACTCTGCATTGCTTATTTTTGGAGTTATTGCCCTTTGAACATTGAAAAATGGCAATTTTAACAGTGTCCGCTTCATAACTCGAAAACCGTTTGAGATAATTTCATGAAACTTCACACAAATGTTAAGCACTATGAGACAATGTGCAGAGCGCAAGAACCATAACTCTGGTTTTCGTATTTTCTGTGTGTCTGTCTGTGTCTGTTAACAATTTTCGTGTCCGCTCCATAACTTTAAAACCCATTCACATATTTTCATGAAACTTCACACAAACATTAAACACCATGAGATGGTGTGCAGAGTGCAGGAACCATAACTCTGGATTGCCTAATTTTTGAGTTATTTCCCTTTGAATATTGAAAAATATCAATTTTAGCCGTCTTTGCTCGATAACTCAAAAACCGTTTGAGATCATTTTATGAAACTTCACACAAATGTAAAGCACCATATTACGTGTGCAGAGCGCAGGAACCCAAACTCTGGATTGTCTACTTTTTCAGTTATAGGCTTTTGAATATTAAAAAATGGCAATTTTAACTATGTCCACTCCATAACCGTTTCTGATATTTTCATGAAACTTCAAATAAATGAAAAGCACCTTCAGATGATGTGCAGAGTGCAGGAACCATAACTCTGGTTTGCCTACTTTAGGAGTTATTGCCCTTTGAACATTTAAAAAGGCAATTTTGACTGTGTCGGCTCCATAACTCACAAACCATTTGAGATATTTTCATGACACTTCACACAAGTGTAAAGCACCATGAGACAATGTGCAGAGCGCAGGAACCCTGACTCTGATTTGCCTACTTTAGGAGTTATTACCCTTTGAACATTGAAAAATGGAAGATGAAATTTAGTATAAACATGGACATTCTGGTAATGTATCATGCTCATTGAAATGAGGGACAAGGGCTCACAACTCTTAGAGTTTTTCCAGATAATGTAAAATTTTCAACAGTTATTTCTTGTTCATAACTGTTTTCTCTGCAGCTTAAATAACTTTCTTCTCTGACAGCGCTGAAGCGGGGCTATAGTCAGATCCTCTGACAGCTCTAGTTTGATACAGATTATTCCATGGGTTACCAGAACTAGGATGCATAGCAACATTTTTTTTTTTCTAAGCACCAACAATAAATAAACAGGGGCGGGATACAGAGGTTTGATTGTACTTGCTTTTTACCACTGATAAGCTTGTTAAGCTAACGATGCTTTGAACAACTAGACCGAGAGAATATGCTGTTGAGGCTTGAAGAAATAGATAGGGCTGCTTGATGCTTCCACGCAGAGCTAAAACCGACAGCACATGGTAAACTGCAAAGAGTATCCAAGTCTGCCCAGGCAAAGTGGTACGAGTCAGACCGTCCATGCATACAAACCCTATTGGTTTCATTTGACGGCAGGGCTTGAGACGTCATTTCATCTCAGTATCGGGCAAAAGTCCAAAACAATTGGAAGCAACATCTCCAAAATGACCCTTATAGTGTTTATGTAGACATTAAAGATCAAATCAACAACAGGACAAGCTCTTTCACTATCCCTTGTGTCTGTGTAGTTTACAGCAACGGTAGTACCGACAACAAAATCTTATCTTATGATAGATTAAGTATAGCTCATGACAAGGGGCTTTATAACAACATCACACCACCAACTGACCTTCATTAGTGAATGAAGAAGGCGGGTATGAATTTTTTCATCAAACGTAAATCATTACGCCTTAAGATGCCAAGAAAACTGAACTGAAAATGTTATCTGTTTATGTCGTCTGCTGCGACTTCTGGCAAACATTTTCGCATACAGGCAAACAGTGTGGATCCAGATCAGACTGGAGCAGTCAAGTCTGGGTCTGGGTCTGCACTGTTGGCAACAATGAATTTTAAAGTTAAATGTACCAGCAGATGACAAAGCAGATGACAGTTGGCATTTTAAGGGTTAAGCTCCAAATAAGGGGGAATAACAAGGATAATTAAGGGATAATTTATTTTTCTTGCTGAATATTCAATTTAGCCACACCCATTTCTGACTCTGAACCAATCAGAGTACTTGATGTAATTTATTCTTACAAATCCATAAATTGAATGTCAAACAGCGTAGATCCTGATCAGTTGGCTTCTTCAGAAGCCATCTGATCTGGATCTACACTGTTTCCAAAGATAAGGGTTGTCGTGAACAGCAAGATAAGGGTTAATTCCTTCCAAGGTACTTGTTAGAATCGCTTCATCATTCCCACAATACAGCTTTTTAGGAAGAAATATGAAAGATATCCATTAAGGTATTCACTATCCCTGTTAACCCATTTAGTACCGGAAACCCCAAAACGGGTACCCTGGCAAACAGCGCAGGCCAAGATCAGACGCCACAGAACGTGGCGTCTGATCAGAGCCTACACTGTTTGCAAAAAGTTCAGCTATTTTCCAAATGAATTTTGAAGAAAACACAACCTGACACCCCTAAATTTTGAAATGGACTCCTGCCATATATAAGGAGGAAGATTCCATTTGGTATGAAAAGGGTTAAGGCATTCACTATCCCTGTTACTCAACGCCACAGATAAATAAATGTCTTGATTAGTCAGCATAATAATTTGTTTGACACTGAGTCATGATTACAGCTGTTTAATGTTATGGCTTTTATATCAGTATATAACATTTTTGCATTGTATAGTTTTGCTCATTCGACAGTAAACCTGACACTTACCTTCATGAAACATACATGAAATGACCTAAAGAAAAAGTATAAATAAGAAAATAAAAATTTCATTTTTCACTTGCATGATGTGTTGAAGATATCGTTGACGCTTAAGTTCTTCATAAAGTGCTTTTATCTCTACCCACTGACTTCATGATATGAACATTCAAAAATAGAAATTGCAATTCTTCTGAAGTGCATGAGCTATGTATGGCTTCATACAAGAAACGGTTAAAGCACTGATCAGGCTGTGCATGTTTATCAGTCACATCCTTCGCTTGACACAATCCATTTGTGTTGTAATAATGTGACTGTAATTCTGCATACTGGAATGCCCAACAGAACACAAGTTACCGATAGCAATTTATTCTAAATTTTTTCATAAATATGTACATTAACTTGTGAAGCCAGATGGACCTTTACTAATGTGAATTTTTTTTGCAAGGGTCATAAATCCATTTCAGACTGGAAACCCCTAAAGGGGTACCGTGGCAAACAGTGAAGGCCCAGATCAGATGCCACAGAATGCGCCGCAGAATGCGGCATCTGATCAGGGCCTACACTGTTTGTAAAACATTCAGCCAGTTTCCAAATAGATCTTGAAGAAAACACCACCTGACGCCCCTAAATTTTGAAATGGACTCATGCTATATATAAGGAGGAAGGTTCCATTTGGTACAAAAAGGGTTAATCCATTGCAGACCCGAAACCCCAAATGGAGCACAATGGCAAGCCAAGACCTGACACTGCAGAATACTGTGTCTGTTGGCATCTGATCAGGGCCTTCTGTTTGCTCAGCCATTTTCTAATTGAGCCTGATAACACTCAATTTAGAATTAGACTTCTTCTTTACATAGTGATGAAGATTCTATTCAAACTCTGCTATGTCTGTGCTCAGCATTAAAATTGTCACTGGCTGTTCTTAGATGCAGCACTGGTCTTCATACATGGTGAAGGACATTTGATTATAGAGACAATGTTGTAAAAGAAATTTCAAAGTCTTGATGGGAACCCATCAGAGCAATGGCATGATATGATTTGATGGCCTCTTTAACATTTTGTCTGGACATACAATGTACCAATTATTATTTAGATTCTCAGACCATTTACAGACAACCCGTATAGTTAACTATAGGGTACATTGACTCGTGCGATATCACATAATCATTCAGTGATGTCAAAAATGAACCGTTGTTCTCTCCAGTATGATTGGACGTTTTACCGTCAATGGCGCTCTCTTCCACTGTTTTTATAGGAAAACTGTGCACACTTGTTTTCTTCTTTCAATTTTAATCTCGAAACCAGAATTTCCATCTTATAATGAATGGAAATTAGTGTAAATATAGGTCATAAACATAATTTATTTAACGTTCATTGAAGTATGAACAACATCGGGTCACAAGCAAAGTTTAACCCATTGTATGCTAGTGGACTGTTCCATTGCTATATGTTGGCTATATAATTGTCATATAAGGGGTGTCAGGCATATATTTTCGTTTTTAATCTATTTTTCACAGAAAATCCTGTTAGCAAATAGTGCAGGCCCTGATCAGACGCCATGTTCTGCGGCATCTGATCTGGGCCTGCACTGTTTGCCAAGGTACCCCTTTAGGTGTTTACAGCATACAATGGGTTAAGTGAGCCCCCAAGGGGTTCAGTTAACTTTGCTCATGACCAATGTTGTTTTGGTGGTTCACTTAAACTTTGCTCGTGACCCGATGTTGTTCATACTTCAGAGAATGTTAAATAAATTGCATTCATTTCTTAAATAAAAATATCACCATCATGCATTCTGCACAACAGGAACCTACCATCATAAACAAAATTCAGAATTGTCTGTCACAGGAAAAAAAAGTATGCATCTGGAATTTGAGTTCTGTCCACTTTCTTCATTACACCATGGAGGTATCAAAGTTCAATACTCAATGAGCTGAACCTGGTGACTCAGTGTGATCAGGGCCCAGTTGTTCAGTGTTGTTAGCTTAACAAACACGTTAGTGGTCAAATTGTTAACTGTTCTAGCAAGTACAGAATCTAATACTCGGGGTATTTTTGCTGGAAAAAAATTGAGTAGCTTTTGCAAACGCAACAGGTACTCACATTTTTTCAGCAGAAGTATTAGCATTTTAGCCTCATTAAAAGATCAGTCATAATGACACCCTAACTAACGATGTCATTAGTTTTTAACAACTGACCCCAGGGTGTAGCAGTTTGATCTGGTCTGGCAACATTCTTTATTGAGATTGATCTTGAACTATAAATACAGGCATTCTCTTTCTGTCCACTGATTCAAGAATATCACATGCATTGTACTGGTTAGCCGCTTAGATCTGAGCCTGCCCAGGAAATTTATGGTTAGATTGAGTGACCTGCTTGACATGACTGTTGACTGGGCCAAAACAAATAAAAATCAATAGACAAGGAAAAGAAAAGAGAAGTCAACTTGATGTAGTGGTTAAGCTCCTTGCCTCGTAAACCAGGGAGCTTACGTTTGATCCTGGGCTTCTCCAGACTTTCAGATAAGTCTTTAAACCAAGGTTCTGTCTCCATATGATCTTCAATATTTATTGTGGGATGTAAATAAGTTCTGAACACACACACACACACACACATATAGAAAAAATAAATAATCCCTAAAAGTAACTAACTGCATTGCCCCTTAAGGTACTGGTATAGTGGAATCTGGTTTTGTCAGTTAGTTTGAATTTTGCTGTACTTAAATAAAACAACATTGTCACTGTTTGAACATCACCATTAAAATCATATTGTAAATATTTTTATGTCATGTAAAACACTTGCTGGCAACAGATCTTTCTTCAGTTGTTTTGCATGCCTGTATCAATATCATATATGCTCAACAAAGCAAAATTGGCATATTGAAAGGTCTGTATTGTGTATATCTTAAACATTTTTTCATGCTTAACTGAGCTGAGTATGAAATTTTCCTTATTTACTAAGTATTCGGACACCACAGAGTCATGAAAATGAGCCTGAGCAAACAGAGTAGACCCAGATCAGACTGCTTGTTTAGGAGCAGTCTGATCTGGGTTCACACTGTTTGCTGCTCAGTAAAAGTTGTCGTGGCCGAAATATGTATTTAACCCATAAAATGCACTTCACAACAATTGTTGTCTGCTTTGCCATCTGCTGGTTACCTTAAAAGTAATTTTTTGCACACAGTGTGGACCCAGATCAGACTGCTCTTGTAGGAGCAGTCTGAGATCAGACTGCTCCTGTAGGTGCAGTCTGATCTGGGCCCACACTGTTTGCCTATATGCAAAAACATTTTAAAAAGAAATTCAGCAGACGACATAAGCAGATGTAGTTTAAGACCCATTAAAATTGTCCAAAATCTTTACATATTAAGATGTCAATAATAAAAAGTGCTGAGATCACCAGAAAAAATTGTTCTGCTCATGAATATTTAAATGCCATCAGGTTTTGGCATTTATCATTTTTGAGCATAACCAATGCCTCACTCAAATTGACCTTGAAACATATCTGAGCCATGTTTTTGCCATTTTTGACCAACAAAAGTGCAGATCAGCCTGCAAATCCACACCATCAGATTAACATCTTAAGGGGAATGGGAACACCTGGCAGATTTTTCTGCCATTTTTCAAAGGTTGACAATTATCGGGACGCCTTTCTGTAAGCCCTGTCCCACGGAAAAGGGGTCTACTCTTAAAGGAAAGAATTTGCTCCTCAGGAACAAAGAAGCCTCCGTGGTGCAGTGGTTACGCTACTCGCCTTGTAAACCAGGGATTGCAGGATCGATCCCAGGCTTCTCCAGACTTTCGGATGAGTCTTTAAACCGAGGTCCCATCTTCGTATGACCTTAGCTGTTGGTGGGACGTAAAACTAAAACTCACTCACTCACTCCTCAGGAACAAATTCTTTCCTTATAGTGTGCCCAGTTCTTATACCTTATGTCCCATCAGCCTCCTTCCTCTAACCTGTCAGGATCTATCCCAGGCTTCTCCAGACTTTCGGATGAGTCTTTAAAACCGAGGTCCCGTCTTCGTATGACCTTAGCTGTTGGTGGGACGTAAAACTAAAACTCACTCACTCACTCCTCAGGAACAAATTCTTTCCTTTAAGAGTTGACCCCTACTGACATGGGAGACAAAAAATACTTTTGCAGGATTTGCCTTCCCTGAAGGTGTTCCCATTCCCCTTAAGTGTTCACTGCTTGGATGGTACAAAGCCTTTAATTTCTATATCTAAAATTTCAAGACTAGCCAATTTGTGTAGCTTGGCAGCCTGGTTTGTGTCTCGGCAGGGCCCAGTAGTTCAAAACTAATGATAACATTAGATATGGTATTGTTGCAGCTTTGATCAGTCAATATGGCATATACATTCATATTTTTGGCTGAAAAAAAAATGTGAGTTACTTAAGCATAAGCAAATGCAAGTCATATTTTTCATCAAAAACTTGTATATTCAATATTGTACTTGCTAGAACAGTTAACATTTTGACCATTAATGAGCTGGTTAAGCTAACAATGCTTTGAACAACTGGATTCAGATTCCATTTTTCTTCTCATGGGACTCATTTACAACCTCTGAGCATGGTGCTTTTTGACGGCTCTGAATGCCAGTATAATCGTTAATGGCACGGTTGAGCCAGTTAATGGCACAATTGAGCTGTAAATGGCACAGCTGAGCTAGTAAATGGCACAGTTGAGCCACAACAAGAAAAAATGTGTATTCTGACATGCTTAATGCAAGTTCAGATCAGCTGCTCATCTGGGTTCAGTTGTTCAAAAGCTCGTTAGTGGTCAAATTGTTAACTGTTCTAACAAGTACAGTATCTATTTCTCTAATGGTTTGCTGGAAAAAAATGTGAGTAGCTTTAAATGCAAAAGCTACTCACATTTTCTGAACAAATGTTAGTTATTTTGCCATAGTTTTAACAATCGAAGTTTTAACAATGTGTTAACTAATAAGTTTGTGAGCTTTGAAAAACTAGGCCCTGATCATCAGTCTTTGCTGTGCACTATTTGGATGCATGTTAACCCTACAGTATCCTGCGGACAGGAAAGGCTGAAGTCTCATTATTAAGGCCTTATAAAGACTGAATTAGTCATACCGTGAGCTCTCATGTCAGAGACACTTTTGCTGGTCATGGCTTGTTTCTTGAAGTCAGAAAATCATCACATCATTTTAGTTTTGTCATATTCATGTAGCATTGCAGAAATAAATCTTATTTTGTACATCTACTTATCTTAGAATTTTCTTCCTACTTGTCAGGTGTAGTTAGCAGTGCAGTTTTGGCTGTTATGCTGTTCAGAGTATGCAGAATGTGCTGTTTTGTGGGTGCAGTCTTTGCTGTTATGCAGTGGAGAGAATGCAGTCCATCATGTAATGCAGTCGTGAATGCAGTTCTGGGTGTTTGCAGTTGAATGCATTATGTGTCAGTCCATGGTGGAATGCAGTTGAAAGTGTGCAGTCCTTCCTGTTACACAGTTGAACGAGTGCAGTCCTTGCTGTTATTCAGCTGAGAGAATGCAGTCCTTCCTGTCACACAGTGGAGAAGGCATTATTAATGTAGGCAGAAGTATAGCTGAATTTATGCTGCTTTTTATGGTGAAAGGCAGTAAGATACAAATGAACAGGTAATCATGTGTATTGATGTGTTCTTAAACAACTGCCAGGTATAATTCTTCCTTCCAATAAGAGTGCATGACCCATTGGACATAATATCCTCTGTGAATGTTCTTTTAAGATTTTCTTTACAACATATGCCTTACACTGTGGTTGCAAAGTTTTCCCATTCTGATTTTTGCTTGGTAAACAAACAAATCCTGTTAATTTTGACAAACCCACATGGTGAAATATTTTCTAAGATCATTCTTTTTCCACTTATTCAGGAAGGGCAGCTACTAGTGACTTACGAAAGAATGTGCACTGTATTGGTTAACCTCTTAAAGGACATAACCTGCTGAGAAAAAGTGTGGTTAGGTTAACTGGCCAGCTTGACATAATCTAAATTGTGTAGTGTTTACTTGGCCATTAACCATTGCCATGCTGAATATTTCAATACGCTACACTCCTCCCCGATTTTCATCTGTTGATTCCATAGCTTCCACGCAGAGCTGAATCCGTCCGCACACTAGTACTGGTAAACTGCTTAGAAGATCTAAGCCTGACCAGGAACCACGGTGCGAGTCAGACTGTCCATGCTTATAAACCCTATTGGTTTTATTGGGCGACAGGGCTTGAGATGTCATTTCATCTCAATGTCGGGTAAAAGTCCCACAAAATTGGAAGCAACGTCTCAAAAATGACCTATACTGTGTTGACGGGGACGTGAAACCTAAAAAATCAATCAATCCATAGCAGAATTGAAAGCAGTATAGATCATGATCGGCTGGCTTCTGAGAATCCAGCAGATCTCGATCTATATTGCTTTCAAAAAACGATATTGCAGTAGACTCTATCTCAAACTGATATCTCAAACAATGGCTTAAGTCAAACTAAATTTTGTGCATTATGTTAGTTTTGCTATATGGTCCTTAGATTTCAATGCCTTTTATCTCAAACTACTGTTATCTAAACCAAATATTCCAGTCCTAATGAGAGTCGACTGTATATGGGCCCCGTCAAGGGATTTTGGTACTTATCGCCTATGGGAGCAGCAAAGCTTCAGGCAAGCCTGCGCATTCGCGCAGTCTCGCCAGAACCTTCGCTGCTCGCTCATACAAGCAGTGAATCCAGAGGAACCTTCAGACAGAAAGCCATATCCCTGGCCTCTCTGAATGGCTGGGCATGCGCAGTTAAAATTTGTCATGACGGAATGCTAGAAGACACAAATTCCCTTGGCGGGGCTCATATGGTTCAGCATGGTGAGGGTAAAGCTCGGAAACAAAATCTGTTCTGACTGAAGGTATGTGGACAGCTATAGCTATATCTGGAATGAACTACAACTATTCAGTAAAATATATAGGTTGTGCTTGTGTGTTTACCAAGAAACAAGATAGTCTGTCTTATGCAGGTTAGAGGAAGGAGGCTGATGGGACACAAGGTATAAGAACTGGGCACACTATAATATAATGTGAAGCTGTTTTAAAAACTATGAAATATTTTAAGTCACAGATGGACAGGATCTTAAATTATTTATGATTTCGTTATCAGTCTCAGCTTCATCATAGATTCATAGTGGATATGACGTATTTAAAACTCTGCGCTACATTGTCAAAATTTAAATTAAATAAAATATACCGGTATACAAGATTCAAGCAACAATATTTCTACAACCTTTTTTAAGAACGAGACATTTGGTTTTTCTAACCATTTTGTTCAAATTATTGTTCACATAGCAACAGATAATGTGGGTATTTGAAGGATAATTTTCCTTATTTCTCCATAAAAACCTGTGTTGTCAGCTGGGCAGTTCAGGGGCCAGTTGTTCAAAGCATCGCTAGCTTAACGAGCTCGTTAGTGATCATATTGTTAACTGTTCTAGCAAGTTTAATATTCCAAATTTTGGTATTTTTGCTGAAAAAATGTGAGGAGCTTTTGCAAATGCAAAAACTGCTCACATTTTTTCAGCAAAAATATTAACATATTTGCCATAATAAATGATCAAAGTTTTAACGATACGTTAACTAACAACGTCGTTAGTTTTGAACAACTGGCCCCAGATGAATACCCACAACGTGGATTTATTAGGAGAATCTCTAATCATCAGCAAATATGTGCCTTATCTGTTTCTATGTATCTGGTTAAGTAAAAATATTTTAAATTGAAACATTTTGTTCCTACTTATCAGGTGTAAGGAAGCAGTGCAGTTTGGGCTGTCTCGGAGCAATTATGCTGTTCAGAGTATGCAGTCACTGCTGTTACAGAAGTCTTTGCTGTTGCGGTGTTGAGAGACCGTCCTGATACGCAGTAGTGAGCATGCAGTGCTGGTTGTTGTGCAGTTACCAAGCATTACTATGCAGTTGTCAAATAAGACTGGCCTGAACAGAGTATAATCTGGTTGTCGCTGATGACAACAGTCCTTGCTTTTATGCAGATGAGAGAATGCAGATAGGATGGATGGGAATATAAGAATCTGATATGGGGTTCTGTTGTAGATGAGCGTTTCCAACCCGAAGGACGACCGTGCTGAGTTGTCAAATAAGACTGGCCTGAACAGAGTATAATCTGGTTGTCGCTGATGACAACAGTCCTTGCTTTTATGCAGATGAGAGAATGCAGATAGGATGGATGGGAATATAAGAATCTGATATGGGGTTCTGTTGTAGATGAGCGTTTCCAACCCGAAGGACGACCGTGCTGAGCGGAACCGAGGCTACGCAGAAGTTCCGCTCAGCACGGTCATCCTGAGGGTTGGAAATGCCCATCTACAACAGAACCCCATATTGGATTCTTTTTCTTGCACAACACCTCCGGTTAGTTTTGACAGCTCGCACATGTATATTGTTTACAAAATAAAAGTAGTGCGGAAGTAGTTCCGGCAGTTGAATAGAATTGAAGCGCATTTATGTTAGTTGCCTGGGTCGGAACACCAGGGTCAGAACATAAATTTCTATCCCAGGTTAAAATCACGGATTTCCTTGTCTGGTGTGCAAGAACAATTTTTATGTGGGCAAAATACAGGATCTTGGTTATGCAGTCTAGTTTGCTGAAAAGTCATACTGTATTTAAGCAGTTGATTGTGGTCTTACCATACAGTCAGGGGTCAAAAGCATTTCCCCAAAAATAACTACTTATAGGATTTAATGTAATTCAAAACATGTACCAAACCAAGAACTAAGATTTAACATCTGGATAGGCAGCTAATACGGTTTTCCTACCTGTGTCAGATTGCTGCTAACTTGAAAATGATTAAAATTTAATTTAATCACAAACATTTTCTCCTTAATGTCATTGGCAATCTTGCAAAGTATTGTTCAGTTAGTGATTGTCTGTCTTGGAATATAATAGTGAAAGTGACAATAAAATAAAATTATTGATTCCCTTATTTATTCAGCTTTTTAAAAAATGCAAAAAAAAAATTATGAGATCACATTTTACCGGTATTATGAAAATATATGGAAGTCTTATGGAAAAAAAATAATAGGGCTGTATGCACTTCACCATACACCACAACTGCACTTGCATCAAGCAAGTACCATAACTTCCATAAAAAATTAAATCGAAGGGCATGTGCATTAGTTTTTCCCTGTCAAAATATCTAAACAGTTTTTAGCATACAGAGCGGACACAAGTACATGACAGAAAAGGCATTGTTCAATATTCAAAGGGCAATAATTAATTCCAAAGTATTTCAATATTTACTTTTTCCAAAACCGGCCCCGATAGCTCAGTTGGTAGAGTGTCTGCTCCGGGGAACGGGAGGTCTCGGGTTCGATCCCGGGCCGCGACGTACCAAAGTCGTTAAAAATGGTACTAGCTGCTCCTCGTTTGGCACTCAGATTTACGGGGTAGAGCTAGGACTGGTCGATCCAGTGTCAGGATAATGTGACTGGGTGTGGTATCATGTAATGTGTCTGGGACATGATACTTCAGTGAGGCAGCACTATAAACGTGAGCATTGAGCTCCCCGTCGCAACCAGACACCGTCGTGATATGACTGAAATATTGTTGAAAGCGACGTTAAACCCGAATTCACACACACACACACACACTTTTTCCAAAGGGCCAGAACACAAAAAGTAGGTTAACAAGAGTTACGGTTCTTATGGTCGGCTAGAAGCCTCCGTGGTGTGGTTATGCTACTTGCCTTGTAAACCAGGGATCGCAGGATTGATCCCGGGCTTCTCCAGACTTTCGGATGAGTCTTTTAACCGAGATCCCGTCTCCGAATGACCTTAGCTGTTGGTGAGACGTAAAACTTAAACACTCACTTGCTCTTATGGTCTGCTTGTTTCATGGTGGTTTTCATTTGAAAGAAATTCCATAAAAATAATCTAAAACTGTTTTCAACTTGGAGTGGTCATGAGTGTCATGTACATGGGAGAAAAGGCTACCTTCAAAGGACAATACCTCCAAAAGTAGGCAAACCAGTCAGGGTTCATGTGTTCAGCACGTCATGGTGCTTTACATTTGTATGTAGTTTAATGAAAATATATTGAACAGAATCAGAGTTATGAAGGGGACATTAATGTTGAAGTGTGGATGGACAGGCAGAACTCTTGTTGCTTTACATTTTTGCAAGACTTTTAAAAAAAGATGGTCTGAAACCATTTTCAAGGTATAGGAAGGGCACAAAAAGGGCACTGACTCCAAAGTAGGTAATTCAGATTTCTGGTTCTTGTGTTCTGAGCATCGTATAATGGTGATATACATTTGCACAGGGCCGTAACTCTAAAAGTAAGTTAATCAGATTTACAGTTCTTGTATTCTGCATGTCGTCTCATAGGTCTGTACATTTGTGATGAGTTGGGAAAATATCTAAAATGGTATTTACATAATGAAGCAGACCAAATGATGAAATACTGACGGACACACATTCATTTGTGAGAAATTTCATGAAAATATCTTGAACAGTTTACAACTTACAGGGTGGACACAAGCACATTGTAGAAATGACTATGTTCAATAGTCAAAGGACAATATTAAACTCCAATGTAGGCAAGCCAGTGTTCTGTTTCATGCCTTCTGCATATACCCAGCGGTAGTCTCATGGTGCTTTACATTTGTGTGAAGTGTCATGAGAGATACATTGAACGGTATCAGAGTTAGGAGCTGGCACAAATGATGAAGCACTGATGAATGGAAAGACGGACAATAGAAATTTTGGAGGATATAACATAATACCCTGTCACTTTCTGTGGTGGACGGGCATAATGACATTTTGGAAATATTTTTGACCCTTGAATTTATTAACCAGAATAAAATTTCATCCTCATCTACCGCATTGTTCAGACAGGTCCAGTTTCAGCTGACAGGGTGTCCGATTTTTTTTCCTTGCAGAAATCAGTTGTATATAGCCAGTTAGCTTGTAAGAAACATAAAAGGAATGGTTGCCTTTGAACAGTTAGTAGTAAAATCACTGGTGAACTTCAACTACAACTTCAACTACAATCCCCCCCAATGGTTCTTTCCACTGACCGTTCCAAGGCGGTTCATCTGTTGCTGTTTATTTATGTTGTTGTTTGTTACTTACTGTGTGTATCACTTGTGTCTTTTTATTTTGGATGGCCATTTTGTGGGAAAGTAACTATCCTTATGGCCTTCCTTTGTTTAGGTTTCCATTATGGTCTGGTCGCTTCATTTTTGTGTTTCTTTCCCTTTGGTGTCTTTGATGGGTGGAGTAATTTTCATTGTGTTGATTCCTGATCTTTGTTTTACTTCTACTTTTTATGAAACTTCAACCCTTGACCTCTACTCCAGTTCAGTTTCATACAAAATAGTAGATCAATATGGAGGGGCTCTAGGTCAACTCTGTCATAGCAGTAATTGAGGATTAAAACAAGTATGTATGAACTGTAATTCAGAGTTGAGGACTGTACAGTAATCTGAAATCAGAGCAAAAGAAAAACTCCAGTTGTATCATGGGAGAGCTGAACCGTATGTGGACATGGTGGCCATCTTGGTCATGTGATCTGAACCCCACGCACACAAACGTTCATTCCCCCATCCTATGGATTCTCGATATGAAATTGGCCCAGTAGTTTCAGAGATGTTCCAAAATATTGACAGACGACAGACAAGCCATACTATAAGCTCAGGTGAGCTAAACAAGTCGCAGCGGCAACGATCTTACACCTGAGAACTAGCACAATGCCTTCATCCTTATCCTGCAGCATTAAGCTACGCCCATTACTGACTATCAACCATTGAATTACTTGATATACAGTGAAATTCCGCTATTAAGACCACCTAAAATTAGGACTTATTCTGCTTTAATAAGCTTATTAGAGTGATGTACAGTCAAACCTGTGAACAAAGGCCATCTATGGGACAGGACAAATTTGGCCGTTATTCACAGGTGACCTTTATTCGGAGGTTTGACAATTACCAGCAGGCCGACAGTGTCCAAAAATTCTTACATTTATTGATTAATTTGCAAGCTGTCACTGGATGAAGAAGCATGTTGTTTTCCATTTAATTTACATGTTTATTTGTTGCGTCATCCGACGCCAGCAACCCCACACTTGTTTAAATCTTAAATAAAAAATGTTTGGAACCGGTAAAAAATATTTTCTCGATAGCTAAACGGTTGTGAATAGAGGTGGATAGAAAACAGCGCTGTATAGCTCCCGAATTATCCTGCGTGTCAATAACCAACAACAGCGTTCGACTTTTCCCGCCGAGCGTCTGCTATTTGGCGCCAAAACATAACCATTCATGAGATCGTAGAGTAGTCCGTTTTTATTATGCAAACATATACCGTTAGATGTAGCTAATTGTCTGAGGAGGATTAAATCATTTTCATATTTATCTTGGATTAAATTTTATGACTGGAGGATAAACGCAAATTAGAGACATGACTTGACCATATTTTCACACCTTATCGACACGCACCGCAGGGTGGCAATTATATGACAGGGATTAACAATGGTATCATACTTGAACCGTAATAAATACACAGATGGTTTGTCTCTGAATTGACAGTGCCGCAATTATTGTGATTTACTTACTGGGCTAGTTTTACCGTCTTTAGGATTGTCCGCCAATTAAAAAAAAATGTTTAGTAAATTTTTCTTCACTTTTCTAATAAACTATCTTCAGTTCTCGTGTAAAACAGAATGCAATGGATTTATTCAATTCAACTCACCAGATCGCCAGGATTAAGGACTGCAACACCAATCAAGCAGGCCAATTATATGCCAATCAATGGCGATAATTACCTCAAAGCTGAAATCATGAGCGTGATGGATTCAATTATAGACCGTTATTCAAGGACAGCAACTCAGTTTGGGACTGAATAACGTGACCGTTGACCGTAGTGCACAGTGGACCGCTATTCCCAGTTAATTTATTAGGGAATTTCGATGGGAGGGGTTGAAAATGACCGTTGTAATAAGGGGACCGTTATTCGGAGGTGACCGTAAGCATAGGTTCGACTAGTTATTTCTGCACACAGTGTCCCCAGGTCAGGGACCACCTTTGGGACTGTTCAAAAGTGGTCTTAAAGACTACTTTTGAACAGTCCCAAAGTTGGCCTCAATATAGGAATTTTACTGTACCGGTATTTGTTTAATTTACAAACTGCAGATCAGGTCTTGATCTACGCTGTTTGAAAAGGTAGGGATGTCCTGTTAGCTGGATAAGGGTTAATGGTTAAAGCTTGTTGACAATGTGTGTCTTAGACAGATGAAAACCACTGTAGTTGTTGGGACTCTGCTCATCTAAGGTTTACATCTTGCCAAGGTAAGTGACATGTCCAATCTGGTTTGAAATCAAATGTGTGAATATTCCTATCTGGTCCAGTGTTAAATATAGGCCAACCAAAAATGAGGCTGCATGTTGCTTCCACGCAGAGTTGAAACCGACCCCGCACAAGAACTGGTAAACCGCTTAGAGGATCTAAGCCTGCCCAGGCACAGCTGTGTAAGTTGGACCGTCCTTATAGACCCTATTGGTCTCATTGGGCGACAGGGTTCGAGATGTCATTTCATCTCGATGTCTGGTAAAAATTCCCACAAAATTGGAAGCAATATCTCCAAAATGACATATATATATACACAGTTGATGGGGGTGTCAAACCTTAAATCAAACACAACGAACAAAAAATGAAGTGGCTAAACTCGAGACAACATTTTCCGCACTATATAAATTATGGCACATTATGGAGCAAGTTACTCTTGTGATTAGAAGCCTCCGTGGTGTAGTGGTTATGCTACTCGCCTTGTAAATCAAGGGTCGCAGGATCGATCCCGGGCTTCTCCAGAGTTTCCAATGAGTCTTTAAACCGAGGTTCTGTCTCTGTATAACCTTAGCTGTTGGTGAGACGTTAAACACTCAAACTCACCATGTGAGTTTGGTCAGAATCAATCATTAGGTTCAGGAGAAACAGTGCTTCAGACTACATGATAGAAATGGCTATGTTCAATGTCCACTGGTGATAAAAGTAGGAATATCAGAGTTGTGCATATCATCTCCGGCTGCTCTAAATATGTGAATTTTCGTGAAAATATCTCAAATGGTATCAGAGTTATGGAGCGGACACGAAACTGATAGCAACAGCTATATTCAAAGTTCAAAGGGTTAAACTCCAAAAGTAGGAAAATCAGAGTTACGGTCCATATGTTCTGCATGTCATCTCGCGTTGCTCTACTATCTGTAAAGTGTCACGGAAATATCTCAAATGGAGCGGACACAAAACTATGAGAGAAATGGCTATGTTCAATGTTCAAAGGGTAGCAACTCCAAAAGTAACCAAGGAAAATCAGAGGTACGGTTCATATATTCTGCACATCGTCTGATAGTTCTCTACATATCTGTGAAGTTTCATGAAAATATCTCAAATGATAGAGTTATGGAGTGGACACGAAACTATGAGGTGCTGACAGATGGACTGACACTCAAAACTTTGGAGGGTATAACATAATACCCCGCCTTATTTTGAATGGCAGGGCATTAAAAGGTCAGATCACCAGAATTTAATTAAATTTGGTAGACTGTAATCAAATACTGTACCGAGTTTGACCCACATTCATCAATTCCTAAATGATATTGGGTACAGATAAGCCATTTTTTGGCCCCAAAATAACAGGTTTCGGGAGCCCTCGACCTTGAGTGCAGACAAGCCATTTTTGGCCCAAAATTGTCTGTTTTGGGGGGCATGTGACATGAAAAAAAAGGTCAAGGTCACCAAAATCTAATCAAATCTGCGGTATGTTGTAATGATACAATGTACCAAATTAAATTAATCAATTCTTTAATGAGATAAAGAAGCCCCCGCCCATAGGGGCTTGAAGAAATATATGAGCTGCATGATGCTTCCACGCAGAGCTGAATCCGGCCCGCACACTAGTACTGGTAAACCGCTTAGAGGATCTAAGCCTGTCCAGAAACCGCGGTGCGAGGCAGACCGTCCATGCTAATAAACCCTATTGGTTTCATTGGGCGACAGGGCTTGAGATGTCATTTCATCTCAATGTTGGGTAAAAATCCCACAAAATTGGAAGCAACGTCTCCAAAATGACCTTTACAGTGTTGACGGGGACGTTAAACCTCAAATCAAACAAACAAAAAAATTAATGAGAAAGTGCAGACAAGCCATTTTGGTCCAAAATTGCCAGTCTTGGTGGGCCTGTGACCTTGAAAAAAGGTCAAGGTCACCAAAATCTAATCAAATATGTGGTACATGTATGTTGTAATGATATACTGTACCATGTTTGACTTGAATTAATCAATTCGTTAAAGAGATAGAGTGCAGAAAAGCCACTTTTGGCCCAAAAAACAGTTTTTGGGGGCATGTGACCTGGAAAATGACCCCTCATCCAAGCGTCCGTGATGGATGAGGGGCATTATTGGAGTTAAAGCCGGAGGCTTGAGCACATATACAGCATATTCGCCCAACGTAACTGACCGACGCTCTTTCAAAAGTTAAACTTGTTATTAATACTATAACTGTGACGTCACTACTTGTATAAAACACAAGCGACACATCAGCTGATTCATAATTTTAACAAAATGTGCTTTGTTGCCCAAAAACCCCAAAATTGGGTGGGAATCTAGAAAAAGACATACTCTCCTCAACAAAGGGAGGGATGTATATGTGCTCAAGCCTCCGGCTTTAACTCCAATAATGCCCCTCATCCATCACGGACGCTTGGATGAGGGGTCATTATTTCCCGTTAATGCCTCCGGCTATCACACATATACAGCAACTTTAAATGAGGCAACAAAACACATGAAATCTATTTAAAAATCAAACTTGATATACCAAAACTCCATTTAATCAAACTCAAAACCAGAGAAGACAACCGTTATCACATAAATATAGGATCTCTATGTACATCAAAAAACTGAAACATCTAGACTTTACTAGTTCAGTTTATACCAGTCCAATTTAAACTATCAGGACACAACTGCCCTAGGAAAACCTAGATTTCTTGGTTCAACTTCTCATAAATAAAATTTCCTAAAGTTCTTGGCTGATGACCAATCAGCTGTCTTCAAAATCACATCTAAAGAACATCCTTTTGAGAAAGCTGCAGAAACTGCAGCTGAACGGTATGAATGTGCCTTAAACTGATGTGTGTCTATACCGGCATTAAATAAAACCGTTTTTAGCCATCTAGCAATAGTACATGAAGTCACAGAATAAAATGAACAGTAAGAAACTAGCAGTTGTTGTGACTTTCTAACATTTTTAGTCCTGTCAATATAATGCATAAAAGAATGCATAACGTATATTTTTTCATCTTCATAATGATGCAATTCAATAACAAAATGTTTATCCTGTTTAGAGGTTTTCAACAGATTCTTAAAATAGAACACTACTTTGTTTTCTATAATGTTCATACAATCTAAATTTAGTGAGATCCAAAGTTTGAGCCCTCGGAGCTGTAGTCAAAGCTATCAAAGCTGTAACCTTTAACGTCAATAATTTTAAAGATAGCTTCTCCAGGGGAAAAAGAGAACTCAAATATCGGAGCACCACAGAGACATCCCATATAAAAGTATACTTCGGTGTAGGCAATCGCTTATAATACAAACCCTTCATGAATCTGGAAATAAATGCTGGATTGTTACACCAGACATTATCAAAAAAGACCAATGTCTGAAGTAGCATAGACTTATGTGTGTTAACCACAAAATAAGATTTTCCTTCAATCACAAGGACATTAAGATAAGAAATCACAGTTGCTTAAGACGCAATAAAGGGATTTGTTTGTCTAGAAAAACACCAAAAATACCATTTGTTCCAGGCCAAACCATACTGTTTCCGTGTTCCTTCCCGCCAGGAAATTGACAATGAGGCAAGCTGCAGTTCTTGGAATTCCTTGACTCTCCAACCTCTTCCTGATAACATCACAGCGACCATAGTTAGACGTCTAGCTAATGGATGAGGTTGTCTGTTGTGGGGTAGAGTCAACAAATCTCTGTGACGAGGCAGTCTAACAGGGAAAGATATCATATAAAACATTAACAAAGGAAACCACGATTGTGACTTTCAAAGTGGAATAATAAATATAGCTTTATCCACCTCGTCTGCAACCAACTTATTTATAACACGTCCTACTAAATTAAAAGGCACCAAAAATATAAAGAGTAAAGCAGTGCCATGAAAAAGAAAAAGCATCTGTTTTATAGGCACCAGGCTCTGGGAACCAAGAAACAAACTTGTCCAGTTGTTAATTCAAACGCGATGAAAACAGGTCAATAACTGGAATAAAAGACTGCTTACATACTCTTACAAAGATTTCATGTATTAACTGCCACTCTGTGGAATCTGAAAAAGATCTCGAAAGGCAATTCGCTGTAAAAATTTTCTGATCCACTGAGAAGAGATAGCTGAAATATAAATATCTCTGTCCAAACAAAACTTCCAAATATTACCTGCTAGTTTATCAATATCAACAGAGTTCATACCGCCCATATTATTAATATACAAGACTGCAGACACATTGTCACTGAAATTGCAAGTGTATGTTAACAGAATGGGCATAAAAAGATTGAAGTGCATAAAAAATAGCTAAAAGTTCTAGATAATTGATGAAGTGTTCTAACTCTTCAACATTCCATCTACCATTAGCATACATATTAGAGTGCACTTCAAAAGCTCCCCAGCCTAAAAAAGAAGCATCTGACCTACAAATAATATCAACTTTCTTAGGACGAATCCTCTTTCCATTTCTCTGACGAACATTATCCATCCACCACTGCAACTCGTTTTTACTATCTGTTGACAAAATCATAAAATTATCAAAAGCTTCAGGGCACTCCGAATCTCCCAATCCTCTCAGTTTATTTCGCTCCAGACATCTATAATATAAAGGTGCATCATGAATAGCAAAAAATGCATTAATAATAAGACCAATAAATGATGCTAACTGTCTAACGACTATGACTTCCCTTTCTAACAAAACTTTAGCTAAGTTGAAAATTTTTTGTAATTTTCTCATGGGTCAAGAAAACACGGAATAGAACTGAATCAATCAGAAAACCAAATAAAATGATTCTCTGTGTTGGTTCAAACACTGATTTCTTGCTATTTATAGTGAAACCCAAAGACTGTAAAGTTTTGGCAATGGTCCTAGTATTTTCAGCACAAATCTCTCTATCTTTGTTCATACTGAGTGAATCGTCAATGTAATATGAGCATCATTGGGAGACAAACAAAATGATAGAGTTGTCCGTCCCAAATAAACTTGAGAAAACGTCTAAATAAAGGGTTAATGGATACCGAAAAGTAAGCTTCTTGCAAATCAATACTCGTAAAATAATCTTTTGCTTGAATCAGTTCCAAAACCACCTTGAAAGTCTCTTGTTTAAAAAGTTCAAAATAAACAAAAAGATTGAGGTACTTCAAATTAATAACCAGCCTAAATCTCCAGTTAGGTTTTGGAACCACAAAGATGTTGGAAACAAACTGGTAATCTTCCAATTCAGACATCACAACTGCGCCTTTGACAATAAATCTTTTAATTCAAAAGCTACACATTTCTGTTCTTCATCAGAAAACTAATTTCCTTGGGAATTCTATCTTGAAAAGGTTCGGCTACAAATTCAATACAATAACCAGAAATGGTTGGCAAAATCCACTGATCATCAAATAACTTTTCCCAAACACGACAACAATATTGCCTATGGGACTCACCTCCTCTAAAATTAGGCTGTTTCGTTTGGGGCACTAGAAGTAACCATAGCTATAGCCTGTCTTTAGCCCCTAACCTGTCCAAATCTCTGACAAGGGTAACCACTAGGAACCATGCCATACATTCCACTGCGCCCCCGCCCATAGGGGCTTGAAGAAATATATGGGCTGCACGATGCTTCCACGCAGAGCTGAATCCGGCCCGCACACTACTACTGGTAAACCGCTTAGAGGATCTAAGCCTGTCCAGGAACCGCGGTGCGAGGCGGACCGTCCATGCTAATAAACCCTATTGGTTTCATTGGGCAACAGGGCTTGAGATGTCATTTCATCTCAATGTCGGGTAAAAGTCCCACAAAATTGGAAGCAACGTCTCCAAAATGACCTTTACAGTGTTGACGGGGACGTTAAACCTCAAATCAAACAAACAAACATACATTCCACTGTAATGCATATTCTGTGGGTAAGGCTGATATCTGAAACTGTCTCTAGTACCTCGAGCAAAAACACCTCTAAAGAAACCTCCCCTAGCTCTAAATGACTTACTATACCCATAAAAGCTAGGATAACTATCTTAAGGTAAAGAAACCCCAGTGTCAGTTTTTGACATCTTTAGCCACATCATCACCAAACAACTTAGTAGAAATGGGCATGGTAACATGACACAAATTTTGGTACTTCTTTTTCAGATGAGGCTTAATCATGTACCGTCTTCTAAGGGACAAATTATACTGTACCTGTCCCATCATAGTAATAGTATCAGAAAAGAGATCTTTTATCTCAGAATTACCAGCAATGTGAGATTTAAGTAGCTCGAAAAGCTTGATAATTGGAACAACCCCCGTTGCTACTCAGTTCTGAAAGTCAGCAAAGCATTAATCATAACTCTGAGCTCTTTTGTTCATAATTTTCCAAATTTCATTATTGACAGTAGGGTAAAAACATAATTTACTTATATTCAAATATTTAAGCTTTTCAGGAGACTTGAACCTCCACCTGTACTGATTTCGTTTTGTATGTAAGTTTTATTTGGCGAAAGACTCTCGTCTTACCCACTAGGCTACCACGCAACTTGTCACAATTTTCAGGAATTTTCTATTTATTTATTATGTCATCTGTCACACACTGTGAAGTACAGGTAATGTTTATGAACTCGGCTAAGGACGATGAAAAAGCAGGCCCTTTAACTGGACCTTTAACTTTAGGCAAGCCCCAGGAGTCATTATCAAGTTTTTCAGGACCACAGTCCGCCTCACTGGAAGACTCAAACATAGCATCAATATAATTTTTAGACAATTCAGCTGGCTGCAATGGAGCTCTTTTGGGATTTTTGCCAGATTTATCAGATTTGGAAACAGGAATTTGCTCCTCATCAGACTCAGTAACCTCAACATGCAGGTTTGGGGATTACTCAAACTATCCTGAAAAACGTTCTCAATGTCCTCCCAAAGCAGTTCTGAGATTAATAATTTCTCCCTCGGACAAACTATCAATGAGCTCTATAAATGAACGACCTGACTGTTGACCACTGGTGGACGGCTGTTCCGCCGACATCGTCGGCGTTTTCGACTTGTTATTTTTACAAGTTTTGCTAGTTTTAGCTGTCACCGACTGACTAGCTTTTGCCGTTTGTTTTCCTCTTTTGTCTTTTTTAGGTTGAACAGAAACAGAACCGCTTCGCGGCTCCTTTAAATCATCTTGGCCGAAACCGAAAACTCCGAATCATTCGGATCACTCAAGAGGACTTCGTCCTTCTCGTTTGCCATAAAAAATAATTGTCACACGCTAGGACTTCGTCCGTAGCCGGCAAAGACAAAGAAATATAAGAATATCACAAGAAAAAATCAGAGACTTTCACAAAAAGTAAAGAAATTGAGCGTCAAAAAACACGTTTACCTTTCAGCCACGCTGTCGAAAATATGAATCAGCTGATGTGTCGCTTGTGTTTTATACAAGTAGTGACGTCACAGTTATAGTATTAATAACAAGTTTAACTTTTGAAAGAGCGTCGGTCAGTTACGTTGGGCGAATATGCTGTATATGTGTGATAGCCGGAGGCATTAACGGGAAATAATGAACTCCAGGCCATCATAACCTACCTAATGACTGCTTTCCCCCATCCTAACAATATTATAATCTCACCTTGTGAGCCTTCGGCTCAGGTAAGCTGAAAAACATCTTAAGTTTTTTTACATGTTAATTTTGGTGCATGAAATACCGGTAACCTTGCTTTTATTTCTCATTAACTATGGAGTAAATCCAGTATGGTGGACATTGTGATTCTGCAATATATGCAAGAGTGAGAGGGCAGTATTTTGCTGTTGGTGTACATGGAAAATAATTGCCCTTGCACTGTTCAATCAAAATCCTGCAAAGTTCTTTGCAGTATACATGTAACAAATGAATTTTAACACACCCATTTCTATCAAGTTAATATTCGAAAAAGCATTCATTCAAATCCACAAACTAAATGACAGTGTAGATCCTGATCAGAGGCCACCTGATCTGGATCTACCCTGTTTGGAAAGTATGAGGTTATCCTTGTTCAGCAGGACAAGAGACACTCGTAATAATCAATTGTCAAACAAGAGGGTCATGATGGCCCTGGCCCTGGATTGCTCACCTGACCCATAGGGTAACAAGTAGGCCCTGAGGAGAGCCATTATTGGCCCCTTGGCTATAATTTGAATAATCTTGGTAGTGGTCTAAAAGGTGAAGCTTCATACCAAATATCAAAGACTGGAGCCTTCTGGTTTCAGACAAGAAGGTTTTCCTGATAATAATAATAAAATATAAGCAAACCGAGTTTTATGTTTGTTTATTGTTGTACCGTTCTTGATTTCCGTTTCTGTTTTTAACCAGTGAACAATAAATGAACAAGAGGGCCCAATGACCCTATATGGCTCACCTGTGTACCAGAAAATCATTAGTGTAGGAGACCACTTGACATTGCAACATACTAAATATCTAAGTTTTGAGCCTTATGGTTTCGGAGAAGAAGATTTTTGAAGTATAAGTCTATAGCAGCTAATGAGCCCTGGGGCATGGCTAATTTTGGCTCAAAGGGCATGGTTGGCAGGTTTTCTGTTGCAATATACTAAATATCTAAGGTCTGTACCTCATGGTTTCAGAGAAGATTTTTGAAGCTTTTTTTTTTTCCATTTTAAGTTTAATGGAGTTAAGGGCCCACAGGATTTGGCCAATTTGGGCCCATGGGCGTAGCCAATTTTGGCCAAAGTGGCATGGTTGGCAGGATTTCTTAAGATGGCCATTTCATGTTGCTACATACTAAAAATCTAAGCTCTTCGACTTCTGGTTTCAGAGGAGAGGCTTTTGGAGGTTTTTTTTCCATTGTAAGTCTATGATAGCTATTGGGCCCATGGGTGTGGCCATTTGGACCCCAGGGCCATGATTGGCAAGATTTATGTAGGTGACCACTTGCTGTTGCTGCATGCAAAATATCTAAGCTGTGGGCCCTGTGGTTTCAGAGAAGATTTTTGAAGCATTTTTCCATTATGAGTATGGGAGCTAAGGGGCCTGTGGGCGTGGCCAATTTGGACCCCAGGGGCATGATTGGCAAGATTTATGTAGGTGACACTTGCCATTGCTACATGCTAAATATCTATGCTCTGGGCCCTGTGGTTTCAGAGAAGATTTTTGAAGCATTTTTCCATTATGAGTCTATGGGAGCTAAGGGCCCCCAGGGCGTGGCCAATTTGGACCTCAGGGGCATGATTGGCAAGATTTATGTAGGTGACCACTTGCCATTGCTACATGCTAAATATCTATGCTCTGGGCCCTGTGGTTTCAGAGAAGAAGAGAAATTCGAACTCGATGTAGACTGTAAGCCCCTCCTGGTTATCTGCAAGTTTGATGAAGATCGGATCAGAAATGGCTGAGAAAAAGTTGAGACTGTTTTCCCCATTATAAGTCTGGGAAAATTGTTCACGTTCAAGGGGATGTAACTGGAAAACCGCTGGTCAGATTCAAACCAAATTTGAACTCTTCCGAGATTTTATGCTTGTCCTCGTTTATGAAAAGTTACAAAATGATCAGATCATAAACGGCTGAGAAAGCTGGAGACACCATTTTTCACTTATATTTATGCTCAAGGGCAGGTAACTCCAAAGCTGTTTGTACTGTGCAGCCCAAATTCGACCTTGACATAGACTGTAAGCCCTGGTTATCTGCAAGTTTGATGAAGATCGGAGCAGAAATGGCTGATAAAAAGTGGAGATGTCGTTTTCCCCATTATTAGCTCACCTGTCACGTAGTGACAAGGTAAGCTTTTGGGATCACTTTTTGTCCGTCGTGCGTGCGTGCGTGCATCCGTAAACTTTTCTTCAAACGACATCTCCCCTAAACCACTGATCGGATTTTGACCAAACTTCACAGGAATGATCCTTAGGTGGTCCCCTTTCAAAGTTGTTCAAATGGTTCCGGTCCGTTGCACATATAGGTCACAGTAGCCAAAAATAGATTTTTTTCACCGAAAACTTAAAAAATCTTCTCTGAAACCGCAAGGCCCAGGTCTTTGATATTTGGTATGAAGCTTCATCTAGTGGACCCCTACCAAGATTGTTCAAATTAAAGTGCTGGGGCCAAAAATGCCCCCTTTGGTTTTACATGGGCTTATATAGGGAAAATCTTGAAAAATCTTCTTCTCAGAAACCGCAAGGCCCAGGTCTTTGATATGAAGCTTCATCTAGTGGACCCCTACCAAGATTGTTTATAGTGCTGGAGCTAAAAATGCCCCCGCACGGGGGGGGGGGGGGGGGGGGGGGGGGGGGGGGGGGGGGGGGGACCCTTTGGTTTAACATGGGCTTATATAGGGAAAATCTTGAAAAATCTTCTCTGAAACCGCAAGACCCAGGTCTTTGATATTTGGTATGAAGCTTCATCTAGTGGACCCCTACCAACATTGTTCAAATTATAGTGCTGGGGCCAAAAATGCCCCCGCACGGGGGCCCTTTGGTTTTACATGGGCTTATATAGGGAAAATCTTCTCTGAAACCGCAAGGCCCAGGTCTTTGATATTTGGTATGAAGCTTTATTTAGTGGACCCCTACCAAGATTGTTCAAATTATAGTGCTGGAGCTAAAAATGCCCCCGCACAGGGGCCCTTTGGTTTTACATGGGCTTATATAGGGAAAATCTTGAAAAATCTTCTTCTCTGAAACCGCAAGGCCCGGGTCTTTGATATTTTGTATGAAGCTTCGTCTAGTGGACCCCTACCAAGATTGTTCAAATTATAGTGCTGGGGCCAAAAATGCCCCCACACCAGGGCCCTTTTGTTTTACATAGGCTTATATAGGGAAAATCTTCTTCTCTGAAACCGCAAGGCCCAGGTCTTTGATATTTGGTATGAAGCTTCATCTAGTGGACCCCTACCAAGATTGTTCAAATTATAGTGCTGGGGCCAAAAATGCCCCCGCACCAGGGCCCTATTGTTTTACATAGGCTTATATAGGGAAAATCTTGAAAAATCTTCTTCTCTGAAACTGCAAGGCCCAGGTCTTTGATATTTGGTATGAAGCTTCATCTTGTTGACCTCTACCAAGATTGTTCAAATTATAGCCCTGGGGCCAAAAATGCCCCCGCTCCGGGGCCCTTTGGTTTTACATAGACTTGTATATGGAAAATCTTGAAAAATCTTCTTCTCTGAAACCACAAGGCTTAGGTCTTCGATATTTGTTATGAAGCTTCAGCTAGTGGGCCTCTATAAAGATTGTTCAAATTATAGCCCTGAGACCAAAAAATGCCCCCGCCATGTGGCCCTTTGGTTTTACATAGTGTTATATAGGGATAATCTTTAAAAATCATCTTCTCTGA
This sequence comes from Lucinisca nassula, assembly GCA_963580285.1. Classification (NCBI taxonomy): domain Eukaryota; kingdom Metazoa; phylum Mollusca; class Bivalvia; order Lucinida; family Lucinidae; genus Lucinisca; species Lucinisca nassula. The sequence continues at coordinate 107,879,070 of OY757011.1, forward strand.
AACACAAGGCTTAGGTCTTTGATATTTGTTATGAAGCTTCAGCTAGTGGACCTCTACCAAGATTGTTCAAATTATAGCCCTGGGGCCAAAACTCTGGGGCCCTTTGGTTTAACATAGACTTATATAGGGAAAATCTTGTTTTACATACACTTCTATATGCAGGGTAAACCGTTAAAATCTTCTTCTCTGAAACCAGAAAGCCCAGGTCTTTCATATTCGATATGAAGCTTCATCTTGTGGACATCTACCAAGATTGTTCAAATTATAGCCCTCGGGGCCAAAATTAACCCTGCCCGGGGCCCACTTGTTATACATTGGATCAGGTGAGCGAACCAGGGCCCTCTGGGCCCTCTTGTAAGTCTATGGGAGAATTTTTCACGCTTGAGGGGATGTAACTGGAAAACCGCTGGTCAGATTCAAACCAAATTCAAACTCATCCAAGATTTTATGCTTGTCCTTGCTTATGAAAAGTTACAAAATGATCAGATCATAAACGGCTGTGGTTTGTTGTAATGATATATTGTACCAAGTTTGATTAAAATTAATTTTTTTAATGAGATAAGAGTGCAGACAAGCCCTTCTTGGCCCTAAATTGACTGTTCTTTCACTTATATTTATTCTCAAGGGCAGGTAACTCCAAAGCTGTTTGTCCTGTGCAGCCCAAATTCGAACTCAACGTAGACTTTAAGCCCCTCCTGGTTATCTGCAAGATTGATGAAGATCGGATCAAAAATGGCTGATATAAAGTGGAGATGTTTTCCTAATTATAGGTCTATGGGAGAATTTTTCATGCTCAAGGGGATGTATCTGGAAAACCGCTGGTCAGATTAAAACCAAATTCAAACTCGTACGAGATTTTATGCTTGTCTTTGCTTATGAAAAGTTACAAAAAGATCAGATCATAAACGGCTTTGAAAAGCTGGAGACACCATTTTTCACTTATATTTATGCTCAAGGGCAGGTAACTCCAAACCTGTTTGTCCCGTGCAGCCCAAATTCGAACTTGACGTAGACTGCAAGCCCCTCCTGGTTATCTGCAAGTTTGATGAAGATTGGATTAGTAATTGCTGAGAAAAAGTGGAGACGTCGTTTTCCCCATTATAAGTCTGTGGGAAAAATTTTACGCTCAAGGGGATGTAACTGGAAAACCGCTGGTCAGATTCAAACCAAATTCGAACTCGTCAGAGATTTTATGCTTGTCCTCGTTTATGAAAAGTAAAAAAAGATCCATCATAAACGACTGAGAAAAGCTGGAGAAACCATTTTTCACTTATATGATCAAGGGCAGGTAACTCCAAACCTGTTTGTCCCGTGCAGCCCAAATTCGAACTCAATGTAGATTGTAAGGCCCTCCTGGTTATCTGCAAGTTTGATGAAGATCAGATCAGAAATGGTCGAGAAAAAATGGAGACGTCGTTTTCCCCATTATAAGTCTATGGAACCTTTTTGTTTCCAGGGCAACCAGAATTCCAATCTGATCAGCCTAAAAACCTTATGGTGCCTTTCCCCATACCTGATGATGCTTCTCATGAAATTTGATCAAGATTGGCCATGGGGTATTAGAGATATACTTATTTGAAATTGTTTACGGACGACGGACAAAATGTGATCACAAAAGCTCACCTTGTCAGTACGTGACAGGTGAGCTAAAAACCGTATGCAGATGCGAAGAAAAACAACAAGAGGACCATGATGATCCTGTATCGCTCACCTAAGTCTATTCCTCACCTTGTTTTTGATCCAACATGACCCATATTCAAACATATTCAAGATTTTATAAAAGCGAACATTCTTGGCAAGTTTCATGAAGCTTGAACCAAAAATGCAGTCTCAAGTATGATTTGACCAATTTTGTTTGTTTGATTTGAGGTTTATACTATTTAGGTCATTTTGGAGACGTTGCTTCCAATTTTGTGGGACTTTTACCCGATATTGAGATGAAATCACATCTCAATCCCTGCCACCCAATGAAACCAATAGGATTTATAAGCATGCACGGGCCGACTCGCAGCAATTTTCCTGGGCAGGCTTAGACGTTCTAAGGGGATTACCAGTACTCGCGTGCGTTCGGTATCAGCTCTGGGTGGAAGCATTCTGCAGCCAAATCTATTTCTCCAAGCCCTGATGGGCGGAGATGGAAGTTTGACCAAGTGAATTAGTTTCAGATCCAACCTGAAAATGCCTATATTGGACCTTGTCATCACCATAGGTTGTTTGGTTTTCATCAGATCTTTATAAACTTAGCATATAAAGCTCAGAATAAAAGCTGGGATGTGTTTGAAAAGTGGCAAGGTCCGCCCCTTCATGTCTGACAGCATTTATATTTCTGAAGGCTGATTTCAATCATTTCTAATCTGTAGCATGCTTACGGTGGGGAAATTAGGAAAAAAAAAAGCTTTTTCTCAAAATTTATTGAAAACTGGTTGACATGGCAACCACAAGGTCCAGGAGACAATGGGAAATGCTTGTAATCACTGTAGGGCCTTCAGTTTTGATATACCAAAAATGTACAAATTGATTAAGGCCGAAACTTGAATCTCTAGTCGACCGGAAATTTACTCCGTTGAACCGTAATACCCGAAAGGGATAAAATCGAACTGAATCACGAAAAAAAATAAAAAAGTTTGATCGCCAAAAAAAGTAACCGGTGCAAACGTCCAATTAGGCGGCCATTTCATCTTTATAACACAAGGGAAACACTGTTACCATGGAAAGCAAAGTTTTGATGGAATCTGCCTAAAAATATTCTGCAGCCAATCCCCCCACCCCAACAATGGTGCACATGAAATTTGAACAAGATTGACCCACTGGTCTTAGAGATATTCTTGTTTGAAAGTGTGGACGACGACGAAAGACGGACAACAGGGCCTTGCTATACTATAAGATCACCTCTTGAGCCTTCTGCTCAGGTGAGTTAACAATTTATTGAGCGGAAAACATTATTTTTTATTTTGCATTCAAAGGCAAGTAACTCTGAAGTGAAAAGTTCAAGCTGGCCAAAATTCCATCGCATCTATGATTTTATGCATGAGCTAATTATCTGTAAGTTTGATGAAGACTGGATCAAAACTAAACAAGTTATTGAGCAGAAAACATTTTTTGCGTTCAAGGGCAAGTAACTCTGAAGTGAAAAATTCAATCTGGTAAAAATTCATCCGAGATTTTATGTATGTGCTGATCATCTGCAAGTTTGATAAAGAGTGAATCAAAAATAAGTTATTCAGCTGAAATCATAATTTATTGTGTTCAAGGACAAGTAACTCAGAAATGAAACATCCGATCTGGCCCTGTCTGAACTCATCCAAGATTTTATGGATGTGTTGATTATCTGTAAGTTTGATGAAGACTGGATAAAAAATAAACAAGTTATTGAGCAGAAAACATTTTTTTGCGTTCAAGGGCAAGTAACTCTGCCGTGAAAAATTCGATCTGGCCAAAATTCGAACTCACCCAAGATCTTATGCATGTGCTGATCATCTGCAAGTTTGATAGACTGAATAAAAAATAAACAAGTTATTCAGCGGAAACCATAATTTTTTGTGTTCAAGGGCAAGTAACTCTGAAGTGAAACATCCCATCTTGGCCAAATTCGAACTCACCCGAGATTTTATGGGTGTGCTGATTATCTGTAAGTTTGATGAAGACTGGATCAAAAATAAACAAGTTGTTGAGCGGAAACCATTATTTTTTGTGTTCAAGGGCAAGTAACTCTGAAATAAAAAAATCTGAACTGGCCCAAATTCGAACTCATCCAAGATTTTATGGATGTGCTGATTATCTGTAAGTTTGATGAAGACTGGATCAAAAATAAGTTGTTGAGCGGAAACCATAATTTTTTGCATTCAAGGGCAAGTAACTCTGAAGTGAAAAATCCAATCGGGGCCCAAATTCGAACTCGTCCGAGATTTTATGGATGTGCTCATTATCTGTAAGTTTGATGAAGACTGGAGCAAAAATAAACAAGTTATTGAGCAGAAACCATAATTTTTGCATTAAAGGGCAAGTAACTCTGAAGTGAAAAATCCGATCTGGCCCAAATTCTAACTCCTCCAATATTTTATGGATGTGCTGATTATCTGTAAGTTTGATGAAGACTGGATCAAAAATAAACAAATTATTGAGCAGCAACCATAATTTGTGTTCAAGGGCAAGTAACTCTAAATCCGATCTGGCCCAAATTTGAACTCATCCGAGATTTTATGGATGTGATGATTATCTGTAAGTTTGATGAAGATCCAATCAAAAATTAAGTTGAGCGGAAATGATTTGCACCATTTTAATTCAATGGAAGCTAACTGTTGCCATGGAAACCAGTGTTTTGATCGAATCTGCCCGAAAACATGCTGCCAATCCCCCTACCCAACAATGGTGCACATGAAATTTGATCAAGATTGGCCATGGGGTATTCGAGATATACTTATTTGAAATTGTTTACCGATGCACGCACGACGGACAAAATGTGATCACAATAGCTCACCTTATCACTTCATGACAGGTGAGCTAAACACAAGGAGCCACTTTCCCCTTCAAAGATAATAGTTTCATTAACCAGTAACCCATCTCAAAGACCTTGAAGTCAAGGATATACTTGGGATTCTTGCTTCTATTTAAAGTAAGGACTGAGCAGGTAAGCTATAGGACACTGGAATTGACTTTAAACTTCGCGGCTTCCCAAATTCTTTGCGGATGAAATCTTCAATTCTAACAGCAAATTTATCTACAGCTGAACATCGATGGCTCGTTTACAATGGATGAGTCAAACCCTTTCTTGAGTCCCTAGGGAAACTTCTATAAAAGAAAAAGTGGGGGATAATTTAGATTTAAGGCTTTTATCTTGCAAACGCTTGCTGTGTGTACTTATTTGAATCGCCTCGATGAGGCCATTCTAATGAGTACACACAGCATACATTTTCCTTAAAGAACACTGAAAAGATGTCCACAAATGTCAGGTTATGCCTCCTGTTAGTAACCTTCAGTGGCTCGAACTATCCCTGTCTTGAACAGATTTACGAGGTCCCTAATGTATTCGAGCCATTGAAGTTCGACTGTATTTCATGAGTGAGTGTGTTTGAGTTTTATGTCCCACCAACAGCTAAGGTCATATGGAGACTGGTTATCTATTTCATTTTGAATTTCATGTTAACAACTGATAATGTAATAATCTTGTCACAGGAAGTATCAGGATGATAAAAGTAATACTTGGACTTCATTAAGATATGCCGTTGGTCAAAGAATAATGTAGTTTATGCATACATGAATCAGAAACACTGACGATAATTCAAAGATAGATTTTTCTCTACTTCGCTGTAAAAAGAAAAAAACATTTCACTATCCAGAATATTTCGAATATTCCTCAGCAGCTAGAGCACTAATCAGGGGGACAAAAACTTAGCAACAAAGTTTGATCATGTGTATTTTAATCCTCAAGGTATATGCAACACTTCAATACAATAATGTCCTATTTTCTTGTCTTGCTTCAGTTCACTCTTTGCCTTCAACTGATCAAGAACAGCCTCTAAACTCACTAGTCCATCATAAAACTGCACCTGTGAAGAGAGAAACAAACACATTTATTTCATTAGTAGTACATGTGATATTTGCCCCCCGCCCATAGGGGCTTGGAGAAGTAGATTTGGCTGCACGATGCCTCCACGCAGAGCCGAAGCTGACTGCACACACGAGTACTGGTAAACCGCTTAGAAGGACTAAGCTTGCCTAGGCAAAGTGGTGCAAGTCGGATCTTCCAATGCATATATGCCTTTTGGTTTCATTGGGCTGCAGGGCTTGAGATGTTTCATCTCAATGTCTGGTAAAAGTCCCACAAAAGTGGAAGCAATGACCTAAATAGTGTTGACAGGGACGATAAAATTCAATTCAAACAAACACGTGATACACATAAAAATATCTCAAAGCAAGAAATAGAATGAAAGCACATGTGCTGATATACAGCAGGAATTTAAACGAAAGCACAAGTGCTTATAGAGTTCTCCCAAAATGGTTAATGATTAAACTACTATACCAAAATACTGGGACAGTCAGGCCTAAGCAAACAGTGCAGACCCAAATCAGATGGGTCTGATCGGGGTCTACACTGTTTGCCATTCTGTCTGCACCTTTTTGTCTCCTTGCTATATTGTGAAACTAATTTGTTAAAATGTAAGAGAATTACAGTAAGTCCCCAAGGTGTCCCAATTTTTAGGATATTTATGGTATCGAAACCTAATTGAACAGAACTACCACCTCCAATCCCTGCTCTAGATACACACGCTGGCCACTATAGCTCCAAATAAGGAGAAACAAAATGAAAAGGGATAATATGGGGTCAACTATTTATCAATCGACCCAAAAATTAAATACTGTTTGCTTACAGTACAGAAACACATGTCCACACCCTTTGCTTACAATACATGTGTGTTAAACGAAATGTTAATAGTCATCGTTCAGGATCATTTTTCAAACATCATAACGAAAACATGCCTATACAAATACATAATAAATTTTATCACAGAAAAAAAAAAATTTTTTTAAGATGAAATATTTTTCTTATTTCTGCTCAAAATATAGATTGTGGGTTCCCACAATCTATATTTTAGAGCAGAAATAAGAAGAAGAGGCCCATGGGCCACAATGCTCACCACAAACTCAGGCGGACACTGCCCACTGGCAGCCATGTATGGTTTCAGGTTTTAATTTATTGATTATAAAGTCTCCCAAACAAACCCCCATTTCAAAATGAGCACCCATGTGGACTCTGTATCTGAAATATTAGGCCTTTTATGAGGAGGAAGGATGAGACATGGACCCAACAGAGCCCTGAATGGTATCACTGAATCCATCTTATCATAAGGCACATGAATATATACGGTTTAGGGGTTGGGATGCGTACTGTTCCTGAGATATAAGGCCTTTTAAGCTGCTACGGGGTTGGAGCATGGCCCTGGCAGACCCCAGGAAAGCCTAGATTGTTGTCGCTGAATGTGTCTTATAATAAGGACCAAGAAAATATATTGTTTAGGGGTGGGGATATGAACAGTTTCCAAGATATGAGGCCCTCTTATGAAACTAGACAAAAGTGCCCAGTGGGGCACGTATACCCCGGCCAGTGCCATCACCTCAGCTGAAACAAGAACTACAAAGGGAAATAACTCTAAAAGGCCTGACCCCTTGGCCCTTATTTTCTTTCCCACAATACAACTAGTCATACTGATCATGTTTGCAAAATTTCAAGTTTCTATGTACAGTAGTTATTGAGAAATCTTTGACACAAAATAAAAATATACACTATTAAACAGCAAGAACTACAAAGGGAAATAACTCTAAAAGGCCTGACCCCTTGGCCCTTATTTTCTTTTCCACAATACAAGTAGTCATACTGATCATGTGTGCAAAAGTTCAAGTTTCTATGTGAAGCAGTTCCTGAGATATCTTTGACACAAAATAATTGTTTACGGACACACAGACAGACAGACGGAAAAGACAAAAACTATATACCCCCATTGCATACTTCGTATGCCGGGGGTATACCACAATACAAGTAGTCATACTGATCATGTGTGCAAAATTTCAAGTTTCTATGTGAAGCAGTTCCTGAGATATCTTTGACACAAAATAATTGTTTACGGACACACAGACAGACAGACGGAAAAGACAAAAACTATATACCCCCATTGCATACTTCGTATGCCGGGGGTATAATGATGAGGAGAGGAATGGCCCCTGTGGACCACCAGGTTTGTGTGACTGAATGTGTCTAATCATAAGAAACAAGAATATATATGATTATGAGGTGGGGATCTTAATGGTGTCTGAGATATATGGCCTTTTATGAAGTAGTGGCGTGGGCCATGGCATCAGCATGTTGCCCTAGCACATAGAGACCGCGCATTGATGTGAGTGAATGAGTCTTATTATAGGGAACACAAATATACATATTTTAGGGGTGGGGATCTGAACAGTTTCTGAGATATATGGCATTTTATGAAGTGGAAGGGTGGGGCATAGCCCCAGCACACCCCCAGAGACCCCTAGGTTGGTATCACTGAATGTGTCTCATCATAAGGAACAAGAATATATATGGTTTAGGGGTGGGGTTCTGAATGGTTTCTGAGATATTGAGCCTTTTACGAAGTGGAGGGGGTTGGGCATGGCCCGGGCACATCCCAGAGGACCCCCAGGTTGGTTTCAATGAATGCGTCTTATCATAAGAAACAAGAATATATATGGCTCTGGGATGGGGATCTGAATGGTTTCCGAGACATCACCTTTTATGAAGTGAAGTTGTGGGGCACAGCCCACGTGCGGCCCGGGAGACCCTTAGATTGGTATCACTGAATGCGTCTTATCATAAGGAATAAGAATTTATATGCTTTAGGGGTGGGGATCTGAACGGTTTCTGAGATATTGAGCTTTTACTAAGTGCAGGGGGTGGGGCATAGCCCTGGCACATCCTAGGGGTCCCCCAGATTGGTGTCACTGAATGCGTCTTTTCATAAGAAACAAGAATATACATGGTTTTGGGATGGGGATCTGAAGGGTTTCCAAGATATATCACCTTTTATGAAGTGGAAGGTTGGGGCATAGCCCTGGTGCGGCCTGGGAGATCCTTATGTTGATATCACTGAATGCATCTTAACATAAGGAACAAGAATTTATATGGTTTAGGGGTGGGGATCTGAACGGTTTCTGAGATATTGGGCCTTTTATGAAGTGGAGGGGTCGGGCATAGCCCCCGTGCGGCCAGGGAGACCCTAAGGTTGGTATCACTGAATGCGTCTTATCATAAGGAACAAGAATTTAAATGGTTTAGGGGTGGGGATCTGAACGGTTTCTGAGATATTCAGCCTTTTACGAAGTGGAGGGGGTGGGGCATAAGCCCCACACATCCTAGGGGACCCTCAGATTGGTGTCACTGAATGCGTCTTATCATAAGAAACAAGAATATATATAGTTTAGGGGTGGGGATCTGAATGGTTTCTGAGATATACCCAGTATGGCATTTATGAAGTGGAAGGGCAGGGCATGGCCCCAGCGCACCCAAGAGAGACCCCAAGGTTGGTATCACTGAATGTGTCTTATCATAAGGAACAAGAATATATATGGTTAAGGGGTGGGGATCTCAATGGTTTCTGAGATAAATGGCATTTTATGAAGTGGAGTGAGTGAGTGAGATTTAGTTTTACGTCCCACCAACAGCTAAGGTCATACGGAGACGGGGCCTCGGTTTAAAGACTCATCCGAAAGTCTGGAGAAGCCCGGGATCGATCCTGCGATCCCTGGTTTACAAGGCGAGTAGCGTAACCACTGCACCACGGAGGCTTCTTTTATGAAGTGGAGGGGGTGGGGTATGTCCCCGGCACATCCCGGGGGGGACCCCAAGGTTGGTGTCACTTTATGCATCTTAGCATAAGGAACAAGAATATATATAGTTTAGGGGTGGGGATCTGAATGGTTTCTGAGATAAGTGGCATTTTATGAAATAGAGGGGGCAGGGCATGTCCCCGGCACATCCCGGGGGACCCCCAGGTTGGTGTCACTTAATGCATCTTATCATAAGGAACAAGAATATATATGGTTTAGGGGTTGGGATCTGTAAGGTTTCTGAGATATAAGGCATTTTATGAAGTGGAGGGGGCGGGGCATGGCCCTGGCAGAACCTAGGGGCCCCCAGGTTGACATAAAAGCATATGGCTGAGAGAAGTTTACTCAAGGAACATGTTTATGTAAGTTTTGTCAAAATATCTGCAATGACTTGGCAGTAAATGCCATTTTTCAGTTTTCCCCATTATAAGTCAATGGAAACTCTAAGTTGCCATAGCAACAAAACTAAAAGGCCAAATTTCATAAAAAACACAAAACCTGTAAAGGCAACTATGGTGAATATTTTTAAGTATTGTTTGTCTATTTTTTTTATTTTGGTTTCCATGGCAACCAACGAAAATGAGCAGAAGGCCTAAAATCATACGGCAGATAGTAGATCGCCTATGGAACATTTCTTTGAAAGTTTTGTCAAAATATCTGCAGAGGCTTGGCAGTAAATGCCATTTTTCTATTTTCCCCATTATAAGTCTATGGGCACTCTAAGTTGCCATAGCAACCAAACTAATGAGCCGATTTTCATTAAAAACACAAACTTTCAATCCCCCGGCCTAAGGATGCTACAGATGAAATTTGGGCTGAACCGGCCCAGTGGCTTCAGAGGAGATGTCGTTTGAAAATGTTGACGAAGACGCAGACAACGCAGACGCAGATGACGGACAACTGCCTATCCTATAAGCTCCCCCGGAGCCTTTGGCTCTGGTGAGCTAAAAATAAGGTTTACCCCTATAAACCCCAATTTTACTATATAAAAGTAGGGTTCAAAGGGGTCAAAATTATACAGGCGTGTTTTCATAATGACACTTGGAGACAATCAGTGACCAGTGCTTTGATTCTTATAGATAGAAACTTGTATTGTTGGAACTGAATCAAATATTTCTATTGTTTTAGCTTTGCACCGTCAATCAGAAAAGAAATGACTCATTGCACCTGCCTAATATTCTATTTGGTTAGGTAAATCAAGTCACCCGATAATGTAAATTTTACTACAACACAAACGAAAGTATGGTGCACAAAAGGCACGCAAAATACTTTTACTGAATTTTCTTGTGAAGTGAATTCGACATACATGTATATAGACACAATATGAATTTCCCCCTCTTGACAATAATAGTTGCAACTACTATAGAAACTTGTTGGAAAGTGCTTATTAGAATCCCCTCAATGAGGCAATTCTAATGTACCCACAACCTCTTTGTTGTGAATGTAATTTCGTACTACCGTAAAAATTCAGCAATAAGACGGGACCCCTTTTTCAGTTTTTCTAAGGTGGGATTTTGCTTATACTCTTTTATAAGACGGGTCAAATTTTTGCCATATCTGTCGGGGCCTATCTGCTACCGCCAGATGCTGTTTAGATGAGAAATCGGACTATAAGTAACTGAACTTTTTTTTATCAGGGAACACAACACCTAGCTATTCAGATTCAGAACCAACGCCCCAGCTTTCACGAAATAGCGGGCAAACGTCGGGCCGATACGTCGTATCGCTGTCAGTCCGGTACATGCTTTGCTGGCTAAGGCTAGACAGACTTCTATTTAATAGACGACAGGGGCTGATAAATCCATTTCCCGGCCGCCCGGGACAAGACCGACATTGCGCCGGGCAGGTGCACTTCTACCTTATGACGCCCGGTCGGACAAGTGCAAAAAAAATTCGTCTACAACTATCAGTCTTTACGGTAATACTAGACCAGTAAGTAAATCGCAATCCATGAAATTGCTGCACTGTCAATTCAGAGACAAACCATCTGTGTATCTATTACGGTTCAAGTATGACACTATTGTTAATCCCTGTCATATAATTGCCACCCTGCAGTGCGTGTCGATAAGGTGTGAAAATATGGTCAAGTTATGTCTAATTTGCGTTTATCCTCCAGTCATAAAATTTAATCCACAATCAATGTGAAAATGATTTAATTGCTCCTCAGACTATTAGCTACATCTAATGGTAGATGTTTGCTTAATTATATAAAAACGGACTTTTCTACGATCTCATGAATGGTTATGTTTTGGCGGGAAAAGTCGAACGCTATTGTCGTTTATTGACACGGAGCTTCTGGGGATAATTCGGGAGCTTTGCAAAGTGCAGGTTTTCTATCCACCTCTATTCACATCCAGAAAATATTTTTTAACGGTTCCAAACATTTTTTTTTTTTATGAAAGAGATACACACAATGACATTGAACACATGTGGGGGTACTGGCGTCCGATGACGTCATTTACCGATCACGTGCAGAAAAATGGTAGCGGTGGTTTGTGGGCGGCGATCAATATCAATTAAAAAATCACCGATCGGCATTTTCCGTATGTCTGGTCTTCGCCGGACATTGCCCGAAAAAAGCCTGTAGTCCATGACCTCGGCTATAAGACGGGGTCATTTTTTTGGGCTCATTTTAGAGGGAAAAATCCTCATCTTATAGCCGAATTTTTACGGTAATATTAGCCCCTTAAGCCCCTAACTTAAGCTGCCTACTAGCAATTCCAAATTTCAGCAGCAACACCAGTATGCATACATGAGCTGCTTTTGCCTTTTCGTGTCAAGCATTCGCTTTTGGTGCGAAAATTTGGTGCCAAAACATAACCATTCACAAGACAGTAGAATAGTCCGTTTTTATTATGCATACATGAGCTGTGTTCACCTTTTCGCACCAAGCATTCGCTATTTGGTGCCAGAGACTGTAGAATAGTCCATTTTCACTATGTATAAATCTACCATTAGATGTTGCTAATTGCCTTAGTAGTGATTAAATCCATTTTCACACTAATTGTTGATTAAATTTTATGACTGCAGGATATATGCAAATCAGAGACATACCGTAAAAATTCGGCTATAAGACGAGGATTTTTCCCTCCAAAATGAGCCAAAAAAACGACCCCGTCTTATAGCCGAGGTCATGGACTGCAGGCTTTTTTCCGGCAATGTCCGGCGAAGACCAGACATACGGAAAAAGCCGATCGGTGATTTTTGAATTGATATACCAGTAAATCGCCGCCCACAAACCACCGCTACGATTTTTCTACACGCAATAGGTAAATGACGTAATCCCACGCCATTACCCCCACACGTGTTTAATGGCATTGCATGTATCTCTTTCATAAAAAAAAATGTTTGGAACCGGTAAAAAATATTTTCCCGATAGCTACCGTATTCGGGTGTGTATTACCCGCATTTGCGTACTACCCGCACCCCCCTTTTTTGCCAAAATCTGGGGAAAAAAATGTTATTCTGTTGTATTACCCGCATGGAACATTTGCTGAAATTTTGGTGGATGCGTAAGTGAGAAAAAGTAAGAATTTGGCCAGTTTTTGTAACACATAACGGAACGCGCGATCGTCTTCAAAAGGCGGGAAAATGCACGTGCATGCGAGTATCACCAGAAAGCATGCATTTTGCATTAAAATGTTGAAAAAACTTTACCTTCACCATTGTAATTTATTTATTAACCCACATATGCCCGCGGCCATTTTTGGGGACATCGGCAAACAGTGCAGTCCCAGATCAGACACCTCAGAAAGGCGCCGCAGACGTCTCTTTTTTGGGACATCGACAAACAGTGCAGTCCCAGACCAGACACATCAGAAAGACGCCGCAGACGTCTGATTTGGATTTACACTGTTTGAAGATTTATAACGGTTCAATTATGACACTATTGTTAATCCCTGTCATATAATTGCCACCCTGCGGTGCGTGTCGATAAGGTGTGAAAATACGGTCAAGTTATGTCTCTAATTTGCGTTTATTCCCCAGTCATAAAATTTAATCCGCAATCAATGTGAAAATTATTTAATTGCTCCTAAGACGAGTTGCTACGACTATTTTACTATCTCGTAAATGGTTATATTTTGGCGCCAAATAGCAGACGCTTGTGGAGAAAAGTTGAATGCTTTAATTTGTGTTAACACATCTGTATGCTGTTGTTGGTATTGACACGGAGCTTACGGAAAACGCTGTTTTCCACAACCGTTTTGCTATCCAGAATATTTTTACCGTTTCCAAACAATTTTTTATGAGAGAGATACGCCCCATTAAGATAAAACAATAGACACGTGTGGGGTTGCAAGGGTCCGATGACGTCATTTACCGATCGCGTGCAGAAAAAAAAACTGTAGCGGTGGTTTGTGGGCGACGGTTTTGATGCCGGAAAACTTTGATGTTCGCATTGACCTTGCTTGTTTATTTCGTTTAAAATCAGAGTTTTAGGAATAATACTCACAAAATCGGACCTGCTAGTAATGGAGATTGTTATATTACTCATGTGTAAGTAAAATTGAGTGGACAATTAAACGTTTTTTATGTCGGGAATCGTAAAAGGATAGGGCATAACACGAGATGCATCTTATTTTCAGCTGACTAAAGTAAAAGAAAAATGGTCCAAAAATAATTCGGGCGGATTACCCGCACCCTGAACTTGGGGCTGTAATTTGAGGGAAAAAAACTGCGGGTAATACATACCCGAATACGGTAAGCGGAGGTGGATAGAAAATCCGTGCTTTGCACAGCTCCCGAATTATCCCCAGAAGCTCCGTGTCAATAACCAACAACAGCGTTCGACTTTTCCCGCCAACGTCTGCTATTTGGCGCCAAAACATAACCATTCATGAGATCGTAGAATAGTCCGATTTTATAATGCAAACATTTACCGTTAGATGTAGCTAATAGTCTGAGGAGCAATTAAATCATTTTCACATTGATTGTGGATTAAATTTTATGACTGGAGGATAAACGCAAATTAGAGACATAACTTGACCATATTTTCAACACGCACCGCAGGGTGGCAATTATACGACAGGGATTAAAAAAGTGTCATGCTTGAACCGTAATAAATACACAGATGGTTTGTCTCTGAATTGACAGCGATTTACTTACTGGTCTAGCTTTACCGTATTCAAGGATTCAAAAAGACTGGCGGTTGTAGACGATTTTTTTTTTTGCACTTGTCCCGCCCGAGCGTCATAAGGTCAAAGTGCACCTGCCCGGCGTGATTTCGGTCTTGTCCCGGGCGGCCGGGAAATGGATTTGTCAGCCCCTGTCGTCTTTTAAATAGGAGTCTGTGTAGCCTAAGCCAGCAAAGCATGTACCGGGCCAACAGCGATACGACGTATCGGCCCGACGTTTGCCGCTATTATGTGCTAGCTGGGGCGTTGGTTCTGAAACTGTATAGCTAGGTGTTGGGTTTTCTAACGAAAAAAGGCCGATTTCTCACATCTAAATGGCATCTGGCGGTGGCAGATAGGCCCCCGACAGATATGGCAAAAATTTGACCCGTCTTATAAAAGAGTATAAGCAAAATCCCACCTAAGAAAAGCTGAAAAGGGGGTCCCGTCTTATAGCCGAATCGCCTTATAGCCGAATTTTTACGGTAACTTGAACTTATTTTCACATCTTGTCACAAGGAACAGTGTAGGCTTATTGATAGTGCTGGAGGCTTGTGTTTACAGTGTAATAGTAGAAGAGTCTGATCAGTGACAAATATTGTCAGTGTTTATAACACAATTTGGCTAACTAATACCATCCATTGGTTGGGCCCAGAGTTCTGTGTTGTGTAAATCAAACAAATTTTTTCAGAAAATTACATACATATGTTTTTGATTGGTTTGTTTTAAATGACCTTTAAATTCATCAAATATTACAATACATGATGACAGAAAATAGGAACCAAAATTTAATTTGGACCATAAAAAATGACACCAAGCCTATTGTAACATTTTTTTATTCTGCTAGGTCTTTGAATTCATGGAATCAATTGCGTACTGAACAATACAACCCAAGGTCAAAACAAAAATTCCCAAGAAATGTATGGTCATTTTCCAATATAAGCTATGCATTTTTGAAATCTATCTTTAAAAAAAAAATTTTTTGTGTATGTTTTATGGAGAATAAAAAGCATGGAAATTGCTACAGGTAAATGGTCAATATAAAATTATCAGTTACCTGACTGCTGACAACACAATGTAATTTTATCAAGGTCACATGCGCATCTGGAGACAGCACAAACTGTGTCATGTGACTGTCCAGTATCAAGCACAGCCAGTCGACAACCTGGAAAACGATAAAATTAATAATCTTGTTGCATAACTATTCAAAGGCAATTGGTATACAGTGTATTGCTTTGAAACAAAAACTGCACACATTGTATTTGTTTTATACATTTGATTAATTGATTGATTGTGCTGGTGTTAAAGTAATGTGTGTCGGCCATAAACCGACAAAAGGCCTTAAGTCCCTCTGTATAATATGTTCTGCTTCAGGTCATGGGAACAATGACTGGAACGTTTCACTAAAATCCATTGAAAACTGCAAGAGGATTTGCGGAGATAAGACTTACTGTTGATAAAATGGCTAAAACTGAAAAAGGGCCATAACTTTGGCATAAATCAGTTGAGCATTATCTTTATAAAATATGATCACCTATAGGTCATGGGAACAATAACGGAAAAGTTTCATCAAAATCCCTTGGGAAATGTAGGAGGAGTTGCGGAGACAAGAACTATTGATAAAATGGAAAAAACTGACTAAGGGCCATAACTTAGGTAAAAATCAGCCAAGCATGACCTTGATAAAAAATCCCTTGAGAAATGTAGGAGGAGTTGAGGAGACGAGAACTTCTATTGATAAAATGGCAAAAACAAAGGGCCATAACTCTGTTAAAAAAAAGTCGAGTATGACCTTGATAAAATATGATCATCATGTGATGGTTACAATAACTGGAATGATTAATCAAAATCCCTTGAAAACTGTAGGAGTTGGAGAGACAAGATTGTGTATATGGATGGACGAACCCAATACTACAGTCCCCTTAGACTAACTTCAGCAGACAATAAAGGACAGGGGAGAAAGACAAAAACAAATGGAATACTAAAAACAGAAGAAATAACAAAATTCCCCCTCTCCCCGTACCTGTTGCAAGGAGAGCAGGCCTGCCCAACTGTAAGCAAATATCAGTTTGATGCCCCAGTGACACGAGATTGATGAGACCTTTGCCCCACCAACCACCTCAATTGGTTTTATAAAACAAAAGATTATCTGATATCGATGTTTTGGTCAGGTTTTATAATGTTCATCTCGAAATCATACAATCTTGTCACACTCATAAAGTTCTTATGCCTCTGCCGTCTGGTGCAACTAAGTATTGGCATGTATTTGAATAAGCTTCATATTATTAAGAGCCAGAGTCCTCATCCCTGTTAACCCATTTTGTACTGAATGGAATCTTCATTTTAATATACCAGTTAAGAAGGAGTCCATTTCCAAATTTAGGGATGTCAAGAAAATTGTTGAACTTTCTGTAAACAGTGAAAACCCTGATCAAATGCATTTTAACAGAGGATCTTACACGAGTGGTCATTTCATATGGAATTTATTTTTGTTTGTTTGAATTTAAGTTTAACGTCCCCATCAACACTATTTAGGTCATTTTGGAGATGTTGCTTCCAATTTTGTGGGATTTTAAGCCGACGTAGCTTCTATGTGTTGAATGTATATGTATCAGTTATACAAATAAAATAAAGTTTAAACTAAATGACATCTCAAGCCCTGCTGCCCATTGAAACCAAAAGGCTTATATGCATCAGACGGTCTGACTCACACCAGTTTACCTGGACAGGCTCAGTCCTTCTAAGCGGTTTACCAGTACTCATGTGTGGTCAGTTTCAGCTCTGCATGGAAGCACCATCAAGTCCATCTTTTTCTCCAAGCCCCAATGAAACCAGTTATGAAACAAGTCTTTGGCGATGTTATATGATAACAAGAGGGCCCAATGGCCCTATATCGCTCACCTGTGTACCAGAAAATCATTAGTGTAGGAGACCACTTGACATTGCTACATACTAAATATCTAAGCTCAGGCAAAGCGGTGCCCATGCTTATAAACCCTACTGGTTTCATTGGGCGACAGGGCTTGAGATGTAATTTCATCTCAATGTCAGGTAAAAGTCCCAAAAAATTGGAAGAGACATTTCCAAAATGACCTATACAGTGTTGACGGGGATGTCAAACCTCAAATCAAACAAAATCTGTGCCTTATGGTTTTGGAGAAAAAGATTTTTTTAAGTTTTTTCCAGTATAAGTCTATAGGAGCTAATGAGCCCTGGGGCTTGGCCAATTTTGACCCAAAGGGCACAGTTGGCAGGATTTATGTAGGCGACCATTTTGTGTTGCTATATACTAAATATCTAAGGTCTCAAAGGTCTTCATGGTTTCAAAGAAGATGATTGAAGCTTTTTTCCATTATAAGTTTGTTGGAGTTAAGGGGCCACAGGATTTGGACCCCACGGGCATGATTGGCAGGATTCATGTAGGCGACCACTCGACATTGCTACATGCTAAATACCTAAGCTCTGGGACTTATGGTTTCAGAGAAGAAGATTTTTGAAGATTTTTTTCCCCATTTTAAGTTTTTTTTTTCATTATAAGGGCCCTGTGGTTTCAGAGAAGAAGATTTTTGAAGTTTCTCCAATTGTAAGTCTATGGAAGCTAAAGAGCCCTGGGGTGTGCCCAATTTGGATCCCAGGGGCATAACTGGCAGGATTTATGTAGGAGGCCATTTGACATTGCTACATACTAAAAATCTAAGCTCTGGGCCTTATGGTTTCATAGAAGAAGATTTTTTAAGTTTTTTTTTTCCATTATAAGTCTATTGGAGGTGATGAGCTCGGGCTTGGCCAATTTTGACCCCAGGGGCAGGGTTAGCAGGATTTATGTAGCTGGCTATTTTATGTTGCTAAACACTAAATATCTAAGTTCTGTGCTTCACAGTTTCTGAGAATTAGATTTTTGAAGCTTTTTCCATTATGAGTCTATTAGAGCTAAGGGGCCCGGGGCATGGCCCATTTGGACCCAAGGGGAATGATTAGCAGGAAATATGTAGGTGACCACTTGCCGTTGCTACAGGCTTAATATCTAAGCTCTTGGCCCTGTGGTTGCAGAGAAGATTTTTGAAGTTTTTTTTTCCATTATAAGTCTATGGGAGCTAAGAGGGTCCCAGGGTGTGGCCCATTTGGACCCCAGGGGCAGGATTTATGTAGGTGACCACTTGTCATTGCTACATGCTAAATATCTAAGTTCTGGGCCCTGTGGTTTCAGAGAAGAAGATTTTTGAAGATTTATTTTCCATTATGAGTCTATAGGAGCTAAGGGGTCCCGGGGTGTGGCCCTTTTGGACCCCAGGGGCATGATTTCCAAGAATTATGTAGGTGACCACTTTCCGTTGCTACGTGCTACATATCTAAGCTCTGGAAGCTGTGGTTTCAGAGAGGAAGATTTTTTAAGCTTTTTTCCATTATGAGTCTATGGGAGCAAAGTGGCCCCGGCACGTGGCCCATTTGGAACCCAGGGGGCATGATTGGCAGGAATTATGTAGGTGACCAATTGCTGTTGCTACATGCTAAATATCTCAACTCTGGGCCCTGTGGTTTCAGAGAAGATTTTTGAAGCTTTTTTTCCATTATGACTATATGGGAGTTAAGGGGCCCAGGGGCGTGGCCAATTTAGACCCTACAGGCATGATTGGCAGCATTTATGTAGGTGACCACTTGCCGTTGCTGCATGCCAAATATCTCAGCTCTGGCCCCTATGGTTTCAGAGAAGAAGACTTTTGAAGCTTTTTTCCATTATGAGTTTATAGGAGCTAAAGGGCCCCGGGGCGTGTCCCATTCGGACCCCAGGGGCATGATTGGCAGGAATTATGTAGGTGACCACTAGCCGTTGCTACATGCTAAATATCTAAGCTCTTGGCCCTGTTGTTTCCGAGAAGAAGATTTTTGAAGCTTTTTGTTCCATTATGAGTCTATGGGAGCGAAGGGGCCCTGGGGCGTCGCCCATTTAGAACCCAGGGGCATGATAGGCAGGAATTATGTAGGTGACCACTTGCCATTGCTACATGCCAAATATCTCAGCTCTGGGCCCTGTGGTTTCAGAGAAGAAGATTTTTGAAGCTTTTTTCCATTATGAGACAATAGGAGCTAAAGGGCCCCAGGGCTTGGCCCCTTTGGACCCAAGGGGCATGATTGGCAGGAATTATGTAGGTGACCACTTGCCGTTGCTACATGCTAAATATCTAAGCCCTGGGCCCTGTGGTTTCCGAGAAGAAGATTTTTGAAGCTTTTTTCGATTATGAGTCTATGGGAGCTAAGGGGGCCCGGGATGTGGCCAATTTGGACCCCAGGGGCATGATTGGCAGGAATTTTGTAGGTGACCACTTGCCATTGCTACATGCTAAATATCTAAGCTCTGGGCCCTGTGGTTTCAGAGAAGAAGATTTTGAAGCTTTTTGTTCCATTATGAGTCTATGGGAACAAAGGGGCCCCGGGGCGTCCCCCATTTGGAACCCAGGGGCATGATTGGCAGGAATTATGTAGGTGACCACTGGCCGTTGCTACATGCTTAATATCTAAGCTCTGGGCCCTGTGGTTTCAGAGAAGAAGATTTTTGAAGCTTTTTTTTCCATTATGAGTCTATGGGAGCTAAGGGGCCCCAGGGTGTGGCCAATTTGGACCACAGGGGCATGATTGGCAGGAATTATGTATGTGACCACTTGCCGTTGCTACATGCAAACTATCTCAGCCCTGGGCCCTGTGGTTTCAGAGAAGAAGATTTTTGAAGCTTTTTTTCCATTATGAGACTATAGGAGCTAAAGGGCCTCGCGGCGTGGCCCGTTTCGACCCCAGGGGCATGATTGGCAGGAATTATGTAGGTGACCACTTGCCGTTGCTACATGCTAAATATCTAAGCTCTGGGCCCTGTGATTTCCGAGAAGAAGATTTTTGAAGCTTTTTGTTCCATCATGAGTCTATGGGAGCGAAGGGGCCCCAGGGCGTGGCCAATTTGAACCCCAGGGGCATGACTGGCAGGAATTATGTAGGTGACCACTGGCCGTTGCTACTTGCTAAATATCTCAGCTCTGGGCCCTGTGGTTTCATAGATGAAGATTTTTGAAGCTTTTTTTCCATTATGAGTCAATGGGAGCTAAGGGGCCCGGGGTGTGGCCAATTTGGACCCCAGGGGGCATGATTGGCAGGAATTATGTAGGTGACCACTTGCCGTTGCTACATGGCAAATATCTCAGCTCTGGGCCCTGTGGTTTCAGTGAAGAAGATTTTTGAAGCTTTTTTCCATTATGAGACTATAGGAGCTAAAGGGCCCAAGGGCGTGGCCCGTTTGGACCCCAGGAGCATGATTGGCAGGAATTATGTGGGTGACCACTTGCCGTTGCTACATGCTAAATATCTAAGCTATGGGCCCTGTGGTTTCCGAGAAGAAGATTTTTGAAGCTTTTTGTTCCATTATGAGTCTATGGGAGCGAAGGGGCCCCGGAGCGTGGCCCATTTGGCCCAGGGGCATGATTGGCAGGAATTATGTAGGTGACCACTTGCCGTTGCTACATGCAAAATATCTCAGCTCTGGGCCCTGTGGTTTCAGAGAAGAAGATTTTTGAAGCTTTTTTCCATTATGAGTCTATGGGAGCTAAGGGGGCCCGGGGTGTGGCCCGTTTGGACCCCAGGAGCATGATTGGCAGGAATTATGTAGGTGACCACTTGCCGTTGCTACATGCCAAATATCTCAGCTCTGGGCCCTGTGGTTTCAGAGAAGAAGATTTTTTAAGCTTTTTTCCATTATGAGTCTATGGGAGCTAAGGGGGCCCGGGGTGTGGCCAATTTGCACCTCAGGGGCATGATTGGCAGGAATTATATAGGTGACCACTTGCCATTGCTACATGCTAAATATCTAAGCTCTGGGCCCTGTGGTTTCAGAGAAGAAGATTTTGAAGCTTTTTGTTCCATTATGAGTCTATAGGAGCGAAGGGGCCACGGGGCGTCCCCCATTTGGAACCCAGGGGCATGATTGGCAGGAATTATGTAGGTGACCACTGGCCGTTGCTACATGCTTAATATCTAAGCTTTGGGCCCTGTGGTTTCAGAGAAGAAGATTTTTTAAGCTTTTTTTTCCATTATGAGTCTATGGGAGCTAAGGGGCCCGTGGGTGTGGCCAATTTGAACCCCAGGGGCATGATTGGCAGGAATTATGTAGGTGACCACTTGCGGTTGCTACATGCAAAATATCTCAGCTCTGGGCCCTGTGGTTTCAGAGAAGAAGATTTTTGAAGCTTTTTTCAATTATGAGACTATAGGAGCTAAAGGGCCTTGGGGCATGGCCCGTTTCAACCCAAGGGGCATGATTGGCAGGAATTATGTAGGTGACCACTTGCCGTTGCTACATGTTAAATATCTAAGCTCTGGGCCCTGTGGTTTCCGAGAAGAAGATTTTTGAAGCTTTTTGTTCCATTATGAGTCTATGGGAGCGAAGGGGCCCCGGGGCGTGGCCAATTTGAACCCCAGGGGCATGACTAGCAGGAATTATGTAGGTGACCACTTGCCGTTACTTCATGCCAAATATCTCAGCTCTGGGCCCTGTGGTTTCAGAGAAGAAGATTTTTGAAGCTTTTTTCCATTATGAGTCTATAGGAGCTAAAGGGCCCTGGGGCGTGGCCTGTTTGGACCCCAAGGGAATGATTGGCAGGAATTATGTAGCTGACCACTTGCCGTTGCTACATGCTAAATATCTAAGCTCTGGGCCCTGTGGTTTCCGAGAAGAAGATTATTTAAGCTTTTTGTTCCATTATGAGTCTATGGGAGCGAAGGGGCCTTGGGGCGTGGCCAATTTGGACCCCAGGGGCATGATTGGCAGGAATTATGTAGGTGACCACTGGCCGTTGCTACATGCTAAATATCTAAGCTCTGGGCCCTGTGGTTTCAGAGAAGAAGATATTTTAATTTTTTCCCATTGTAAGTCTATGAGAGCTATATGTTGCAATAGCAACCAGAATTCCAATCTGATCAGCCCAAAAACCTTATGCAGCCTTTCCCCCTACCTGATGATGCTTCTCATGAAATTTGATCAAGACTGACCATGGGGTATTAGAGATATAGTTATTTGAAATTGTTTACGGACGCACGCACGCACGACGGACGACGGACAAAAAGTGATCACAAAAGCTCACCTTGTCACTATGTGACAGGTGAGCTAATAAAAATGATCCCTTTTATCCTTGTTTTTCCTCCTTATCCTTATAGTTTGCTAATGATCTGTTTTGGGATTAGGTTAAAGCTCAGCAGCTCAGCCGGATGCGCATTTGACTGGTGATCAGGAGGACATGGGTTTGATACCTGCTGGCAACGGCAACATTCTTGTGGAAATTGGTCATTCTCTCCCTTCCAGTGATTCAAGAAGGGCAGTTTCTGGCGAAAGAATGTGCACTGTACAGGTTAACAGCTTACATATAAGCCTGCCCAGGAAAATGTGAAAAAGGTAAACTGACCAACTCCAAAATGACCTAAATAGTGTTCACTGGGCCGTTAAAACTCACAATACAAACAAACAAAGGTTAAAAGCACAATTGTGTTTCACAACGTGGAATCATTATTTGGCTGGCTTCATTTTGGAAAAACCATTTCAAAGAACTGTAATGATCCTAAGTATTGGGACAACCAAACTGTGAAGACCCTGATCAGACTGCTCCGAAGCAGTTCGATCAGGGTCTACATTGTTTGCAATTCCATCTTCATCTTTTGGACTCCCTGATGGATCACGAAACAAATTGTCAAAATTTTAGGAGACTCATAGCAAGTCTTTAAGGTGTCCAATTTTTTAGGATTTTATGGTACTCCTCGTCTCAAAGAAAATTTCCCATAGGATGAAATCCATACATGTATATGACAGTCAATGTGTAAGAATGTCGAACTGTTCTTGGTTAACACAGAGACATGAATGAGTTTATCATACCTCAGACAGCTGAAGTTTTGTATTGAGGTCCTCCATCTTCTCATTTGAAACATTTTTAATGCTCAGTAAATAGCAGAGATATTCCAACAATTTCTGAAATAAAAATCAGTTTTAAGAGAACATGGAAACACATGGAAATTTTAATTGTATCTCTGTTGCTATTGGCATATCCTTTCCTCCTAACTTGACTATTCTCATACAAGAATTCTGCCGAAGGATGGTGTGAAATCTGACTTGGAACATCTGTTATACAAAATCTAAATTATTATTGGTAAGATCAGCAATCAAAATGCAAGACTGAATATGGTATGTATAGTATTAGAAACAGACCTAACTACGACATTTTGACAAAGTCACTGAAACAGAAAATACTAACCATGCTAAGTGTGGAAGCTTGCATTCAGGTATGTATCTCTAAATGACCAAGCTTTTCCATGTCTGAAAGGCCCAATTTTATAGCTTTAACGCTTATCCTGCTGAACACAACAACCATTACCTTTGCAAACAGTGTAGATCCAGATCAGATAGCTTCTGAAGAAGCAATCTGATCAGGATCTACACTATTTGTAATGTGGTTTGTGAAATGAATGAACACATTATATCAAGTAATTTTACTGGCCAACAGTCAGAAATGGGTGTGGCTAAATAAATTAAGGTTTAAATAGTCATTTTAAACAGAATATAGGACAAATCAAAATCTAAAAGGCTGAAATCAAGAAAAAATGAAGCTCTAAAAGCCTTAACCCCTGCAAATGCCTGAAAAATAAGGGTCTGAAAGGTAGCAAGTTTCATTGCTTTAATCCTAAAGTCTCTAGAATGATTTCATAGTAAACCACGAAAAATAGGACAAGGACCAACATGTACGTAGTCAGTGGATGCAAGTAATCTAGCTCTTTAAGTTCTTGAACTAGAGCCCCAAGGGGGCCAGAAATGGCTCATCTGGGTAAGGCTGATCATGATATGTTACATTGTGCCTTGGTAAGCACCTTATCTATCAGATCACATTGCCTTTTAAGAAGCCTCTGTGATGTCTTACCAGGGCTCATGGGTTTGATTTTGGGGTTATTCAGACATTTGGATGAGTCTTTAAACCGAGGTCCCATCTTCGTATGACCTTAGCTGCTGGTGGGATGTAAAACTCAAAAGCACACATTACCTTTAGCAATTCTAAATCTGCAGTTTGCCTTGAAGCCTCTGATTAAGTTTCTGAACAGCTCAATCTGATTTAGGATCCGGGAAGAGATTATGTTTGTGAAGAAAGGGGGTGTATAGATTAGCGAGGCAGAGCTATCAATTGCCCCTGCCTTAGGAATACAATGTACTCTGTTAACAAACCAAGAGGACTAATGTTCTTGAGCCACTCACATGAATGCTGTGAGTTTATGGAGCCATTTGATTTCCAAGAAGAGTTTTAAAGGGCTTTCACCATGGTAGCCACCTTGGTCATGTGACCTGATAATGGGCCAATTAGTTATGGAGAAGAAGATTTCTGGAGGGTTTTTACCCTATGTGGGCATGGCGGCCATATTGATAATGTGACCAAATTCATATTAATTAATTTTCAAAAGATTTCAATTTGGTTACAAATGGAGCAGTGGTTTCTGTGAAAAAAAAAAGTTTTAATTTTCAATAGTTTCTGATTTTACTTTTTCCCATACCAATGTCTATGTGACTAAATTTGACCTTGGCATAAAATAGGTCAAGGTCATCAAAGGGTCATTATTTGAGGAAACTATAATGGGCCAAAGTTCCAAATGCCACT
The DNA here is from genome assembly GCA_963580285.1 of Lucinisca nassula. Lineage (NCBI taxonomy): Eukaryota > Metazoa > Mollusca > Bivalvia > Lucinida > Lucinidae > Lucinisca > Lucinisca nassula. Next base: position 107,904,205 of record OY757011.1, read on the forward strand.
TACCAAGTTTCATGAAAATCAGTCAATTGGTTGCGGAGAAGGTATCAAAAGTGTTTTACCCTTTATTGACATGATGGCTATATTGGTTATGTGACCAAAAGCATATCAATAAATTTTCATTTTCCTGTTTCTATAAGCTTTTATATAAATTTGGTCACCAATGGCCCAGAGGTTTTAATCTTCATATCTTAAAGGCCTTAGACCAAGGTCAAGGAATGACCTTGACCTTGAATACTCATGTAGTTTCGTCCACTCATTTGGCTAACAATTTCAGATCAGAGGCTGCAATAGTTTCTGAAAAATACACAATTTTGACTTTTTCCCATTTAAAAGTAAAATAGGTCAAGGTCATTCGAGGGTCATTATTTGCATATACATTTGTACTATGATGAGGCCAATTCCAAAGGCTACATACTAAGTTTCTTGACAATCGGCCCTCTAGTTCAGAAGAAGGAAGATTTCTGAAGGGTTTTTTCCTTATATGGACATGGTGATCATCTTGATCATGTGACCTAACTCATTTTAATTGATTTTCATTTTCTTGTTCCTACAGGCCTTTAATCGAAATTTGATTTCTGAGGAAAATAAGCTCTGATTTCTGAGGAAATTAAGTTTTAAGTTTCATATCTGAATGACCTCGGCCCAAGGTCAAATATTGACCCTGACCTTGAATAGTAATGTTGTTTAGCTACCTGCATCTACCGATTTTCAGATCAGGCTGCAATAGTTTCCAGAAAATACAGTTTTACCTTTTTTCCATACCAAAGTCTATGTGACCAAATTCTACCTTGGCATAAAATAGGTCAAGGTCATCTGAGAGTCATCATTAATTTTGAACAAACTGTGATTGGCCCGAATCCCCAATGCTACATACCAAGTCTCATGAAAATCAGTCCAATGGGTCCGGAGAAGATTTTTGAAGGGTTTTAACCATATATGGGCATGGTTGCCATCTTTGTCATGTGACCTGGACCCAACGAACAAACTTTCGTTCCCCCATGCTCCACATGAAATTAGATTTCAATCCGACTCAGTGGTTTCAGAGGAGAAAATGTTAAGAGATGACAGACAGACAATGGAGCCTTGTCATACTATAATCTCACCTGTGAGCCTTTGGCTCAGTCGAGCTAAAAAGTAAACCAAGTCACCCGATTATGTGAATTCAACTGCAACAAAAATAAAGCCATGGTGTATATGGCAGCTTGCAAAAAATGTGCAAAAGGCTTTCTTCCGAATTTGACAGATTTTGACAACACCTGAATTGCCCATTTACTCTCCACCCCCACCCCTCAAATTTTATTTGCAATTACTATATGTGCTTTGAAGAATTTCAAAATGGCCACCATCTTGGATATATCTGAATTTTAGAAATTCTGAATCCCCTTTCAATTTTAGAAAATATGCATCTCCTTGTCACCCCAATGCCTTCAGTCAGGTTTCAACTTAATCCCACTTTCAGTTCGGGAGACTTTGTTAAAAGAATTTCTAGAAGGCCACCATGTCGGCCATCTAGGCTATTGGAACGTAACATTTTTAACAATTCTGAACTTCCTTGTTGACCTGTTGCCTCCCATCAAGTTTCAGCTCAATCCCACCTTTGGTTATGGGAGGAGATGTCATCTGAAGAATTTTAAGAGGCCACCATGGCGACCATCTTGGATATCGGAAAGGAACAATTTTAGAAAATCTGTATTTTCATGTCACCCCAATGACTCCCATCAGGATTCAACTCAAGCCGTCTTACAGTGGCGAGCATGGCAGCCATCTTGGATATTGAAACAGAATGTTTTTAGCAATTCTGAATCTCCATTTTGTCCCAATCCCTCCCATCAAGTTTCAGCTCAATCCGACCTTTGATTTGGGCAGAGATGTAGAATAGCGGCCATATTTGATTTCGGAATGGAACGATTGTAGCAAAATAGAAGTGAAGGCAATGATCAGGAATCGATAAAATTACCTCTGGCACGCCTCCCATCTAAGACATCAAAGGGAAAGAAACACGAATATAAATTAACATCACTATAATGAAAACGTCACAGGCTGAAACCCAAAAGGACAGTTACTTTACCATAAACATTTATCCAAAATAACATATTAATACACACAAGGAAATACACAAAAGGAAAGTCAAACTACAACAATCTGAATCTCCATGTTGCCCAGATGCCGCCCATTAAGTTTCAGCTTGATTCGACCTTTGATTGGGAGGAGATGTCGTTAAAGGAATTTCTTTCTCTTCCAATTTCTGAAAGACAGTGGATATGGGATTGGAACAGGGTGGCCACCTTTCATCAACTGCATGATTACTGAACATTTAGAAAGGACTAAATCTTCCTGTAAAAAGAAGAAAACTCACCAGTGCATGTTTGAAGTTAATGTCTTTTAAACATTCTAGCAGGAACACATCACTGTAAGAGGACATGAGCACTCTGCTGCTGTTGAAGGTCAAGGAAGTATTACAGAGCTATGGCACAGGAACAAAAGAAACAACTATAGAAGACATTTTTTTTTATTTTGTTAGTTTTTAACCCTTTTTGTACCAAATGGAATCTTCCTCCCTATATAGGGCAGGAGTCCATTTCGAAATTTAGGTGTGTCAGGCTGTGTTTTCAAAACTGATTTGGAAAATGGCTGAACTTTATGCAAACAGTGTAGGCCCTGATCAGATGCCGCGTTCTGCGGCGTCTGATCTGGGCCTGCACTGTTTGCCAGGCTACCCGTTTTGGGGTTTCCGGTACAAAATGGGTTAAGAGAACGTAAGCTTAACATTTCATGTGAAACATCTGATGGCAGACAATTCACAAGTTATGCTGGATGATTTCCTTTGAAAAATAATACAGAACAGAATGTCAACTGTTGCACAATCTGCCTGGTGCTACAAAATTTAGTTTGTTTGATTTGAGGTTTAACGTCCCCGTCAACACTATTTAGGTTATTTTGGAGACATTGCTTCCAATTTTGTGGGACTTTTACCCGACACTGAGGTGAAATGACATCTCATTCCCTGCCGCCCAATGAAACCAATAGGGTTTATAAGCATGGAATTTTCCTGGGCAGGCTTGGACGTTCTAAGCGGATTACCAGTACTCATGTGCAATCGGTATCAGCTATGCGATGAAGCATCGTGCAGCCCAATCTATTTCTCCAAGCCCCGATGGGTGGGGGCGGGCTACAAAATTTAGAGCATATGCAGTGATAAATTTACAGGAACAGACTTTTTCCAGGGCTGAACCTCTGGCTTTGAAACATCAGCATGGCCTATGAAAAACAGAATAGCTACCAGAGTGGCTACCTGAGGGCAAGGAGTGGAAGTCCTAGCCATCATCCTTCCTAACCTGGCTAAACAGAAATGTGTAAAAAAAAACTTTGTCTCCCATAGCAAATGGGACTGGGCTTCACTTAAAGGAAAGAATTTGCATCTTTGGAGATAATTCTCTTCTTTAACAAGAGTTCCTCAAGTGGGGCATCATATACCTGTGGCAGTAAAAAAATGAAACACATATATTGACTCAGGAACAATTAGTTTATGATTGTGGACAGTAACCTTAAAACAATATGTGCTGCTTTGATCACAGTCTTACTATAGAACAAGTCTAAGCTAGATTAGATGCAAAGTGTAGCAGTAAGTCAGAAACAAAAACTTTACTGCAATTTTCAAAGTGGCATAACAATTACAGAATGCTAATATTCGTTAGACTGTAACCAAACAATATGCACTGCTCCACATCATGCTGTAACTACAAAAGTTTCACCTTGACTGGATATAGGAGGAGGTTTTCGTTTGTTTGATTTGAGGGTTAATGTCCCCGTCAGCACTGTATAGGTCATTTTGGAGATGTTGCTTCCAATTTTGTGGGACTTTTATCCAACACTGAGATGAAATGACATCTCAAGTTCTGTCGCCAAATGAAACCAACAGGGTTTATATGCATGGACGGTCCGACTCGCACCACTTTGCCTGGGCGGGCTTAGATCCTCTAAGCATGGAAGCATCATGCAGCCATTTCTTCAAGCCCCAGTGGGCTGGGGCCGATATAGGAGGAGGTAGCAGAATATGAAAAGCTTACATAGATTTATACAGGGGCATACCTCTGCTAATATTTGGTGGACTGTAATATCAAAACAATATGTATTACTCAACATCATTGTGTAAATATTTACTGATTTCCAGTTTGACTGGATGTAAACTATAGGAGGAGTTAGCTGGAATTGAAAATTTTACAGAAATTTTCAAAGATGCATAACTTTTAATTATTGGTTGACTGTAACCTTAAAACAATAAACCCATCACAAATCATGGTCTAACAATAAAACAAGTTTTAGCTTGATCAGACGTAAACTGTAGGAGGAGTTAGCCAAAATGAAAGTTTCAATAAATTTTCAAAGAGGCATAATTCAGCTAATATTTGAGCCGGGGCATGACAAAATCTGCAATAAGACCTGTGCAACCAGCAATGACTCAGATCAGCCTGCGCATCCGCGCGTCTTCACTGTTCGCATGAGCCTTCTATAGCATCTGTGCTATTCATAGGGCAACAAAAGAATGCTCCTACCAGGCTGACCTGACGGCCGGCTGAACCGAGTCTTCGACCATAGCATGGGACTTATTGTAGGTTTTGTCAAGGGCTGACTCATTTGGTGAACTCTGACCATAAAACAATATGCACTGCTCCCTATCATGGTGTAACTATTTACAGTCAAACTTCAATGGCTCGAACACCTTTGGGACCTCGAAAATCTGTTCGAGACAGGGGTAGTTCGTGCCACTGAGGGTAACTGTCAGGAGGCATAACGAGATACTTTTAGACATCTTTTCGGTGTTCTATAATGAAAATGTATGCTGTGTGTACTCATTAGAATCGCCTCATCGAGGCGATTCTAATGAGTACACACAGCATACTTTTGCAAGATAAAAGACTAAAATCTCCTTAATTATCCCCCACTATTTCTTATGTAGAGGATTTCGCTAGGGACTCAAGAATGGGTTCGACACAGCCATGGTAAACGAGCCAACGGTGTTCGAGCCATCGTAGTTCTACTGTACTAAGTTTTAGCTTCATCTGATGTAAACTGTAGGATAGATGTGAAGGCAATGATCAGGAATTGATACAATTACCTCATACCTCCTATCCAAGATACCAATGGGAAAGCACAAACATAAAACAAGTTCACCATAATGAAAACATCATGCTTGAAGCAGAAAGCAAAAGAGACAGATACTTTCCTACAAAATGGGCGAACGTTTATCCAAAATAAAAGATATTAGGAATACATACATGCAAAGACGAACTATAACAATAGTAAACCAGAACAGAACCACCTTGGAGCAGTCAGTAAAAAGTTTTTTAAAAGGGCTTAAATCAATTTTACATGGCCACAATCCTTGCCCTTGATTTTGTCATGGTTTAGACAGATTGTTTGTTCAGTCCGCATGAAGGACTTCTAACTCATCAGTGCAACATCTCAGAGAACATAAAAAGCAAATGAATAAAGAGATGAAACAACGATGAGGATTCAACATCATGAACTAAGTATTTTAATATTTCTGCTACAAAAATAGATAGTGGATGTTTGTTGTCTTGTCTCCAGAATGTAATTTTTCCTGATCAAAATGTGGTATTTTTCTTTTTTCTGCTACAAACATAGACTGAGAGTGCTCCCTAGAACAGCCTCAATGAGGCAGTTTTGACGAGTACAAATAATCTGTTTTGGAGCAAAATTAAGGAAACCAATGTATACCCTCATATCAAAATGATCCTAAGTATTGAAGAGACAGGACTAAGCACACAGTGCAGACCCAGATCAGACTGCTCCTGGAGGAGCAGTCTGATCAAGGTCTGCAATGTTTGCCATTCTGCCAAGACTTTTCGGACACCTTGCTGGATCGTGAAACAAATTTGTTTAAATTCTAGGAGAATAACACAAGTACTGAAGGTGTCCAACCCTTTTAGGACTTTTATGGTAAACTCCAGTTTTATCTTATGTTTACAAGGCTGTGCACAGCCTGTTCACAAGACGATGCATAAGGTGACCAGTCTTCACCTGTACCTCTTGTCATCTTGTGTGCTCAAACAGTAAAGGAGAATACAGCTGGACAAAATGTAACTAACCACTTGCCTGAACAAATCTTTACCCAACTCCCATTTTATCATGTTTCTCTCACCCAAGCTGGCCTTCATGGCTGATTCGGATGCACATCTGACAAGTTTTCAGGAAATCCAAGGTTCAATCACAGCTGGAGTGGCATTCTTTCATGGAGTCTGACCTAAATAGTGTTGACTGGGCTATTAAATTCCAAACCAAAAACGAATCTGTAACCCTATACACATTCCACTGACAAAGTAAAGGATACATGAGGAAAGATTTCTGTGAGCTTAAAGGGCATTGACATTCCTCTTGACCTGTATCTGGTTCCATATCTGTCTCATCTTTGTCCCATGGCATTGATTCCAGTGCACTTGACAGCTTCTCATCATCACAACTAAAACACAAACAACCTACAACTGCTTAAGGGAAATGGGTACACCTTCAGGGGAGGCAACTCTTGCAAAAGTATTTTTGTCTCCCATATCAATAGGGGTCATTTCTTAAAGGAAAGAATTTGCTCCTGAGGAGCAAATTCTTTCCTTTAAGCCTTGACCCAACTTCTGGGCTTCAAAGTTGTCTCCCTTTGATAAATAGCGCAAAAATCTATTCCCATTCCCCTTAAGATACATCTTCAGGGGAGGCAACACTTTCCATTGTAATTAGTCTCCATTGTAAGTGGGTCAGTTTAGGAAAAAAATACAGGAAGTCACAAAAGTTGTTTCCCTTGCAAAAATGGCAGAAAATACAGATGACCGTTGTCATAACAACGGAATTTTTTCCCTATCATTTAGCTACTATAAAGAATCCCAATAAGGTACTGTTTGCTTAGGCCTATCTGTCCCAATACTTAGAATCATTATGGTAATTTCAGCACCAAGGCATAGTATGGATATCTTCGATTTTCTTTAAAATAATGTTTCATGTACTCATTATAGGCAATTATAATGCTACAAACCAAACATATTTTGAAGATAAAATAAGGAAATTATCACATATATACTAATATCTTCGGAACTTTTCCAACATGCTCAAGAACATAATCAAAACAGCCATGGTCAACCAGAGGTGTGTTCAACAACGCAAGCACCAGCCGAGCGATCATTTTGTTGCGTAAGTTCTGTAGGCAACAAAGTGAGCGCTCGGTCGGTGCCCGTGTTGTTAAATGCACCTCAGTCATTCATGACTGGTGTCTGTGCCATTAACACTTCCCTGTCCAAGTACTTACTCAAGATAAAAGCTGAGAGCAGAACAAAGACATTTCTCTGGTACATCGGTCTGTGTACTGATAATCTTGTCAATCAAGGCCACATCAGAATGTTGTATAAGAGAATCCAGTGTTTCACTCATTAACCTGTTGAAGCAAGTAAAATATTACTCTAGTCCGAGTTACCACTACTACCAGGGAAGCCATACTTTACTTGCATCTAGTATAAATTATCATTTTTCAGGACTTAACCCTTCTCTTGCTGAATATTCAGTTTAGCCACACCCATTTCTGACTCTGAACCAATCAGATTAAATGATGTAATTTATTCCTACAAATTCACAAACTGAATGTCAAACAGTGTAGATCCTGATCAGATGGCTTCTTCAGAAGCCATCTGATCTGGATCTACACTGTTTCCAAAGATAGGGGTTGTCGTGAACAGCAGGATAAGAGTTAAGTCTATCTATCAACCCTTGCTCTGCTGAATAAATTAATTTTGCCACACCCATTTGTGACTATCAACCAATCAAACAATTCCATTTAATTTCTTTCTATAAATTCACCTAATGAATGATAAACAGTAAAGCCCTTGGGCTATCTGATCTGGATTTACACTGTTTGTAAAGGTACAGCATATCCTGTTTCAGCAGGAAAATGGTTAATTCTGTTAAAAGGATGTTTTTGTATTGACCTTATTACAGATCTGTGGTGCCTGCCTCGGTAGCTCAGTCGGATGCACGTCTGAATGGTGATCAGGAGGATGCGGGTTCGATAAATGCCGGGGTTGGCAACATTCTTTCATGGTGATTGATCATGAAATCTTTTCTATGGTCATTCTCTCCATTCCGCTGATTCAAGAAGGGCAGTTGTCAGTTTCTGACGAAAGAAAGTGCACTGTATTGGTTAACCGCTTATGTATAAGCCTGCCAAGGAAAAGTGTGGATAAGTAAACTGACCGGCTCAAAAATGACCTAAAATAGTGTTGACTGGGCCGTTAAACTCCAATTCAAACAAACAAAACAAATCTGGGTCAGTTGTATTGGCCTAAGTGTGGCTATATTGGCCAGAGGCTTTGCAATAAGTGTGTACAGCCATCTAGAGGCAAAAACTGACTAGCCAGGATGAAAACTTTCATTTCATGATATTTTTATTCACGAATTATACATTTTCACTTCTACTGCTGTTCAAAATGATAAAATCTCTTATCACCATTTTGCAAACATATACAGCGAAAATTGACTATTAAAACCAAATAAAATCAAAACTAATTCTGCTTTCATGTTCAGTCGACACTTGTTATCTCAAACCCCAAGGGACTTGAGATTTTTCTTTGAGATAACAGTAATTTCAGATAAAAGGAGTTGAAATCTAAAAAGCATACAGCAAAACTAAAACAAGTGCCCAAAACTTAGTTTGAGCAGTTGTTTGAGATATCAATGTTTGAAATAAAGAGTGATTTCTACACCCAGTTTCTACCAGTAAAAGACCACCTTTGGGACTGTTCAAAAGTGGTCTTAAAGATCACTTTTGAACAGTCTAAAGATGGTCTGAATATATAATTTCTAGGAACTGGCTGCTGACAACCGGTTGTCACCAGCCTGTGAGGCTGCTGACAACCAGCTGATATAAAACTTGTTTACAATAATTAGGTTTTATTTGACATGATTTTAAAATAGATTTTTAAGGTATATTTGCTATCCTATGACAAACTGGGGCTGATACTAGCTGATGGAGAACAGGTTCAAACCATGAAATGTGGAAAAAATACTTGATGTTCTGAAGGATATGGTCTTCAGTCTGCAACAGTTTACTGTGGTTTTTGTTTGTTTGACAATTATTTCTGATTGGCCTCTTGTGACAAACAAGGTAATGGATGGAAAAGTATATTTGCCAGTATAAACTACCAGTATGTGTAGCTACATGTATCAGTTTGTCTGGAAAAAAATATGTAACAAATGAAAGCACTGGTGGCCAGTGGTGGATTGTTTATCTCCGAGTGTAGGCTGAACTTTGTCTTAAGATTCTTTCATTATATCATCTGCAATACTGATTAATGAGCTCAGTCCAATATTTGACAACCCTGGTACCCGAAAAGAAATTCACTGATACCAACTTCAGGACCGGGGGGTATGCCCCCTCAGAAGCCATTCAGATCACCACAACCATATATGTTATTGTTTCTTATGATAAGGCACAGTCACTGACACCTTAAGGTCTCCCTGGGTGGTATGCCTCACCCACTCCAGTTTCTAAGGCATGGAAAAATTAGCCCCAAAAATTTGGTCAAAAAGGGTCCACAGTTAAGTTCTGTCAGATGACTTAATTTGAAAATGGGGATTTAATAAAATATGGATATAAAATTTTGTAAGAGGGTTTCAAAGGGTCCCCTTGCCTGCATGCACCCCATTCCACATACACTTCATAAAAGGGTTAATAAATGTATCTCAGAAACCGTTCAGATCCCTGTCCCTAAACCATGTACACACATTCAGTAATACTGGTTCCCCAGGGGTATGCTCCACATCTCCAGTTCAAATGAGGCCACCAGAGTGAAACTGTAGATTTTCTTTTGCTCCAGCATTTCATGCCAGTGAGTCCTCATCATTGAGCTATTTCTGAAACAGTTTTGTTTATTTGAATTCAGGTTTAAAGTCCATGTCAACACTATTCAGGTCATTAAATTGGAGATGTTTGTTCCTATTTTGTGGGACTTTTACCCCACATTGAGATGAAATGACATCTCAAGCCCAGCCATCCAATGGAACCAATGTAGGATTTATATGCATGGTTGGTCCAACTCAGACTACTTTGCCTGGTCAGGCTTAGACCTTCTAAGCAGTTTACTAGTACCGGTACTCATGTGCGGTCGGTTTCATCTCTTTGTGGGAGCATCATGTAGCCCAATCTATTTCTCCAAGCCCAGATGTGCGGGGGCCAGATTATTTCTGTACTAGTTTGATGTTTATGTTCTCAGAGAAGTTGCACTGTTGAGTGTGGGCTTACACCTCAGAAACTGCTCAGATCCCCACCCAAACCCTTAAGATACCGATCACAACAGTTGTCGTCTGTTTTGACATCTTCTGGTGGCTTTAAAAGTCATTGTTGTAAACAGTGTGGACCCAGATCTGTAGGTGCAGTCCGATCAGAGTTCACACTGTTTGCCTGTACACAAAAATATTTTTATCCGCACGCTTTTAAAAAAAGCGTTCGGGGATATTGTGAACGCCTCCGTCTGTCTCACCGTCTCTCCGTCACGCTATCTCCTCCTTAACCACTGGTCGAAATGTAACCAAATTTGGTACACAGCTTCCTTACATGATGAGGGCGTGCAACGTCACATTTATTTTTGGCCCTGCCCCCAGGGGCCTTGGGGAGGGGTCAAAAGGTCAAATATCAATTAAATTCAATTTCAAAGTCAATTTTATAGATTTTGAAACCAAACTTTGCATAAGTAATGATTGATGATATATGTAACACATATTGAACAGGATTTTGGCTGCGACCCCTGGGTCATGCCCAAGGGGTCGGACTTGGGGGTGGGGTCATGGGGTAAAATACAAATTTTACCGAATATAGTCATATGGAATATCAAATTGAAGGGGGTGATTAGTAGAATACAATACAAGTAAAATTTTTACCCTGGGGTCAGATTGGGGCCCTGGGAGAGGGATCAAAGGTCAACATTTAAGTTTGTTGGAACATAGTCATGTGGCATATCAAATTGAAGGGCATTTTTGTTTTTGGTTTTACAACCCTTTCAAGATTATTTCACTCATATCGAGCCGATCGTTATTCAGAGGTGGGCGAAAACCGGAGTACCCAGAGAAAAACCACCTGACCTTCCGTTGCAGAACTTGGCGTCTCAGGTTACCCGAACGAGGCTCGAACCACAGGGGTGAGAGACCTAATGATCAAGAGTCAGCGCTCTTAACCACTAGGCCACGGAGGCCCATTAAATTGAAGGGCATGATTAGTAAAATATAATACAGGTAATATTTTGACCCTGGGGATAAATTAGGGCCCAGGGTGAGGGGTTTTCGGTACTTGGTCCCTCGGTAGAAAGCGTGGGGATTTGCGATGGCGTGCCATCGACAGTATTCTGGTTTAAAATGTTTGCAAGAATACAGCAGACAATACAAACAGATGACATTTTGGATGCATGTTTTGTGACATCTTAGGGGCTAAATCATTTATGTTCATTGGTGCTGTTCCTTATGATGAGGAACATTCAATGGCATCAACCCAGTATCCCCTTTAGGAATGCCTCGATCACACACTCCAGTTCACTGTTGATTAAATATCTTGGAACCTGTTCAGATCCTCACTGTTAAATGATATACATGTACATTGTTGTTTCTTATGATAAGATGCATCCATTTCTACTGACAAGGCAATCCCCATGGGGCATGCCTCACCCCTCCAGTTCACATAAAGCTTAATATCTTGGAAAATATTTGGAAAACGTTCAGATCCCCATGCCTAAATCTTAAATTTCACAGATATGGAGTTCACATTGGAGTTCATTTAAGCATTGGGAGTTTGTCTGGGAGACTATAATTGGTAGATCAGTTATAGCCAACATTACTGAACCTCTTATAGTTCTTGAGAAATAAACCTGACCATTAGGGTGAAAGCTAGGGTGGTTGCAAATGTTGACTCCTTGACGAACTGATGGAAAACCGGACGCCTATCAGTGAACCATGAAATGTAGGTGAAGGTCAAATATGGATGCTTGCATGTAAGTTGTCATCCCCAGACACAAGTTTGTACCAAGTATCATTAATGAAGCTCCTATAGTTCTTGAGAAATAAACTTGACCATTCGGGTGAACGCTAGGCTGGTCCCAATATTTTACAAAGTCAGTGAACCATGAAATGTGGGTCAAGGTCAAATATGGATGCTTGCATGTAAGTTGCCATCCCCAAACACAAGTTTGTACCAAGTATCATTAATGAAGCTCTTATAGTTCTTGAGAAATAAACTTGACCATTCGGGTGAACACTAGGGTGGTCACAAATGTTGACGCCTTGACAAACGGACGAACGAACGAAAAACTGGGCTAATAGCAGACGTGACAAAAACTTGTGACTATAATTGTTTGTTTTTGTTTGATTCGAGGTTTAACGTCCCCGTCAACACTGTAAAGGTCATTTTGGATGCATTGCTTCCAATTTTGTTGGGGTTTTACCCGACATTGAGATGAAATGACATCTCAAGACGTGTTGCCAAATGAAACCAATATGGTTTATAAGAATGGACAGTCAGACTCGCACCGCTTTGCCTGGGCAGGCGTAGATCCTCTAAGCGGTTTACCAGTACTCGTGTGCAGTCGGTTTCAGCTCTGCGTGGAAGCATCATGCAGCCCATCTATACTACTCAAAGTTTGATAGGGATCACTTTTTATGTACCAAATTTTGCACAGAAAATTTATAAGTTCTTGACAGAATTTGTACTAGGTATATTGATAAATATCTTAAGCAGAAAATCGTGTGCAGTTCAGTACTCATAAAAGTGTACACTTCTCACAATTCGCAAATGAATTCATGCACCCCCAAAATCTTGCGTAGCACTGCTTTCCAACAGACCAATCAAACTTGTCAGTGTTCCTTTATCAAGCGTAAAAAGGACTTCATTTGATTTGTGAAACACTAAAATGCCTAGGGGGACAATTAAGAAACCGTCTGAGCCCCGACGAAATGAATCGTTGCGTCGGAATGTTGGAATCTTGCGTCTCTCAACGTCGTGTTGCTGGGATTCTGAATGTGTCTCAGAGCCTGGTTTCACGAATGTGGAGTCGGCATCTTACCCACGGAAATCCTTCACACAGCCGCGGCGGGGTCGAGAAAGGGCTACAACTCAACGTCAGGGCCGTTTCTTGTTGATTCAGTCTCGACGTCAACGGTTCCTGAACGCTACGCGTTTGCATAACGAGCTTATGAATGGAACTGGAGTACGAATTTCTACACAAACTGTCAGAAACGGACTCCACAAGTTCGGACTTAATGCCATGAGGCCTGCTGTACGTGTCCCGTTGACGAGACAGCACGTGCTAGACCGGTTAGACTTTGTCAGAACTCACGTCAGGTGGACGGTTCGTGACTTGACGCCAGTACTGTTTACTGAGGGGTCCAGATTCTGTCTAGACTTCACTTATAAACGTCAATTAGTGTGGCGAATGTCTAAACAGCGATTCGATGACTTGAATGTGGCAGAGAATGATCGCTATGGAAAGGGGTCAGTCATGGTTTGGGCTGGGATAAGCGTGAACGGTAAACCTGACTTGTACGTCGTTGAAAACGGAACGTTAATGGAAGTGAGGTACTGTAATGAGATTCTTGATGAGTTTGTGAGACCATATGCAGATGCTATCGGCCCGGACTTTATTCTGATGGATGATAATGCCCGTCCCAACCCTGCCAACGTCACTGATTCCTACCTGGAACGTGAGACAATCGTTCGTATGGACTGGCCTGCTCGGTCACCGCACTTAAATCCGATTGAGCATGCGCGGGACATGCTACAGAGTGCTGTTTCAGCCCGACCTGTGCATCCGAGGACTTTACAGGAGCTCAAAGATGCATTGAATGCTGAATGAAAGCTGATTTCACAAAACCGAATACAGACTCAGATTACGAGCATGCGCAAGCGATGTCGTGCTGTAATTGATGCCCTTGTACGCCATACACGTTATTAAGCACGTTTGTCTAAACAAATTTGGAAATTTGTGAAAAATCAGTTGTCCAAATCCCTTCGTGTTACGGCAAATTTTGGGGGTGCCAAGACGTTTGCTGTTGTCACGCTTGAATGCAGTACCAGTTGACAAAATTAATCACTAGGTTTTATGAAGGATACGTTTTCTATCATTATGTATCAAATTTGGATTCTGCTGATTAATTTATCCAAAAATTATTTTGCATTAAAAAAGTGATCCCTATCAAACTTTGAGTAGTATATTTCTTCAAGATCCTATGGGCGGGGGCCAATTGTGACTATAATAGGAATTTTGTATAGCATTTTTGCATTCAAGAGCACATATCTAGTCTCATAAAACAGAGCTTTGACAGAATATCTTCCATTATTTAGCAGTCTCCAATCACTGCCAAACTTGTCAGCCAAAAGGGGGACATTTTACAATTCTGTTCTTGATAGAGAAATGTTGTGGGTTTTCACAAAGGTGGGAAGTGTAAATATTTAACAAAATTCACAAATTGCAAATAAAGTGATATATTTTTCAAATTTTGCATAATTTGGCAGCATGCAAAAGATATTAATATCTTATCAATGTGTTTCTGCAACTTACCGTAACAATTTTATGCCTCAACCTTAAGTTAATTATCTTGGCTGATATGGAATTATTCAACCCACCCAGACCTCACCATAATTTTTTTTAACTAAATTAAAAATATCTAATGATAATTTCTGGACTTCCCTTTTTATTCACATCTATGTGGTTAAATTTTGATCACATAAAGCAGATACTGCTGCAGATTTATATTTGTTCTAACAATATCAGTATGCAACCTGATGTTATTAATCAAGTAATTTCGTATTGGCCCAGTTACAGGTCCGAGGTCTGCTGTATTGGCCCGAGGCCAATACAGCTGACCGAGCACCTGTAATTGGGACAATGCAAAATTACTTGATTAATAACAATTTTATTAATTGACATCATTCAAAACATGATTATTGATTTTTGACCTCAGTGTTAATATGGATGACCTCCGAACAATACAGGATAGTTAATTAATAATAAACCATAAAGACTCTAAGAAGCACACCCAAAAAGGTTTATAGGAAAGATAAAGTCATTCAGGATAGCATATCAATTAAGAACAAAAGAAAAAAAAAACGATTAAATTCAGGTTTTATACAGCTGGTTGTCAGCAGCCTCACAGGCTGGTGACAACCGGTTGTCAGCAGCCTCACAGGCTGGTGACAACCAGTTGTCTGTAGCCTCACAGGATGGTGACAACCGGTTGTCAGTAGCCGTCGCCTAATTTCTACTGTATCTGTTGTGAGAGATTGTATCACGAGTTGTATTCAGAACTGCTGGTAGAATCCCAGTTTTTGTATGAATTCGAAAGGAACAAAGATTATGTTATGAAACCATTTAACCAGTCCTGTGCTTAAATTCAGATGAAAGTAGAAATTGACCATATGTACTCATGGTCTCATGCTATTTATAAGGAGGAAGATTCCATTTGGTACAATATGGGTTAAGCATGCTTGTAAACAGGCCTCATACTGACTAAGCTTTTCCATGCCTGAAAGGCCCGATTTTGCAGCAATAACCCTTATTGTGCTGAACCCGATGAACATTACCTTTGCAAACAGTGTAGATCCAGATCAGATGGCTTCTGAAGAAGCCACCTGATCAGGATCTACACTGTTTGGCATTCAGTTTATGAATTTGTAGCAATAAATTACATCAAGTAATTTGATTGGTTGATAGACAGAAATGGGTGTGGCTTAAATGAATATTCAGCAAGATAAGGGTTAAGTATGCTTGTAAAACCTTATCTGGTACTATGATGTGTCCTTTAGTGGTTTTAATCCTTGTCCTGCTGATTAACCCATTCTGTACCAAATGGAATCTTCCTGCTTATATATAGCAGGAGTTCATTTCAAAATTTAGGGGTATCAGGTTGTGTTTTCTTCAAAATTTATAACGAAAATGGCTGAACTTTTTGCAAACAGTGTAGGCCCTGATCAGATGCCCCATTCTGCGGCATCTGATCTGGGCCTGCGCTGTTTGCCAAATACCCATTTTGGGGTTTCTGATACTAAATAGGTTTTTGTTTTTGTTTGATTTGAGGTTTAACGTCCCCGTCAACACTGTAAAGGTCATTTTGGAGACGTTGCTTCCAATTTTGTGGGACTTTTACCCCACACTGAGATGAAATGACATCTCAAGCCCTGTCGCCCAATGAAACCAATAGGGTTTATCAGCATGGACGGTCTGCCTCGCACCACGGTTCCTGGACAGGCTTAGATCCTCTAAGCGGTTTACCAGTACTAGTGTGGAAGCATCATGCAGCCCATATATTTCTTCAAGCCCCTATGAGCGGGGGCCGATACTAAATGGGTTAAAACATTTTTGAAACACCCATTTCAGACTATCAACCAATCACACCACTTGTGATTAGTCATTTAAAATTGCAAACTTAATGACAAAAAAATGTACATCATGATAAAATGGCTTCTTCAGAGCCATCTGATCTGGATTTACAATGTTTGCATAGGTAGGGGTTGTCGTGTTAGCAGGACAAGTGTAACAACTACATCAAGCCAAGCTTGCAAAAAAGAATATATACTTTTAAAAACAGAATATGACACATTCAGTAGAAAAACTACACACCCGGGAGGAATACACTTCATATCAATCAACTGTTTCACTTCCGCACTGGGCCAAAACTTTTTCTCTGCAAGACATCTCTGTATTAGCTGTATCATGTGACCACTTGTCAACCAATGGCTGTTCTCTGCATTACTGAGGGCAAAGGTCAAGTTTTTGAAAGCCTCCTTGAACTTTGGATGAGACTGAAAATAAAAAAAGGTATTTTAAACATGTTAATTTACTATGAAACAATGGGAAGTTTTTCTTGCATTTGGTTTTCAAGGCCACATACCGGTATATCAAGCACGTCTAATGCTAATGATTGGCTACTACAAGAAGTACACATTTCTCGTATTTTGCACTTAATTATTTTTCTGTCACTGAAACATAACAGAAAGACTTTGAACCAAATTCTTTTTACAGCAATCCCATGTACAAATTCAAGGCATTTCAACACCATTGAAGAGATTTCTTTTAAATCAAAATTGTCTCATTTACTTCAGAACCCCCATGTAAACTGTTTTCTGAGTGAATGGCTATATATCCAGACTGGTTCACTGAGAAGTGAAAACTGTATACTGAGTGAGTGTCTATCCAGACTGGTTCACTGAAAACTGTATTCTGAAAGAGTGGCTGTTCAGACCTGTATTCTGAGTTGGTGGCTATCGAGACTGTTTCACTGAAAACTGTATTCTGAGAGAGGTTATCCAGACTGTTTCACTGAAAACTGTATTCTGAGTTAGTGACTATCGAGACTTTCACTGAAAACTGTATTCTGAGTTAGTGTCTATCGAGACTGTTTCACTGAAAACTGTATTCTGAGTTACTGTCTATCGAGACTGGTTCACTGAAAAGTGTATTCTGAAAGAGTGGCTATTCAGACTGGTTCACTGAAAACTGTATTCTGAAAGAGTGGCTATTCAGACTGGTTCACTGAAAACTGTATTCTGAGTTAGAGACTATCGAGAATTTTTTCACTGAAAACTGTATTCTGAGTGAGTATCTATCCAGACTGGTTCACTGAAAACTGAATTCTGTGTTAGTGGCTATCAAGACTGTTTCAGTGAAAACTGTATTCTGAGTGAGTGGCTATCTAGACTGTTTCACTGAAAATTGTATTCCGAGTGAGTGGCTATCAAGACTGTTTCACTGAAAACTGAATTCTGTGTTAGTGGCTATCGAGACTGTTTCAGTGAAAATTGTATTCTGAGTGAGTGGCTATCTAGACTGTTTCACTGAAAATTGTATTCTGAGTGAGTGGCTACTCAGACAGGTTCATCGAAAACTATCCTGAGTGAGTTGCTATACAGAATGGTTTGAGTCTTTAAATATGGCATGTCCAAGGTCATATTTTCACTTGACACAGCTTATTTTGTCATACTACCACTTCTGTGGCTAGTTGTTCAAAGCTTACAAAGTCAATAGTTAACCTCTCAATAAAACTTCATTTAATATGGTAAATATGTGATATTTTTGCTGCAAACATGTGAGCAGCTTTAGCATTTGCAAAAGCTACTCACATTTTTTCAGCAAAAACATCAAGAGTATAGGATTTTGGATTTGCTAGAACAGTTAACATTTTGGCCACTAATGAGCTTGTTAAGAAAACAAAGCTTTGAAACACTAGGTACAGCAAAACAACGGATGTTCTTCAAATAAAAAATATAGCTCATGCAATTTGATATGACATTGGCGACCTCTATTACCATAATTTCACACCCGACTGAATGCATATATTTATCTTCACCATTTTCCGAAGAGGCTGATATTATTATTTAATACATAGAGGTCGGTAAACGGGTCGCAGTTCACGAGATGACGAAAATTCACGAGAAGATTACGAAAGCCGACCTATTAGACTATAACATTGATTAATTTATTCTTTGCAAAAAGGTCAGTCTCATGTCAAATTGCACCAACTATACAAGTGTGCAGCCAACTAACTGTTTTTTTTTTGTTTTTTTTTTGTTTGATTTGAGGTTTACAGTGTCCCCATCAACACTGTATACATCATTTTGGAGACATTGCTTACAATTTTGTGGGACTTTTCACCCGACAATGAGATGAAATGGCATCTCAAGCCCTTTTGCCCAATGAAACCAATAGGGTTTATAACCTTGGATGGTCCGACTCGCACCCCTTTTCCTGGGCAGGCTTAGATCCTCTTAAGTGGTTTACGAGTACTCCTGTGAGGTTGGTTTCAGCTCTGCATGGCAGCATCATGCAGTCCATCTATTTCTTCAAGCCCCAATGGGTGGGGGCAGCCAACTAACTGGTATGACTTCTTGCAAGACGCTACCTCCAAGTCTATTCCATGTCTTGAAATCTGTTTGTGATTTAACAGCCAAGTCAACACTATTTAGGTCATATCGAGCTGGTTAGTTTACCAAACCACACCATTCCTACGTAGGCTTATATATGTAAGTGGTTAACCAGTACAGTCCACATTCTCTTCCCAGAACATGATAACTGCCATTCTTGATTCATAGAAAGGGAGCCAATGAACCTGAAAATATTTCATGAACTTTTTCCACAAAAGACTGTTACCGACCCCAAGCAGCAAAGGCTCTGTCAAGACTGTACATATGCAATAAGTACCCATTTCTCAAATATGTATGTTGTAGGTACTCATTGGAAACACCTTGCCGAGGCTCTTCTAATGAGTACCCACAACATATGTTTTCATCCAGAAATAAGAAAAGTACAGGGGTATAAGTACTTTTCGGATGAAGAAAGCACCTTATCTGGAGCTAGGGTAAGGTTTGCTGAATCCTACCCACTTTTGATAATTTTCAATACTATGACAGTATCCAGTTTGATACAGAACATATATAGCTGGGACATGACAATAGGAAAAAGACTTACTATTCTGTCATCTAACACAGCATTAAATAGGTTTGATAGATTGGTAGACTTCTGTGGTGAACTGTCTCTCTACAAAACATAGGATTACTCAAGTCATATCATAGTTCCAAAGCTAATTAACCCATTTTGTACCGGAAACCCCAAAATAGGTACGCTGGCAAACAGTGCAGGCCCAGATCAAACACCGCAGAATGCGCCGTCTGATCAGGGCCTCCACTGTTTGCTAAAAGTTCAGTCATTTTCCAAATCAATTTTGAAGAAAACATAACCTGACACCCCTAAATTTTTAAATGGACTCCTGCTGTAGATAAGAAGGAAGATTCCATTTGGTACAAAAAGGGTTAAGGGATATTTTTGTGTTTTCCGGTTTTTTTTTTTTGGAACATTTGTTAGTGATACAAAGGAAATTAAATTCTATTGTTCTAATACTTTGCTGAAAGTCTACTTGTAGTACATGTACAGGCCAATGTATACATGTTAGTTACAATGCCTTTGCTTTCTTTGGGAAGTGAATGCATGCTTGCTTAACCCATTGCATGTGGAAAACCCCTTAAGGGGTACCTTGGCAAACAGTGCTGGCCCAGATCAGACGCCACAGAATGCGCACAGCAATGGTTCTGATCAGGGCCTGCACTATTTGCTAACAGAATTTTTCTTCAAAAATAGAATAAAAACAAAACAAGAGGGCCATGATGGCCCTGGATCGCTCACCTGATCCATATGATAGAGTAACAAGTGGGCCTCAGGGAGGGCCATTATTGACCCCAGGGCTACAATGTGCATAATGTTGAGGGAGGTCTAAAGAGGTGAAGCTTCATACCAAATATCAACAAAGGCTATAATTTGAACAATCTTGGCAAAGGTCCACTAGATGAAGCCACACACCAAATATCAAAGACCTGGGCCTTGGGGTTTCAGAGAAGAAGATTTTTTAAAGATATTCCCTACATTAGCCTTTGTAAAACCAAATGGCCCCGAGCGGGGGCATTTTTGGCCTCAGGGCCATAATTTAAACAATCTTGATAGAGGTCCACTAGATGAAGCTTCACACCAAATATCAAAGACCTGGGCCTTGCTGTTTCAGAGAAGAAAATTTTCAAAGATTATTTCTATATATTAGTCTATGTAAAACCAAAGGGCCCCGGAGTGGGGGCTATAATTTGAACAATCTTGGTACAGGTCCACTAGATGAAGCTCCATACCAAATATCAAAGGCACGGGTCTAGTGGTTTCAGAGAAGAAGATTTTTAAAGATTTCCCTATTTAAGTCTGTGTAAAACCAAAAGGTCTCGGGGCGGGGGCGTTTTTGGCCCCAGGGCTAATAGCCTATAATTTGAACAATCTTGATAGAGGTCCACTAGATGAAATTTCACACCAAAAATATCAAAGACCTAGGCCTTGTGGTTTCAGAGAAGAAGATTTTTAAAGATTTTCCCTATATAAAGTAGAAGTAAAACAAAGATCAGGAATCGATACAATTAACTTACTCCAACCATCAAAGACACCAAAGGGAAAGAAATACAAACATTAAGCGACCAGACCATAATGGAAACCTAAACAAAAGAAGGCCATAAGGACAGTTACTTTCCCACAAAATGGCCATATGGCCATCCAAAATTAAAAGACACAAGTGATACACACAGTAAGTAACAAACAACAACATGAATAAATCGCCACAGAAGAACCGCCTTGGAACGGTCAGCGGAAAGATTTCCACTGGGGGGCTTAAATCTATTTTACATGGCCACAATCCTCACCCTTACTTCCCCCGTGATTTAGACAAATAATTTGTTCAGTCCGCATGAAGGCCTCCTAACTCATCAGTGCAACATCTCCGTGAACACAAATAATCAAAGAACCACAGAGGTGAGACAACGGTGAGGACTCAACAGCAAGAAACCACTGAAATGCTGGAGCAAAAGAAAACCAACAGTTAGACTCTATAAGTTATAAGTCTATGTAAAACCAAAGGGCCCCCGAGACAGGGGTGTTTTAGGTCTCAGGGCTATAATTTGAACAATCTTGGTAGAGGTACACTAGATGAAGCTTCATACCAAATATCAAAGACCTAGGCCTTCTGGTTTCAGAGAAGAAGATTTTTCAAGATTTTCCCTATATAAGTCTATGTAATACCAAAGGGCCCCGGAGCGGGGGCATTTTTGGCCCCAGGGCTATAATTTAAACAATCTTGGTAAAGGTCCACAAGATGAAGCTTCATACCAAATATCAAAGACCTAGGCCTTGTGGTTTCTGAGGAGAAGATTTTTAAAGATTTTCCCTATATAAGTCTATGTAAAACCAAAGGGCCCCGAGGCGGGGGCATTTTTGGTCTCAGGGCTATAATTGAACAATTTTAGTAGAGGTCCACTAGATGAAGCTTCATACCAAATATCAAAGACCTAGGCCTTGTGGTTTCCGAGAAGAAGATTTTTCAAGATTTTCCCCTCTATAAGCCCATGTAAAACCAAAAGGCCCCAGGGTGGGGGCATTTTTGGCCTCAGCACTATAATTTGAACAATATTGGTAGGGGTCCACCAGATGAAGCTTCATACCAAATATCAAAGACCTGGGCCTTGCGGTTTCAGAGAAGATTATTAAAGATTTTCCCTATATAAGGGGGGGGGGTGTAACTGGGCCTTGTGGGGTGAAGCTTCATACCAAATATCAAAAACATGGGCCTAATAGTTTCAGAGAAGAAAATTTTTAAAGATTTTCCCTATATAAGTCTATGTAAAACCAAAAGGCCCCGGGGTGGGGGCATTTTTGGCCCCAGGGCCTGGGCCTTGTGGGGTGAAGCTTCATACCAAATATCAAAGACATGGGCCTTACAGTTTCAGAGTAGAAAATTTTTAAACATTTTTCCCTATAAAAGCCCATGTAAAACCAAAGGGCCCCAGAGCGGGGGCATTTTGGCCCCAGCACTATAATATGAACAATCTTGGCAGGGGTCCACTAGGTAAAGCTTCATACCAAATATCAAAGACCTGGGCCTAGCGGTTTCAGAGAAAAAGATTTTTAAAGATTTTCCCTATATAAGCCCATGTAAAACCAAAAGGCCCCGGGGCGGGGGCATTTTTGGCCCCAGCACTATAATTTGAACAATTTTGGTAGGGGTCCACTAGATGAAGCTTCATACCAAACATCAAAGACCTGGGCCTTGTGGTTTCAGAGAAGAAGATTTTTAAAGATTTTCCCTATATAAGCCCATGTAAAACCAAAGGGCCCCGGGGCGGGGGATTTTTGGCCCCAGCACTATAATTTGAACAATCTTGGCAGGGGTTCACTACATGAAGCCTCATACCAAATATCAAAGACCTGGGCATTGCGGTTTCAGAGAAAAAGATTTTTCAAGATTTTCCATATATAAGTCTATGTAAAACCAAAGTGCCCCAGAGCGGGGGCATTTTTGGCCCTAGGGCTATAATTTGAGCAACCTTGGTAGGGGTCCACTAGGTGAAGCTTCATACCAAATATCAAAGATCTGGGCCTTGAGGTTTAAGAGAAGAAGATTTTTAAAGATTTTCCCTATATAAGCACATGTAAAACCAAAAAGCCCTGCTGGGGCCGGGGGGGGGGGGGGGGGGGGGGGACCTGGGCCTTGTGGGGTGAAGCTTCATATCAAAGACAAGGCATAACGGTTTCAGAGAAGAAAATTTTTAAAGATTTTCCCTATATAAGCCCATGTAAAACCAAAGGGCCCCAGAGCGGGGGCATTTTTGACCCAAGGGCTTTAATTTGAACAACCATGGTTGGGGTCCACTAGGTGAAGCTTCATACCAAATATCAAAGACCTTGGCCTTGCGGTTTCAGAGAAGAAGATTTTTCAAGATTTTCCATATATAAGTCTATGTAAAACCAAAGGGCCCCGGAGCGGGAGCATTTTTGACCCAAGGGCTTTAATTTGAACAACCATGGTTGGGGTCCACTAGGTGAAGCTTCATACCAAATATCAAAGACCTGGGCCTTGCGGTTTCAGAGAAGAAGTTTTTTTAAGATTTTCCCTGTATAAGCCCATGTAAAACCAAAAGGCCCAGGGGCGTGGTGGTGGGGGGGGGGGGGAACCTGGGCCTTGTGGGGTGAAGCTTCATACCAAATATCAAAGACATGGGCCTTACGGTTTCAGAAAAGAAAATTTTTAAAGATTTTCGCTATATAGGCCCATGTAAAACCAAAGGGCCCAAGGGCCCAAGAGCGGGGCCATTTTTTGCCCCAGCACTATAATTTGAACAATCTTGGTAGGGGTCCACTAGGTGAAGCTACATACCAAATATCAAAGACTTGGGCCTAGCGGTTTTAGAGAAGAAGATTTTTTACGATTTTCCCTATATAAGCCCATGTAAAATCAAAGGGCCCCGGGGTGGGGCGCATTTTTGGTCCCAGGGCTATAATTTGAACAATCTTGGTAGGGGTGTACTAGGTGAAGCTTCATACCAAATATCAAAGACCTGGGCCTTGCGGTTTCAGAGAAGAAAATTTTAAAAGATTTTCCATATGTAAGCCCATGTAAAACCAAAGGGCCCCAGAGCAGGGGCATTTTTGGCCCCAGCACTATAATTTGAACAATCTTGGCAGGGGTCCACTAGATGAAGCTTCATACCAAATATCAAAGACCTGGGCCTTGCGGTTTCAGAGAAGAAGATTTTTTAAGATTTTCCCTATATAAGCCCATGTAAAACAAAAGGGCCCCTGGGCGGGGGCATTTATTGGCCCCAGCACTATAATTTGAACAATCTTCGTAGGGGTCCACTAGATGAAGCTTCATACCAAATATCAAAGACCTGGGCCTTACGGTTTCAGTGAAGAAGATTTTTAAAGATCTTCCCTATATAAGCCCATGTAAAACCCAAGGGCCCCAGAGCGGTAGCATTTTTGGCCCCAGCACTATAATTTGAACAATCTTGGTGGGGGTCCACTAGATGAAGCGTTACCAAATATCAAAGACCAGGGCCTTACGGTTTCAGAGAAGAAGATTTTTAAAGATTTTCCCTATATAAGCCCATGTAAAACCAAAGGGCCCTGGAGCGGGGGCATTTTTGGCCCCAGCACTATAATTTGAACAATCTTGGTGGGGGTCCACTAGATGAAGCTTCATACCAAATATCAAAGACCTGGGCCTTGCGGTTTCAGAGAAGAAAATTTTAAAAGGTTTTCCCTATGTAAGCCCATGTTAAACCACCAAAGGGCCACGGATCGGGGGCATTTTTGGCCCCAGCACTATAATTTGAACAATCTTTGTAGGGGTCCACTAGATGAAGCTTCATACCAAATATCAAAGACCTGGGCCTTGCGGTTTCAGAGAAGAAGATTTTTAAAGATTTTCCCTATCTAAGCCCATGTAAAACCAAAGGGCCCAGGGGCGGGGGCATTTTTGGCCCCAGCACTATAATTTGAACAAACTTGGTAGGGGTCCACTAGATGAAGCTTCATCCAAATATCAAAGACCTGGGCCTTAGGGTTTCAGAGAAGAAGATTTTTAAAGATCTTCCCTATATAAGCCCATGTAAAACCAAAGGGCCCCAGAGCGGGGGCATTTTTGGCCCCAGCACTATAATTTGAACAATCTTGGTAGGGGGCCACTCGTTGAAGCTTCATATCAAAGATCAAAGACCTGGGCCTTGCGGTTTCAGAAGAAGATTTTTAAAGATTTTCCCTATATTAGCCTTTGTAAAATCAAAGGGGCCCAGGGCGGGGGCATTTTTGGCCCCAGCATTATAATTTGAACAATCTTGGTAAGAATCCACTAGATGAAGCTTCAGACCAAATATCAAAGACCTGGGCCTTACGGTTTCAGAGAAGAAGATTTTTAAAGATTTTCCCTATATAAGCCCATGTAAAACCAAAGGGCCCCGGAGCGGGGGCATTTTTGGCCCCAGCACTATAATTTGAACAATCTTGGTAGGGGTCCACTAGATGAAGCTTCAGACCAAATATCAAAGACCTGGGCCTTACGGTTTCAGAGAAGAAGATTTTTAAAGATTTTCCCTATATAAGCCCATGTAAAACCAAAGGGCCCTGGAGCGGGGGCATTTTTGGCCCCAGCACTATAATTTGAACAATCTTGGTGGGGGTCCACTAGATGAAGCTTCATACCAAATATCAAAGACCTGGGCCTTGCGGTTTCAGAGAAGAAAATTTTAAAAGATTTTCCCTATGTAAGCCCATGTTAAACCACCAAAGGGCCACGGAGCGGGGGCATTTTTGGCCCAAGCACTATAATTTGAACAATCTTGGTAGGGGTCCACTAGATGAAGCTTCATACCAAATATCAAAGACCTGGGCCTTGCGGTTTCAGAGAAGAAGATTTTTAAAGATTTTCCCTATATAAGCCCATGTAAAACCAAAGGGCCCTGGAGCGGGGGCATTTTTGGCCCCAGCACTATAATTTGAACAATCTTGGTAGGGGTCCACTAGTTGAAGCTTCATACCAAATATCAAAGACCTGGGCCTTTTGGTTTCAGAGAAGAAGATTTTTTAAGTTTTTGGTGAAAAAAGTCTATTTTTGGCCCCAAAAACCAAGATGTGCAACGGACCGGAACCAATTGAACAACTTTGAAAGGGGACCACCTAAGGATCATTCCTGTGAAGTTTGGTCAAAATCCGATCAGTGGTTAAGGAGGAGATGTCGTTTAAAGAAATTGTTTACGGACGCACGGACGCACTGACGCACGGACGCACTGACGCACGACGGACGAAAAGTGATCCCATAAGCTCACCTCGTCACTACGTGACGGTGAGCTAAAAATAGGCCTGACACCCCTTACACGACAAATGGAACATATAGCAATGGAAGAGTCCACTAGTATACAATGGGTTAAGACAAGTTGCTTGATTTATAGAAGTGGCCACGATGACAGGTTTTACTATATCTAATACATCTCCATAAACTGATCACAACATAAAGATCAGGGTCCAGTTGTTCAAAACTAACAAAGCCATAACAAAACCTCTGTCAACAGTCACCTCTGTTCAGCAGACACAACTAGAATTTGTTTTTTCTATAAAAACACAAATGTCTCCCCCGTTTTTGACTGCTAAGTATAACCTTGACATTATAGGTATTAAGCTGGGTCTTGTGTGCAACACATCATCTAATGAAGATGAACATTGCTGCATAGTAACTTTAAAAATGTTCATAGAAAAATAAAAAAGTTATTGGCCGTAAAGAAAAAAGCACTTTTTACCTTTGACCTCTAAGTATGACCTTGACCTTTGCGGTACAACACATCGTCTCATGATGGTTAACGTTTCTGCCAAGTAATTTCATAATCAATCAAAGAATAAGGAAGTTATTGACTGTCCTTTTTTTTACCTTTGACCTCTAGGTATGACCTTGACATTGGAGGTATGGACCTTGGTCTTGCACATGACTCATGGTCTAATGACGGTGAACATTTATGCATGGTTACTTTATAAAGTCCATCCAGAAATAAAAAGTTAATGACTGGACACAAAAAAAAACAAAACTTTTTTTACCTCTGACCTCTTAGTATGACCTTGATCTTGGAGGTACCGACCTGGGTCTAGCGTGCACCACATCCTCTCATGATGGTTAACATTTCTGCCAAGTAATTTCACAATCTATCCAGGAAGAAGAAAGTTATTGACTGAACACTAAAAAAGGCCCTTTTTGTCCTTTGACCTTTTGTCCTTGACATTTGAGGTACCAACTTGGGTCATGCACACAACACATCGTCTCATGGTGGTTAACATTTCTGCCAATTAATTTCAAAATCCATCTAAAAACTAGAAATGGTGTTTGTAAAACACAATGCCCCAAACCTTTGCTTGTCCCTAGATGGCAAAATATTCAACAAATATTGTTAAAGACTCAAAAACATACAACAAGAATTCTGCCGAAGGCTATGTCGCACCTGAGTGCATGTGTGCATGCATGTTTTCTTATGGCATGCATTAATGCGTGAGTGCATGCCTTCATGTGCATGCATGTGTGTGTGTGTGTGTGTGTGTGTGCATGTGTAAGTGCATAAGTGTGCATGCCTGCATGTGCATGCATGTGTGTGTGTGCCTGTGTGAGTCCATAAGTGTGCATGCATGTGTGAGTACCTGCATGTATGCATGCAAGCATCAGTGTGTGTGTGTGCATGCATGCATGTGCATTTGTATGTGGGTGTGCAAGCATAAATGAGTGATTGTGTATGAGCATACATGTTTGAGTGTAAATGCATGTGTGTGTGCATGCATGCATGTGTAAGTGTTGTGGGCCGGGTTGAGGTGGGTTGTCGTGGGATGGGGTGTTGTGGGTAGGGTGTCATGTGGCGGGGTCGGTAGGGTGGGGTCGGGTGGGGTAGGGTAGGGATATATGCATGCATGTATGTGTGTGTGTGTGTGTGTGTGTGTGTGTGTGTGTGTGTGTGTGTGTGTGTGTGTGTGCATAGTGAGTGCATAAGTGTGCATGGCTGCATGGTCATGCATGTGTGTGTGTGCATGACATTGTGTGAGTCCATAAGTGTGCATGCATGCATATTTGTATACATGCATGCATGCATGTGTGAGTACCTGCATGTATGCATGCAAGCATCAGTGTGTGTGTGTGTGTGTGCATGCATGCATGTGTGTTTGTATGTGAGTGTGCAAGCATAAATGAGTGATTGTGTATGAGCATGCATGTTTGAGTGTAAATGCATGTGTGTGTGCATGCATGCATGTGTAATTGGAGTGGGCCGGGTTGAGGCGTGTTGTCGTGGGGTGGGGTGTTGTGGGGTAGGGTGTCATGTGGTGGGGTGGGGTGGTGTGGGGTAGGGTAGGGTAGGAATATATGCATGCATGTATTTATGTATGTACAGGACAAATGGCATATCACCACCCACTTTCAACTTTTGTGTAGGGGTATAATTTCTGTGTTATGTGTTTATGAAGAAAAAGACCAAAAAAAAATATTCCTAGTCAACAAAGGATTTGTGCATGACTGCATGCATGTGTGTGTGGGGTGGGGCAGGGTGTGGTGGGGTGTTGTAGGGTGGGGCATGGTGGGGTTGGGTGGGGTGGGGTGCAGTGTGGTGTGGTGGGGTGGGTGTGTTTGAGTGGGGAAGCATGGGGTAGGGTAGAGTAGGGTAGCAATGTATGCATGCATGTATTTATGTATGTACAGGACAAATGGCATATCCCCACCCCATATCAACTTTTGTGTAGGGGTATAATCTCTGTTTATATGTGTTTATGTAGAAAAAAAACACAAAAAAAAAAAATAAAAAAATGCCCATCCACCCGCCCAACCACCCACCCGGACATCGCTATTTTAAAGGACGGAATTTTTGAAAAACCCGTCCAATGAAACCGAAAATTACCATGATTACAATAATAATTCAAAGTGTGTGGCCTTGGCCCAAAGGTTATGCTAACAAATAAATCAAAGGACAATAACTTTTGAAAGGGGCATAATGCGGATGAGAAAAAATATGTGTCAGCTAATTTTCCATAGCGAATCCATATATGAAATTTCAAAACCCTAGCTTACACGGTTCTAAGTTAATCCGGATGAAAAAAAATACGTGTCAGCTTATTTTCCATCAGGAATGCATATATGAAATTTCAAAACCATAGCATACACGGTTCTAAAGTTATGGAATGCATCACTTTTAGCATACATTACAATCGACACAAATTACCAAAATGACAAAGGGCCATAACTCAAATTTTGTCAAAAAGTAATCAGGTCATCTACTCATCACCACCAATCTTTTTATCAACTTTCAAGACTCTAGCTATAATAGTTTTTGAGATCTCTTGCTGACAAGATTTTATTAAAAAAAACTTCAAAGGGCAATAACTCTTGAAACAGACATAATCCGGATGAGAAAAAAATATGCATCAGCTTATTTTCCATCAGGAATGCATATATGAAATTTCAAAACAATAGCATATACAGTTCTAAAGTTATGCTATGCATCACTTTTAGCATTCATTACAATGGGCACAAACTAACAAAATGACACAGGGCCATAACTCGCAAAGTATTTTTCGGAATTTTGTCAAAAGTAAATCAGTTCATATACTCATCACCACCAATATACTCAACAACTTTCAAGGCTCTAGCTCCAATAGTGTTTGAGATATTTTGCTGACAAGATTTTATTAAAAAAAATTCAAAGGGCAATAACTCTTGAAAGGGGCATAATCCAGACGAGAAAAAAATATGCGTCAGCTAATTTTCCATGAGGAATCCATATATGAAATTTCAAAACCCTAGCATACACGGTTCTAAAGTTATGCTATGCATCACTTTTAGCAAACATTACAATGGGCACAAATTACCAAACTGACAAAGGGCCATAACTCACAGTGTTTTTCGGAATTTTGTCAAAAGTTAATCAGTTCATATATTCATCACCACCAATATATTCTACAACTTTCAAGGCTCTAGCTCCAATAGTTTTTTAGATATATATTGCTGACAAGATTTTATGTAAAAAATTTCAAAGGGCAATAACTCTTGAAAGGGGCATAACGTCGTTCGGGAGTCAAAACCTCTTAACTCAGATTTTTCAACTTTTCAGGAGAGACGATTTTCTTCTTTTTTTGAAAAAAAGCATGTTTTTTCTTATTGTCTGGACTCCATTCAAAAATTTCTTCCAGCAAAGATGAATGACCAATACCCATTAAATATTCAATATATAAGCTGCTGATTTTGTCATTTGAGAGACCTAGTTTTTTGGATTTTTATGGAGGTACGAGTTTTTGACATTTTTTTTACCATATTATACATGAGTTACATCCTTTTGTCACTTTTTGTTGACTGTATTATTTAGATCTGCAGTAACTTAATTGAATTGGTCTTTGTTTCATTTAATTACTTACGGAATTGCCGACTGGCCATCAAAATCTCAACCTCTGTCTGGACATGCTGTTCTGCTGACCACACCATACTTGAGATACGATGTTTTGAGATTCAGGTTTTACATCAATCAAGATTATGCTGAGATACGATTTACTGTTGTAAAATGGAAACTGATTGGCTTAGAGCTACGTCGTTTTGAGCAAAAGATGTGTCTGTGGTTCATGAATCTAATGCTATCAAAATGTCATTTTACCAAAAAATCAGAGTTACGAGGTTTTGACTCCCGAGCGACGATAATCCGGACGAGAAAAAAATATGCGTCAGCTAATTTTCCATGAGGAATCCATATATGAAATTTCAAAACCCTAGCATACACGGTTCTAAAGTTATGCTATGCATCACTTTTAGCAAACATTACAATGGGCACAAATTACCAAACTGACAAAGGGCCATAACTCACAGTGTTTTTCGGAATTTTGTCAAAAGTTAATCAGTTCATATATTCATCACCACCAATATATTCTACAACTTTCAAGGCTCTAGCTCCAATAGTTTTTTAGATATATATTGCTGACAAGATTTTATGTAAAAAATTTCAAAGGGCAATAACTCTTGAAAGGGGCATAATCCTGATGAGAAAAAAAATATGCGTCAGCTTATTTTCCATCAGAAATGCATATATGAAATTTCAAAACTATAGCATACACAGTTCTAAAGTTATGCTATGCATCACTTTTAGCATACATTACAATGGGCACAAATTACCAAAATGACAAAGGGCCATAACTCACAAAGTGTTTTTCGGAATTTTGTCAAAAGTTAATCAGTTCATATACTCATCACCACCAATATATTCACCAACTTTCAAGGCTCTAGCTCCAATAATTTTTTAGATATCTTGCTGACAAGATTTTATTAAAAAAATTTCAAAGGGCAATAACTCTTGAAGGGGACATAATCCGGACAAGAAAAAATATATGCGTCAGCTAATTTTCCATGAGGAATCCATATATGAAATTTCAAAACCCTAGCATACACGGTTCTTTAGTTATGCTATGCATCAAAAGCGTAACGGACTGACGAACAAACCAGAACCAATATGCCCCTTCAACTTTTTCTAAGTTGGGGGCATAATAAGAAAGTTATTGACAGAAAACACAAACCAGAGGACCAGTGGTCCTGAACCGCTCACCTGTCTGGTGACAATTTTCCTACTTAGATCAGCAGAAAATGTCATTTACCCTGCTCATAAATTTTAAAATGCCATCTCAATATTTGTTGGCATTTTAAAACTTATGAGCAGGGTAAATTTCATGCTGAAGTGAGTTGAGCGTGAAAAAAGTTTTATAACCTCGGTGCCTGGCTCACAGAAAGGGAAAATATGAGGAACTGTCCATAGGACATAAATGGTATACTGTATACAGAAGCAAATGAAACAAAAAGAAAACTTGTTCCAATTTATTTTCATATCTCAAGAGCAGTAACAGAACAAAACTAGAATTTGTTTTTCTACAAAAACACAGATGTCTCCCCCCTTTTTTTATCATTGAGGTACCTACCTGATTCTTGGGGGCAACACATTGTCTCATGACCCCCGGCCCCGCCCATCGGGCTTGAAGAAATAGATTGGGCTGCATGATACTTCCATGCAGAGCTGAAACCGACTGCAAATGAGTACTGGTAAACAGCATAGAGGTTCTAAGCCTGTCCAGGAAAAGTGGTGCAAGTCGGACCACCCATGCACAAAAACCCTATTGAGATGCCATTTCATCTCAATGCCAGGTAAAAGTCCCACAAAATTGGAAGCAACGTCTCCAAAATGACCTATACAGTGTTGGCGGAGATGAAAACCTCAATTCAAACAAATGTCTCATGATGGTTAACATTTCCACCAAGTAATTTTAAAATTCATCCAGGAAAAAGTGAGTTATTGACCAAACATGAAAAAAGGCCACTTTTTTATGTCTGACCTCTAAGTATGACCTTGACATTGGAAGTACTGACCTGGGTCCTGCACGCAACACATTGTCTCATGATGGCTATATGTCATTCCCTTTCTTTAGACTTTGTTGTGATGAGTCAGATCTATAGACTAATCCATTTTCGTTTAGGTTGGCTGCTCATTGCATCAAATAACATATGCTACATGCCAAGTTTCAAGGCCATTGGCCTTACGGTTCTTGAGAAGAAGAATTTCGAAGTGTTTTTACCATATATGGGCGTGGTGGCCATCTTGGTCATGTGATCTAGACCATATTGGCAGCTTTTCATTTGTTCAACTCCCAAAGGCTCCATATTGAATTGCACTTCAATTGGCTCAGTAGTTTCTGAGAAAAAATGTTTGAAATATGGAACCTGCGTGACCTTGGTCTAAGGTCAATTAATGACCTTGACCTTTCTTACACATAGATCTTCATGTATTCAGCTACTTTACCTTATCTACTAATTTTGGTGACAGTGTCTTCAATGGGGTTTCCTAAAAATCCATTATTTTCACTTTTTCCCATGCAAAAGCCTAAGTCGGCAAATTTGACATTGCTGTAAAATAGGTCAAGGT
Organism: Lucinisca nassula; assembly: GCA_963580285.1. NCBI lineage: Eukaryota > Metazoa > Mollusca > Bivalvia > Lucinida > Lucinidae > Lucinisca > Lucinisca nassula. The sequence goes on from OY757011.1 coordinate 107,937,053, forward strand.
CAACTCAGGGTTACCATTTGTACAAACTATGATGGGCCTGAGTACCATATGCTACATGCCAAGTTTCAAGGCCATTGGCCTTACGGTTCTGGAGGAGAAGAATTTTTAAGGCTTTTTACCATATATGGGAGTGACGGCCATTTTGGTCATGTGATCCAGACCGTATTGGCATTTTTTCATTTGTTCAACTCACAAAGGCTCCATATTAAATTTTACTTAAATTGGCTCAGCAGTTTTGGAGAAAAAAATGTTTGAAATATGGATCCTGAATGACCTTGGTCTAAGGCCAATGAATGACCTTGACCTTTCTGACCCATAGATCTTCATGTATTCAATTACTTTACCTGATCTACAAATTTTGTTGACACTGTCTTCAATGGTTTCCTATAAATCCATTATTTTCACTTTGCCCCATGCAAAAGCCTAAGTCGGAAAATTTGACATTGCTGTAAAATAGGTCAAGGTCAACCCAGGGTCACCATTTGTACAAACCATAATGGGCCCGAGTACCATATGCTACATGCCAAGTTTCAAAGCCACTGGCCTTATGGTTCTGGAGAAGAAGATTTTTGAAGGCTTTTTACCATATATGGGCATGGCGGCCATCTTGGTCATGTGATCCAGACCCGCGAACAAGGCCAATGAATGACCTTGACCTTTCTGATCCATATACATTCATGTATTCAGTTACTTTACCTGATCTACAAATTTTGGTGACACTGTCTTCAATGGTTTCCTATAAATCCATTATTTTCACTTTGCCCCATGCAAAAGCCTAAGTCGACAAATTTGACATTGCTGTAAAATAGGTCAAGGTCAACCCAGGGTCACCATTTGTACAAACCATGATGGGCCCGAGTACCATATGCTACATGCCAAGTTTCAAGGCCACTGGCCTTATGGTTCTGGAGAAGAAGATTTTTGAAGTCTTTTTATCATAAATGGGCATGGTGGCCATCTTGGTCATGTGATCCAGACCCCGCGAACAAACTTTCGTTCCCCCATCCCACTGAGGCTCCATATGAAATTTGGCTTTGATTGGCCCTGCAGTATAGGAGAAGAAGATCTTTGAAAATGGTGGACGGACGGACGATGGACGGACGGATGGACGACGGACCATGGCTATACTATAAGCTCACCTATGAGCCTAAAGGCTCAGGTGAGCTAAAAAGGCCCTTTTTTACCTTTAACCTCTACGTATGACCTTGACCTTTCAGGTACCAAACTGGGTCATGCCTGCAACACATCATCTCATGGTGGTTAACATTTCTGCCTAGCAATTTCAAAATCCATCTAAAAATAAGAAAGTTATTGACCAAACACGTAAAAAGGCCCCTTTTTTACCTTTGACCTCTATGTATGACCTTGACATTTTAGGTACCAAACTGAATCATGCATGCAACACATAGTCCCAGGATAGTTAACATGTTTGCCAAGTAACTCCAAATTCTATTTAAAAATAAGCAAGTTATTGACAAAACCCGAAAAAAGCCCCCTTTTTTTACCTTTGACCTCTAAGTATGACCTTGACCTTTGAGGTACCAACCTGGGTCATGCGTGCAACACATCGCCTTATATTGGTTAACATTTCTGCCAAGTGATTTCAAAATCCATCTCAAAATAAGAAAGTTATTGACCAAATACGAAAAAAAGGCCCCTTTTTGACCTTTGACCTCTAAGTATGACCTTGACCTTTGAGGTACCGACCTGCCTCATGTACACCACACATTGTCTCATGGTTGTTAATAATTATGCCAAGTAATTTTAAAATCCATCTCAAAATTAGAAAGTTATTGACCAAATACGAAAAAAAGGCCCCTTTTTTGACCTTTGACCTCTAAGTATGACCTTGACCTTTGAGGTACCGACCTGCCTCAAGTGCACCACACATCATCTTATGGTTGTTAATAATTATGCCAAGTGATTTTAAAACCCATCTCAAAATAAGAAAGTTATTGACCAAATACAAAAAAAAGGCCCCTCTTTTTACCTTTGACCTCTAAGTATGACCTTGACCTTAGAGGTACCGACCTGCCTCATGCGCACCACACATTGTCTTATGGTTGTTAATATTTCTGCCAAGTAATTTTAAAATCCATCAAAAAATAAGAAAGTTATTGACCGGACAGGATTTGCCCATACATATATACATAACAACAAACTTCCAAGGGAGATAATTCAAAAAGTATAAATGCGAGAGTTATAGTTCTTGCGCACCGCATGTCGTCTAATGCTGATAAATATTTATACGAAGTTTCGTGAAGATAGCTCTAACAGTTTTCAAGTTACAGAGCGGACACAAATGTGTGACAGACAGACGGACGGACGGACAGACAGACAGACGCCCGGGGGAAAAACAATATGTCTCTCCGAAAAAAATTTTTTCGGGGGAGACATAATTATTCCCTATATATTTAACCTTTGCTGAGCAGCCTCCTCTCTTCTTCAGGCAGCAACCACTTTCCAAATCTAAATTCCATCAACACAGCTCGAACTCAATAACCAAACACTGGCAGTAAAACAAGAAATAACTTTTTTATGGTGCGTATATGTATTGTGAAATTTCCATTTCATTATCAGTATAAATAATATTAAGGCAAATGAAAAGACAAATAAATGTTGGACAGGTGTCAAATGAGTATCTGCCACCTCGCCATCATTTTTTTTATCTTTTGGTACAACCATGATGAGCTGCCAGCAACACAACATTTTCATCTTTACTATCAGGCCATGCATTATTGTTACCCTCTGCTGAACAGCCACCTACTTTAAGCAGCCAGTTTTAAAGTTTCACCTGGCTGTCTGATACAACTTGAGGGGAGGAAACTTCTGCAAAAGTATTTTTGTCTCCAATGTCAATAGGGGTCAACTCTTAAACAAATTCTGAGGAGCAAATTCTTTCCTTTAAGAGAATACCCCTTTTTCAGTAGGTCAGGGCTTATAGAAAAGCAAACAGGGAGTCCTCAAAGTTGACTCCCTTTGAAAACGGGTGGAAAAATCTGCCAAGTGCTCTATTCCCCTTAAGCTAACAATGCTTTGAACAACAGAGCCCATTTTTCCAAATTAGGGTCAAGTATTTCTATCTATAAAACAGTCCTAAAGGTGGTCTTAATATAGGAATTTTACTGTAAGTATTCCAGGTGTGACAGCTTGCAAGAAAATAACCAAATGCATATGCCAAACCAGAGATAGGCAATAGTTTTTCCCCACTTAGTCTCGACATGCTAAAAATGTATGTCCTCAGATTAAGATAGGCAAGTCCATTTGGTGTATAGACTTACTTTTTTCCCAGCTGTCCATCTATAGTGGGAATGGGTGCTTGTACTCTCTGCAGACAAACTTGTTTGACCCAGCAGTCCAGCTACAGTTGATGGCTGACAGTTCACTTTGTACATGTACAGCATCGTCCGACAGGGCAGAAATAAATGGCCAGCCACATAGAACAGCTGGAAGATAAGAGTTGGCATGCTAAACTTTGAATCAAGTAATACAATATAATACAATATATTATTAATTGATTATCCTGTATTACACCAGGTCAATCAATATTCAAAAATCATAAATCATGTTTTTAATTGCGTCAATTAATAAAATTGTCATTAATCAAGTAATTTCGTGTTGGCCAAGTTACAGGTCCTCGGTCAGCTGTATTGGCCTCGGCCTCGTGCCAATACAGCAGACCTCGGACCTGTAACTGGGCCAATACGAAATTATTTGATTAATAACATCATAATATAATATACAATGGCTTGGGACCGTGAAAATTTGTACGAGACAGCAGAAGTCGAGCTACTGAGGATCATTCATAGCACCAGGTCTGAAGGTATAATGGGAATAATTTAGGGATATCCTTCCTGTCTGCTACAAAATAGACTTATCATATGACGCCATGTCTGAACATGTAGAAATGCCATGTATCAAATTCAGTAATCCACTAGTAGATTAAATATGCAAATTAGTTAGATACATATTGTAACCTTACACCTATGATGTCCTTAACCACATGGCATTTACTAATGGCAGAATATTGGCATTTTTGTTGATACATTGTGACTAAACATACCTGTGATACCTCCCTCATCGGGAGGGTGACTCCCTCATTTTGATGCTTAATTTTCCCTAATTTATGCTAAATTTTAGTAAAATTTTGTAGTCTCCCTCATTAGAATTGAGAATTTCCCTATATATTCTTTACATCTCCCTCATCACAATGGCAAATCTCCCTCATGTAGTTCAAAAGATTATCACAGGTATGAATAAAATAAAATGCATTTTAAATAACATATGATAAATAGAATCTTGCAATCCTTTTCATGTATTATTAGATTTATTAAACTCGTTGAGGAAAAGGGATAAAATGCAAGGCTTTGCCGAGTATTTTATCCCTTTTCCTCGAGTTTAATAAATTAAATAATACATGTATACTCATGTAAGATCCTCTATTTGTTGTGTGTACTTAACCCTTATCTTGCTGTTCACGACAACCCCTATCTTTGCAAACAGTATAGATCCAGATCAGATGGCTTCTGTTTGGCATTCAGTTTATGAATTTGTAGCAATAAATTACATCAAGTAATTTGATTGGTTGATAAACAGAAATGGGTGTGGCTTAAATGAATATTCAGCAAGATAAGGATTAACAAGCAAATTCGTTGAATTGATATCCCCCGCCGAATGGGTTTTTCGTGTAGAATGGCAAGAAAATATATCTGGCCAAAATTGAGAAAAAAAAATTGCGCGTGCATCACGGCAACATAATAATACATATTTATTTCAAGTTTCATTTTATTCCATGCAATAGTTGCTGAGAAGCGGTTCCAGACAAAGTGAGACGACGAAAAATCCAGAATTTTAATCATTTAAGGGGCCATAACTCTGGGTGTAAAAAGTCAATCCGAAAAAAATTTGTGCGTGCATCACCACAGCATAATAATACATATTTATTTCAAGTTTCATTTAATTCCATGCAATAGTTGCTGAGAAACAGTTCCCGACAAAAAAGTGAGACGACGAAAAATCCAGAATTTCAATCATTTAAGGGGCCATAACTCTGGATGTAAAAAGTATATCCGGAAAAAAATGCGCGTGCATCACCACAGCATAATAATACATATTTATTTCAAGTTTCATTTAATTCCATGCAATAGTTGCTGAGAAACGGTTCCGGACAAAGTGAGACGACGAAAAATCCAGAATTTCGATCATTTAAGGGGCCATAACTCTGGATGTAAAAAGTCAATCCAGAAAAAAATTGCGCGTGCATCACCGCAGCATAATAATACATATTTATTTCACGTTTCATTTAATTCCATGCAATAGTTGCTGAGAAACAGTTCCGGACAAAGTGAGATGACGAAAAAATCCAGAATTTCAATCATTTAAGGGGCCATAACTCTGGATGTAAAAAGACAATCCGAAAAAAAATTGCGCGTGCATCACTGCAGCATAATAATACATATTTATTTCAATTTTCATCTAATTCCATGCAATAGTTGCTGAGAAACGGTTCCGGACAAAGTGAGACGACGAAAAATCCAGAATTTCAATCATTCAAGGGGCCATAACTCTGGATGTAAAAAGTCAATCCGAAAAAAAATTGCGCGTGCATCACCACAGCATAATAATACATATTTATTTCAAGTTTCATTTAATTCCATGCAATAGTTGCTGAGAAACGGTTCCGGACAAAAAAGTGTGACGGACGGACGGAAGGACGGAAGGACGGAGGGACGGACGGACGGAAGGACGGATGGACGGAAGGACGGAAGGACGGACGGACGGACGGACGGACGGACAACGCCAAAACTATATCCCTCCGCCTTCGGCGGGGGATAATAAAATCTCCTTATCGAGTTGGTACTAATGAGCAGAAACAACATACAGCTTCTTATTCAGCTTCATGATAAATAAGACAAAGATATACAGTCGAACTTCAATGGCTCGAACACCTTTGGGACCTCGAAAATCTGTTCGAGACAGGGGTAGTTCGAGCCACTGAGGGTAACTGTCAGGAGGCATAACGAGATACTTTTAGACATCTTTTCGGTGTTCTATAATGAAAATGTATGCTGTGTGTACTCATTAGAATCGCCTCATCGAGGTGATTCTAATGAGTACACATTGCATATATTTGCAAGATAAAATACTAAAATCTCCTTAATTATCCCCCACTATTTCTTATGTAGAGGATTTCGCAAGGGACTCAAGAATGGGTTCGACACATCCATGGTAAACGAGCCATCGGTGTTCGAGCCATCGAAGTTCTACTGTATTTGTTATCTAAAACTATCATGAAAATCTCAAGTTTGAATCAGCCATGGTAAACATGCCTTCAGTGTTTGAGGCATAATTGAATAAATGTGATTTTGCTCCCCATTTTGACTTCAAGGACTGACAGCCTCAGCAGCTCAGCCAAATGCCCATGATGATTGATGATCAAGAGGTCGCGGGTTCCATGCCTACTGGGTCGGCAAACTTCTTTCGTGGAGATTGACATGAAATCTTTTCTACGATCATTTTATCCCATCTTCTGCTGATTCAAGAAGGGGAGTTGTCAGTTTCTGGCGAAAGACTGTGCACTGTACTGGTTAACGACTTAAGTTATTTCTAACTTTTGGGATATTTATAGTAATATGGTTACATTTTCACAACGTATAGAGAATTCATGATAACTGGATCAATAGAAAATCTACCTTTGGCTTCTGTGACAAGCTATTGGGATATGACCTCCATGTGTCCAATACACCAAACTTCAGATCAAAGACAGCTATGCCTTCTGAAAATAAATTAACCCTTTTTGTACCAAATGGAATCTTCCTCTTACATATGGCATGAGTCCATTTCAAAATTTAGGGGTGTCAGGTTGTGTTTTCTTAAAAGCTATTTGGAAATTGGCTGGAAATTCTGCAAAACTGATTTGGAAAATAACTGAACTTTTAGTAAACAGTGGAGGCCCTGATCAGACGTCGCATTCTGGGCGTCTGATCTGGACCTGCACTGTTCGTCCGGGTACCCATTTTGGGGTTTTCGGTACCAAAATGGGTTAATTCATGACCCTACAAGATTACTACAGCTGAGCCTATTATGGCAGAATGTTACATACTGCCTGTGTGTGATCTTTCAGAAACTGCTGATTTCTTTCACACATCTGACTGTCAGCTGACATGAACATATGTCCAAATAAGGAGTAACAAGAATAATTTACCCATTTCTTACCAAATGGAATCTTCCATCTTATATACAGCATAAGTCCATTTCAAAATTTAGGGGTGTCAGGTTGTGTTTTCTTAAAAGCTATTTGGAAATTGGCTGGAAATTCTGCAAATAGTGTAGGCCCTGATCAGACGCCGCATTCTGCGGCGTCTGATCTGGAGCTGCACTGTTTGCCAACTACCCATTTTGGGGTTTCAAGTACAAAATGGGATAATACAGTAAAATTCCTATATTAAAGACCACCTTTGGGACTGTTCAAAAGTGGTCTTGAAGACCACTTTTGAACAGTCCCAAAGGTGGTCCCCAACCAGAAGACACTGTGGGCAGAAAACACAAAGCAAGATTAAGTGCACCCTTCAAAATAACCTTTTTATAGCAGAATTAGTCTTAATTTTAGGTGGTCGTAAAAGCGAAATTCCACTGTATTCCTTATTTCTTGTTGGAAACATGTGTTGTGGGTACTTGTTAGAATTGCCTTGTCAAGGCCATTCTAACCAGTACCCACAATATTATGTTTTAATCGAGAAATAAGAAACAAAATCTGAAAATTATCCTAACTGTAAAATTCCTTAAAATTCGGACACCTTGAGGACTTCCAGTAATTCTCATAAAATTTGACAAATTTGTTTCACAATCCAGCAAGGAGTCCAACAAGTGCAAACGGAATGGCAAACAGTGTAGACTCTGATCAGACTGCTCCTGCAGGAGCAGTCTGATCTGGGTCTGGACTGTTTGCTTAGGCCTGTCTGTCCTTATACTTAGGATCTTTACGGTATAACTCCTCCTTAACTGGAGCTGGGACAAGAAACTACATTAATTCTCCCAGTCATTTATTTGTCATGAATTCCTTCAATGTAACCCTTTGCGAAGGGTAAGAAGAAATATTCTTGCACACTAGATAAGAAAATCCATAGTTTTAGCATGGGATAGAAATTGTGTTCTAACCCTGTAGTTCTTACCCAAAATCGAATATTCTCGAGTGTTTGATAAATGGACTGGTTGAATACGACCTCACCCTGTCGTTAAGGTTGACGTAACAGCATGTTATGTGACGTCACTAAACATTCCTGTGGTGTCATCACAATATGGCGGATGGCGGTAACCGAATAGACTGCAGAATTAGAAATCTGCACTAAGAAATGGAAGGCATGCAAGAAAAAGAATCATAATATATGGGTATGAGGGCTGGATATAAAAATCCGTCCCTCAGGATCACTGTCCGGCATCACTCGGCAAGCCTCGTGATGTCGGACAGTGATCCCGAGGGACGGATTTTTCCATCCACTGCTCACACCCATATAAGATTCTTATAGTCTAAGTCCCCGTTCAGGACCAGTTTCCAGTCTACTTTCAAGAGACAATCAACACACCAGTGTTGTCAATGCTTACATTGATTACGGATAGCACTAGTGCTCCGCACATATGCTGGTAGAAGTAATACCCAATCACACACATCTAGTAGTTCAGTTTCTACTTTGTCTTTTCATTAACTGCATCATGCTATATATATGACAAGTACATAAGCGGCACCAATGGAAAAGGGACTTTGTGAGCATGTGCACCCAGCAAAGACCCAAATAACACTGTGCATAACCTTAGTCTGGTCAGTGTCTTCACTGCCCACTATCTAAATGCCTGATAAGCCAAGTTTCTTCAAGCAGTCCAGAAAGGCTACCCTATTAACCTTGTGTATTCAGACAGACAGGCCTGGGCAAACAGTGTAAACCAAGATGAGACACTGCAGATTTCAGTGTCTCATCAGGGTCTACACTGTTTGCCACCCACCCATCTGTTTTTAGACATTACATTGGGAAGTAAATTGTACTTGTTCAGAGTTTAGAATAAGTATGGTAAGGAGATGAGGTCCAAATACTAGGGTAATCATGGTACATCCTGAGTGGGTATGCGGGCTCAAGGCTATCTTTTTGCTTGTCATATTTGTTTGTTTGTTTGATTTGAGGTTTAACAACCCCATCAACACTGCATAGGTCATTTTGAGGACATTGCTTCCAACTTTGTGGGACTTTTACCCGACACTGAGATGAAATGACATCTCAAGCCCTGTCGCCCAAACCAATAGAGTGTATAAGCATGGACGTTCCGACTCGCACTGCTTTGCCTGGACAGGCTTAGATCCACTAAGCAAACAGTACCCGTGTGCGGTTGATTTCAGCTCTGCATGGAAGCATCATGCAGACCATCTATTTCTTCAAGCCCTGACTGATGGGGGCTGTTTCGCTTGTCATATCCTATAGATGAAAACATAAAATGGAAAACATTCAAGGTCTTGTTGAGCTTATAAATAAATCAATCTATTTTTTGTCACATCTACTCATGTGCATAAAATGTAAAGATTAAGTTTAGCTTACCTTCATCTTTATTTGTTACACCAGCAACTGCAATATGTGTTGTATCTATGACAACCATACTGCAGTTGCTACTGATACCACTAAAAGTCTGCAGTACTTGTGCTGGTGAAACTGAACTGTCTGTCACATGTACTGTCAAAACATCTCCGCTTGACCCTAAAAATACAGGGGCCAGTTGTTCAAAACCTTGTTAGCTTAATGAACTTGTCAGTGGTTATATTGTTAACTGTTCTAGCAAGTACAATATCAAACATTTTGGTATTTTTGCTGAAAATATGTGAGCAGCTTTTGCATTTGCAAAAGCTGCTCACATTTTTTCAGCAAAAATATTAGAATATTTGCCATATCAAATGATCAAAATTCTAACGATTTGTTTACTAACAACATCATTAGTTTTCACAACTGGCCCCAGGATCATTTCAAGTTCAACCTGTACCTTCAAACAGCCCATAAAAATGAACAATTCATTTCATTCAGATTGACCAGAAAGAGAAGATTTGATTGAATTGAGGGTTAACATCCCTATCACCACTATTTAGGTTTTTGTTTGATTTGAGGTTTAACGTCCCCGTCAACACTGTAAAGGTCATTTTGGAGACGTTGCTTCCAATTTTGCGGGACTTTTACCCGACATTGAGATGTAACGACATCTCAAGCCCTGTCGCCCAATGAAACCAATAGGGTTTATTAGCATGGACGGTCCGCCTCGCACCGCAGTTCCTGGACAGGCTTAGATCCTCTAAGCGGTTTACCAGTACTAGTGTGCGGGCCGGATTCAGCTCTGCATGGAAGCCTCATGCAGCCCATATATTTCTTCAAGCCCCTATGGGCGGGGTCCGCCACTATTTAGGTCACTTTGGAGATGTTGCTACCAATTTTGTGGGACTTTTGCCCAACATTGAGATGAAATGATGCCTTGCTGTCCAAACAAACCAAAAGGGTTTATATGTAGGGACGGTCCAACTCCCACCACTTTTCCTAGGAAGGCTTAGACCCTCTAAGCTGTTTACTTATACCATCATGGGCAGTCTGTTTCAGCTTTGCATGGAAGCGTCATGCAGCCCAATCTATTTCTCCAAGCCCAATGAATCATTATTGAAATGATAAATCGATTTTGAAACGAGCTGTTTCCCTTGAATGTGTATCATTCTTCATCAAACATAACTATCATACCATGTCTCTACAATTTCGTTTTCTTTTTTTTTACAATTTGAATTGACAACTGTCAGTAACATAAAACTTGCAAGGCACTTATTTTCTAACACAAACATTTAGTTACATTTTAAAAGCTTAGAAGTTATCTGCCTCTCATAAACAAGATGTGTTTGTGAAACACTGATGCCCCCGGACAGCGCCAATGTTAATGTTTTTAAAAATTTTGAAAAAAATAGGTCAAAGGTCAAGGTCAAGGTCACGAAATCAAAAATTATGGTACCACTGGAAAGTTCTTGTGATAAGGTATACACATGTGAAATATGAAAGCTCTATCTATTACCATTCAAAAGTTATGCCCAATGTTAAAGTTTTTGCAGACGGACAAACGGACAAACAGACAAACGGACAAACAGACAAACGGACAAACAGACGGACAGACCAAAAACTATATGCCCCCGAATCTCTTAGATTCCGGGGGCATAAAAATATGGTAATTACCTTATCACAATAAACCGTCTTATCAGAGTCTACCTTTTTGCCATTTTTTATTCAAATACACAAACACCTCATTATAAGTCTTTATTAAGCAGAAACTGTTAATTGTAAGCACATTATCCAGGGGAAGCTACTCTACACTATCTTAACTATGACGTCATCAATACCATGGTAACAACGTTATGACGTTACATCAGTTTAACTTCTACCAGGGTAACCAATAAACCTACTAGAGTAAATATGGACTAATTTATTGCGTTAACAAGTGGTAGCAGAGCGATTTACTGTCTGAGGGCAGTAATTTACATACACAGAAGTGGACAGCAATCCGAGGAGAGCTGGTCACGACCGAGAAGTGACATTAATTCCTGAAAATGGTAACCTGGATAGATCCACCTAGTTTAAGGTCAAAACCTTATGAGCTGTACAGGCAGGAGTTACTTGCTTGGACAGAGGTGACAGAGCTTAGAAAGGAAAAGCAAGGAGTGGCTATAGCCTTATCGCTTCCAGAGAATGACAAGACACAGATCACAGAGAAGGTTTTTGAGCAAATCAGTATTGAAGACTTGAAGACGGAAGATGGATTAGATACATAATCGAAAACTTCCAGTTGTTTAAAGACCAACTGGATTGCATTAAATCGCAGCATAAGGGTAAAAAACTCCCGGCTGTACATGTTCTAGGTGACCTCAACTTCAGAGACATTGCTTGGCCCGACAGGCTCAGCAAACAAGGCACAATGCTGAGTCAGTCGGAAGGACAAATATTAATTGACATTATGAACGATCATGGCCTTGAACAAATTGTTAACTTCCCTACTCGTGATAAGAACACATTGGATCTGATCCTTACGACTTTGCCAGGAGAATTCGAAGACATTCATTCCCCAGATAAACTAAGTGACCACGATGTTGTCTCCGGATATTTAAAAATTCACATCCCACCAATAAAGAAACCGCGGAGGAAGGTGTACTCATATCAGAAAGGTGACTATGAAACTATGAGGAAGGATGCACTCAGATTTGCAAAGGAGAATTACTTTAATGGTCATTCAGATGCTCGGTCTGTACAGGAGAATTCTGATTTGATAACTTCTTTCATTCATACTTCGGCCGAAAATCATATCCCCTCAAAAACTAGTAGGGCTGTATCTTCTATTCCCTGGATCACTCCAGAGATAAGAAGGAAAATTCGCAGAAGGAATAAGATTCATGCAAAGGCAAAAAAGACGGGAAGTGGTAAACTCCGGACAAAATTTGAAAACTTAAGACTTGAAATAAAGACTGATATAAAAAATCAGCATGATTTGTATGTGAATCACTTGGTAGGTGATGTAAAGGCAAATCCCAGAGACTTCTACAGATATATTTATAGCCAGAAGAAAGACAGGCAAGGTATCCCACCCCTTAATAAAAGAGGAGGGGACGGGGTTGCTGAATCAGACTCTGACTCTGTTTCCTCTGGCTTTCGTTGCCGGATCATTACAGGGTCACTGATGAGGCTTTATTAGCCGAAACTACGTAGTATGACCCATCTTCTTTCTTATGAGTGTTTTCATTGCTCTTAAAGGGACTCATTTTTGATTTTTATTTGCCTTCACTGCAGCTGGTGTTGTGCCGTGTGGCGACCGTAAAACGTCTCCCCGTACATCAACCATAGTGCAGTTTATATTTTACTTTTGGTCCTTTGAGATCAGCGTGAATATTCTGAGAAATCAGAAATAAGTTATTGGTTTAGACTCATATTCTAGACAGGTTTTTAATTATTTGGACCCCATTTTCATTTATATCAGTCTTTGAATCGACTGCATGTTCGAAATTTGCAAATTTTCAGTATGTTTCCTCTGGCTTTCGTTGCCGGATCATTACAGGGTCACTGATGAGGCTTTATTAGCCGAAACTACGTAGTATGACCCATCTTCTTTCTTATGAGTGTTTTCATTGCTCTTAAAGGGACTCATTTTTGATTTTTATCTGAAAGGGCAGAGGAACTAGTTGGTCAATTCAATGATGCATTTAATAAAACTGAGTTCACGGAGGTTCCATTGACTGGAAGATCGGCCCCATTCATGAATAATATTGTTGTGACAGCTGCAGGAGTGATCAAATTACTTCAAGGCTTAAACCCCAGTAAGGCCTTAGGACCTGATGAGCTTCATCCCAGAGTCCTGAAGGAACTAGCAAATGAGTTGGGTCCAGTTTTCGCACACTTGTTTCAACAGTCTCTTGATACGGGTGAAATCCCCCAAAAATGGCTCTTAGCAAACATTTGTCCACTCTTCAAAAAAGGAGATAGGGCTCTTGCGCGTAATTACCGCCCTGTGTCTCTGACTTGTGTTCTGTGTAAATTGCTGGAACATATAGTCTGCTCAAACATCATGGCCCACTTGGACGAACATAAACTTCTGTCAGACAGACAACATGCATTTAGGAAAAGGCACAGTTGTGAAACTCAGCTAAGCACAGTTATTAATGACTGGGCAAAAATCTTGGACAAAGGGGGACAGGTGGACACATTTATTCTGGACTTCGAGAAGGCTTTTGACACCCCTCCTCATGAACTACTTAAATCTAAGTTGTTTGGTTATGGAATTGGGGAAAAGACCCTCAAATGGATAGATTCCTTTCTTTGCTATAGAAAACAGCGGGTTGTTGCTAAAGGTGAATCTTCGGAGTGGGCTCCAGTTTTGTCGGGAGTCCCGCAAGGACCGTTCTTGGTCCACTTTTGTTCTCCCTGTACATCAATGATATTTCCACTGACATTGACTCAGAAATAAGACTGTTCGCAGATGACTGTGTTTGTTACCGGGAAATTAGAGATACAGATGACTCATTGAAACTCCAGGCTGACATAGATAGATTAGGATGTTGGGCACGTAAATGGGGCATGAGATTTCAGCCAGTTAAATGCAATATTATGCAGATAACTAGGAAGAGATCTAATAAAGTTGAGGCTTCTTACACCTTAGAGGTAACGGTCCTCGAGAATGTGGACTCCATTAAATACCTTGGAGTGACAATCTCACACAACTTGAGATGGAATACTCATATTAGCAACATGTGTACTAAGGCAAATAGAATGCTTGGTTTCCTGAGGCGAAATCTTCATCAGTGCCCTCAGGATGTAAAAGAGGCAGCATATAAAGGTCTTGATCGCCCAATCTTGGAATATGGTAGTTGTATCTGGGACCCCAGTGGAGTGGTCCTTAACGATGAAAATGAGAGAGTTCAGAATAGAGCTGCTAGATTTGTAACAGGCAATTACTGCTTTGAAACTGGGAGCATGACTGGAATACTTGAAAAATTAAAATGGGAGTCTCTCAAGAAAAGGAGAAAAGACAGTAGGCTAAGTAGAAGTAAAACAAAGATCAGGAATTGATACAATTAACTTACTCCACCCATAAAAGACACCAAAGGGAAAGAAATACAAACATTAAGCGACCAGACCATAATGGAAACCTAAACAAAGGAAGGCCATAAGGACAGTTACTTTCCCACAAAATGGCCATATGGTCATCCGAAACTAAAAGACACAAGTGATACACACAGTAAGTAACAAACAACAACATAAAATAAATCGCCACAGAAGAGCCGCCTTGGAACGGTCAGTGGAAGATTTCCACTGGGGGGCTTAAATTGATTTTACGTGGCCACAATCCTCGCCCTTACTTCCGTCGCGATTTAGACAAATAATTTGTTCAGTCCGCATGAAGGCCTCCTAACTCATCAGTGCAACATCTCCGTGAACACAAAAATCAAAGAACCACAGAGGTGAGACAACGGTGAGGACTCGACAGCAAGAAACCACTGAAATGCTGGAGCAAAAGAAAACCAACAGTTAGACTCCGATGAGCCCGACCAGAGACAGAGCATCAGGCACCAACCAACATTACCTTGAATTAGATCTCTCTAATTCTCAATAAGCCTTTACGTTGGAGCCGTCATAGAATCTGAGGCCTGACCCACCGGCGTGCAATTAAAGAGGGAAGCAAAGTTGCCAACCGTGATTGGGTTAACTACCATGCATGCAGTCTGTCGTATAATATCCATGTTGTACCCAATCTTTTTATATCGAAGAATGATTTTACGAAATTGGGTACTGAAGTCATTGCGGTTATATATTTTTCTGAATTTAAATACTAAGTCACCATAAAATTCGGGTTCCGATAGACCTTGTTGCAGAAGAGATTTAAGTCCAATATTGAATTTTGAAATTAAATCAGAATGGCGTCTATAAAATTTTGAAAAGGCTTTGCGTAGTTTATGGTACCGATAACCCTGATTAAGGAGTTTAGCCGTTAATAATTTATTACGAGTGTTGAAGTCAGTTACATGACTACACACTCTAGCAAATCGAATTAATTGCGAAATATAAACGCCATAGGATGGCGCACGAGGAACATCACCATCCAAAAAAGGAAAATTTACAATCTCAAAATCAAAGTCATCGCGTTTATCATAAATTTTGCACGAAACAAATCCATCTACAATAGATAGATGTAAATCCAAAAACGGGGCCTCGGTATCAGAAGAATTTGCCCTATTTAACTGAAGTTCTAGGGGGTAAATCTGACTGATCAAACCATCAAAATAGGTATTATCAATATTTAATAAATCATCTAAATATCTAGAAGTAGAGCTAAAAGCTTCAATAATTTCAGATTGGTTATCAATGGAAAGCGACAAAATGAAGTCTCTTTCATAACAATACAAGAACAGATCAGCCACAAGAGGTGCGCAATTAGTACCCATCGGAATACCCACAATTTGTCTAAATAACTTAGTACCGAATCTAATATAAATATTGTCAAGTAGAAAGGTGAGGGCATCACACACTTTCTGACATGACCAAAGTGTATAATTCTTATGCTCTTTAGAAGTGAAAAATGCATTTCTGACATTACATGCAAGATAGAGAGAATCTTCTCTGTGAAAAGCCCATTCAATTAAATCATTAAGCTTTTCTTTTATAAGATTATGAGGAAGTGTAGTGTAAAGAGTGGAAAAATCGTAGGTAGACAGACTAGAAGCACGAAACTGTCTAGATTTCAATTTATTTAAAACATCATTCGAATTTTTTATAGACCAAAACAGATTTCTTCCTGATCTTTCAAAGACTTTATCACAATATTTAATTACATGCGTTTTAATAGCAGTAAGACAGGAAGTTAATAATTTAGAAAGTTCAGTGGTAGTGCAAGAGCTAGAATTTGCAATAAACCGTGCTTTGTAAGGTTTTTTATGAAGTTTTGGTAACCAGTATAGCGTAGGAAGCTTGTCTTGGCCTTCGTTAACACACACAGCAAACTTGGTGGCTGAAAGACAAACATGTTTATCTACTATAGCTCTCTCTTCAGCTAAAGTCTGAAGTTCATAGGCCTTATACAAAGGTCTAAAGGGTGCTGCCAGCATTCCAACAGATGACCTTGTTCCCCCAGCTAGACACTGTAGAAATCACCATTCGTTGGCGTTTCAGACCCTTAGCGCAAGAACTGACATTTATAAAGAGTCAGTCTTCCCCAGAACCATTAGAGATTGGAATGCCCTTCCCGATTCGATTATTATGACAGCTGAAGGTGCTGATGATTGTGTAGCTAAATTTACCTCTTTGGTTAGAGCTAGGGACTAACTTCCCACATCACAGGTCCTGGTGTATGAATGTCATTTGACGTGTCACCAGTAACAATTCTGATTCTGATTCTAATTCTGATACATTGATTACATTTTTGGATGAACATCTGAAAAAGGATGACCTAGCAGACAGTCTTGAGAAATTTGAAGAATTTGAAGATTTTCAAAGAATAAACAGTATGTCTATAACTGAGTACATAGCATCTTTTGACACAAGATACAGGAAGATTGAAAAACTGAAAATGTCTTTACCATCAGAAATGTTGGCGTTTAAACTTTTGAGAAAGGCAAACATTAGTAAAGAAGAAAAGTTGTTGGTTTTGACTGGTATGGATTATTCTAATAAGGTAACATTATATGAGGAAGCTAAGAAATCACTTAACAAGAGGACCATGATGGCCCTGGATCGCTCACCTGATCCATAGAGTAACAAGTGGGCCCCGGGGAGGGCCATTATTGACCCCAGGGTTATAATGTGCATAATGTTGAGGGAGGTCTAAAAAGGTGAAGCTTCATACCAAATATCAACAAAAGGCTATAATTTGAACAATCTTGGCAAAGGTCCACTAGATGAAGCTACACAACAAATATCAAAGACCTGGGCCTTGTGGTTTCAGAGAAGAAGATTTTTTTAAAGATATTCCTTACATAAGCCAATGTAAAACCAAATGGTCCCGGGGCAGGGGCATTTTTGGCCTCAGGGCTATAATTTAAACAATCTTGATAGAGGTCCACTAGATGAAGCTTCACACCAAATATCAAAGACCTGGGCCATGTTGTTTCAGAGAAGAAGATTTTCAAAGATTATCTCTATTATAAGTCTATGTAAAACCAAAGGGCCCTGGGGCGGGGGCATTGTGGCCCCAGGGCTATAATTTGAACAATCTTGGTAGAGGTCCACTAGCTGAAGCTTCATACCAAATGTCAAAGACCTAGGCCTTGTGATTTCAGAGTAGAAGATTTTTCAAGATTTTCCCTATATAAGTCTATGAAAAACCAAAGGGCCCCGGGGCGGGGGCCTTCTGGCCTCAGGGCTATAATTTGAACAATCTTCATAGAGGTCCACTTGCTGAAGCTTCATACCAAATATCAAAGACCTGGGCCTTGCAGTTTCAGAAAAGAAGATTTTTAAAGATTTTCCCTATATAAGCCTATGTAAAACCAAAGGGCCCCGGGGCGGGGGCATTTTTTGCCCCAGCACTATAATTTGAACAATCTTGGTAGGGCTCCATAAGATGAAGCTTCATACCAAATATCAAAGACCTGGGCCTTGCAGTTTCAGAGAAGAAGATTTTTAAAGATTTTCCCTATATAAGCCCATGTAAATCCAAAGGGCCCCGGGGCGGGGGCATTTTTGGCCCCAGCACTATAATTTGAATAATCTTGGTAGTGGTCCACTAGATGAAGCTTCATACCAAATATCAAAGACCTGGACCTTGCGGTTTCAGAGAAGAAGATTTTTAAAGATTTTCCCTATATAAGCCTATGTAAAACCAAAGGGCCCCAGGGCGGGGGCATCTTTGGCCCCAGCACTATAATTTGAACAATCTTGGTAGGGGTCCACCAGATAAAGATTCATACCAAATATCAAAGACCTGGGCCTTGCAGTTTCAGAGAAGAAGATTTTTAAAGATTTTCCCTATATAAGCCCATGTAAAACCAAAGGGCCCCGGGGCGGGGGCATTTTTGGCCCCAGCACTATAATTTGAACAATCTTGGTAGGGGTCCACTAGATGAAGCTTCATACCAAATATCAAAGACCTTGGCCTTGCAGTTTCAGAGAAGAAGATTTTTTAAGTTTTTGGTGAAAAAAATCTATTTTTGGCTCCTGTGACCTATATGTGCAACGGACCGGAACCATTTGAACAACTTTGAAAGGGGACCACCTAAGGATCATTCCTGTAAAGTTTGGTCAAAATCCGCTCAGTGGTTTAGGAGGAGATGTCGTTTGAAGAAAAAGTTTACGCACGGACGGACGCACGCACGCACGCACGCACGGACGGACGCACGACGGACGACGGACAAAAAGTGATCCCAAAAGCTCACCTCGTCACTACGTGACGGTGAGCTAAAAAGTTCAAGGCTGATTTTGCAGAAGGAAGTTCAAGTCCTGGTTCAGGCTCTGGAATAAAACTTGAACCATCATTTTTAGCTGACAATGAAGAAGCGTTGTTGGCAGGCGGGTAAACCAGGACGAGGAGGTTTCGGTCGTGGCAGACAAGAAGACTATGGACAGCTTAGGAAAATGAATCCATTAGGCCCAGACGGTAAGACACTTACATGTCGATGTTGTGGCTCTTATACACATTTTATTGCTGAATGTCCACATAGCTGGGAAAATGAATCTAAAGGCAGCATTCAAAAGAGACTGGCAAAGGTGAACATTGCAGAGGATGAAAATGTCGTGCTTTTCACGGGATATAATCAAGGGGACATTGCACAACTGGGCATTGATGCTCAGAATTGTGCTGTGTTAGACAGTGCCTGTAGTAGCACAGTATGTGGAGAGAACTGGCTTCAGAATTATAACAGTTCTTTGAATCAGATTGATAAAGAGAGAATTAAACAGACTGTTGGAAAGCGAACATTTAAGTTAGGAGGTGGAGAAAGGCTGAGATCAAAGGGAGAGTTCAAGCTTCCAGCAGTGATTGCTGGGAAAGAGGTTTTCATTAGAACTGATGTTGTAGACTCCGATATCCCTCTGCTATTATCACGACGAGCTATGAAAACAGTAGGGGTAAAGATGGATTTGGAAAGTGACACTGCAATGATTTTTGGAAAAGATGTTGCTTTGAATCTAACCACATCCGGGCATTACTGCATCCCCATAGACAGGGCAGAAAAGATACTAGCTGAAGAAGTGTTTTCAGTAAAACTAGGAGAGATGAAAAGTCATGAGAGATATGATACATTGCTCAAGTTGCATAGACAATTTGCACACCCACCACTTAAAAAGCTGAAGGCTCTAATGCAGGATGCAGGGCAATGGGAAGAGGACTTTCAGGGAATGCTTGAAGACATAGGTAAGACATGTAATTTATGTAAACGATACATGAAAACACCACCACGTTCAGCAGTCCCAGCATTCGAAGGAACCACACAGAGTGAGGCATTTGCAAAGCATTTAAATGTGTTGCATGATGCACGTAAGGCCTATATACAGACTGAAGCTGATGAAAGATTAAGGAGAGCATTGCGTACTAAAGTACGAGCAGCAGAACAAATTTTTGAGAATGGAGACACTGTTTTTTACAAGTGCGAGGGAAAAGACTGATGGTTGGGACCCACTAATGTCGTTTTCCAAGACGGAAAGGTAGTATTTATTAGGCATGGTGGAATATTTGTCAGGGTATCTCCAAATAGACTAACCAAAACATATGATAGTCAGATCAAAGCAGAGGTGGAAGGCCTTGATTGTAACAGCTCAGATCAACATAATGAGGCTGATAAAATTAAAATGTCAAGTAACACAGAGACAAGTGTTTCTGAAACAGTGCCGACTCCACCTGACAATCCAGGGGCAATGCAAGATCAGGATGAAAGAATTAAAAGAGGCAGAATTAATCCAAGGCATGTCAAAGCTTATGATATTATCAAATACAAAGTGAATGATGAATGGGTGACTGGCACAATCATAAGTCGAGCAGGGAAATCCACAGGAAAATATAAGACATGGTATAATATAAGGGATGGTAACAATAAGGAAAGAAGCGTTGATCTAAGTGTTGTAGAGTGGGAAAAGATTCCTGATACTGAAATAAATATAACATGTGCTTCTGGTAAAGTGGAGTCAGAAGAGAAAGACATTACCATGGCCAAGAAAAATGAGCTTGATAAGTTGGCTCAATTTAATACATATGAAGAAGTGGCAGAACAAGGACAAAGAACCTTATCAACAAGATGGGTTATTACAAGTAAAGAGGGGAAAACCAAAGCCAGGTTAGTCGTCAGAGGGTTTGAAGAGAAAGATGTAGAAATTCCAAGGGACAGTCCAACAGTTGGTAAGGGTGCAATGAGGATTTTTATATCAATTGCAGGACTAGAACAATGGACAGTGAAAACAACAGATATCAAATCTGCATTCCTGCAAGGTAAGGAATTAGATAGAGAGATATTTGTCAAACCACCCAAAGAAAGTGGCACACCAAAACATAAAATTTGGAAGCTAAAACATGGCCTATATGGGTTGAAAGATGGAGCAAGACAGTTCTATGACAGTGTAAAAGAAGAGTTACTGAAACTAGGCTTCATCCAGTGCAGACTGGACCCAGCAGTTTTCTACTTTCAAGAGCAAAAGAAGCTGAAAGGAATGATTTGTTGTCATGTACATGATTTCCTGCATGCAGGAGACCTACGATTTGACCAATTGATGGAAAAATTAAGAGCAAGATTTTCTGCTGGCAAAGTAGAAGAGAAAAAATTCAAATACATAGGTTTTCAGATAGAGCAGCTTCCAGATTCAATAGTTTTAGATCACTCTGACTATGTTAATAACATGAAGAATGTCTCTCTAGATCCAGGGCGAGCCTCGCATAAAAATGATTCTTTAAGTGAGGAGCAACACTGTTTAGACAGCTGATAGGGAAGTTAAACTGGGCTGTCCAGGGCTCTAGACCAGACATGGTACATGAAATGATAGTCACGAGCACAAAACTGAAACAAGCTAATGTAGGAGATCTTGTTTGAGCGATAAAGAAAATCAGCCACACAAAGGATATCCAGTCATTCATGACATTCCCAAGTCTGGACAAAACAAAAGAATTAAAAGTGGTGGTTTTCACAGATGCATCTCTTGGGAATATAAATGAAGGGACCGGAAGTACAGGGGCATATATCATTTGGCTAAAGGATAGTAGTGGCCAATGTTGTCCAATAGCATGGAATGCAAAGAAGATAAAAAGAGTAGTACGTTCAACTTTAGTTGCAGAGATGCTCGGTTTAGAAGAAGGTCTTGAAGCTAGTTTCAATTACCGTCAGATGTTAGAGGATATTTTGGGATAAGAACACAAGACTATCAGAATCGAAGCTTAAGTGGATAATAAAAGTGTCATTGAAGCACTCTTTTCAACACGAATGGTTGAGGACAAGCGCCTGAGGGTTGATGTGGCAGCAATTCAAGAATCCCTAAAGTTACAAGACATTAATCTAATAGTGGATACCAGGACAATTACAACTTGCTAATGTGATGACAAAGCAAGGGGCATCTGGTTTTCTGTTACTTAAAGTATTGCAGTCAGGCAACATGTTGGCTGATATTTATAACCATTAACTTTCTACAGACATGTATAGCAACTTCATAGGAACTCTTTAAACTAGACAAAGTGCCCAGTAGGGCACGTATACCCCCGGCCAGTGCCATCGCCTGAGTTGAAAATGGCAATAGCAAAAGGTTCTTTGCATATACAGGCCACATTCCATACAAGTAGTCATACTGGTTGTTGCTACCAAATTTTAAGTCTCTATGTACAGTAGTTATTGAGAAATCTTTGACACAAAATAATAAAAATATACACTATTAAACAGCAAGAACTACAAAGGGAAATAACTCTAAAAGGCCTGACCCCTTGGCCCTTATTTTCTTTCCCACAATACAACTAGTCATACTGATCATGTTTGCAAAATTTCAAGTTTCTATGTACAGTAGTTATTGAGAAATCTTTGACACAAAATAAAAATATACACTACAAGAAAATATTGAGACCGGTACAGAAGTTATGAGGAAAATTACATTTTAAAATAGCAAGAATTAGAAAGGGAAATAACTCCAAGAGCCCTGGTCCTGGTCCCTTGGCCCCTTTTTCTTTCTCACAATACAAGTTGTCATACTGGTTGTTACTACCAAATTTTAAGTCTCAATGTACAGTAGTTATTGAGAAATCTTTGACACAAAATAATAAAAATATACACTACAGCAAGAACTACAAAGGGAAATAACTCTAAAAGGCCTGACCCCTTGGCCCTTATTTTCTTTCCCACAATACAACTAGTCATACTGATCATGTTTGCAAAATTTCAAGTTTCTATGTACAGTAGTTATTGAGAAATCTTTGACACAAAATAAAAAATATACACTATTAAACAGCAAGAACTACAAAGGGAAATAACTCTAAAAGGCCTGACCCCTTGGACCTTATTTTCTTTCCCACAATACAAGTAGTCATACTGATCATGTGTGCAAAATTTCAAGTTTCTATGTGAAGCAGTTCCTGAGATATCTTTGACACAAAATAATTGTTTACAAGAACTACAAAGGGAAATAACTCTAAAAGGCCTGACCCCTTGGCCCTTATTTTCTTTCCCACAATACAACTAGTCATACTGATCATGTTTGCAAAATTTCAAGTTTCTATGTACAGTAGTTATTGAGAAATCTTTGACACAAAATAAAAATATACACTATTAAACAGCAAGAACTACAAAGGGAAATAACTCTAAAAGGCCTGACCCCTTGGCCCTTATTTTCTTTCCCACAATACAAGTAGTCATACTGATCATGTGTGCAAAATTTCAAGTTTCTATGTGAAGCAGTTCCTGAGATATCTTTGACACAAAATAATTGTTTACGGACAGACAGACAGACGGAAAAGACAAAAACTATATACCCCTCATGGCATACTTCGTATGCCGGGGGTATAATTATTCCTCTGGATAATAATTTATTTTGGCATTTTAATATCTTCAATATTAGATAGTTGTCAAAATTCAATATAATGGGTTTTTTTTATATACCTTTTCGTGGTTTAAAATTCCTTAGCAGAAAAGATTATTTTAAACTATGAAAAGAAAACAAAAACAAAAGAAACAAAATATAATTAATGTTAATTGTAAGCACATTATCCAGGGGAAGCTACTCTACACTATCTTAACTATGACGTCATCAATACCATGGTAACGACGTTATGACATTACATCAGTTTAACTTCTACCAGGGTAACCAATAAACCTACTAGAGTAAATATGGACTAATTTATTGCGTTAACAGAAACAGTGTTAGTTAGTTAAACAGCTGTGTTATATCCAAAGAAAAATGTATATATTATATTGAAAAATGACCATTTATGGTCATTTTTCTATATAAGCTATACATTTTGTGAATCCATAGTGAAACCATGTTATATCCAAAACTGCGAATAATGAATTCTAATGCACATGAATATGTTACGCGATGTCTGATTGGATAACGTCAAAATTTTGTGACAGTATATTCTGCAATATACTGTTGGAAACCCCAATGTCATCGCGTAACATCGCTTTTCATTGGTTGGCATTTGGTTTAACGCAGCTCACCCGGCTAGCCTTTTTGTGCAAAATAGTACAATTTTTAACAAATTAACAAAACAACCGTATAAGTGCATTAGAATGGGGATAAGTGTGTTCAAAATTGTGATTTGGGGAGGTAAATCATCGGTTTTACAGTTGCAAATTACGTTTTACGGCTCCGCTAACGCGTTGCCGTAAAATGAAATTTCCAACTCTAAAACCTCTGATTTACCTCCCAGAATCACAATTTTGAATACAGTTATCCCCTAAGTGATACAAAGAGGTAAATATTTATTTATTATAGAAAGTATTGCCATTTTTCTTATTTCAGATGAAGCTGCCAGAAGAACTAGACTATCAAGTGAGCATATGCTCACTAATACCCCCGGCCAAAGCCATCGGTAACTTTCTTTGACACAAAATTTAAGGTAACTCACAAAATACACATCTCAGTAGCAAATATAACAAAGGGGAATAACTCTAAAGAACCTGGCCCCACAGCCCCAATTTTCTTTCCCACAATACAACTAGTTATGCATGTTGCTTGTACCAAATTTCAAGTTTCTAGGTACAGTAGATCTTGAGAAATCTTTGACACAAAATTTAAGGTAAGTCACAAAATGCACATCTCAGTAGCAAATATAACAAAGGGGAATAACTCTAAAGAACCTGGCCCCACAGCCCCAATTTTCTTTCCCACAATACAACTAGTTATGCATGTTGTTTGTACCAAATTTCAAGTTTCTAGGTATAGTAGTTCCTGAGAAATCTTTGACACAAAAAAAAAGAGCATAATCCGGACAAGAAAAAAAATACGCGTCAGCTAATTTTCCATGAGGAATCCATATATGAAATTTCAAAACCCTAGCATACACGGTTCTAAAATTATGCTATGCATCACTTTTACCATACAGATCAATGGCACAAATTACCAAAATGACAAAGGGCCATAACTCACAAAGTATTTTTCGGAATTTTACCACCAATCTATTCACCAACTTTCAAGGCTCTAGCTCCAATAGTTTTTGAGATATCTTGCTGACAAAATTTTATAAAAAAAAAATTCTTAGAGCAATAACTCTTGAAAGGGGCATAATCCTGACGAGAAAAAAAAATACGCGTCAGCTAATTTTCCATGAGGAATCCATATATGAAATTTCAAAACCCTAGCATACACGGTTCTAAAGTTATGCTATGCATCACTTTTACCATACAGATCAATGGCACAAATTACCAAAATGACAAAGGGCCATAACTCACAAAGTATTTTTCGGAATGTTGTCAAAAGTTAATCAGTTCATCTACTCATCACCACCAATCTATTCACCAACTTTCAAGGCTCTAGCTCCAATAATTTTCGAGATATCTTGCTGACAAGATTTTATTAAAAAAATTTCAAAGGGCAATAACTCTTGAAAGGGGCATAATCCGGAGGAGAAAAAAAATACGCGTCAGCTAATTTTCCATGAGGAATCCATATATGAAATTTCAAAACCCTAGCATACACGGTTCTAAAATTATGCTATGCATCACTTTTACCATACAGATCAATGGCACAAATTACCAAAATGACAAAGGGCCATAACTCACAAAGTATTTTTCGTAATATTGTCAAAAGTTAATCAGTTCATCTACTCATCACCACCAATCTATTCACCAACTTTCAAGGCTCTAGCTCCAATAGTTTTTGAGATATCTTGCTGACAAGATTTTATTAAAAAAATTTCAAAGGGCAATAACTCTTGAAAGGAGCATAATCCGGACGAGAAAAAAAATACGTGTCGGCTAATTTTCCATGAGGAATCCATATATGAAATTTCAAAACCCTAGCATACACGGTTCTAAAGTTATGCTATGCATCACTTTTACCATACAGTACAATGGCACAAATTACCAAAATGACAAAGGGCCATAGCTCACAAAGTATTTTTCGGAATTTTGTCAAAAGTTAATCAGTTCATCTACTCATCACCACCAATCTATTCACCAACTTTCAAGGCTCTAGCTCCAATAGTTTTTGAGATATCTTGCTGACAAAATTTTATAAAAAAAATATAACAAAGGGGAATAACTCTAAAGAACCTGGCCCCACAGCCCCAATTTTCTTTCCCACAATACAACTAGTTATGCATGTTGTTTGTACCAAATTTCAAGTTTCTAGGTACAGTAGTTCCTGAGAAATCTTTGACACAAAATTTAAGGTAACTCACAAAATACACATCTCAGTAGCAAATATAACAAAGGGGAATAACTCTAAAGAACCTGGCCCCACAGCCCCAATTTTCTTTCCCACAATACAACTAGTTATGCATGTTGCTTGTACCAAATTTCAAGTTTCTAGGTACAGTAGATCTTGAGAAATCTTTGACACAAAATTTAAGGTAAGTCACAAAATGCACATCTCAGTAGCAAATATAACAAAGGGGAATAACTCTAAAGAACCTGGCCCCACAGCCCCAATTTTCTTTCCCACAATACAACTAGTTATGCATGTTGTTTGTACCAAATTTCAAGTTTCTAGGTATAGTAGTTCCTGAGAAATCTTTGACACAAAAAAAAGTTTACACACACACAGAAAAGACGAAAACTATATACCCCCATGGCATACTCCGTATGCCGGGGGTATAAACATGGTGGAAGTATGCCAGTGTCTTCTGTTTTCTTCCTCATTATTTTTTTTAGACTAGCACAAGTTTTACTTACATAAGAGATATACCTTCAGTGTGTCTTTGCTGACCAAACTATCACATGAGCAAATTTTCACGTCATCCCTGGGTGGGTTTAGGACACTGACATCTGTTTTCCAATCTCCATCCTTATAGATTTTACAGTATAAGTTTACACCATCCTGAAATAAAAATGGGTGAAAATCACAATCAAGAATTCTGTCAGCCTCGATTGCTCAGTGGTTAGCGCTTTTGAAAGGTTGTGGGTTCAAATCCGGCCACCGGAGGTGAGGTGTGTCCTGTGGCAAGACACATTATGACAATGCCCCACTCGACCCAGGTATAAATGGGTAGCAGTGGTGTAAAAGCCACTGCCTCTCTCGGGCGCGTGTTATATCATCCAGAATGAGTGTTCGAGAGCGATCCAATAAGCTGGGAGCTTTCATCGCAATCAAACTAAAATAAATTAGTATAAAGTAAGAATTTTGCCAAACTGTGGGACGAAAAGTCGGTGAACTATGAAATATCAAAGTCAAACACAGATGCCTTCCATTAAAGTTGCCATCTCGAGATGCAACTTTGTAGCAAGTATCATTAATGAAGCTCTTATAGTTCTTGAGAAATGGGCTTGAATATTAGGGTGGCTGCTAGGGTGGACACAACAGTTCACAAAGTCAGTGAAATGCAGGTCAAGGGTGCTTGCAATTAAAGTTGCGACCCCTAAATGCAACTTTGTACCAAGTATTATTAATGAAAAGGACTAGGGTGAACGTTGTCACAAATGTCGACAGCTCATGATAACTATTCATAGACCTGCTCTCAAGCAAATACTTGCCTTTTTGAATGGAAGTTTTTTGGGTTGCCCTGTGAAAATTAAGGACCAAAATATGAGGCTTTTCCAGTAACCTAAATGTCAAAACTTTAAATTATTTTCATATTTCTTCAAACCTATTACTATGTACAGTGAAACTTCATTCTAATGCACTTGCGTATGTAATGTGATGTTTGGATAACATCAAAAATTTGTGGCAGTATATCATAGGATATTCTGTCTTAATCCTGATGTCAAGATGTAATGTCGCCCTTCATTGGGTAGCAACTGGTTTAATCCAGCTTAAAGTGCTTGTTGCTTGAGCAAAAAAGCACAATTTTTAACAAAAAAAACTTAATTGGTGCATTACAATGGGGATGACAGTATTGAAAATTGTCATTTGGGGGAGGTTAATCATTTGTTTTACAATCGCAAATCGAAATTTCCAACCGTAAAACTGGCGATTTACCTCCCAAAATGAAATTTTTAATACAGTCCTCTAGATGACTCGAACATTCATGGTTGATCTGAACTCATGCTTGAATCTCCCATTGCTCTAGATAAGATGACAGATGCAACAGATGATACAGGGAGATTTTCTTATTTCATCTTGAAAATGTATGTTGTGTATACTCATTAAAATTGCTTCATCGGCAAACCATCATTTTATAGAGATTGAATAATCATCATCATCATCATCATCATCATCATCAGAGTTTTGATTAACATGCAGGTGCAGGGGCAACATCCACACAGATGGTCCCCCTTCCAGGTAGCTGGCTTGCCACACCAGATCTCCAGGTTTGTCTATCATGAGGGTCAATAGCAGAGAGCTTCCACTCTCTGCGATCTCTGTCATCTGCTTCTTGGTCATCTTGGGCCTCCCAGGCCACCGCTTTCCACCTGCCTGTCTGTCACAGGCAGTCTTGACTGCACCATTGGAGCGTTCCGCATGCCCATACCAGCGGAGCCTTCTCTCTTTCAGGATGAGATCCAGATCCTCAATGCAAAGCCGTGCAAGTAGCTCACTGGACCTGATAGTGACAATGCCCCGTGGCTTGACACTGCAGATCTGTCTGATCATTGCCCTGTCATTCCGCTGCAGACACTGGAGGTTTGGCTTTGTCAATGGCCAAGTCTCACTGCCATGAAGCATAGCGCTCCGCACACAAGAGCTGTACACATGGCGGCGCATCTTGAATGAGAGGTGGCGGGAAGAAAGAACTGGTAGCAGCTCCTTGAGTTTCTTCCAGGCTGTTTTCACACGTGATGTGGTCAATGATGCTGAGAGCATGTCATCTAAGTAGCAAAAATAAGCTACCACTTCAAGCTTGTTAGGTCCAACTTGAACTTACTTCTGTGGTCTGCCATCTAAGGGGCGTGCAGTTCCTTGGCACTGTGTACACTTGTAATTAGGGTCCTCTGTCAAGCGCTTGAGCCCACTGCATTTCTTGTGCACCCAGAAGTTGCAGCCATTGCAGAAAATACTGTTGCTGTCCACTCAAGTGAGACATACAGCACATGGGAACTGACACGTCTTCTGCAGGAGGTCCAGGCCTGCACCACAGATCATGATCTTCATCTTTCCTGCATTTACTCTCAGCCCTTTTTCCTCCATTGCGTCTTTCCAAGTTAAGAGCCTCCAGTGATTCAGCTACGATGACAAGGTCATCAGCATACAGGTCCTCCCAGGGAACTCCAGAGCGGAACTCGCGTGACAAGCCTTCAAGCACAATGATGAAAAGCAGTGGGCTGAGAACAGAGCCTTGATGAACACCAACCTTCACCTCTAACTCTGCACTATAACCATCACCAAGATGGACATGGCTCTGAGCATTAGCATACATCCCCTGGACCAGTCGCACAATCCACTTGTCCACTCCACAAGTTTTCTCAGTGCCCACCAGATGACTTTCCAAGGCACTCAATCAAATGCCTTCTCCAGGTCTACGAAAGCCAAGTAGAGTCTCTTGTTGGCTGCCAGATACTTCTCTTGCAGCTGCCTTACAACAAAGATTGTGTCTGTTGTGCCTCTTGGTGGGACGAAACCAAACTGGGAGTCGTCAGTCGACACCAACTGTCTAATGAGGCCATCCACAATCCTCTCCAGGACTTTCATGACCTGTTCTGTCAGCTTCAGACCATCGTAGTTGCCCCTGTCCAATGCATCGCCCTTGCCCTTGTAGAGACACACAATGAAACTATGTTCCCAGTCAGAGGGTATCTTGCCATCAGGGATGATTGAAGCTGCAAGGCCACGGATCATTGAGGCACCCACATCACCTGCTGCTCTTATCATCTCCACCACTATGTCCGATGGGCCCGGTGCTTTGCCAGCCTTCATCTGAGAGATAGCCTTCTTAACCATATCAATAGTGAGTATGCCCTGGGCGGCCCTTCCACTGATGCTTCATTAGAAAGGCGGTCCGGGTCCCAGTCAAACTCAACATTGAGTAGCCTTTGGTACTGTTCTTACCAGGCCATCTACTTTGATTCTTCACTCATTGACATCTCCCCTACATCATTCTTTACTGGTTTGTCACCTACATTGGCATTCTCTCTTCTCATCTGGTTAGCAAGGCGGTACACTACTGAAGACTTAGGGTCAATATTCTTGTAGATGTCCTTGTCAGCTTCTTGGCGAGCATGGTGCACCGCACGTCTGGCTATACTTTTGACCGTATAATATGATGGCCTAGTGCCTTTACCAGTCTTCCATGCCTTGAAGGCTTGCCGCTTGGCTGCAATGACCTTATCAACGTGCTCATTCCACCACCAGGTTCCACGATGCCAGCGGTGGGGCCGAGTTTTACCACACACCTCTTCAGTTGTCTTGAGCAGACCATTTATCCTCAGTGGTAGCATCAGCTACACCTGCGGACACACTCACAAGCTGGCTGAAAACATGGAAATGATTTCTTGTCTGAACTTCTTTAAGCTTCCAAACTTTTAGTCTGGGGGTGAACTTGCACTTGGGTTTAGGTGGCACATCAACCCTCGTGTCACATACAGGTAGCTGATGTTGCAGGGCTACTTCCTCACCAGGGATCACTTTCACATCTGTGACAAGTTTGCACATTGTCCTGCGGAAAAAGATGAAATCTATCTGCATCAATGCGCTTCCTGACATGTATGTGATAAGATGGCTGTCACGTTTCTTGAAACATGTGTTTACAAGAAACAGGTCAAATCCTAGGGCATACTCTAGAATCCTCTCACCCTCAAAATCAGGTTCAGGTCTACCATACCCAATCCCACCATGCACTTCCCTGTATGATATCCAATGATATCCCACTATGCCTCCTAACATGGTGTTATGATTAACCCATTGTATGCGAGAAATCCCTAAAGGGGTACCTTGGCAAACAGTACAGGCCCAGATCAGATGCTGCAGAATGTGGCGTCAGATCAGACGCCATAGAATGTGGCGTCTGATCAGGGCCTGCACTATTTGCAAACAGAACTTTCCGTCAGAAATAGAATAACAAGAGGGCCATGATGGCCCTGGATCGCTCACCTGATCCATATGATAGAGTAACAAGTGGGCCTCAGGGAGGGCCATTATTGACCCCAGGGCTACAATGTGCATAATGTTGAGGGAGGTCTAAAGAGGTGAAGCTTCATACCAAATATCAACAAAGGCTATAATTTGAACAATCTTGGCAAAGGTCCACTAGATGAAGCTACACACCAAATATCAAAGACCTGGGCCTTGGGGTTTCACAGAAGAAGATTTTTTAAAGATACTCCCTACATTAGCCTATGTAAAACCAAATGGCCCCGGAGCGGGGGCATTTTTGGCTTCAGGGCCATAATTTAAACAATCTTGGTAGAGGTCCACTAGATGAAGCTCCATACCAAATATCAAAGGCATGGGCCTTGGGGTTTCAGAAAAGTAGATTTTTAAAGATTTCCCTATTTAAGTCTGTGTAAAAGCAAAGGGTCTCGGGGCGGGGGCATTTTTGGCCCCAGGGCTAATAGCCTATAATTTGAACAATCTTGATAGAGGTCCACTAGATGAAATTTCACACCAAATATCAAAGACCTAGGCCTTGTGGTTCACAGAAGAAGATTTTTAAAGATTTTCCCTATATAAAGTAGAAGTAAAACAAAGATCAGGAATCAATACAATTAACTTACTCCACCCATCAAAGACACCAAAGGGAAAGAAATACAAACATTAAACCACCAGACCATAATGGAAACCTAAACAAAAGAAGGCCATAAGGACAGTTACTTTCCCACAAAATGGCAATATGGCCATCCAAAATTAAAAGACACAAGTGATACACACAGTAAGTAATTAACAACAACATAAATAAATCGCCACAGAAGAACCGCCTTGGAACGGTCAGTGGAAAGATTTCAACCGGGGGGGCTTAAATCTATTTTACATGGCCACAATCCTCGCCCTTACTTCGGCTGCGATTTAGACAAATAATTTATTCAGTCCGCATGAAGGCCTCCTAACTCATCAGTGCAACATCGTGAACACAAATAATCAAAGAACCACAGAGGTGAGACAACATTGAGGACTCGACAGCAAGAAACCACTGAAATGCTGGAGCAAAAGAAAACCAACAGTTAAACTCTATAAGTTATAAGTCTATGTAAAACCAAAGGGCCCCCGAGACAGGGGCATTTTTGGTCTCAGGGCTATAATTTGAACAATCTTGGTAGAGGTCCACTAGATGAAGCTTCATACCAAATATCAAAGACCTAGGCCTTCTGGTTTCAGAAAAGAAGATTTTTCAAGATTTTCCCCATATAAGTCTATGTAATACCAAAGGGCCCCGGAGCGAGGGCATTTTTGGCCCCAGGGCTATAATTTGAACAATCTTGGTAGAGGTCCACAAGATGAAGCTTCATACCAAATATCAAAGACCTAGGCCTTGTGGTTTCAGAGAAGAAAATTTTTAAAGATTTTCCCTATATAAGTCTATGTAAAACCAAAGGGCCCCGGAGCGGGAGCATTTTTGGCCCCAGGGCAATAATTTGAACAGTCCTGGTAGGGGTCCACTAGGTGAAGCTTCATACCAAATATCAAAGACCTGGGCCCTGTGGTTTCAGAAAAGAAGACTTTTAAAGAGTTTCCCTATATAAGCCATGTAAAACCAAAGGGCCCCAGAGCGGGGGCATTTTTTGCCCCAGCACTTTAATTTGAACAATCTTGGTAGGGGTCAACTAGGTGACGCTTCATACCAAATATCAAAGACCTGAGCCTAGCGGTTTCAGAGAAGAAGATTTTTAAAGATTTTCCCTATATAAGCCCATGTAAAACCCAAAGACCCGGGGCGGGAGCATTTTTGGCCCCAGCACTATAATTTGAACAATATTGGTAGGGGTCCACCAGATGAAGCTTCATACCAAATATCAAAGATCTGGGCCTTGCGGTTTCAGAGAAGAAGATTTTTCAAGATTTTCCATAAATAAGTCTATGTAAAACCAAAGGGCCCTGGATCGGGGTCATTTTTGGCCCCAGGGCTATAATTTGAATAATCTTGGTAGGGGTCTACTAGGTGAAGCTTCATATCGAATATCAAAGACCTGGGCCTTGCAGTTTCAGAGATGAAGATTTTTAAAGATTTTCCCTGTATAAGCCCATGTAAAACCAAAAGGCCTTGTGTGTGTGGGGGGGGGGGGGGGGCTTATGGGGTGAAGCTTAATACCAAATATCAAAGACAAGGGCCTTACGGTTTCAGAGAAGAAAATTTTTAAAGATTTTCCCAATATAAGCCCATGTAAAACCAAAGGGCCCCAGAGCGGGGGCATTTTTTGCCCCAGCACTATAATTTGAACAATCTTGGTAGGGTCCACTAGGTAAAGCTTCATACCAAATATCAAAGACCTGAGCCTAGCAGTTTCAGAGACGAGATTTTTAAAGATTTTCCCTATATAAGCCCATGTAAAACCAAAAGGCCCCGGGTTGGGGGCATTTTTGGCCCGTGGGCCTGGGCCTTGTGGGGTGAAGCTTCATACCAAATATCAAAGACATGGGCCTTACAGTTTCAGAGTAGAAAATTTTTAAAGATTTTTCCCTAAATAAGCCATATAAAACCAAAGGGCCCCAGAGCAGGGGCATTTTTTGCCCAAGCACTATAATTGAACAATCTTGGCAGGGGTCCACTAGGTAAAGCTTCATACCAAATATCAAAGACCTGGGACTAGCGCTTTCAGAGAAGAAGATTTGTTAAAAATTTTCCCTATATAAGCCCATGTTAAACCAAAAGGCCCCGGGGCGCGGGCATTTTTGGCCCCAGCACTATAATTTGAACAATCTTGGTAGGGGTCCACTAGATGAAGCTTCATGCCAAACATCAAAGACCTGGGCCTTGCGGTTTCAGAGAAGAAGATTTTTAAAGATTTTCTCTATATAAGCCCATGTAAAACCAAAGGGCCCCCGGGCGGGGGCATTTTTGGCCCTAGCACTATAATTTGAACAATCTTGGTAGGGGTCCACTGGATGAAGCCTCATACCAAATATCAAAGACCTGGGCATTGCGGTTTCAGAGAAGAAGATTTTTCAAGATTTTCCATATATTAGTCTATGTAAAACCAAAGGGCCCCGGAGCGGGGGCATTTTTGGCCCTACGGCTACAATTTGAACAACCTTGGTAGGGGTCCACTAGGTGAAGCTTCATACCAAATATCAAAGACCTGGGCCTTGCGGTTTCAGAGAAGAAGATTTTTAAAGATTTTCCCTATAAAAGCCCATGTAAAACCAAAAGGCCCTGCTGGGGCTGGGGGGGGGGGGGGGGTCGGGGGACCTGGGCCTTGTGGGGTGAAGCTTCATACCAAATATCAAAGACAAGGGCATTACGGTTTCAGAGAAGAAAATTTTTAGAGATTTTCCCTATATAAGCCCATGTAAAACCAAAGGGCCCCAGAGCTGGGGCATTTTTGGCCCCAGCACTATAATTTGAACAATCTTGGTAGGGTTCCACTAGATGAAGCCTCATACCAAATATCAAAGACTTGGGCCTTGCGGTTTCAGAGAAGAAAATTTTAAAAGATTTTCCCTATGTAAGCCCATGTATAACCAAAGGGCCCTGGAGCGGGGACAT
The DNA here is from genome assembly GCA_963580285.1 of Lucinisca nassula. Classification (NCBI taxonomy): domain Eukaryota; kingdom Metazoa; phylum Mollusca; class Bivalvia; order Lucinida; family Lucinidae; genus Lucinisca; species Lucinisca nassula. The sequence goes on from OY757011.1 coordinate 107,971,715, forward strand.
TTTTGGTCCCAGCACTTTAATTTGAACAATCTTGGTAGGGGTCCACTAGATGAAGCTTCATACCAAATATCAAAGACCTGGGCCTTGCGGTTTCAGAGAAGAAGATTTTTAAAGATTTTCCCTATATAAGCTCATGTAAAACCAAAGGGCCACGGGGCGGGGGCATTTTTGGCCCCAGCACTATAATTTGAACTATCTTGGTAGGGGTCCACTAGATGAAGCTTCATACCAAATAACAAAGACCTGGGCCTTACGACTTCAGAGAAGAAGACTTTTAAAGATCTTCCCTATATAAGCCCATGTAAAACCAAAAGGCCCCGGGATGGGGGCATTTTTGGCCCCCAGGGCCTGAGCCTTGTGGGGTGAAGCTTCATACCAAATATCAAAGACATGGGCCTTACGGTTTCAGAGAAGAAAATTTTTGTCCCCGGCACTATAATTTGAACAATCTTGGTAGGGGTCCACCAGATTAAGCCTCATACCAAATATCAAAGACCTGGGCCTTTTGGTTTCAGAGAAGAAGATTTTTCAAGATTTTCCATATACAAGTCTATGTAAAACCAAAGGGCCCCGGAGCGGGGGCATTTTTGGCCCTAGGGCTATAATTTGAACAACCATGGTTGGGGTCCACTAGGTGAAGCTTCATACCAAATATCAAAGACCTGGGACCTGCGGTTTCAGAGAAGAAGTTTTTTTAAGGTTTTCCCTGTTGTATAAGCCCATGTAAAACCAAAAAGCCCCGGGGGGGGGGGGGGGGGGGGGGGGGGGGGGGGGGACCTTGGCCTTGTGGGGTGAAGCTTCATACCAAATATCAAAGACAAGGGCATTACGGTTTCAGAGTAGAAAATTTTTAGAGATTTTTCCTATATAAGCCCATGTAAAACCAAAGGGCCCCGGAGCGGGGGCATTTTTGGCCCCAGCACTATAATTTGAACAATCTTGGTAGGGGTCCACTAGCTGAAGCTTCATACCAAATATCAAAGACCTGGGCCTTACGGTTTCAGAGAAGAAGATTTTTAAAGATTTTTCCTATATAAGCCCATGTAAAACCAAAGGGCCCCAGAGCGGGGGCATTTTTGGCCCCAGCACTATAATTTGAACAATCTTGGTAGGGGTCCACTAGCTGAAGCTTCATACCAAATATCAAAGACCTGGGCCTTGCGGTTTCAGAGAAGAAAATTTTAAAAGATTTTCCCTATGTAAGCCCATGTTAAACCATGGGCCCCGGAGCGGGGGCATTTTTGGCCCCAGCACTTTAATTTGAACAATCTTGGTAGGGGTCCACTAGATGAAGCTTCATACCAAATATCAAAGACCTGGGCCTTGCGGTTTCAGAGAAGAAGATTTTTTAAGATTTTCCCTATATAAGCCCATGTAAAACCAAAGGGCCCCGGAGCGGGGGCATTTTTGGCCCCAGCACTATAATTTTAACAACCTTGGTAGGGGTCCACTAGTTGAAGCTTCATACAAAATATTAAAGACCTGGGCCTTGCGGTTTCAGAGAAGAAGATTTTTAAAGATTTTCCCTATATTTGCCCAAGTAAAATCAAAGGGGCCCGGGGCGGGGGCATTTTTGGCCCCAGCACTATAATTTGAACAATCTTGGTAGGGGTCCACTAGATGAAGCTTCAGACCAAATATATAAAGACCTGGGCCTTACGGTTTCAGAGAAGAAGATTTTTAAAGATTTTCCCTATATAAGCCCATGTAAAACCAAAGGGCCCCGGAGCGGGGGCATTTTTGGCCCCAGCACTATAATTTGAACAATCTTGGTAGGGGTCCACTAGATGAAGCTTCAGACCAAATATCAAAGACCTGGGCCTTACGGTTTCAGAGAAGAAGATTTTTAAAGATTTTCCCTATATAAGCCCATGTAAAACCAAAGGGCCCCGGAGCGGGGGCATTTTTGGCCCCAGCACTATAATTTGAACAATCTTGGTAGGGGTCCACTAGATGAAGCTTCATACCAAATATCAAAGACCTGGGCCTTGTGGTTTCAGAGAAGAAGATTTTTTAAGTTTTTGGTGAAAAAAATCTATTTTTGGCCCCAAAAACCTATAAGTGCAACGGACCGGAACCATTTGAACAACTTTGAAAGGGGACCACCTAAGGATCATTCCTGTGAAGTTTGGTCAAAATCCGATCAGTGGTTTAGGAGGAGATGTCGTTTAAAGAAATTGTTTACGGACGCACGGACGCACTGACGCACGGACGCACTGATGCACGACGGACGAAAAGTGATCCCATTAGCTCACCTCGTCACTACGTGACGGTGAGCTAAAAACGAAAATATAGGCCTATTTCCCCTTATATGACAAATGGACTTGTCCAACATATAGCAATGGAAGAGTCCACTAGTATACAATGGATTAATCCTCAGTGGCTCCAACTTCTCATCTCAAACACATTTTTATGGTCTCATACGTGTTTCAAGCCACTGAAACTTGACTGTATGTGCATTCTAAATGCATGTACTGTGACTTCCTGTACCTCAATTATGAAAATACACCTATACAAATACACTGTAAATTTTACCGCCGTAAAATTGAAAATTTAAGATGAAAAATTGTGGTATTTTTCTTATTTCTACTCAAAATATACTCTAATAGATTGTGGGTACACGTAAGAACCGAGTACCCACAATCTATATTTTAGAGCAGAAATAAGAAAAATAAGGTTTACCCCTGTAAACCCCAGTTTTACTATATAAAAGTGGGTTTCAAGGGGTCAGAATTATATAGGTGTGTTTTAGCAATGGGAGTCTGTAACCATAGCAAAATATATCTATCTCCAACTTAGCCATTTCAGTTCAGGAACTTTATAACGGTACTAAAGGGTTTTAAAATAATTTGATAAAGTTTCTGCTGGTGCAGTGAATGTTAAGTCCGTACCTCTGAGTCTGTAACCATAGTAACTACTAATCCATCTCCAGCTTTAGCAGCTGTACACCAGATTATGTTTTCATCTTGCTTGACTGGTCCACTATCTGGCAATTCTTTATAGTTGCCAAGAAAATTCACAGAACCATTCTTACACAGGATAATAGGCTCATGATCTGGTACCGTTAGTAACTGGTGTACTTTCACAGCAGTCTTAAAATAAAAAGAAGTGGGTCAATATGTGAGAAAACTTCAAGATCTCACGATCAAGGTCTTCTTAAATGTGTCTGCTTCAGTTTATCACATGACCAGAGGTTTTTTGCCACTTTTGCATACAAGAAAGGTAATATTTGCAATACACAATGGATCACTCCTTAAATTTTCAGGACAAACAGCAAGAAGTGATGATACATGTGGTCATATGATCTTCACTCCATGTAATACTCAACTTGAGGTGTTTGGAGCACCTGACAGATTCAGATTCAGATATAATGTTATGTAAATTTTATGCTAATAACCTACCGTAATGATCCTAAGTATTCAGACAGGGAGGACTAAGCAAACAGTGCCAACCCAGATCAGACTGCTCCTGAAGGAGCAGTCTGATCAGGGTCTACATTGTTTGCGATTGTGTCTGCTCTATTTGGACTCCCTTCTGGATCATGAAACAAATTTGTTAAAATTTTAGGAGAATTACAGCATGTCGTCAAGGTGTCCGAATTTTTAGGATTTTTAAAGTAACTGATGCAATGAAACTTCAACAACTCGAACACACAATGACAAATTTGAGCTCACTCTTCAGGGGAATAGATACACCTGGTAGATTTTTCTGCCATGTTTCAAAGGGAGACAAATTTTAGGACTTCCTGTGCATTTTTCTATAAACTCTGTCCCACGGAAAAAGGGGTCTACTCTTAAAGGAAAGAATTTACTCCTCAGGAGCGAATTCTTTCCTTTAAGAGTTGACCCCTTATGACACGGAGACAAAAATACTTTTAAAGGGGTCACCTCCCCTGAGGTTGTATCCATTCCCCTTAAGCTCCTAGAAAATTCTTGCCACAGCTCCCGATATCCATATATTTAGCACAGTTAAAGGAGGCTTTTCTGATTTTATCTTGAAAAGGTGTGTTGTGTGTACACATCTGAGTCGCATCAATGAGGCCATTCTAATGAGTATGCACAACATTCCTATATTTTACAGAAGACTGAAAAGATATCACTTAGTCATTCATTATATCTTTCTCTCATTCTTTCTTTCTTTTTACAGATACTGCAATCAATCACATCTGACCATTACTTGCAGCTGTACAGTCTAACCTGTACTTACGACCACCTCTATTAAGTGTGCACCTGTCTTATGCAGCCAGTTGGCATTCCCCCCACCCCACCCCCACCCAATGGATTTTCCATGTAAATGAACCTCTATTAAGCGTGCACCTGTGAAACGCGGTCAGCAGTCACCTTTTTCATCCCAAATGGCTCACATAAATCCTTAAGCAGCCATTTTATCTTTCCAGTTCAGGCAGATTGATTGGTTTCTGTGTATCAGTTTTCTTTAAACCAGTTATATGTTCGGTGCAATTTTCGGCACACCGCACCGCACCAAACCGAAATGACCAAAGTTACTGTACTACGCTAATAAAACACAACAGCACAAATAGATGAAAATAGGATGTCAGTAAATATAAACAACTTTTCCCCGGTTTAAAAAGAAACACCGAATCATCAGAACCAAAAGCAGAAAACCAGACAATCTGATGATCAATCTTATCATTATGGCTTACACAGGTGTGCGTAATCCTGCACAATTAGACCACAGACTGCACTGTTTGCTAACAGAATTTTCCATCAAACATAGAATAAAAATGAAAACACAGGCCTGACATCCCATATATGACAAAGGACTTGTCCAACATATAGCAATGGAAGAGTCCACTAGTATACAACTGGTTAGAATGAACTTTCTTGAGACCGAAATGTAAAATCCTAGCATAACACTTAGTTTAACACAGTAATCTAATGGTCCTTCAAGAATATGTATCTGGTATCAAGCCAATCACATGTACACTTTTCAATAGGTTCAGACAGTGTACCCGCCCCCACCCATAGGGGCTTGAAGAAATATATGGGCTGCATGATGCTTCTACGCAGAGCTGAATCAGGCCCGCACACTAGTACTGGTAAACGGCTTAGAGGATCTAAGCCTGTCCAGGAACCGCGGTGTGAGGTGGACTGTCCGTGCTAATAAACCTTATTGGTTTCATTGGGCGACAGGGCTTGAGATGTCATTTCATCTCAATGTCGGGTAAAAGTCCCACAAAATTGGAAGCAACTTCCCCAAAATGACCTTTAAAGTGTTGATGGGGACGTTAAACCTCAAATCAAACAAACAAATCAGACAGTGTAATTTAACCATTACTTACATGTTTCCTCTTAACTTTATCAAGGTCTGTGCAGTCCTTATCCCATACTTTTAAATCCTGTAGAACAAACATATACATGATATAGGCAATCACTTACCCTTTGACTTAAATACTTGAATACATGCATTTCACAATTTTCCCTCCTGTGGTGTTTTGCTTCCAAAGGATAACCTTTTTATAGATCATATTTAACCTTTTCCACTCTCTAGGCTAATTAAGCAGATGATAAATTGTTGATATTTTTCCCGGAAAACAGAACTTGAAATTTCATGCAAATTGTCTCCATAGGAGACAATTTGCATGAAATGTCAAATCCTGTTTTTGTGCAAATCGTCTCCATGGGAGATAATTTGCATGAAAAGTCAAATCCTGTTTTCTGAGAAAAATAAGAAAAGTATTTCAAAATGATGCCTGTCAAATTTCAAAACAATAGCTCAAATTATTTTAGAGATATTTTGCTTACAAACTTAAAATGCCATCATTTTTTGAAGGGCCATAGCCCAGAAAAAAAAATTGATTTTCTTCAAAAGTTGACCTCTTCCCCAATCAGTCTGTAAAGTTTGAAGGCAATAACTTAAACAGGTTTTGAGACAGCTTGCTTATAAGTTTTAAATGCCAAAATTTTCAATGGGCTATAACTCAATAAGAAAATTTCAGATTTTTTTCCAAAGGTTATTCTGGTCATCTATTCATCATCCCCTATCAGCTTGTCAAATTTCAAGACAATAGCTAGTAAAATTTTAGAGATACATGTATTTTGTTTACAAACTTAAAATGCCCAAATTTTCAAAGGGCCATAACCCAGGAATAAAATCTGATTTTCTTAAAAAGTTGATCAGGCCATCCACTCGAATGTAGGACAAAGCGTCCCATGGACAAAACGTCCCATGCCATTTTTGACCAGGTGGACAAAACATCCCACGTCATTTTTTCAGGTGGACAAAACGTCCCTTATGATTTTTTCAGGGTGGACAAAACGTCCCACATGATTTTGACAGGATTGACAAAACGTCCCATGCTATTTCAACAGGGAGGTGGTGTTAGGGAGGAGGAAGGGACTTGAAAGGGTATATGACAATATACTCCCATGACCACTACAAAAATGAATGTGGAAATATGCTTTTATTTACAAAACATGAATATGCAAACACAATCCTTAAAGAGCACATGGTTAAGAGCACATTTTTTACATAAAAGAAATTTTATGATGATCGCACATATACAAAAATATGTACAACTTAACTTATTCTATACAATAAAAATAATAATAGTATCTGAAACACACTTATAACCCATTATTTCATTACTTCTTAATATATTATTATCAAAATATATCTTCCCAGTTCTTTGTCTTCTTTTCTAATTTCATTTCAATTAGTTATTCCTAATCAAAATGTGTTAATTGCAATTAGTCAAAATATTTTCACACTGTGTATGATTGAGCTGATATCAATTCTAATATCATTTCAATAACTAGAACAGTGTTTTCAGAGGAAAACATATGTCCCCCCCACCAGTTTGAAGTCCAGAGCATCTTGACATTTCTTTTGTATATGGTCTTCTTACAAAAATTCTATATATCCACTCATTCAGGAAACTGAGTGGTTTCTTTTGTATATGGTCTTCTTGCAAAAATTCTATTCATCAACTCATTCAGGAGACTGAGTGCTGAAAGCTTATTTTTTAACGTCTTAGTCCTGTGGTGACCTTGAAAATTGGGTCAAGGTCACCAAAATCTAATCAGTTCTTAAGCCGTTCCCACTTATATTATATACCATGTTTGAACCAAATCCATCCATTGGTTCAGGAGAAACAGTGCAGATAAGCTTATTTTCAACAGTCTAGTCCCATGGTGACCTTGATAATTAGGTCAAGGTCATCAAAAGCTAATCAATTTTAGAGACAATCCCACTTGTATTATGTACCAAGTTTGAACCAAATCCATCTACTGGTTCAGGAGATACAGTGCATACAAGCTTATTCTTAACAGTGCTAAGACCTGTGGTGAACTTGAAAATTAAATCAAGGTAACCAAAATCTAATTAGTTCTTGAAACCATCCCATTTATCTTATGTACCAAGTCTGAACCAAATCCATCCAATGGTTCAGGAGATAAAGTGCAGACAAGCTTATTTTTAACAGTCTAAGTCCCTTGGTGACCTTGAAAATTAGGTCAAGGTCACAAAAAATATAATCAGTTCTAGAGACTACCCCACTTATCTTATGTACCAAGTTTAAACCAAATCCAGCCATTGGTTCAGGAGAAAGAGCACAGGCAAGCTTATTTTTAACAGCCTAAGACCCGTGGTGACCTTGAAAATTGGATCAAGGTCACCAAAATCTAATCAGTCCTTGAGACCATCCCATTTATCTTATGTACCAAGTCTGAACCAAATCCATCCATTGGTTCAGGAGATAGAGTGCAGACAAGCTTATTTTTAACAATCTAAGTCCCGTGGTGACCTTGAAAATTAGGTCAAGGTCACAAAAATCTCATCAATTCTAGAGACTGTCCCACTTACCTTATGTACCAAGTTTGAACCAAATCCATCCATCGGGTCAGCAGATAGAGCGCAGACAAGTTTATTTTTAACAGTCTAAGTCCCGTGGTGACCTTGAAAATTAGGTCAAGGTCACCAAAATCTAATCAGTTCTAGAGACTATCCCATTTACTTTATGTACCAAGTTTGAACCAAATCCATCCATTGGTTCAGGAGATAGAGTGCAGACAAGCTTATTTTTAACAGTCTTAGTCCCGTGGTGACCTTGAAAATTAGGTCAAGGTCACCAAAATCTAATCAGTTCTTGAGACCATCCCAATTATACTATGTACCAAGTTTGAACAAAATCCATCCATTGGTTCAGGAGATAGAGTGCAGACAAGCTTTTTTGGCCTAAAATTCGAGAATGTTTTGAGCACTGTGACCTTGAAAATTAGACCAAGGTCACCAAAATCTAATCAGTACTTTTCCCCCTTTCAATGGTGTATCTGTGTAAGTTTAATCAAAATCCATCCACCCATTCAGGAGATAGAGTGCAGACAAGAGGCAACGCCGACGCCGACAGGATCCGCACCAAAACCAATATGTCCCCCTCCCTTTCGGGTGGGGGGACATAAATAACATTTAGTTATTTATTAGGTAGATTGGACAATTCTTTTTAATTAAGTATAATGATTCCCTTTTAGTGAATTAAACTCTACCTTCTAATTGAATATGGGTCGTTTTGTCCACCCTGTCGAAATGGCAAGGGAGGTTTTGTCCACCCCGTCAAAACCATGTGGGACTCAGGGCTCGAGAAAATGTCGGTTTTCCGGTTCTGAACCGATTTTGGGTTTACTGAACCGATTTTAACTGTAAAAGAAGTTTAAAAAATCGGTCCATAAATCAATAAAATTTTCAAAAAATCGGTTCAAAAATTTTCGCTAAATCATCATAAAACAAGCTGACCGTTTGCCACTGATAATCCAAGCATGTATACAAAAATAGCCTACAGCACAAGGTGTTAGACTGGTACATTATCTAACTAGGTGAAAACCGGACAAGTCCACGTCGGGTTCTTTGATCTTATCGCAGCGAAATTTGACCTGTGTGTTAAAATTATTCAACCGTGAACAATGGCCTCAGGCGTTATCGGCATGCTAGCAGGGTGAGAAAATTAGGTCAATCAATGCAGGACATACGCTAGTTTGTTTACACAAGTCATTAATTTATGGCTTACTATAGAACCGGTATTTAAATATATAATTGTTTTTTGTTTTTGTTTTTTCACAGGGCGCAGTTTTCAATACACACCTGTCATGTCTGTTAAGACTTCCAGAGAAAGGGCCTTTATTTTCACCCATTCTTAACGATATTTCTATTTAAGAAATATGCTCCATTGAAACCAATAAAATAAACCACGTGTGTATTATGCCCTTGAATGAATTAAAATGAAACCACATGGCGTCGTTTTCCGATCACCTGCCATCAATATCAGTCGTCGTTTGTAGACAAAGCGATTTCTTTCAGGCTTGTGTGATCTTGAAATATGTTTTTATATTCTTTAGAACTCGGTTCGGCCACGTAAGATTTTCAATGACTCTCGTTCGGTCATGTTTTGGTTTGAGAGTAAAGAAATGTTTTTCGATTTTTTTAACCCGTTCAAAACGATTTTTTTAGAAATCCGCTCTATTAAAATCAGTGACATAAAACTGGTGTGTGTGTGTTACGTCCGTGACTGCATTAATGTGTATTGTGTAAAAGGAAACGGTATGACGTCATTTTCCGACCACGTGGCTGCAATCGGTCGCCATTTGTAAACAAAGCAAGTTGGGCAAAATAAAGATGCGTGAAATAAGATAAATATTTTAAAGGTTTTGATGGTTTGATCAGTCAGATTTACCCCCTAGAACTTCAGTTAAATAAAGCAAATTCTTCTGATACCGAGGCCCCGTTTTTGGATTTACATCTATCTATTGTAGATGGATTTGTTTCGTGCAAAATTTATGATAAACGCGATGACTTTGATTTTGAGATTGTAAATTTTCCTTTTTTGGATGGTGATGTTCCTCGTGCGCCATCCTATGGCGTTTATATTTCGCAATTAATTCGATTTGCTAGAGTGTGTAGTCATGTAACTGACTTCAACACTCGTAATAAATTATTAACGGCTAAACTCCTTAATCAGGGTTATCGGTACCATAAACTACGCAAAGCCTTTTCAAAATTTTATAGACGCCATTCTGATTTAATTTCAAAATTCAATATTGGACTTAAATCTCTTCTGCAACAAGGTCTATCGGAACCCGAATTTTATGGTGACTTAGTATATAAATTCAGAAAAATATATAACCGCAATGACTTCAGCACCCAATTTCGTAAAATCATTCTTCGATATAAAAAGATTGGGTACAACATGGATATTATACGACAGACTGCATGCATGGTAGTTAACCCAATCACGGTTGGCAACTTTGCTTCCCTCTTTAATTGCACGCCGGTGGGTCAGGCCTCAGATTCTATGACGGCTCCAACGTAAAGGCTTATTGAAAATTAAAGAGATAATGTTGGTTGGTGCCTGATGCTCTGTCTCTGGTCGGGCTCATCGGAGTCTAACTGTTGGTTTTCTTTTGCTCCAGCATTTCAGTGGTTTCTTGCTGTCGAGTCCTCACCGTTGTCTCACCTCTGTGGTTCTTTGATTTCTGTGTTCACGGAGATGTTGCACTGATGAGTTAGGAGGCCTTCATGCGGACTGAACAAATTATTTGTCTAAATCGCGACGGAAGTAAGGGCGAGGATTGTGGCCACGTAAAATCGATTTAAGCCCCCCAGTGGAAATCTTCCACTGACCGTTCCAAGGCGGCTCTTCTGTGGCGATTTATTTATGTTGTTGTTTGTTACTTACTGTGTGTATCACTTGTGTCTTTTAATTTTGGATGGCCATATGGCCATTTTGTGGGAAAGTAACTGTCCATATGGCCTTCCTTTGTTTCTGTTTCCATTATGGTCTGGTCGCTTAATGTTTGTATTTCTTTCCCTTTGGTGTCTTTTATGGATGGAGTAAGTTAATTGTATCAATTCCTGATCTTTGTTTTACTTCTACTTTGAAAAAGGGCAAAAAATATAGTGACCATCGAGCTGATCTTTGACTGCACCACGCCAGCGGTCTTCAGGTGCTGAGTGACCCGGATATTAGATGAAATCTGGCTAGAAAATGAAAGTAGATGAAATCTGAACTATGTGAGCAATAATTGCTGTTTATAATCGAGATACTGGTGCTTATATTCATTGACAAGTGTAAGAGCAATATTGGTATGTCATTTGTTACGCTAATAACACATTTTGAAATTGCAAATCACCAAGGATGTTTACGGAAATTACCGAAACCGATCGACAATTTCCGTAATGTTTTGGCGAAATCTGGCTGGACCGATTTGGATTCTTCAGTTTCTCGAGCCCTTTTGTCCACCCTGAAAAAATGATGTGGGACATTTTGTCCACCCCGTCAAAAATGTCATGGCACATTTTGTTCATGGGAGGTTCTGTCCCCATCCACTCATCTTCTCCCGCCAGTCTGTAAAGTTTGAAAGCAATAACTTTAACAGGTTTTGAGACAGCTTGCTTACAAGGTTTAAATGCCAAAATTTTCAATGGGCTATAACTCAAGAAGAAAATTTCAGATTTTTTCCCAAAGGTTAATCTGGTCATCTACTCATCATCCCCTATCAGCTTGTCAAGTTTCAAGGCCGAATTGTCCTGGCCATATTGTCTGCTGGCCAAATCATCCTAGATTCCTCTAATACACACAGAAAATGACATCACACAGGTCAGGCACACTTTCACACTGGTGTCACTTACTTTTGTTATCAAAACACTGTTATGACTTCTAAAAGAGCAGTCAACCACAAATGGGGCTGTCAAATAGGCAACAATTCATTGCTTAAGCGTCTAAAATAGTCTTTATTTTAAGAGGCAAAACTTTATTTTGGTCAGTTCCAGTGATTTTTGTACAAAAATGAAGGGCTAGATGTACTCTATCAGAAAAAGGGCATGGTGCTAGAAAAAAGGGCAGGGTGTTAGAGAAAAGGGGCATGGTGCCTCACGCGCGTAGAGGCTCAAGGTTCTCAGATTAAGAATGAGAATACGCAGAATGTAGGTCGTGGTTATACACGTGGTCGTGGTAATTTTAGAGGGTCTTTTCGCGGACGCGGTAAAAATAATAGCACACCACGTGGCGCAGCACACCAAGTTAGTTTTTGTCAAACGGAAGTACATAGGAAAGGTGATGAGATTGGAAGTATTTTTGAAAATAAGGTTGGTGATCCTTTGATTTCGGATAGGGAGGAGTGTAGTAAGGAAACTAGGGAAGGTGTCTGTTACTTCTTAAAGGCAAGGTTACCGACGGCACAAGGATTGGTTAATAATAAAAAGGTGGTTGTATTAAGAGATACTGGGTGTACAGGCTGTGTCGTGCGGAGAAGTTTGGTTTCGGATAGTCAGTTAATAGGAAAGGAATCAAATGTTACGTTGATTGATGAATCCACACAAAGGTATCCTTTGGCAATGATTGACATTGATTGTCCTTTTTTCACTGGGAAAACTGAAGCTTTGTGTATGGATGATACGTTGTACGATTTGGTTATCGGTAACATTGATGGATCAAAACTTCCTGATATGTCTCATTTCTCAGCTGCGGCTGTAACTAGGTCTCAAACTAGGCAGGATGAGAAGCCTTACAGAAAACTTAAGGTTCCCGATCAGATCATTAACGATGACAAGGAGGCTTTCAAGCAAGCTCAGGTTGATGATCCAACTTTGGAAAACATCAGGAAAAGGGTTGTATCTGGGAACAAGACTGTGAGTCGTGGTTTAAACCGAGGTGAAACTAGGTTTATTGAGAGAAAAGGTTTGGCATATAGGGAGTTCACCAAGGGTAACAAAGTCTCTTTCCAACTTGTGGTCCCTCAAAGTTTCCGAGGAAAGGTGTTGAAACTGGCTCATGAAACGCTTATGTCTGGACATATGGGTATTAGGAAGACATTGGATAGAGTTGTAACTGAGTTTTACTGGCCCGGTATTTGCGGTGATGTCGCTAGATTTTGTAAATCTTGTGATATTTGTCAGAGAACTATTCAGAAAGGTCGGGTCACTAAAGTACCTCTAGGAAAAATGCCATTGATTGATACGCCATTTAAGAGGGTGGCAGTGGACATAGTTGGTCCAATTGAGCCTCGATCTGATAGGAAATCTCGGTATATTTTAACCATGATAGATTATGCGACAAGGTATCCAGAGGCGATAGCTTTACCGAGTATTGAGACGGAACGTGTCGCGGAAGCGCTTATTGAAATGTTTAGTAGGGTTGGCATTCCTGATGAAATGTTGACTGATTGTGGATCACAGTTTACTGCTGAGGTAATGAAGGAAGTCAGCAGACTTCTTTCTCTTCAACAGTTAACGTGTAGTCCGAGACACCCAATTTGCAACGGACTGATAGAGCGTTTCCACGCTACGTTAAAGCAGATGTTACGTCGCATGTGTGCTGAACGTCCAAAAGATTGGGATAAATATCTTCCAGCCTTATTATTTGCGGTAAGGGAAGTCCCACAAGAGTCTTTAGGATACTCCCCTTTTGAGTTGTTATATGGACGTAACGTCAGAGGTCCAATGGCAATATTAAGAGAATTATGGGCTGAAGAGGTACGCGATGAGCAAGTTCTTTCGACGTATCAATACGTTATTGAGCTTAGGGAACGGTTAGAGCAGACATGCAAATTAGCGCGTGATAATTTAAAGAAGGTTCAGATTAAGCAGAAAGCTTATTATGATAAAGGCGCGAGGTCGCGTAAATTTGACGTCGGCGATAAAGTGCTGTTGTTACTACCGACAGACAGTAATAAATTATTGCTTCAATGGAAAGGTCCTTATGAAGTGGTTGAGGTAGTGAACAGAATGGATTATAAGATTGACGTCAATGGAAATGTTAACACATATCACGCTAATATACTGAAACAGTATGTTGAGCGTCAGACTGTGACGTCTCATTGTCTGATCTCTAAACCTGTTATGTCGACAGACAGTCATGACAGAAATGACGTCGACGAGTCTTCGTTTGAAGACAGCAGTTTTCAAACTGCAGAGCAACCCGAAAGTGACGGTGACGTTAGCGTCCCACACACACTAACGTCAGAGGTGAGTGAGGAAACAGAAGGGCTGAGAGAACAGCGCCTTGCAGGACTGACATGTCAGACAGACCAAATTATATGTACCACATTTATGTCAGAACCTGTGAAATCAATTAAATCTGTTAAGCCAGAAAGGCCACCTCCAGTGAGATTAAAACGATATCCGTTTTCTAACAAACAACAGAGTGTCAGGGGAACAGGAACATTCTGGGGCAAACCACTATAGCTTAATAGCTAATTTTACTTAAGAAAATTTGGGGGCAGACTACCTTAGTAGGTAATTCTTCGCACGGTTGTTGTGTAAATAGCTGTCTTGTTTAGATAGGTTCATCCTATTCCATCTCTATACACAAAGAAAAAACATTTCTGATTGTTTTTTCTCCAAAAGGGGAAACCTTTGTTACGAGATGGAATAGGAAACCTCTCTGGTGCTTATGCACATCTAAATTATTTTAGTAGATATATGGTAGGGCGGTGCGAGTGAAATATTTTAGGTGAAATATGGTACGCAAACTATGCGGCTCCATGAACAAGTCATGCACATATCATACGATGTATGCATGAGTGGTTTATAGAGAGCTGTTTTTACAATACAGGGGGCCGCTAAAAGGCCGAGTCCTATAGAATTTGCCTAAAAATCGCCAACCGCCAAATTGTGCCATATATGATTTTTATTCCCGTCACGTGTTGTGTGGGTGTTCGTTTTGACAGGAGTCATGTCATTGATTATAGGGTCGTTTCATCAATTTTTCCTATGGGAAATATACTATTTGAAGGCAAATCCATTATCTACTCGATTTTGCTATCTGGCTTTGTTTGTGGCCGGTATCTCCACTTCCCCACGAACAAAGCAAGGTAATACGAGTAGGCATGATTTTCCGGTAGTATTCATAGATATATAAACCCTGAAAAAAGCGGACCCTTTAGCAGCAGGTCAAGTTGTAAAGAGTAAACACAACATTGTGACGGGGAAATAGAAAGTATATTGAAAGGTATGTTAAATCTATGTTTAGTATTATTTTTGTATGAACATGCTTGTAGGTTTTGGAGGGGTTTACTTCTAGTATACCCCAACTTTCTGAAGCCTATTCTGAATTCACTATTGAGGCCTGTAGTGATTAGGCTACTAGCTTTGCCAGCTAGACGTCGCAGGATCGATCCCAGGCTTCTCCAGTAGTAGAATGAGTCTTTCTAAGTGAGGTCCTGTCTCATGCTGACCCTAGATGTTGGTGAGACGTAAAGTTTGGACACCCGCTCATTCTAGATTCATTTAGGCTTTTAGACCCCTTTTGTAGAATGTAATTAATAAACGCCGGGTCACTTGTTTGATCCATGACTTGTGACTGGCTGTGGTTAGAAAACCGTGGTTCCGTCCCAATATGATATTAGGTGTAGAGGGGACGTAAACTTAAGACGGGTTTAACCACATCTTCATCATCAGGGCAAACTCATACAAGAGCCTGTTGGGTTATCCGTGATGATGAACCGTAATGAATTTTATTTTACAAGCATGTTCACGTTGATTAGAAATAATTTTGTTCAAGAAGAATTAAGAGTTCATTTTGTAATGATGCCGTTTTTGTCTGATGACTCAATTTGTGCATGTATGTACATATAAAGAACGTGATGATGATAAGTGGGAGTATTTGGTCGCCACACGTCATAACGGCCTGAGCGGCGGGGATGACGTCAGCTGCGTCATCGGCGTCGCGAGGACGGTTGTGACGGGGTGCCTACCAAATAGAGAGAATTTACGGCAAACAGTGTTGGCCCTTATGAGACACTAACAAATGTTGTGATTATAGATGAAAATCTTCTGTTGTAGTTTCTATCTGTTATTAATGTATTGAATTTGTGAATAGCTATATTTGTGAGCCGTGTCGCGGAGAAGGACATGAAATAGAGATTGTTATGTTTCCTGTAATTGGCAGCTGACCAGGTAGCGCAAAGGCGTGGTCTGTTCAATTGCCTCTTACTTGTGATAATGTAGTGAGCACAAATTTGATGAGTATTATGCTCAGTAGTAGTGAGCATTAATTGATTTCTGTAGTGCTCAGTAAGGAAACATGAACTTTGAGTATTATTGTGTCAAGCGCTGGGTGCTGATAATTTGATGCACAGTCAAGTTGAGTTCTGCTGTACGGTTATTTGTCGCATGCACTAATCAGCCTGTATGTCTGGTCGGCGCATGCGCAATAACGGTATATGCATGAACATATTCTTACTTCTCCGGGAGGGGGATCATGATATAGCATGTATGTTTTGTGACTCGTTTCTAGTCCCGTTATCGTAATTTGCAGGCATAACAATGTGTGACCTGCTGCTCCCTGCTTCATAGCAGCAGGTACTGGTACGACGCTAGGCGTTAGGGTCCAGCAAGGGCGGACAGACCGCCGTAATCAGCGCCTACCAGGATAGAAGCAGATTCTTCTAAATCATTGTTCGTTGTAAACAAATGTGATCATGGAAGAGGTCAACTTACCTTATTTGGACGATCACTAAACGGCTGATCAGCAAACGTGATCGCTAATCCTAGGATAATCAATTATGTTGATAGACTAGTTTTACTAGTTCGCGAGAAGAAGTGTCACGCGAGTGGGGGATTCACCCAAAGTTATAAACTGGCCAGTCGCGTTTTGTGTTGTTTCTTTTTTTGTTTTTCTTGTTGTTTTTGTTGTTTGCTTCTGTAGGTATTCACGTCACCCGTTCCGAGCACAGAACAGTGTTTTGCCTTCGGAGCGGACGTCGTGAGTTGGCTACAGAAGCAACAATTTGTGATGTTTTGTGTTAGTAAGTGTTGTATGTAGATACTGTAAATAATTCATGTCATTCATTTAACATCTTTCTTGTGCCTTACCCCACAGCTGCCCGTACACCTGTCAGAGATCACGCTCGGTTGTCTTGTCAGCATGGGGATTTGCGGGACGCCGTAAACCCACATGTAACATTTGGTGTCAGAAGTGGGATTTGATCTCTGGCTGGTGTTCCCGGCTGTGGAACAGCACATTGATACTCTGAATCATCAACTTTAGAAAAAAAAAATAATGCATTGACAGCCACATTTAGAAATTAACTTTAATCTTCCCTCCTGCGTTGATGAAGTGCGAAACCCATGTATTCAACTGAATGGATACTGACAAGTCGATAATTTCTGAGCAGGAAGGCAAGGCAAACCCCACTTTTTCTTGGTAACGAAAAAATTAAGTAGACCCCACTTAATTGTGTTACCTGACATTCTACTAAGTTAAATTGGAGTTACTAATTGATCTTACCCACACATGGTTCTGACGTAGTGACGTTAACAATTTACTGACGTTGACATAACGGTAGCGTTAATATTTACGCAGTGGCTTGAGGTTAGGTATGACGTAATAGAAACATTAATGGTGACTTGTTATGATCGGAGTTTTGTAATGTGATAAAACTTCGGATTGTAGCATTTTACTGTAAACGTCGTCAGTTTATGACGTCATATTAGACTACCAGTACGCAACGTCATACTGTGCTGAAAGCATTTGACATTTCAAATCGCGTGTGCTTAAATAACTAACGTTTTAGTTAGATTAACGCGTATAACACATATCTTAACGTTTTAGTTAAGCCCATTCAATCATCACTGATCATAACTGATCAGTTTATAGTGGTTTTGATAGTAACGTGAGATTTACGTTATCAATAATGGAGCGTTTAATGCAAATGGGAAAGGACTTAGGTTATGAGGGGAAGGAGTTACAAGGTTTTGTTAAAGAGCAGCAGGATATTGAGCGGGCAGAAAGGCAAGAGCAAAGGGATTTAGAAAGGTTAAGGTCTGAAGGAAAGGAAAAGGAAAGGGTACATGAACTAGCTAAGTTAGAGGAAAAGGAAAAGGAAAGGGTACATGAACTAGCTAAGTTAGAGGAAAAGGAAAAGGAAAGGGCACATGAACTAGCTATGTTGAATGTTAATAAGGAACTTGAAATAGCACGCATCAAGACTGAAAGGGAGGCAAAAGAGATTAGTGAGGCCCATTTAGAAAAAATAAAACATGGGTTTGAGCTACAGCACCAAGAATTAAGGAATCAGTTAGAAATGCAGAGAGCGAAGCTCGAGCTAGAATTTGAAAAGCAAAAAGCTGAGAAGGTGGCGCATGCCCGGGATCCTAAGTTACCTTATTTTGAAGAGGGTAAAGATAAAATGGATAGTTATTTATCTAGGTTTGAGAAATATGCTACGGCTAATAAATGGGATAAGAGTGTTTGGGCCGCGTATTTAAGTGCATTGCTCAAAGGGCGCGCACTTGATGTATATGACCGGTTGTCAAATGAGGATGCGGCGGATTATGAAAAGTTAAAGGACGCTTTATTAAAGAATTTTGACATGACAGAGCGCGGATTTAGGAAACAGTTTCGTTATAGTAGGCCCGAGAAATCAGAAACGTTCATACAGTTCAGTAGTAGACTGAGAAGTTATTTAGAAAAATGGCTTAATATGGCAAAGATAGAAAAATCTTTTCCGGCTGTCTGTGATTTCATGGCAAGGGATCAGTTCCTGGAGTCATGTAATAGAGAACTGTATGTGCATCTGAAGCCAAAACAGTTTGGTAATTTAGATGAAATGGCTAGGGAGGCAGATTTGTTTGCAGAAGCGCGCGGGGGCGTATATAGTTGCATTAATAAGGGGCAACGCGATAATAGAGGCGCAGCGCAGGGTAAACAGGAAAAAGTTGACTCGAACAAACCGAGTGGTAGACCGGATATCAAGTGTAGCATATGCGGTAAGGGGCATTTAACAATTAAATGTTTTAAGAACCCCGACAGGAAACAATTGTATAGCGCAGAGGTAGGAGCAACTGGAGTTGGGGATAGCGGTGTTAAGGAAAATTTTAACACGCGCGTAGAGGCTCAAGGTTCTCAGATTAAGAATGAGAATACGCAGAATGTAGGTCGTGGTTATACACGTGGTCGTGGTAATTTTAGAGGGTCTTTTCGCGGACGCGGTAAAAATAATAGCACACCACGTGGCGCAGCACACCAAGTTAGTTTTTGTCAAACGGAAGTACATAGGAAAGGTGATGAGATTGGAAGTATTTTTGAAAATAAGGTTGGTGATCCTTTGATTTCGGATAGGGAGGAGTGTAGTAAGGAAACTAGGGAAGGTGTCTGTTACTTCTTAAAGGCAAGGTTACCGACGGCACAAGGATTGGTTAATAATAAAAAGGTGGTTGTATTAAGAGATACTGGGTGTACAGGCTGTGTCGTGCGGAGAAGTTTGGTTTCGGATAGTCAGTTAATAGGAAAGGAATCAAATGTTACGTTGATTGATGAATCCACACAAAGGTATCCTTTGGCAATGATTGACATTGATTGTCCTTTTTTCACTGGGAAAACTGAAGCTTTGTGTATGGATGATACGTTGTACGATTTGGTTATCGGTAACATTGATGGATCAAAACTTCCTGATATGTCTCATTTCTCAGCTGCGGCTGTAACTAGGTCTCAAACTAGGCAGGATGAGAAGCCTTACAGAAAACTTAAGGTTCCCGATCAGATCATTAACGATGACAAGGAGGCTTTCAAGCAAGCTCAGGTTGATGATCCAACTTTGGAAAACATCAGGAAAAGGGTTGTATCTGGGAACAAGACTGTGAGTCGTGGTTTAAACCGAGGTGAAACTAGGTTTATTGAGAGAAAAGGTTTGGCATATAGGGAGTTCACCAAGGGTAACAAAGTCTCTTTCCAACTTGTGGTCCCTCAAAGTTTCCGAGGAAAGGTGTTGAAACTGGCTCATGAAACGCTTATGTCTGGACATATGGGTATTAGGAAGACATTGGATAGAGTTGTAACTGAGTTTTACTGGCCCGGTATTTGCGGTGATGTCGCTAGATTTTGTAAATCTTGTGATATTTGTCAGAGAACTATTCAGAAAGGTCGGGTCACTAAAGTACCTCTAGGAAAAATGCCATTGATTGATACGCCATTTAAGAGGGTGGCAGTGGACATAGTTGGTCCAATTGAGCCTCGATCTGATAGGAAATCTCGGTATATTTTAACCATGATAGATTATGCGACAAGGTATCCAGAGGCGATAGCTTTACCGAGTATTGAGACGGAACGTGTCGCGGAAGCGCTTATTGAAATGTTTAGTAGGGTTGGCATTCCTGATGAAATGTTGACTGATTGTGGATCACAGTTTACTGCTGAGGTAATGAAGGAAGTCAGCAGACTTCTTTCTCTTCAACAGTTAACGTGTAGTCCGAGACACCCAATTTGCAACGGACTGATAGAGCGTTTCCACGCTACGTTAAAGCAGATGTTACGTCGCATGTGTGCTGAACGTCCAAAAGATTGGGATAAATATCTTCCAGCCTTATTATTTGCGGTAAGGGAAGTCCCACAAGAGTCTTTAGGATACTCCCCTTTTGAGTTGTTATATGGACGTAACGTCAGAGGTCCAATGGCAATATTAAGAGAATTATGGGCTGAAGAGGTACGCGATGAGCAAGTTCTTTCGACGTATCAATACGTTATTGAGCTTAGGGAACGGTTAGAGCAGACATGCAAATTAGCGCGTGATAATTTAAAGAAGGTTCAGATTAAGCAGAAAGCTTATTATGATAAAGGCGCGAGGTCGCGTAAATTTGACGTCGGCGATAAAGTGCTGTTGTTACTACCGACAGACAGTAATAAATTATTGCTTCAATGGAAAGGTCCTTATGAAGTGGTTGAGGTAGTGAACAGAATGGATTATAAGATTGACGTCAATGGAAATGTTAACACATATCACGCTAATATACTGAAACAGTATGTTGAGCGTCAGACTGTGACGTCTCATTGTCTGATCTCTAAACCTGTTATGTCGACAGACAGTCATGACAGAAATGACGTCGACGAGTCTTCGTTTGAAGACAGCAGTTTTCAAACTGCAGAGCAACCCGAAAGTGACGGTGACGTTAGCGTCCCACACACACTAACGTCAGAGGTGAGTGAGGAAACAGAAGGGCTGAGAGAACAGCGCCTTGCAGGACTGACATGTCAGACAGACCAAATTATATGTACCACATTTATGTCAGAACCTGTGAAATCAATTAAATCTGTTAAGCCAGAAAGGCCACCTCCAGTGAGATTAAAACGATATCCGTTTTCTAACAAACAACAGAGTGTCAGGGGAACAGGAACATTCTGGGGCAAACCACTATAGCTTAATAGCTAATTTTACTTAAGAAAATTTGGGGGCAGACTACCTTAGTAGGTAATTCTTCGCACGGTTGTTGTGTAAATAGCTGTCTTGTTTAGATAGGTTCATCCTATTCCATCTCTATACACAAAGAAAAAACATTTCTGATTGTTTTTTCTCCAAAAGGGGAAACCTTTGTTACGAGATGGAATAGGAAACCTCTCTGGTGCTTATGCACATCTAAATTATTTTAGTAGATATATGGTAGGGCGGTGCGAGTGAAATATTTTAGGTGAAATATGGTACGCAAACTATGCGGCTCCATGAACAAGTCATGCACATATCATACGATGTATGCATGAGTGGTTTATAGAGAGCTGTTTTTACAATACAGGGGGCCGCTAAAAGGCCGAGTCCTATAGAATTTGCCTAAAAATCGCCAACCGCCAAATTGTGCCATATATGATTTTTATTCCCGTCACGTGTTGTGTGGGTGTTCGTTTTGACAGGAGTCATGTCATTGATTATAGGGTCGTTTCATCAATTTTTCCTATGGGAAATATACTATTTGAAGGCAAATCCATTATCTACTCGATTTTGCTATCTGGCTTTGTTTGTGGCCGGTATCTCCACTTCCCCACGAACAAAGCAAGGTAATACGAGTAGGCATGATTTTCCGGTAGTATTCATAGATATATAAACCCTGAAAAAAGCGGACCCTTTAGCAGCAGGTCAAGTTGTAAAGAGTAAACACAACATTGTGACGGGGAAATAGAAAGTATATTGAAAGGTATGTTAAATCTATGTTTAGTATTATTTTTGTATGAACATGCTTGTAGGTTTTGGAGGGGTTTACTTCTAGTATACCCCAACTTTCTGAAGCCTATTCTGAATTCACTATTGAGGCCTGTAGTGATTAGGCTACTAGCTTTGCCAGCTAGACGTCGCAGGATCGATCCCAGGCTTCTCCAGTAGTAGAATGAGTCTTTCTAAGTGAGGTCCTGTCTCATGCTGACCCTAGATGTTGGTGAGACGTAAAGTTTGGACACCCGCTCATTCTAGATTCATTTAGGCTTTTAGACCCCTTTTGTAGAATGTAATTAATAAACGCCGGGTCACTTGTTTGATCCATGACTTGTGACTGGCTGTGGTTAGAAAACCGTGGTTCCGTCCCAATATGATATTAGGTGTAGAGGGGACGTAAACTTAAGACGGGTTTAACCACATCTTCATCATCAGGGCAAACTCATACAAGAGCCTGTTGGGTTATCCGTGATGATGAACCGTAATGAATTTTATTTTACAAGCATGTTCACGTTGATTAGAAATAATTTTGTTCAAGAAGAATTAAGAGTTCATTTTGTAATGATGCCGTTTTTGTCTGATGACTCAATTTGTGCATGTATGTACATATAAAGAACGTGATGATGATAAGTGGGAGTATTTGGTCGCCACACGTCATAACGGCCTGAGCGGCGGGGATGACGTCAGCTGCGTCATCGGCGTCGCGAGGACGGTTGTGACGGGGTGCCTACCAAATAGAGAGAATTTACGGCAAACAGTGTTGGCCCTTATGAGACACTAACAAATGTTGTGATTATAGATGAAAATCTTCTGTTGTAGTTTCTATCTGTTATTAATGTATTGAATTTGTGAATAGCTATATTTGTGAGCCGTGTCGCGGAGAAGGACATGAAATAGAGATTGTTATGTTTCCTGTAATTGGCAGCTGACCAGGTAGCGCAAAGGCGTGGTCTGTTCAATTGCCTCTTACTTGTGATAATGTAGTGAGCACAAATTTGATGAGTATTATGCTCAGTAGTAGTGAGCATTAATTGATTTCTGTAGTGCTCAGTAAGGAAACATGAACTTTGAGTATTATTGTGTCAAGCGCTGGGTGCTGATAATTTGATGCACAGTCAAGTTGAGTTCTGCTGTACGGTTATTTGTCGCATGCACTAATCAGCCTGTATGTCTGGTCGGCGCATGCGCAATAACGGTATATGCATGAACATATTCTTACTTCTCCGGGAGGGGGATCATGATATAGCATGTATGTTTTGTGACTCGTTTCTAGTCCCGTTATCGTAATTTGCAGGCATAACAATGTGTGACCTGCTGCTCCCTGCTTCATAGCAGCAGGTACTGGTACGACGCTAGGCGTTAGGGTCCAGCAAGGGCGGACAGACCGCCGTAATCAGCGCCTACCAGGATAGAAGCAGATTCTTCTAAATCATTGTTCGTTGTAAACAAATGTGATCATGGAAGAGGTCAACTTACCTTATTTGGACGATCACTAAACGGCTGATCAGCAAACGTGATCGCTAATCCTAGGATAATCAATTATGTTGATAGACTAGTTTTACTAGTTCGCGAGAAGAAGTGTCACGCGAGTGGGGGATTCACCCAAAGTTATAAACTGGCCAGTCGCGTTTTGTGTTGTTTCTTTTTTTGTTTTTCTTGTTGTTTTTGTTGTTTGCTTCTGTAGGTATTCACGTCACCCGTTCCGAGCACAGAACAGTGTTTTGCCTTCGGAGCGGACGTCGTGAGTTGGCTACAGAAGCAACAATTTGTGATGTTTTGTGTTAGTAAGTGTTGTATGTAGATACTGTAAATAATTCATGTCATTCATTTAACATCTTTCTTGTGCCTTACCCCACAGCTGCCCGTACACCTGTCAGAGATCACGCTCGGTTGTCTTGTCAGCATGGGGATTTGCGGGACGCCGTAAACCCACATGTAACAAACTCTACCTTCTAATTGAATATGGGTCGTTTTGTCCACCCTGTCGAAATGGCAAGGGAGGTTTTGTCCACCCCGTCAAAACCATGTGGGACTCAGGGCTCGAGAAAATGTCGGTTTTCCGGTTCTGAACCGATTTTGGGTTTACTGAACCGATTTTAACTGTAAAAGAAGTTTAAAAAATCGGTCCATAAATCAATAAAATTTTCAAAAAATCGGTTCAAAAATTTTCGCTAAATCATCATAAAACAAGCTGACCGTTTGCCACTGATAATCCAAGCATGTATACAAAAATAGCCTACAGCACAAGGTGTTAGACTGGTACATTATCTAACTAGGTGAAAACCGGACAAGTCCACGTCGGGTTCTTTGATCTTATCGCAGCGAAATTTGACCTGTGTGTTAAAATTATTCAACCGTGAACAATGGCCTCAGGCGTTATCGGCATGCTAGCAGGGTGAGAAAATTAGGTCAATCAATGCAGGACATACGCTAGTTTGTTTACACAAGTCATTAATTTATGGCTTACTATAGAACCGGTATTTAAATATATAATTGTTTTTTGTTTTTGTTTTTTCACAGGGCGCAGTTTTCAATACACACCTGTCATGTCTGTTAAGACTTCCAGAGAAAGGGCCTTTATTTTCACCCATTCTTAACGATATTTCTATTTAAGAAATATGCTCCATTGAAACCAATAAAATAAACCACGTGTGTATTATGCCCTTGAATGAATTAAAATGAAACCACATGGCGTCGTTTTCCGATCACCTGCCATCAATATCAGTCGTCGTTTGTAGACAAAGCGATTTCTTTCAGGCTTGTGTGATCTTGAAATATGTTTTTATATTCTTTAGAACTCGGTTCGGCCACGTAAGATTTTCAATGACTCTCGTTCGGTCATGTTTTGGTTTGAGAGTAAAGAAATGTTTTTCGATTTTTTTAACCCGTTCAAAACGATTTTTTTAGAAATCCGCTCTATTAAAATCAGTGACATAAAACTGGTGTGTGTGTGTTACGTCCGTGACTGCATTAATGTGTATTGTGTAAAAGGAAACGGTATGACGTCATTTTCCGACCACGTGGCTGCAATCGGTCGCCATTTGTAAACAAAGCAAGTTGGGCAAAATAAAGATGCGTGAAATAAGATAAATATTTTAAAGGTTTTGATGGTTTGATCAGTCAGATTTACCCCCTAGAACTTCAGTTAAATAAAGCAAATTCTTCTGATACCGAGGCCCCGTTTTTGGATTTACATCTATCTATTGTAGATGGATTTGTTTCGTGCAAAATTTATGATAAACGCGATGACTTTGATTTTGAGATTGTAAATTTTCCTTTTTTGGATGGTGATGTTCCTCGTGCGCCATCCTATGGCGTTTATATTTCGCAATTAATTCGATTTGCTAGAGTGTGTAGTCATGTAACTGACTTCAACACTCGTAATAAATTATTAACGGCTAAACTCCTTAATCAGGGTTATCGGTACCATAAACTACGCAAAGCCTTTTCAAAATTTTATAGACGCCATTCTGATTTAATTTCAAAATTCAATATTGGACTTAAATCTCTTCTGCAACAAGGTCTATCGGAACCCGAATTTTATGGTGACTTAGTATATAAATTCAGAAAAATATATAACCGCAATGACTTCAGCACCCAATTTCGTAAAATCATTCTTCGATATAAAAAGATTGGGTACAACATGGATATTATACGACAGACTGCATGCATGGTAGTTAACCCAATCACGGTTGGCAACTTTGCTTCCCTCTTTAATTGCACGCCGGTGGGTCAGGCCTCAGATTCTATGACGGCTCCAACGTAAAGGCTTATTGAAAATTAAAGAGATAATGTTGGTTGGTGCCTGATGCTCTGTCTCTGGTCGGGCTCATCGGAGTCTAACTGTTGGTTTTCTTTTGCTCCAGCATTTCAGTGGTTTCTTGCTGTCGAGTCCTCACCGTTGTCTCACCTCTGTGGTTCTTTGATTTCTGTGTTCACGGAGATGTTGCACTGATGAGTTAGGAGGCCTTCATGCGGACTGAACAAATTATTTGTCTAAATCGCGACGGAAGTAAGGGCGAGGATTGTGGCCACGTAAAATCGATTTAAGCCCCCCAGTGGAAATCTTCCACTGACCGTTCCAAGGCGGCTCTTCTGTGGCGATTTATTTATGTTGTTGTTTGTTACTTACTGTGTGTATCACTTGTGTCTTTTAATTTTGGATGGCCATATGGCCATTTTGTGGGAAAGTAACTGTCCATATGGCCTTCCTTTGTTTCTGTTTCCATTATGGTCTGGTCGCTTAATGTTTGTATTTCTTTCCCTTTGGTGTCTTTTATGGATGGAGTAAGTTAATTGTATCAATTCCTGATCTTTGTTTTACTTCTACTTTGAAAAAGGGCAAAAAATATAGTGACCATCGAGCTGATCTTTGACTGCACCACGCCAGCGGTCTTCAGGTGCTGAGTGACCCGGATATTAGATGAAATCTGGCTAGAAAATGAAAGTAGATGAAATCTGAACTATGTGAGCAATAATTGCTGTTTATAATCGAGATACTGGTGCTTATATTCATTGACAAGTGTAAGAGCAATATTGGTATGTCATTTGTTACGCTAATAACACATTTTGAAATTGCAAATCACCAAGGATGTTTACGGAAATTACCGAAACCGATCGACAATTTCCGTAATGTTTTGGCGAAATCTGGCTGGACCGATTTGGATTCTTCAGTTTCTCGAGCCCTTTTGTCCACCCTGAAAAAATGATGTGGGACATTTTGTCCACCCCGTCAAAAATGTCATGGCACATTTTGTTCATGGGAGGTTCTGTCCCCATCCACTCATCTTCTCCCGCCAGTCTGTAAAGTTTGAAAGCAATAACTTTAACAGGTTTTGAGACAGCTTGCTTACAAGGTTTAAATGCCAAAATTTTCAATGGGCTATAACTCAAGAAGAAAATTTCAGATTTTTTCCCAAAGGTTAATCTGGTCATCTACTCATCATCCCCTATCAGCTTGTCAAGTTTCAAGGCCGAATTGTCCTGGCCATATTGTCTGCTGGCCAAATCATCCTAGATTCCTCTAATACACACAGAAAATGACATCACACAGGTCAGGCACACTTTCACACTGGTGTCACTTACTTTTGTTATCAAAACACTGTTATGACTTCTAAAAGAGCAGTCAACCACAAATGGGGCTGTCAAATAGGCAACAATTCATTGCTTAAGCGTCTAAAATAGTCTTTATTTTAAGAGGCAAAACTTTATTTTGGTCAGTTCCAGTGATTTTTGTACAAAAATGAAGGGCTAGATGTACTCTATCAGAAAAAGGGCATGGTGCTAGAAAAAAGGGCAGGGTGTTAGAGAAAAGGGGCATGGTGCCTCACCAGGCTAAAAATGGCTGGGGGAACACTACTTTCATTAACATTTTTTGCCTTCAGTAGGCAGATGATTTTAATGTAATCTATATTAATCCAATATAAATTTATCATAAGTATGAGGGCAAAGAAACAGAGATGGTTGGTATTTTGTGATAATTGAAGGACAGGTTTAGTCAGTCCTCCATAAAAATCTATATTGTGGGTATTCATTAGAACCGCCTCGACGACAAGGCTTTTCTAATGACTACATACAACATAGGTTTTTATGGAGAAATAAGGAAAGATATGCTTCAATAATCACAAAATATGCACCTTATCTGTTGCTATGTGAGGGCTATAATGTCTGAGTACAAGGAGAAAATCACTGGTGATAACCCTGAGAATATCTATAAAGCATCTTAATCACCTGATAGTTGCAAACTGTTACAAAATTCTCAGTTGTCTTATCCCATAGCACAGGACTCGTCAGTTCAACATTGTGTCTCAATGACCAGCTGCTCACGGATTTCTGATCATTGATCTGAAAGAAAATTTAATTTGTTTTAAAGGAATTTAACATATGACCATAATGACATGTTTTAGAAAAACTACAGTATTTACACTACCTACCAGTATTCAGACATCTCATGCCTGACCATACTTGTTCCAAAATTTGAAGTACAATTTTGTGTCTAAAATAGCTGGATCAGTGGCAAACAGTGTAAACCACAGTGTAAACCATAATGAGAAACCAGATAAAATTACCTTTAACCCTTCTCTTGCTGAATATTCAGTTTAGCCACAACCATCTCTGACTTTGAACCACTCAGATTACTTGATGTTATTTATTCCTACAAATTCATAAACTGAATGCCAAACACAGTGTAGATCCTGATCAGATGGATTCTTCAGAAGCCATTTGATCTGGATCTACACTGTTGGCAAAGATAGGGGTTGTCGTGAACAGCAGGAGAAGGGTTAATGGTTTTTGAGATATTGCAATTTGAAGTACAAAGAGAGAACAACTTCAAATTAATTAATTCATGAGGTATTCTATGGATCACAGTTGCAGTTTTAAAACTAGAGAAAGCGAGCAGTGGGTCACGTATACCCCCGGCCAGCGCCACCCTCTGGTATATCTTTCGAGCTTGTACAAATGTATGTAATATGAATGAAGAAGTCAAGAAGCTATAAGAATCTATAAATGTGCTTGTAAAAGCTGAACCCAACAAAAAATTTTTAAATGGACCAAAGGAGTGAGGGCATCAAAGTTACTGAAGGGTTGGGGGCATCAATGTTACTGAAGCAGCAGGGCGGGGTATGCATCAATGACATCTTTGGACTGTTATGCAACACTGATGCAAGTATCAATTGAATTTGTCCTAGAGTTTAGAACATACAGCCTTTAACAAACTTTAACTAAATGTAAAATTTCTAAGTCCATGACCTTGCGGTCAAGGTCACCATGGGTGGGGGAAGGGACATACATCACAAAATCTTTGGACTGGTATGCAACATTGATGCAAGTATCAACTGAATTTGTCTTAGAGTTTAGAACATACAGGCATCTATAAACTTTGTCATAAAACTTTAACCAAATGTGAAATTTCTAAATCTGTGACCTTGACCTCAAGGTCACTGTGGGGGATGGGACATGCATCAATGAAATCTTTAGACGAGTATGTAACTTTAAGTATCAACTAAATCTATCAAAGGGTTCAGAAGATAAAATCTCTTAGAAACTTTGACGCAAAACTTTAACCAAAATGTTAACGGACCCACGGACGGACAAACGGCAGGACCAAAACTATATACCCGCATAGCATACTTCGTATGCCGGGGAATAAATTGTTTTTTAACTCTTTAAACATGAAAATACATGTAGTATATTGCAAATCATGTCTTATCATCAGAAATTTGGGTAACTATTATAACAGGCCCAGAGGTTATAAAACTTTTTTCATGCTCAACTCAGCTGAGCATGAAATTCATAATGCTCATAAATATTAAAATACAATTCTTGCTCAGATCAGCATAGAATGTTATTTGTCGTGCTCATAAATTTTAAATGCCATTTTTAAAATTATGAGCAGGACAAATTTCATGCTCAGCTGAGTTGAGATTGAAAAAGGTTTTATAACCTCAGGGCCTGAAGTCTGAACCCAGTCGGCTGGCAAGACTGTGATAAGTGCATAACATCGACAATGACATAAATTTATGAGCAGGAGAAATTTCATGCTCACTCGAGTTGAGCATGAAAAAGGTTTTATAACCTCGGGGCTGGAGTCTGAACTCTGCCGGCTGGCAAGGCTGAGAAAGGTCCATAACACCATGTGCAACGTGACAATGACATTCCGTAAAACTTTATATGCAAATGAGAAACAGGAAAAATATAATAGTAGAACCTACATTTTAAGTTCATTTCCAAATAAAATGTACCGGGTAAGTTCTGCAAATATATTTTTCTCATATTTGCTCAAAACATAAACTTTGGGTAATATAAATGTTATATGTTAGAACTGTTCTAACGAGTACCCACAATCTATGTTATAGAACAGAAGTGAGGTAAATAATGAGCACCCATGAAAACACTAGTTTTGATATATAAAATTGAGTTTCGAAAGGACATAGCAGGGCATGACAAATCCAAGTTTCAGCTACAAGCCTAGCATTCCACAGCATCTTGCAAATGGCTCAGAACTACAACAGATCCTATATTATTATTATATTCTATACATTTTTCTGGGCAAGTGAACTAAACAATCACTTGCCCAGCCAAAATCTGGACTTGTCCCGGGCAGCTAGGCAATGGCTTTGTCAGGCCCTATGTCAGATCACACATTGTCTGGTCTCTTCATGTCGTGACTAGCTAGTTCATAGGCATGTTAACTTAAGTGTAAAAGGGACAAAACAGGTCACATGCCCGTGAATATAAACACTAGGAGATGTAAAGGTACACAATAACAAGAGCTGTCGCATGACAGCATAGCTCGCCTGTTTCGCGACTTCAAGATATAAGATAAAATTTATGAACCATGAAATATAGGTCACACTCACCTTGATATATTTGAGATCAATAATCAGGTCATATGGAACATATATTCCAGATATTATATTTCAGAATCAAATTGTGTCTGAATTATAAGGCAAAATCATTGAACCATGAAAATAGGTCACAAGGACCTAGATATATTTCTATGTCAATCATCGGGTCACATGGAACTAATAATCCAGGTGAGACATTTCTCCATCAAATAGTATTCAAGATAATAGACAAAATCAATGAACCATGAAATAAAGGACACACTGACCTAGATATAATTCAAGGTCAATCATGGGGTCACATGGAATAAATAATCCAGGTATGACATTTCTCAATCAAATAGTGTTCAAGATAATAGGCAAAATCACTGAACCATGAAATATAGGTCACACTGACCTGGATATATTTTGCGATCAATTATCGGGTAACATGGAACTAATAATCCAGGTATGACATTTCTCTATCAAATAGTATTCAAGATAATAGGCAAAATCACTGAACCATGAAATATAGGTCATACTGACCTAGATACATTCTGAGGTCAATAATGGGGTCACATGCAACTAATAACCCAGGTATAACATTTCTCCATCAAATAGTATTCAAGATAATAGACAAAATCACTGGACCGTGAAATGTAGGTCACCATGACCTAGATATATTTTGCTGTCAATTATTGGGTCACATGGAACTAGTAATCCAGGTATGACATTTCTCCATCAAATAGTAGTCGAGATAATAGGCAAAATCGCTGAACCATGAAATATAGGTCACACAGTGACCTAGATATATTTTGAGGTCAATCGTGGAGTCACATGGAACTAATATCCCAGGTATGACATTTCTCCAACAAATAGACTTCAAGATATAAGGCAAAATCACTCGACCGTGAAATGTAGGTCACCATGGCCTTCACCCTTTTACACTTCTATCTATCTATCTTGAACCAATGTCACTTGATTGACTGATGTATAACCAATTGTGTCTATAACTTGTTAGTATAATGGAAAGGTATACAACAAATTACAAAGGTGTCCTGGATTTTGACCCCTAGCCCCACCCCATCCCTACTCCCAGGCATGAACCCAGGGGTGTGTTGTCTTGGAATCTCAGAAGACACTCCCAGGTATCCAAGTTGTAAATATCTTTGTGATGAGTGACTGTTGAGATATAAGCATTCAAAAACTTTAACACAGAATTACAAAGGTGTTCTAGATTTTGACCCCTAGCCCCACCCCGCCGCATGAACCCAGGGGTCTGTTCTCTTTGAACATCAGAGGACCCTCCCAGGTACTTAAGTTCCAAATATGAGTGGTCTGTGATGAGTGACTGTTGAGATATAAGCATTTGAAAAACTTTAATGCAGTGTGACGGGAACGCAAACGCACACGCACACGCGCACGCCATCCGGGGTGACAACAATAGCTCTCAATGTACTTCGCACAGGGGAGCTAAAAATGCAAGTATGCAGCTCACTGACGAAATCAAAGGAATTAAAACAGTCTTTAATTAGGACAATTACTGATAACCATTTTTCACCCCCACATCAATCAGTGCATGATTAACTAATGTGTTAATTAAGGGTCAATAATAATAATAACTAGAACAGGTCGATGGTGTGCCATTGCATATCCCTGCGCTGTGAAAACCATGTTACAATACAAGGACCAAAGATACTTCTTTCTGACCTCTGGTTACCCTAAGAAATGCCCTGGGACAAAATGTTTGCACCACAGTCAGATCAGAATAGCAGCATTCTATACAGCCATATTAATTTTGTGCTTTCAAATTCGGACGTACTTCACACTTATTATTTTTATTAGTGTTTTCAACTAAAATGTAGAATTCTATGTACATGTATACATTTTCAAAGTTTGCATATCTTCATGTTAACAAGACTTTGCAATGAAGGCCCTCGGTAAACACCATTTTATATGAGAAGAAGTAAGGTTTATAGGGGGTTTATATTGCCTTTATAACTGTACAAGGATACTTATTCAACGAGACGACTAGGGGGGTGCGAAACAACTAGGGGAGGAAATGGATTGGGGGCGAAACGTCGCGGAACCCTCGATAGCATACTTTACTTTGGGGAATTGTAATAGACAATGCCTCTTGTGCCCTATAGATAACTTTAGGCACTTTCCCTTCCTAGCAACACCAATCAGATTTACGCGCAAGCTCAGTTTGTGTTGGGCAAAACGTTGCGAGAGTAAAGTGAAACTACACTATACTAGTCTGTATTTGTGTCAATACTGGTAGAAAAATGCGTCATTACGTGAAACACTTTATCGCCAGAAATTGAACTACAACAAAGTAAATTTACTATTGTGGAAAAAGATGACGATGTATCATCAAAATCGAGCAAATCAGATGCGTCTGTGTTGGTTGGATGACAACACAAAATTGCCAACTGTTGAGGTCCGTTATGTTTATGTGTATCTAATTTATGCAGCCTGGCCCAACATAAATTAAGACTGAGTGCAGATTTTGTAAACAAGTGATGAAATTACTAGCCTCACGGCTTTTTATGTCCCTGGTAGCGATAGTGGGGACAAATTGTTTTTGCCCTGTCTGTTTGTTTGTTTGTTTGTACGCGGACAACTTTAACGTTGATCATTACTTTTGAACCATTTGAGATAGAGCATTCATATTTGGCATGTAGTTCCTTGTGACAAGAGCTTCACATTCATACATAAAAAGCCGTGAGGCTAGTAATTTCATCACTTGTTTACAAAATCTGCACTCAGTCTTAATTTATCAGATTTGTTAAATTTGCAACTGTCATACAATGCCATCATTATGTTGGGCCAGGCTGCATAAACCACTGAAATCAGAAAGGAAATGTAGTCAAATGTTTCCTTCGCCCACTTTGAACAAGTACAAATATGAAAGATGGCAGGCGCGTAGCCAGGCGGAAGCCCGGGCTTCAACAATATTTTGCCAAGTATGCCTTTACATAAGAATTTACAAAAAAAAAAAAAAAGATTATGTCACATTTTCAGAGGCACCTGCGACTACATCATGTTTTGTTTGTTTGATTTAAGGTTTAACGTCCCCGTCAACACTGTAAAGGTCATTTTGGAGACGTTGCTTCCAATTTTGTGGGACTTTTACCCGACACTGAAAGGAAATGACATCTCAAGCCCTGTCGCCCAATGAAACCAATAAGGTTTATTAGCATGGATGGTCCGCCTCCCACCGCGGTTCCTGGACAGGCTTAGATCCTCTAAGCGGTTTACCAGTACTAGAGTGCGGGCCGGATTCAGCTCTGCGTGGAAGCATCATGCAGCCCATATATTTCTTCAAGCCCCTATGGGCCGGGGCTAATACATCAAAAACCTGAATAAATTCCAGTATATAATCGAAAATGGCTATT
Organism: Lucinisca nassula; assembly: GCA_963580285.1. Taxonomy (NCBI): domain Eukaryota; kingdom Metazoa; phylum Mollusca; class Bivalvia; order Lucinida; family Lucinidae; genus Lucinisca; species Lucinisca nassula. The sequence continues at coordinate 108,005,363 of OY757011.1, forward strand.
GTCAGAGACGATTCTAAGGTGTTTCCAGTTTGCAGTTTATCTTGAAGTGTCGGGAATCTTTAGTGTACAATATTTGTCTGCACTGCATGATTACAGCAACATTTTAATGAAATGGCCTTTAGAATAACCACATGAAATAAATTCCTCAAAGTGTATTTTTTGTCATTAGCCCTCAGTCCAGCAGGTCCTTAGTCTGCTTTATATACAGTCCATTTATGTCATGAACATGCTCATTGTGTGATCGTGTCTCTTAGTGGAAAACTCAAACAGTCTGTTAATGATAATAAGAAAGTCCAAGAAACAGCCACAGTCAAAGAACACAGCTCATCTCATGTACCATGTGTACCAAGAGGAAAAATGAATACGAAATTAACACTTAAAATTAAACAAGAGGGCCATGATGGCCCTGGATCGCTCACCTGATCCATAGTGTAACAATAGGCCCCAGGGAGGGTCATTATTGGCCCCAGGGCTTTAATGTGCATAATGCTGAGGGAGGTCTTAAAAGTATATACCAAACATCAACAAAGGCTATAATATGAACAATCTTGGCAAATGTCGTCGAGATGAAGCTACACACCAAATATCAAGGAACTGGTCCTTGCGGTTTCAGAGAAGAAGATTTTTTAAAGATATTCCATACATAAGCCTATGCAAAACCAATTTGCATTGGGGCTATATAAGTCTATGTAAAACCAAAGGGTCCCGGGCTGGGGACATTTGTGGCCCCAGGGCTATAATTTGGAACAATCTTGGTAGAGGTCCACTAGATGAAGCTTCATACCAAATATCAAAGACATGGGCCTTGCATTTCAGAGAAGAAGATTTTTAAATATTTCCCTTTATAAGACTATGTAAAACCAAAGGGTCTCAGGGCGGTGACATTTTTGGCCCCAGGGCTATAATTTGAACAATCTTGATAGAGGTCCACAAGATGAAATTTCACACCAAACATCAAAGACCTAGGCCTTGTGGTTTCAGAGAAGAAGATTTTTAAAGATTTTCCCTATATAAGTCCATGTAAAACCAAAGGGCCTCGCAGTGGGGGCATTTTTTGCCAAAGGGCTATAATTTGAACAATCTTAGAAGGGGTCCATTAGATGAAGCTTCATACCAAATATCAAAGTCCTTGGCCATGCAGTTTCAGAGAAGAAGATTTTTTAAGATTTTCCCTATATAAGTCTATGTAAAACCAAAGGGCCCGAGAGCGGGGACATTTTTGGTCCCAGGGCTATAATTTGAACAATCTTGATATAGGTCCACTAGATGAAGCTTCACACAAAATATCAAAGGACTAGACCTTGTGGTTTCAGAGAAGAAGATTTTTAAAGATTTTCCCTATATAAGTCCATGTAAAACCAAAGGGCCTCGCAGTGGGGGCATTTTTTGCCAAAGGGCTATAATTTGAACAATCTTAGAAGGGGTCCATTAGATGAAGCTTCATACCAAATATCAAAGTCCTTGGCCATGCAGTTTCAGAGAAGAAGATTTTTTTAAGATTTTCCCTATATAAGTCTATGTAAAACCAAAGGGCCCGAGAGCGGGGACATTTTTGGTCCCAGGGCTATAATTTGAACAATCTTGATATAGGTCCACTAGATGAAGCTTCACACAAAATATCAAAGGACTAGACCTTGTGGTTTCAGAGGAGAAGATTTTTAAAGATTTTCCCTATATAAGTCTATGTAAAACCAAAGGGCCCCAGAGCGGGGGCAGTTTTGGCCCCAGGGCTATAATTTGAACATTCTTGGTAGAGGTCCATTAGATGAAGCTTCATACCAAATATCAAAGTCCTGGGCTTTGCGGTTTCAGAGAAGAAGATTTTTAAAGATTATCCCTGTATAAGCACATGTAAAACCAAAGGGCCCCGGGGAGGGGGGCATTTTTGGCCCCAGCACTATAATTTGAACAATCTTGGTAGGGGTCCTATAGATGAAGCTTCATACCAAATATCAAAGACCTAGGTCTTGTGGTTTCAGAGAAGAAGATTTATAAAGATTTTCCCTATATAAGTCTATGTAAAACCAAAGGGTCCCGGAGCGGGGGGCATTTTTGGCCCAAGGGCTATAATTTGAACAATCTTGGTAGAGGTCCATTAGATGAAGCTTCATACCAAATATCGAAGACCTAGGCCATGTGGTTTCAGAGAAGATTTTCCCTATATAAGTCTATGTAAAACCAAAGGGCCCCGGAGCGGGGGCATTTTTGGCCCCAGCACTATAACTTGAACAATCTTGGTTGAGGTCCATTAGATGAAGCTTCATACCAAATATCAAAGTCCTGGGCCTTGTGGTTTCAGAGAAGACGATTTTTAAAGATTTTCCATATATAAGCCAATGTAAAACCAAAGGGCCCCGGGGCGGGGGCATTTTGTGCCCCAGCACTACAATTTGAACAATCTTGGTAGGGGTTCACTAGATGAAGCTTCATACCAAATATCAAAGACCTGGGCCTTGTGGTTTCAGAGAAGAAGATTTTTAAAGATTTTCCCTATATAAGTCTATGTAAAACCAAAGGACCATGGAGCGGGGGTATTTTTGGCCCCAGCACTATAATTTGAACAATCTTGGTAGAGGTCCATTAGATGAAGCTTCATACTAAATATCAAAGTCCTGGGCCTTGTGGTTTCAGAGAAGAAGATTTTTAAAGATTTTCCATATATAAGCCTATGTAAAACCAAAAGGCCCCGGGGCAGGGGCATTTTGTGCCCCAGCACTATAATTTGAACAATCTTGGTAGGGGTCCACTAGATGAAGCTTCATACCAAATATCAAAGACCTGGGCCTTGTGGTTTCAGAGAAGAAGATTTTTTCAAGTTTTCAGTGAAAAAAATCTATTTTGGCTCCTGTGACCTAGATGTGCAACGGACCGGAACCATTTGAACAACTTTGAAAGGGGACCACCTAAGGATCATTCCTCTGAAGTTTGGTCAAAATCCAATCAGTGGTTTAGGAGGAGATGTCGTTTGAAGAAATTGTTTACGCACAGACGCACGGACGCACGCACGGCGGACAAAAAGTGATCCCAAAAGCTCAACTCGTCACTACGTGACGGTGAGCTAAAAATGAAGATACCCAGGACATGGCACAATCAAGGACACGAACCATCCAAGCCAACTACGGGATGGGAGAACACACATTGGAAGGGTGAGCAACAAAATCATTTGAGGGCTGCCTTAAAAGATCTTAGTACCTGACCCTTGTTGTGGTTCTGATGCAGCTCATCTAACCAGCAAATGTTCGGTCCGTATCGTGGCCCCCTTCTTCATTAATGAACCACCAAAACCCCAAAACTTAACAGCAAACAACCAACTCCTTCCCAGTAACAGGGGATCATATTGCGACAACTAACTACTCCAACAACTCAGATGCACAAAACCACAAATGTAAACCACAAAAAGGCCTTAATCAGTGTTGGCTTTATTGAAGTGTGACTTCCATACAAACGTAAAAGTACCCGAAAAATTCAAACAAATTGGCGAAAAGGTCTGATTTATAAGAGATAAGTAAAAACAGTGGCCACTAAATCGTATCAAAATTTCATTTTTTTTTCGGGGAGGCCTCCCCCCCCCCCCCCCCCCGCAACCCCACCAACGAGAGGGGGATAACCCTCCTCTTGTGCTCTCCCCCCACTCGTGCCTTCGGCACTCGACCCACGCCTTTGTTGTGGGCTTCACCTTTAGCATTTGCCTAGCCAAGCCCCTGGATGGTTTGTTTGAATTGGGTTTAACGTCCAGGTCAATACTATTGAGGTAATTTTGGAGACGTTGCTTCCAATTTTGTGGGACTTTTACCCGATACTGAGATGCAATGACATCTCAAGCCCTGCTGCCAAATGAATTCAAAAAGCATATATGCATTGGATGGTCTGACTCACACCACTTTGCTTGGGCAGGCTTAGACATTCTAAGCGGTTCACCAATACTTGTGTATGGCCGGTTTCAGCTCTGCGTCGAAGCACCATGCAGCCCATTCTATTTCATTTGCTCCGATGGGCGGGGGCAAATATAAAAGATGGGTAAAGAAGATCAATCTTGTGCCAAAATTGGGACAGAAAAATTCTAGATATTAATACCACGACTGAGTGTGCAGTGCACATTTTATCTCGCGTACGTAACTATGCAAAAATTTAAAACTCTGATGAAAAACCCTACCCACTTGACACGCATAATGAATCTTATTTAACCAACCATGCCAGAACCCCAACCTGTAGTGTTCGAGTGATTCAAACATGTCATAGCATCCAGTCTTGTACCAAATCTCACCAAAAATTATTCTCACCTACCGCACATTTTTACTCACCTATCTTAGCTATGTGGTGCTGTGAGATTTATAGAATTGAGACCAGGACAAGGAAATCTCAGGCAAGTTGTCAGCTTATTTAAGTCTCATGTGAGGCTATGCCGAGCATGAAATTTAAATTATCTGAAAACGAGCCTGAGATTTCCTTGTCGAGTTCTCAACCCTACCATTGATTATTTTTCTTACCAAATTATATTATCAAAGAAGGTTCAAGCTTTTGTTTTTGCTTGATTTGAGGTTTAACGTCCCCGTCAACACTGTAAAGGTCATTTTGGAGACGTTGCTTCCAATTTTGTGGGACTTTTACCCGACATTGAGATGAAATGACATCTCAAGCCCTGTCGCCCAATGAAACCAATAGGGTTTATTAGCATGGACGGTCCGCCTCGCACCGCGGTTCCTGGATAGGCTTAGATCCTCTAAGCGGTTTACCAGTACTAGTGTGCGGGCCGGATTCAGCTCTGCGTGGAAGCATCGTGCAGCCCATATATTTCTTCAAGCTCCTATGGGCGGGGGCGGAAGAAGGTTCAAGCACTTAATTAGATACACATAAACATAACGGACCTCAACAGTTGGCAATTTTGTGTTGTCATCCAACCAACACAGACGCATCTGATTTGCTCGATTTTGATGATACATCGTCATCTTTTTCCACAATACAGTATAGCTCCAATGTATCGCGGTAGTCGGGAGCCATAGCCCGAAAACCGCGATGTGGTCGGAGCGCTATATAAGTCAGGGTAGTTTGCCGAGATGCAACTACAAGTCGCGGTGATAGTTTGGTGAGAACCGTTTATCAATCCAAACTAATGGCTGTCAGTAATGCTATCGGCCGTATTTCACCATTAAAGTAGGTTCAGAATTACTCAGTGACAGAACAAACAAAGGGGACTTTGTCTACCAATTAACTTACATTCGAGAACAGCTGAAAATCTGCGTCTGAAAACATGTGATTGCTAAAATGTCAAAACAGGACGCCATTTTGGATTTGCGGGTTCTTGCGGGTTGTCTTTAACGGGTGACGGCCAAGGGGCGCAACTACCTTAAGCGCTAAGCGCTAAAGCAATTCTAGTTGTTTCCCTTAGCTTGCCAGATCTCAGAATCATTAAAAGCGGTTGGAAAAAAATTATTTAACATCTACCACAGGCCGAAAAACTATACAACAACAAAACTATCATTTTATTGTGTTTTGCTTGCGGGCAAGTGTAAAAAAAATTGTCTACAACTGTCAGTATTTTTGAGTCCTTAAATAAGGTAAAACCAGACCAGTAAGTAAATCGCAATAATTGCTGCACTGTCAATTGAGAGACAAACCATCTGTGTATTTATTACGGTTCAGGTATGACACTATTGTTAATCCCTGTCATATAATTGCCACCCTGCGGTGCATGTCGATAAGGTGTGAAAATATGGTCAAGTTATGTCTAATTGGCGTTTATCTTCCAATCATAAAATTTAATCCACAATCAATGTGAAAATGATTTAATCCCTCCTCAGACAATTAGCTACATCTAACGGTAGATGTTTGCATCATAAAAACGGACTTTTCTGCAATCTTGTGAATGGTTATGTTTTGGCGCCAAATAGCAGACACTGGCCGGCAAAAGTCAAACGCTGTTGGGGCCTGGTTCAACCTGGTTTTAAATAAATTTTAACAACTTAAAACTCTATTTTTTTTAATTATGAATTTTTAAGGGGAAAAAAAAATCGGGATCCATGGCGCGACAGCGATAGATTGGACATCGTGAAATATCGGAACGCGATATATTGGAGCTATACTGTAGTAAATTTACTTTGTTGTAGTTCAATTTTTGGCGATAAAGTGTTTCACGTAATGACGCATTTTTCTACCAGTATTGACACAAATACAGACTACACTAGTATAGTGTAGTTTCACTTTACTCTCGCAATGTTTTGCCCAACACAAACTGAGCTTGCGCGTAAATCTGATTGGTGTTGCTAGGAAGGGAAAGTGCCTAAAGTTATCTATAGGGCACAAGAGGCATCGTCTATTACAATTCCCAAAAGTAAAGTATGCTATCGAGGGTTCCGCAACGTTTCGCCCCATATCCATTTCCTCCCCTAGTTGTTTCGCACCCCTTAGTCGTCTGGTTGAATAAGTATCCTTGTGCAGTTATAAAGGCAATATAAACCCCCTATAAACCTTACTTCTTCTCATATAAAATGGTGTTTACCGAGGGCCTTCATTGTAAAGTCTTGTTAACATGAAGATATGCAAACTTTGAAAACGTATACATGTACATAGAACTATCATTCAAGGTAACAATCTCTGTTAAAGGAAGCCAGAAAAATAATGTGTAAATTAATATATATATGACCAATTTATCTTTCAAACTCATAGTACGGGTTTTGAGAGCTTGTCAGGGCCGCCTCGTTAAGGTGGTCCTGGCGGGTACCCATGACCTATGTTTTGGAGTGGGAATAAGCAAAGTAATGTATACCCTTGTAAACCCCATTGTTTCTATTTTTAAGGTGGGGTTTGGAGGTGTGTTCATTACAAGAACTTGTTAACATTATGATCTGATAATTGTTTTATACACCAAATCCGCTCTCAATCATTAGAGCAATAATATTTCTGTCTTTTGCCAAATTATTATCAGTTTTATAGATGTTGGATGTACATGTAACAATTACCCACAACACTGTCATAAATGCCACTATGTACATATTTTGTATCCTCATGTTTCTTCATTTCAAACCGTTGCTTGCCGACACTGTTAAAGAACGAACCGACCAGAAAGGTGAAAAAGAGATAATAATTAAAGACAATTAATTTTTTCATAGAGCACATGTTATAACACCTCACCATTAATCTTAGCTGGCCGACTCTGTTAACGAACCAACTGACCAGTTTAAAACAAAATTGGTAAAGGAGCTTAAGCGATGATCAAGTGATGTTGCTCATTCATAGAGACATCCCTCACATGCCTTTCATGGAACTGGAAAATGACACTGAATCAGTCTGGGTTAAGGTTTTTGCAAATGAAACTTCCCACTCCGTAGCAAGTTGGCATCGACCACCAAATGGTACAGTCGAAAACTTTCAGTTGTTTAAAGACCAACTGGATTGCATTAAATCGCAGCACAAGTGTAAAAAACTCCCCGCTGTACATGTTCTAGGTGACCTCAACTTCAGAGACATTGCTTGGCCCGACAGGCTCAGCAAACAAGGCACGATGCTGAGTCAGTCCGAAGGACAAATATTAATTGACATTATGAACGATCATGGCCTGGAACAAATTGTTAACTTCCCCACTTGTGATAAGAACACATTGGATCTGATCCTTACGACTTTGCCAGGACAATTCGAAGACATTCATTCCCCAGCTGAACTAAGTGACCACGATATTGTCTCTGGATATTTAAAAATTCACATCCCACCAATAAAGAAACCTCGGAGGAAGGTGTACTCATATCAGAAAGGTCACTATGAAAATATGAGGAAGGATGCACTCAGATTTGCAAAGGAGAAATACTTAAACGGTCATTCAGATGCTCGGTCTGTACAGGAGAACTTTGATTTGATAACTTCTTTCATTCATACTCTAGAGATACATGTAAGAAGAACTAGATTGCGCAGTCGATGGCGCGCCATCGCAAATCCCCACGTTTTGACCTCTTCCAGGGACCCCTGGGGGCTGGTCCAAAAATTAATGTGCTCTTGCAGAAGCCATTCATGTAAGTAACTCACACACCAAATTTGGTTGAATTCCAATGAACGGTATAGGAGGAGATAGCCGGACAGACGGATGGACAGACGGACGGACGGAGGCGATAACAATATCCCCACTTTTCTTAAAAAAACGTGGGGATAAAAATTCGCAGAAGGAATAAGATTCATGCAAAGGCAAAAACGACGGGAAATGGTAAACTCCGGACAAAATTTGAAAACTTGAGACGTGAAATCAAGACTGATATAAAAAATCAGCATGATTTGTATGTGAATAATATGGTAGGTGATGTAAAGGCAAATCCCAGAGACTTCTACAGATATACAACAACGCAATCGGCAAGTTAGCAATCGGTCCTCATCCAGACGTACTTTTGATGTTGTTTGAGACGAATATCAAATACGTGCCGAAAGCTTTATTGCACCGTTTTGAACTTTCCATCACATGCTTCTGGACCGGTATTTGAGATGATTGACAACCGTCTTTGGACGTTTTAAGCGTGGGCGGGACAATAGCGCTGTCAGTTAATGTTACAATCGATTTTAATACTGCTCAAAAGAAGATTGTAGATACTCGTTAAAACCTCGAAGCGGTTCTTACCAGCAGTACCCACAATCTATAGTCTGCTCAAAACAAAGATTGTGGATACTCGTTAAAACCTCTAGATGGCGACAGGGCTTGAGATGTCATTTCATCTCAATGTTGGGTAAAAGTCCCACAAAATTGGGAGCAACGTCTCCAAAATGACCTATACAGTATTGACGGGGACGTTAAACCTCAAATCAAACAAAACAAACAAAACCTCGAGGCGGTTCTAACCAGCAGTACCCACAAGCGAATATATAGTCTCCTCAAATTGTGGTCCCCGCCCATAGGGGCTTGAAGAAATATATGAGCTGCATGATGCTGGCACGCAGAGCTGAATTCGGCCCGCACACTAGTACTGGTAAACAGCTTAGAGGATCTAAGCCTGTCCAGGAACCGCGGTGAGAGGCAGACCGCCCATGCTAATAAACCCTATTGGTTTCATTGGGCGACAGGGCTTGAGATGTCATTTCATCTCAATGTCGGGTAAAAGTCCCACAAAATTGGAAGCAACGTCTCCAAAATGACCTTTACAGTGTTGACGGGGACGTTAAACCTCAAATCAAATCAAATCAAATATTCTCCTCAAAACAGACTGTGGATACTCGATTAAAACCTCGAGGCTGTAGCAGAAACAAGAAAGAACAATGGATGAACCCCTGTATATACATGTATGAAAGTGGCCGAGCCGGCACTCGACATTGAATAAAGCGTGGTATCTCAATGGTATAGTGCACCTGCCTGTGATGCTAGAGGCCCCCAGTTTGATTCCCGGCAGCGGTAATAAAACTGCGGTGTCCGAACATGCTCCAGGTGAATGCCGCAAAGTGCATCGTCCTCCGCATCGGGACGTTAACTGGGGACCCCCTGCACGTGCAGGGAGGCCCATTCTGTGCAGGTTAAAGATCTATTCGTTATTACATTTTTTTTTTTTTTGGTTTGGGTCTTACGGCCCTTTCAAGATTATTTCACTCATATCGAGCTGATCGTTAATCATAGGTGGGCGAAAACCGGAGTACCCGGAGAAAAACCACCTGACCTTCCGTTGCAGAACTTGGCATCTCACACTGACCCGAGCGAGGCTCGAACCCACGGCGGTGAGAGACCTGATGACTAAGAGTCAGCGCTCTTATCCATTAGGCCACGGAGGCCCGTTCGTTATATTACATGATTACTGTGTATGTTTTCATCCTGCAAACCTGGATCGGCAATGACCGATCACACTAGAATTGAAAACGCTCCAATGTTGATTCGACCGATATACATTTTAGATAGAAATAGTAGAAAAAATGAATTGGAGAGGAGCAAATTCTTTCCTTTAAGAAAAGAAAATAAATAAATGAAAAAAATCAGAAAATAAATAAATAAAAAAAAATATTTGTCACTTAATTGCTCGACTCGATGGTTACTGATTTTTGCGTGCTTTCCCCCCCCTTCATATCTGTCTAGTGGTTACTGAGAACTTATCGGGACAAAAATTGGGCGGAAAAAAGAGAAGAAACCCAGAAAAACTAATGTCTCGTTTTGGAGACTTAACCCTTATCCTGCTGAATAAATTAATTTAGCCACACCCATTGCTGACTATCAAAGCATCATTTGCAGCCCATGTTTTTCTTCAAGCCCCGATGGGCGGGGGCCGCAACACTGTACAGGTCATTTTGGAGACGTCACTTCCAATTTCGTGGGACTTTTACCAGACATTGAGATGAAATGACATCTCAAGCCCTGTCGCCCAATGAAACCTATAGGGTTTATATAGATGAACGGTCTGACTTGCAACACATTTCCTAGGCAGGCTCAGAACCTCTAAGCTGTTTACCAGTACTCGTGTTCGGTCAGCTCTGCGCGGAAACATCATGCAGCTCAGTCTATTTCTGCAAGCCATGATGGGCGGGGCTATTCACAGAAACAGTTGGAAGTTCCAACGTTGAGTGGTAGGGGTTAAAATTAAAAAGGTTTGTTTTTATGGTTCGTATCAACTTCGAAACTATGAAGATGTGCAGGCTTACTTATAATCACAGTGTTGGGAACAGAACTTTATTGAGCATCAATGATGGGAAATGCCGAATCCGGCGTATTTTTACGCCAGATTTTGCGTAAAGTTTCCAGTCGTGGCCAGTATTTTTTCTCCTGTCGCGTTCGTCTTTGTAAATGACAGCGAGTGCTCAATTGATCAAAGGTCTGTAGGCTGGTGTGTATTGCCAATCGCGACTGCGGAAAAAAATGACAAGGTCCATCTTTGGACACTCGGGTGTGCTGTGACAAATCAAGCATGTGGCTGAATGTTTTGCTTCCCGGATTTTTGTACACACACTTGGATTATCGGTAATTTGATTGTTGAGAAAATGTCGGGGCATAATTAAAGAAAGCGATCATTACCTATATTATGATAAAAAAAAAAAAAAAAAAAAACAGAATCGTCGATATTGTGATTCCCTATCTAACACCATTATCCATACCATCAACAAATAACAAAATGCGTTAAACTGGCAAATAAAATCAATTTTTGGCTATTAAACTTTAAAAAAAGAATAACCAAACTAATCATAACTGAAGTTTATTTTATCAGATGCATTAGTTTGAACTTTAAAAATTGATTCCGGAGTCAAAGGTCTTGCGAAACGCAGCTTGTTCAATTTTGCCATGACATTGTGAGCAATCTGGATGGGGCCATAAATCGTGGCCACAAACGGACTGGCTTGGTCATCATGGACTTTGCTAGGGCCTTTGACAGGGTGCCTCGCGGGGGGCTGTTACATGAACTGGGGTGCTATGGGATAAGAGGATCCACGCATAGGTGGATTAGCTCGTGGCTCTCTGGGTGCTCGCAGCAAGTTGTGCTTGATGGCCGGGCGTCTGGTCCGGTCCCTGTTTTGTCTGGAGTCCCCCAAGGTTCGGTCCTTGGACCGGTCCTTTTCTTGGTTTTCATTAATGATCTCCCCGATGGTGTCGGGTCATCGGTCCGTTTGTTTGCTGATGATTGTGTCCTGTATAGGAACATATATTCTCCTTCTGGCTGTCTTATTTTACAAGATGGCCTGGATCAACTTGCACAGTGGGAGGCCGATTGGCAAATGGGGTTCAGTGTGGCCAAGTGTCGCTCAGTGGGAGTGTCGCGACGCCCTCCGGACAAGCAAATTAAGTTTGACTATACTCTCCACCAGCAAGTTTTGGAGCATGTTCAATCCGCCAAATATCTTGGTGTCACCGTCACTGACGATCTTGATTGGGGTCAACATATCTCAGGGATTGCATCTAAAGCAACTGGGGCTTTGGGATTCCTTGGAGGGAACTTGGCTTTTGCACCTAGGCAGACAAAGGATGTTGCATATAAAGCGTTGGTTCGCCCTCGGCTCGAATATGCATCGCCCGTTTGGCACCCCTGTGTTGAAACTCAGACTCGGCGGGTGGAGAGGGTGCGGGGGACGGCTGCTCGATGGACCTGTGGGCGATGGCGAGGTAGAAGTGGCGTCGGTGGCATGCTTAGTGGGCTAGGGTGGCCGTCCCTGGGGGCCCGTCGTGAGCAGTCCTCTTTAACCTTCTTCTACAGGATACACTCTGATTCGGTGTCTATTGATAGAGATGGGTGCTTGGCCCCTGTGGCACTGTCGGCCCAAACAGGGGCATCAAAATTAGGCGACTCGCAATGTCGTGGATACCAGTCCTATAGTGATGCCCTGGGGGGCTCGTTTTTTCCTGGAACTGTTCCCCGGTGGGGTGGTCTTCCCTCCTCTGCGGTGGATGCCGGGTCCGCAGAAGAGTTCAAAGCCCGCACAGTGTAAGATTGGGTCTCAGAGGTATACGTTTTAGGATACCTCTGTTATGCAGATTGTAAATAGTTTTAAGGACGCATCCAGTGCCTCTTTTTTTTTTTTTTTTTTTTTCAGCTAAATTCTAAATTTAGCCACCCAATCAACTGAGGTAATGGCCAGATATGACCGACTCAGTATAAGAAGATAGATAGATAGATAGATTCGAAAATAAACAATTTTTATGTGGAAGTTCGCCATTGCGACTGACCGGAGAAATGACCCGAATTACATATGATTCAAGCCCCAGTCTTTCGGATCCTTACGAGACACATGTTCATGGTGCTGCCTGACACAACAGCCTATAATACTGGCACAGCATGCAACGCTTCAGATGTCTGTAAACTTTAGCCATAAACCCCCAAAGCCTGCCCCGGCGAGTCGGACATGCAACGCTTCAGATGTCTGTTAACTTTAGTCATAAACTCTCAAAGCCTGCCCTGGCGAGTCGGACCATCCGAGCATATAAACCATATCGGTTTAACTGGGCGGCAAGGATTGAAATGTCATTTTATCTAACTGTCGGGTAAAATTTCACACAAAACTGGAAGTAATGTCTCCAAAATGACCTAAATAATGTTAATGGGGATGTTAAACCTCAAATCAAGTAAACAAACAATCTAACAGAAAAGCAGAAATACTGGTCAATTAAAGGCTGTTATTGGTCACATGAAATCTGACGGGAATGACTTGGCAGATTTTTCACATTTTTCAAAAGGGGACAACTTTCGGAACATCCTGTTTGCTTTTCTATAAGCTTTGTCCCACGAAAAAGGGGTCTACTCTTAAAGGAAAGAATTTGCTCCTTAGGAGCAAATTCTTTCCTTTAAGAGTTGACCCTTATTGACATGGGAGACTAAAATACGCTTGAAATAGTTGCCTCCCCTGAAGGCGTATGCATTCCACTGAAAGTCTGAAAAAATATATTTGTTCGACTCGACGGTTAGTCAAATATTTGGGTGGATTTTTGCGTGTTTTTTCGTGATTTTATGGGCCCACCCTTTTAAATTTTGAAACCTTCCTCCCAACTGAACAAAAAATAGGCGGGAAAAAAGAGAAGAAACCCAGAAAAACAAATAAGTCTTAACCCTTATCCTGCTGAATATATACATTTAGCCACAGCCATTGCCGAGTGTCAAACATTAAAATTTCACAAGCTGCATGGCAAACAGTGTAGGACCTCATCTCTGTTTGCAAAAGTAGGGGTTGTTATGGGTTAAATATACACTAAAGCCACTTTATAACTGAGCCTCCTGTTGTGCCCATTTCTGTTTGTTTGCTTGATTTGAGGTTTAACGTCCCCTTCAACACTGTATTTTGGAGACGTTGCTTCCAATTTTGTGGGATTTTAACCCGTCATTGAGATGAAATGACATCTCAAGCCCTGTCACCCAATGAAACCAATAGGGTTTATAAGTATGGGCGGGCTGCCTCGCATCGCTTTGAATGGGCAGGCTTAGATCCTCTAAGCGCTTTACCAGTACTCGTGTTGTCTGCTTGGTAGCCTCATGCAGCCCATCTATTTCTTCAAGCCCCGATGGGCGGGGGCCGACCATTTCTGTATGAATTGGAATTGCACAAGGAGGATAAATTACAAGGATTTGTGTCAAAAATACATTGTGTATAAAGAAGTTGTTTTGTTAAAGCAAAATGTGGAACAAAGGGTTAATTCTTTCATGGAGGTTTAAAATATTAGGCAATAGTAATTATATATCAGTTCTCAACAAGCTGTTGTATGATAAGCGCTAGGACGTAGCAACACTAAATCAAGACGAGATGCAAAGGACTAAACTCAACCATTATAGATAAAGGTATGCACATGTATGTCATCAGACCGGACAGTCGTCGGCAGTCGCGAGCGGACAACAAAGGCGACCAGCGGAAAGGGGAAGCGTCCCCGACTGCCACCGAGTGTAGGCTGGGAAAATAGTCCCGGACTGAGATCCAAACTTTCGTTAAAGCCCTAAATTCCACTTTCTATGTAAACAGTGTAGACCCCGATTAGACGCCGCGTTCTGTGGCGCCTGATCTGAGTCTCCATTGCTTGCCAAGCCTCTCACAGCGAACATTCTCTACTGAAATCATATACGCTAATTGGTGATTGATTTTTTACATAACCCTACATGCAGTAGATTTTTGACAATCGCTTAGCTCCGCCTTCTCCTGTGGGTTAACCGGTATTGGATGGTGATGTTAAGTATTGATTACGGTCAGTTTGACATTCTTGTCACTTGATACACCTATTCTGGTGTAGCGTGTCAGTGTTTTTTGACGTATCTGCTCTTTAATGAACCGACGGGATATGGCGTATTGCTAACTTGCTGGGTGCGCGGTTGTATCAATAGTCAGAAGAAAGACAGGCAAGGTATCCAACCCCTTAATAAAAGAGGACGAAACGGGGTTGCTGAATCAGACTCTGAAAGGGCAGAGGAACTAGTTGGTCGATTCAATGATGCGTTTAATAAAACTGAGTTCATCGAGGTTCCATTGACTGGAAGATCGGCCCCATTCATGAATAATATTGTTGTGACAGCTGCAGGAGTGACCAAGTTACTTCAAGGCTTAAACCCCAGTAAGGCCTTAGGACCTGAGAGTCCTGAAGGAACTAGCAAATGAGTTGGGTCCAGTTTTTGCACACTTGTTTCAACAGTCTCTTGATACGGGTGAAATCCCCAAAGAATGGCTCATAGCAAACATCTTTCCACTCTTCAAAAAAGGAGATAGGGCTCTTGCCCGTAATTATCGCCCTGTGTCTCTGACTTGTGTTCTGTGTAAATTGCTGGAACATATAGTCTGCTCAAACATCATGGCCCACTTGGATGAACAAAAACCTTTGTCAGACAGACAACATGCATTTAGGAAAAGGCATAGTTGTGAAACTCAGTTAGGCACAGTTATTAATGACTGGGCAAAAATCTTGGACAAAGGGGGACAAGTGGACACATTTATTCTAGACTTTGAGAAGGCTTTTGATACCCCTCCTCATGAACTACTTAAAGCTAAGTTACATGTATTTGGTTATGGAATTGGGGGAAAGACCCTCAAATGGATAGATTCCTTTCTTTGCTACAGAAAACAGCGGGTTGTTGTTAATGGTGAATCTTCAGAGTGGGCTCCAGTTCTGTCTGGAGTCCCGCAAGAGACTGTTCTTGGTCCACTTTTGTTCTCCTTGTACATCAATATTTCACTGACATTGACTCAGAAATAAGACTGTTCACCGATGACTGTGTTTGTAACCAGGAAATTAGAGATGCAGATGACTCATTGAAACTTCAGGCTGATATAGATAGATTAGGATGTTGGGCCTGAAAATGGGGCATGAGATTTCAGCCAGTTAAATGCAATATTATGCAGATAACTAGGAAGAGATCTAATAAAGTTGAGGCTTCTTACACCTTTGAGGGAACGGTCCTCCAGAATGTGGATTCCATTAAATACCTTGGAGTGACAATCTCACACAACTTGAGACGGAATACTCATATTAGCAACATGTGTACTAAGGCAAATAGAATGCTTGGTTTCCTGAGGCAAAATCTTCATCAGTGCCCCCAGGATGTAAAAGAGGCAGCATATAAAGGTCTTGTTCGCCCAATCTTGGAATATGGTAGTTGTATCTGGGACCCCAATGGAGTTGTCCTTAATGAAGAAATTGAGAAAGTTCAGAGCTGCTAGATTTGTAACAGGCAATTTAATACTGCTTTGAAACTGGGAGCATGACTGGAATACTTGGAAAATTAAAATGGGAGTCTCTCAAGAAAAGAAGAAAAGACAGTAGGCTAATCCTTTTAAACAAAGGTCTGGAGTCCTTTGAATGTAAGTATGCCTATGGTGAAAATTATGCATACTGGAGAGAGACCTTTTTTTCTTCAACCCAGTCGACACACAATGTTTAAACATCGCTGAATAAACGTCAATTCATTGTCGTGAAGTTCGATTCAACGTTATTTTGACGTTGTGTGCACAGTGGGTAAATGTTTTACATTATGTCGACCCATCAACAAGCAACAAGCGCATTGTTGTATATATTGTATCATTGTCTATTAGATTTGTATTTCACCAGGGTGCAAAAGACTGTGAGATGAGGCATGTACCGTTTCCTAATGTTGGGAAGCCCTGCCGGGTAGGGGCGATAAGTTTCACAGACTTTTACACTATGGTGAAAATTATGCATACTGGAGAGATACCTTTTTATATGCCCACTGGAAAAGTACATCCGTCAACATCAATTATGTAAAGTAAAAACGATCCGTACATTGTTGTATGGTTTGTTTGTTCTATTAGAGGTATAATGTCCCCGTTAACACTGTTTATGTCATTCTGGAGACGTTGCTTCCAAGTTTATTTGCATGGACGGTCTGATTCGCACCACTTTGCCTGGGCTGCCCCAGTCCTTCTAAGCGGTCGGTTTCAGCTCTGCGCGGAAACACCATAAAGCCCAGTCTATTTCTTCAAGAGCCCCTATGGGCGGGGGGATGTACAATCCTCGACACTACTACCTGAAAACAATTACTTGTATGTTTGTATATTTGAAAGTATGTTGTTCATTCTTCCTGATTTTTATACTTTATTCAAGAAGTATCTTTGCAACAGAATAAAACACTGGATAAAATCTGATTTTTTTTTCTCTGTATTTCCAATATAATAAAGATGAACACTGCTTCTATAATGCATGTAACATCACTTTAACATGCCATTGTCATTGCATTGTACCTATACATTGTTTTCAACTGGTCTTGGTGGCCTAGTGGTTAGGAGCGCTGACTCTTTCTCAATAGGTCGCTCATCGCTGTGGTTCGCGCCCCCGCACAGTGCACTTGTGGCAAGAGAGTCTCTAAGAGACAAGTTCTGTTTGGTTTTTCTCTGAGTTCCATTCGCTTAACTCATTATCCCCTAGCGTCACGTATATGCGGCCGATAAACTATCGATGTAGTCCCGAGTGCCGCATAAAAGCGACAGGTAAATTCTTATCGGTACACTGTGCGTCGCTTATAAGTGGGTTGCAAACAAGTACTCCATTTCCCGAGTGTCGCATATAAGCGACGCTTACCATTGGTCTACAAAACTAAAAAATATCGGCAAGTTTGATTTTCAACCAATAAAAACGCAGTTTACAAACACTGTTCGAATATTTTCCTTGCCAAAATAGAAAATTCCACGTGTTTATCGGGAAGGAAAAGCGAGAATTTTGAGGTAAAAAATCATGGAAAACAGGAAAAATACACGACCACAGCTTGCAATCGGTAGTGATATGAGTGAGTCTGATGTTAGTGATGGCAAATTCTCAAGTTTTGGCGCAGATGGGGCTGGAAGTGACATTGAAATTGAAGGAAATTGGTCACTTTCATGTGTGCATACGGCAGACTTGTCCGATTTTGTGGCGGACTTGTCGGAAATGTTTTGTTCCCTTTTTGGAGTATATTCCTGCAGATTCTTATTAAAATTTTGGAAATTTTGAAAGAGGAGGAATATGTGTTATTATAATATGCAAAAATGAAGAGTCATAAGGATCATGACTTTATCATTTCATTGTGGAATTTGTCTCTTTTTTATTATTTTTATGGGGATTAAATTTGGATTTATTCCTTCAAGTTGTGGTGTAAGTAAGTTTCTTTATCACCCGCCCTGCATGTAATTCTGACAGAATTTTGCATGTGTTTGGTATGATCTTGTAGATAATTTTTTTCACCTACCTTTGTGAAAAACTTCAAGGTCCAGAAACTTGTAATAAATGAATTATACATAAAATAGCATTGCAACCCTCAGTTACAAAAATCTTTTCTGGTCAAAGCTAGAAAAAGTCTCGGGAGATAGGGGGTCGGAGATAGGCACTGAAATACTGATAAGCCTCACAGGTATCAGCTATAGCAGTTTTTGCCAGGGAATAAGTGGAGATATGCTTCTAGGTGATAATGAGTTAATTGGTCGTTCTCAATCCAAGTGCGAAGTGCTTTTTGGTATTTATATGTGCTTTCCGGTATTTTGGTTTGCTTTCCGGTAAATGTATGCACCCCATCATTTGCAGGGATGAATGTCATATAGTGCACCGTCCTTCGGATCGAAACATTAACTGGAGGCCCCCTGTGCAGAAAGAACCATCCCCTATGGGGTTAAAGATCCCTTCCGTAATTACATTTTTTTTCGGGGGGTGGGTTTGGGTTTTACGGTCCTTTCAAGATTATTACACTCATATCAAGTTGATGGTTAATCAGAGGTGGGCGAAAACCGGAGTACCCAGAGAAAAACCACCCGACCTTCCGTTGCAGAACTTGGCGTCTCACACGTGGCCCGACCGAGGCTCAAACCTACGGCGGTGAAAGACCTAATGACTAAGAGCCACCGCTCTTATCCACTAGGCCACGGAGGCCCATACCATAATTACATGATTACTGGGTAGGCTTTCATCCTGCAAACCTGGAGTGTATGTAATGTACACCTGCGGTAATTGTCAAATGTGACCGACGCAGTATCAGTAGAAAGAAAAGAAAAAAAGACCAGGGGGAATCGAGGAGCGTGATAGCTCAGTGGTTAGTGCACCTGCCTCTGATGCTAGAGGTCCCGGGTTCAAGTCCCGCACTTATGAACAAACAGAGCTGGGGAAAGAAATGGTCATGGATATGATGATGGAAGCGCAAGAAGATACAACATTTGCCTTCACTGACGGATCTTGCCAACCTAACCCAGGGCCGTGCGGAGCAGGAGCGGTGTTGTACCCACCCCATCTCGATCCAATCCCACTGAAGAAGCCTGTATGCAAGCGGGGATCCATCCTCCTAGGAGAACTAGTGGCCGTACAGATTGCTCTTGAGCATTTCCTGCAACACCTGGACATCATCTCTAGCAGACTCCTGAAAATCTTCAGCTATAGCCAGTCCGCAGTGGGAATCCTTACCCTCAACTGGAAGGAATCAGGCTACAAGGACATCACCACAGAAATTAGACAGACTATCGCCACCCTACGCCAAAAAGGAGCTGCAGTTGATATTTCCTGGACTCCAGGCCATGCCAGTATCGTGGGAAATGAAGTAGCGGACGCACTAGCCAAAGAAGCTGCTACAGAGGCAAAGAATCAACCCGATTGCAGACGATCTACCACCATACTAGAGGTCGAAGAGGCCATCAAGAAGACTCAACTTTCAAGATGGCAAACCAGATGGGACAACGCAGAGCATGGTAGAGTCTTTCATGCCCTAGTACCCAAAGTGGACTCCAAGAAGTTCCTGGATATCCCCAACAGGAAGTCCTTCTGCCAGATCCTGCAAATACAGACTGGATATTCCAAGCTGAGTGACTACAGATATAAACTGGGCCAATGCGACAGCAATAAGTGCACCTGCGGGGAACCCGAGACACCCAAACACTTCCTCATCCACTGTCCAAACTATCAACATTGCAGAGAAACTATGCAGCTGACGTTATCATCCCAGCTCGGTTTGAACTTCATCGACAGCCATACCTTACTCAGCAATGATGAACACCCAGAACTACCAGACTGGAGAGAAACCATAAGACGGGAGGTATCAGCCTACATCGAGGCCACCGGGCGCTTCAGCGAGAAGATTCCCGACAGCCCTCCTCCACAACCTTGATCCACATCTTGTTATCAAAGTACATTTGAGCTCATTAAAATTGTGAGAAGACACCTACATGTGAGGCTAGTCATACAGTTGCGACCACCTGAGCCGCAGAGGCCGTGGATTGAGGTTCGATCCCCCGCAGCGGCGATAAAATTTCAGTGTCCGAACACGCTCCATTGGCATCATTTGCAGGGATGAATGTCATAAAGTGCACCGTCCTTCGGATCGGGACGTTAACTGGAGGCCCCCTGTGCAGGGAGAACCATCCCCTGTGCAGGTTAAAGATCCCTACCGTAATTACATGATTACTGTGTAGGCTGTCATCCTGCAAACCTGGGGTGTATGTAATGTACACCTGCGGTAATGGTCAAATGTGACCGACGCAGTATCAGAAGATAGATAGATAGATAGATAGATAGATAGATAGATAGATAGATAGATAGATAGATAGAGGACAGCGATCACGAAAACTAATGACAAACTAACTTCATAGCCGAATTATTTCAGATAGACAAAAACAAAAAAACCTTTATGACAGATATTGTCCTGGTCCTGCTCGAAATTGTAACAGATTCTGTTGACGAGCTAAGGCTAACAGACAGTATGTAATCTTCTCTGATTATTGGAGCAAAGGGAACATGTTCCATGAGCGCCGCCATTTTCTTCCGGTAGGTATAAAATACGGTGCACAAGAAATTTTTTTTTACAAGATACAAGATACAAGAAATTTTATTTCGAGTCGGATCATAAAAAACAATTAACATTAGCTACATTCTACACGTAATCCTCGTCAGGGGGTGTTGTAGTAAACCTAGATAGATAGATACATGAGCTATTTCCCGACAAACATTAGTAAAACTAACATGTGTAGAGCAGCTGTAAAATAAACATATGATTAGGCAATATTTAACAGTTTAACATACAGATTTATATATTATATGATATAGATAAAAATAATAGAAAAAAATAAATAAATAAAACAATCACAGGTAACTTTTATCCGAAAGACTTTAAGATATTGTGCTAGATCTATTAAATTAAAATTTCACAAATTTATCACAGGGACTTCGGAGTTCAATATAAGTTACTTAAGAATTATTTTATTATAATTTTCTAGTAAAATTTTAGATGCAACTAAATGCTAAGAATATGGACATAGCATGCAAGCCATATTGGTACACAACCTTAAGCCACGAAACAAGGTTTTACAAAAAAGCAAGGTGTCTTAACTGCCCCACCACATAGGGGGGGGGGAGGCAGAGATCTTGCAGCGAAAGAGGCTTGGCGAAAACAGCAGAAGGTTTATGTCTCCATGGCGCTATAAAATTCAAATTAAGAGCCCAACAGGAAAACACACGTATTCACATGTACCGAAAATACATCATCCAAAAGAGAAACCCTCAGAAATTTCTCTTTTCATATCCCTCATCCCGCCCAGAAACGCAGGCCGCAGGCACCCGCCAGAAACTGCCTCAGGCGAGGCGAGCCCAACGGGCAACCACGATCCACGTCCCGGGGCAGCAACAGCAAACTACTATAACCCCACACTAATGTCCGGGGAATGGAAGATGTGTGAGTTAAATGTATCGATTCCTGATCATTTGGCCCCCACTTCTATTTTGTGGTGGCTTGGTGTGTGGGTTCGGAAAGGTGTGTAATTGCATTGACGTCGGTACCCAGTTTCATGGAGTCGTTCTTCGATGTAGGGGGTTTGGTGGTTGGCCCGGTCGCGGTTGACAACTTTGTTGACTATGTTGAGCCTTTAAGGACTGGAAACTAAGCATTCTAAAACTAGTGAATAAACGCATTTATTTCTATTCTCAAAATACTAACTTATTACCTCCTAAGCCTAAGACGTCTTTACGTCATCTTAAACTAGGTATTCAAGAATTTCATGAGAAGGTTGTTTTGGCCCCTGCAGACAAGGCCGCTAACAACGTCGTCGTTGTGTGACGGATCCACTATGTTAACTAGCTTAAGCAGGAGCTTGGTGGTACTATGGCCTATGAACTTCAGCCTTTAGCTGAAAAGAGAGCTATAGTAGATGAACATATTTGTCATTCAGCCATCAAGTTTGCTGTGTGTGTTAAAGAAGGCCAAGACAAGCTTCCTACGCTATACTGGTTACCAAAACTTCATAAATTACCTTACAAAGCATGGTTTATTGCAAATCCTAGCTCTTGCACTACCACTGAACTTTCTAAATTATTAACTTCCTGTCTTACTGCTATTAAAACGCTTGTGATTAAATATTGTGATAAAGTCTTTGAAAGATCAGGAAGAAATCTGTTTTGGTCTATAAAAAATTCGAATGAGGTTTTATGATTTATTAAATATTGATAATACTTATTTCGATGGTTTATTAAATATTGATAATACTTATTTCGATGGTATGATCAGTCAGATTTACCCCCCAGAACTTCAGTTAAATAAAGCAAATTCTTCTGATACCGAGGCCCCGTTTTTGGATTTACATCTGTCTATTGTAGATGGGTTTGTTTCGTGCAAAAATTATGAAAAACGAGATGACTTGATGTTGAGATTGTAAATTTTCCTTTTTTGGATGGTGATGTTCCTCGTGCACCATCCTATGGCGTTTATATTTCGCAATTAATTCGATTTGCTAGAGTGTGTAGTCATGTAACTGACTTCAACACTCGTAATAAGTTATTAACGGCTAAACCTCTTAATCAGGGTTATCGGTACCATAAACTACGCAAAGCATTTTCAAAATTTTATAGACGCCATTCTGATTTAATTTCAAAATTCAATATTGGACTTAAATCTCTTCTGCAACAAGGTCTATCGGAACCCGAATTTTATGGTGACTTAGTATATAAATTCAGAAAAATATATAACCGCAATGACTTCAGCACCCAATTTCGTAAAATCGTTCTTCGATATAAAAAGATGGGGTACAACATGGATGTTATACGACAGACTGCACGCATGGTAGTTAACCCAATCACGGTTGGCAACTTTGCTTCCCTCTTTGATTGCACGCCGGTGGGTCAGGCCTCAGATTCTATGACGACGTTCCAACGTAAAGGCTTATTGAGAATTAGAGAGATCTAATTCAAGGTAATGTTGGTTGGTGCCTGATGCTCTGTCTCTGGTCGGGCCCATCGGAGTCTACCTGTTGGTTTTCTTTTGCTCCAGCATTTCAGTGTTTTTTTTTTTTGTTTTTTTTTTTGTTGTTTTTTTTTTTGTTTTTGTTTTTTTTTGTTTTTTTTTTTTTTTTGCTGTCGAGTCCTCACCGTTGTCTCACCTCTGTGGTTCTTTGATTATTTGTATTCACGGAGATGTTGCACTGATGAGTTAGGAGGCCTTTATGCGGACTTAACAAATTATTTGATTATTTGAAGATTCTCTCTATATCTTGCATGTAATGTCAGAAATGCACCTTTCACTTCTAAAGAGCGTAAGAATTATACACTTTGGTCATGTCAGAAATTGTGTGATGCCCTCGCCTTTCTATTTGACAATATTTATATTAGTTTCGGTACTAAGTTATTTAGACAAATAGTGGGTATTCCGATGGGTAAGAATTGCGCACCTCTTGTGGCTGATTTGTTCTTGTATTGTTATGAGAGAGACTTCATGTTGTCGCTTTCCATTGATAACCAATCTGAAACTAGAGCTGTCAGTGAAACTGACTAGGGCCCCGGCAGCGCTATCAGAAATTTGTGGACGGACAGACGGACAGACAGACAGACAGACGGACGGACAGAGTGATTACTATAGGGCACCCACACTTTCAGTGCGGGGCCCTAATTATTTAAGCTTTTAGTTCTACTTCTAGATATTTAGATGATTTATTAAATATTGACAATACTTACTTTGATGGTTTGATCAGTCAGATATATCCCCTAAAACTTCAGTTAAACAAGGCAAATTCCTCTGATACCGAAGCTCCCTTTTTGGATTTACATTTATCTATTGTAGATGGATTTGTTTCTTGCAAAATTTATGATAAACGTGATTGTAAAACAAAGATCAGGAATCGATAAAATTAACTTATTCCATCCATCACAGACACCGAAGGGAAAGAAACACAAACATGAAGCGTCCAGACCATAATGGAAACCTAAACAAAGGAAAGCCATAAGGACAGTTACTTTCCCACAAAATGGCAAAATGGCCATCCAAAATAAAAAGACACAAGTGATACACACAGTAAGTAACAAACAACAACATAAATAAACCGCCACAGAAGAACCGCATTGGAACGGTCAGTGGAAATAATTCCACTGGGGGGATTAAATCGATTTTACATGGCCATAATCCTCGCCCTTACCTCTGTCGCGGTATACACGAATTTTGTTTAGTCCGCATGAAGGCTTCCTAACTCATCAGTGTAACATCTCCGAGAACATACAAATCAAAAGAACTACAGAGATGAAACAAGGTTGAGGACTCGACAGCATACAACAACAGAGTTGCTGGAGCAAAAGAAAACCAACAGTTAGACTCCGAGGGGCCCGACCAAAGACGGAGCATCAGGCGCCAACCAACATAAAGAATACTAAAATAAAATAAAATTACATTTATGTTTTTACGCGGGAACCGTCATATAATCTTAAGCCCGACCCACCGGTGTGCAATCAAAGAGGGAAGCAAAGTAGCCAACCGTGAATGGGTTAACCACCATGCATGCAGTCTGTTTTATAACATTTATGTTGTGAGTTCTGCTTAAGCCGGTGCTAGGGGGCGTGGCCGGTGTAGCACATTTCAGTACTGGTCATGAACAGACTCAATAAAACCGAGTCTGCTATTTTCGTTTATTTGGTGTATTCTTTGCTTCCAAAGGATCTAACTATTCAGAACATATTTATCTTCACTGCAGCTGGTGCTGTGCCGTGTGGCGGCCGTAAAAAGTCTCCCCGTACATCCATCATAGTGCAGATTATATTTTCTGGTCCTTTGAGATCATTGAGTTCATTTAGAATCATTTTGAAAATAGAGTTCTGCTTAAGCCGGTGCAAGGGGGCGTGGATGGTTTCGCATATTTCAGTATTGGTCAAGAACAGACTCAATAAAACCGAGTCTCCTATTTTCATTTATTTGGTGTATTCTTTGCTTCCAAAGGATCTAACTATTCAGAACTTTTTTATATATCGACGAACGATTTTACGACATTGGGTATTAAAGTCATTGCAGGCATGTATTTTTCTAAATTTATATACTAAGTCACCATAGAATTCGGGTTTCGATAGGCCTTGTTGCAGAAGTGTTTTAAGTCCAACATTGAATTTTGAAACCAAATCAGAATGACGTCTATAAAACTTAGAAAAGGCTTTACGTAGTTCATGATACCGATACCCCTGATTAAGAAGTTTAGCGGTTAATAATTTATTACGAGTGTTGAAAAGTAGAAGTAAAACAAAGATCAGGAATCGATACAATTAACTTACTCCACCGATCAAAGACACCAAAGGGAAAGAAACACAAACATTAAGCGACCAGACCATAATGGAAACCTTAATAAAGGAAGGCCATAAGGACAGTTACTTTCCCACAAAATGGCCATATGACCATCCAAAATAAAAAGACACAAGTGATACACCCAGTAAGTAACAAACAACAACATAAATAAACCGCCACAGAAGAACCGCCTTGGAACGGTCAGTGGAAAGATTTCCACTGGGTGTTGGGGGGGGGGGGGGGGCTTAAATCGAATTTACGTGGCCACAATCCTCGCCCTTACTTCCGCCGCGATTTAGACAAATAATTTGTTCAGTCCGCATGAAGGCCTCCTAACTCATCAGTGCAACATCTCCGTGAACACAAAAAATCAAAGAACCACAGAGGTGAAACAATGGTGAGGACTCGACAGCAAGAAACCACTGAAATGCTGGAGCAAAAGAAAACCAACAGTTAGACTCCGATGGGCCCGACCAGAGACAGAGCATCAGGCACCAACCAACATTACTAAGAATTAGATCTCTCTAATTCTCAATAAGCCTTTACGTTGGAGCTGTCATAGAATCTGAGGCCTGACCCACCGGCGTGCAATTAAAGAGGGAAGCAAAGTTGCCAACCATGATTGGGTTAACTACCATGCATGCAGTCTGTCGTATAACATCCATGTTGTACCCAATCTTTTTATATCGAAGAATGATTTTACGAAATTGGGTGCTGAAGTCATTGCGGTTATATATTTTTTCTGAATTTATATACTAAGTCACCATAAAATTCGGGTTCCGATAGACCTTGTTGCAGAAGAGATTTAAGTCCAATATTGGATTTTGAAATTAAATCAGAATGGCGTTTATAAAATTTTGAAAAGGCTTTGCGTAGTTTATGGTACCGATAACCCTGATTAAGGAGTTTAGCCGTTAATAATTTATTACGAGTGTTGAAGTCAGTTACATGACTACACACTCTAGCAAATCGAATTAATTGGGAAATATAAACGCCATAGGATGGCGCACGGGGAACATCACCATCCAAAAAAGGAAAATTTACAATTTCAAAATCAAAGTCATCGCGTTTATCATTAATTTTGCACGAAACAAACCCATCTACAATAGATAGATGTAAATCCAAAAACGGGGCCTCGGTATCAGAAGAATTTGCTTTATTTAACTGAAGTTCTAGGGGGGGGGGGGGGTAAATCTGACTGATCAAACCATCGAAATAGGTATTATCAATATTTAATAAATGACTAGACACTCTAGCAAATCGAATTAACTGCGAAATATAAACCCCGTACGTTGTCGCACGAGGAACATCACCGTCCAAAAAAGGAAAATTTACAATCTCGAAATCAATATCATCACGTTTATCATAAATTTTGCAAGAAACAAATCCATCTACAATAGATAAATGTAAATCCAAAAAGGCGGCCTCGGTATCAGAGGAATTTGCCTTGTTTAACTGAAGTTTTAGGGGATAAATCTGACTGATCAAACCATCGAAGTAAGTATTGTCAATACTTAATAAATCATCTAAATATCTAGAAGTAGAACTGAAAGCTTCAATAATTTCAGATTGGTTATCAATGGAAAGCGACAACATGAAGTCTCTTTAATAACAATACAAAAAACAGATCAGCCACAAGAGGTGCGCAATTCGTACCCATCGGAATACCCACAATTTGCCTAAATAACTTAGTACCGAATCTAATATAAATATTGTCAAGTAGAAAGGTGAGGGCATCACACACTTTCTGACATGACCAAAGTGTATAATTCTTATGCTCTTTAGAAGTGAAAAATGCATTTCTGACATTACATGCAAGATAGAGAGAATCTTCTCTGTGAAAAGTCCATTCAATTAAATCAGTAAGCTTTTCTTTTATAAAGTAAGTAGACAGACTAGAAGCACGAAAACGTCTGGATTTCAATTTATTTAAAACCTCATTCGAATTTTTTATAGACCAAAACAGATTTCTTCCTGATCTTTCAAAGGCTTTATCACAATATTTAATCACATGCGTTTTAATAGCAGTAAGACAGGAAGTTAATAATTTAGAAAGTTCAGTGGTAGTGCAAGAACTAGAATTTGCAATAAACCGTGCTTTGTAAGGTCTTTTATGAAGTTTTGGTAACCAGTTTAGCGTAGGAAGCTTGTCTTGGCCTTCTGTAACACACACAGCAAACTTGATGGCTGAATGACAAATATGTTCATCTACTATAGCTCTCTCTTCAGCTAAAGGCTGAAGTTCATAGACCTTAGTACCACCAAGCTCATGCCTTAGCAAACATACACCGCAAATCACAGAGACGAAACAAGGCCGAGGACTCGACAGCTGAAGTTCATAGGCCTTAGTACCACCAAGCTTCTGCTTAAGCGTGTTAACATAGTGGAGCCGTCACACAACGACGACGTTGTTAGCGGCCTTGTCTGCAGGGGCCAAAACAAACTTCTTATGAAATTCTTGAATACCTAGTTTAAGATGACGTAAAGACGTCTTAGGCTTAGGAGGTAATAAGTTAGTATTTTGAGAATAGAAAGAAATGCGTTTATTCACTAGTTTTAAAATGCTAAGTTTCCAGTCCTTAAGGGCTTTATGCTCAACATACTCTCGCTTACACCATCGATTACCGAAACTCATTTCACCTACTTTGCTTATCTTTTATTTCAGCTAACCCCCTTTAGCACTTGGTAATACCGTATACCCTTCTGTAGTCCTCTTATGAGGTTAAGAAGTAGCGCAACATCGTTAAGGGTATCCGAAAGGTCCTGTACAAACTGTATTATTTGTGTTTTACAGCTAAGTTTGTTACGAAAGCCGTGTTGGTTGGAGAATAAGAGGTTGTTTTGGTCAAGCTGGGTCATTGCATTGGAAGTTAAAACATGCTCCATAACCTTACAGCAGATGCAGGTTAATGATATCGGACGGTAGTTCTCGGGTTTCTCATAGTGTAGTTTATATTTTCTTGTCCTTTGGGATCATTGATTCCATTGTGGAATTTTGAAAATATTTCAGGGTTACTGAAAAGGCCTAAATGGCCGAAACTAGCTAGTCTGGCCAAGAAAACATGTACACTCCATATTTTCCAGTTCTGTGGTGTACTCCTTGCTTCCAAACGATAACCCTTTCTAGAACATATCAGATTTAGGACCTTTTTATATACAGGATTGGCTAAGTCATGCCGCCAGTTATCTGGGACTTTGCCTTCGTTTAGGGGTGAGTTAAATATGTCTACTAAAATTCGAGTTACTTCAGTATGAAGTTCCTTCAAAATTCGTGTTGACAGGTTGTCTGGTCCAGCAGCCTTCTTGACAGCTGTTTTGACACTCCTTTGATATTGATAATTATATCTGGCATCAATGGGGACATGAAACTCCTGGACAGTATGAGCTCAGCTAGGTGCCGTAACTTCAATGGGACTAGGCGAGTGAAAAGTAGAAATAAAACAAAAGTCAGGTATCGATACAATTAACTTACTCCACCCATCAAAGACACCAAAGGGAAAGAAACACAAACATGAAGCGACCAGACCACAATGGTAACCAAAACAAAGGATGGCCACAAGGACAGTCACTTTCCAACAAAACGGCCAAACGGCCATCCAAAACAAAAAGACACAAGCGACACACACAGCAAGCAACAAACAACAACATAAACAAACCGCCACAGAAGAACCGCCCTGGAACGGCCAGTAGAAAGAACTCCATCGGGGGCCAAAATCGACCCCACATGGCCACAATCCCCGCCCCCACCTCTGTCGCGGTATACACCAGTCCCGTTCAGCCCGCATGAAGGCTTCCCAACCCACCAGTGCAACATCCCCGAGAACACACAAACCAAAAAAAACACAGAGACGAAACAAGGCCGAGGACTCGACAGCACACAACAACAGAACCGCTTCAGCAAAATAAAACCAACAGCCAGACCCCGAGGGGCCCGACCAAAGACGGGGCATCAGGCGCCAACCAACATAAAGAATACTAAAATAAAATAAAATTCCATTTATGATTTTACGCTAGAACCGTCATATAATCTTAAGCCCGACCCAACGGTGTGCAATCAAAGATGGAAGCAAAGTTGCCAACCGTGATTGGGTTAACCACCATGCATGCGGTCTGTTTTATAACATTGATGTTGTACGCAATCGTTATATATCGACGAACGATTTTATCGAAATTGGGTACTAAAGCCATGAAGGCTGATTGAAATTGATTGTTCAAGATTTTTTTTTTTTTTTTTTTTTTTTTTGGTTTTGGTTTTACGGCCCTTTCAATATTATTTCACTCATATCGAGCCGATCGTTAATCAGAGGTGGGCGAAAACCGGAATACCCGGAGAAAAACCACCTGACCTTCCGTTGCAGAACATGGCGTCTCACATATGACCCGAGCGAGGCTCGAACCACAGCGGTGAGAGACCTAATGATCAAGAGTCAGCGCTCTTAACCACTAGGCCACGGAGGCCCGTCTCAAGATGTTTGCTTTGTCATCGTGATTTGGTTTAGTATTTGTTGAGCCATTTGATTTGAGAGGGGTAATTTCCTTAGTATCTGATTTCTGTTGCTTGATGAATGTGCAAAAACGTTTGTTGGGCCTGCGTGTTTCTTCTACATTTTCCGGCTCATCTGTTAAAATGGACTCTAAATAGGAAATGTAGGGCTCGCGAAGTAGTTTTTTAATTTTGTGCTTGAGCTGGTTGAATTTGGTTTTCAAAGTATTATTTGATTTGTTGACTTTACATTCTGCCTAAAGCTTATCCCACTTTCTTATGAGACTTTTAATACTGCGAGTGACCCATGGATGATCATCTTCTGGTCTACATATTTTTGTTGGGATATTTTTACCAGAATTTTTGTCAGGGCAGTTTTAAACAAGTTCCATTTGCCATTGGTATCTATAGTTTGACATTTTTCAAAATATTCTGTTTGGTATAAATTTTCCATTTCTTCAGAATCAGAATCAGAATTGTTAATGGTGACACGTCAGATGACATTCATACACCAGGACCTGTGATGTGGGAAGTTACTCCCTAGCTCTAACCAAAGAGGTAAATTTAGCTACATAATCATCAGCACCTTCAGCTGACGAAATAATCGAATCAGGAAGGGCATTCCAATCTCCAATGGTTCTGGGGAAGAACGACTCTTTATAAATGTCAGTTCTTGCAGTTAGGGTCTGAAACGCCAACGAATGGTGATTTCTACAGTGTCTAGCGGGGGGGGGGGGGGGGGGGGGGGGAACAAGGTCATCGTTGGAATGCTGGCAGCACCCTTTAAACCTTCGTATAAAGGGATTAGCCTACTGTCTTTTCTCCTTTTCTTGAGAGACTCCCATTTTAATTTTCCAAGTATTCCAGTCATGCTCCCAGTTTAAAAGCAGTAATTGCCTGTTACAAATCTAGCAGCTCTATTCTGAAAAGTAGAAATAAAACAAAGATCAGGAGTCGATACAATTAACTTACTCCACCCATCAAAGACACCAAAGGGAAAGAAACACAAACATGAAGCGTCGAGACCATAATGGAAACCTAAACAAAGGAAGGCCATAAGGACAGTTACTTTCCCACAAAATGGCCAAATGACCATCCAAAATAAAAAGACACAAGTGATACACACAGTAAGTAACAAACAACAACATAAATAAACCGCCACAGAAGAACTGCATTGGAATGGTCAGTGGAAAGAATTCCACTGGGAGGGGGGCTTAAATCGATTTTACATGGCCATAATCCTCGCTCTTACCTCTGACGCGGCATCACTAACTTTGTTTAGTCTGCATGAAGGCTTCCTAAGTAGAAGTAAATCGATACAATTAACTTAATCCACCCATCAAAGACACCAAAGGGAAAGAAACACAAACATGAAGCGACCAGACCATAATGGAAACCTAAACAAAGGAAGGCCATAAGGACAGTTACTTTCTTACAAAAAGGCCAAATGGCCATCCAAAATAAAAAGACACAAGTGATACACACAGTAAGTAACAAACAACAACATAAATAAACCGCCACAGTAGAACCTCCTTGAAACGGTCAGTGGAAAGAATTCCACTGGGGGCTTAAATCGATTTTACATGGCCATCATCCTCGCCCTTACCTCTGTGGCGGTATCGGTAATTTTGTATAGTCCGCATGAAGGCTTCCTAACTCATCAGTGTAACATCTCCGAGAACATACGAATCAAAAAACTACAGAGATGAAACAAGGTTAAGGACTCGACAGCATACAACAATAGAATTGCTGGAGCAAAAGAAAACCATCAGTTAGACTCCGAGGGGCCCGACCAAAGACGGAGCATCAGGCGCCAACCAACATAAAGAATACTAAAATGAAATAAAATTCCATTTTTGCTTTGACGGCGGAAACTCATCAGTGTAACATCTCCGAGAACATACAAATAAAAAACTACAGAGATGAAACAAGGTTGAGGACTCGACAGCATACAACAACAGAATTGCTGGAGCAAAAGAAAACCAACAGTTAGACTCCGAGGGGCCTGATCAGGCGCCAACCAACATAAAGAATACAACATGCATGCAGTCTGTTTTATAACATTTATGTTGTACCCAATCTTTATATATCGACGAGCGATTTCACGAAATTGGGTACTAAAAGCAGAAGTAAAACAAAGATCAGGAATCGATACAATTAACTTACTCCATCCATCAAAGACACCAAAGGGAAAGAAACACAAACATTAAGCGACCAGATAATAATGGAAACCTAAACAAAGGGAGGCCACAAGGACAGTTACTTTCCCACGAAATGGCCATATGGCCATCCAAAATAAAAAGACACAAGTGATACACACAGTAAGTAACAAACAACAACATAAATAAATCGCCACAGAAAGACCGCCTTGGAACGATCGGTGGAAAGATCTCCACTGGGGGGCTTAAATCGATTTTACGTGGCCACAATCCTCGCCCTTACTTCCGCCGTGATTTAGACAAATAATTTGTTCAGTCCGCATGAAGGCCTCCTAACTCATCAGTGCAACATCTCCGTGAACACAAATAATCAAAGAACCACAGAGGTGAGACAACGGTGAGGACTCGACAGCAAGAAACCACTGAAATGCTGGAGCAAAAGAAAACCAAAAGTTAGACTCCGATGGGCCCGACCAGAGACAGAGCATCAGGCACCAACCAACATTACCTTGGATTAGATCTCTCTAATTCTCAATAAGCCTTTACGTTGGAACCGTCATAGAATCTGAGGCCTGACCCACCGGCGTGCAATTAAAGAGGGAAGCAAAGTTGCCAACCGTGATTGGGTTAACTACCATGCATGCAGTCTGTCGTATAATATCCATGTTGTACCCAATCTTTTTATATCGAAGAATGATTTTACGAAATTGGGTGCTAAAGTCATTGCGGTTATATATTTTTCTGAATTTATATACTAAGTCACCGTAAAATTCGGGTTCCGATAGACCTTGTTGCAGAAGAGATTTAAGTCGAATATTGAATTTTGAAATTAAATCAGAATGGCGTCTATAAAATTTTGAAAATGCTTTGCGTAGTTTATGGTACCGATAACCCTGATTAAGAAGTATACCCGTTAATAATTTATTTCGAGTGTTGAAGTCAGTTACATGACTACACACTCTAGCAAATCGAATTAATTGCGAAATATAAACGCCATAGGATGGCGCACGAGGAACATCACCATCCAAAAATGAAAATTTACAACCTCAAAATCAAAGTCATCGCGTTTATCATACATTTTGCACGAAACAAACCCATCTACAATAGATAGATGTAAATCCAAAAACGGGGCATCGGTATCAGAAGAATTTGCTTTATTTAACTGAAGTTCTGGGTTTTTTTTTTTGGGGGGGGGGGGGGGGTATAAATCTGACTGATCTAACCATCGAAATAGGTATTATCAATATTTAACAAATCATCTAAATATCTAGAAGTGGAGCTAAAAGTTTCAACAATTTCAGATTGATTATCAATGGAAAGCGACAACATGAAAAGTAGAAGTAAAACAAAGAGATCAGGAATCGATACAATTAACCCACTCCACCCATCAAAGACACCAAAGGGAAAGAAACACAAACACCAAGCGACCAGACCTTAATGGAAACCCAAACAAAGGAAGGCCATAAGGACAGCCACTCTCCCACAAAATGGCCATATGGCTCTCCAAAACAAAAAGACACAAGTGACACACACAGTAAGTAACAAACAACACCATAAATAAACCCCCACAGAAGAACCGCCCTGGAACGGTCAGTGGAATGACCCCCACTGGGGGGCCCAAATCGACCCCACGCGGCCACAATCCTCGCCCCAACTTCCGTCGCGACCCAGACAAACAACCCGCCCAGCCCGCACTAAGGCCCCC
Source organism: Lucinisca nassula (assembly GCA_963580285.1). Classification (NCBI taxonomy): domain Eukaryota; kingdom Metazoa; phylum Mollusca; class Bivalvia; order Lucinida; family Lucinidae; genus Lucinisca; species Lucinisca nassula. The sequence goes on from OY757011.1 coordinate 108,039,095, forward strand.
TAACTCATCAGCGCAACATCCCCGTGAACACAAAAAAACAAAGAACCACAGAGGCGAGACAACGGCGAGGACCCGACAGCAAGAAACCACCGAAATGCTGGAGCAAAAGAAAACCAACAAACAGACCCCGACGGGCCCGACCAGAGACAGAGCACCAGGCACCAACCAACATTACCCTGAATTAGATCTCTCCAGTTCTCAACAAGCCTTCACGCCGGAGCCGCCACAGAGCCCGATGCCCGACCAACCGGCGCGCAACCAAAGAGGGAAGCAAAGCCGCCAACCGCGACTGGGCCAACCACCACGCATGCAGCCCGTCGCACAACACCCATGCCGCACCCAATCCCCGCACATCGAAGAACGATTTTACGAAACTGGGCGCCGAAGCCACTGCGGTTATACACTCCTCCGAACCCACACACCAAGTCACCATAAAATTCGGGTTCCGATAGACCTTGCTGCAGAAGAGACCCAAGTCCAATATTGAACTTTGAAATTAAATCAGAATGGCGTCTATAAAAATTTGAAAAGGCCTTGCGTAGCCCATGGCACCGATAACCCTGACTAAGGAGCTTAGCCGTTAATAATTCACTACGAGTGTTGAAGTCAGTTGCATGACCACACACTCCAGCAAATCGAATTAATTGCGAAATATAAACGTCATAGGATGAAGTCTCTTTCATAACAATACAAGAATAGATCAGCCACAAGAGGTGCGCAATTCGTACCCATCGGAATACCCACAATTTGTCTAAATAACTTAGTACCGAATCTAATATAAATATTGTCAAGCAAAAAGGTGAGGGCATCACACACTTTCTGACATGACCAAAGTGTATAATTCTTATGCTCTTAAGAAGTGAAAAATGCATTTCTGACATTACATGTTTTAAGTCCAACATTGAATTTTGAAACCAAATCAGAATGACGACTAAAAAACTTAGAAAAGGCTTTACGTAGTTTATGATACCGATGCCCCTGATTAAGAAGTTTAGCGGTTAATAATTTATTACGAGTGTTGAAGTCGGATACATGACTAGACACTCTAGCGAATCGAATTAACTGCGAAATATAAACCCCGTACGATGTGGCACTAGGAACATCACCGTCCAAAAAAGGAAAATTTACAATCTCGAAATCAAAATCATCACGTTTATCATAAATTTTGCAAGAAACAAATACATCTACAATAGAAAAATGTAAATCCAAAAAGGGGGCATCAGTATCAGAGGAATTTGCCTTGCTTAACTGAAGTTCTAGGGAATAAATCTGATTGATCAAACCATCAAAGTAAGTATTGTCAATATTTAATAAATCATCTAAATATCTAGAAGTAGAGCTAAAAGCTTCAATAATTTCAGATTGGTTATCAATGGAAAGCGACAACATTAAGTCTCTTTCATAACAATACAAGAACAGATCAGCCACAAGAGGTGCGCAATTCATATCCATCGGAATATCAACAATTTGTCTAAATAACTTAGTACCGAATCTAATAAAGATTTTGTCAAGTAGAAAGATGAGGGCATCACACCCTTTCTGACATGACCAAAGTATATAATTCTTATGCTCTTTAGAAGTGAAAAATGCATTTCTGACATTACATGCAAGATAGAGATAGAGTCATTACAGGCATGTATTTTTCTAAATGTATATACTGAGTCACCAAAGAATTCGGGTTCCGATAGGCCTTGTTGCAGAAGTGTTTTAAGTCCAACATTGAATTTTGAAACCAAATCAGAATGACGTCTATAAAACTTAGAAAAGGCTTTACGTAGTTTATGATACCGATGCCCCTGATTAAGAAGTTTAGCGGTTAATAATTTATTACGAGTGTTGAAGTCGGATACATGACTAGACACTCTAGCGAATCGAATTAACTGCGAAATATAAACCCCGTACGATGTGGCACTAGGAACATCACCGTAAAAAAAAAGGAAAATTTACAATCTCGAAATCAAAATCATCACGTTAATCATAAATTTTGCAAGAAACAAATACATCCACAATAGATAAATGTAAATCCAAAAAGGGGGCCTCGGTATCAGAGGAATTTGTCTTGCTTAACTGAAGTTCTAGGGAAAAAATCTGATTGATCAAACCATCAAAGTAAGTATTGTCAATATTTAATAAATCATCTAAATATCTAGAAGTAGAGCTAAAAGCTTCAATAATTTCAGATTGGTTATCAATGGAAAGCGACAACATTAAAAGTAGAAGTAAAACAAAGATCAGGAATTGATACAATTAACCTACTCCACCCATAAAAGACACCAAAGGGAAAGAAATACAAACATTAAGCGACCAGACCATAATGGAAACCTAAACAAAGGAAGGCCATAAGGACAGTTACTTTCCCACAAAATGGCCATATGGCCATCCAAAACCAAAAGACACAAGTGATACACACAGTAAGTAACAAACAACAACATAAATAAATCGCCACAGAAGAGCCGCCTTGGAACGGTCAGTGGAAGATTTCCACTGGGGGGCTTAAATCGATTTTACGTGGCCACAATCCTCGCCCTTACTTCCGTCGCGATTTAGACAAATAATTTGTTCAGTCCGCATGAAGGCCTCCTAACTCATCAGTGCAACATCTCCGTGAACACAAAAATCAAAGAACCACAGAGGTGAGACAACGGTGAGGACTCGACAGCAAGAAACCACTGAAATGCTGGAGCAAAAGAAAACCAACAGTTAGACTCCGATGAGCCCGACCAGAGACAGTCTTTCATAACAATACAAGAACAGATCAGCCACAAGAGGTGCGCAATTCATATCCATCGGAATACCAACAATTTGTCTAAATAACTTAGTACCGAATCTAATAAAGATTTTGTCAAGTAGAAAGGTGAGGGCATCACACCCTTTCTGACATGACCAAAGTATATAATTCTTATGCTCTTTAGAAGTGAAAAATACATTTCTGACATTACATGCAAGATAGAGAGATTCTTCTCTGTGAAAAGCCCATTCAATTAAACCATTAAGCTTTTCTTTTATAAGATTATGAGGAAGTGTAGTGTAAAGAGTGGAAAAATCGTAAGTAGACAGACTCGAAGCACGAAAATGTCTGGATTTCAATTTATTTAAAACCTCATTCGAATTTTTTATGGACCAAAACAGATTTCTTCCTGATCTTTCAAAGACTTTATCACAAAATTTAATCACATGCGTTTTAATAGCAGTAAGACAGGAAGTGAATAATTTAGAAAGTTCAGTGGAAGTGCAAGAGCTAGAATTTGCAATAAACCGTGCTTTGTAAGGTCTCTTATGAAGTTTTGGTAACCAGTATTGCTCATCGGAGTCTAACTGTTGGTTTTCTTTTGCTCCAGCATTTCAGTGGTTTCTTGCTGTCGAGTCCTCACCGTTGTCTCACCTCTGTGGTTCTTTGATTTTTGTGTTCACAGAGATGTTGCACTGATGAGTTAGGAGGCCTTCATGCGGACTGAACAAATTATTTGTCTAAATCGCGACGGAAGTAAGGGCGAGGATTGTGGCCACGTAAAATCGATTTAAGCCCCCCAGTGGAAATCTTCCACTGACCGTTCCAAGGCGGCTCTTCTGTGGCGATTTATTTATGTTGTTGTTTGTTACTTACTGTGTGTATCACTTGTGTCTTTTAATTTTGGATGGCCATATGGCCATTTTGTGGGAAAGTAACTGTCCTTATGGCCTTCCTTTGTTTAGGTTTCCATTATGGTCTGGTCGCTTAATGTTTGTATTTCTTTCCCTTTGGTGTCTTTTATGGGTGGAGTAAGTGAATTGTATCAATTCCTGATCTTTGTTTTACTTCTACTTTGCGTAGGAAGCTTGTCTTGGCCTTCTGTAACGCACACAGCAAACTTAATGGCTGAATGACAAATATCTTCATCTACTATAGCTCTCTCTTCATCTAAAGGCTGAAGTTCATAGGCCTTAGTACCACCAAGCTCCTGCTTAAGCGTGTTAACTGGTGGAGCCGTCACACAAGACGACGTTGTTAGCGGCCTCGTCTGCAAGGGCTAAAACAAACTTCTTATGAAATTCTTGAATACATAATTTAAGATGACGTAAAGACGTCTGAGGCTTAGGAGGTAATAAGTTAGTATTTTGAGAACTTTCTCAATTTCTTCGTTAAGGACCACTCCACTGGGGTCCCAGATACAACTACCATATTCAAAGATTGGGCGAACAAGACTTTTATATGCTGCCTCTGTTACATCCTGAGGGCACTGATGAAGATTTCGCCTTTGTACACATGTTGCTAATATGAGTATTCCATCTCAAGTTGTGTGTGATTGTCATTCCAAGGTATGTAATGGAGTCCACATTCTCGAGGACCGTTCCCTCTAAGGTGTAAGAAGCCTCAACTTTATTAGATCTCTTCCTAGTTATCTGCATAATATTGCATTTAACTGGCTGAAATCTCATGCCCCATTTTCGGACCCAACATCTTAATCTATCTATGTCAGTCTGAAGTTTCAGTGAGTCAGCTGTATCTTTAATTTCCCGGTAACAAACACAGTCGTCTTTTTTCTGAGTCAATGTCATTGATGTACAGGGAGAACAAAAGTGGACCAAGAACAGTCCGCGGGACTCCAGGCAAACTGGAGCCCACTCCGAAGATTCACCATTAGCAACAACGCGTTTATTTCTGTAGCAAAGAAGGGAATCTATCCATTTGCGGGTCTGATTACACTCTTCTTGAGTCCATGTCTGTTGATCTGAACATTGATATTTGCCATTTTGTCTATGGATTAATGATTTTGGATTAATGCTTTGGTACTACGACCTAAACTAATTAAGTAATTCATGAGGAGGGGTGTCAAAAGCCTTCTCGAATTCCAGAATAAATGTGTCCACCTGCCCCCTTTTGTCCAAGAATTTTGCCCAGTCATTAATAACTGTGTTCAGCTGAATTTCACAACAAATGCATGTTGTCTGTCTGACAAAGTTTATGTTCATCCAAGTGGGCCATGATGTTTGAGCAGACCATATGTTCAAGCAATTTACCAAGAACACAAGTCAGAGACACAGGGCGATAATTACGGGCAAGAGCCCTATCTCCTTTTTGGAGAGTGGACAGATGTTCGCTAAGAGCCATTTTGGAGGGATTTCACCCGTATCAAAATAGAAGAAGTGGCAACGATCAGGAATCGATACAATTAACCCACTGTTGAAACAAGTGTGCAAAAACTGGACCTAACTCATTTGCTAGTTCCTTCAGGACTCTAGGATGAATGTCATCGTGTCCTAAGGCCTAACTGGGGTTCAAGCCTTGAAGTAACTTGATCACTCCTGCAGCTGACACAACAATATTATCCATGCAACAATATTATCCATTATTCTTGCCTAAAGCTGGGCCAGTCCGTCTTTTTATGGAGTTTTATAGGTCATAGAGTGACCTCTTTCTTTATACTGATACTGCGATTGGTCACATTTGGCCATTACTCGCAGGTGTACATTTCTTTCTTTCTACTGATACTGCGTCGGTCACATTTGGCCATTACTGCAGGTGTACATTACATACACTCCAGGTTTGCATGATGAAAGCCTACAAAGTAATCATGTAATTACTGTAGGGATCTTTAACCTGCACAAGGGATGGTTCTCCCTGCACAGGGGGCCACGTCTCGATCCGAAGGAGGGTGCACTTTTTGACATTCAGCCCTTCAAATGATGCCAATGGAGCGTGTTCGTACACCGAAATTTTATCGCCGCTACCGGGGATCGAACCCGGGACCTCTACCATCAGCGGCAAGTGCACTAACCACTGAGCTATCACGCTCCACGACTGAGCTATCACGCTCCGTGAGGAGGAGTGTCAAAACCCTTCTCGGGTTTTGCACTCCAGGTTTCGCAGGATGAAAGCCTACACAGTAACTTAATATGTAATTACGGTAGGGTTCTTTAACTTGTGCAGGGGATGGTTCTCCCTGCACAGGGGGCCTTCAGTTAACGTCCCGATCCGAAGGACGGTGCACTTTATGACATTCATCCATGCAAATGATGTCAATTGAGCGTGTTCGGACACCGAAATTTTATCGCCGCTGCCGGGGATCGAACCCGGGACCTCTAGCATCAGAGACAAGTACACTAGCCACTGAGCTATCACGTTCCTCTTTAGTGAGAGCTAGGTGCTATCACGCACCTCTTTAGTGAGAGCTAGGGACAAACTTCCCATCACAGGTCCTGGTGATTGAATGTCATTTCTGACCAGGAGAACATTGATTTGATAAAGTCTTTCATTCAAGCTTCGTCCGAAAATCATATCCCCTCCAAAACTAGCAGTTCTGTACCTTCAATTCCTTGGATCACTCTAGAAATAAGAAGAAAACTTCGGAGGAGAAATAATATTCATGCTAAGGCAAAAAAGTTGGGAAGTGGTAAACTCAGAGCAAAATTTGAAAACGTGAGACGAGAAATTAAAAATGACATAAAAAAATCAGCATGATCTGTATGTAAATAACTTGGTAGGTGATGAAAAGGCAAATCCCAGCGACTTCAAGAACAAGACAGTTCCCCGACAAGACAGTTCCCCGACACGGTTTTTGGAGACAGTTCCCCGACACATTTGAAGAGGTATCCCACGCCTTAATAAAACAGGAGGGAACAGGGTCGCTGAATCGGACTCTGAAAGGGCAGAGGAATTGGTTGGTCAATTCGATGATGCATTTAATAAAACTTTATTCAACGAGGTTCCATTGACTGGAAGATCGGCCCCTTTCATGGAAAATATTGTTGTATCCTCGGCGGGAGTGATCAAGTTACTTAAAGGCTTGAACCCGTCTAAAGCTTTAGGGCCTGATGAGCTTCATCCTAGAGTCCTGAAGGAACTAGCAAACGAGTTAGGTCCAATTTTTACTCATGTTTTCCAACAATCTCTCGATACGGGTGAAATCCCCAAAGAATGGCTTCTAGCGAACATCTGTCCACTTTTCAAAAAAGAGACATGGCTCTTGCTCGTAAATATCGCCCGGTGTAACTGACCTGTGTTCTATGTAAATTGCTTGAACACATAGTCTGTTCAAACATCATGACCCACTTGGATGAACATAAACTTTTGTCAGACAGACAACATGCTTTTCTTTCTTCCGATACTTCTTAACCTCATAAGAGGACAACAGAAGGGTATCCGGTATAACAAGTGCTAAAGGGGGTTAGCTGGAATAAAAGGTAAGCAAAGTAGGTGAAATGAATTTGTACAGTGCGAAAAGAAAGTTAGTATAGTTAAAAGATAAAACAGAATCTGGTGGCTTTAGGGGGGGGGGGGGGGGACACATGCACCACCCGACAGATAGCATGACAGACCTGTGCCAAGGTTGGTAGCAAGACAATATAGGCTGGGAGAGCGTTCCAGTGTATAACTGATCTTGGGAAGAAGCATACTTGTGATAGTTGGTCTGGGTGGGGATTTGCTTGTATGCCAAAGGTTGGATAAATTTCGACTCTCTGCGATTTGGTGTGAGGTAATCTGAGACAGGGATTGCAACAAGGTCATGCGTGACCTTGTATAGCATGATAAGGCGATTATCGATGCGTCTCTGATCTAGTGGACGCCATTGGAGTTTGCCAAGCATCGCTGTAACACTTGATGTGTACCTATAGTCTCGTGTGGCCCACCTGGCAGCTCTGCGTTGGACAGATTCGAGTTTGTAAATATCTGTAGCTGTATGGGGTGACCAGACACTGGAAGCATATTCCAATTGCGGTCGGACAAGAGTTTTGTATGCTGTGGACTTAAGGTCTTGGTTGTGTACTTTGATATTTCTTTTGATAAAGCCGAGGGTTTGATTTGCCTTTTTTGTGGTATTGTCTATGTGCGTTCCCCAGCTGAGGTCGTCAGATATGGCGACCCCAAGGTACTTTGCAGCAGACACACTTTCAAGTTCAGTGTTATGGAGAAAGTATTTGGAGGGAATGGGTGTCTTCAGCCTGGTGACATGTAAATCCTGACATTTTGTCGGGTTGAAGTTCATGTCTCAGGCCTTTTCCCATAGCTCCAATTTACAGAGATCTTCTTGAAGGAGGTTTGCTTCAGACAAGGAGCTGATGCATAAGTACATTGCTGTGTCGTCAGCAAAGAGTCGGACTTTTGACTTAACCTGCTCTGGGAGGTCATTTATGTATGCAAGAAATGTATGTATGCATTTAGGAAAAGGCATAGTTGCGAAACTCATTTGAGCACGGTTATTAATGATTGGGCAAAAATCTTGGACAAAGGGGGGCAGGTGGACACATTTATTCTGGACTTCGAGAAGGCTTTTGACACCCCTCCTCATGAACTACTTAAATCCAAATTATTTGGTTATGGAATTGGAGGGAAGACTCTCAAATGGATAGATTCCTTCCTTTGCTACAGAAAACAGCGTGTTGTTAATGGTGAATCTTCAGTATGGGCGCCAGTTTTATCTGGGGTCCCCCCAGGGGACTGTTCTTGGTCCACTGCTATTCTTCCTGTACATCAATGTTATTTCCACTGACATTGACTCGGAAGTAAGACTGTTCGCAGACGAGAGTGTTTGCTATCGGGAAATAGAGATACTGAGGACTCAATGAAACATCAGAAGGATATAGATAGATTGGGATGTTGGGCACCAAAATGGGGCATGAGATTTCAACCCGTTAAATGTAATATTATGCAGATAACTAGGAAAAGAATAAATAAAAGTGAGGCTTCTTACATCTTAGAGGGAACGGTCCTGGAAAATGCGAATTCCATTAAACACCTTAGTGTGACAACCACTCACGATTTGAGATGGAATACACACATTAGCAACATGTGTACAAAGGCGAATAGAACACTTGGTTTCCTGAAGCGAAATCTTCACCAGTGTCCTCAGGATGTGAAAGAGACAGCATATAGGGGACTTGTTTGCCCAATCTTGGAATATTGTAGTTGCATCTGGGACCCAAGCGGAGTGGTCCTTAATGAAGAAATTGAAAAAGTTCAGAATACAGCTGCTAGATTTGTAACAGGAAATTACTGCTTTGAAACTGTGAGCAGGACTGGAATTCTAGGACAATTAAGATGGGAGTCTTTCAAGAAAAGGAGAAGAGATAGTAGGCTCATACTCTTATACTAAGGTCTAAAGGGTGCTGCCAGCATTCCAACAGATGACCTTGTTCCCCCAGTCAGGCACTGTAGAAAGCACCACTCAATGACGTTTCAGACCCTTACTGCAATGACTGACATTTTTAAAGAATCGTTCTTCCCGCGAACCATTAGAGATTGGAATGCCCTTCCTGATTCGATTATTTCGACGGCTGAAGGTGCTGAGGATTGTGTAGCTAAGTTTACCTTTTTGGTTAGAGCTAGGGACTTACTTTCCCTATCACAGGTCCTGGTGTATGAATGGCATTTAACGTGTCACCAGTAACAATAATTATTCTGATTCTGATTCTGACCAGTAACAATTCTGATTCTGAAAGTCACTACTTGTAGGCTAAATAAAATGACGTGTTGGTCCGAAACTTTTCTTCGCGAATGTTGCGGAAGGACGAAATCAAAATGGTGGAAAAACCGTTTTCCAATTTTGGTGAAATTCGTTAAAATATGCAGATTTAGATAACAATTTGGTAATGAGCGAGTTGTCAGATGGAGAGAGGAAAACATCGTTTGACAGAAAGCATGGGGCGAATGCGACAAGGGGATTTGAATCCGGCGATATTCCTGGTTCAAACTTGAACGAAAACGCAACGAAAATGGTGGAAAGTTCGCAGAAAAATTCGGCTCCAACTGCAGACGTCAAATCAGAAAAGCCAAAACCAGCTGATAAAAGTGTTGAAAGAAAAGTTGAGTCACGTGACAAATTACCTCCAAAGTATAATGGTATTAGATCCGGGCCTGTCAGAAATCGCAGAGAAGATGAAAGGCGTCCCAGCCCATCGAAACCCCCTTATCGAAGACCAGAAATGAGAAGTCCAGCTTCTGGATCTTACAGAAGGGACTCGGAGTCCAAACGCCCAGGTGAGCAATACCATGATCATGACATCTGTGTATGAAGTAGAGAAATGGCATTGAACAAGATGGTGATCAGAAACGATGTTGTTTACGTAACGATGTTGTTTTCGTAAAATTGTTTGTCTTATACTGGGTACTGGTAATTACCAAAACAAAACCAAAATACCGTAACAGTATTTTCAGCTTTGTTTAGGTATTTTAGTAAATGAAACGCACATAGGCATGCTAAAGACATAATTGGACTAATTTTGATGAAGTGGTCAAAGCTGAAAATCACGTACTCCCATACATGAGAGTTCTGCGTTCCAGACATTCATATTTTACATTTATATGCTGATATTTATGTTTTTGTTATTCTTCGGAACGCGAACTCTCATAAGGATTACGCCATTTTCTTTACGTGAGGACCGCTAGACAAACTAGCGGAGCACTTTCTGATTACTTTGAGAGCATTTAAAACGTTGTCATAACAAACTGCCTATGTAACTTACATAAGTAATGTTTTAACTCCTTATCTCAACATGAAATATTCCAAAAGTCACTAAATTAAAAATTTAATTAGGCAATATTCCGTCCCCGTAGTATGCACCACGCTATTTGTTTACTTCTCAGCCAGGGTCAAAGAAGTCAAATGACGTCATCGGTAAAATAAAAAACCGGAATACTTTTCTTTTTATTTTTCGAACGAACAAGACGGATAGCATTGAAAAAAAAGAATAAGTTTGTGGTGAGTGAAACAGAGTAGCTCGGTGACAAACTCAAGTAAATAAAGGGATTTTGAGATTTTTTTTCTTTTAAAACCAATGATAAATGTATTAAAAGGTTATCATGGTCTTCACTTCTACTTTACAAATCTTAATAAGCATTTTCCCCACTAAATTCTTTTCTCTTCATGCGAGAGCTTGGTGCGTGGTTGAGAACAAGAATACAAGGCCCTTGAACGTCAATGTTTTCACAATGGTGATTAATGATTGACTAGAAATATCAGACAATGAAGCATAGGTGGGCACATTTACAGTTTTTTTGACACGACCACGACCAACACCCGCATCAACAGAACTACTAATAAAAATAAAAAATGAGTTCAACTTGAAACAAATTATTTTGTTATGCCTTAGTATGCACCACGCCATTTGTTTACTTCTCTGACGACAAGACTATAAAATGGATAGATTCCTTTCTTTGCTACAGAAAACGAGCTGTTGTTAATGGTGAACCTTCAAGTTAGGCTCCAATTAAGTCTAGTGTTATACAAGGTACCGTTCTTAGTCCATTCTTGTTCTCTTCGTACATCAGTGATATTTCAACTGACAATGATTCTGTAATAAAACCGTGTTTCCTGTAGTCAAATAAGAAAGGCAAATTGAAACCAGATGGATATTGATATATTAGGTTGTTTGGCAAGAAAATGGGGCAGGAGATTTCGGCTTGTTAAATAAAAAAAATATGCAGGCAACCAGAAAAGAACAAAATCGAGGCTTCTTACACTTATAAGGGAACGGTCCTCGAAAATGTCGACTCTCATTACTGCATTGGTGTGACCATTATATGCCTGATATTCCTGTGGATCTAGGTCGACATGTGAACAGATACACTGGCCTCTGATGATGCATTCTGTTAGCTGGTCCGGGTGCATAGCAGGATGGACTGATCTTAGATGGGCGTTGCTGCCAAAAGCGATTCAGCCGTTCAGAGCTTATTTGAAAGGTATTTTAGGAGGGTGCTTTTACCATGTCCACATTTAGGGAATTCAAGTTATCAATGGCACGATTTATGAAAGGCATTTTACGAGGGTGCGTTTACCATGTCCTCAGTTAGAGAATTCCAGTTATCAACGCTATGATTTTTGAAAGGATCTGCCCGTACTTTTAAATGTGACCTTTAAAATTTGTCCAGGAGTTGATGCTTGTGTATGAATAATAAATACGTTGTTCTTGTCAACTTTGTCTATTTTGTGCAATATTTTGTACAGCTGAATTATACCAGCTCTGTCTCTTCTATATCCCAGGGAGGGAAATCCTGGTGTCTTTAATTTTTCCGGATAACTCAGATGCTGTCCGCTTTTTGTTTTTACTAGTTGGGTGGCTCGGCGCTGATCATTTTCGATAATATTTTTGATCTTTTTTAAAACAGCGGCGACCAAATGGTTTTGGAATATTCGAGGTGAGGTCTCACAAGAGATTTGTACAGATTCAAAAATATTTCTGTGTCTATGTATGTAAAGGTTCGAAAGATTAATCCCACATTTCAGTTTGCTTTATTTACCTTATTATTGATATGTTCTGTAAACTTCAAAGAAGTTTGCATAATTACACACAAGTCCTTTTCTGTGGTTACTGTTTCAGCTGTTTTTGACTCTTGGTCAGTTTCCATTTTATATTCATAATGTTAATTTTGGTTTCGGATGTGTAGGTACTTACACTTCATGAGGTGATAGTTCATATTCCAAGTTCACATTCCATTCCAAGTTTTTGCCCAATCAAAAGCATTGTTAATACTTGTCTGAACATATTCTGTCTGTCTAATTGAGTTTCCCAAGTATTTTAGCATCATCAGCAAAGAGCTTCATACATGCAATAACAACGTCGGGAAGGTCATTTATGAAAAGCAGGTATAGAATAGGACCCAGGACACTTCCCTGCAGGATGCCACTAGTGACTTTTGCCATTATAGAGTATTTGCCGTTGATAACATCTTTTGGGGTTCTACCCGACAGAAATTTTTTTATCCATTAAAGTACCATATCCCCAGTCAACGTTCTTTTATGTGGCATTTTGCCAAAGGGCTTCTTAATAAATTATACTGATGTCTTCGTTTGCGTCAAGGGCTTCTGTCAATCTCCCCATTAGTTCTAGAAGTTGGTAATACATGAGCGTCCCTTATAGAACCAATGTTGTGCTTTTGAAAATAAATTATTAGTTTGACGTACTTTTCTAATTTCAATTTCTTTCTTCACTTGAGACAATCTCTATCACAGTTAGAATAAAGGAGATAAATTTTCCGGGAAAGTTTTGGATAAAAAATATTTTGATCATTATTTATAGTTCTGTTTAAACTAAAACATGTTTCCTAAGCCATAGTTGAAGAGGCTGGGCTTGCTCTTCTGGATCTATGGCAAACCCACCAATCATTGTTTCCTTCCCTCCCTCCAGTAGTGTCACTAAAAGCATTTGCCCTGTATTAAAAATGGTATTTTTTTTCTGAAAACTATTGAGTCTGTGTGTATGTTAAGCTGTGAAAGGCTGCTTTTCTCATCATTAAGTAATGGATGGGCAGTGGATTTTTCACCCGTTTCCATTCGTGCAGGGTCACCTTCTTTAGCACTATTCAATTCCCAGCGAGGTTCAACATTTCTTGCTTGACTTCGCTTCTTTTCTTTCTTCCCTTTGTTTCAGGTTGACTTCGCTTCTTTTCTTTCTTCCCTTTGTTTCAGGTTTAAGTCACTAACTACAATTACACTTTTAAGGTGGGCTGGGGCTTTTTCTTCTATAAACTTAGTTTTATACAGCAGAAATTTCTTTTGAGATCTCATCTCAAGAACTAATTTTAAAGGCTCTGATGGGAGCTGTGGGTTAATTGTATCGATTCCTGATCATTGCCTCCACTTCTATTTCATAACTGCGGCCCTCACTTCTATTTCTTTGCACCTAGTCTAAAACATGCCACAATCTGTAGATCGTCTTATCCCAAAGCAGAGCTCAGTGTTAATACATTTTCTGTGTCAAGAGCTAGAATTGTGGCCACATAAAATTTATTTATCCCTGCCATCCCTACAACAGAATACTGCCTTCAAATTTTATAGTAAAGTAGGGCCGTTCAGGTGAAAAAGAAACTGCAAGGTTCAGTGCTAGGTCCTTTCTTGTTAGTGATGTATATAAAAGGTAACGTTTTATCCTCTCTCGTTCTGCAAACATACATACCAGCGTGCAACAGCCATGCACCTAACCTGTTTCTTCTAAGTCAACACTGCCAAAGTAAGAATAATAATTGCCTTACTCGCAATTTATTGTCGGAAAAATATTAATTTTCTGGGGACACACAAGATCCAAAAATCATTCATTTTTTTAGGTTCAGCCTAATGCAGTGATGTTCGATGTTGTATAACATGTATATTTTTATGATGCTTCTCTCTCTCTCTCTCTCTCTCCCTCAGTACCCTCCTTCGAGTTTCATGTGCATTTGCGCAGTCAGTGGATGGTTAAAAGAAAAATTGTCGGAGATTAAATAATCTGTCCCAAAGATCTGTTGATACTTGATAAAGGAGTGCTGCTGATACTTTGCATCAGTAGGAATCTGCATCTGCCAAAACAAAACAGGGAGCATATGCAGAGTGAACATATGGGTGTCAAAAAGCGTGGTGGATTTTTTTCATGACAACATAATTATGTATTATTGTTAAAAGACAATAATAAAAGGAATATCTTTTGGTTGGTCATCCCTGGCAATGATCTCGCATAGCATGTTAGATGCACTATCATATGGGGAGTATTTAATCCCCTTCCACCAAACTAGCAGTTCTTCTTTGGGTCATTTCAATTATATTTATGCTATTCTTAGTGTCGGGTAACCAAACTGCTGAGGTGTACCGACGTTTTGTATGCCACTTCCCTTTTACTGCTTCATTTCTGCTTTCCGCTTTACAAACCCCAGCCACCTGTTTCCCTTGCTGTGGTGTTTCCGATATTTATATTCCCAGTTGCTGCGTCACATGAAAGAAAAAAAAAAAACCGTTGAAGAAAAAATCCAATTCCAACTTTTAGTCGTAACCAAAGTCACATGACAATTATTTCAAAACAATGGTGGTGGACTTCTGTCAGTCAAGTGATGGTTTGTTTTAATAAGGAATATTCTTACATCCACAAAGGTTAGACAACATTTTTATAGCAGATTTCGACTTTTTACAATCTAAGGCATGAATTGGACTTACAATACAATGGGTATACATGCTAAGTGAAAATTTTAAAAGTGCTATATGAACTTGTATAAGCCCCGTGTTAGACGTCGCATGCACATCTATAAAAAAACAAATCTATAAATGAGTGCATGCGTACGTCTAACTTGTTGGACTAAAAATCACGTTAACAAGCAAATTCGCATAAAGCATGGGTTATTATGTTATAGGAGGTTTTTTTCGTGACATACTTCATGTTCTAAAAATAGAAGGAAAAGCCCTGGCCGTCAACAGCCAGTCATTTCTTCAAGGCTTAAAGTGTTAATTACAACGTAAAACAGTGGAATTATTTTGTTTCATTGATATGGGGTTTAACATCCCCGTCAATACTGTATATGTCATTTTGGAGACGTTGCTTCCAATTTTGTGGGACTTTTACCCGACATTGAGATGAAATGACATCTCAAGCCCTGTCTATCTATCTATCTACTGATACTGCATCGGTCACATTTGACCATTACCGCAGGTGTACATTACATACAATCCAGGTTTGCAGGATGAAAGCCTACACAGTAATCATGTAATTTCGATAGGGATCTTTAACTTGCACAGGGAATGGTTCTCCCTGCACAGGGGGCCTCCAGTTAATGTCCTGATCCCAAGGACGGTGCACTTTATGACATTCATTTCTGCCAATGATGACAAAGGAGCGTGTTCGGACACGAAATTTTATTGCCGCTGCCGGGGATTGGTGTATGAATGTCATTTGACGTGTCACCAGTAACAATTCTGATTCTGATCAAACCCGGGACCTCTAGCATCAGAGGCAAGTGCACTAACCACTGAGCTATCACGCTCCCACTGTCACCCAATGAAACCAATAGGGTTTATAGGCATGGACGGTCTGACTCGCACCGCTTTACTTGGGCAGGCTTAGACCCTCTAAGCATGCTTGGACTTACCTACCCTTACGATTTGGTCGTAAGGCTTACGGGTGAATCACAATATTGTGGCTTTTTTTAATTTCAGCATGTTATATCAGCCTTACTGTCAGAGATTTGACTTTAAATTTGAATTTATTCCATAGAAACTTAGCAAGGCATGTGGCTCAGATTTTCAAAATAAATGAATGGTCTAGCTACTTTTTCATATTGTCAGCAACCATCAAAGACCCCCAAAAATGGCATATTTTCACCGTTATGGGTTGCACTTGAAAAAATACCATTTTGCAAACAAATTTTAAATAATAATGCATGGCAAACAGGTTATTTTTTCAATTTCAGAAATATAGAAAATTGTATGAAGAAAATTTTGATATATAATTTCTTGATGTGCACTGAAAACTTTTTAAGCTATCACCATAATTATAGAGGCGGTACTTCGTTATACATTTCAAGACTTTGAACACAACCCTCTGGTTATGCACACCATACCCATAGGAGAGTGGTGTTTACTTTATGGAAATTCCTTAAAAATGATCTGTTATGAATGCCGTAGTGGTAGAAATCATATTGTTCTCCCCTGCTGATTATTAATAAATTACAGGATCACTTATCAGGAAAACGACAATCCAAAAAAATGTGGTAGTGTCCGTAACCATGATACATTTTGTTACTGTTGGTAGCTTTGTTTGAATAAAAAATTCTGTTTTTAATACTTTGTGTATAATAACCTTTGATGAAACATAATTAGTAGTTTTCCAACAACTAATCGTCCTCTGTGCATGATTTTGTGGTTACGGACACTACAAAAATGCTGTAGTGTCCGTAACCTGAAAACAAACGCCTATTTACCGATATCGATATTAAAATCTGGGAAACATTACTTTAATAATACTTTCCAAAATGATATTATATGTCTTCAGACTAATCAATTATAACTCAATTGTTCCAAATGGATGACACAACAATGGACACTTTTTGATGCAAAATTACGCAATAATTTAAAAAATTGCATCTCCATGAAAAAAATAAAACTGGTGTGTCCACATGGTTGTTGACTGTCTTGTTTTGAAGTTTTATGACAGAGTAAGTATTCTCTATAATAAAAAAAAGCAGCAAAGTCCTAAGGGTATCTGCAGAGGATGATTAATCAGCTATGTTTTTGTAGTGTCCGTAACCATAATCTATGGGGTCACACATCAGTAACATTTATGAATAAATGTCTGATCATTGGCAGGTTTTATTTTTAATTTCATCTAGAAATAATGCACTGAAGGCTAAAATAGCTACTGGAATTATTATTATTTTTTTTTTTTTCATAATTTAATAGAAAATCATATAATTAGGGGGCCAGCAGAGTGAAACTGCATAAACGTTCTGGTTTTATTTAACAAACAAGGTAGGCTTGTGCAAAAATACTAGCAGTTCTTTAAATTAATACATTCCATAGTCGTTGAATATCTGAAGTTTTGATACATCTCTCAAGACCAAATTGGTTACGGACACTACAAGAAATTTCAATATCTAGTTTAAGCATTATACTTATATTCCAGTTTCTTCAAAACACTTATTCCTGTATCAATTTTAACTCTTAATTTAATGGTTATTGTTTTTTGTGTGTGTGTGTGTTTTTTTTTTTTTTCGCATTACAATAACACACCCGTGTGACATAGTGCATTCTTTTCTGTCTTTAAAATAGTTACTTTTTGATTTGCGATATTTTACTGGTTTGAACTCCAAACATAGCCTGTTGGTGCTCATTAGAACTGCCGCATTGTTTGTTTGATTTTAGGTTTAACGTCCCCGTCAACACTATATAGGTCATTTTGGTAACATTGCTTCCGATTTGTGAGACTTTTACCCGACACTGAGATGAAATGACATTTCAAGCTCTGCCGTCCAATTAAACCAATAAGGTTTACAAGCATGGACTGTCTGACTGGCACACTTTTCCTAGGTAGGCTTGGACCCTCTAAGCGGTTGATTTACCAGTACTCATGGGTGGTCGGCTTCAGCTCTGCGTGGAAGCATCATGCACCCCAATCTATTTCACCACGCCCCGAAGGGCAGGGACTGAGGTTTGAAGGCCCCATCAACACTATATAGGTCGTTTTCATTTTTTGAGATGTTGCCTCTAATTTTTTGGATTTTTTACCCCGCACTGAGATGAAATGACATCTCAAGGCCTGCCGCCCAATGAAACCAATAGGGTTTATATGCATGGACAGTCTGACTCACATTACTTTGCCTGGGCAGGTTTAAACCTTCTTAGCAGTTTACCAGTACACATATTTTAGAAGGTCTAAGTCTGTCCAGGCAAAGTGATACTGTATGTAAGTCTCATGTGCGGTCGGATTCAGCTCTGCATGGAAGCACCATGCAACCCAATCTACTTTTTCAATCATGAAATGTTCAAATTTCTAGCTTTTAACTTGTAAATACATGTATGTTAAATTTTTAATTGTTGTTATGTTTATCAAATTCTAGTCTCCTTACCTAACATGAAATGTTCAAATTTTAACTTTTAACTTGTAAATATATTGAATTATTTACTGTTATGTTTATCAAATTCTAATCTCCTTACCTAACATGAAATGTTCAAATTTTCAACCCTAAACTTGTAAATATATTGAATTATTTACTGTTATGTTTATCAAATTCTAGTCTTCATCACAGGGCAATTGTAAAAGCTATACTGAAATCTTAAACCAAAATTATTTTGCATCATATACGTCTTTTGTTTGTTTTGTTTGAGGTTTAACGTCCCCGTTAACACTGTATAGGTCATTTTCGAGACGTCGCTTCCAATTTTGTGGGACTTTTACCCGACATTGAGATAAAATGACATCTCAAGCCCTGCTGCCCAGTGAAACCAATAGGGTTTATAAGCATGGACGGGCCGACTCCCACTGCTTTGCCTGGGCAGGCTTAGATCCTCTAAGCGGTCTACCAGTACACGTGTGTGGGTCGGTTTCAGGTCTGCATGGAAGCATCATGCAGTCCATCTATTTCTTCAAGCCCCGATGGGTGGGGGCCGATTTATATACATCTACTTTGTATCAAATATTTAACATGTCTGACAATTTTACATAGCTATATATTTAAGTCACAGTAAGTTTGTTTTTGGTTTTTTGTTTGATTTGAATTTTAACGTCCCTGTCAACACTGTATAGGTCATTTTGGAGATGTTGCTTCCAATTTTGGGGGACTTTTACCCGATATTGAGATAAAATCACATCTCAAGCCCTGTTGCCCAATGAAACCAACAGGGTTTATAAGCATGGACGGTCTGACTCGCACCATTTTGACTGGGCAGGCTTAGATCCTCTAAGGGGTTTACCAGTATTCCTGTGCGGTTGGTATTGGCTCTGCATGGAGGTATCATGCAGCTCATCTATTTCTTCAAGCCCTGATGGGCAGGGGGCCTATGTAACAAAAAAAATAATGTTTGCTTTTGGTGACAATTAATAGTTGAAAAATGTACATTCCTGGTGTTTTTTTTTTCTTTTTTACTTATCATGTGATTTTGGAGACCATTTTAAATTAAATTTGCTTTATACAAAGACCTGATACATGAATGTACGATTTAACTATTTGATTCGCCTAAAAATGCTGTAGTGTCCGTAACATTTTGCACCCCTTAAGTTATATACAAATTTAGCTTCAAAATTTAAAAGTTGCTGGATATTTATCAAATTTTCATCCTATAGGATGGCTTAAATTGTGTAATCAATTAATTTCTATTTGATTTGCTTAGCATATTAATTTTATATTCTTAAATCAGGGTTTCACTTTTTTGTACATTAAGTGTTTCCGTTTATTGGGACCTACTAACTATGTTAAATTTCAAACATTCCAGCAAATATTTTCCTGTTTAATTTATTTTGTAATTTATTACATATTTTTTCATTGCATATTTCTTTAAAAAAAGTAAACAGCTGATTGAAATTTGAAAAGATTAAACATTGTTAAATTTGTAGTGTCCGTAACCATTTTAGCTGTGATAAATCTTTTGATTTGTTTCCGTTCAACTTATGTCAAAAGAACTACATCTTGTTTTCAGTTTGTGCATATGACTATAATGTCTAGTTTAAATAAGTTTTATTTGGAATGATTGGCTTATCCGGATTATCATAACAAAGTTTTGGCTTATTATTTGTGTGTCTTGAACAGTGATGCCAACTTATGTGCATTATTTTTTCTTCAAGCTTTATTACTTTTGCAAAGACTGATTATTTTTACTTGTTAGTGTTCCTAGTCATGTTTAAAGCACAGTTAATAAAGTTTAATATGGTTAATGTTGTTTAGCTATAGTGTTATGCACACTCTGTAGTGTCCGTAACCACTTTCCACCCACATACATGTGAAGCATCAAAAAACACATTTGTACCACTCTCCGCCCGAAAAACTGCAAATGCTATACATTTGGGATACTAACCCCTATGAAAAAAATGTTTTTATAAGAATTGTGCAAAGTTGATTTTTTGCTACCAGGTGCAACCTAGGTGGCCACAATACTGTGATTTACCCGTTACTATTTTTATGTCTAAATTGCGACCTTATGATCATGGCCAAATTCGGTGCGATTTTTGGTGTTTTTAAAAAATCATATCTGGTGCGATTTTCGGTGTTTTTAAAAAATCGGCAATTCTGTGTATTTTTTGTGGTTTGGTTCAGTAAAGCAGGCTCCGGAACAAGATAAGAGTTATAGTACTTGGCTTACTCTTGTGCTGAAATGATAAGTTAAATTTCATTGGCTAACAATGGAAATTGCATCCAATCACAACTCATTTAACAAATAATTTTTTGTATCAGCGACAAGATAAATGCCTCAACGAAGGAAAGACACACAGGGTAAAGAAAAGATGCATCAGCTTGAAGTATTACAATAATCGTTTTTGTATGTCAACTTATTTTGACCACGCATCAAATAACTTGAAACCCTTACGAATAAAATTGAAATCTTACGATTTTTTTCATGGGATCTTACTATTTTCTTTCTTGAGGGGTAGGCAAGTAGTGTTTCCCCCAGCTCATAAAAAGGGCATGGTGCTGGTCAGAAAAAAGGACACATTCAGCGCGCGGCATTATGTAAAAAGGGCACTTTAAATATGAACAGTAAAAAGGGCACATTCACATGCAGCACCTTGCTAAAAGGGCACATCACTCAGGTTGAAATAAAAAGATCCTTTGCTTACCCTTTGTCTTCAATGCTAAATTATACTGCCTGTTTTTATGCTAAGTGTAGATATATGTTAGTTACATTAACCATTGGTGACAAGAAGATTATGCAAGCGAGCTGATCACTGATACAAACAAAATAAGTTTGGTATGTGTTTGGGCCACAACTCCCATTCTCTAATACACACAAACACTGACATTGGGATTCTTGACTTGATAGATTTTGTAAGGTAACCGGGCGCTAAAAGCACATAGGGGCTACCCCCATCTCGCTAAAAGGGATTAGTTTATGAACTGCTCTTCCCAGGGCCTCCAATGTGCTGGCACTTGTCAATTCGACAGGTGTCAGCTGACCAATGGGAACATACTGAACTCTTAATCGGAGGAAGGCACAAATCGCACCCAAGGTACAGCGTTTGTCCTAAGAAACACAGTTCAATAGCGATTTTAGAATTTTGAGTGCAGGAATCAGACCAAAGACGGGCTCTAGTATGTGATGACGTGTTGCCAATTTCGACTGCCAAATGTGTCAGAGCACAGCCCTGTTTTCGAATGTCTGTCCGAGGAAAAAAGCTAACATACATTATCAGTTCTGGCTTCCATTATTCTCTGCCTCCACCCCTGACATGGCAAAGAAAACGCCTTCGGTCACGATGCTTGTTAAAGGGTGATAACGCATGAAATTTTTGAATTTTGAACAGGCATCTAAAGTGAGCCAGGATGGGTGACTAATAGACCAGCCAATTCCGGCTATTGCAAAAAGTCCTAGTACCCGTGCTCTCATCACGGAGACCTGCCTATGCAAGTGGGGTTCAAAATTGGACAGGTGTGTCTTCGTGATGTGTTTGGAGGTATGTGTTTGTTTGGGAAAGACAGTGATGAGGCTAATCAGCCGTTTTGCAATCACGCTAATTTTTATTTTTGAATGGTCTTCCAAAAGGCATTCTTAAGGGACTTCCTATTTCCAAATACCTAGCAAATGGTGGATATTGCCGTTGCCCCGCCTATAAAGATATCTAGTGTGTGACCTGTCCCCGTTTGTATGCTCTGTTCTGGCAGTATTTATGCCTTCGCTTTGCCTACTTCCGGGGACTTCATTCTGTTGGTACCTAGGGGGAGCCCAGTACGGGCTTTCTCCCAGGTGCCCTCAGGATGTTGTCCTGACGGGCTCCGTCGAGGACATTGGGACTCACCAACCACCCAAACTGACATGGCACTGGTCAGGCATACTTTCACACTTCATTTGTTTAATTGGTGTCACTCAAACTTGTTATCAAAACACAGTGATGACTTCTTAAAGACACATTTTTTTCCTTATATAAAAGGGGTGGCCTGTCTAATGATCTCCAATAAACATTTCCTTCGGACCATAGTGCACATCAAAGGCTTATCTTATCTAAGTGATTATGAGGTGATTATGAGCAGATTTCTTGTTTAATAGGGGGCTCAATAAGGGTACTTGAGTGATAGTATAATTTACTGAGATTGTTTCCAACAACATATTGTTTAAATAGCTTCTTTTTTTATTTTAAAATAAAGTAAAGAAAAACACTGATATCCATTGTTTCCTTTACTCAAAAGTGCAAAGAAGAAAACAAACAAGGTAAATGATTTTTTTTTTTTTTTTATTTGTTTTATTTTGGTTGAAAGTATGTGGTACACAAATCATATAATGTCTAAAAATTTAGCATTTTATAGTTTCAGTCAAGATGGAACTATAACATGTTCTTTGTTTTAGACACAATCATATCAGAAAAGAGAAAAATCAGAAGTTTTTTTTTTAAGATTTTATACATAATTAATTACAATAAACAGGGGGATTAGCATTCAACCATAAAGGTGGACTGTCAAATAGGCAACAATTTATTGGCAAAAAGTGTCTGAAATAGTCCTCATTTAAACAGGCATTACTTTGTTATTCTTTGGTCAATTTCAGTATTTTTTGTACCAAAATGTAGGGCAACATTTACTCCATGGTGTAGTGGTTATGTTAATCGCCTTGTAAAGCAGGGATCGCAGGATCGATCCTGGGCTTCTCCAGACTTTCGGATGAGTCTTTAAACTGAGGTCCAGTCTCCGTATGACCTAGCTGTTGGTGAGATGTAAAAATACAGACTTTTTTCCGCACCAGTGACGCAAGGGCATGGCCTTGGCAGAACACTACATAATAGTAAACAAAAGCACAAAAAGGAGGTCAAATCTGTTAACACTGACAAATAAAACCTGTGGCAAGACAATGCAGCTCAGCTCGGGGTGACAGATCTAGAAATTTAATAATTGCTAGACAAAGAGCTGAGCTACATTGTCTTGCCACAGATTTTATTTGTCAGTGTACATTGTATACCGTATCAAAATGTTACCTTTCAAACTCATGTCTCCTGTATCATCAACGCTACTCACATAAAAACCAGAGAACAGTTGTTTAAAGCACCATTAGCTTAACAGGTTTGTTAGCAATCAAAATGTTAACTTTTTATTAAGTACAATATCAACTACATGTGCAGTGATATTTTTGCATCTGCAAAACTGTTCATATTTTTTCTGCAAAAATA
Organism: Lucinisca nassula; assembly: GCA_963580285.1. NCBI lineage: Eukaryota > Metazoa > Mollusca > Bivalvia > Lucinida > Lucinidae > Lucinisca > Lucinisca nassula. Next base: position 108,062,609 of record OY757011.1, read on the forward strand.
AAGGCATATTTGTTATTAAAGTTTGCTTCATATTAAAAAGACATAGTTTTACTGTAACACTAATGACTTCGCAAGTATTTGAACAACTTACCCTATGTGTATAATTATGTTTTTCAGATAATGATAGAAGTGACAATGATACAAGTATTGGTATATTTTACCCTTAGCCTAAGTGTCATTTGAACAATAATTGCTTCTTATGAAACTGATACATATTAACCCATTCAGTACCGGAAACCCAAAAACGGGTATCCTGGCAAACAGTGCAGGCCCAGATCAGACGCCGCAGAATGCGGCGTCTGATCAAGGCCTCCACTGTTTGCTAAAAGTTCAGTCATTTTCCAAATAAAGTTTGATGAAAACGCAACCTATCACCCCTACATTTTGAAATGAACTCCTGCTATATATAAGGAGGAAGATTCCATTTGGTATAAAAAGGGCTAATGCAACTTGCTGTGTTTATACAGCATTTGTATATAGACCTCCTTATAAATGATGCTTTTCTGTATTGCATAGTTGTGAAAGATGGATTCCAAAAACCCATCCAAGGGAAAAATCTAAAAAAGATCACTTAACCCTTATCTTGCTGTTTACGACAACCCTTATCTTTGCAAACAGTGTAGATCCAGATCAGATGAAGAAGCCATCTGATCAGGATCTACACTGTTTGGCATTCAGTGTATGAATTTGTAGCAATAAATTACATCAAGTAATTTGATTGGTTGATAGACAGAAATGGGTGTGGCTTAGATGAATATTCAGCAAGATAAGCGTTAAAAGCATAGCAACAGATAGGTTCATATTTTGTGATAATTGAAGGACAGTTTTCGTCAGTTCTCCATAAAAACCTATGCTGTGGGTATTCTTTAAAACCACCTTGAAGAGGAAAACCTATTCTGTGGGTATTCATTAAAACTGCCTTGAAGAGGCGGTTTTAATGAATACCCACAGCATAGGTTTTTATGGAAAAATAAGGAAAACTATCTTTCAGTTATCACAAAATACCCATCTGTTGCTATGTTAAAATCTATCTATATGTAATCTTTATATTTTTGGATGGCAGTGCTTTTATGGATAGAACTCATTTGTTTTGTTGACTGATTTTGCTTTGGATACCAACAAAAGTCTTATGAAATAAAGAGGTGCCTTGTGGTGTGCTGCTGTTTACAGATTTTAGATGGGGGAAACACCAAAACGGGACATTGGCAAACAGTGAACGTCCTGATCAGATACCGCTGAGTACAGCATCTGATCAGCGCCATCATTTTTTTTTTTTTTTTTTGCATAGTGTTCAGCAATTTTCGAAATAAATTACTGAAAAAATTCTATAGCAATAGGTAAAGTTGGTATTTTGTGATATTTGAAGGATAGTTTTTGTCAATTCTCCTTAAAAACCTGTGTAGTGGGTATTCATTAGAACCGCCTCAATGAGGCGGTTCTAATGAATACCCACAACATAGGTTTATATGCAGAAATAAGGAAAACTATTCTTCAATAATCACAAAATATGCAACTAAAATGTTGCAATGAAAATCTCAGTCTGACACCCACAGAACTCTGACATGGACTCCTGCTGTGTATATACATGTAGTGAGGAAGAGTTTGTTCAGCTCAAAATGTATTACGGTAAATGACAGTAAGATTCCGCTATTAAGACCACCGAAAATTAAGACTATAGGTGCTTTTAAAAGCTTATTGAGACGGTTTCACTTATTTTTCCTTTGTGTTTTCTACACTGTCTCCTAATAAGAGACCACCTTTGGGACTGTTCAAAAGTGGTCTTAAGACCACTTTTGAACAGTACCAAGGTGGTCTTAATATAGGAATTTTACTGTGTATGTATAATGGTTGTCTTTAGAAACAAAGTAACACCAGAAATTGGTGAATGCATGTACATTTTTTTTTATAGGGTAAAATAGGTAATGTATTTCAACACATGGATTTTGGCCCCCGTCCATCAGGGCTTGTAGGAATAGATTGGGCTGCATGGTGCTTTCACACAGAGCTGAAACTGGCTGCGCATGAGTTCTAGTAAACCACTGAGAAGGACTAAGCCTGCCCAGGCAAAGAGGTGCGAGTCAGTGCATATAAGCCCTTTTGGTTTCATTGGGTGGCAGGGCTTGAGAAGTCATTTCATCTCAGTGTTGGGTAATAGTCCCATAAAATTGGAAGCAACGTCCCCAAAATTACCTTAATAGTGTTGATGGGGTTTAATCTCAATTCAAATAAACAAACAAACACATGGATTTACAGGCAATATTTTTATGTACCAGTAATATCAACCATTTCTGATTTTTAGGGATTTTTCTGGCATTTAGGAATGTGTGCAAGGGCCTTTCCAATCTGAGCTTTCATTCTGTTGGTTCCTGAAAATAGAATCTGGGTATTGATAAGTTTTTTATGCCAGTTCGAACATTGTTTTATTTTCCTGACATGATTTTGAACATCCATGACATGTAATAAATTAACCCATTGCATGGGGTACCCTGGCAAACAGTGCAGGCCCAGATCAGATGCCGCAAAAGGAGGCGTCTGATAAGGGCCTGCACTATTTGCTAACAAAATTTTCTGTCAAAAATAGAATAAATACAAAATAAAATGGCCTGCCACCCCTTTTTATACCCCCGGCATACGAAGTATGCTATGGGGGTATAATGTTTTTGTCCTGCCGTTCGTGCATCCATCTTTCCGTCATTCCGTCCGTTAACATTTTGGTTAAAGTTTTGCGTCAAAGTTTCTAAGAGATTGTATCTTCTGAGCCCTTTGATAGATTTAGTTGATACTTACACTTAAGTTACCTACTGGACTAAAACATTTCATTGATGCATGTCCCACCCCCCACAGTGACCTTGAGGTCAAGGTCACAGACTTAGAAATTTTACATTTGGTTAAAGTTTTGCGTCAAAGTTTCTAAGAGATTGTATCTTCTGAACCCTTTGATAGATTTAGTTGATACTTATACTGAAGTTGCATACTGGTCTAAAGATTTCATTGATGCATGTCCCGCCCCCACAGTTACCTTGAGGTCAAGGTCACGGACTTAGAAATTTTATATTTGGTTAAAGTTTTATGACAAAGTTTAAAGATGCCTGTATGTTCTAAACTCTAAGACAAATTCATTTGATACTTGCATCAATGTACCAGTCCAAAGATTTCATTGATGCATACCCCACCCTGCTGCTTCAGTAACATTGATACCCCCCACCCCTTCAGTAACTTTGATGCCCTCACTCCCTTGGTCCATTTAGAAATTTTATGTTTGATTTAGCTTTTACAAGCACATTTATAGATTCTTATAGCTTCTTGACATCTTCATTCATATTACATACAAGCTCAAAAGATATATCAGAGTATGGCGCTGGCCGGGGGTATACATGACCCACTGGTCGCTTTCTCTAGTATGACAATGAACTTGCCCAACATATAGCGGTGGAAGAGTCCACTAGTATACAATAGGTTAAATACATGTAAATATGAATTAAAGAAAATGGTAATAAAAGAAAACCAGCAGTTCATTGAAACTTCAAAACTTAATACAGTGCTTGCGTAGCACCGGATTAGGGAGAGTAACATGGTTAATTGATGGATAACTTTTCTTGTTTCTTCATAAAAAATGTTGTAGATATTTGTAAGAATTGCCTCGAACCGATTTTCATGGCAAGTCTCAAACCGATTTTCATGGCACCTAAGGTGTTAAAGCCATTGAAATTCAACTGTTTGAAAATTAGCTTTAACTCTTATCATGCTGTTCACGACAACCCCTATCTTTGGAAACAGTGTAGATCCAGATCAGATGGCTTCTGAAGAAGCCATCTGATCAGGATCTACACTGTTTGACATTCAATTTATGAATTTGTAGGAATAAATTACATCAAATAATCTGATTGGTTCAAAGTCAGAAATGGGTGTGGCTTAAATGAATATTCAGTAAGAGAAGGGTTAAATTATCCTCAATACTCCCTCTTATCTTGAGATATAGTGCATGGGATCATTGGTCAGTTTAATCAGAACTGCAGTCAATTACATGATACACAGTGACTTTATAGCTCCAGATGAAAATGCATAACAAGGATAAGTAAGGCTGACACGATTAATCGTATAATCGATTAATCGATCAATTAATTCCACAAAAATGATTATCATTGCTGATTTGCTTTTAATCGATTACTTGATAGGTACAATTTACTACCCAAAGTTATGCCTAAAATAGCTGGATGAGTGGCAAACAGTGCAGACCCTGATGAGACGCCGCAGAATGCGGCGTCTCATCTGGGTCTACACTGTTTGCTCAGGCCTGTCTGTTCAGATATACATACGATAAAGTGCAACATATGGTAAGAGCCATGCTAAGAAGCAAGCCAGACAGGTAAAATTATGACAAACACCTTAGCGATTACTAGTCGATTATCGGTCGCAATGACATGACTGATAATTAATGATCTTTTCTGCTCCGATTAACCAGCCCTAAGGATAAGGGTTAATTTTTCTTAGTTTTACATAAAAACAACTTACATTGAAGGTACATGTATTTGTGAGAATATGACAAGTTGCCACAACATAAACATCTGACAAAAAATAAGGGACAATATCCATTTAGTACCGGAAACCCCAAAACGGGCAGTTAGCAAACGGCACAGGCCCAGCTCAGATGCTGCAGAATGCGGCCTCTGATCAGGGCTACACTGTTTGAAAAATTTTCAGCCTATTTCTAAATAGTTTTTTGAAGAAAACACAACCTGACAGGCCTAAATTTTGAAATGGACTCCTGCTCTAAACAAGGTGGAAGATTCCATTTGGTCAAAAAAGGGTTAATGGCTTTGTTACACCTCTTTATCAGGAGCTATGGTTTTCCTTTTAACTGTTGAATCTTTTGACCCACCTGGAACTATTTCACTCATCTAAGGTTTCTGAAAGAGGTGATTTTCAAGGCAAGACATGATCTGAACATCAGTGTACTTTACATACATTACCATTTACTTATATTTCAGAGCCTAATAAACCATTTACAGATGAAACAAGACTGTCCAAATTGATGAGACGAATACAGCGGGAAAGCGAGAGGGACAGAAGGCTCATGGCTGTAAAACAGTTGAATGAGTATCTTCATACTTCTGAAGGCTCAAAGGTACGTAAGAATGAGGCAGTGCACAAAAAAAAAACTAGCATTGAGGCCTATCTGTCATCAGGAAAGACATAGACCTACCTGCATAGCTAGTGCCAGACTCTGTCACTGGCTAATGAGGCTATTCATTGCTTAACCCTTAGTAGCTTGAACTACCCTGTCCGGAATACATTTTCATGGTCCAAACCCATAAAATGCCAAAATCACAATTGTCGTCTGCTTTGTCATCAGCCGATTACTTTATAAGTAATTTTTGCAAACAGTGTGGACCCAGATCATACTGCTCCTTAGATCTGGGTCCCCACTGTTTGCCTAGATATGAAAATATATTTCTAAAAAGTTTGCAAGAATATTCAGCAGACAACATTTTCAGATGTATTTTTTTCTCGGCATCTTTATGGCTAAAGGTGTTCGAAACCATTGAAGTTGGACTATAATGGGTTTGTCCAACCTGAGAGTTTTCTAGTTTGAATTTCCTGAATGTAAGGGAAAAAAAAAGATATGAGAGGAAATCAAAGTACTGAAAGTACTGAGGAAAGTTGATTTGTGGGGTATATTCACCATGATAAAATGGTAGTGGTAGATTAAACAGTTCTCTAAGGATCTTTTTGACAAGGTTGAAAAAGGAGTTTAACCAGGTTCGACTAAGAAAAAAATTCCTGTTGCTTGTTATTGTCCTCGTGACAATCACTGACCATCTGACTGGCGCCAACCCTGAACAAAATCCAGGTATTGGTTATTGATAGCACCCCTAAGATGTCAGAGCGGAACGTCAGAAGAAAATTCTGGACTGTGCTTGTTTGTTTGTTTCTATGTTTGTTTGCTTGTTTTGATGTTTAACATCCCCGTCAACACTGACTAGGTCATTTAGAGACGTTGCTTCCAATTTTGTGAGACTTTTACCCAACACTAAAATGAAATGACATAATGATTAAGCCTGTCGCGCAATGAAACCAAATAGGCTTGTGGCATGGACGATCAGATTCGCACCACTTTGCCTGGCCAGGCTTAGATCCTCTAAGCGGTTTACCAGTTCTCATGTGCCTTCGATTTCAGCTCGGCGTGGAAGTATCTTGCAGTCCGTCTATTTCTTCAAGCCCTGATGGGCGGGGGCGGTAGGACTGTGCTCGTGCATTTGGCCATTGGCAAACAGAACCTTCATAATCAGACGCCACATAATGCGGTGTCCGATCAGATCTAATGTACCTGCTTAAACGAACAGTCCGATTCTCAGTTCATGACTATTTTCCCAACTTAACATCGGAGTCTAACTGTTGGTTTTCTTTTGCTCAAGCATTTCAGTGGTTTCTTGCTGTCGAGTCCTCACCGTTGTCTCACCTCTGTGGTTCTTTGATTTTTTGTGTTCACGGAGATGTTGCACTGATGAGTTAGGAGGCCTTCATGCGGACTGAACAAATTATTTGTCTAAATCGCGACAGAAGTAAGGGCGAGGATTGTGGCTACATAAAATCGATTTAAGCCCCCCAGTGGAAATCTTTCCACTAACCGTTCCAAGGCGGTTCTTCTGTGGCGATTTATTTATGTTGTTGTTTGTTACTTACTGTGTGTATCACTTGTGTCTTTTAATTTTGGATGGCCATATGCCCATTTTGTGGGAAAGTAACTGTCCTTATGGCCTTCCTTTGTTTAGGTTTCCATTATGGTCTGGTCGCTTAATGTTTGTATTTCTTTGTCTTTGGTGGGTGGAGTAAGTTAATTGTATCGATTCCTGATCTTTGTTTTACTTCTACTTTACATTCAGAGACGATCGATCCACCAGTTCTCTCAGCACTTTGATTAATTGAGTATTTACGCAAATACACTGTTTATCTGGAGCACTGGACGGAGTGAACTTTAAAACCTATTGCTTTCTTTCGGCGAGTCATGGGTCTCCAAAAATGAAGTGTACATTGCTTTCGGAGACGTTACAGCAGAGCCCTTTAATTTCTACATTTTAAACAGTGGAGATGCTTCGACTTAGATTCGTCTTCCCAAGTGTCTATAAAACGAGCGCATATGCACCCAAAAATGCAAAGCTTCCCTTTATAACACTGAAGGGTCTGATTCGAGGTCACAGAATGAGGTGTCTGATCAGTGGCTTCTGAATTTGCTTAACCAATATATGACAATGGAATCTTCCAACAAATAAGTTCGGAACAGGATTGTCAGATTTGTTTTCCTAAAGGTAGGTTTTGCAAGAATATATGTTTTTTTAGCAATCAATGCAGACTCAGATCAGACGCCAAGTTGTGCTGTGTCTGATCTTGGCCTACAATACTTACATGCCATAAAAAGTGACGCTAGTTATCCCCACGTTTTTAAAAAAAAGTGGGGATATTGTTATCGCCTCCGTCCGTCTGTCTGTCTGTCCGTCTGTCTGTCCGGCTATCTCCTCCTAAACCGTTAGCCGGAATTCAAAAAAATTTGGTATGAGAGTTGCTTACATGAATGGCTTGCGCAAGAGCACATTTTTAGCTCACCTGTCACGTAGTGACAAGGTGAGCTTTTGGGATCACTTTTTGTCCGTCGTGCGTGCGTGCGTCTGTGTGTGCGTCCTTAAACTTTTCTTCAAACGACATCTCCTCCTAAACCACTGATCATATTTTGACCAAACTTCACAGAAATGATCCTTAGGTGGTCCCCTTTCAAAGTTGTTCAAATGGTTCCGGTCCGTTGCACATATAGGTCACAGTAGCCAAAAATAGATTTTTTTCACCGCAAATTTAAAAAATCTTCTACTCTGAAACCGCAAGGCCCAGGTCTTTGATATTTGGTATGAAGCTTCATCTAGTGGACCCCTACCAAGATTGTTCAAATTATAGTGCTGGGGCCAAAAATGCCCCCGCACGGGGGCCCTTTGGTTTTACATGGGCTTATATAGGGAAAATCTTTAAAAATCTTCTTCTCTGAAACCGCAAGGCCCAGGTCTTTGATATTTGGTATGAAGCTTCATCTAGTGGACCCCTACCAAGATTGTTCGAATTATAGTGCTGGAGCTAAAAATGCCCCCACACGGGGGCCCTTTGGTTTTACATGGGCTTATATAGGGAAAATCTTGAAAAACCTTCTTCTCTGAAACCGCAAGGCCCAGGTCTTTGATATTTGGTATGAAGCTTCATCTAGTGGACCCCTACCAAGATTGTTCAAATTATAGTGCTGGGGCCAAAAATGCCCGCGCACGGGGGCCCTTTGGTTTTACGTGGGCTTATATAGGGAAAATCTTTAAAAATCTTCTTCTCTAAAACCGCAAGGCCCAGGTCTTTGATATTTGGTATGAAGCTTCATCTAGTGGACCCCTACCAAGATTGTTCAAATTATAGTGCTGGAGCTAAAAATGCCCCCGCACGGGGGCCCTTTGGTTTTACATGGGCTTATATAGGGAAAATCTTGAAAAATCTTCTTCTCTGAAACCGCAAGGCCCAGGTCTTTGATATTTGGTATGAAGCTTCATCTAGTGGACCCCTACCAAGATTGTTCAAATTATAGTGCTGGGGCCAAAAATGCCCCCGCACGGTGGCCCTTTGGTTTTACATGGGCTTATAGAGGGAAAATCTTTAAAAATCTTCTTCTCTGAAACCGCAAGGCCCAGGTCTTTGATATTTGATATGAAGCTTCATCTAGTGGACCCCTACCAAGATTGTTCAAATTATAGTGCTGGAGCTAAAAATGCCCCCCACACGGGGGCCCTTTGGTTTTACATGGGCTTATATAGGGAAAATCTTGAAAAATCTTCTTCTCTGAAACCGCAAGGCCCAGGTCTTTGATATTTGGTATGAAGCTTCATCTAGTGGACCTCTACCAAGATTATTCAAATTATAGTGCAGGGGCCAAAAATGCCCCCGCACCAGGGCCCTTTTGTTTTACATAGGTTTATATAGGGAAAATCTTGAAAAATCTTCTCTGAAACTGCAAGGCCCAGGTCTTTGATAATTGGTATGAAGCTTCATCTTGTGGACCTCTACCAAGATTGTTCAAATTATAGCCCTGGGGCCAAAAATGCCTCCGCTCCGGGGCCCTTTGGTTTTACATAGACGTATATGGGGAAAAGCTTGAAAAATCTTCTTCTTTGAAACCACAAGGCTTAGGTCTTCGATATTTGTTATGAAGCTTCAGCTAGTGGACCTCTATAAAGATAGTTCAAATTATAGCCCTGAGACCAAAAATGCCTCCGCCATGTGGCCCTTGGTTTTACATAGACTTATATAGGGAAAATCTTTAAAAATCATCTTCTCTGAAACACAAGGCTTAGGTCTGATATTTGTTATGAAGCTTCAGCTAGTGGACCCCTACCAAGATTGTTCAAATTATAGCCCTGGGGCCAAAAATGCCCCTGCTCCGGGGCCCTCTGGTTTAACATAGACTTATATAGGGAAAATCTTGTTTTACATAGACTTCTATATGCAGGGTAAACCTTTAAAATCTTCTTCTCTGAAACCAGAAAGCCCAGGTCTTTCATATTCGATATGAAGCTTCATCTTGTGGACCTCTACCAAGATTGTTCAAATTATAGCCCTGGAACCAAAATTGACCCTGCCCGGGGCCCACTTGTTGTACATTGGATCAGGTGAGCGAACCAGGGCCCTCTGGGCCCTCTTGTTTTTTGTCCCCGCCCCCAGGGGCCCTGGGGAGGGGTCAAAAGGTCAAATTTTGACCTACTGTGGAGAAAACGTGGGGATTTGCGATGGCTTGCCATCGACTGCGCGCTCTAGTTATATATGGGCTAATGTCCAGGTCGGAAACCGAGGGGTGAAAGGGAACACCTGTGGAATCAAGTCCGTCTTGATATAAAAGGATACACCGAGTATCAAAGCTGGAAACGTCCAGTTCGGCAACTAAGGGGTGAAAGGGAAGGAACACCTGTGGAATCAAGTCCGTCTTCAGCGCAAATGTTAAGAAATCAATGCGCTGGAAAAGGAAATGAGGCAAGTGCTTAATTAGGGCCCCGCACTGAAAGTGTGGGTGCCCTATAGTAATCACACTGTCCGTCCGTCTGTCTGTCCGTCCACAAATTTTTACTCCTCTGATAGCGCTGCCGGGGCCCTAGTCAGTTTCACTGACAGCTCTAGTTTGGACTATTTTATGTAGCGAACGAACAGCGGAAGTGTAGTAACGCGGTCCAGTACCGGAAGTAGAAATGCAATGACATATAAACTTGATACAAGTATCAACTTTCAAAAAGGACAATTTTTCACACACAGTAGAATTTTTTCTTACTCTCTGCCATTCTAACAAGTATCCACAGCATATGTTTAAAAAAAATTATCTGAAATTATCTTGATAACCATAAAAATCCTAAAAATTCGGACACCTTGAGCATGCTGTAATTCTCCTAAGCATTAGGGCTGGCTAATCGGAGCTGAAAAGATAATCGATTATCAGTCCCGTCATTGCGATCGATAATCGATTAGTAATCGCTAAGGTTTTTGTCATAATTTTACCTGTCTGGCTTTCTTCTGAGCATGACTCTTACCATATGTTGCACTTTACCCAATGTATATTTGAAGAGACAGGCCTGAGCAAGCAGTGTAGACCCAGATGAGACGCCACAGAATGCGGCGTCTCATCAGTGTCTGCACTGTTTGGCACTCATCCCGCTATTTTAGGCATAACTTTGGGTAGTAAATTGTATCTATCAAGTAATGGATTAAAAGCAAATGAGAAATGATAATCATTTTTGTGGATTTATCGATCGATTATGCGATTTATCGTGCAGGTCTTAATCCACAGCATATGTTTAAAAAAATTATCTGAAAATTATCTCGATAACCATAAAAATCCTAAAAATTCGGACACCTTGACCATGCTGTAATTCTCCTATTTGTTTCATGATACAATAAGGAGTCCAAAAGATGCAGACAGAATGGCAAACAGTGCAGACCCAGATCAGACTGCTCCTTCAGGAGCAGTCTGATCTGGGTCTGCACTGTTTGCCTAGGTCTATCTTTTCCAATACTTATGATCATTATTGTACTCTTTCTTACCTGGGGCTATGGAATTGATGCATATCCAAGTTAGAGGGCCAGTGTTGGTGCCTCAGACGTATGCAAGTCCGATCTCAGTCAGATGTAAGTCTGACTGGTGATCAGGAGGTCATATGTTCAGTCCCCGCCAGGTCCAGCAACATTCTTTGTTAGAGTTTTATCGTGGCATATTTTCATTCAGTCATTCTCTCTGTTCAGCTGTTTCAAGAAAGGCAATTGACTCTTTCTGCCAAAATAATGTGCACTGTACTGATTTACTGTAAATTAGCCTGCCAAGGAAAAATGTGGTTAGGTTAAATGAACAGCTTAACCCTTTCTGTTCCAAATGGAATCTTCCACCTTATATATAGCACAAATCCATTTAAAAATTCAGGGATGTCGGGTTGTGTTTTCTTCAAATTTTATTTGGAAAATGGCTGAAATTTTTTGCAAACAGTGTAGGCCCTGATGGGGCCTGATCAGATGCCACATTCTGCGGCATTTGATCTGGTCCTGCACTGTTTGCCAATTACCTGTTTTGGGGTTTCCGGTACAAAATGACCTTAATAGTGTTGGCTTGGTCATGAAACTCCAAACTACCCACAACATATATCTACGGGAGACATTACATTGAAATTTTTGCATCAGTGGGTGTGATGAGCTAGTCTGAAAGAGGAAAAAATACTTCATGACATGATACGGGAGCAAATTTTTTTTCTGAAAAGAGTAATTGTTTTTAAAATTTAAAAACTTAATAAGTCTCAGATAACGTAAATATATATACAGTAGAACTTCGATGGCTCGAACACCGATGGCTCGTTTACCATGGATGTGTCGAACCCATTCTTGAGCCCCTAGCGAAATCCTCTACATAAGAAATAGTGTGGGATAATTAAAGACATTTTAGTCTTTTATCTTGCAAATGTATGCTATGTGTACTCATTAGAATCGCCTCGATGAGGCGATTCTAATGAGTACACACAGCATACATTTTCATTATAAAACACCGAGAAGATGTCTAAAAGTATCTCGTTATGCCTCCTGACAGTAACCTCAGTGGCCCGAACTACCCCTGTCTCGAACAGATTTCCGAGGTCCCAAAGGTGTTCGAGCCATTGAAGTTCGACTGTATGTAATTATATTCATTCACCTTCGATAAGCCCACCATAGCCTGACTGAGTCCAGGCTTGCGCATGCATGCACCTAAATACATGTAATTATGCTTTGCATGAAATGTCCCATTTTCTCTGAATTCTGCACAGATTTACTCGCATCATTATTCTGAAGTATCAAAAGTACTTGAATGTTGTTTTTTCTTTCAGTATGCCGTGAAATACACTGATGATGTGCTGGCTGTTTTACAAGACATGTTGTTTGAAAGGTAACATTATAACGTACATTGTTTACAACTCAGTTACCTTATTTGGTTCTATGTACCTTATGCATTCAGACAGACAGTACTGAGCTGGACAAACAGTGTTGACCCTGATGAGAGGCCACAAAATGTGGCCTCTCATCAGGGTCAACACTGTTTGCCACATATCCAACTATTTTAGATGCAATAGCAGGTAGTAACTTCCAACTTGTACGTGTACTTGTTCAAATTTTGAAGGTTTGGAGTTGAGGTGTCTTGATACTCCAGGTAAAAAATATATACAGATGGTAAGGAGTTGAGGCATCTGAATATTTAGAGTAAATATGGTGCAGTGGATTTACAAAGCAACAAAAAAAAAAACAGACAGACAGTACTGAGCTGAGCAAACAGTGTTGACCCTGATGAGAGGCCACAAAATGTGGCCTCTCATCAGGGTCAGCACTGTTTACCACATATCCAACTATTTTAGATTTGTTTTGTTTGTTTGATTTGAGGTTTAACGTCCCCGTCAACACTTTATATGTCATTTTGGAGACGTTGCTTCCAATTTTGTGGGACTTTTACCCGATATTGAGATGAAATGACATCTCAAGCCCTGTCGCCCAATGAAACCAATAGGGTTTATAAGCATGGACGGTCCGACTCGCATCACTTTACCTGGAAAGGCTTAGATCCTCTAAGCGGGTTACCAGTACTCGTGTGCAGTCGGATTTCAGATCTGCGTGGAAGCCCATATATTTCTTCAAGCCCCTATGGGCGGGGCTGACTATTTTAGATGCAACATTAGGTAGTAAATTGTACTTGTTCAAATTTTGAAACAAACATGGTTTGGAGTTGAGGTGTCTGAATACTCCGGGTAAAAAAAATATATACAGATGGTAAGGAGTTGAAGTATCTGAATACTTGGAGTAAATATGGTACAGTGGATTTACAAAGCAAAAAAAAAAACACAAAAAACTGCAATGTTAGTATGAAACTGACCAGTGACGTCACACCAAAATTATTGGCATCTGTGGCCTTGTGGAAAGAGCAGTCCCTAGACATTAGGTCCATTTGGGTCTAGCCTCGCTTGGATCACGAGATGCCAACTTCTGGAGCAGAAGGTTGGATGTTTTTTCTCCAGGTTCTTTGGTTGTTGAAGCCGTCATTGTGTAGTGGTTAAGTTACTTGTCTCATAAACCAGGGGTCATGCCTTTGATTCTTGGCTTCTTCAGACTTTCAGATCAGTCTTTAAATCAAGGGCCCATCTCCACATAACATTAGTTGTTGGTGGCACATAAAACTAAAAAAAAAAAAACTGTTTTTGTTCACCTCTGACTTGTCTTGAATAGGCTAAAACCTAAATAAAATAAAACAAGACCAAGAAACATATAAAGCCCAGTTTCATCAGTGAGCTACAAAAATTGCAGTATAACCAGATGCATTTAACAGAAACCTAAAAAATATTGCCATGTTGTCATGGATGTACTTTCCACATAGGACCCTCGCTATAACGACAATTTTTGTTCCCTTTGAATTTGTCTCTTATAGCAAATTAAAAGAATCCCAATATGGAGCAGTGTAGTAGGTCATAAAGGATTTTTTTTTCCATTTAATTACTCCAAGAAACAAATGTTGGGGACATTTAATAGAATAGCTCACTGATGCGATTCTAATAAATATCCATAACATTTATTTCTTGTAGTATCAAATAATATCAATATTCGTGAATATCTCCATTAATCTGTCTCATTCTGAGCAACGAATTCGTCCCATTGAAATTGGTGTTATAATATAAGAATCTGATATGGGGTTCTGTTGTAGATGAGCGTTTCCAACCCGAGGGATGACCGTACTGAGCGGAACCGAGGCTATGCCGAGGTTCCGCTCAGCACGGTCATCCCAAGGGTTGGAAACGCCCATTTATAACAGAACCCAATATTGGATTCTTTTTCTTGCACAACACCGCCGGTTAGTTTTGACAACTCGCACATGTATATTGTTTACAAAATAAAAGTAGTGCGGAAGTAGTTCCAGCAGTTGAATAGAATTGAAGCGCATTTATGTTTGTTGCCTGGGTCGGAACACCAGGGTCAGAACATAAATTTCTATCCCAGGGTAAAATCACGGATTTCTTTGTCTGGTGTGCAAGAACATGTGTTATACTTATAAGGAATGTTGGTATAAAGAGGGTTGACTCTTAGGAATACGTTATGTGTCTAACTTGTCAGTTCTAGTAAGTACATTATCAAATAAAGTGGTATTTTTGGTGAAAAATGTGAGCAGCTTATATTTGCAAAAGCTGCTCACATTTTTGCTGAATATATTTTTGGTGAAAAAAAAATGTAAGCAGCTTATGCTACGGCAAAAGCTGCTCTCATATCTCCATTAATCTCTCATTCTGAGCAAAGGATTCGTCCCATTGAAATTGGTGTGAAATTGGTATCATGCGATACTGAATAATTGACATTTTAATGATAATTAACTAACGGTGTCATTAGTTTTGAACAACCGGGTGCAGATGCAAAAACTACTCACATTTTTTCAGCAAAAATATCACTGTATTACATATGGTACTGACTAGAACACACTACATACCTTTTCATGATAACATCCTATCTAAATTATCCTAAACATATAGATATGTGAAGCTATGGACAGAATGTTCTTGCACACCAGACAAGGAAATCCGTGATTTTGCCCTGGGATAGAAATTTATGTTCTGACTAGGGGTGTAACAATGCATCGATAGTTCGATGCATCACGATAGGGACTGCCTCGATAGCAATGCATCGATAGTACTTTGGACTATCGATAACTATCGCCGATAGTTCATTCAATTATCGATAGTTTTGATAGTTTTTATAGTTTTTTTCTTGAATAGACTTTGAAAATGTACCTTTACTGTTGTGTAATAACGCAAGTAGTTTTGCTTAGGTTACCATGCAGCTGTAATCAGGACAGACTAATATTAATATGCCTTCACATACGCGCATGATGATCTTGAGTCTTTGCTGGTCGCACATGATTGTTATGGTTTTGCTTTGCGATGAATTTCTCGCCGCGCTGAGTTTCCCGCCGTAATTTTTCGCACATATAGTTGAGGCAGTCAAAAATTTTCCCGCATCTTTTAATAACAAAGCGTCAATGATAGTTTGCTCACAGGGTTGTTGCATGCAACTTTTTAAAAACATGACAGTGAAACCTGTGCGACATGTGAAGGCTCAGATCAGCCTGCGCAGTCATGTGTAAATGTTTGCTGTTTGGATGAGCCTTCCTTAGTATGGCTTCCAGGACAAATGTCATTCCCCTGATCAATTTTGACAACATTTGCTAGATGCACAGGCTGATCTTTTGTATGAAGTTATGTTTTTTTTTTTTGCTGTTTGCTGACCCATTTGCATATATCAATGTATACTAAACAACAGTATTAAGCAGTTTAATATGTTGTATATGCAACTCTTTCTACGTCCAGCAAACATGATACATGTAGCTATTAGCTAATGAGTATTAGGACCAGACCGTTAAACTGCCCTTCTGGTCTCATTAGAAATGCTTCTCGAGAAATGCACAACATGTACTTGTGCGTACATAGAAGACTCAGATTATTTGACAGGTCTGCACAAATGCATTGATGATGACGTCATCAGTCAGCTGGTCAGACCGAAAGGGATTTCAAAATTTCTAGAGCCCAAGTGGAAGCCTTTACGCTGTCTTAAGTTTTATTTTCCTGCGGCCATGCTACAGGCTTTAGACAAAAAGAAAAATAGCGTGCAGCACGAGGCCTTGATACTTAGTCCTATTCTATCAATTACTTTCTTAATGTGATTCTGGACGTTTTGATGGTGGACAACCGGGTACAAACTGGCGATTTTTTTTCTTTTTCGTGTGTCTATCTTATTTTATTTTCGGTTGTCTTTCTTATTGTTGGGTCTGATAAACAGCAAATATTAAATATCTTGGGGGATATTAAACATGTTAAAAAAACATTTCAAAACGGCCCAATTTCAGGAGAACTTTGAATTATTGTTGCTGCTTGACTTAGCCGTCTGGTGTGCAAGGACTTCACTCTCAACGTCCACAGAGTGCCCAGATCGAGCCCTGTACATATTGATAAATGAAAACGTCTAGCTTCTGATACTATCTTCAAATAAAAAAAATATGTATTTTCAAGTTTAAATGCAGGCTGTTAGATTCATGTCGCCCTTAAATAGGTGCTAAAATGTCCTGCTGTGATAAAGGTAATAGTGTGCAATGATTAATCCAGTTACCTAATTAACTGAATACACAGATTAATTTACCACAGGCGGCAAACATCAAACAATCCAATAACAATCAACATGTGACAGTTTCCACTAGCAGAAAATCTCAAACATTGCAAAGGTGTATATGCATAGGTAGTAAAGCTATGATAACCATCACTGATAGGCATATATACTCCCTTAAATGTTGGAAGCAGCAAGTTAATTTTTACGCGGTTGGTCCTTCTGTAAGGCGGTGGGAATAAATAAAGTGCCGCCTCAGAATGACGTTTTTCTGAAGTAGCCCCGAGGGAATGAATGCTGATATTGAAACACACAATAAACATACAGTTTTAGGTCATTGCAATTTTCCTAACTCATTCTGTCACTCTTAGCCATTTTCATGTGTGTCATATACCATCTAGGAATCATTTATAAGAGTACCCAATAGTATCACGATAGTATCGTGATAGTATGCCACGATAGTGATAGTATCGTGATAGTAGTTTCCACGATAGCAATACTATCGTGATAGTCAAAATTGGCATCGATAGTCAGCCCTAGTTCTGACCCTGGTGTTCCGACCCCAAATCGAATATATTCGCGTGTTTGATATATGCACTGGTTGATTACAACCTCATGCGCGGCGGCGGCATGCGTGATGTCACTAAACATTCCTGTTGTGTCATCACAAAATGGCGGACATCGGCCGAAGTGACTGCAGCATTAAAAATCCGCGCTAAGAAATGAAAGGTATGCAAGAAAAAGAATCCTATATGGGTGTGAGGGGTGGATAGAAAAATCCGTCCCTCGGGATCACTGTTCCGCATCACTCGGCAAGCCTCGTGATGCCGGACAGTGACCCTTGGGACGGATTTTCAAATCCACCCCTCACACCCATATAAGATTCTTATATTCTCGGGACACAAGAACAAGTTGGAAAACCATGGTAAATGAGCCATCAGTGTTTGAGCCATTGAAGTGTCAGTGCATTTGGATTCTGTATGAAGATCAAGGTTGTATATATGAATTGAGAGGTTGTAGTGTACATGTACTTTGTAGTAATATGATGTTATTATGTCCCCCACCCGAAAGGGAGGGGGACATATTGGTTTTGGTGCGGATCCTGTCGGCGTTGGCGTTGGTGTTGCCTCTTGTCTGCACTCTATCTCCTGAATGGATGGATGGATTTTGATTAAACTTACACAGATACACCATTGGGAGGGGGAAAAGTACTGATTAGATTTTGGTGACCTTGACCTAATTTTCAAGGTCACAGGGCTGAAACCATTGTCAAATTTTAGACCAAAAAAGCTTGTCTGCACTCTAACTCCTGAACCAATGGAAGGATTTGGTTCATACTTGATACATTGTATCAGTGGGATGGTCTTAAGAACTGATTAGCTTTTGGTGACCTTGACCTAATTTTCAAGGTCACAACGGGAGTTAGACTTTTAAAAATTGGCTTGTCTGCACTCTTTCTCCTGAACCAGTGGATGAATTTTGATCAAACTTGGTACATTATATCAGTGGGCTGGTCTTAAGAACTGATTAGATAATGGTGACCTTGACCTAATTTTCAAGGTCATCATGGGACTTTGACTGTTGAAAATTGCCTTGTCTGCACTCTATCTCCTGAACCAGTGGATGGATTTGGTTAAAAAAATAATGAGTGTGGTGGGGGGACATCTGTTTTCTTAGAAAACAATTCTAGTTAATCATGTATTTTCGTATTGGCCCAGGTACAGGTCCAAGGTCTGCTGCATTGGCCCCGAGGCCGAAGGCCGAGGGTCAATGCAGCTGACCGAGGACCAGTAACTGGGTCAATGCAAAATTACAATTTTATTAATTGACACAATTAAAAAAACATTAGTATTGATTTTTAGCTCACCTGTCACGTAGTCATCACTTTTCGTCCGTCGTCATTGCGTGCGTGCGTGTGTGCGTAAACTTTTTCTTCAAACGACATTTCCTCTTAAACCACTGATTTTGACCAAACTTCACAGGAATGATCCTTAGGTGGTCCCCTTTCAAAGTTGTTCAAATGGTTCGATCCGTTGCACATCTGGGTCACAGGAGCCAAAAATAGATTTTTTTCACTGAAAACTAAAAAAATCTTTCTCTCTGAAACTGCAAGGCCCAGGTCTTCGATATTTGGTATGAAGCTTCATTTAGTGGACCCCTACCAAGATTGTTCAAATTATAGCCCTGGGGGCCAAAATGCCCACGCCCCGGGGGCCTTTGGTTTTACATACCGGTAGGCTTATATAGGGAAAATCATTAAAAAATCTTCTCTGAAACCACAAGGTCTTTAATATTTGTTGTGAAGCTTTACCTGGTCGACCTCTACTAAGATTGTTCAAATCATGGCCTTGGGGCCAAAATGCCCCCGCTGCGGGGGCCTTTGGTTTTACATAGGCTTATACAGGGCAAATCTTTAAAAATCTTCTCCTCTGAAACCGCAAGGCCCAGATCTTTGATATTTGGAATAAAGCTTCAGCTAGTGGACCTCTACCAAGATTGTTCAAATTATAGCCCTGAGGCCAAAAAATGCCCCTGCCTCGGGGCCCTTTGGTTTTACATAGACTTATATAGGGAAAATCTTTAAAAATCTTCTTCTCTGAAACCACAAGGCCCAGGTCTTTGATATTTGGTATGAAGCTTCACCTAGTGGACCTCTACTAAGATTGTTAAAATTATAGCCCTGGGGGCAAAAGTGCCCCTGCCCAGGGGGCCTTTGGTTTTACCTTAGCTTATGTAGGGGAAATCTTTAAAACTTTTCTTCTCTGAAACCGCAAGGCCCAGGTCTTTGATATTTGGTATTAAGCTTCATCTAGTGGACCATTACCAAGTTTGTTCAAGTTATAGCCCTTGGTCCTAGAATGTACTAGAGACACTAATTCTCAGGTGAGTGATTCAGGGCCCTCTGGGCCCTCTTGTTTTTACCTCACTTGACCTCAGTTAATATTGGTTGACCTGGTGTTAATACGGATGACCTCCGATCAATACAGGATAGTCAATTAATAATGTATGATACTCCTGGTACAGGATAGTCAATTAATAACGTATGATACTCCTGGTCTGTTTAGCTGCTCTCTGAAAGGAAGATTATTAGGGCCCCGCACTGAAAGTGTGGGTGCCCTATAGTAATCACTCTGTCTGTCCGTCTGTCTGTCTGTCTGTCCGTCTGTCCATCTACAAATTTCTGATAGCGCTGCCGGGGCCCTAGTCAGTTTCACTGACAGCTCTAGTTTTGCCGCTGCCATTCAAAGAAAGAGCATATAGTTTTAGCCCTGTACGTCCGTCTGTGCTGGTGTCTGAGATGGAGTTTGCAATTTGCATTCGTTTTCTTCCTTGTGCTACCAGGTATGGGCATTGGACACATACATTTCTAGTTTTATTTCATTTCACAGAGATTACCATGAGGTTAAGACAGAGATAGCAGCATGTATTGGTGTTCTTGGAAGTCTGATTGGAGCAGATGCTCAGAGGTAAGTGTCATTTCATCATAACAGGTGTGAATACGATTAGCTTTTACCCATAAAATGCCGGTCACGTCAATTGTCGTCTGCTTTGTCGTCTGCTGGTTATTTAAAACTCATTTTTGCAAACAGTGTGAACCCAGATCAGACTACTCCTGTAGGAGCAGTTTGATCTGGGTTCACCCTGTTTGCAAAAATATTTTTAAAAAGTTTTCAAGAAGATTCAGCAGACGACATAAGCATATGTCATTTTCAGATGTAGATTTTATCAGCATTTTAAGGGTTAAGATTTAGAATTTCCCAGTCCAGTTGTTGAAAACCAACAATGTTGTACGTTAACATTAGGGCTGGCTAATCGGAGCTGAAAAGATAATCGATTATCAGTCCTGTCATTGTGATTGATAATCGATTAGTAATCGCTGAAGTTTTTGTCATAATTTTACCTGTCTGGCTTTCTGTCTGAGCATGACTCTTACCATATGTTGCACTTTATCATATATATATTTGAACAGACAGGCCTGAGCAAACAGTGTAGACCCAGATGAGACGCCCCATTTTGCGGCGTCTCATCAGGGTCTGCACTGTTTGCCACTCATCCAGCTATTTTAGGCATAACTTTGGGTAGTAAATTGTACCTATCAAGTAATCGATTAAAAGCAAATCAGAAATGATAATCATTTTTGTTGAACTTATCGATCGATTATACGATTAATCGTGTCACCCTTAGTTAACATCTTGTCCGGCGTTTTTCTTGTTTCCAGGTATTAGATATTATACTTGCTAAAACAGTAAACAGTTTGAACACTAATGAGCTCATTATAGTACCAGAAACACCAAACCGGTTGCTGGCAAACAGTGCAGGATCTGATAAGTAAGGTTGCCACGATTAATCGTATAATCAATTAATCAATCGATAAATTCCACAAAAAAGATTATCATTTCTGATTTGCTTTTAATCGATTACTTGATAGGTACAATATTCTTCCCAAAGTTATGCCTAAAATAGCTGGATGAGTGGCAAACAGTGCAGACCCTGATGAGACGCCGCATTATGCGGCGTCTCATCTGGGTCTACACTGTTTGCTCAGGCCTGTCTGTTCAAATATACATATGGTAAAGTGCAACATATGGTAAGAGTCATGCTCAGACAGAAAGCCAGACAGGTAAAGTAATGACAAAAATCTTAGCGATTACTAATCGATTATCGATCGCAATGACAGGACTGATAATCGATTATCTTTTCAGCTCCGATTAGCCAGCCCTACTGAAAAGACCATCACAGCCAACAATTTGCAAAAAAAAATCATTTATTTTCCAAATACATTTTTGATCGAACACAACCTATCCTCCCTAAATTTTGAAATGGTTATATAATTTTTGAAGTGCCTATATAAGTAGGAAGTTTCCATTCGGTACAAAATGGATTAAGCCAACAATCCTTTAAACAACTACACCCAGATAAGGACTAACAAGGATAAGTTCAGGACTTCTATTTCTGATTTCTCTGCTGAGTCAATTCTTAGTACGGCCCCCTCCCATCGGGGCTTGAAGAAATATATGGGCTTCATGATGCATCCACTCAGAGCTAAATCCGACCCGCACACGATTACTGGTAAACTGCTTAGAAGATCTAAGCCTGCCCAGGCAAAGCGGTGAGAGTCGGACCATCCATGCTTATAAACCCTATTGGTTTCATTGGGCAGCAGGGCTTGAGATGTCATTTCATCTCAACGTCGGGTAAAAGTCCCACAAAATTGGAAGCAATGTCTCCAAAATGATTTTTACAGTGTTGACCGGGACGTTAAACCTCAAATCAAACAAACAAACAAAATACTTCTTAGTACTGTAGTACCAAAATGTCCATGTATATGTGTGTGTAGCCAGCTTTGAGGAATACATTGCAGTTGCACTCAATAGATTTTAATAGATACTTCACAATACTTTTTATGCATTATATGGATTTTAAACTGATACATTTCTTTCACTTTAAAAATAAGAGGAACAGTTAAAATGAAGACTGTTATATAGTGTTACCATAGGGATTCTATGTATTGGGACAGATAGGCCTAAGCAAACATTGCAGACCTAGATCAGACTGCTCCTTAAGGAGCAGTCTGATCAGGGTCTACACTGCCATTCTGTCTGCACTTTTTGGACCCCTTGCTGGATCATGAAACAAATTTGTTAAAAATTGTAGGAAAATTGCAACAAATCCTCAAGGTGACCAAATTTTTAAGATTTTTAATGTATCTCTGTTTACTTTCTTTTTCAGATATTTCCAGTGGTTGTTTAGTCAGATCAATGGTGTGATAGAGGATGATGTCAGATCTTTGTTTCTTCTTGCTCTACAGGAGGTAGGATGGTTATTCTAGAGGTCAAGATAAAGTTTGGAAGTTGCCCATTGGGGCTTGAAGAAATAAATGGGCTGCATGATGCTTCCACGCAGAGCTGAATCCGGCCCGCACATTGGTACTGGTAAACCGCTTAGAGGATCTAAGCCTGTCCAGGAACCGCGGTGCGAGGCGGACCGTCCATGCTAATAAACCCTATTGGTTTCATTGGGCGACAGGGCTTGAGATGTCATTTCATCTCAATGTCGGGTAAAAGTCCCACAAAATTGGAAGCAACGTCTTCAAAATGACCTTTACAGTGTTGACGGGGATGTTAAACCTCAAATCAAAGAAACAAACAAAGTTTGGAAGTTACAGTTTTGATAACTGAGCTAGGGAAAGGGCGGCTGGGCCCCCATGGCATGGTGGTTAAGTGTGCTGTCTCTTAACCCTTTTTGAACCAAATAGAATCTTCCTTCTTATATGTACAGCAGGAGTCCATTTCAAAATTTAGGGGTGTCAGGTTGTGTTTTCTTCAAAATTTATATGGAAAGTGTCTGAACTTTTCGCAGATAGTGTAGCCCCTGATCAGACACTGCACTGTTTGCCAAGTACCCCTTTAGGGGTTTCCAGTATAAACTGGGTTTAACATGCAGCCTATTAACACTGAAAGTTCAGTCCTAATTCAGCTCACATGAGACATCCTACCATAAGGGTACTTAGGTTTTTGCCCACCTGATATGGTTGTCTACATGTGAAATAAGTTGAAATGGCCATAAATATAAATTTAAAAATAAACTCATCTAGAGGTTTATTGAATCTTATGTAAAGGAAACTAAAAAGAATAAACAAGACACAGTAGTTTGTGTTATTTACAAGTTCATTAAAACATGTTATAGTGGCCACCTCTATTAAGCAAGCGACCTGTCTTAAGCAACTATACATTTGATTCCCTAAATGGCAAAATGTATTAAAATTCACCTGTACTAAGCAAGCACCTGTCATAAGCATGCTTATTTTGGTTATCCCTTAGGTGCTTGCTTACTACAGGTTGGTCTGTAATCATGCTTACATGTTTAATGCATTGCATACAAAAAAGATCTCCCACCTTATATAGCAGGAGTCTGCTTAAAAAAATTATGGGTGTCTGCCTTAGTTATTTTCAGCAATTGATTTAGAAAATTGCCATCAAACTTCTTGCAGTGAAAGCCCTTATCATATGCCACATTTGGTGGCGTTTGACTGGCTGGTCTTGGCCTACACTCTCTGACAGTGTTCAATTTTGTGGTGTCCTATATAAAATGGGTTAATTTATTAAATAAGGTTTAAAACTCCATTTGATATCAAAATATTATTGTAAAATATTTAAAGCTACCTTGATGTTCCTGAAAAATGAGAATTTTATTTTCAATTTTCAGACATTGAGATGTGATGAAAAAAGAAAAGTCACTGCAGATTTTACCAGAGTAAGTATGGAAACAATTATTGTTTACTTAACCTTTGATATGCTTTTTCCAGGGCCCAGTTGTTCAGAATATTGTTAGCTTAACAAATTTGTTACTGGTCAAAATGGTACTTTACCTGCAAGTACAATATCTAATACTTGTATTTTCGCTGAAAAATGTGAGTAGCTTTTGCATTTGATAAAACTACACACATTTTTACGACATAACATTAAAGTACTATATCCCACATTCAATGACTGCTATCAACATTACAAAAAACGATCCTCCATTGCCTAGCTGGTAAGAGTGCTGACTCTTAATCATTAATCTCACCGTTGTGGTTTGAGCCTGGCTCGGTTTGCAAGTGAGATGCCAAGTTCTGCAACGGAAGGTCAGATGGTTTTTTTCTCCAAGTACTCTGGTTTTTGCCCACCTCTGATTAACAATCAGCTCGATATGAGTGAAAAAATCTTGAAAGGGACGTAAAATCAAAACCAAAAAAAAAAAAGATTACCACGTAACAAACAGCTTTTGTCTACTTCAATATCTCAGTTTGATGTGCATCTGACTGGTGATCTGGTGGTCACAGGTTCAGTACCTGTCAAGTTGACAACATTCTTTTGTGGAGTTTTATTATGAAATATTTTCTATGGTTATTCTTCCCTTCCACTTAAGAAGCCCTCTTATCTGCATTTACACTGTTTGCAAAATGTAGTTACACATTCTGGTTCAGCAGGACAAGTGTTATTCTGCAAGAGAGATGTGATGAGCCAATTCTTGCAAGTACCTATAATATAGGTTTCTGAAGAGAAATAAAAATATTGCATGTTTAAATACCTTTGGGACCATGAAAATGTGTTTCAGATAGGGTTTTTTTTTGAAGTACTGAGGGTAAATCATAGTGCCAGGGCATAAGGCATATTTGGTCTTCTGAAAAAAATAGGAATTTTGTGTGTTCACATTAGAATTGCCTAATTGAGGCAATTCTAATGTGCACACACAACATACCATTCAAAATAAAATCAGAAAACCTCCCTAAATTGTCCTTAATGTATGGATATCTGGAGCTATGGAAAGAATCCTACAGAGATGGAATCGCGAGTTCAGTTTTGCCATGGCATCAAGAAAACACGCCTATATAATTTTGACCCCCTTGAACCCCACTTTTATATAGTAAAACTAGGGTTCACAGGGGTTAACATTATTATTCTTATTTCTGCTCTAAAATATATATTGTGGATACTCGTAAAAACAGCCTCAATAGCGGTTCTAACGAGTACCAGCAATCTTTATTTTGAGCAGAAATACTAAAATATCATAATTTTTCAGCTTAAAATGTCCGTTTTTGGCGGTAAAATTCACAATGTATTAGTATAGGCGGGTTTTCGCATTAATAGTAAAGTAGTCATCTATGCTGGAGTTACTGACATGCCGCGGCTTGGAGAAATAGATTGGGCTGCACGATGCTTCCACGCAGAGCTGATACCGACCGCATATGAGTACTGATAATCCACTCAAAACGTCTAAACCTGCCCAGGAAAATTGCTGCGAGTCAGCCCATCCATGCTTATAAACCCTATTGGTTTCATTGGGCAGCAGGGATTGAGATGTCATTTCATCTCAATGTCGGGTAAAAGTCCCACAAAATTGGAAGCAACGTCACTAAAATTACTTTAACAGTGTTGACGGGGACGTTAAACCTCAAATCAAACAAACAAACAAAGCTACTGACATGTCATTGTACTGTGTATTTTCAGATGATACTGAACAATCTACAGACCTTACTGGAGAACGCTGACACATCAGAGTTGCTGATATCTGTTGTTAATGTGATCTTACAGCTTACCAAGGTCTACCCACATGTCTTCTCGGAATATTTTAGGGTAAATATCCATGACATTTCTTGTAATTATAGCTCTCACAGTTAAAATGTTTCTTCTTTTGTAGACTGATTTCCTTCTACAAAAAGGATTTGGATGTGCATATTCCTTAGAGGCTTTTGAGTTGGTTTAGTATGCACATTTTAACCCTTATCTTGCTGTTCACGACAACCCCTATCTTTGCAAACAGTGTAGATTCAGATCAGATGGCTTCTGAAGCCATCTGATCAGGATCTACACTGTTTGGCATTTAGTTTATGAATTTGTAGTAATAAATTACATCAAGTAATTGGATTGGTTGATAGACAGAAATGGGTGTGGTTTAAATGAATATTCAGCAAGAGAAGGGTTAATAAGCTGGTGATTTCAGAAGAGTAATTACTCCTAAAGGGGTACCTTTGCAAACAGTGCAGGCCCAGATCAGATACCGCAGAACAAGTCTGATCAGGGCCTGCACTATTTGCTAAAAAAAATTCTGTCAAAAATAGAATAAAAACCAAAAAATAGGCCTGACACCCCTTATATGACAAATGGACTTGTCCAAAATATAGCAATGGAAGAGTTCACTAGTATATAATGGGTTAATATTGATTGGTGTCATCGTAAGAGCAATTGGTGATTCATGTTATGTCTAAACAACTGGATGAGTGGCAAATAGTGTGGAAACTGATGAGACGCTGCTGTCTGTGGCATCTCATGTTGGTTTGCACTGTTTGCTTAGGTCTGGCTTTCTCTCCAAATACTTACCTACTTACTTATACGGTAAATATGGTATGTGTGTATTCCTGAAATTAACTACCAGTAAGCTATGATGCTGTTTTTTTTTGCAGGACACTGTTGACATCTTAGTTGGCTGGCACATTGACTCTACACAGAAGGACAGTCTGATAGAGTTCACATCTCAGGCATTGATCACATTCCAACAATTCTGGGTGGCAGACCTCTACTTTACCCAAGACCTTCTTGGACAGTTTCTGGAGGACATGGAGGCTTATGCTGAGGTAGGCATTATGATACATAGCTCTAGATAAGAATGCATATTTTGGATAATTTTGGGATAATTTTTGTTCATTTTTTTCATTGAAACATGTTGTGGGGTTTTGTTAGAATTGCCTAATTGAGGCAATTCAAACAAGTACCCCCAATATATGATTCTAACAGGATGCTAGCTAACACAGTCAGGAGAGGGATAGGTCTTTTGGGTAAAGAAAGATTAATAAAGCTTTAAAAATGGTCAGGGAATTGAGAACTTAAAGATAACACCGTCACTCTGGTTTGATAAAAAAAATCCAGAAAATGCTTCAAAATTCTTTAAAATATTAATTTACACAATGTTTCTGCCTTCAGTGGCAACCCAGAAAACTGTTAAAAATAAAGGAAGAAAAAATCAACATTTATTTTATTATACCCCCGGCGTATGCCATGGGGGTATATAGTTTTTGTCTTTTCCGTCTGTCTGTCTGTAAACAATTATTTTGTGTCAAAGATATCTCAGGAACTGCTTCACATAGAAACTTGAAATTTTGCACACATGATCAGTATGACTACTTGTATTGTGGGAAAGAAAATAAGGGCCAAGGGGTAAGGCCTTTTAGAGTTATTTCTCTTTGTAGTTCGGCACTGGCCGGGGGTATACGTGCCCCACTGGGCACTTTTGTCTAGTTTTTACATGTTTCATGGCTAACAACACAAGCTATTTACTTGGGCCACAAGTTCTAACAATAATAATTATGGCCCTTTCCAACAGTATATATACTAGTCATCATTCTCGCCTAACATTTCCTCTCAGGGCTCTCCTAGTTTATAGTTTTGCCAATTTGATAGAGTGAGTGAGTGTGTTTTACCCCTCATCAACAGCTAAGGTCATACGGAGACGGGACCTCAGTTTAAAGACTCATCCAAAAGGTGTGACCTCAGTTTAAAAACTCATCTGAAGTCTGGAGAAGCCTGGAATTGAACACATGACCCCAGGTTTACAAAGCAAGTAGTTTTATTAGTTTAACCATGGTTAAACTAATAAAACTACTTGCTTTGTAATCCTGGGGTCATGTGTTCAATTCCAGGCTTCTCCAGACTTTCAAACCTGGGGTCATGTGTTCAATTCCAGGCTTCTCCAGACTTTCAGATGAGTTTTTAAACTGAGGTCACACCTCCAAATCAAGTTGCTGGTGGGACATAAAACTAAAATAACACCTCCCTGCTGCATCAACTTCAAAGCAACATTGCATACACAAGTTACAGCTTTTTTTAAAGTAACGGCAAAGGTATGGCTACATGGATGCATGTTGACCCAACCCTTCTTTATAGGCAGTTTAGACTGTTGTCTGACTGGGTGTTAAGGCTGACACTAAATCGTATAATCGATTAATCGATCGATAAATTCCACAAAAATGATTATCATTTCTGATTTGCTTTTAATCGATTACTTGATTGGTACAATTTACTAGCCAAAGCTATGCCTAAAATAGCTGTATGAGTGGCAAACAGTGCAGACCCTGATGAGACGCCGCAGAATGCAGTGTCTCATCTGGGTCTACTATGTTTGCTCAAGCCTGTCTGTTCAAATATACATATGGTAAAGTGGAACATATGGTTAGAATCATGCTCAGACAGAAAGCCAGACAGGTAAAATTATGACAAAAAACTTAGAGATTACTAATCGATTATTGATCGCAATGACAGGACTGATAATCGATTATCCTTTCAGCTCCGATTAGCCAGCCCTAGTGGGTGTGCAGGCTCATTAGATTACTTCTGTCCAAGAAAATATTCCACTCTCCATGACACATATGAATCAAATAACTGACAGCACTGGTAGGTGGATTGTCTCTAAGGTAAGGCTGGGAAAATGGTCCTGAACAGCGACTCAAGTCTAATTCATTTAAACCTTAAATTCCTGTATTTTAACAAAACAGTGTAGAACCTGATCAGATGCCACAGTAAGTTTGATTTGGGTCTTCACTTTTTGCCATTATCCCAGCCCATGAGTCCAGTACCACGTTTTAACCTTTAATTCTTTACATAGCTTGTTTTAGTACAGCCATTAAATGGATTTTGTACAAACAGAATGTTTGCATAGTTTTACTTTACAGGTCATGTTGGCATAGTTGGGAAGCTTATAGATTACTTAGTAACTTTGAGGCAGTTGATAAAATGTCAATCAAAAAGGGCATTCCCACAGGAACGGATAAGGTGGGTATTTAATGGTTTTCCTTACTTCTCCAGATAAACCTATGATGTGGGTATTTATTAGAACCGCCTCAATGCCTAATTGAGGCAGTTCTAAATGAATACCCACAACATAGGTTTTCATCGAGAATTGTCAAAAACTATATTTGAATTATCAAAAAATACCCACCTTACCTTGTTCCTGTGATTCCTTAAGCTAGGAAGGATACCTAATTTATAGTCCGAGTCAGTAGTCATTCTAATGTTATCATTTCAGGATCTGGGTGTTAACGGTGGTGGGGAGAGCAAGGCAGACACCCCTGATGAAGTTGTTAAAATTTCTGCTCTCCTCAAAGTGTTCTCAACAGTGATCAGAAGTCTAGGCGATGACTTCATGCCCAGCAAATCCAGGATGTTTACCGTAGAATACATGGTTGAGGTAAGTTGCATAAGCAGATCATTTTAACCCTTATCATGCTGAATATCTCAATATGCTACATTCCTCCCTGATTATACCCCCGGCATACGAAGTATACTATGGGGGTATATAGTTTTCGTCCGTCCTCCTGTCCGTCTTTGTGGCACTAACGAAACAACATTTAGGGGGCAAAAAATTTGGACATTTTGACACTTAAGTATATATTCGTGAGTCCAAATGGACTTTATTCCGTTATTTTGGTACTTAAGTGGCAAAAAATTCGCTCTTAGGTGGCTTGCCGCTTAAGAGAATTTGCCGCTTAAGTAGTCAATATGCCGACGCCTAGCCACTTACGTATCCATTCGTAGAGATGTCTGTCTGTCCGTCCCTCCGTCTGTCTGTCCGTTAACATTTTGGTTAAAGTTTTGCGTCAAAGTTTCTAGGAGATTGTATCTTCTGAACCTTTCGATAGATTTAGTTGATACTTACACTGAAGTTACATACTGGTCTAAAGATTTCATTGATGCATGTCCCACCCCCACAGTGACCTTGAAGGTCACAGACTTAGAAATTTTACATTTGGTTAAAGTTTTGCATCAAATTTTCTGAGAGATTGTATCTTCTGAACCCTTTGATAGATTTAGTTGATACTTACACTGAAGTTACATACTGGTCTTAAGATTTCATTGATGCATGTCCCATGCCCCAGTGACCTTGAGGTCAAGGACATAGACTTTGAAATTTTACACTTGGTTAAAGTTTTATGACAAAGTTTATAGATGCCTATTATGTTCTAAACTCTATGACAAATTTAGTTGATACTTGCATCAATGTACCAGTCCCAACATTTTGTGATGTATGTCCCTTCCCCCATCCACGGCGACCTTGACTTCAAGGTCATGGACTTAGAAATTTTACATTTGGTTAAAGTTTTATGACAAAGTTTATAGATACCTGTATGTTCTAAACTCTAAGACAAATTCAATTCATACTTGCATCGATGTTGCATACCAGTCCAAAGATTTCATTGATGCATAACCCACCCTGCTACTTCAGTAACATTGATACCCCCACTCCTTCAGTAACTTTGATGCCCTCACTCCCTAGGTCGATTTAGAAATTTTATGTTTAGTTTAGCTTTTACAAGCACATTTATAGATTCTTAAAGCTTCTTGACATCTTCATTCATATTACATACAAGCTTGAACTTAATATCAGAGTATGGCCCTGGCTGGGGTATACATGACCCACTGGTCACTTTCTCTAGTTTTTCAGCCATTTGTGATGCATGATTTCAATTTTTACCATGGATTTAGAAGCAGATGAAAAACAGTATAGATCCGGATCAGCTGGCTTCATCCCAATCTGGATGTATACAGAGGACCCTCATTATAATGACAGTATTTGTTCCCTATTATTGTGCCGTTATAAACAATTTGCGGTTATAAAGAATCCCAGTTAGTCGTATGATAGGTATTAAAAGACCTTTTCCCCATTATTACTCCAAGAAACAAATGTTATAGACATCTGTTAGAATCGCCTTGGTGAGGCGATTCTAATAAATTTCTATAACATTTGTTTCTTGGAGTATTTAATTACAAGACCCTTTCAAGACTGTGGACTCAATTTGTGCATTTCTAGAATGAGGAGCCGAGGCTAAGCCTTTAGCAGCTAAGTAGTGATTCCATTAAAATTGCCATTACAACAAGTTTAGCCATTATAACGAATGTCGGTTTTAAAATGGGTTGACTGTACTGTTTTCAAAAGATATACAGCTGAGCCTGTCATAGTGACCACCTCTATTAAGCAAGCAACCTGTCTTAAGCAAGCAGGCATTCAGTTCACGAAGAAGGAAAATCCATTAAAATGCACCTGCTTTAAGCAAGCACCTGTCTTAGGCAAGCACTTTTTAAATATCCCATAGGTGCTTGCTTGATACAGGTTGGGTTGTATATATATCCAGGTTCAGCATGGTGAGAGTTAAAAGCTGGAGAGGTAGTTGTATCAAGCAATTAAGAAAGTTCATCATGGAATTATGCGAAGTTGTTTTAGAAGGCCTGTGAAATAGAAGTGAAGGCAATGATCAGGATTCGTTTCAATTAACCCACAGCTCCCATCAGAGACACCAAATAAAACCCACATAATCTACACAGAGCTGAAACTGACCAAACTTGAGTACTGGTAAACCACTCAGAATGCTTATCTGCCCAGAAAAAGTGGTGCGAGTCAGACTGCTTCTTAAACCCTAGGGGTTTCTTTGGGCGGTAGGGCTTGAGATGTCATTTCATTTCAAAGTTGGGTCAAAATTGGAAGCAACGTCTCCAAAATGACCTTAATAGTATTGATGGGTTTCTGGCGAAGGAATCTGGACTGTACTGGTTAACCGCTTACATATAAGCCTGCCCAGGAAAAATGTGGATAGTTAAACTGACCAGCTCAAAAATGACCTAAAATAGGGTTGACTGGGCGGTTAAACTCCAATACAAAAAAGTATTGTTGGGGATGCAAAACCTCAACACAAACAGACAAAAGAATCCCAGTTTAACCCTTATCTTGCTGTTCACGACAACCCCTATCTTTGGAAACAGTGTAGATCCAGATCAGATGGCTTCTGAAGAAGCCATCTGATCAGGATCTACGCTGTTTGGCATTCGTTTTATGAATTTGTAGCAATAAACTAGATCAAGTAATTTGATTGGTTGATAGACAGAAATGGGTGTGGCTTAAATGAATATTCAGCAAGAGAAGGGTTAAAGAAAAGCTGAAATACTGAGCTTAGCATTCTCCATTCGAAAGGTAACAGAAAATACTTTCCAGGGGCCAGTTGTTCAAAGCATCGTTAGCTTAACGAGCTCGTTAGCGGTCATATTGTTAACTGTTCTAGCAAGTTTAATATTAAAAATTTTGGTATTTTTGCTGAAAAAAAGTGAGCAGCTTTTGCGGATGCAAAAGCTGCTCACATTTTTTCAGCAAAAATATTAGCATATTTGCCATAATAAATGATCAAAATTTTAACGATACGTTAACTAACGACATCGTTAGTTTTGAACAACTGGCTCCAGGTGCTTTTCAAGAAAGGCAAGAGGCGGAGACTATTGAGTCCAGCCTTTAATATGCCAAGCCCTGTAAGCAGGAGACAGGAAATTTCAGCTGTTTGCTTAGACCTGTTTGTCTGAATACATACAGTAAATATGGTGCTGTCCTTCTTCTGTGGGACACTTACTTACAAATTCATGCCGGCCTAGGTAGCTCATTCAGATGTGCGTCTGACTGGTGATCAGGAGGTCGCAGGTTCGATACTCGCCGGGGTTGGCAACATTCTTTCGTGGCGATTGATCATGAAATCTTTTCTACAGTCATTCTCACTCTTCCACTGATTCAAGAAGGGTAGTTGTAAATCTAGTGAAAGAATGTGCAATTTACTGGTTAACCACTTACGTATAAGCCTGTCCAGGAAAAGTGTGGATAGGTAAACTGACCGGCTAAAAATGACCTAAAATAGTGTTGACTGGGCCTTTAAACTCCATTATAAACAAACGAAACATACAGGTTCAATAGCAGTTTACTAGCTCACCATGTATTAAATGGTCTGCTGATGCTGCTCTAAGCCAAACCATAACCTGTGGCTGATGAGAACAGCATATGAATAGAAACAGGCTTCAGAACAAATTCATTTGTCCAGTGCATAACCCTTGAAGTAGTCATCATCAGGCAAGAGATTGAATAAAACTCATCTTCAGTTTTCAATCTGGTGTGTTCCAGATAACCTGAGGGTCAAAATTTGATGGCTCGAACACTGATGTACAATGGCTGTTTTGAACTTATTTTCGAGTCCCCAAAAACTTTAATAACTAAAGATATTGATATTTTTTTGTGATAAGTTTCTTAATTAATCAAGAAAATATGTGTTGTGTGAACATATTACAATTCTCTCAATTCTAATGAATATACACAACATAATGTTATTTTAAAGAAAATCGAAAATATATCCCCACTGTGCCCACCTGGTTACCAGGCACACTGATTAAATCCCAGTGATTCGAACTACCCTTGTCTCCAACATATTTTCATGGTGCCAAAGGTGTTTGAGACATTGAAGTCGGCTGAACAGAGGACCCTCGCTATAACTGCAGTATTTGTTCTCTTACAATCTGCTGCTATAGCCAATTTGCCGCTATAAAGAATCCCAATAAGTAGTAGTATAATAGGTAATAATATAAGAATCTTATATGGGTGTGAGGGGTGGATTGAAAAATCCGTCCCGAGGAACACTGTCCGGCATCAGGAGGCTTGTCGAGTGATGCCGGACAGTGATCCCGAGGGACGGATTTTTCTATCCACCCCTCACACCCATATTGGATGCTTTTTTCTTGCATACCTTCCATTTCTATTGCAAATTTTTAATGCTGCTGTCACTTCGGTTACCGACATCCGCCATTTTGTGATGACACAACAGGAATGTTTAGTGACGTAACGCATGACGACGCCGCGCATTAGGTTGTAATCAACCAGTGCATTTATCAAACACGTGATTATATTCGATTTGGGGTCGGAACACCAGGGAGAGAACATAAATTTCTATCCCAGGGTAAAATCACGGATTTCCTTGTCTGGTGTGCAAGAAAGGACTTTTCCCATTAATTACTCCCCAAGAAACAAATGCTGTGGACTTTTGTTAGAATCGAATCGCCTCGCTTCTAACAAATATCCACATTTGTTTCTTGGAGTAATAAAAATTACAACATTCTTGAATACCTTCATTAATGCATCTCATCTTGAGCTAAGGATTCGTTCCATTGAAAATGCCGTTAAAACAAGTTTTGTCCTTCTATCAAATGTCGGTATAAAGAGGGTTGATTGTATTTGTCTTTCCTTTTTCTTACAGATATTTGAGAAGACTGTGAAAAGTGTGGGAAGCTCAGTGAAATGTCATTTTTCAGAACACATGATGTTTACAGGTAAGACAACTCCAGTACTGTGATTAACCCATTTTGTACCGGAAACCCCTAAAGGGGTAATTGGCAAACTGTGTAGGCCCAGCTGCGTCTGAGCAGGGCCTACACTGTTTGCAAAAAGTTCAGAGAATTTTGAAATAAACTTTGAAGAAAAAACTACCTGACACCCCTAAATTTTGAAATGAACCCATGCTATATATAAGAAGGAAGATTTCATTTGGTACAAAAATGGTTAAGAATAGTTTTAGATATGACAAAGAATTAGAGGAGGGTCCCAAAAATGTATGTAATTTTCTGCTACTTGCCTGTAAGTCAGCAGAGGGGAATAGTGAAGTAAGTACTGGGAAATAGGTTTTGCTTTTTCTCTGTAAATGTATCTTATATATATAAAGATGATGTGTATATTTCAGCAAATGAGTGTATCTATTTGATGTTGAACCTGATGAAGTCTGACGTGACAGCCTGCCAAGAATCCTTGCTGAGCTACCTGGATGCCCAGCTGTTTATTGAACATGTTGTCTCTTACAAGTTTATCATGTCAGTCTTGAAACTGGTGAAAAAGGTAAGTCCTATGGAAACAATTGTAGATTTAGCTAGTTACAAATGGTCGGGTTCATCAAATGTTTGAACAGAAATTATGTATTTCATCAAGACTTACAAATATTGAAAGGGGGAAGCAGATTTTTGTATTAAGACGGCTTGCTTCTTGTGATATATTAACCCATTTAGTACCAGAAACCCCCAAACCGGTACCCTGGCAAACAGTGCAGGCCCAGATCAGACGCCGCAGAATGCGGCGTCTGATCAGGGCCTCCACTGTTTGCTGAAAGTTTGGTCATTTTCAAAAAAAAAATTTCATGAAAACACAACCTGACACCCCTAAAGTTTGAAATGGCTATATATAAGGATGAAGATTCCATTTGGTACAAAAAGGGTTATAAGTGATAATGCAAGATTAACTGAGTTAATAGGGTTTGGGAGTAAAGTTTTAGGGTTGGGGATTGGCATGGTCGGTGAGTATATGTGATTCTGGCCACTTCCACTATTGTCTTTTTGTAAGAGACTACCTTTAAGACTGTTCAAAAAGTGGTCTTAAAGACACCTTTTAAAGTCCCAAAGCTGGTCTGAATGAAAGAAGCTTACTGTATTCTATATGATGATTCCAGACAAAATTAAGCAAAAAAATGTAAATAAATATGCTAGTCAAAAAAAAAAAAAAATTCACTGGGTGTAGAAAAAACTGAAGCCTTTAAAGTAATCTTTAAAAAGAAGAATTTGTCTTAATTTTAGCAGGTCTTAATAGCAGAATTTCATTGTATTGCTAGTTCTAAGGACAAACTACACCTACGCTAGAGGAGTAGAGAGAATATTAAGTAAAGTATTCATTCCTTCTGGGTTTCCCTATCAGTCTGTATGTTTTATAGGTGATAGAGTTGTTTGGTACCCAGCTTCCAGTTTCAACTCTAGGCCATATATTGGCACCAGACTCCCTGCTAAACTTCAGCAAGTTGTCCCACTCAGATGAGGTGAGTTTTATTGTGGTTTATTTTCTATTGTTTTCTTGTTCTCAAGTTCGCGAAAGTTCAAGAAAAGTTATCTCACCAAAACTGATTTTTTTAAGTAAAAATGATTGACTGCTGCATGAAATTCCTACAGGCCTCTGCGGCCTAGTGGATAAGAGCGGTGGCACTTAATCATAAGGTCTCTTATCGCTGTGGTTCAAGCCTGGCTCAGGTCACATGTGAAAACACCAAGTTCTGCAACGGAAGGTCAGGTGGTTTTTCTCTGAGTACTCCGGTTTTCGTCCACCTGATTAATGATAGGCTCAATATGAGTGAAATAATCTTGAAAGGGCTGTAAAACCAAAACCAAAAAAAGAAAATACTCTCTCTTTGAAATGCCTTAGATACACAAAAGCCACAAGAATAAGGATTTGCCAAATTTTTACTTTGGAGATAGATAATGAAATATTTTCTGTGGTCATTCTCTCCTATCTGCAGAAGAAGGGTAGTTGCCAGTTTCTTATGAAAGAATGTGCACTGTACTGGTTAACACTAAAAATGGTTGGCTAGACTGACCTAAATAGTGTTGACCAGGCTGTTAAGCTCCAAACCAACCATATATCCACTGGTTAGAGAATTTGCATGTGGATTTTCTTATGGTATGACTTATAGTGGATGCAAACATATTTTCAGGGTAAGATTTGGAGGCCTGTTTTGACAATATCTTAACATGTGTTATTTCAGGTCCTGAAAGAGTTGATGTCTGTTTACCATGGGATAATGGGGATAAAGAACGTTCCTCTTATAGAAGAGGCATACAGGTGAGAAATTGTGAGAGGTTTGAAGTTTTCAGGCCTCCTAGCAAAACCTATAAAACCTATAATAACCTTTAATTTTGTACCAAACCTATAAAACCTTTATTTTGTTCATAAAACCTATAAAAAGCCTGTATTTTCATGAAAAAACTTGTATTTTTCACTTTTTGAACCTTCTTGCGACCCAACCCTAACTTTTCTTCAAAATGCACCACTATTTTTTACTTTTTAGTCCCATAAAAAGTGATGAAAACTGACAAGAAATTGTAATTTTTTTCTTCGCTCGCTCGGACTTTGTAAAATTCAGATCAACTTTATCCGAGTAATTGTGGCACAAAAAAAATCATAAATATTTTTTCTTCAGTTTTAAATCTTTATGTAAGTTTGGATGCAGTCGAACTTCAATGGCTGGAACCCCTTTGGGACCATGAGCATTTGTTCAAGACAGTGGTAGTTCGAGCTACTGAGGGTTACTATTAGTGCAATTTCAGGAGCCATAATGGATATAATTGTGGGATATCTTTTTACCCCCCGACCGAATAGGTCCATCTGTCCGTACATACGCCAGATACATAATGGGGTTTATGTTCTGTATTTTTCATAATGAGGTATATTCCGTAAATTTCTAACCCCACAACACCAAACATGCTTGTTTGTGGGGTTGGTGGCTGTACCATGCTACATTATGGGGTTAAAGTCTCTACCTAGTTAACATTGGGAACCCCAGAATGTACGTCTCGTAAGAACATCTGTCTGTACGTCCATCCGTAGACGCAACCTCGTGATGGCCATATCTCCTATACTCTTTGAGATTCATTGATGGTTCTTGGCACAATTGTTCACAAGGCTGAGTCGGCGTGTCGTGTGCAAGAACCAGAACTCTTGATGCCATACCTTTTTAGGTATCTCCCCTTTTAATAAAATAGAATGACTACTTTGTGATGGCCATAACTCCAATACCCTTTGAGATATATTGATGGTACCTGGCACAGTTGTTCACAAGGCTGAGACAGCATGTCATGCACAAGAACCACAACTTGGCACAGTTGTATACAAGATTGAGACGGTGCTTCATGCTGTGGTGTCTGATCTGGGCCTGCACTGTTTGCCAACTACCCATTTTGGAGTTTCCTTTACCAAATGTGTTAAAGTTCTGACTATGAACTTTGTTGTTATAAGCCAGAATTTCTTTTTTCCAGATTTATATTAGGAGATATCCAGCAATGTTACAACACCCTGCTGGAGGCCTGCTGTGAGTATGAAGTAGTAGAGTTGGTGGGTAAGAATCCTTATGCTGATGTTCAGTACACAGTGGGAGAGGCTGTCATCATCTGTATCTTCAACCTCTGTGTCCTGGGGGAGATTGGTAACTCAAAGAGCAATGTCATTGCTGTAAGTATGTTTTGAGAATTTTTAGTATATGTAATGGTATCTACTGCCAACTGGTATTGGTGTCAATTTAAGGATAATCTACCACATACATGTACATCTCTGTAAGAAGCTTGTTAAAACCAACTGGCATGAAGTGCCATGATGTTTTCAAAATCAGTCATTTGATGATTTAATCTGAATGAAATACGAAAAAAAAAACTACAAGATTTCAGTTCCTCAGATATGAATGCATTAAGAATATTTCCTGAGGAGACTGCGAAAAAATGTGATCTTATGCTCTTTTCTCCTTAAAACACATGCAAATGCCATAAGGGGGGAATAAAAATAAAAACGAATAATATCCTATGGTTTTTCAGATGTGGGCTTTGTCTCCCAGTATATTTGACCTGTATTCCAAGTATCTGGACATAAACCAGCCTTCAGTCAGTGTTCAGTATCCAGCCGTACAATTTGCTATCCTGCAGTCGATGTACAGCCATTGTACCAGGTAAGCTTTATATGACCAATTGAAAAATAATATCTTCATGGCAGATACTGATGAGGTTTAACCTTGCTGAAATCCTATATATCCTGGTTTTGAAACGATGTAGACCCAGATCAGCTGGCTAGCTGATCAGGCGCTATACTGCTTTTATACACCTGTTTTGAAAAAACGGTCGTATTATGTTATGGGGTCGGCATCAGTCCGTAAACTTTTTCGTTTCCGGATAACTCCTCCTACAGTTTTCATCCGATAAACCTGAAACTTTGTAGATAGTAAGACAATGAGGTGGACATGTGCGTTAAGTTACAAGGTTAACCATACACCAAATATTAATAGAGTTATACCCCTTTGAAAATTGTGGTTAACATTATCGTTTCCGGATAACTCCTCCTACAGTTTCCATTCAATTAAACTGAAACTTTGTAGATAGTAAGACTGTGAGGTGGACATGTGCGTAAAGTTTCAAGGTTAACTATACACCAAATATTAATAGAGTTATGCCCCTTTGAAAATTGCGGTAAACATTTTCATTTCCGGATAACTCCTCCTACAATTTTCATCTGACCTACCTGAAACTTTGTAGATAGCAAGACTATGATGTGGAGATATGCGTAAAGTTTTAAGGTTAACCGTACACCAAATATTTATAGACTTATGCTCCTTTGATAATTTGGGTAAACATTATCATTTCCGTACAACTCCTCCTACAGTTTTCATCCAACTAACTGAAACTTTGTAAACAGTAAGACTACAAGGTGGAGATGTGCGTAAAGTTTTCAGGTTAATCATACACCAAATATTTATAGAGTTATGCCACTTTGAAAATTATTACAGTTTTCATCTGATCAACCTGAAACTTTGTAGAGAGCAAAACTATGATGTGGAGATATGCGCGAAGTTTCAAGTTTAACTGTACACAAAATATTTATAGACTTATGCCCCTTTGAAAATTTAGGTAAACATTGTCATTTCCGTATAACTCCTCCAACAGTTTTCATCTGATTAATCTGAAACTTTGTAGATAGTAAGACTGAGGTGGAGATGTGCTTAAAGTTTTGAGGTTAACCATACACCAAATATTAATAACATTATGACCCTTTGAAAATTTTGTTAAGAATTTTGTTTATGGATAACATCTGATCAACCTGAAAAATATGCTCATTTTGATAAAAATGGTCGCATTATGTTATGGAGTTGGCGTCGGTCAGAAACGCTTCTGTCCTCCTGTCCGTCCATCTGCACATAAGCATTTTCTTTTCGGGATAATGCCTCCCATCCAATCAACCTGAATCTTGGTAGATAGCAAGACTGTGATGTGAAGATGTGTGTAAAGTTTCGAGGTTAATTACTTCTGAATTAAGGTGGCGCAGATTTGGTCATGTATTCATTTTCCATTTATTACGGCTGAAACTTGAAAAATAGTTACACCATGATGTAGCAGTGAATACTATTTTCACCAAATATGAATTTGCCACGGGCTTATAATGCCCCGCTTGCAGAGCTCTTGTTGATTTTGCTTCTGAAGTCCGGAAGCAGTGAAGCATTTTGAAATATACAACATGGTGAGGTTAATACCTGAAAGTGAAGATTTTTTTTAGGCTTGATTTCTTTTCAATATGAATTGATACAGTAATGCATTTCCTGCTGATCACAGAACCACCTTCAGGAGCAGTCTGACTGATCTGGGTCTGCACTGTTCGCTTAGGCCTAAATGTCCCAATCCTTAGGATCATTAGGGTATTCATGGACTTCAGAATTAATAAAACATATATATGAAAAATATTTGCCATGTACCCTTGTCAAGTTCAGTATTTTATTTTTGCAGGCATGGTAACTTCATATCCACAAGCTCCTTGCTGACTCAGAACACAGCTCTGGAAGGATCGGTACTGGCCAGTGTTAACACAAAAAACAGTGGAAACTTTGCTAGAACTCTGGCATTGCTGGCTGACCTGCTCACACATAGCCATACATCATTTGATTCCAGGTAAATTATCTTAGATTACTCAGAAAATTAGTTGCTACTCTTGATTCTTTGTTCAGAGTTCCTTTATTTAACAGATCATTACTGTTGAAGAGTATGTATCCTTTTTGTTGTGCCTGGTTTAAGCATGGCATGATATAGGAGTTCGGTTTTCCACCCGTTCATGCCTCTGTTTGTCAATCACTCAAAATTTGGGTCAACTCTTGCGTCAACCCGAATGTTAGAGTCAGAACAGGTGCAATAATGCATATGGTGGAATATGAGAATCTAATATAGGTTTCTAACCCTCAGGATGACCCTCCGCATAGTAGCCGAGGTTCCACTCAACATGGTCATCTCGCCCATCTTTAACAGAAGCCAATTTTAGTTTGTTTGTTTGTTGTTTTTTTGCCCAACACCACCAAAATTTTTCATTTACTTTATCTAATGTTTTATTTTTCTTGCATTAGTAAGTACATAATTTCTATCCCAGCCTAAACCACGGATTTCCTTATCTTGTGTGCAAGAATTCTTGTTCTGGTAAAGCAATTCACAATAAATCCCACTTATCATGAAGGGTTTACTGTGTTGATGGGAAATGGTAAGAATAAGCTCCTGAGGAAATTTATGACTGTCAGGTAATGGAATTGAATTACACAAGAAAACCTGGGGCCAGTTGTTCAAAACTAACAACGTCGTTAGTTAACGTATCGTTAAAATTTTGATCATTAAATATGGCAAATATGCTGAAATTTTTGCTGAAAAAATATGAGCAGCTTTTGCGGATGCAAAAGCTGTTCACATTTTTTCAGCAAAAATACCAAAATTTACGATATTGTACTTGCTAGAAGAGTTAACAATATGCCCACTAACGAGCTCGTTAAGCTAACGATGCTTTGAACAACTGGCCCCTGGTGAATTGCTCTGTTGATAGATTTGGTCTAAACAATAACTCACTGTGATATTTTCCAGTGCTTTTGACGTTCATAATTTTCAAAAGTATGAATTATGAATAAGTCTGATAAATATAGCCTCTTGTGACTGTTTGTTATTCAAAGAAAATACAGTTGAATAGTACTGTAATGATCCTACGTATTGGGACAGATAGGCCTGAGCAAACAGTGCAGACCCAGATCAAACTGCTCCTGAAGGAGCAGTCAGATCTGGCTCTAAACTGTTAGCAATTCTGTCTGCACCTTTTGGACTCCGTTGTTTGACCGTGAAAAAAAATCGTTGAAATTTTAGGAGAATTATTGTTAGTCCTCAAGGTGTCATTTTTATGGTAATTTGAATGCCTTTGAGATGGTAAAAATGTGTTTGAGATAGGGGTGGTTTGGAGTAATGAGGGTTACTCATAGTGCGAGGTCAAGAGGCATAATGGGGATTCTTTTGATCGTCTACACAATAAAGGAATGAGGTGTTTAGACAGAATTGCCTTGATGATTTGGACCGGCCCCGATAGCTCAGTTGGTAGAGTGTCGGCTCTGGGGAACGGGAGGTCACGGGTTCGATCGCAGGCCGCGACATACCAAAGTCGTTAAAAATGGTACTAGCTGCTCCTCGCTTGGCACTCAGATTTACGGGGTAGAGCTAGGACTGGTCGACCCAGTGTCAGGATAATGTGACTGGGTGTGGTATCATGAAATATGTCTGGGACATGATACTTCAGTGAGGCAGCACTATAAAAGTGAGCATTGAGCTCCCTGTCACAACCGGACACCGTCGTGATATGACTGAAAAATTGTTGAAAGCGACGTTAAACCCGAATTCACACACACACACTCACACTCACACACGCCTTGATGATTTGATTCTAATGTGTAAACACAATATACCTTTTCAAGATACAAATCAGAATTATCTCCCTTAATTATATCCTAAATATATGGATGCCTGGAGCTTTGGGGAGAATCCTGCAGGGACCCAGGAGCAAGTTCTGTTAAGCCATGGTAAAAGGAGCAGTCTGATCAGGGTCTACACTGTTTGCCATTCTGTCTACACCTTTTGGACCCCTTGCTGAATTGTGAAACAAGTTTGTTAAAAATTTTAGGAGAATTATAGCAAGTTCTCAAGGTGTCCCAACTTATAGGATTTTCGCAGTATTGAACTTGAAGTGTATGTACATTGTAAACGATAATTTTTCAGATGTCTAGCCTTGAAATGGGTGAGTGAGATAGTGACAAGTCTACAGACAAGCCAGCACATCTACACCACCCTGGAGTTCATGACCTTACTTCAGGCTCTGTACCAGGCTGGATATGACCAGGAGTCACATATAGCTATTGCTGTGCAACAGTGTCTGGTCAGCGTCTTCAAAAATCCAAAGACTTTCCCAGTTTACATTGTTAAAGGGTAAGAGATATTTTATGCCAATAAAATGATATGAGCCAGCACAAGAGAAAATCTACAATAAGGCCTGTGCGACCAGCCAAGACTCAGATCAGCCTGCGCATCCGTGCAGTCTGATCAGAGTCTTCGCTGTTCGCCTGAGCCTCCTATGGCCTATTCATAGGGCAACAAGAGAATGCTCCTTCCAGGCTGACCTGACGGGCCGGCTGTACTTAGTCTTCGACCATAGCACGGGTATTATTGTAGTTTTTGTCATGCACCGGCTCATATGTATGTGATACCTAACCATAAATTGAAATTTGCATAAACCAGTGATTCACCTCTCCAAATGACTGTTTTAAAAACACTTATCCACATGGAATTGTAGGTGATATAAGTGATGGTAAATTTGTCTGAAAGTAAAGTAAAAGTAAAACAAAGATCAAGAATCGATACAATTAACTTACTCCACCCATCAAAGACACCAAAGGGAAAGAAACACAAACATTAAGCGACCAGACCATAATTGAAACCTAAACAAAAGAAGGCCATAAGGACAGTTACTTTCCCACAAAATGGCCATATGGCCATCCAAAATAAAAAGACACAAGTGATACACACAGTAAGTAACAAACAACACCATAAATAAACCGCCACAGAAGAACCGCCTTGGAACGGTCAGTGGAATGATTTCCACTGGTGGGGGGGGGGGGGGCTTAAATCGATTTTACGTGGCCACAATCTTCGCCCTTAATTCCGTCGCGATTTAGACAAATAATTTGTTCAGTCCGCATGAAGGCCTCCTTACTCATCAGTGCAACATCTCCGTGAACACAAAAATCAAAGAACCACAGAGGTGAGACAACGGTGTGTGACATTACCACAAAAATCAACTTCATCCATATCCTCCATAGCAACAGATAAGTTGTGTATTTTGTGATAATTGAAGGATAGTTTTTGTCAATTCTCCATATAAACCTATGTTGTAGGTATTCATTAGAACTGCCTTGATGAGGAAAACTATCCTTCAATTATCAGAAAATTGGCACCTTATCTGTTGCTATGTCCTGCTGAATAATTAATTTTGCCGCACCGATTTCTGAATATCAACCAATCAAATTACTTGATATAGTGTATTTACTTCAAATTTGCAAACTGAATGACAAATTTTATAAATCCTGAGAAGATCTGGGCCCAGTTGTTCAAAGCATCGTTAGCTTAACGAGCTCGTTAGTGGTCATATTGTTAACTGTTCCAACAAGTTTAATGTATAAATTTTTGGTATTTTTGCTGAAAAAATGTGAGCAGCTTTTGCTTCTGCAAAAGCTGCTCACATTTTTTCAGCAAAAATATAGCATATTTGCCATAATAAATGATCAAAGTTTTAATGATATGTTAACTAACCATGTCGTTAGTTTTGAACAACGGGCCCCTGGATCTGCAGATTGCAGTGGTAGGGGTTGACATGTTCAGCAAGACAAGGTTCAAAGAAGATGATGATTTATATTGAAAAAAAAATAGTTGACTTGTGTACAGCTAAAGTCTATTTTTTTTTTTATCTTCTTTGCAACG
Organism: Lucinisca nassula; assembly: GCA_963580285.1. Lineage (NCBI taxonomy): Eukaryota > Metazoa > Mollusca > Bivalvia > Lucinida > Lucinidae > Lucinisca > Lucinisca nassula. The sequence goes on from OY757011.1 coordinate 108,107,020, forward strand.
GTTTTCAGGGATAACTTCTTTATTTTTCATTTTTGATCAACACAACCAGCTTGTAAGTTGTAGAAGAGAAAATCTGCAAACTTCTCAAAAAGGTTTCACGTCCTAAGTTATCTGAGAAAAGCTTCAACCCATTATATGCAGGAAACCCTCAACAGTGCCCGCCCAGATCAGACTCCACAGAATGAGGGGTCCGATCAGGGCCTGCACTATTTGCTAACAGAATTTTCAGTCAGAAATGGAATAAAAATGAAAAAATAGGCATGAGACCCCTTATATGACAAATGGACTTGTCCAACATATAGCAATGGAAGAGTCCACTAATATACTATTGGTTAATCAGATGGAGATTTTGGCGATTTCAAGTTTATACAAAATTTTCTGTTTCCACCAGTCCCGCTATGATGATTTGGTTGGTTAATTTGTTGACTTTAATTATGTGGGTCATTCAGATATCTGTGCACATTCGAGAGTGAAACAGAAAGTTGCAGTGACTAATGTAGTACTTTAAATATTTAAACAATATGGATCAAAGATGTAGGATCTGTATGGTTTGCTGACTAAAACCACATATTTTATGTTTTTGACTGTTTGCACTCTAATGCTTTGTACAGCATCCCTTCAGTTGGACACTTTGTTAGCTGCACAGGATTTATCCATATATAGATGTTGTTTCAAACAGACTAGTCCTTAGTTTACATTTTGATAGTGTGAGTGACAGAATTGGACTCTGTTTTTTTATTTAGAAATTCAGAGACTGTAAAAAGTCCATCTGATTAGAGCAAAACGTATACAATTCAGGAGGCTGCTCCTTAATGAGAAGTTGGCAGAATTTCTCATCCACAACATTCTTGCTGGATGTATTGATAAAAAAATAAAAAAATAAATAAGTTATCGCCCCAAAAACATGGCGAAATAGATAAAAATGGACTTTGGTTACGTTTTTGCTTTTTAGCTCACCTGAGCACGAAGTGCTCAAGGTGAGCTTTTGGGATCAGTCTTTGTCTGTCGTCCGTCATCCGTCGTCCGTGCGTGCGTGCGTCCGTCGTCAACTTTTGCTTTAAACAACTTCTCCTCCAAAACTGCTGGACAGATTTTGATCTAATTTCACAGGAATGCTCCTTGGATGATCCTCTACCAAAATTGCTCAAAATGTTCCGCTCGGGTGAACAAGATGGCCGCCAGAGCTAAAAATAGAAAAATTCTTTAAACGACTACTCCTGCTTAACAAGTGGATGGATTTTGAAATTGTTTCACAGGAATGTTCCTTGGATGACCCTCTACCAAAATTGCTCAAACCGTTCAGCTCTGGTTAACAAAATGGCCGCCAGAGCTAAAAATAGAAAAACCTTTAAACAACTTCTTCTCCTTAACCAGTGGATGGATTTTGAAATTATTGCACAGGAAGGTTTCTTGGGTGCCCCTCTACTAAAATTGCTCAAACCATCCCGCTCGGGTGAACAAAATGGCCACCAGAGCTAAAAATAGAAAAACCTTTAAAGGACTTCTTCTCCTTAACCAGTGGATGGATTTTGAAATTACTTGACAGGAGTGTTCCTTGGGTGAGCCTCTGCCAAAATTGCTCAAACCGTTCCGCTCGGGTGAACAAAATGGCCGCCAGAGCTAAAAATTGAAAAAGCTTTAAACGACTTTTTCTCCTTAACTAGTGGATGGATTTTGAAATTACTTCACAGGAATGTTCCTTCGGTGACCCTCTACCAAAATTGCCAAAACCGTTCCGCTCGGGTGAACAAAATGGCCGCCAGAGCTTAAAATAGAAAAAGCTTTAAATGACTTTTTCTCCTTAACCAGTGGATGGATTTTGAAATTATTTCACAGGAATGTTCCTTTGGTAAACCTCTACAAAAATTGCTCATACTGTTCCCTTCAGGTGAACAAAATGGCCGCCAGAGCTAAAAATAGAAAAACCTTTAAACGACTTCTTCTCCATAACCAGTGGATGGATTTTGAAATTATTTCACAGGAATGTTTGTTTGGTGACCCTCTACCAAAATTGCTCATACTGTTCCGCTCGGGTGAACAAAATGGCCACAAGACCTTAAAATAGAAAAACCTTTAAACGACTTCTTCTCCTTTACCAGCGGATGGATTTTGAAATCACTTAATAGGAATGTTCCTTGGGTGGCCCTCCACCAAAATTGCTCAAACAGTTCAGCTCGGGTTAACAAAATGGCCACCAGAGCTAAAAATAGAATAACCTTTAAACGCACTTTTCTCCTTAACCAGTGGATGGATTTTGAAATTATTTCACCAGAAAGTTCCTTGGGTGACCTTTTACCAAAATTGCTCAAACCGTTCTGCTCAGGTCAACAAAATGGCGGACAGAGCTAAAAATAGAAAAAGCTTTAAACGACTTTTTCTCCTTAACTAGTGGATGGATTTTGAAATTACTTCACCCTCTACCGAAATTGCCCAAACCGTTTCGCTCGGGTGATCAAAATGGCCACCAGAGCTAAAAATAGAAAAAGCTTTGAACGACTTTTTCTCCTTAACCAGTGGATGGATTTTAAAATTATTTCACTGGAAGGTTCCTTGGGGGATCCTCTACCAAAATTGCTCAAACAGTTTTCGCTCGGGTGAACAAAATGGCCACCAGAGCTAAAAATAGAAAAACCTTTAAACACCTTCTACTCCTTAAACAGTGGATGGATTTTGAAATTATTTCACAGGAATGTTCCTTTGGTAAACCTCTACAAAAATTGCTCATACTGTTCCCCTCGGTTGAACAAAATGGCCGCCAGAGCTAAAAATAGAAAAACCTATAAACGACTTCTTCTCCATAACCAGTGGATGGATTTTGAAATTATTTCACAGGAATGTTTGTTTGGTGACCCTCTACCAAAATTGCTCATACTGTTCCGCTCGGGTTGGCCCCCGCCCATAGGGGCTTGAAGAAATATATGAAATATATGGGCTGCATGATGCTTCCACGCAGAGCTGAATCCGGCCCGCACACTAGTACTGGTAAACCGCTTAGAAGATCTAAGCCTGTCCAGGAACCACGGTGCAAGGCGGACCGTCCATGCAGAAGCTAAAAACACCTATTGGTTTCATTGGGCGGCAGGGCTTGAGATGTCATTTCATCTCAATGTCGGGTAAAAGTCCCACAAAATTGGAAGCAACGTCCCCAAAATGACCTTTACAGTGTTGACGGGGACATTAAACCTCAAATCAAACAAACAAAAACTGTTCCGCTCGGGTGAACAAAATGGCCGCAAGAGCTTAAAATAGAAAAACCTTTAAACGACTTCTTCTCCTTTACCAGCGGATGGATTTTGAAATCACTTAATAGGAATGTTCCTTGGGTTGCCCTCCACCAAAATTGCTCAAAAATGGCTGCCAGAGCTAAAAATAGAATAACCTTTAAACACACTTTTTCTCCTTAACCAGTGGATGGATTTTGAAATTATTTCACCAGAATGTTCCTTGGGTGACCTTTTACCAAAATTGCTCAAACCGCTCAGGTCAACAAAATGGCCGACAGAGCTAAAAATAGAAAAACATTTAAATGACTTCTCCTTAACAAGTGGATGGAATATTCCTTCGGTGACCCTCTACCACAATTGCTCAAACCGTTCCGCTCGGTTGAATAAAATGGCCACCAGAGCTAAAAATAGAAAAAACTTTAAATGACTTCTTCTCCTTAACCCGTGGATGGATTTTGAAATAACTTCACAGGAATGTTCCTTGGGCGACCCTCTACAAAAAGTGCTCAAACCATTCTGCTCTGGTGAACAAGCTGGCTGCCAGAGCTAAAAATAGAAAACCTTTAAACGACTTCTTCTCCTTAACCAGTGGATGGATTTTGAAATTACTTGACAGGAATGTTCCTTGGGTGACCCTCCACCAAAATTGCTCAAACTATGCTGCTCTGGTGAACAAAACCTTTAAACAACTTCTTCTCCTTAACCAGTGGATTGATTATGAAATAATTTGACAGGAATGAGGTTTGAGGTTTTTAGCTGTGGTGGCCATCATGCTCATTTAAGCAAAATATTTTTAGCAATTTTGTTAGAGGGTCACTCATGGAACATTCCTATAAAATTGCTTCCTTTTAGAGAAAAATGTCTTTTGAAAGTTTTGGCCCCCACCCACCTTGGCTGCAAGGTGCTTCTACAGGAGTATTGGTAAACCACTTTGAAGGTTTTAGCCTGTCTAGGCAAAGTGGTGCAAGTGGAACCATCAATACATTTAAACCCCATTGGTTTCATTGGGCGGCAGGGCTTGAGATGTCATTTCATCAAAAATGACTTCTACTTCTTAAAATGACTTCTACTCCTAAACAGGCAGACTGATTTTGAATTAATTTCACAGAAATGGTCTTTGGGTCCAACCAAAATTGCTCAAACCCTCCACTCCACCATATATTACCCACAATTCCGTTTGTACAATAGGATCAGGTGAGCGATCCAGGGCCATCATGGCCCTCTTGTAATCTATTTAGCATGTAATTTACAAAATGGCAATGGTCTAGTTAGTATGTGTCAGGAACTCAAATTGCATTATAGATTCATTTTGTGCACATCCATTTGTTTACTGTAGGTGTGTGAAGCTATGTATGTTCCATCTGACTGCCAACTCCAAGACAGTGTATGAGGCCTACTTCACACTTCTCAACCTTCTACCACTCAATGTCACAGCAAGGTAATATATATAATGCTTTAAGATTAACATTTTCTTGCAGTAATTCTAAAAACTTTGTTTTCGAGCTATAGCTCCAATTAACAAGGATTAATAAGTATGTTATAGGATGATTTTTGTCTTGCCTGCTTTTAGTATAGCACAATACAGAAGTGGAAATTTCTTGGTACAGACTTGCATCTAGGGATGGCAAATTTAATGCAAGCATCCATATTTGACCATGACTCCACTGACTGGGAGCTATTCACCATATTTGCATTATTTGCTGGCTCCCAGCTTGCACATTGTCAATATTGGAAAAACAGGTAACCAGACACCCCTGACCTTGAAAGGTCAGTGGGGTCTGGTTACCTGTTTTTCCAACACTGATAACCTTCAGACTAGGAACCAGCAGTTAATGCAAATAAGGTGAATAGCTTTCACCCTAATGTTCAAGTCCATTTCTCAAGAACTATAAGAGCTTCATTAGTTGAGCCCCGCCAAGCGAATTTGGGTCTTAGAGCATTCCGTCATGACAAACTTTAACTGCGCATGCCCAGCCATTCAGAGAGGCCAGGGATATGGCTTTCTGTCTGAAGGTTCCTCTTGATTCACTGCTTGTATGAGCGAGCAGCGAAGGTTCTGGCGAGACTGCGCGGATGCGCAGGCTAGCCTGAACCTTCGCTGCTCGCATAGGCGATAAGTACCAAAATCGCTTGACGGGGCCCAGTTGTACTTAGTACAGACTTGCATCTAGGGCTGGCAACTTTAATGCAAGCATCCATATTTGACCGTGACCTACATTTCATGGTTCACTGACTTTGAGAACTATTGTGCCCACCCTAGTATTGACCCTGATGTTCAAGTCCATTTCTCAAGGCCTATAAGAGCTTCATTAATGATACTTGGTACAGACCTGCATTTTAATGCAAGCATCCATATTTGACATTGACCTACATTTCTTAGTTCACTAACTTTGTGAAATACTGCAACCAGCCTAGCATTCATCCTAATGTTCAAGTCTGTTTCTCAAGAACTGTTAGATCTTCATTAATGATACTTCATACAGACTTGCATCTAGGGATGACAATTTATAATGCAGGCATCCATATTTGGCCTTGACTCCACTGACTTTAGGAACTATAGCTTTCCCCCTTATGTTCAATTAAAAATCAAAAAGGAGTTCCTTTTAGAGCAATGAAAACATTCATAAGAAAGAAGATGGGTCATACTACGTAGTTTCGGCTAATAAAGTGACCCTGTTATGATCCGGCAAAGAATGCCAGAGGAAACATACTGCAATTTTGCGAATTTCGAATAGGCAGTCGATTCAAAGACTGATATAAATCAAAATGGGGTTCAAATAATTAAAAACTGTCTAGAATATGAGTCTAAACGCTGATCTCAAAGGACCAAAAGTAAAATATAAACTGCACTATGGTTGATGTTCGGGGAGACGTTTTACGGCCGCCACACGGCACAACACCAGCTGCAGTGAAGGCAAATAAAAATCAAAAAGGAGTTCCTTTAAGAGCAGTGAAAACATTCATAAGAAAGAAGATGGGTCATACTACGTAGTTTCGGCTAATAAAGCCTCATCAGTGACCCTGTTATGATCCGGCAAAGAATGCCAGAGGAAACATACTGCAATTTTCAAGTCTGTTTCTCAAGAACTGTTAGACCTTCATTAATGATACTTTGTATGAATGACAATTTTAATGCAGGCATCCATATTTGACCTTGATCTATATTTCATGGTGAACTGAATTTTATGAACTATTGCTTCAACCCTTGCATTAACCCTAACTCTTAAGGACTATAAGAGCTTCATTAATGATACTTGGTACAAAGTTGCATCTAGAGATCACAACTTCAGTGCAAGCATTCAGGTTTAACCTTGACCTGTATTTCATGGTTAGGTGCCTCTGTTTAATGGGAACACCTGGCAGATTTTTACGCCATTTTTCAAATGGAGACAACTTTTGGGACTTCCTGTTTGCTTTTCTATAAGCCCTGTCTCACTGAAAAAGGGGTTTACTCCTAAAGGAAAGAATTTACTCCTCAGGAGCAAATTCTTTCCTTTAAGAGTTGACCTCTATTGAAATGGGAAACGAAAAATACTTTTGCAGGAGTTGCCTCCCCTGAAGGTGTATCCATTCCCCTTAAATCCAAGAAAGAAATGTTGTGAATATCACAGAGGCGATTCTAATAATATTTACATTTCTTTCTTAGACTGTTATATGTAATAATATTCTTCCATATTTTCATTAATCCTTCTCATCCCCAGCTAAGGAGCCATTCCAGAAAATTACCATCCATTCAGTGAAATTGACGTTACAAGTTTTCTACTTATATCAAATGTGGTTTTATCAATGACGTCGCGTCTGAGAGTGTAATAACTTCATGTATTATTTTCGATAATCCACTGGTGAATTAAATATGCAAATTAGCTAGATACGTCCCGTAACGTTAAATGTACGACGTCCTTAACGACGTCGCGTTTACAAATGGCAGAATATTCACATTTTTGTAAACAATCATGAATAAAATGTGTTTTAAATGTCATATGATAAATAGAATCTTGCATTCGTGCTCATGTATTATTGAATTTATTAAACGAGTTGAGGAAAAGGGATAAAATGCTCGGCAAAGCCTCGCATTTTATCCCTTTTCCTCAACTTGTTTAATAAATTCAATAATACATAAACACTCATGTAAGATCCTCTATATCATGAGGGTTGACTGTAATTTGTTTTATCCTTTGCAGTAAGAACAATGGGCTGTATTTCTTGGATGAGGAACCACAGTTGGCATACAATGAAGGAACAGATGGATTGCAGGCAATGTGGCAGGCATGTCGAACACACACTGGAAAAATGCCATTGGGGACGTTCCATTCTCACAACTTCAGACATGTTATGGGATTTATCCTTCATAATATCGTGCCAAAGTAGGTGAAAATTATTATTTGTTAATATTGGGTTATCTACACCGGACACTGGATGGCCCATCTGAAGAAATGCCTGGCAAAACCATGGTTACATGTATAAGGCAGAATCTCTGAACATCTGTGAATGTGTATGGTTATTGTACGATCTCAAAGTAAGACGAGAAAAAATAGTTGTCAGATTGTTAAATGTGAGTATTTAACCCTTATCTTGCTGTTCACGACAACCCCTATCTTTGGAAACAGTGTAGACCCAGATCAGATGGCTTCTGAAGAAGCCATCTGATCAGGATCTTCACTGTTTGACATTCAGTTTATGAATTTGTAGCAATAAATAACATCAAACAATTTGATTGGTTGATAGACAGAAATGGTGTGGCTTAAATGAATATTCAGCAAGAGAAGGGTTAATCTAGATTTCAAGTTCTGCAAGGTCCAAAAGTTATCCTCACTGCTTTTCCTTCAGGAGGATTCGAGAAGTAAAGTCGACAGTTTCTGGCAAAAGTATGTGCACTGTAATGTTCAATGGCTTTGGTATAAGCCTGCCCAGGAAAAAAACATGATTACGTAAACTGGCTGGCTTGATATGACTTAAATAAATAGTAGTGTCTGGACCATTAAATTCCAGTTAAACTTGCCCCATATCAGAGGAAACATTGTTTAAATATTTTCTTTATAGATTCTCTGTATTTTGTTTATATACGTCACCAGTTAAAGATTTTGTTTACTATAGGCAAAGTGGGACAGTACCATGGTTAGAGGCTATGTTCCATTCTTCACAGAGGACCAACACAAAGACAGAGTTGAAGTCTACAGACAGTTTAACAATGCAGAACTATGTAGGTACCTTATATTGCACATGAAAATTTCATAATGTTTTATGGGAAAACGTACCAATTTTGGAAAAAAAAATAAGATAAGACACAGGATAATATCACATAAATAGTTGAACTTCAGTGACTTGAATGACCTGGAATCATGAAAATTGTTCGAGATATGTTAGTTCGAACCACTGAGGATTATTCTTAATGCCAGGCCTGGAGGAATGATGGGAAATAATTGAGGGATATCTTTCCAATCATCTATAAAATATGGGTATGTTGTATGTACTCATTAGAATCACCTCATAGAGGCATTCTAATGAGTACACACAACATAATTTTTTATGATAAAATAAGAAATTTTTTATTGAAGGGAATGGGAACTCCTGGCAGATTTTTCCGCCATCTTTCAAAAGGAGACAACTTTTGGGACTTCCTGTTCGCTTTTCTATAAGGCCTGTCCCACTGAAAAAGGGGTCTACTCTTAAAGGAAAGAATTTAAGAGTTGACCCCTATTGACATGGGAGACAAAAATACTTTTGCAAGAGTTTTCTCCCCTGAAGGTGTATCCATTCCCCTTAAATTATCTCTGACTATCTGTTTTCTGGAGCAATCGGAAGAATTTCTTGGAAACTTAAGAACAAGTTTGAATCAGCCATGGTAATTGACCCATCCGTGTTCAACCGATTGAAATTCAACTGTAAATGGTATACTCAAAAAAGAAGTGAAGGCAATGATCGGGAATCAATACAATTAACCCACAGCTCCCATCTGTGACACCAAAGGGAGAGAAACACAGACATGAAATAACTAGACCCTTATGGGAAAAGCCAAAAGGACAGTTACTTTCCCACAAAATGGCCCATTGGCTATCCAAAACAAAATAATATAAGCGATACACACACTCAAAAGACAAACCATGACAAAAATAAACCGCAACAGAAGAACCGCCTTGGAACGGTCAGTGAAACGAATTCCACTGGGGGGCTTAAATCGATTTTTTACACAGCTGCAATCTTCGCCCTTACTTCCGTAAGCTGTTTTCCAGATAAATTGAACATTAGAATAATGCAAATACATGTTCATGTATCTGTGATCAGCATTACCTTGAAAGTGGAATTAATGCAGGATATAATTTACAATAATAGATTCTCAAGATATTAGTTGTCAAAGCTTACAGGTCCGCACAGAAATAGTTTGACCAAAATTCACTGTTTGCTTGAGATGCACTTGTACTGAGGAATTCTGTAACCCATTTAGTACCAGAAACCCCAAAATGTGTACCTGGCAAACAGTGCAGGCCCAGATCAGACACGACATAATGTGGTGTTTGATCAGGACCTCCAATGTTTGCTAAAGGTTCAGCCATTTTCCAGATAAATTTTGAAGAAAATACAACCTGACACCCCTAAATTTTGAAATAGACTCCTGCTATATATAAGGAGGAAGATTCCATTTGGTACAAAAAGGGTTAAGTTTCAGTTTCTTTTATTTCAGTTAAATAGCAATGCCTCTGTGCAGTGGTACTGGGCCACCTGGGAAGCTGCCCAATTCTGTGTCCTGTCAAGGCTGAGAACACCCCTAGGGAAGCCGCAAGATACCTTTACTACTATAGAGGCCGTCCTCAAGTCATTTGCTTCAGAGGTGTTGCCGCACACAGAGGGAGAAAATGACAAAAAGAAAAGTAAGAAATCCTTGTGAATAGATGCATGAAGAAGTTTTGATGTCCTATTTACCTTCTTAACCCTTGGCCTTAAGCTGCCATGAAAAACTGGATCGGAAAATGTTGTCTGCTTATGTCGTCTGCTGCATCTTCTTGCCAACTTTTTAAACATATTTTTGCATACAGGCAAACAGTGTGGACCCAGACAATTGGGTCCACGCTGTTTGCAACAATGATTTTCAATAGTAATCAGCAGACGACAAAGCAGACGACAGTTGTCGTGATTGGCATTTTATTGATTAAAAGCTTCAGATTTCCAAACTTCATGACACAAGGAGACACATGAACAAATAAAAACATTGTTAGCATTAGATAATGAAGCGGGTACAACATTTTATAATAGGCCTTGATTAAGAGCGCTGACTCTTTAATCTATTGTATACTAGCGGACTCTGTCATTGCTATATATTGGACAAGTCCATTTGTCATATAAGGGTGGTAGGCTTATTTTTTTTTCATTTTAATTGTATTTTTTCACGGAAGTTTCTGTTAGCAAATAGTGCAGGCCCTGATCAGACGCTGCATTCTGTGGCATCTGATCTGGGCCTGCACTGTTTGTCAAGGTACCCTTTAGGAGTTTCCCCCGCATGCAATGGGTTAACATTAGACCTCACACTGCAATGACTTTGACCCTTGCTTCAATCACATGGGTGATGCCAAGTACTGCAAAAGACGATCAAGTAAAAAAAGACATTCTAAAAACAAATGAAAACCAAAAACAGGACATTTTGAACAGCGAGTAACTTCAGTGATTTTTGGGGGGTTTTTTTTGCATAAGCACTTGCATTTTCCATAAAAATGTCACTGTGTAAAAGTATGTTACAAAAGGTGTTACTTATCAACATTGTGGTATTGGTTTAATTATGGACTATTTTACCTCTCATTTACTAATAATGTACAAAGTTAATTATCTTGTGGTGTAATGACTTGATATTATTCATCAGACTTGTCATTGCTGCGAGTTCACTCAAGGTACAAGTGAGAAACCGGATTCTGCTGTAGTTTGTTAAGATTTTTTTTTCAAGTATACAATTTCAAGCTCACCTCTGATGTTTGATTCCCATATAGCATGCTTCCAAAGGATAATCTTTATATAGAACATGCTTAACGTCGCTACAGCTGGTGTTCAGAGAATGTGTGGCAGCCGTAAAAAGTCTTCCTGCCCTTCATCATATTGAAGATTATATTTTCTAGTCCTTTGGGATCATTGATTCCACTGTGGAATTTTGAAAATATTTGAGGGTCACTGATGAGGCTTAACTCATTGTATGCGGGAAACCCCTAAATGGGGTACCTTGGCAAACAGTGGAGGCCCAGATCAGATGCCACAGAATGTGGCGTCTGATCAGGGCCTACACTATTTGCTGAAAGAATTTTCTGTCAAAAATAGAATGAAAAATGAAAAAAAAAGGCCTGAAACCCCTTATATGACAAATGAACTTGTCCAGCATATAGCAATGGAAGAGTCCACTGGTATACAATGGGTTAATTAGCTTTAATTGACTAGTCTGTCCCAGAAATTCTTATTTCCTCGATACTTTTTCAGTTCTTTGGTGTATTCTATGCTTCCAAAGGATAACTTTTATATAGAACATAGTAAAGTAATCATGAAATGTATTTTCAGATAACTCCTCAGATCCAGTGTACTCAGCCCAGCTGAGAGTGAGGCTACTATTACAGTTTATTGAACACTTAGAGAAACTACTCTACAATGCCTATGAGGGATCTGGAATGTCCATTTCATCTGCTCCGAAGGTAATGGGGTTAGATTGTTTTTGCCATGCCTGCTTAAGCGTGGCACAGTATAGTGATTTGGGGCCAGTTGTTCAAAACTAACGAGATTGTTAGTAAAATATCCTTAAAATTTTGATCATACAATATGGCATATATGCTAATATTTTTGCTGGAAAAAAGTGAGCAGCTTTTGCATCTCGCATTTTTTCAGCAAAAATACTACTGCATTAGATATTGTACATACTAAAACAATATGACCACTAATGAGCTCGTTAAGCTAATGATGCTTTGAACAACTGGGGCCAATTGTTCAAAGCATCGTTAGCTTAACGAGCTCGTTAGTGGCCATATTGTTAACTCTTCTAGCAAGTACAATATCGTAAATTGTGGTATTTTTGCTGAAAAAAATGTGAGCAGCTTTTGCAAAAGCTGCTCACATTTTTTCAGCAAAATTTCAACATATTGGCCATATTTAATGATCAAAGTTTTAACGATATGTTAACTAGCGATGCGTTAGTTTTGAACAACTGGGCCCTGGGCTCTGGTTTTTGTCGCGCCTGCTATTAGCATGGTGCCATATAGGCACCCAGTTTTTCGTCAGTTCGTTCGTTCGTCCGTCTGTCCGTCCGTTCGTTTGTCAAGGTGTTAACATTTGCAAACTCCCTAGCATTCACCCAAATGGTCAAGTCTATTTCTCAAGAACTATAAAAGCTTCATTAATGATACTTGGTACAAACCTGTATCTGTGGATGGCAACTTAAATGCAAGCATCCATATTTGACCTTGACCTACATTTTATGGTTCACTGACTTTGTGAAATATTATGACCACCCTAGCTTTCACCCTAATGGTCAAGTTCATTTCAAAAGAACTATAAGAGCTTTATTAATGATACTTGGTGCAAACTTGTATCTTGGGAAGTCAATTTTAATGCAAGCATAAATATTTGACCTTGACCTAAATTTCATTGTTCACTGACTTAGTCAACTATTGCATCAACCCTAGTGTTCAACCTAATGTGTAAGGTCATTTCTCAAGAACTACTAGAGCTTCATTAATGATATTTGGTTCAAGCTTGCATCAAGGAATGGCAACTTTTATGGAAGAATTAATATTTGACCTTGGCCTAGATTTCATGGTTTCGTGACTTTGCGCCCCCATAGGCGCGACATAGCCTTCAGAGGAATTCTTGTCTGTCTGTTCATTTGTTCATCCAGTCATCAACATTTGAATCAACCCTTGTGTCAACTGTAATGTTTAAGTCAGGAGCCAGTTGTTCAAAGGCTTATTAGCTAAAAGAGTTCATTAGTGGTCATATTGTCAACTGTTCTAGCAAGTATAATGTCTATGACTTAGGTATTTTTGCTGGAAAAAAAATGTAAACAGGTTTTGCATCTGCAAAAGCTGCTCACATTTTTTTTTTCAGAAAAATTATAAGCACATTTGCCATATTAAATGATAAAAGTTTTAACGATATGTTAACTAACAATATCATTATTTTTGAACTACTGGCCCCAGATTTGGGCCCCCATAGTTACAACATAACCTTGATCAGAATTCTTGTATTAGTCAATCAATTCTAACTAAAGCACTAAGCAAAATTCTAAAAAAATAAAAATATAAAAAAAAAATTCAGAGAAAATTGGGTTTGAAATTTTATGTGAACATGACTGGAGATTGATCATGAAATCTTATCTTGCTGATTCAAGAAGGACAATTATCAAAGATAATACACTGTACTAGTTAACCTCCCAAATATAAGACTGCCCTTGAAAAGTGTGGTTTGGTAAACTGACGAGCTTCATATGACCTAAAAATGGTTGACTTAGCCATTTAAGGGGAATGGGAATACCTGGCAGATTTTTCCGCCATTTTTCAAAGGGAGACAACATTCGGGACTTCCTGTTCACTTTTCTATAAGCCCTGTCCCACTGAAAAGGGGGTCTACTCTTAAAGGAAAGAATTTGCTCCTGAGGAGCAAATTCTTTCCTTTAAGAGTTGACCCCTATTGACATGGGAGACAAAAATACTTTTGCAGGAGTTGCCTCCCCTGAAGATGTTCCCATTCCCCTTAAAACCATACAAAACAACTACATGAAAAACAAGCTCTTATTATCTTTTCAACTTTTTAGGCTGTGAGAACATTTTTCCGTACCAACAAAAACACCTGTATAGAATGGCTAACCAGAATCCGAGTGTACCTCATCAGTGTTGGTCTGCACTCAGGCATGCACACAGTTGTTGTACGACAGACATCAGAGATACTACATGATATGAAAGAGGCTGGTAACACACAGGTACATTTTTAATCTAAACCACTCTGGGCTTATTCAGCAGATAACAAATTGATGATATTTTCTTAGGAAAAAGGACTTAACATGTCCTGCAAATTGTCACCATAGCAGACAATTTGCATAAAAAGTCAAATCCTGTTTCCTGAGAAAAATAGGAAAAAATGTATGGAGACAATTAGGACTTGACATCTTATGCAAATTGTCTCCATAGGAGTCAATTTGCATGAAATGTCAAATCCTGTTTATTTTGGAAAAATATGGAAATATATGGAGACAATTTGCAAGAGCTGCCAAGTCCTCTTTTCAGGAAAAATATGAAAAATATTTCTAATGTCATCTGCTGAAAAAAAAAACAGCATGCAGAGCATTATATGAAGCACATCCATAGAAAACCTGTTTTGCCATTTGCAAACAACAAAGATGCAGATCAGACTGTGGATCTTAGTGTTTGCTGCTTGGATAGTGTAATATTATACTGTTATTAATCAAGTAATTTCGTATTGGCCCAGGTGCAGGTTCGAGGTCTGCTGCATTGGCCTGAAGCCGAAGGCCGAGGGCTAATGCAGCTAACCGAGGACCTGTAACTGGGTCAATGCGAAATTACTTGATCAATGACAATTTCATTAATTGGCGCAATTAAAAAATCATGATTATTGATTTTTTGACCTCACTTGACCTCAGTTAATATTGGTTGACCTGCTGTTAATATGGATGACCTCCGATCAATACAGGAAAGTCAATTAATAACTCCTGTTATTAATTGACTATCCTGTATTGATCGGAGGTCATCTGTATTAACACCAGTGAGTGAGTGTTTCAGTTTTACGTCCCACCAACAGCTAAGGTCATACTGAGACCGGACCTCGGTTTAAAAACTCATCCGAAAGTCTGGAGAAGCCCGGGATCGAACCTGTGACCCCTGGTTTACAAGGCGAGTAGCGTAACCACTTGACCACTTATTAACTTCAGGTCAACCAATATTAACTGAGGTCAATTAAGGTCAAAAAATCAATAATCATCTTTTTTTAATTGTGTCAATTAATAAAATTGTCATTAATCAAGTAATTTCGTATTGGCCTCGGTACAGGTCCGGCCGAGGGCCAATGCAGCAGACCTCGGACCTGTACCTGGGCCAATGGGAAATTACTTGATTAATAACATTATATTACTATATATAAAATTTCAAGACCCTTACTGGCCTATGTAACTTAGCTAGCCGGTATGTTAATTACCTGGGGCCAGTTGTTCAAAGCATCGTTAGCTTAACGAGCTCGTTAGTGGTCATATTGTTAACTCTTCTAGCAAGTACAATACCATAAATTTGGTATTTTTGCTGATAAAATGTGAGCAGCTTTTGCGTCCGCAAAAGCTGCTCACATTTTTTCAACAAAAATTACAGCATATTTGCCATATTTAATGATCAAAGTTCTAACGATATGTTAACTAACGGCGTAGTTAGTTTTGAACAACTGGGGCCTGGTTGCAGACACCAAGGACAGATTTTCTCATGAGGGGTCTTATTAAAAATTAAAACCTACAATGTACCAAGATCTGATGCAAATATTTAGCGAATTTCATCACTGGTAAAACAATTTCTTGTAATGATGTTGTGACAAGGTTTACAGTATTAGTCTTCACAAGTTAAATAAAGGTAATTGATGCAGCAAGCAGCTGAATTTTTAATCATGAAATAGTATAAACCTATTTAAACCTAATGTGGAGCAAAGAAGTGCTGGGGTTAAACAGCTGGCCTGAGGCTATTAAACTTTTTCATGCTCAACTCACTTGATCCTGAATTTCGTAACACTCATAATTATCAAAATACAAACAATGAGGCAATTATCCTGCTCAGGTCAACAAAACATGTTGTTTATCCTGCTTACAAATTTTAAAATGCCAACAATTGTTGGCATTTTAAAATTTATGAGCAGGACAATTCTATTTCTGAAGTGAGTTGAGGATGAAAATAGTTTTGTTACCTTGGTCCTTGGTACAGGAATTTAAAACAATATTCTTGCACATCAGACAAGGAAATCCGTGATTTTACCCTGGGATAGAAATTTATGTTCTGACCCTGGTGTTCCGACCCCAAATCGAATATAATCACGTGTTTGATAAATGCACTGGTTGATTACAACAGCGGCGGCGTCATGCGTCACGCGGCGGCGTCATGCATGACATCACTAAACATTCCTGTTGTGTCATCACAAAATGGCGGATGTCGGTAACCGAAGTGACAGCGGCATTAAAAATTTGCAATAGAAATGGAAGGTATGCAAGAAAAGGAATCCTATATGGGTGTGAGGGGTGGATAGAAAAATCCATCCCTCGGGATCACTGTCTCGTGATGCCGGACAGTGACCCTCGGGACGGATTTTTCCATCCACCCCTCACTCCCATATAAGATTCTTATATTCTTTTAAGACAACAAAAGAAGACTGTGCACCATTAAACTTTCTGTGCAGGTTCTGAACTACGTGTATTTGTCATTTGCCAAACTCTAACTTCATAGTTTAATCAATAGCTCTTTATGGCTGTGTGATGAGAATAAATACTTGAAATGGTATTGTTACAGAAATTCTCCCCCGCCCATCAGGGCTTAAAGAAATATTTGGGCTGCATGATGCTTCCACGCAGAGCTTAAACCGACCACACACGAGTACTGGTAAACTGCTTAGTGGATCTAAGCTTGCCCAGGCAAAGTGGTGCGAGTAGGACTGTCCATGCTTATAAACCCTATTGGTTTCATATGGTGACAGGGCTTGAGATGTCATTTCATCTCAGTGTTGGGTAAAAGTCCCACAAATTTGGAAGCAACATCTCCAAAATGGCCTGTACAGTGTTGAAGGGGACATAAAACCTCAAAGCAAACAAAACAAAATTGTTACATAAATTCCTAATATGAAGTTTGGATGAAATTGATTTGATATACCTTATTTATCCAGGGTGCAGAGTTTGAAGCAGTGATCCAACAGTTGGTTGAGGCCCTATGCAAGCTAGGAGAGGCTGAGTCAGTCCTTGGGGTGTATACCTGGTGCAAAGATGTGATTGGACGAAAATTTACTTGGATAAAAGCCGCAGTTGAAAAAGCTTATGGAAGGTTTGTTTGAAATCAAATAAATGCAGAAGACCAGGGCCCAGTTGCTCAAAGCATCATTAGCCTAACGAGCTCATTAGTGGTCAGATTATTAACCCTTTTTGTATTGGAAACCCCCAAAACGGGTAGTTGGCAAACCGTGCAGGCCTAGATCAGATGCTGCAGAATGCGGCATCTGATTAGGGTCTACACTGTTTGCTAAAGGTTCAGCCATTTTCCAACTTAAATTTCCAGAAAACACAACCTAACACCCCTAAATTTTGAAATGGACTTGTGCTTTTTATAAGGTTGAAGATTCCATTTGGTAGAAAAAGGGTTAACTAATGTCTTAAGTACAATATCTTATAATCTGGTATTTTTGCTGAAAAAAATGTGAGCAGCCTTTGCAAAGGCTGGTGTGTGTTTTCTTCTAGTGCACTTTCTGCATTTGTACAATCTTCTGAATGCCATATTGGCTTTTGGTTGGGGGATTTGCCATCTCTTCTGATGGCTATATTTGTCACACCTGCTTATAGCTGGGTGTGATATAGGCGTCCACTTTTCCATCTGTTGGTCTGTCCATCCATCCATCCGTTCATCCATCTGTCTGTTAACATTTACGTCGAAGTCAGACATTTACGTCAAAGTTTTTATTTAAGTCAACTACAAACCTTAGCTACCATAAAACCTTACATGAAACATCTCCCTGACCTTCTGTCTTTGTAGGCACCTTGACCTGGTGACTATGACCTATATTTTACGCTCCAGTGACTTTGACCATTATGTCGAAGTTCAACATTTATGCCCAAGTTTGTATTATAATCAACTACAAGACTAAACAACCATCAAACCTTTCATGAAACATCTGCCTGAGCTCCTTACTAGGCAGGAACTTTGACTGGTGACCTTGACCTATATTTTATGCTCCAGTATCTTTGGCAAATATTACATTGATGTTCCAGATCTCTTCAAATAAAAGGCGTACAACCATCAAATATTGCATAGTGCTTCTCCTAGATGTACTGACTCTGCAGTGACTTGACCTATATTTTCAGCTCCCGTGACTTTGACACATTTTACGTCGAAGTTCCAGATCTCCACAGATAAAAGGCCCACAACCCTCAAATCTTGCATAGTGCTTCTCTCATATGTACTAACACGGCAGGTACCTTAACCCGGTGGCCTCGACCTATATTTTACGCTCCAGTGACTGACACAGTTTACGTCGATGTACCAGATCTTCTCAAATTAAAGGCCTAAGACCATCAAATCTTGCATAGTGCTTCTCCTAGATGTGCTTACTCTGCAGGTACCTTGACCTGGTGACCTTGACCTATATTTTACGCTCCAGTGACTTTGACACATTTTACGTCGAAGTTCCAGATCTCCTCAAATAAAAGGCCTACAACCATCAAATCTGCTTAATGCTTCTCCTAGATGTACTGACTCTGCAGGTACCTTGATCTGGTGACCTTGACCTATTTTTTACGCTCCAGTGACTGACACAATTTACGTCAATGTTCCAGATCTTCTCCAATAAAAGGCCTGTAACCACCAAATCTTGCATAGTGCTTCTCCCAGATGTACCACTTCCACTTCCAAAGAAGGTGGTCTTAACTCATTCTATATGGGATGTGCCAAAAGGGTCACTTGGAAACAGTGCAGGCCCACATCACAGAAGGTGGGATCTGATCAGGCCCTACATTGTTTGCCAAAAGATCAGCCAATTTTAAATCAGTCTCTAAAATCAACTCAACCTGGGACCCCCACAAATCATGAAATTTACTTATGCTATAAATAATGAGGAAGATTCCTTTTAGTACAAAAGGGTTAATGTAGGAATTTTACTGTATTTCTAGATATGAGGGAGCAGCAGAGGAATATAAGGAAGCAGTGAAATCTCTGATGAATATTGATGGAGACAGAGAAAAAGATGCCGAGGACAAATTACACAAGATCACAGGCATTCTCAGCAAACAGACTCTAGACTCGGGTGACAAAGAAACAGTGCCACCACCCGTCGGCAAGATGAACTTCTTTGTCAATGAGGTAAACTTCTGCTTTTTGGGGAACGGGAGGTCACGGGTTCGATCCCGGGCCGCAACATACCAAAGTCATTAAGAATGGTACTAGCTGCTCCTCGCTTGGCACTCAGATTTATGGGGTAGAGCTAGGACTGGTCGACCCAGTGTCAGGATAATGTGACTGGGTGTGGTATCATGTAATGTGTCTGGGACATGATACTTCAGTGAGGCAGCACTATAAAAGTGAGCATGGAGCTCCCTGTCGCAACCAGACACTGTCGTGATATGACTGAAAAATTGTTGAAAGCAACGTTAAACCCGAATTCACACACACACACACATTGCTTTTTGGGCAAATTCCAAATCAGTAGGAGTACTGATTATAATTTTGGGCCTCCGCCATTTTCAATCCATATGAAAAATGGGTATGCGTGGAATATTGTTTTTGTTTGGATCCCATTTGGGTCTGCGGATCCCATTTGCATCAGCATTGGCTGTTTGAAGCAGTGTATCTTCTGAATTAATGTACGGATTCTTGCCAAACTTGCATGGTTACATCACTAGGATAAGGGAAAGCAGTGGTTACATTTTGATGGTCTTGACCTTTGCAAGAACTCTCAAAAATTCAAGTTTGGCCAGAAAAGCTTGTCTGCACCCTGTCTCCTGAATGAATTTATGAATTTTAGTCAAACTTGGTACAACATACCATTGCAAATTACCAACAGACTTGTAAAGATTTTGGTGACCTTTATCTCATTTCAAAGGTCACAGGCTCTCTAAAACAGTCAAAGGCCAAACAGCTTGTCTACACCTGGTGTCCTGAGCAAAACTATGAATTATGCTCAGTTTTGGTAGAATATATCATTGCAGCCTACCAATATTTTGAAAAGGTAAGATTCTGCTAATCTTGACTTAAGTTTCAAGGTTAAACTTGTGGAAAGTTTGCCAGATTTTGCCATGTAAACACTGTATCTCCTGAACAAGTTGACGAAATCCAACCAGTTGGTGAAATCAAACTTAGTTTAGTATAATATGAGCCAGCGCGTGACAAAATTTGCAAGAAGTCTTGAGCGACCAGCGAAGACTCAGATCAGCCTGCACAGTCATGCAGTCTGATCAGTCTTTGCTGATAGCATGAACCTACTATAGGCTATGTCTATGCAAAGAGACATAAGCATAAGGTCTTGTCATAGTGGATGGGTGCACATGTTGATTTGAGTCTGTGCTGGTCAGACCGGTCTTATTGTAGGTTTTGTTATACGCCGCTCATATATTATCTCAACATCCACAAGACTTGATTAGATTTTTGTGATCTTGACCCGTTTTGGGATAACCGGTACAAAATGGGTAAAGATATTCTTCTGTTTGCTGCACAAACCTGTCTCAAAAATAGAGAATCCAGATAGGATTTATCCAATTACTGCAAATTTGAGTGCCAAGAAGCAAAACATGAAGGACTTCAACCAGGTTTCCAGTTTGTTTGTTTGCTTTTAGACAATTTTTCCACTGTTTTTCAGATAATGGACTGTTATCTTCAGTTAAATGACTGGCAGTCGGTTCTAGATTGGCAGGAGCAGTATCACCAGATGAGAGCTGAGAGTAGAGCTAATTTCCCACAGCCGTCATACAAAGTGGACTTGTGTTTGATCAAGTAAGTATGAATAGAGCTACTTTTGTCATGGTTGGTCCATAGGTATTCTCATAGCATACACATATCAAACCTTTATATTATAGAAAATCAAAAAGATGCACCCAATTATTCTAACTTGGTGCTTTGAATAACCCTCAGTGGCTCAGACTACCAAAATTCAAACAAAATTTCACCATCCCAGAGGTTTTCAAGCCATTAAAGTGCAACTGTACCTTTCTTGTATATACCTCTGCAAGTAATCATTAAATAAAAATTTAATAGTGTGATGAAACGCTTTGAAATTATGAATTCAACATACAGTAGAACTTCGATGGCTCGAACACCGATTGCTTGTTTACCATGGATGTGTCGAACCCATTCTTGAGCCCCTAGCGAAATCCTCTACATAAGAAATAGTGGGGGATAATAAAGGAGATTTTAGTCTTTTATCTTGCAAATGTATGCTGTGTGTACTCATTAGAATCGCCTCAATGAGGCGATTCTAATGAGTACACACAGCATACATTTTCATTATAGAACACCGAAAAGATGACTAAAAGTATCTCGGTATGCCTCCTGACAGTAACCTCAGTGGCTCGAACTACCCCTGTCTCGAACAGATTTTCGAGGTCCCAAAGGTATTCGAGCCATTGAAGTTCGACTGTACATGTTTCTTGCATGGACATGGTGAAAGTGTTTACTATGACAGTGCCATATTATACACCACCTCTATACAACATTATTGTTGGGGGCCAAAACAGGAACTGGGTTAGTTAAATGTTTTATATCCAGACAAAATGTATAGTTTTTACAGAAAAAAATACCATCTATCTGTTTTTAAATCATGTTTTATCCAAAACCAGGTTATAATGAACAGTGTCGTAAAGATATTTATGTGTAATACTTTATGCTGATGCTATTATTTTACTACACTGGTTCATTCAATTTTCTACTGAAATCTGACAGTTAAACTCTTGTCCTGCAGACTAAAATAATTTTACCACACCCATTGCTGATTAACAACCAATCAAATAACTTTACATATAATTAATTTATTCAGTTCACAAACTGGATGTCTACACTGTTTGCAAAGATACCGTAAAAATCCTAAAGATTCGGACAGCTTGAGGACTTGCTGTAATTCTCCTAAAATTTAAACAAATTTATTTCATGATCCAGCAAGGAGTGCAAAAGGTGAAGACGGAATGGCAAACAGTGTAGACCCTGATCAGACTGCTCCTTCAGGAGCAGTCTGATCTGGGTTTACAGTTTGCTTAGGCGTTTCTGTCCCAATACTTAGGATCATTACGATAGGTGTTGTTGTGTTCAGTAGGACATGGGTTAAGTTCACACTTTACCAACAGGGCACTCAACTCCTATGATCAAGGTGAAATGGACAAGGTCGGTGAACAGCTGGATTTCCTTCCTGGTGTCTCGGAGCTCAGTGACTGGAGTATCACTAATAAACTACAGCACTCTAATGCCTTGTTGATTAGGGCAGCCAGCATTATACAACAGCACAAGATCAATAATCACAAGTAAGTTACCATACTTCCATACTTATTATGCTAGGGTGGCTGTTTGAGGCAAATGTGTTGTGTATCTTAAGCATCACAAAAAAACGCATATATATAATTTTGACCCCCTTTAACCCCACTTTTATATAGTGAAACTGGGGTTTACAGGGTAAACCTTATTTTTCTTATTTCTGCTCTAAAATAAAGATCATGGGTACTCATTAGAACCGCCTCAGAGGCGGTTCTAACGGGTACCCAAAATCTATATTTTGAGCAGAAATAAGAAAAATGTATCAATTTTTCATCTTAAAAGTTCCATTTTTGTCAGCGATAAAGGTTACCATGTACTAGTATAGGCGTGTTTTCGTACTGGTCAGCGGGATGTCCAACTGATACTGACTTATTGTTGGGCAAGGCCTGCTGTCTTTGAATTGTAAGGGTAGAGAGGGAATAGTTATTTCTTCCTTTTTCTGCACTTTCCTTCATTTTCCTCTTTCTCCCATCTCTCTCTTTCATCTCCTCTACTCTCTCTTTCATCTCCTCTACTCTCTCTTTCATCTCCTCTACTATCTCTTTTATCTCTGGGAGAAATGACACACAAGGGTTGACATGTCATTAAACCCCAGCAGTCAATACTTTTTATGAAACACATGAAGCCTATCACAAGAAAACCTATCTTCTTGGCTTTGTTTGTTTGATTTGAGGTTTAACCCATTTAGTACCAGAAACCCCAAAACTGGTACCCTGGCAAACAGTGCAGGCCCAGATCAGAGGCCGTAGAATGTGGCGTCTGATCATGGCCTCCACTGTATGCAAAAAGTTCAGTCATTTTCCAAATAAATTTTGATGAAAACAAAACCTGTCACCCCTAAATTTGAAATGGACTCCTGCTATATATATGGAGAAAGATTCCATTTGGATGTCCATGTCGACTCTGTAAAGGACATTTCAATGTCAGCATACAACACCCCAAGATATTATAAGCCTGTCAAGTGGCCTTTTCACGAGAATCAACCTTTAGTAGGAAAGAGAACCAGGAAAAAAAATAAATAGAAAACAGACTATAGCTCGAACTGGAATATCCCTTCTTCCAAGCGTCGTGTTGCTGTGTGCAAACCAACGCACTGGTTCCCACAAACAGACCACACTGGAATACCCCTCCGGAACAAATGTTCATGGTCCTGAAGGTATTTGAGCCATTGAAGTTTTACTGTATATCCGTCCCCTCAAAAAATATTGTTTCTTCTTTGTTCTTTCAGAGGATTTGTACTTGTTTCTACTTTAAGGTCTGAAATACTCAAGTTACTGGCAGAAGCTGAAGCTTTGGAAAAGAGTATACTGAAAATAAAGACCATGGATTGGCCAATTTTGATGTCACATGATACCATGGGATTGGAAGTACTGACAGCCACACTCAGAAGTCAGGTGGATGACAGAAAAGGAAAGGTACGAGTAACAATTTAGACTCTGAATAAATTAATTTTGCTACACCCATTTCTGACTATTAGTCAGTCAAATTATTTGCTATAACCCACCGGGCAAAGGACATTTACGCAAAGTTGTGTGCCCATAGGGAATGTAATCATTCAAATGCACAAACCAAATGACAGTGTAGATCTTGATTAGATCTCTTCCTCAGATGCCATCTGATCTGGACCCACACCATTTGCAAAGGTTGGTGTTGTCATGGTTCAGCAGGTTGACAAATGTTTGGACAGTTTACCAAGGAAATTGTCCAGCAGAATGGTGACTACAGTGTATAAGAGTGGCGAGTGGGTCAGTGGTCTGGGGTGCTGATGATTCCATATCAGTCTATTAACGCAACTATCCACGTCAGACTCGTGCTGTGTATGATATAACTACAAACCCTTGCCCCGCCCATCGGGGCTTGGAGAAATAGATTGGGTTGCATGGTGCTTCCAGGCAGAGCTGAAACTGACCGCACACGAGTACTGGTATACTGCTTTGAAGGACTAAGCCTGCCCAGGCAAAGCTGTGTGAGTCAGATAGTCCAATGCATATAAGCCTTCTGGTTTCATTGGGCAGCAGGGCTTGAGATGTCATTTCACCTCAATGCCGGGTAGAAGTCCCACAAAATTTGAAGCATCATCTCCAAAATGACCTGAATAGTGTTGATGGGGACATTAAACCCCAATTCAAACAAACGAAAACCAAGCAACTGGACAATTTATTCATTCCCAACACTCAGCCCAAATAATGATGTGTGTAATATTTCATATTTTGAACAATAGCAACTTTTTAGCTCACCTGGGCCGAAGGCTCCAGGGGAGCTTATAGTATAGTGGGTCCTCTGTCGTCCGTCCATCCACACTTTTGAGCAGCTATATCTCTGCAGCCTGCAGGCTGATCTCAATCATTTCTCATCTGTAGCATGCCTCTGGTGGGGCATTGATGACATAAGCTTTTCTTTGAAATCGCATGAAAACTTTGGTTGCTATGGCAATCACAAGGTCCCATAGACTTACAATGGGAAAATGCTTGTCATCACCGTTGCCCCGTCAGTTTTGATCGGATCTTTCTGAAACTTATATATAAGGTGGCTGGGGATAAAACCTTGGATGAGTCTGAAAACCGGCCAAGTCGGCCCATTTATCATAGAGTTACGTCCCTTTGGTTGCTGAAAATGCAGATTTTTAGCTCACCTGTCACGTAGTGACAAGGTGAGCTTTCGTGATCACTTTTTGTCCGTCGTGCGTGTGTGCATCCGTGTGTGCGTGCGTCCGTAAACAATTTCAAAAAAGTATATCTCTAATACCCTACGGTCAATCTTGATCAAATTTCATGAGAAGAATCATCAGGTAGGGGGAAAGGCTGCATAAGGTTTTTGGACTGATCAGATTGGAATTCTGGTTGCCATGGCAACATATAGCTCCCATAGACTTACAATGGGAAAAAATTAAAATATCTTCTTCTCTGAAACCACAGGGCCCAGAGCTTAGATATTTAGCATGTATTAACGGCCAGTGGTCACCTACATAATTCCTGCCAATCATGCCCCTGGGGTCCAAATTGGCCACGCGCCGGGGCCCCTTCGCTCCCATAGACTCATAATGGAACAAAACGCTTCAAAAATCTTCTCCTTGGAAACCACAGGGCCCAGAGCTTAGATATTAAGCATGTAGCAACGGCAAGTGGTCACCTACATAATTCCTGCCAATCATGCCCCTGGGGTCCAAAAGGGCCACGCCCCGGGGCCCTTTAGCTCCTATAGACTCATAATGGAAAAAAGCTTCAAAAATCTTCTTCTCTGAAAGAAACCACAGGGCCCAGAGCTGAGATATTCGGCATGTAGCAATGGCAAGTGGTCACCTACATAATATCTGCCAGTCATGCCCTTGGGGTCCAAATTGGCCACACCCTGGGGCCCCTTAGCTCCCATAGACTCATAATGGAAAAAAGATTCAAAAATCTTCTTCTCTGAAACCACAGGGCCCAGAGCTTAGATATTTAGCATGTAGCAACGGCCAGTGGTCACCTACATAATTCCTGACAATCATGCCCCTGGGTTCCAAATGGGGGACGCCCCGGGGCCCCTTCACTCCCATAGACTCATAATGGAACAAAAAGCTTCAAAAATCTTCTCCTTGGAAACCACAGGGCCCAGAGCTTAGATATTTAGCATGTAGCAACAGCAAGTGGTCACCTACATAATTCCTGCCAATCATGCCCCTCGGGTCCAAATGGGCCACGCCCCGGGGCCCTTAAGCTCCTAAAGACTCATAATTGAAAAAAGCTTCAAAAATCTTCTTCTCTGAAACCACAGGGCCCAGAGCTGAGGTATTTGGCATGTAGCAACTGCAAGTGGTAACCTACATAAATCCTGCCAATCATGCCCTTGGGTTCCAAATGGGCCACGCGCCGGGGCCCCTTTGCTCCCATAGACTCATTATGGAAAAAAGCTTAAAAAATCTTCTTCTCTGAAACCACAGCGCCCAGAGCTTAGATATTTAGCAGGTAGCAACGGCAAGTGGTCACCTACATAATTCCTGCCAATCATGCCCTTGGGTTCCAAATGGGCCATGCGCCGGGGCCCCTTTGCTCCAATAGACTCATAATGGAAAAAGCTTAAAAAATCTTCTTCTCTGAAACCAAAGCACCCAGAGCTTAGATATAGCACGTAGCAACGGCAAGTGGTCACCTACATTATTCCTGCCAATCATGCCCCTGGGTTCCAAAAGGGCCACGCCCCTAGGCCCCTTAGCTCCTATAGACTCATATTGGAAAAAAAAGCTTCAAAAATCTTCTTCTCTGAAACCACAGGGCCCAGAGCTTAAATATTTAGCATGTAGCAATGGCAAGTGGTCAACTACATAAATCCTGCCAATCATACGTGGTGTCCAAATGGGCCATGCCCCGGGGCCCCTTAGCTCCCATAGACTCATAATGGAAAAAAGATTCAAAAATCTTCTTCTCTGAAACCACAGGGCCCAGAGCTTAGATATTTAGCATGTAGCAACGGCAAGTGGTCACCTACATAATTCTTGCCAATCATGCCCCTGGGTTCCAAACGGACACGTCCCGGGGCCCTTTAGCTCCTATAGACTCATAATGGAAACAAGCTTCAAAAACCTTCTACTCTGAAACCACAGGGCCCATAGCTGAGGTATTTGGCATGTAGCAACGGCAAGTGGTCACCTAAATAAATCCTGCCAATCATGCCCCTAGGGTCCAAATGGACCACGCCCGGGGCCCCTTAACTCACATAGACTCATAATGAAAAAAAAAAGCTTCAAAAATCTTCTTCTCTGAAACCACAGGGCCAAGAGTTTAGATATTTAGCATGTAGCAACGGCAAGTGGTCACCAACATAATTCCTGCCAATCATGCCCCTGGGTTCCAAATGGGCCACGCGCCGGGGCCCCTTTGCTCCCATAGACTCATAATGGAAAAAAGCTTAAAAAATCTTCTTCTCTGAAACCACAGCGCCCAGAGCTTAGATATTTAGCAGGTAGCAACGGCAAGTGGTCACCTACATAATTCCTGCCAATCATGCCCCTGGAGTCCAAAAGGGCCAAGCCCCGGGGCCCCTTAGCTCCTGTAGACTCATAATTGAAAAAAAACTTCAAAAATCTTCTTCTCTGAAACTACAGAGCCCAGAGCTTAGATATTTAGCATGTAGCAATGGCAAGTGGTCACCTACATAAATCCTGCCAATCATGCCCGAGGGTTCCAAATGGGCCACACCCCGGGTCCCCTTAGCTCCCATAGACTCATATTGGAAAAAAGCTTCAAAAATCTTCTTCTCTGAAACCACAGGGCCCAGAGCTTAGATATTTACCATGTAGCAATGACAAGTGGTCACCTACATAAATCCTGCAAATCATGCCCCTGGGGTCCAAATGGGCCACACCCTGGGACCCCCTTAGCTCCCATAGACTCAGAATGGAAAAATAAACTTCAAAAATCTTCTTCTCTGAAACCACAGGGCCCAGAGCTTAGATATTTAGCATGTAGCAACGGCAAGCGGTCACCTACATTTTTCCTGCTTATCATGCCCCTGGGGTCCAAATGGGCCACGCCCCGGGGCCCCTTAGCTCCCATAGACTCATAATGGAAAAAGCATCAAAAATCTTCTTCTTAGAAACTGTGAATCTCAGAACTTAGATATTTAGTATCTAGCAACATAAAATAGCCAGCTACATAAATCCTGCTAACCCTGCCCCTGGGGTCAAAATTGGCCACGCCCAAGCACATCACCTCCAATAGACTTATAATGGAAAAATAAAAAATCTTCTTCAATAAAACCGTAAGGCCCAGAGCTTAGATTTTTCGTATGTAGCAACGTCAAGTGGCCGCCTACATAAATCCTGCCAGTTATGCCCCTGGGATCCAAATTAGCACCACCCCAGGGTTCTTTAGCTTCCAGAGATTTACAATTGGAGAAACTTCAAAAATCTTCTTCTCTGAAACCACAGTGCCTTTATAATGAAAAAAAAAACAAACAAACAAAAGAAAAAAAAAACAACTTAAAATTGGGAAAAAAATCTTCAAAAATCTTCTTCTCTGAAACCATAAGTCCCAGAGCTTAGGTATTTAGCATGTAGCAATGTCGAGTGGTCGCCTACATAAATCCTGCCAGTTATGCCCCTGGGATCCAAATTAGCACCACCCCAGGGTTCTTTAGCTTCCAGAGACTTACAATTGGAGAAACTTCAAAAATCTTCTTCTCTGAAACCACAGGGCCTTTATAATGAAAAAAACAAACAAACAAAAGAATAAAAACAACTTAAAATGGGTAAAAAAATCTTCAAAAATCTTTTTCTCTGAAACCATAAGTCCCAGAGCTTAGGTATTTAGCATGTAGCAATGTTGAGTGGTTGCCTACATGAATCCTGCCAATCATGCCCCTGGGGTCCAAATCCTGTGGCCCCTTAACTCCAACAAACTTATAATGGAAAAAAGCTTCAAACATCTTCTTTGAAACCATGAAGTACAGACCTTAGATATTTAGTATATAGCAACACAAAATGGTCGCCTACATAAATCATGCCAACCGTGCCTTTTGGGTCAAAATTGGCCAAGCCCCAGGGCTCATTAGCTTCTATAGACTTATACTGGAAAAAACTTAAAAAAATCTTTTTCTCCAAAACCATAAGGCACAGATTTTGTTTGATTTGAGGATTTACATCCCCGACAACACTGTATAGGTCATTTTGGAGATGTCTCTTCCAATTTTGTGGGACTTTTACCAGACATTGAGATGAAATTACATCTCAAGCCCTTTCGCCCAATGAAACCAGTAGGGTTTATAAGCATGGACACCGCTTTGCCTGAGCTTAGATATTTAGTATGTAGCAATGTCAAGTGGTCTCCTACACTAATGATTTTCTGGTACACAGGTGAGCGATATAATGCCATTGGGCCCTCTTGTTGACCTTGTCATCACCGTTGCCCCGTCAGTTTTGATCAGATCTTTCTGAAACTTATATGTAAGGTGGCTGGGGATAAAATCTTGGATGAGTTCGAAAACCGACCAAGTCGGCCCATTTATCATAGAGTAACGTCCCTTTGATTGCTGAAAATGCTGATTTTTAACCTTGTTATCACCGTAGCCCTTTCAGTTTTGATCGAATCTTTCTGAAATTTATATGTAACGGTGTTGGGGATAAAATCTCAGATGTGTTCGAAAACCAGCCAAGTTGGTCCATTTATCACAGAGTAGCATCCCTTTGATTGCTGAAAATGCCGATTTTTTACCTTTTCATCACCGTAGCCCTTTTAGTTTTGATCGGATCTTTCTGAAACTTACATGTAAGGTGGCTGGGGATAAAACCTCGGATGAGTTCGAATACTGGCCAAGGTGGCCTATTTATCATAGAGTTAGGTCCCTTTGATTGCTGAAAATGTTGATTTTTTACCTTGTCATCACTGTAGCCCTTCAGTTTTGATCGGATCTTTCTGAAACTTATATGTAAGGTGGCTGGGGATAAAACCTTGGATGAGTTCGAAAACCGGCCAAGTCGCCCCATTTACTATATAGTTATATCCCTTTGATGGCTGAAAATGTTGATTTTTGACCTTGTCATCACCGTAGCCCCTTCAGTTTTGATCAGATCTTTCTGAAACTTATATGTAAGGGGACTGGTGATAAAATCTCAGATGAGTTCAAATACCGGCCAAGTTGGCCCATTTATCATAGATTTACGTCCCTTTGATTGCTGAAAATGCTGATTTTTGACCTCGCAGCACCATAGTCCCTTCAGTTTTGTTCGGATCTTTCTGAAACTTATATGTAAGGTGGCTGGGGATAAAATCTCGGATGAGTTCGAAAACAGGCCAAGTCAGCCCATTTATCATAGAGTTATGTCCCTTCGATGGCTGAAAATGTTGATTTTTGACCTTGTCATCACCATAGCCCCTTCAGTTTTGATCAGATTTTTCTGAAACTTATATGTAAAGTTGCTGTGAATGAAACCGCTGTTGAGTTAAAAAACTGGCCAAGTCAGCCCATTTATCTTAGAGTAACATCCCTTTGATTGCTAAAAATGCCAAATTTTGACCTTGTCATCATCGTAGCCCCTTCAGTTTTGTTTGGATCTTTCTGAAACTTATATGTAAGGTGGCTGGGAATAAAACCTTGGATTAGTTTGAATACTGGCCAAGTGGGAACATTTATCATAGAGTTATGTGCCTTTGATTGCTTAAAAATGCCTATTTTCGACCTTGTTAGCATTGCTGCCCCTTCAGTTTTGATCGGATCTTCATGAAACTTGCAAACAAATAAGTCAGCCAGAAAAGCTCGGAGGAGTTTGAAAACTTGTGAGGTTTGCCTATTTGTCACAGAGTAACATCCCTTTGATTGCAGCAGTTAATTGCTTTTTAGCTCACCTGGGCCGAAGGCTCCAGGGGAGCTTATAGTATAACTGGTCATCCGTCGTCCGTCGTCTGTCCGTCACCACCTTTGACCAGTTATATCTCTGCAGCCTGCAGGCTGATCTCAATCATTTCTTATCTGTAGCATGCCTTGGGTGGGGCAACGAAGAATTTAGGTTTTTAACAAAATTGATTGAAAACTTTGGTTGCTATGGCAATCCCAATTTCCCATAGACTTACAATGGAAAATGCTTGTCATCACCGTAGCACCTTCATTTTTGATCGGATCTTTCTGAAACTTATATGTAAGGTGGCTGAGGATAAAAGCTCGGATGAGTACGAAAACGGCCAAGTCGGCCCATTAGTTATAGAGTTACGTCCCTTTGATTGCTGAAAATGCCGATTTTTGACCTTGTCATCACAATAGCCCCTTCAGTTTTGATCAGATCTTTCTGAAACTTATATGTAAGGTGACTGGGGATAAAACCTCGGATGAGTTCGAAAACAGGCCAAGTCGGCCTATTTATCATAGAGTTACGTCCCTTTGATTGCTGAAAATTCAGATATTTGTCCTTGTCATCACTGTAGCCCCTTCAGTTTTGTTCGGATCTTTCCGAATCTTATATGTAAGGTGGCTGGGGATAAAAACTTGGATGAGTTCGAAAACCGGCCAACTAGGCCCATTTATCATAGAGTAATGTCCCTTTGATTGCTGAAAATGCAGATATTTGACCTTGTCATCACTGTAGCCCCTTCAGTTTTCATCGGATTTTTCTGAAACTTATATGTAAGGTGACTGGGGATAAAACCTCTAATGGGTTCGAAAACCGGCCTAGTCTGCCCATTTATCGTAGAGTTAAGTCCCTTTGATTGCTGAAAATGCCGATTTTGGACCTTGTCATCACTGTAGCCCCTTCAGTTTTGATCGGATCTATCTGAAACTTATATGAAAGGTAGCTTGGGATAAAAACTCAGAGGAGTTAAGAAACCGGCCAAGTCAGCCCATTAATCATAGAGTTACGTCCCTTTGATTGCTGAAAATGCCCATTTTTGACCTTGTCATCACAATAGCCATCACCATAGCCCTTTCAGTTTTGATCGAATCATTCTGAAACTTATATGTAACGTGGCTGGGGATAAAATCTTGGATGAGTTCCAAAACCAGCCAAGTTGGTCCATTTATCACAGAGTAACGTCCCTTTGATTGCTGAAAATGCCGATTTTTGACCTTGTCATCACCTTTGCCCTTTCAGTTTTGATCGGATCTTTCTGAAACTTATATGTAAGGTGGCTGGGGATGAAACCTGGGATGAGTTCGAATACCGGCCAAGGTGGCCTATTTATCATAGAGTTAGGTCCCTTTGATTGCTTAAAATGTTGATTTTTGACCTTGTCATCACTGTAGCCCCTTCAGTTTTGATCTGATCTGTCTGAAACTTATATGTAAGGTGGCTGGGGATAAAACATCGGATGAGTTCGAAAACCGGCCAAGTTGCTCCATTTACTATATAATTATGTCCCTTTGATGGCCGAAAATGTCGATTTTTGACCTTTTCACCACCGTAGCCCCTTCAGTTTTAATCGGACCTTTCTGAAACTTATATGTAAGGTGACTGGGGATAAAACCTAGAAAGAGTTCGAATACCGACCAAGTTGGCCCATTTATCATAGATTTACGTCCCTTTGATTGCTGAAAATGCCGATTTTTGACCTTGTCGTCACCATAGCCCCTTCAGTTTCGATCAGATCTTTCTGAAACTTATATGTAAGATGGCTGGGTATAAAATCTAGGATGAGTTCGAAAAAAGGCCGAGTCAGCCCATTTACTGTAGAGTTATGTCCCTTTGATGGCTGAAAATGTTGATTTTTGACCTTGTCATCGCCGTAGCCCCTTCAGTTTTGATCGGATTTTTCTGAAACTTACATGTAAGGTGGCTGGGGATGAAACCTCGGATGAGTTTGAAAACTGGCCAAGTCGGTCCATTCATCTTAGAGTAACATCCCTTTTATTGCGAAAAATGCCAAATTTTGACATTGTTATCACTATAGCCCCTTCAGTTTTGAGCAGATCTTTCTGAAACCTATATGTAAGGTGGCTGGGAATAAAACCTTGGATGAGTTTGAATACTGGCCAAGTCGGCACATTTATTATAGAGTTACATGCCTTTGATTGCTTAAAAATGCCTATTTTCGACCTTGTTAGCACTGCTGCCCCTTCAGTTTTGATCGGATCTTCATGAAACTTACAAACAAATAAGTCTGGCAGAAAAGCTCGGAGGAGTTTGAAAACTTGTTAGGTTTGCCTATTTGTCACAGAGTAACATCCCTTTGATTGCAGCAGTTAATTGCTTATTTTTAGCTCACCGTCACGTAGTGACGAGGTGAGCTTTTGGGATCACTTTTTGTCCGTCGTCCGTCGTGCGTGCGTGCGTCCGTGCGTCCGTAAACAATTTCTTTAAACGACATCTCCTCCTAAACCACTGATCGGATTTTGACCAAACTTCACAGGAATGATCCTTAGGTGGTCCCCTTTCAAAGTTGTTCAAATGGTTCCGGTCCATTGCACATCTAGGTCACAGGAGCCAAAAATAGATTTTTTTTCACCAAAAACTTAAAAAATCTTCTTCTCTGAAACCACAAGGCCCAGGTCTTTGATATTTGGTATGAAGCTTCATCTAGTGGACCCCTACCAAGATTGTTCAAATTATAGTTCTTGGGCCAAAAATGCCCCCGCCCCGGGGCCCTTTGGTTTTACATGGGCTTATATAGGGAAAATCTTTAAAAATCTTCTTCTCTGAAACCACAAGGCCCAGGACTTTGATATTTGGTATGAAGCTTCATCTAGTGGACCCCTACCAAGATTGTTCAAATTATAGTGCTTGGACCAAAAATGCCCCCGCCCCGGGGCCCTTTGGTTTTACATAGGCTTATATAGCGAAAATCTTTAAAAATCTTCTTCTCTGAAACCACAAGGCCCAGGACTTTGATATTTGGTATGAAGCTTCATCTAGTGGACCTCTACCAAGATTGTTCAAATTATAGTGCTGGGACAAAAAATACCCCCGCCATGGGGCCCTTTGGTTTTACATTGGCTTATATAGGGAAAATCTTTAAAAATCTTCTTCTCTGAAACCACAAGGCCCAGGACTTTGAAATTTGGTATGAAGCTTCATCTAATGGACCTCTACCAAGATTGTTCAAATTATAGCCCTGGGGCCACAAATGCCCCCACCCCGGGGCCCTTTGGTTTTACATAGATTTATATAGCCCCGGGGCCATTTGGTTTTGCATAGGCTTATGTAGGGAATATCTTTAAAAATCTTCTTCTCTGAAACCACAAGGCCCAGGTCTTTGATATTTGATGTGTAGCTTCATCTAGTGGACCTTTGCCAAGTTTGTTCAAATTATAGCCTTTGTTGATGTTTGGTATGAAGCTTCACCTTTAAGACCTCCCTCAACATTATGCACATTAAAGCCCTGGGGCCAATAATGGCCCTCTGTGGGGCCTACTTGTTACACTATGGATCAGGTGAGCGATCCAGGGCCATCATGGCCCTCTTGTGTTTTATATTAGGATCACTTTTGTCTGTCATCTGTGCGTAAACAATTTCTTCAAACGACATCTCCTCCTAAACCACTGATCAGATTTTAACCAAACTTCACAGGAATGATCCATAGGTGATCCCCTTTCAAAGTTGTTCAAATGGTTCTGGTCTGTTGCACATCTAGGTCACAGGAGCCAAAAATAGACTTTTTTCACGGAAAACTTAAAAAATCTTCTTCTCTGAAAGCACAAGGCCCAGGTCTTTGATATTTGGTATGAAGCTTCATCCAGTGGACCCCTACCAAGATTGTTCAAATTATAGTGCTGGGGCAAAAAATGCCCCCCCCACCCCGGGGCCCTTTGGTTTGACATGGGCTTATATAGGGAAAATCTTTAAAATTCTTCTTCTCTGAAACCGCAAGGCCCAGGTCTTTGCTATTTGGTATGAAGCTTCATCTAGTAGACCCCTACCAAGATTGTTCAAATTATAGTGCTGGAGCCTAAAATGCCCCCGCACCGGGACCCTTTGGTTTTACATAGGATTATATAGGAAAAATCTTTAAAAATCTTCTTCTCTGAAACAGTTAGGCCATTAGGTCTTTGATATTTGGTATGAAGCTTCATCTAGTGGACCCCTACCAAGATTGTTCAAATTATAGTGCTGGGGCAAATAATGCGCCCGCAACGGGGCCCTTTGGTTTTACATGGGCTTATATTAGGAAAATCTTTTAAAATCTTCTCTGAAACCCTAAGGCCCAGGTCTTTGCTATTTGGTATGAAGCTTCATCTAGTGGACCCCTACCAAGATTGTTCAAATTGTAATGCAGGGGCCAAAAATGCCCCCGTCCCGTGGCCCTTTGGTTTTACATGGGCTTATATATAGGAAAAATCTTCTTCTCTGAAACCGCAATGGCCATGTCTTTGGGATTTTATATGAAGCTTCATCTAGTGGACCCCTACCAAGATTGTTCAAATTATAGTGCTGGGGCCAAAAATGCCCCGCCCCAGGGCCCTTTGGTTTTACATAGGCTTATATAGGGAAAATCTTAAAAAGTCTTCTCTGAAACCGCAAGGCCCAGGTCTTTGGTATTTGGTATGAAGCTTCATCTAGTGGACCCCTACCAAGATTGTTCAAATTATATTGCTGGGGCCAAAATGCCCCCGCCCCGGGGCCCTTTGGTTTTACATAGGCTTATATAAGGAAAATCTTTAAAAATCTTCTTCTCTGAAACCGCAAGGCCAAGGTCTTTGATATTTGGTATGAAGCTTCATCTAGTGGACCCCTACCAAGATTGTTCAAATTATAGTGCTAGGGCAAAAAATGCTCCCGCCCCGGTGCCCTTTAGTTCTACATGGGCTTATATTGGGAAAATCTTAAAAAATCTTCTTCTCTGAAACCGCAAGGCCCAGGTCTTTGCTATTTGGTATGAAGCTTCATCTAGTGGACCTTTACCAAGATTGTTCAAATTATAGTGTGGGGGCTAAAAATGCCCCCGCCCTTGGGCCCTGTGGTTTTACATTTGCATATATAGGGTAAATCTTTAAAAATCTTCTTCTCTGAATCTGCAAGGCCCAGGTCTTTCCTATTTGGTATGAAGCTTCATCTAGTGGACTCCTACCAAGATAGTTCAAATTATTGTGCTGGAGCTCAAAATGCCCCCGCCCCGGGGCCCTTTCGTTTTACATGGGCTTATATAGAGAAAATCTTTAAAATTCTTCTCCTCTGAAACCTTAAGGGCCAGGTCTTTACTATTTGGTATGAAGCTTCATCTAGTGGACCCCTACCAAGATTATTATACCCCCGCAAACGAAGTTTGAAGGGGGTATATAGGAGTCAGCTTGTCGTCTGTCGTCGTCGTCGGTCCGTTACAAAAAACTTTAACATTGCTCATAACTTCCTTATTCTTTGACCGATTTCTTTAATATTCACACACCACACACCTTGCCACTAGTACTTAAGATTGATATACACAAACCTGACCTTGACCTTTATGTTGACCTTCCTCAAGGTCAAATACTTGTAAAAATTTGTCTGACAACGCATGCGGGGGTATAATTGGCGCCCGTTAGGCGGCAGCTCTAGTTCAAATTATAGTGCTGGGGCCAAAAATGCCCCCGCCCAGGGGCCCTTTGGTTTTACATAGGCTTATATAGGGAAAGGCATTAAACATCTTTTTCTCTGAAACGGTTAGGCCCAGGTCTTTGATATTTGGTATGAAGCTTCATCTAGTGGACCCCTACCAAGATTGTTCAAATTATAGTGCTGGGACAAAAAATGCCCCCGCCCGGGGCCCTTTGGTTTTACATAGGCTTATATAGGGAAAATCTTTAAAAATCTTCTTCTCTGAAACCACAAGGCCCAGGTCTTTGATATTTGGTATGAAGCTTCATCTAGTGGACCCCTACCAAGATTGTTCAAATTATAGTGCTTGGACCAAAAATGCCTCCGCCCCGGGGCCCTTTGGTTTTACATAGGCTTATATAGGGAAAATCTTTAAAAATCTTCTTCTCTGAAACCACAAGGCCCAGGACTTTGATATTTGGTATGAAGCTTCATCTAGTGGACCCCTACCAAGATTGTTCAAATTATAGTGCTGGGACAAAAAATACCCCCGCCATGGGGCCTTTTGGTTTTACATTGGCTTATATAGGGAAAATCTTTAAAAATCTTCTTCTCTGAAACCACAAGGCCCAGGACTTTGAAATTTGGTATGAAGCTTCATCTAATGGACCTCTACCAAGATTGTTCAAATTATAGCCCTGGGGCCACAAATGCCCCCTACCGGGGCCCTTTGGTTTTACATAGATTTATATAGCCCCGGGGCCATTTGGTTTTGCATAGGCTTATGTAGGGAATATCTTTAAAAATCTTCTTCTCTGAAACCACAAGGCCCAGGTCTTTGATATTTGATGTGTAGCTTCATCTAGTGGACCTTTGCCAAGTTTGTTCAAATTATAGCCTTTGTTGATGTTTGGTATGAAGCTTCACCTTTAAAGTTCAAATGCAACGCTATTTTTTCTATGACTTATCATTGAATGCATATAAAATACATCTCGAATAAGCTATTCGCCGTACTTCTTGTTACGGAATTATGTATTTATTAACAATTTACATTCGGTTCACCTGTGGGCAATTGCGAACCGGAAGTGATAATCCGAGTCACGTGACTCTGAACCCTGTGACGTCAATTGTAGAACGGAAGTGGAAATAGCGTGTATTTTACATTGACTGTTCGAGAAAATTGTGATAAAAAACATCTTGTTATCTGAAATAAATTCCAAAAATTCCGACGCGATGTGTTGCACCGGGTTGTGGCAATACCCCTGCACCTGGTCGCGGTTTGTTTACGTTCCCGGAGGACCCGGTATTAAATAAAGAGTGGAGAGTGAATATGGGTCGCGCGAAAAGTGCAAATGAGCCTTTCAAACTATGGTAAAACTCAAAAACTTCGAGATTGTGTGATTCTCATTTCACGGAGGAGTGTTTTATTGTGAGCCCAAGACTAGCGGCGGATCTGGGATTCAAACCAGGCAAGTTTCAGCTCAAGACAGGTGCTGTTCCAACGATCTTTGCCAGACCAAACCACCCCTGGAACACTCCAAAACAGACCAAAGTTGGCGGGGCATACAGGAAACGGCAGAGACAAGAGGTAATGTAGATTATCAGAATGCTGATTATAAATAACATTTGTTTTCATAGCTTTTTGGTGCAATGGTCCTGAATGGCAGCATTTCATTTTATCAGATTTGTGATCGAGAGGTGGGTTCCGTCCTCATGCTGACCAAAGTGTTGTGTCCCTGATCATAGACAGTTCATCCATGTCTGTCTCAATGGACAGTCTCAATTAGCCAATTTCTCATTGCCAAAACATGCCTATCCAAATCCGCCCCCGCCCATTGGGGCTTGGAGAAATAGATTGGGCTGCATGATGCTTCCATGCAGAGATGATACCGACTGCACATTAGTACTGGTTATCTGCTTGGGGCTAAACCCTAGGAAAACTGCTGCGACTCTGTCCGTCCATGCTCATAATCGTTTCTAAAATAGTTGGAGGAGTGGCAAACAGCGCAGACCATGATAAGATGCCACATTTTGCTGTGTCTCATGTTAGTCTAGGTCACGGGTTAGTTCGCCCGTGAGTCGTTTCGCCCGTGGGTCAGTTCGCCCTGGGTCAGTTCGCCCTGATTTGGTGGGTCGTTTCGCCCTTATTTTTTCAAGCTCTATGAAATACGGTTATATGGTTTGGCATATAACGGGGTAAATGCCACCTTTTGAATGCCTTTTGGGGGAAGATGTCCAAGCTCACATAACGTTAACAAGTCTTTGCAATGTAATGGGACTTTTATGGCCGTGGAAAAGACTGGGAATATGTAAAAAGAGTTTGGGATTTCTCTCATTTCTGCCGAAAACATAGATTGTTGATTAGATCCACTTTATTGTCTGTGTTTTAGAAACAGACGCAAGTATCAAGTGGGGTTTAGGGTGGGGTGTCTACATTGCATAAACTTGTTAACATGATGCTCAAATTAGTCAACAGCTGTTCTTTCTGCGCAAGTGGTGACGTATTAGTATGTCCACGTGAACCGGTAGTCCAAAACTACTTCAAGATGCAGGGTGACAGCTGCCTGAAATTGTTTAGAGCAAACCTGGTTATCTTCCTGGCAGGTTGTCAGCTTCCTGTAATTTTTATGGAGTATTTTGATTGCAGGATGATAGCTACCTGAAATTGGTTATCTTGCTTTTCAAGATGATCCCATTATTGGTGTAAATATCTTTTTAGGGGCTATAGATCATCAATTTATACATTGCATTTTGTTTCTCTCGAAAACATTATGAATTTATGAACATCATAAATTGAAAAATTTTTAACAGGCCTCCGTGGCCTAATGGATAAGAGCGCTGACTCTTAGTCATTAGGTCTCTCACCGCCGTAGGTTCGAGCCTCGCTTGGGCCACGTGTGAGACGCCAAGTTCTGCTACAGAAGGTCAGGTGGTTTTTCTCCGGGTAGTCCGGTTTTCGCCCACCTCTGGTTAACGATCGGCTCGATATGAGTGAAATAATCTTGAAAGGGCCGTAAAACCCAAACCAAAAAAAAATTTAAAATTTTATTATTAGTGGTACAATCTTTGGTCAGGGGTCTTCAAGCGTGTTTACTCCACTGCAGGGGTGTAAAATTTCACTTGCCCCCTCACATTTGTGATTTAATTTAGGCAGGGTGAGTGAGATTTTCTTAATTTTTAGCATCTAAGTGAAAGTTTAATTTTTTTGTTTCGGGTTTTCCTTTATAGGTTATATCACTCATATCGAGCCAATGGTTAATCAGAGGTGGGCGAAAACCAGAATACCTGGAGAAAAACCACCTGACCTTCTGTTGCAGAACTTGGCGTCCTCCACGTGGCCCGAGCCAGGCTCAAACCGAGAGACCTAATGACTAAGAGTCAGAACACTGACCCACTAGGCCTTGTGTATGTTTAGACCATAGGAGGAGGACATTTTACACCTGACTTCACAAAAACTGATACCATCTTATCCATTATATTTCAGACTATGTCAATCAGCTGATTAATGAAGTCGTTGCAAGGAGGCAAACACTCAAGAGCTATAAAGCCTGTCTCGAGGACTTACAGCCTGTTATTGCTGCCACTCCAAAGCCAGTGTCATCCAAATATGAGAATGTGAACAAAATGGCTGTTGTGACTGCCCACAGATCACGATTCGGAAGTGCCTTTAGTGGAAACTAGAGATATGTGTCAGTTACATTCAAATTGTGATTGGTATTTGGATACTGTGAATATGCGTGTCAACCTGAATGGATTATACATTTAAATTCGAGAACGTCAGTGAGTAGTTGAAAGACAAAGAAGCAGAACATATTTTTGCAAAAATCATCTGCAAACCTAACCAGTGAGAATCTTTTCTTCAGACACTATATCCAAGCCCATGCAGAAACCCAGTTCTAGGTGTACTTGTAGGCAAGCAGGCTACAAGAGAAACTGCATTGCTTGGAAGCCACTGTTGGTCTTAAATGCTCAGCTAATTTGAGCATGAAACTTTGTCTTGCTCATAAATGTTGAAAATGCCACACAATAATCACTGGATCCTGCAGAACTCTGTGTGTTTTGGGCCCCAGGTGTCATATTTTTCGGGCATCTGCAGATTTCAGATTTCTATTTTTACCCCCATATCCTGCTGCCTAAAAACATTTGTATCTGTGAACGAATCGGTTTAGTTCATATTATATATACATTCAGTTCACAACTGCATGAAAAAAGTGTAGATCCTGATCTGATGGCTTCTTCAGAAGCCATCTGATCTGGATCTACACTGTTTGCAAAGTTAGGGATTGTCATGTCCAGCAGAATAATGGTTAAAAAGCTTGGTCAGTATGAGGCCTGTTTGGCTAATGTTTTTCTGGATTTCTTTGTTTATGAGCATTACAGATTTCATGCTCAAATCAGTTGAGCATGATGAGAGTATCTTTAATTTATACTACCGGACCAAAATTTTTTGTACAGCACCACAAACACACAGTGTGACTTATGTCCAGTAAATCCTAGAAACAAAAATGATATCTTACAATAAAATATGCCTTCAGTCCTGTAGGTACATATTCTGTCCAGTAGAAGATAACAGACTTTACTAGCAGTAAGAGGCTTTTTCATTGCATCTTATCCTCTCTGTATGATTTAAAACTTGTTTTCATGATTTGTGTGATCACAGCCATTTCAAGAGTATTCAACAATAAACTTAAAATGCTGAATGACATGAGTCATGGAGGAAGGCACCGTGAAATAGACCTAAGTGTCTCAGTTATTATGGACTGGTCGCCCATCAGGCATTTTTGTTTGCATTCAGGTTTAACGGTCCAGTCAACACTATTTAGGTCATTTTTGCAGTTCCATTCACCTATAGATCCACACTTTTGTTTGGGCGAGCATATCCATATGCAGTTAACCAGTACAGTGCACATTCTTTCTCCAAAACTGAGAACTGCCCTTCTTGAATCAGCGGGAGAGAATGACCATAGAAAGGATTTCAGGATCAAACTCTACAAAGAATGTTGCCGACCCGAACCCATCAGGGCTTGAATAAATAGGTTGGACTGCATAATGCCTCTGTGCAGAGCTGTAGACAACCTCAGGAGTTCTGGAAAACCACTATAAAAGCAGATCTAAGCCTGCCCAAGAGAAGTGGTTCAAGTATGTGACTGCCCATGTGTACAAACTGTTGGTTTCTTTTCATTAGGCAGCAGGGCTGGAGATGTCTCCACAATGACCTTTACAGTGTTAACAGGGGCATTGAGCCTCAAATCAAACAAATTGTAGACTAGATACAGCTGAATAAATCTCTGGCCTTGATGCCATAATAGGTAAGAGCTCAAGACTTCTTTTATTAGGTCACCTGTGTTTTTAACCTTTAACCTGCTGAATAGTCAATTAAGCCACACCCACTTATGACTTTGAACCAATTAGATTACTTGATGCAGTTTATTTCTACGTATGCAACATGGCGATACATTCTGGAAGTAGATACTTTTATAAATTGAAAGTGGTTAACAACCACAGTCTGCTAGTAACCCTACAGTTTATTTCTACATATTCATAAACTGAATGTCAAACAGTGTAGATACTGATCAGATGGCTTATTCAGAAGCCATCTGATCTGGATCTACACTGTTTGCAAAGATAGGGCTTGTCGCCAATAGCAGGGTAGAGGTTAACGAACTTGGCTCCTGTCACCTGAGATGCCAAGTTCTGCAATCTGCCTAATATTAGTGAAAAAATCTTGAAAGGGCTGTAAAAACGAAACATAATAAAACAAAACAGAAGGAACACTGTCATTTGTTAAAGATCTGTTTAATACAACTGACTGAAATCAGAGCACTGACAACACTGTTGGGTTGTTTGCCTTTGAGTGTATGATAACTAGATGTAACCTTGATCCTGAAGCAGAACAGTCACTTAGACTGTGAACAGTTCATGAAAAAACCTACAAGAAGCTTGGGTGGCCAGCAAAGACTGAGATCAGCCTGCGCCTTAGCAGTCTGATCAGAGTCTTTGCTGGTCGCATGTAAAGTTCTACTATATACTACAGTCTATGTAAACCAAAATGAGCAAAAGGTCTTGTCTTAGTGGATGGGTGAGTGGGTTGATTTTAGTCTGCTGGCTGCATGGTCACATTGTAGGCTTTGTCTTGAATTGGGGGAAGGGGAAGAATGACTATATGTAGAAAAACTGTTATCCTCTTTGCACTAATAGTCTCTTTGATATTTGAAACCACAGTATTGCTCTGATGGCCAGCTCTGACGTATCTTGTTCACAGCACAAGCTGGTATCACCTTCCACATTCCTCTTCCAAGTCTGTGCCACACCCATCTCGTAAAACGTCTGTATGCAACATGGCGGTACATTCTGGAAGTAAATAATTTTATAAATTAAAAGTGGTTAACAACCACAGTCTGCTAGTAACCCTGATCTTGCTGAATATTTTAACCACACCCATTTCTGACTTTGAATAAATCAGATTACTCGATGAAATTAATAATTTATAAGCTGAATGTCAAACAGTGTGGATCCTGATCAGATGACTTCTGATCTGGATCTACACTTTTCCAACGAATGAGGTTGTCGAGAACAGCAAGATAAGGGTTAAACCTTAATGGCCTTGTTCTGTCTAAAATGTAAACCTCCAAACAGACATAACCTGTGAACAAAGACCACTCTTGGCCATTCCTTTGTGCCATCTTTGTAGACAGGCTGGATTGTTCCTATAGATGTATGTATATATTATATGTAGATATGCTATTTTTGATAGCAAACATGTACAGTAAAACAGGTCTTAGCAGCCACCTCTATTAAGCAAGCAGCCTGTCATAAGCAAGCAAGCATTGGTTACCTGAAAAGTAGAATGCATAAATTTTACCTGTATAAAGCTAGAACCTGTCATTAGAAAGCAAATTTCGAATATGTTTTGAGGCGCTTGCTAATACAGGTTGGACTGTATACATTTGGTAAATCAACCTTATCATCCATCCACAGTGACAAGACCTTTTGCTCATATCCGGGCATAGATCATAGAATATAGTAGGTACATGCGATCAGTGAAGACTGATCAGCCTGCAAAAATGTACAGGCTGGAGTCTTTGCTGGTCACTCAAGCCTTCTTGTAAATTTTGTCATGCGCTGGCTCTTAGTATAACGAAGGATACCAATGAACTACCCAGGCCTACCCAATGGGGAAAGGGCATGTCTGTAAGTACCAAGAATAAAAATAAAAAAAATATTTGTACATATAATGCTGTTATTTTTCTTGCCCCTGTCCTTGATCTTATATAGTTGGAGTACCAGAATGCCATCTTTCTCAGACTCAGCTACAGTATGCCATCAATGCAGGTCTATAGAATACATTCTGTTTGTGCTCAGTTTCACCAGCTGCTTACCAAAACCAATTGGTTGGATTTTGCTTGTTTCCGGGTTTTAATACCCAGTCAACACTATTTAGGTCATTTTAACCCGTCAGTTTACCTAGCCACCCTTTCATGGACAGGCTTACACATCAGCGGTTAACCAGAACTATGCACCTTTTTTGACGGAAACTAACAACTGTCCTTGAATCAGCATAAGGGAGAGAGAATGATTATGGAAATCATTTCATGATCAACCTCCACAAAAGAATGTTGCTGACCACACAGGTATCAAACCGATGTCCTCCTGATCTTCAGTCATAAACAAATCCGACTGAGCTACTGAGACCGGCTTACAGTTTCTAGGAGAGTTGATGAGTAAAACACCGTCACCTAGCTGGTAAACACATTCAATGGCTCATACTTACTCATGAATTGGCTCATCATCACCAACATGACCATAGTTGTCCAAGAATTCATAGAAGGATGTCTCTATAACATACTGGTTCAGACAATTTCCTTCATAGCCAGGATGCTGTGTGATGCACTGAAGGTCTTGATCTTCTACTAAGTTGTCAATGAGACCAATCTCCCTGCAGCATGTGCTCTCATCTACAGATGGCATGGGAATACAAAATCCACATTCACACCTGAAAAATAAAATGGCATACAAATATAGGGTCAGACGCCAATGTTACATGCTAACTTGAGGTTTTTTTTTTCTCTGTGCACTCTGCTTTTGGCCTACTACCCTCATGTATTGGGGCTTGGAGAAATAGATTAGGTGCATATTACTTCCACGCAGATCTGAACCAATCGCACATGAGTACTACTGGGAGGTTCTTAGCCTGCCACGGAAAAGTGGTGCAAGTCTTGCTTCGAACCCGAAAGGGTTTACCCTGTCCTTGTTTGGATCAGTTCTTTGTAGAAGCAACATGCAACCCAATCTATGTCTTCAAGCCCTGTGGGCAAGGACCATTAGCATGTGTTGCCAGAAATTACAATTTAATTTATTACACAAGTCATCTTTGCAAACAGTGTAGATCCAGATCAGATGG
Source organism: Lucinisca nassula (assembly GCA_963580285.1). Classification (NCBI taxonomy): domain Eukaryota; kingdom Metazoa; phylum Mollusca; class Bivalvia; order Lucinida; family Lucinidae; genus Lucinisca; species Lucinisca nassula. Next base: position 108,151,765 of record OY757011.1, read on the forward strand.
CTTCTGAAGAAGACATCTGATCAGGATCTACACTGACATTCAGTTTATGAATTTGTAGGTATAAATTTATCCAAGTAGCCTGATTGGCTCAAAGTAAAAAATGAGTGTAAAATGGGTGTGGCTACACTGAATATTCAGCAGGACATGGGTTAATCCCGGAGTTTTTTTTTGCTGAATCTAGCACATAAATATTTACCTTTTGTTTTTTTATTTTTAGTTTAATGACTCAACCAACACTATTTAGGTTATGTGGAGCATGTCAATGAACTATCCATGCTTTTCCTGGACAGGCTAATTTATTGCACTTTTTGGCCAAAAATTGACAACTACCCTGGTTGAATCAGCAGAAGGGAGAGAATGTTTTTAAAGTAATTTCATGATCAATCTCCACGAAAAGTTATGTTGACACTCACAGGTCTCGAATCTTGGTCCTCTGTACACAAGTCGAATGCGCACCTGACTGAACTGCAGAGGCCGGCCGGTTACTTGTTGCAGTAATGATTAAAATACACCCGGGTATCACCCCACTTTGGGTTCAACACACACTTGTCGCCAGGGATGACAGAAGAAGATAAGTCCAATGTTTTGCTGTTACATTGTAGGTTATCTGTGGCATTTTTGGTGTGTAAATATCTATATAGAGACTATAATAACAAAAGCAAGCCAATAATTTCACACTTCAACAAGGGGTGGGGGTGCAAATTTTTCCACTTTTCATAAACAATGAATGAGCAGGAATTATCTTGGCTTTCTGGCTCATTCTATTGAAAGTATTTGGCCCTGTTGCGGGTTGTAAAGATGACAAAACAGTTGTCAGCCCCCACTGTCTCAGCCAGTGCCCCCCCCCCCGATTTTTTTATTTACTTCCTCCTTTACTTACGTTATTTTCGGCTATCAAAATACGAAACGGAACCTTACTAAAATTGGGCTAATCAGTAGTAAAGTGGACGAACTTATTTTTTCCTCGTCATGCATTTTTTTTGTTTATTATTCTCGCTAAATTACCAGTCTGTGTTGCCGAGCCTATCGCTCAGCTGGCCCTCCAAATCTGACTCCCTAGATGTGTCCGATTCGGAATCTTCCGAGTAATCGGGCGCAGATTCTCTTCTTGGTTCAAACTGATACGGCTGTACCGGCCTGTTTGACCCAGCTAAAACAGAATCACCGTCATTCTCCTCTAACTCTCTAAGATTTGCACTGTCCGCCATAGCTGTCACTTCGAAATGTGTCTACAAATGACGTCACGCGCAAGTGCGCATGCGTGAAAATCTAAATTTGGACAGGTGCGAAAGAACGGTAAATCACGTAACTTTATTGGCTTATAACTTCCCCTATATAACCTTTTGAATTCTCGCGACTTTTTGTAATTGCTTATTTTTATCTGTGCTACATGGATAATTAATAAAGATATGGTGGTAAAATTACCGTTTCCGTTGAACTTTAAGACCTCCCTCAACATTATGCACATTAAAGCCCTGGGGCCAATAATGGCCCTCTGTGGGGCCTACTTGTTACACTATGGATCAGGTGAGCGATCCAGGGCCATCATGGCCCTCCTGTGTTTTATATTAGGATCACTTTTTGTCTGTCATCTGTGCGTAAACAATTTCTTCAAACGACATCTCCTCCTAAACCACTGATCAGATTTTAACCAAACTTCACAGGAATGATCCATAGGTGATCCCCTTTCAAAGTTGTTCAAATGGTTCTGGTCTGTTGCACATCTAGGTCACAGGAGCCAAAAATAGACTTTTTTCACGGAAAACTTAAAAAATCTTCTTCTCTGAAAGCACAAGGCCCAGGTCTTTGATATTTGGTATGAAGCTTCATCCAGTGGACCCCTACCAAGATTGTTCAAATTATAGTGCTGGGGCAAAAAATGCCCCCCCCCCCCCCCCACCCCGGGGCCCTTTGGTTTTACATGGGCTTATATAGGGAAAATCTTTAAAAATCTTCTTCTCTGAAACCGCAAGGCCCAGGTCTTTGCTATTTGGTATGAAGCTTCATCTAGTAGACCCCTGCCAAGATTGTTCAAATTATAGTGCTGGAGCCTAAAATGCCCCCGCACCGGGACCCTTTGGTTTTACATAGGATTATATAGGAAAAATCTTTAAAAATCTTCTTCTCTGAAACAGTAAGGCCATTAGGTCTTTGATATTTGGTATGAAGCTTCATCTAGTGGACCCCTACCAAGATTGTTCAAATTATAGTGCTGGGGCTAATAATGCGCCCGCAACGGGGCCCTTTGGTTTTACATGGGCTTATATTAGGAAATCTTTTAAAATCTTCTCTGAAACCCTAAGGCCCAGGTCTTTGCTATTTGGTATGAAGCTTCATCTAGTGGACACCTACCAAGATTGTTCAAATTGTAATGCAGGGGCCAAAAATGCCCCCGTCCCGTGGCCCTTTGGTTTTACATGGGCTGATATATAGGAAAAATCTTCTTCTCTGAAACCGCAATGGCCATGTCTTTGGGATTTTATATGAAGCTTCATCTAGTGGACCCCTACCAAGATTGTTCAAATTATAGTGCTGGGGCCAAAAATGCCCCGCCCCAGGGCCCTTTGGTTTTACATAGGCTTATATAGGGAAAATCTTTAAAAGTCTTCTCTGAAACCGCAAGGCCCAGGTCTTTGGTATTTGGTATGAAGCTTCATCTAGTGGACCCCTACCAAGATTGTTCAAATTATATTGCTGGGGCCAAAATGCCCCCGCCCCGGGGCCCTTTGGTTTTACATAGGCTTATATAAGGAAAATCTTTAAAAATCTTCTTCTCTGAAACCGCAAGGCCAAGGTCTTTGATATTTGGTATGAAGCTTCATCTAGTGGACCCCTACCAAGATTGTTCAAATTATAGTGCTAGGGCAAAAAATGCTCCCGCCCCGGTGCCCTTTAGTTCTACATGGGCTTATATTGGGAAAATCTTTAAAAATCTTCTTCTCTGAAACCGCAAGGCCCAGGTCTTTGCTATTTGGTATGAAGCTTCATCTAGTGGACCTTTACCAAGATTGTTCAAATTATAGTGTGGGGGCTAAAAATGCCCCCGCCCTTGGGCCCTGTGGTTTTACATTTGCATATATAGGGTAAATCTTTAAAAATCTTCTTCTCTGAATCTGCAAGGCCCAGGTCTTTCCTATTTGGTATGAAGCTTCATCTAGTGGACTCCTACCAAGATAGTTCAAATTATTGTGCTGGAGCTCAAAATGCCACCGCCCCGGGGCCCTTTCGTTTTACATGGGCTTATATAGAGAAAATCTTTAAAATTCTTCTCCTCTGAAACCTTAAGGGCCAGGTCTTTGCTATTTGGTATGAAGCTTCATCTAGTGGACCCCTACCAAGATTATTATACCCCCGCAAACGAAGTTTGAAGGGGGTATATAGGAGTCAGCTTGTCGTCTGTCGTCGTCGTCGGTCCGTTACAAAAAACTTTAACATTGCTCATAACTTCCTTATTCTTTGACCGATTTCTTTAATATTCACACACCACACACCTTGCCACTAGTACTTAAGATTGATATACACAAACCTGACCTTGACCTTTATGTTGACCTTCCTCAAGGTCAAATACTTGTAAAAATTTGTCTGACAACGCATGCGGGGGTATAATTGGCGCCCGCTCTAGTTCAAATTATAGTGCTGGGGCCAAAAATGCCCCCGCCCAGGGGCCCTTTGGTTTTACATAGGCTTATATAGGGAAAGGCTTTAAAAATCTTTTTCTCTGAAACTGTTAGGCCCAGGTCTTTGATATTTGGTATGAAGCTTCATCTAGTGGACCTTTACCAAGATTGTTCAAATTATAGCCCTAAAACCAAAAATGCCCCTGCCCCAAGGCCCTTTGGTTTTACTTAGGCTTATATAGGGAAAATGTTTAAAAATCTTCATCTGTGCAACCACAAGGCCTAGGTCTTTGATATTTGGTGTGAAATTTCATCTAGTGGACCTCTGCCAAGATTGTTCAAATTATAGCCCTCGGGCAACAAATGCCCCCGCCCTGGGGCCCTTTGGTTTTACATAGACTTAATAGAGATAATCTTTGAAAATCTTCTTCTGAAACAGCAAGGCCCAGGACTTTGATATTTGATGTGAAGCTTCATCTAGTGGACGTCTATCAAGATTGTTTAACTTATAGCCCTGAGGCCAAAAATGCCCCCGCCCCGGAGCCATTTGGTTTTACATAAGCTTATGTAGGAAATATCTTTAAAAAAATCTTCTTCTCTGAAACTGCAAGGCCCAGGTCTTTGATATTTGGTGTGTAGCTTCATCTAGTGGACCTTTGCCAAGATTGTTCAAATTATAGCCTTTGTTGATATTTGGTATGAAGCTTCACTCTTTAAGACGTCTCTCAACATTATCCACATTATAGCCCTGGGGTTAAAAATGGCCCTCCCCGGGTCCCACTTGTTACTCTATGGATCAGGTGAGCGATCCAGGGCCATCATGGCCCTCTTGTGTTTTATATAAGGATCACTTTTTGTCTGTCATCCGTGCGTCAACAATTTCTTCAAATGACATCTCCTCCTAAACCACTGATCGGATTTTGACCGAACTTCACAGGAATGATCCTTAGGTGGTCCCCTTTCAAAGTTGTTCAAATGGTTCTGGTCCGTTGTACATCTAGGTCACAGGAGCCAAAAATAGATTTTTTTCACCGAAAATTTAAAAAATCTTCTTCTCTGAAACCACAAGGCCAAGGTCTTTGATATTTGGTATGAAGCTTCATCTAGTGGACCCCTACCAAGATTGTTCAAATTATAATGCTGGGGCCAAAAATGCCCCCGCCCCGGGGCCCTATGGTTTTACATGGGCTTATATAGGGAAAATCTTTAAAAATCTTCTTCTCTGAAACCACAAAGCCCAGGTCTTTGATATGTGGTAATTAGCTTCATCTAGTAGACCCCTACCAAGCTTGTTCAAATTATAGTGCTGGGGGATAAAATTGCCGCCCCGGGCCCTTTGGTTTTACATGGGCTTATATATAGGGAAAATCTTTAAAAATCTTCTTCTCTGAAACCGCAAGGCCCAGGTCTTTGATATTTGGTATGAAGCTTCATCTAGTGGACCCCTACCAAGATTGTTCAAATAATAGTGCTGGGGCCAAAAATGCCACCGCCTGGGGCCCTTTTGTTTTACATGGGCTTATATGGGGAAAATCTTTAAAAATCTTCTTCTCTGAAACCGCAAGGCCCAGGACTTTGATATTTGGTATGAAGCTTCATCTAGTGGACCCCTACCAAGATTGTTCAAATAATAGTGCTGGGGCCAAAAATGCCCCCGCCTGGGGCCCTTTTGTTTTACATGGGCTTATATGGGGAAAATCTTTAAAAATCTTCTTCTCTGAAACTGCAAGGCCCAGGTCTTTGATATTTGGTATGAAGGTTCATCTAGTGGACCCCTACCAAGATTGTTCAAATTATAGTGCTGGGGCAAAAAATGCCCCCGTCCCGGGGCCTTTGGTTTTACATGGTCTTATATAGGAAAATCTTGAAAAATCTTCTTCTCTGAAACCGCAAGGCCCAGGTCTTTGATATTTGGTATGAAGCTTCATCTAGTGGACCCCTACCAAGATTGTTCAAATTATAGTGCTGGGACAAAAAGAGGACCCACTCAGGGGCACTTTGGTTTTACATGGGCTTATATAGGGAAAATCTTTAAAGATCTTCTTCTATGAAACTGCAAGGCCCAGGTCTTTGATATGGTATGAAGCTTCATCTAGTGGACCCCTACCAAGATTGTTCAAATTATAGTGCTGGGGCCAAAAATGCCCCGCCTCGGGGGCCATTTGGTTTTACATGGGCTTATATAGGGAAAATCTTTAAAAATCTTCTTCTATGAAACCGCAAGGCCCAGATCTTTGATATTTGGTATGAAGCTTCATCTTGTGGACCCCTACCAAGATTGTTCAAATTATAGTGCTGGGGCCAAAAATGCCCCGGCCGGGACCCTTTGGTTTTACATGGGCTTATATAGGGAAAACCTTTAAAAATCTTCTTCTCTGAAACCGCAAGACCCAGGTCTTTGATATTTGGTATGAAGCTTCATCTTGTTGACCCCTACCAAGATTGTTCAAATTATAGCCCTGGGGCCAAAAATGCCCCGCTCAAGGGCCCTTGGTTTTACATAGACTTCTATAGGGAAAATCTTGAAAAATCTTCTTCTCTGAAACCACAAGGCCTAGGTCTTTGATATTTGGTATCAAGCTTCATCTAGTGGACCTCTACAAAGATTGCTCAAATTATAGCCCTGAGACCAAAAATGCCCCCGCCTCAGGGCCCTTTGGTTTTACATAGACTTATATTGGGAAAATCTTTTAAAAATTTTCTTCTGTGAAACCACAAGGCCTAGGTCTTATATATTTGTTGTGAAATTTCATCTAGTGGACCTCCATCAAGATTGTTCAAATTATAGCCCTGGGGCTTAAAATGCCCCCCCCCCCCCCCCCCCCCCCCCCCCCCCCCTCCGAGACTCTTTGGTTTTACATAGACTTATATAGGGAAATATTTAAAAATCTTCTTCTCTGACACTGCAAGGCCCATGTCTTTGATATTTTGGTATGGAGCTTCATCTAGTGGACCTCTACCAAGATTGTTCAAATTATAGCCCTCTGGCCACAAATGCCCCCACCCCAGGGCCCTTTGGTTTTACATAGACTTATATAGAGATAATCTTTGAACAATCTTCTTCTCTGAAACAGCAAGGCCCATGTCTTGGATATTTGGTGTGCAGCTTCATCTAGTGGACCTCTATCAAGATTGTTTAAATTATAGCCCTGAGGCCAAAAATGCCCCTGTCTAGGGCCATTCGGTTTTACATAGGCTTATGTAGGGAATATCTTTAAAAAAATCTTCTTCTCTGAAACCGCAAGGCACAGGTCTTTGATATTTGGTGTGTAGCTTCATCTATTGGACCTTTGCCAAGATTGTTCAAAGTTTAGCCTTTGTTGATATTTGGTATGAACCTTCACCTTTTAGACCTCCCTCAACATTATGCACATTATAGCCCTGGTGTCAATAATGGCCCTCCCCGGGCCCACTTATTACTCTATGGATCAGGTGAATCACCCCCGCCCATAGGGGCTTGAAGAAATATATGGGCTGCATGATGCTTCCAGGCAGAGCTGAATCCGGCCCGCACACTAGTACCGGTAAACCGCTTAGAGGATCTAAGCCTGTCCAGGAACCACGATGCGAGGCGGGACCGCCCATGCTAATAAACACTATTGGTTTCATTGGGCGACAGGGCTTGAGATGTCATTTCATCTCAATGTCGGGTAAAAGTCCCACAAAATTGGAAGCAACGTCTCCAAAATGACCTTCACAGTGTTGACGGGGACGTTAAACCTCAAATCAAACAATCAAACAAAACATGGATCAGGTGAGCGATCCAGGGCCATCATGGCCCTCTTGTTGAACTTGTCATCACCATAGCCCCATCAGTTTATATCGGATCTTCTTAGCAAGTCAGGAATAAAAGCTAGAATGAGTTTGAAAGCTGGTGAGGTCAGCCTTTTTATCATAGAGTTACATTCTGTTTGATTTGCAGAAATTGCTTACCCTGTCATCACCATGTCCTTCCATTAATCCTTCAGTAAAGGTTGGCACTTCCTGAAACTTTGAATCTGTTAGCTCAGGTGAGCGATACAGGACCAGCTTGGTCCTCTTGTTTTTTAACTTGTAATCACCATAGCCCCATCAGTTTATATCGGATCTTCTTAGCAAGTCAGGAATAAAAGCTTGAATGAGTTTGAAAACTGGTGAGGTCAGCCTATTTATCATAGAGTTACATTCTACTTGATTTGCAGAAATTACTAACCCTGTCATCGCCATGTCCTTCCATTAATCCTTCAGTAAAGGTTGACACTTCCTGAAACTTTGAATCTGTTAGCTCAGGTGAGCGATACAGGACCAGCTTGGTCCTCTTGTTTGGTTTTCATCTGTCTATCTTTCGTCTTTCTACATGATTTCGGATGGGGGCGGGCGGTATTATGCAGTGCCAATGGATGTTCTATCCCAGTTCTATGACTATTTAGCTATTATGTTTCTCAGAAGAAGTTTCCATGCATTGGGTGGGGGGTGGGTGGATATTATGCTGTGTCTGCAGTGCTTTTATTTCTGTATCATGTTTGAATTAGAATAAATTATTTCTTTACCATGTTTTATTAGGTCACCTGTCACGTAGTGACAAGGTGAGCTTTTGGGATCACTTTTTGTCCGTCGTCCGTCGTCCGTGCGTCCGTCTGTCCGTGCATCCGTAAACAATTTCAAATAAGTATATCTCCAATACCCAATGGCCAATCTTGATCAAATTTCATGTGAATCATCATCAGGTAGGGGGAAAGGCTGCATAAGGTTTTTGGGCTGATCAGATTGGAATTCTGGTTGCCATGGCAACATATAGCTCCCGTAGACTTATATTGGGAAAACATTTAAAAATCTTCTTCTCTGAAACCACATGGCCCAGAGCTTAGATATTAAGCATGTAGCAAGGGCAAGTGGTCAACTACATAATTCCTGCCAACCATGCCCCTCGGTGCCAAATGGGCCACACCCTAGGGCCCCTTCGCTCCCATAGACTAATAATGGAAAAAAAGCTTCAAAAATCTTCTTCTCTGAAACCACATGGCCCAGAGCTTAGATATTAAGCATGTAGCAAGGGCAAGTGGTCACCTACATAATTCCTGCCAATCATGCCCCTCGGTGCCAAATGGGCCACACCCTAGGGCCCCTTCGCTCCCATAGACTAATAATGGAAAAAAGCTTCAAAAATCTTCTTCTCTGAAACCACAGGGCCCAGAGCTTAGATATTTAGCATGTAGCAATGGCAGGTGGTCACCTACATAATTCCTACCAATCATGCCCCTGGGTTCCAAATGGGCCACGCCGCGGGGCCCCTTCGCTCCCATAGACTCATAATGGTAAAAAAGCTTCAAAAATCTTCTTCTCTGAAACCACAGGGCCCAGACCTTAGATATTTAGCTTGTAGCAATGGCAAGTGGTCACCTACATAATTCCTGCCAATTATGCCCCTGGGTTCAAAAAGGGCCACGCCCCGGGGCCCCTTAGCTCCCATAGACTCATAATGGAAAAAAAAGCTTCAAAAATCTTCTTCTCTAAAACCACAGGGCCCAGAGCTTATATATTTAGCATGTAGCAAAGGCAGGTGATCACCTACATAATTCCTGCCAATCATGCCCCTGGGTTCCAAATGGGCCACGCCCCGGGGCCCCTTCACTCCCATAGACTCATAATGGAAAAAAAGCTTCAAAAATCTTCTTCTCTAAAACCACAGGGCCCAGAACTTATATATTAAGCATGTAGCAATGGCAGGTGGTCACCTACATAATTCCTGCCAATCATGCCCCTGGGTTCCAAATGGGCCACGCCCCAGGGCCCCTTCGCTCCCATAGACTCATAATGGAAAAAAAACTTCAAAAATCTTCTTCTCTGAAATCACAGGGCCCAGAGCTTATATATTTAGCATGTAGCAATGGCAGGTGGTCACCTACATAATTCCTGCCAATCATGCCCCTGGGTTCCAAATGGGCCACGCCCCGGGGCCCCTTCGCTCCCATAGACTCATATTGGCAGAAAAGCTTCAAAAATCTTCTTCTCTGAAACCACAGGGCCCAGAGCTTATATATTTAGCATGTAGTAACAGCAAGTGGTCACCTACATAATTCCTGCCAATCATGCCCCTGGTGTCCAAACGGACCACATCCCGGGGCCCATTAGCTCATATAGACTCATAATGGAAAAAAGCTTCAAAAATCTTCTTCTCTGAAACCATAGGGCCCAGAGCTTAGATATTTAGCATGTAGGAAGGGCAAGTGGTCAACTACATAATTCCTGCCAATCATGCCCCTGGGTTCCAAATGTTCCACGCCCTGGGGCCCCTTCGCTCCTATAGACTCATAATGGAAAAAAGCTTCAAAAATCTTCTTCTCTGAAACCACAGGGCCCAGAGCTTAGATAATTAGCATGTAGCAATGGCAAGTGGTAACCTATATAATTCCTGCCAATCATGCCCCTGGGGTCGAAATTGGCCACACCCCTGGGCCCCTTAGCTCCTATATACTCATAATGGAAAAAAAGGTTAAAAAATCTTCTTCTCTGAAATCACAGGGCCCAGAGCTTAGATATTTAGCATGTAGCAACGGCAAGTGGTCACCAACATAATTCCTGCCAATCATGCCCCTGGGTTCCCAATGGGCCACGCCCCGGGGCCCCTTAGCTCCTATAGATTCATAATGAAAAAAAAAGCTTCAAAAATCTTCTTTTCTGAAACCACAGAGCCCAGAGCTTAGAAATTTAGCATGTAGCAACGGCAAGTGGTCACCTACATAATTCCTGCCAATCATGCTCCTGGGGTCCAAACAGGCTATGCTCTGGGGCCCCTTAGCTCCTTTAGACTCATAATGGAAAAAAGCTTCAAAAATCTTCTTCTCTGAAACCACAGGGCCCAGAGCTTAGATATTTTGGCACATAGCAAAGGCAAGTGGTCACCTACATAATTCCTGCCAATCATGCTCCTGGGGTCCAAACAGGCCACGCCCTGGGGCCCCTTAGCTCCTATAGACTCACAATGGAAAAAAGCTTCAAAAATCTTCTTCTCTGAAACCACAGGGCCCAGAGCTTAGATATTTTGGCACATAGCAACGGCAAGTGGTCACCTACATAATTCCTGCCAATCATGCCCCTGGGTTTCAAATGGGCCACGCCCCCGGGCCCCTTCGCTCCCATAGACTCAAAATGGAAAAAAGCTTCAAAAATCTTCTCCTCTGAAACCACAGGGCCCAGAGCTTAGGTAATTAGCATGTAGCAACGGCAAGTGGTCACCTACATAATTCCTGCCAATCATGCTCCTGGGGTCCAAATTGGCCATGCACGTGGGCCCCTTAGCTCCCATTGACTCATAATAGAAAAAAGCTTCAGAAATCTTCTTCTCTGAAACCACAGGGCCCAGAGCTTAGATATTTAGCATGTAGCAACAGCAAGTGGTCACCTACATAATTCCTGCCAATCATGCCCCTGTGGTCAAAACGAGCCAAGCCCCGGGGCCCCTTAGCTCCTATAGACTCATAATGGAAAAAATGCTTCAAAAATCTTTTTCTCTCAAACCACAGGGCCCAGAGCTTAGATAATTAGCATGTGGCAATGGCAAGTGGTCACCTACATAAATCCTGCCAATCATGCCCCTGGGGTCCAAATGGGCCACCCCCTCGGGGCCCCTTAGCTCCCCTAGACTCGTAATGGAAAAAAGCTTCAAAAATCTTCTTCTCTGAAACCACATGGCCCAGAGCTAGATATATAGCATGTGGCAATGACAAGTGGTCACCTGCATAAATCCTGCCAATCATGCCCCTCGGGTCTAAATGGGCCACACCCTGGGACCCCCTTAGCTCCTATAGACTCAAAATGGAGAAAAGCCTCAAAAATCTTCTTCTCTGAAACCATAGGGCCCAGAGCTTAGATATTTAGCATGTAGCAACGGCAAGTGATCACCTACATATTTCCTGCTAATCATGCCCCTTTGGGTCCAAATGGGCCACGCCCCGGTGCCCCTTAGCTCCCATAGACTCTAAATCGAAGAAAGCTTAAAAAATCTTCTTCTCAGAAACTGTGAAGCACAGAACTTAGATATTTAGTCCAAATTGGCCAAATCCTGTGGCCCCTTAACTCCAACAAACTTATAATGGAAAAAAGCTTCAAACATCTTCTTTGAAACCATGAAATACAGACCTTAGATATTTAGTATATAGCAACACAAAATGGTCACCTACATAAATCCTGCCAACCATGCCCTTTGGGTCAAAATTGGCCAAGCCCTAGGGCTCATTAGCTTCTATAGACTTATACTGGAAAAAAAACTTAAAAAAATCTTCTTTTCCAAAACCATAAGGCACAGATTTTGTTTGATTTGAGGTTTTACATCCCTGTCAACACTGTATAGGTCATTTTGGAGATGTCTCTTCCAATTTTGTGGGACTTTTTACCCGACATTGAGATGAAATTACATCTCAAGCCCTGTCGCCCAATGAAACCAATAGGGTTTATACGCATGGACACCGCTTTGCCTGAGCTTAGATATTTAGTATGTAGCAATGTCAAGTGGTCTCCTACACTAATGATTTTCTGGTACACAGGTGAGCGATATAGGGCCATTGGGCCCTCTTGTCTTTATTTACTCATTGTTATCAGATGAAAGCGATAAGAATTACTTTACATAAGCTACTTGTAAAGAGTCATTATTATGCCGAAGAGTACAAATGCTGACTGAGTACCATATATGCCCATTTAAGGGGAATGGGAACACCTTCAGGGGAGGCAACTCCTGCAAAAGTATTTTTGTCTCCCATGTCAATAAGGGTCAATTCTTAAAGGAAAGAAATTTGCTCATCAAGAGCAAATTCTTTCCTTTAAGAGTTGACCCCTTTTTCATTGAAACAGGGCTTATAGAAAAGCTTACAGGAAGTCCCGAAAATTGTCTCCCTTTGAAAAATGCCAGAAAAATCTGCCAGGTGTTCCCATTCCCCTAAAATGATCACTGATCATCAGTTGTTAAAAGATTCTTATTTTGCAATTGTTCTATGATAAGATGTGTTTGCACCACATTTCAGACCTGGTTATTGCCCTTGAGTGACAAGCTTGGCATAGATGCACAAGACCATTGTATCTCAACTTTTCTGGAAGCTATCAGACTAATTCAGCTGCAGGAGTCATTCAGTATAGACAAGAAGATAGGTAAGCTCATGATAGAACAAAATTAACCCTTATCTTGCTGTTCACAACAATGCCTATCTTTGGAAACAGTGTAGATCCAGATCAGATGGCTTCTGAAGAAGCCATCTGATCAGGATCTACACTGTTTGACATGAAGTTTATGAATTTGTAGCAATAAATTACATCAAGTAATTTGATTGGTTGATAGACAGAAATGGGTGTGGCTTGAATGAATATTCAGCAAGAAAAGGGTTAAGCAAGTTCATGATAGCACAAAGGTACCATAATGATCCTAAGCATTGGGACAGACAGTGCAGACCCAGGAACAAAGAATTAGGCAAATTCATGATAGCACAAAGTTAGTACTGTGCAAGATATTTGAAATTTTTTGCTTCACCTTTATTTTCCCAGTACTCACCAGGATGCCTTCCATGACATGTTTTTGAGATTTCCAGTATGGCTACTTCTTTTAGCATCAATATATTGGAAAAAGCTAACAAAGCTGTTAGTTAACCTTTACCTTTATCCCGCTGCATAATTTAGCCACACGCAGTCACGTTTCAACCAATCACATTCCTTGATGTAATTTGTTCATTCACATTCACAAATTGAATGACAAACAGTGTAGATCCTGATTTAGAAGCCATCTGATCTAGATCTACATTGTTTGCAAAGGTAGGGGTTGTCATGAACAGCAGAATAAGAGTTACAATAAAAACTCAACCATTCAGTACAGAAAAAATACTTTTGCTACAAAATGTAAGTAGCTTTTCCGTTGATATGCCATAGTACTAGATACGAGGACTGTTCAAATATGAATGCAGCTAAGCACATAAAAATGATTCCGTGATAGATTTCGATGAAAAATTTATTTTGTCCCCTCAAAGCATTCCCCTTTAACAGATATACAAACTTTCAGTCTTCTTATCCAATCATTGAATGCATTTTGGTAGTCTTTTCGAGGTATACTATGAAGGCACTGGAATATTGCAGAACCAAGGTGTTTGCGCTGTACAAATTTTCGACCATAAAGGTATTTTTTCAGCCGCAGGAACAAAAAAAAGTCACACGGGGCAAGGTCAGGGGAATACGGGGGACGAGGGAGTTCAACAACCTTTTCCTGCTTCAGATAGTCTTGCACAATGAACGCCTTGTGCGACGACGCATTGTCATGTAGCAATCTGACATTGGCCAAACCAGTTGTGGCTCTTCGTTCTTTGAAATATTTCTTCAATTTTCGAAGAACTTTATTCTTGTAAAACTTCGCATTTACAGATTTGCCTTTAGGCACAGCAACCTGAATAGCAGGGGCCCTGATTTGAAAAGAATATGGCATACATTACCTTCTTGACGCTCATGGTCCGCTTTGCAATGCATGGTCTTTTGCAATACTTTGTTGCCCATATTTTGTTCTGAACCTTTCGTTTTGGCTCAAAAAAGTGAAACCATGTCTCGTCACCTGTGACGACATTAGCGAAAGACCGTGCATTGTAATTTGGAAACTTTTTAAGCAACTTCTTGGCGCACTGAACGCGTGTCTTTTTCTGCTCATCTGTCAACAGATGGGGAATTCATCTAGCACAGATCTTTCTCATTTTCAAATCCCGTTTCAGAATTGTATGAGCTGCTCCTAATGAGATGCCAACCATACTAGTTATTTGCCTAGTGGTGTATCGTGCATCAGTAGCAACTATTTCTTTCACTCTAGCAACCATCTTGGCAGATGTTGCTCTTTTCGGCCGACGATCATGTGGTGCATTTTCTGTTGAGCCTAGCCCACAGCTGAATTTCTTACACCAACGAAAAACTGCCGGAAAAGACATTTCATTATGCCCATAAACCAAACATATTTCATCAAAAATGTCTTTGCCCGGTATACCAAGAATACAACGATTCTTAATTTAGGACCGTATTTCAACGGCGTACTCTGACCTCCTTCCAACCATGTTTTTTATTAGTATACAAGAGTAGACCGTGTTTATCGAACGATATACATGGCTAAAGTGCACAGATTTTAACAGGTTTGGTATCAATGTATAGGTAAAATGTTTTTCTATGCTGTGATATTTATTTCCAGGTGATTCTCGCATAAGTGCATGAGAAAACGTTCTACTTGCATTCATATTTGAACAGTCCTCATATTGTACTTGCTGGAAGAGTTAACATTTTGACCACTATCAAGTTTGTTAAGCTAACAAGGCTTTCAACAGTTGGCTCTGATATTTATTAGGATCACATTTCATGGTATGAATCTGATATGGTTGCCCCCGCCCATCGGGACTTGAAGTAATACATGGTCTGCATGATGCTTCCACGCAGAGCTGAAACCGACCGCACACCAGTACTGGTAAACTGCTTAGAGGATCTAAGCCTGCACAGGCAAAGCTGTGCAAGTCAGCCCGTCCATGCTTATAAACCATATTGGTTTCATTGGGCGAAAGGGCTTGGGATATCATTTCATCTCCGTGTCAGGTTAAAGTCCCATAAAACTGGAAGCAACGTCTCCAAAATGACCTATACAGTGTTGAGTGAGACGTTTAACTTCGAATCAAACAAATAAACCAAAATATGGTTGGAGAAAAGACAAATTTGTTTCTTGCACAGAAAGGATCTCAGTAGTTAATTGGTCTAGCTATTTCCGTAACTAATAGTCATTGTAAAGAAGTTGTACTTGTAAAACATGAATGCTCCATGGACAGTTCTTGTCAGTAGGCCACAGTATAGGTCACAGAGTCAAAAACATTGTTACCAACAGAAAGGTCCTGTCACAAGAAGTACACATGCCAAATAAGAAAGCTGTATTGCAAATAGTTAACAAATTATGGTCAGTGGTGAAGTTTTTCTGACAAGTAACAGACATATGGACAGAGGCAGATGGACAAGCCTAAACCGTGTTGGCCCTGGAATGTGATTCCAAAGGCATAAACCCTGTTTGTTCTAAATGGAATCTTCCACCTTATATATAGCACAAGTCCATTTCGAAATTTAGGGGTGTCTGGTTGTGTTTTCTTGAAATTTAAGTTGGAAAATGGCTGAACCTTTGCAAACAGTGTAGGCCATGATCAGAACCCACATTCTGCGGCGTCTGATCTTGGCTTGCACTGTTTGCCAGGGTACCTGTTTTGGGGTTTCTGGTACTAAATGGGTTAAAAGGTGGATTTTAAAATTCTAACTATGTCTCCATATTTTCAGAACTGTCAGAGCAATTGTTACAACTACAGATCAGTTCAGCTTCTTTGGCAAGAAAACAACAGAACTATAACCTGGCAGAACAGCTTATACTGGACCAGTCAGAACTTCTACTGCAGGTAATAGACAACAGAAAAAAAATATGAAAGAAAGGAAACTTCATGCAGTCACTCTTGATTTTAATTTCTTTAAAGCATGATGGAGAAATATCTCTCTTATCATTAAGGAAGAGTAGACTCCTTTTATGGCCTCACTTGGGTCATATGAGACACCAAATTCTGCAATGGAAGGTCATGTGATTTTGCTTTGGGTACTACGGACTTCACCCATCTTTGATAAACAATCGTCCGTAATAAGGGAAATAATCTTGAAAGGGCTATAAATAAAAAAAAAAAAGACACCTGTTTTAGAGGGTATTAATTTATAGGAAAGAGATCCATGAAGCCCAGAAAGTTGTCTGCCTTGTTAAAGATGGCAGAAATTGGGCAGGAGTATCCACTGCCCTTAAATGAACAATTGTACAGTTAGTTGGAGTAGAGTAATCTATCATATGTCTGTATATACATATGGCTTGAACACCTTTGGGATTGTGAAAATTTGTTGGAGACCGCGGTAGTTGCCACTGAGGGTTTACCCTTATCTTGCTGTTCACGACAACCCCTATCTTTGCAAACTGCAGATCCAGTTCAGATGGCTTCTGATGAAGCCATCTGATCAGGATCTACACTGTTTGACATTCAGTTTATGAATTTGCAGGAATAAATTACATCAAGTAACCTGATTGGTTCAAAGTCAGAGATGGGTGTGGCTAAAATGAATATTCAGAAAGAGAAGGGTTAATCATAGTGCCAGGTCAGGAGGCATGATAGGGTCTTTAAGATAAAGGTGCATGTGTACTTTAAAGGTGCATTATTGAGCTACCGGGTCTCAAATTTTTTTTTTCTGTTTTTTATCTTCAATGCATACTCCTTTGTCATGTGTACACTTTTGGAGCCAAATACAGCTTCAGAACTTTGTGAAAATGGTCGTTTTCATTCGTGTTTACCCTTCGCTCTGAACATGTGTTCAGAATTTCTGTTCTAAAAATAAATCTGTCACTTTACACATACATGGCGACAGTATCGTCTCTGAGTGTCGTTACCTAGGGCATGGTATTCAGCGTCATATTTTTTCCGATTCAGGCATGGCCTAAGCAAACAAGGCCAAAAATGAACATCGCATAACGTCATATATGGGGATTCTATTTTTGTCACGAACTAAAAATAGATCTAACTAGTGTTCGAAACCTAGTTAGGGAATCCCTCTCAAACTCGTTTACCTGTCATCATAATTGTTCGCATTTTTGCATAAAATGCATTCATTTGTATTGTTTTAAACCCCCACCTGCTCTATAAAAGGATGTAGGCGGAGCTTATTTCAAAATGGTGCCTGACTTTTACATTTGGTTGATTGCAGACGCTTTATCAATGAAAATAAAATACTTAGAAAACCTTCAGAAACCAAACTTGTTCTGTAAGGAGGCATATCCCTACTTTATACATCAACACCAAAATATTGTCTCAAAAACAAATAGTAATTGAATATGGTGAATGAAATTACTGAAAAGTGCTCAGAAATTCAAACTAGATATAACCTTTGAACCATGGTCATGTGATATAAACAAAGCAACTGTTAGTGTGGAATCCAAACACTTTCCACTTGTAAGATGGCAAGCTTAGTAAAAGCAGATAAATAATCCTACCTCAGAGTCTCACAGAAAAAAAAATCTATTCATATTCCATGATACACAGCTAGGAACTTGTCAATTCCAGTTTATAGGTATATTACAGGTAGCTAATGCTGTAAACAGTGTAGGTCCTGATCAAACGCCTATTCAGTGGCATCTGATCTGGGCCTGCACTGTTTGTCAAATACCCATTTCAGGGTTTCTGGTACAATAATCATCATTATATCCATGATCATGTTCATAATTCCCCAAAGAATTTTAATTATCATTATCATCATCATCATTGTTATCAGTTGTTGTTATTGTCTCAGCTACTGCTATGATAGTTTAATCTTCATAAAATGCCCATTCAGACTTGTAAATCTGAAGAAATAAAATACTGTCAAAAACTGTTCTTTTGTAAAATTTTTATATGATTTCTCTTTTGTCAGAATTCTCTGCCATTTTTCCAGCAATGTATACAATCCTGGAAGGAAATCGCACCTACCTTTTTAAGTAGCTTGATCCATAACAAAATATGTGTTTCGGTAAAGGAATACCATCACCTTTCAACAAATGTATCTGATTTTTAAAGGTAATACATCTGGATATTGAAAATACATTGTATTGTAACCCAAAATCATGCTAAAATAAGGACCGGATTAACTTAAATAATTAAATGTTGCAAAGTTTGCCCTGGCAGAAATAATAAACTGGTCCAGTTTAATTGCTTTAACATGAAGAATGTTTATAAACAAAGCCTGATAAGACCCTATGCTACAACTTATATAAACATACTTGTCTAGAAATGATTAGTCTTGATCAATTAGAAACAAATCTTAAAATTTAGGGGTGCATTTTTTTTTCAGATAAAAATGTTTGACATTTTGCTCCCTTCTAGTTCAGTGAGGCTGTTCTAACAAGTACACACAATCTTTGTAATACAAATAGGAATATATTGAAAACAAAAATACCCCAAAACACAAAACTTTTTTCTATATAAAGTGGGGTTTAGAGGTGTATTCATTTCATTGACTTGTAAACTTTATGAGGCAGTTTAATCAAGCATCCACAATATACTGGTATATCTGGGGCAGAAATAAGAAAATATCACTACGGTATTCATAATGTGTGAGTATATGCATTATTCTGCAGTAGCCTGAGCCAGCAGACCCCAAGTAAATATATTTACAGCTGATCAGTAATCAGTAAGCCCCGCCTCTATTTCTGGTGGTAGCTGCTACCGCAAGTGCCAGTTTAAAGAAAAATACCGGCTAAATGTATTTTATTTTTGGAAGCATTTTTTCCAGTTAGCTCAATAATGCACCTTTAATACTAGAATCGTAGAGTACACTCAATATACATTTTCAAGATTAGATAAGAAAATTGTTGATTAATATCTGCCGGTGCTGGGCAGATGATTTTCAAGAAATAGCAAGCCTTTGTTTCATGAGTTTGTCCAGCCTAGTCAGCTCTGGGCCCAGTTGTGAAATAGTACACCTGTAAAAGCTATATTCATCAGTATTAGTTTTAATGCCAAATAAAACGGTATACGGACAGACAGGCCTGAGCAAACATTGTAAACCCAGAAGAGATGCCGCAATATGCATCTCATCAGGATTAACACTGTTTGTAACTCATTCAGCGATTTCTTTACTCATCATCAGATACTAATGTGTACTTGTTCAAAGGGGGTCTTTCAAGGTAAAGGAAATTTGCATTGGTTTCTGCCCACGCTTGGATTTTGATGAAATTATGCACAATAATTGCCTTGGGTATAACCATAATAATTACGATGCATTCACTTTTAAATTTTATTTCCATAGTAAATTTATTACATATTTTATGAAGTCTCTATCACAACAGAGAGTATTCTCATATAAACGTGTCTACAGTATTCAGAGTTTCATATATCTAATGCTGCTACGTTTTATGAATTAAAGCCATAATTGATGAGTTAGTTGATACTATGAATGATCTCATATGTCTAGTAATAGTGACTGGGCATTCAGTTTTCTTTGATTGTATTCCCATATTTCAGCTCCTATTTTTGTATTCATTAAAATTTTATATGCATTTTTACCATGTTCCAATTTTTGTCAAGACACCATTTTAGCACAAAAACTACCCACATATCTTAGGAACATGTTGATGAATTTTGATGGAAATTGAGGACCGGTAACATTGTGTTTTAACAGACTGAATACTGATAGTCCTGATTCAGCAAAATGTGAAATTATATGATTATCATGTTTTGGTCATGCTGTTTAATAATACTTTACTATTGCTTTTAATTTGGATGGCTATAGTATAGTATGATTTGTGTAAGTAGTTCATAGCATAATTATTATAGCCCCCCTTTGAAAAAGTGGGGCTATATTGGATTTGCCATGTCCTTCTGTCATTCCGTAATTCCGTGATTCCGTTAATTTGTGTTGGCTCCATAACTTTGTATCTGCTTAACATATTTTCAAGAAAATTCACACAAATGTTAAACACCATAAGACAATGTGCAGAGCGAAGGAATTATAACTGTGGATTGCCTACTTTTGGAGTTATTGCCCTTTGAACATTTTCCGTGATTCCGTTAATTTGTGTTGGCTCCATAACTTTGTATCTGCTTAACATATTTTCATGAAACTTCACACAAATGTTAAACACCATAAGACAATGTGCAGAGCGAAGGAATTATAACTGTGGATTGCCTACTTTTGGAGTTATTGCCCTTTGAACATTGAAAAATGGCAATTTTAATTGTGTCCGCTTCATAACTCGAAAACCATTTGAGATATTTTTAGGAAACTTCACACAAATGTTAAGCACTATGAGACGATGTGCAGAGCGCAGGAACCATAATTTTGCATTGCTTATTTTTGGAGTTATTGCCCTTTGAACATTGAAAAATGGCAATTTTAACAGTGTCCGCTTCATATCTCGAAAACCGTTTGAGATAATTTCATGAAACTTCACACAAATGTTAAGCACTATGAGACAATGTGCAGAGCGCAAGAACCATAACTCTGGTTTTCGTATTTACTGTGTGTCTGTCTGTGTCTGTTAACAATTTTTGTGTCCGCTCCATAACTTTAAAACCCATTCACATATTTTCATGAAACTTCACACAAACATTAAACAACATGAGATGGTGTGCAGAGTGCAGGAACCATAACTCTGGATTGCCTAATTTTTGAGTTATTTCCCTTTGAATATTGAATAATATCAATTTTAGCCGTCTTTGCTAGATAACTCAAAAACCGTTTGAGATAATTTTATGAAACTTCACACAAATGTAAAGCACCATATTACGTGTGCAGAGCGCAGGAACCCAAACTCTGGATTGTCTACTTTTTCAGTTATAGGCTTTTGAATATTAAAAAATGGCAATTTTAACTATGTCCGCTCCATAACCGTTTCTGATATTTTCATGAAACTTCAAATAAATGAAAAGCACCTTGAGATGATGTGCAGAGTGCAGGAACCATAACTCTGGTTTGCCTACTTTAGGAGTTATTGCCCTTTGAACATTTAAAAAGGCAATTTTGACTGTGTCGGCTCCATAACTCACAAACCATTTGAGATATTTTCATGACACTTCACACAAGTGTAAGGCACCATGAGACAATGTGCAGAGCGCAGGAACCCTGACTCTGATTTGCCTACTTTAGGAGTTATTACCCTTTGAACATTGAAAAATGGAAGATGAAATTTAGTATAAACATGGACATTCTGGTAATGTATCATGCTCATTGAAATGAGGGACAAGGGCTCACAACTCTTAGAGTTTTTCCAGATAATGTAAAATTTTCAACAGTTATTTCTTGTTCATAACTGTTTTCTCTGCAGCTTAAATAACTTTCTTCTCTGACAGCACTGAAGCGGGGCTATAGTCAGATCCTCTGACAGCTCTAGTTATAAGTATTATTTCAAAACATCCATTTCGGTAAATTTTCCAACTATGGAACAAACTATTTTGTCTACAGAACTATACCGCAAAGGTTTTTATGACAAACGTCATCAAACGCACCCATGTGCACAGTTTTATTTCTGTCTTTCTTGTCAAATTTGGTAATGGTGCTTAGGTGATGTTTAGATTTAACATTCAAATCAGCAACATACCAGTCACTTTAGATGTTGCTTTGAGATAAATGACTCTCAAGTCAAACTGTTGCTTGTTTATTTAACCCTAACTGTCCATTTAAAAAGAAAGGTTTACTCTAGGGAAAATCAATAACACTTGAGATTACTTTTGAGTTTTCCTGGACATTAAGTTTTCAGAATTTGTATTTGCATAGGCACTAGCCAATCTACCTTTTTTGAATAGCCCCTATGAACGAAATCAAACGGTTTCCTGAACCTGTATTCCAAAGTCATTTGAATTTGCTTTTAGAATTCACATGGTTGTACATTTGTCAGTGTTCCAAACTTATGTGATCATGATTGTGTTGTCTATATATTTGTATAGGTCTTTCACTTCATTGTCCTATCTCAGCAGTTGTGTCAGTAATTTCAAAGCACATTATGTAAGATATCAAGAAGTATTTAAACTGTTGATAATAATTATTCAATCTGTGAGTACCGTAATGATTCGGCTATAAGGCGATTGGGCTATAAGACGGGACCCCTTTTTCAGTTTTTCTAAGGTGGGATTTTGCTTATACTCTTTTATAAGACGGGTCAAATTTTTGCCATATCTATCGGGCCTATCTGCTACCGCCAGATGCCGTTTATATGTGAGAAATCGGCTTTTTTCCGTCAGAAAACCCCTCTACTTACCCCTCACGTTGCTTGTTTATGTTTGTTGACATTCTGTCTTCGTTTGTGAGAGTTACAAAGAGAGACAACTCTTATTGAACCTGAATAGGTAGGTCTATTAAGCGTTGGGAAAAGGGGGGAATTTATTTCCACCCAAAAAATTTAGAAATATTTGTTGCAGCTTTTCTATAAGTAACTTAACTCTTTTTTTTTATCGGGGAACACAACACCTAGCTATTTAGATTCAGAATCAACACCGCAGCTAGCACAAAATAGCGGGCAAACGTCGGGTCGATACGTCGTATCGCTGTCGACCCGAAGCAGGACAACTACCCAGACTTCTATCTAATAGACGACAGGGGCTGACAAATCCATTTCCCGGCCGCCCGGGACAAGACCAAAATCGCGCCGGGCAGGTGCACTTTGACCATACGACACCCAGTCGGGCAAGTGCAAAAAAAAAAATCGTCTACGACTGTCAGTCTTTTTTGAGTCCTTAAATGCGGTAAAAATAGACCAGCAAGTACATCGCAATAATTGCTGCACTGTCAATTCAGAGACAAACCATCTGTGTATTTATTACGGTTCAAGTATGACATTATTGTTAATCCCTGTCATAA
Organism: Lucinisca nassula; assembly: GCA_963580285.1. NCBI lineage: Eukaryota > Metazoa > Mollusca > Bivalvia > Lucinida > Lucinidae > Lucinisca > Lucinisca nassula. The sequence continues at coordinate 108,174,747 of OY757011.1, forward strand.
AATTGCCACCCTGCGGTGCGTGTCGATAAGGTGTGAAAATATGGTCAAGTTATGTCTCTAATTGGCGTTTATCCTCCAATCATAAAATTTAATCCACAATCAATGTGAAAATGATTTAATCGCTCCCCAGACAATTAGCTACATCTAACGGTAGATGTTTGCAAATAAAAACGGACTTTTCTACGATCTCATGAATGGTTATGCTTTGGCGCCAAATAGCAGACGCTGGGTGAGAAAAGTCGAGCGCTGTTGTTCGGAGCTTCTGGGGATAATTCGGGAGCTGTGTCAAGCACTGGTTTTCTATCCACCTCTATTCACAACCGTTTAGCTATCGAGAAAAGATTTTTTACCGGTTCCAAACATTTTTATTAGCTCACCTGTCACGTAGTGACAAGGTGAGCTTTTGTGATCACTTTTTGTCCGTCGTCCGTCGTCCGTGCGTGCGTCCGTGCGTGCGTCCGTGCGTGCGTAAACAATTTCTTGTCCGCACGATAGCATCTTCATTTATGATTTGATTTTAACCAGACTTGCACACAACTTGTACCACCATGAGATCTGGGTTCCTTTCTTGAACCAGCCATATCCCATCATGTGTTACGGAGTTACGGCCCCTGAAAGGGCAAAAATTGCCTATTTTGGTCTTGTCCGCACGATAGCATCTTCATTTATGATTTGATTTTAACGAGACTTCCACACAACTTGTACCACCATGAGATCTAGGTTCCTTTCTTGAACCAGCCATATCCCATCATGTGTTACGGAGTTACGGCCCCTGAAAGGGCAAAAATTGCCTATTTTGGTCTTGTCCGCACGATAGCATATTCATTTATGATTTGATTTTAACCAGACTTGCACACAACATGTACCACCATGAGATCTGGGTTCCTTTCTTGAACCAGCCATATCTCATCATGTGTTATGGAGTTACGGCCCCTGAAAGGGCAAAAATTGCCTATTTTGGTCTTGTCTGCATGATAGATGTTTCATTTATGATTTGATTTTAACTAAACTTGCACACAATTTGTACCACCACACAATCTCGGTCAATTTCGAATATGGGTCATGTCGGGTTAAAAAGTAGGTCAGTAGGTCAAATCCGAAAAAAAACCTTGTGAAGACACAAGAGGCCACAGTTTTGGTCCGATCATCATCAAACTTGCGCAGAATGATTATCTTGACAATACCTCAGTCAATTTCGAATATGGGTGTTGTTGGGTCAAAAAGTAGGTCAGTAGGTCAAATCATAGAAAAACCTTCTGAACACACTAGAGTCCACAATTTATGTCCAATCATCATCAAACTTGCTCAGAATGATCAGCTTGATAATATCTTGGTCACATTTGAATACGGGTCATGTCGGGTCAAAAGGTAGGTCAGTAGGTCAAATCAAAGAAAAATCTTGTGAATACACTAGAGGCTGCAGTTTTGGTCCAATCAGTATCAAACTTGCCCAGAATGATCATCTTGACAATAATTCGGTCAAGTTTGAATACGGGTCATGTCGGGTCAAAAAGTAGGTCAGTAGGTCAAATCATAGAAAAACCTTGTGAATACACTAGAGGCCACAGTTTTGGTCTGATCATCATGAAACTTGCTCAGAATGATTATCTTGACAATTTCTCGGTCAAGTTCAAATATGAGTCATGTAGGGTCAAAAAGTAGGTCAGTAGGTCAAATCTTAGAAACACCTTGTGAACACACTAGAGGCCACAGTTTTGGTCCGATCATCATCAAACTTGCCCAGAATGATCATCTTGACATTATCCAGGTCAAGTTTGAATACTGGTCATGTCGGGTCAAAAAGTAGGTCAGCAGGTCAAATCATAGAAAAACCTTGTGAACACACTAGAGGCCACAGTTTTGGTCCGATCATCATCAAACTTGCCCAGAATGATCATCGTGACAATATCTCAGTCAAGTTCAAATATGGGTCATGTCGGGTCAAAAAGTAGGTCAGTAGGCCAAATCATAGAAAAATCCTCTGAACACACTGGCGGCTACAGTTTTGGTCCGATCATCATCAAACTTGCTCAAAATGATCATTTGACAATATCTCGGTTAATTTCGATTATGGGTCATTTCTGGTCATTATGTAGGTCAGCAGGTCAGATTGTTGAAAAATCTTGTGAACACACTAGAGGCCCAAGTTTTGGTCCGATCATCATCAAACTTGCTCAGAATGATCATCTTGACAATATGTGTGTCAAGTTTGAATATGGGTCATGTCGGGTCAAAAAGTAGGTCAGCAGGTCAAATCATAGAAAAACGTTTTGAACACTCTAAGAGGCCACAGTTTCAGTCAAATCATCATAAAACTTGCTCAGAATGATCATCTGGACAATATCTCAGTTAAGTTCGAATATGGGTCATGTCAAATCAAAAAGTAGATCAGTAGGTTATTTTGTCATAACTTTTGAACCGTTTGAGATAGAGCCTTCATATTTGGCATGTAGGTTCTTTCTGACAAGGGCTTCCCACTCATAAATATTTGAACTGTGACCTACTTTATCATACCTTTTGAACCATATGAGATAGAGCCTTCATATTTGGCATGCATGTTTGTTGTGACAAGGTTTTTTCAGCCATTCAAAACTTTTGACCCATGACCTTGACCTTTGACCTACTTTGTCATAACTTTTAAAGCATTTGAGATACAGCCTTCATATTTAGCATGTAGGCTCCTTGCGACAATGTTGCTTAGATGATCCTCTACCAAAAAGGCTAAAACAATCCCACTCGGATGAACAAAATGACCACCGGAGGTAAAAATATAAAAATATTGTAAATTTGATTCAAACGGAAACTCCCCCTAAACCCTGAGGCCAATTTGATTCAAAGTTCCCAGGAATGTTGCCTTGGTTACTCCCTACCATATAAGCTAAAATCACTCTGCTGATGAACAAGATGGCCACAAGAACTAAAAATAGAATGTACTCAATACAGTGACACACAGGTGAGCGAACCAGGGCCCTCTGGGCCCTCTTGTTTATGAAAGAGATTCACACAATGACATTAAAGACGTGTGGGGGTGCTGGCGTCGGATGACGTCATTTACCGATCGCATTTAGAAAAATGATAGCGGAGGTTTGTGGGCGGCGATTTATATCAGTTCAAAAATCACCGATCGGCTTTTTCCGTATGTCTGATCTTCGCCGGACATTGCCGGAAAAATGCATGCAGTCCATGACCTCGGCTATAAGACGGGGTCATTTTTTTGGGCTCATTTTGGAAGGAAAAATCCTCGTCTTATAGCCGAATCATTACGGTAGTTATCGCATTAATCATAGGATTTTAAATTATTTTCAGTAAATACACTGTGATGCTTTTTCCTGTCCAAACACTGCAAGGCTCTTTCTAAGATGAGAGATACATTGCACAGAAATGTACTGGTAATTATTAATGAACAAAAAGCAAGCAAGAACAGTGCTTAAAAAACAGTGAACTTGCATTCAGCAGAAACATTCAAGAAGTGGTTGAAAGTTTTACCACCAGAAAAAAATACTAAAAGCTCGCTTCAGATAAATTAACTACTATATTGAATATTAATAGAAAAAATAAGACACTAAAGAAACGTCAACAATTACACTTCCAATGCAGAAAAGAGATATATTTATGCATGTGTACTGTAAGGAAGGAAACTGTTTCTCTCCCTGTATAATAGCAAAATTTCTCTAGGTCATGGAACAGCTTTGTTTACACCAACTATTCTGCGCCTCATCCATCAATGATATCTTTTGCAACAGAAACTCAATATCAGTGACATTTCGATTTTTGGAAATACTAACCAATAATTACTGTAACTTTTTTGTTAGGATAATAATCCAGCGTTCATAAAGACAGAGTATATCTAAGGCGTAATCTGGCCATGGATTTATCAACAGAACTAATTTTACTAGTAACAACAAACCACTGACCATTGCGTCCTTGCATACCAGCTTGGTATGGAAATGAAAATAATGGCTCTCCTTGCCTTACACCTATTTGAGTAGCATGACTTATGCAAAGTCATTAAATAAAGTTGCACATGTTCACCACAATTTTGCTGCTAATAAAAAGCAATATATGTTGTTAAGCCTAATTTGTTGATTAGAATACCTTTCGATTTAGTGTTTTACTATCTACTATTTTGGATAGATCATAGTGTATAAATGAAAGGAAAATATCAAAAATTCATGATATTTTAATAGTTTCTAAGGTAGATCAGCTCAATATGAATTCATTTTGATTTGTATAATCTCATTTTCATAACGTAAGTGTTACGAATTGCCTTTTTGTAAGGTACTTGGATGATTTCAATAAAACAGTAAATTTTGCAGAAACGACTTACATCCACTAAAGGTGTAAAACTACAGTGTTACCGGTTTCGGATTTTCATGAAATTTGGCATAGCTAAAGAAGATACATATGGCAAGTTTTCCTAGCAAAATGAAATCTTGACAAAGACTAAAAGATATTTTTTTTAGGGATTGAATTTTGATAATTTTTTAAAATTTTAATTATAAAATGAGATTTTTGATCATTCTTTTATCAGAAAATGTAAACTTTAATTAATTCAAAAGGTTTTTTAGTATCAAAGGAATGCCTATGGAGTTCGGCATTCAATCCAGTTCACAGATCTTGAAACTAAATAAAACATAAGATTTAAGACGCACTTATTTAGAGACAGACACTAGCTCATGGAGGGAGTCAGTTAGAGTGGCCTCCTGAGTCCGACTTTGATTTATATAATTTATTAAATACATTTTTTAGGTTGTATATGCTGAGTTATTAATGTACAAAGTTTAAAGAAAAAACATGCATGGGCACAAATGAAAGACCCCCTTTTAGAACTAGTATGGTAAGGAGTTGAGAGTTAAGGTAAATATGATATGCTACATAGAGATTATCATATGACATTTTTCATATCATACCCCATATCAGCCCGAGACTCCCATATCTGGCTGATATGGGTCGAGGGCTGATATGGGGTATGATATGAAAAATGTCATCTGATAATCTGTTTATCATACATTTCACTTTTAAAAAAAATTGTTCAAAATAAATTGTATTAATTGCATCTGCCTAATACCAAATTTACAATGCAAATTGCAAATGGCGTCCTGAACAACAAATGCGAAATGCTGCAAAAGGAAGAATGCCGCGTGTTCCGAATAGGGTGACGTCAGAGGTATGATAAAGGCTTAGGGGTGCAATAAAGGGTTGTGATATGGATTTTTGGGGTATGATAAAGCCCATGCGATATGGCAGCAAGTGCAAGCATGATACGTGCATTGGTGTCACGTTCGTATCGCATATTCAAAAACTAAGTATTTTATACTAAATGTATGATGAAATATTTTATAAATAATTAACTTTTGTAGATTCACATTGACAATGGCAAATGTTCACCTCCTGATAACATCAAGTCAGCTATTCTACATTTACACTCGGGCGAGGAAGGCATCAGTAAATACCACATTCTCAGGATAGAGCACGAGAGTAGCAAACTCAGCCATAGCAGGGGAGATAACAAGACTGCCGTAGACCTACTTACCAGTAGTGTTGCAGGGTATATGAGCTGTGATCTACCAACTTCTCCACGACCAGGCTCTCAAGTTGGCCACTGTAAAGAGCTGTGTTCCCGGTCACTACTTACACTTGTTAAATGGCTGCAGGTAAAAAAGAATTTAATATATAAAGACATGCATAATGATTCATTTGCCAGTCTTAAGAGAATATACTGTACAGAGACATCTATTCTAATCCATTTGCGTATGTAACACGACGTCTGATTGGATAACGTCAAAAATTTGCGACAGTATATTCTGTGATATACTGTCGGAAACCCGATGTCATAGCGTAATGTCGCTTTTCATTGGCTAGCATTTGGTTTTACACAGCTCGCCGTAAAACGAAATTTCCGCCCTTAAAACCTCCGATTTATCTCCCCAAATCACAATTTTGAATACGGTTTTCCCCTAATTTGCTTCTCTTAAGTAGATCATTCATAATACAGATTATCGCACTAGATGATAATCTGATTTATATTGGGACTGACTGTCAGTCTTTGTTGCTCCACTACCTGCTCACTAACCTTGTTGGGCTTTTAATTACAATAATTTGAGTCTTTCAGTTAAAGCAAGTACACTTCTGCCTTTTGACATTGTATTTATGATAACAAGACGCTTGCATTGGCAGGTATATCCAGGCAGCAAACACTCGGAGAATTGATCCTTGAGAAAGTCAATCCGACACATCTGGCTTGGTCAGAGGCTTCGTATTGCGCAGTAGATCTCTACACATATTCCCTTTCCATTTAAGAAATAGATCAGCTCTAGCTGTGATTTGTTCGGTAATAAATCACAGTTTGGAGGTCAGTTGTAAAGTAGACAAATCACGAGCGCGTAGCACGCATGATTTGTCTACTTACAACTGACCGACAAACTGTGATTTATTACTCAACAAATCACAAACTAGAGCTGATCTATTTCGATTGTAACAGGCTGAAAATCGGCAATAATGTTGTTGCTTCCTTCAAAATCTCACAACTTTTCGCCATTGTTAGAAGAAATCCCGCTAAAATTGTCGATTGGAACACATGCATTTGTATCCTTTTCTAACGTGTTCGATGCGAGAAAATGACGTTACACCGTCTAACGTCAAAGAAATAGACTAGTGACGTAATAAATTGGGAGTTTTTAATGACGTCACCTATCACACTCTTCTGAGCTGTGATTTGTTGCATAATAATTCACAGTTCCTTTCCATTGCCTATATAGGCGCACTGTGTTAGAATTCACATTAGATCAGATTTACTTGATGCCTGGATCCTGGCTTACAGCCAGTACGAGAGCTCATATCAATTTTGCAACTTTTCCTTGGAGCTGGGATGAATCTTCTTGTCTGGCAGTCAATATTGTTTGGCTGAAACCTCACACTAAGGTTAATTCATCAGGCTCATTCTTGAAATGTATGTTGTGTTTACTCATTAGAATCACCTCATTGAGGGGATTCTATAGAGTGCACACAACATACATTTTTAAGATACAATAAGAAAATTATTCCAAATACATGAGAACTTCGATGGCTCGAACACCGATGGCTCGTTTACCATGGATGAGTAGAACCCATTCTTGAGCCCCTAGCGAAATCGTCTAAATAAGAAATAGTGGGGGATAATTAAGGAGATTTTAGTCTTTTATCTTGCAAATGTATGCTGTGTGTAATCATTAGAATCGCCTCGATGAGGCGATTCTAATGAGTACACACAGCATACATATTCATTATAGAACACTGAAAAGATGTCTAAAAGCATCTCGTTATGCCTCCTGGCATTAACCTCAGTGGCTCGAACTACCCTTTTCTCGAACAGTTGTTCGAGGTCCCAAAGGTGTTCGAGCCATTGAAGTTTGACTGTATATTAAAATCTCCAGTTACGGAAAAAAAAATTCCTAGCGACACAAGAATGAGTTCAAAAGAGCCATGGTAAATCAGTATTCAAGACATCAAAGTTTTACTGTAAGTAGATTTTTCTCACGAACTGGTTCTGACAGTTGTAGTTTCATTTTCTCAGACCATAAAAATATTGAATTTTGTATGGTTTCACAGGCTGATCACAAGCACCTGTCCAGTTTGGCCAGTAAGATGTTTCTGACCGATAGTAAAGTCAGCTCACCAGCTGCCAAGAACCTACACTTTCTGCTGGAAATAGAGGAGTCCAGGGTGAAGAACAATGAGGGCCTTGCACTGGAGGGCAACTTCTCAGGTTAGTATAGCAGTGGTCTAGTTAACCCTTGTCCTGCTGAGCCCGGATATGCCTTATTTTCCAAACAATGAAGATCCAGATCAGATGGCTTCTGACGAAGCCATCTGATCAGGATCTGCATTGTTTGCCATTCAGATTGTGAATTTGTTTCAACAATTTGTATCAAGTAATCTGATTGGTTGATAATAGGTAGTCGGTGTGGCATATATGAATATTCAGCATGACAAGGGTTAAATGTGCAATTGTGAGTTGTTTGTTAGAAAACCTGCCTTTTTGGTTTTGGGATTTAATACAATTATTGACACACATTTCATCATAAAACAACCATACATAGCAAGCTATCACAGTGTTACGAGTATCATGTACATTTATCTTCTCCAAAACTGTTTTAGCATATTTTCAATTGAATAGAATCTTCCTCACTGTCTCTGGATTGCATTTCTGAATTAAGGGGTGTCAATCAAGTTATTTTTAGAACTTCATTCAGAAAATTGCTGCTTTGCCCTGATCAGATGCCGCATCAGGGACTGCACTGTTTCCCAATGTCTGTTTTGGAGTCTTTATGTAAAGTGGCCCAGGATTTCAAGATGGAACTGGGCCTGCAATGTTTTCCAATGTCCCATTCTAAAATAGATGAAAGAACGAAACATACTATAAAGTTTGGTTTATGGAACACAATTTTATCTAACTTTATTCTCCTTGTTTTCAAGAACTGAGGATTGATGAGAACCCAATATTGTCAGATACAGACAGGATTATTGGTCGACTGCTACATCTGAGTACCACTGAGTGTGAGTCCCTGCCCAAGGCCTGGTATACCCTGGCTGGATGGTGTTACAAGTGGGGCAGAAAGGCAGTTGATAATGCTAGGTAAGCATTCTAGAATATCAAACAGTCAAAAAGGTGCCATGTATACCATAAGCTGGTCTTAATACAGAAGAACATCGATGGCTCAAACACCGATGGCTCTTTTACCAAGTTGAACAAGTTTTTGGGTCCCTAAAGAATTCCTCTACATAAGAAGTAGTGCGGGTTAATTAAGGAGATTTTTTTACTTTTATCTTGCAAATGTCTGCTGTGTGGTCTCATTAGAATCACCTCGACCAGGCGATTCTAATGAGTACACACAGCATACATTTTTATCACAGAACACCAAACATATGTCACAAAATTGACCCCGTTATGCCTCCTGGCAGTAACCCTTAGTGGCTCAAACCACCCCTGTCCTGAACAGATTTTCGTGGGCCCAAAGGTGTTCGAGCCATTGAATTTCAACTGTACATAGTTCCAGATAACAAATACCATAAACTGGTTTTAAAATTCCAGATAACAAGAAGTAACAAGGATAAGTAAAAGAATTTTTATTTCTTCTTAAAAACCTGTGCTCAGGGTATTTGCTAGAATCGCTTTGATGGGGTGATTCTTACAAGTGCCTGCAGCTTAGGTTTCTGAAGAGAATTAAGAAAAATTATCCATAACTTACCTTCGTTAACCCCCCCCCCCCCACACACACACATCTGGACCTATACTAATAACATGATGGTAAGACTTCTGTTGTCTAGTTTTCTCAAGAAAAGCGATTCTATCAAGTACCCATAACATACAGGAAATGACTTAATACATGGACATTCCGGATAATGAGAATAATTTGGTGATCATTTTTTCTTATTTCTCCATAAAAACATACGTTGTGGATACGCATTAGAATTACTTTGAGGCAATTCTAGTGAGTACCGAAACATATGAGCCCCACCAAGCGACTTTGTGTCTTCGAGCATTCTGTCATGACAAATTTTAACTGCGCATGCCCAGCCATTCAGTGGGGCCAGGGATATGGCTTTCTGTCTGAAGGTTCCTCTTGATTCACTGCTTGTGTGAGCGAGCAGCGAAGGTTCTGGCGAGCCTGAACCTTCGCTGTTTGCATAGGCGATAAGTACCAAAATTGCTTGACGGGGCCCATATGTTTCTGTGAAGAAAACTTTCGTGTCTGTTCCTTTTCTGAAACTGTGCATCAAAGACTGGTCAGTCTGCATGCATGGACATTCTGATCTGAGCCTTTGTTGTTTGTACTTGTCACAAAACAAATTTCATGTTTTGTGGCTCTAATTCTTGAAAGAGCCCACAAAAATTACATCAGAATTTAAAAAAAAATGTATCATATCCTATAAGCCATTTCTTCTCTAGAATATGCACTGTACTAGTTAACACCACGTATATAAAGAAAGGCCTGCCCAGGATAAGTGTGGTTATGTGAACTAGCCAGCTGGACATGACCTAAATAGTGTTGACTGGGCTGTTAATTTGGCATTAAACTCCCAAACCAACAAACAAAAACTAGAGTTCAGGGCCCAGTTGTTCAAAACTAACAACGTTGTTAGTTAACGTATCGTTAAAACTTTGATCATTTATTATGGCAAATACACTAATATTTTTGCTAGAAAAATGTGAGCAGCTTTTGCAGATGCAAAAGCTGCTCACATTTTTTTCAGCAAAAATACCAAAAATTTAAATATTAAACTTGCTAGAACAGTTAACAATATGACCACTAACAAGCTCGTTAAGCTAATGATGCTTTGAAAAACTGGCCCCAGGGCCTATTTGTTCAAAACTAATTATCTTGTTTGTTAGTTAACATCATAAAAGCTTTAATCACTTAATGTGGCAAATATGCTAATACATGTACTTTTGTTGCAAACAATGTGAGCATTTTTAAGCAAAAATACCAGTTAACATTTTGAACACCAAGCTAACAACAATACTTGGAACAAACGGACCCTGATATTAACACTTGCATGTGTGTACACTCAATCAAGCATACATTAATATACCCTTTCACTGCTTATCTCGACTAGCAGGCGGAATTTTAAAAGTGTATTTTTTCTTATTTTCCAGTGAAGGTAAGGCCAAACAAGACGATTCATATGTATTGTCAAGCCTTATCTAGTATGAAAAATATTTTCAAAAATCAGATTGTCTCCTGGAATTTATGTAGTAGTTGAAGGATTTATTCTAATTTTCTTGTTTTCCAGCCATGGCAGTGTACAGTTATTTACAGATGAAACATCTCAGATTATATCTCTTCTGCCAAAGGTAGGGGAAAATACGTGTTTATCATTATGTTCTCAGACATGATTTCAGCTATAATGGCACACCCTCACGGCCCCCATTGGGGCTTGAAGAAGTAGATTGGGCTGCATGATTCTTCCACGCAGAGCTAAAACCGACCTCCTATGAATACTGGTAAACCGCTTAGAGGTTCAAAGCCTGCCAGGACATGTAGTGTGAGTCATACCGTTCATGCATATAGACCTTACTGGTTTCATTGGATGGCAGGGCTTGAGATGTCATTTCATCTCAATGTCGGGTAAAAGTCCTACAAAATTGGAAATATCTCTAAAAGACCTATCCAGTGTTGATGGGGATGTTAAACGTCAAACCAAACAAAACAAACAAAACTTATCTGTCTTTTTTCTCCCAATCAGAATTAGCCAGTATCTTGTTGAATTATCCATTTTCTACTATAATAAGAAAAATGAAATTCAGCCCAACCTATTTATAGCACTGTTGTTGGTGTCCTCAGCAGAATCCTATTAGTTTACCAAGTTATATCAAAACAAAATATACAGATTATTGTAGAAAAAATGCCCATTTATGGTCATTTTTTTCTATACAATCTACACATTTTTGGATTCTTTTTGAAACCGTGTCATATCCAAAACAGTGTTATGAAGAGGTTGATGATGATGATGATTTCGTGTTTAACGACGCGTCAACCCTCTTTGTGGGTCATAAGCGTCAAACGGTTGTTATGAAGAGGTTGTGATGTATTTAATAGATATATATATATTGTATCTGCAGGACACAAGTGAAGAAGAAACAGAGGGTGTGATCTCTATTCTCAGCCAGATTCACACAGCCATAGGCAGTGAAGAGGATATCAGTGATCAGGTATTGAGTCTCCTTAGTGTTTCCTAGGCAGTAGATAAACCTGAAATAATTAGGGCCCCGCACTGAAAGTGTGGGTGCCCTATAGTAATCACTCTGTCTGTCCGTCTGTCTGTCTGTTTGTCTGTCTGTCTGTCCGTCCACAAATTTTTTTATCCTCTGATAGCGCTGCCGGGGCCCTAGTCAGTTTCACTGACAGCTCTAGTTTGATTCCATTTTTTCAATGAGAGACTATATATGGAGGCAAAAAAGTTTCTTTGTTACATTTATTTAAATTCTTTTAAAGTGGGAGCCACTCTGTAAGCAGGAGCAAATGATTTCTTCTTCAAGACTTGCACTTCATGATAAGGGAGTCTGATATTCCCATGACATAGTTATTGCCCTTGGATATATATCCAAACCCTCAGTATTTGATTTAATGTATTAATTTAAAGGGAATGAATTCTGCTTCTAAGTACATGGTAAAAATTGAAATACAGCAACACAAATGGCTGAAAATCGGGGAGGAGTGTAGCATATTGGAATACTCGGCATTGTGCAAGGTGAGTTTTCTCTTAACACATTTTGTACCGTAAACCCCAAAACGGGTAGTTGGCAAAAAGTGCAGGCCCAGATCAGACACCGCAGAATGCGGCGTCTGATCAGGGCCTATGCTGTTTGCAGAATTTTCAGCCATTTCCAAATAGTTTTTGAAGAAAACACAACCTGCCACCCCTAAATTTTGAAATGGACTCCTGCTATATATAAGGTGGAAGATTCCATTTGGTACAAAAAGTGTTAAATATGACCGTAAAAATCTGTAAAGCTAATTAAGAGAGTGTCAAAATAGGTTGAGCTACATGGTGCTTCCACACAGAGTCAGTGGTGCGAGTCAGACCATTCCTGCATATGAACTTTAGTGTTTTTTAGGGTCGTAGGGCTTGAGGTGTTATTTCAACTTTTTGTCGGGTAAAAGTCCCACAAAATCAGGAGCAACATCACCAAAATGACCAGATGCAAAATATCAACACAAACAAATAAACAATCAGATTGTCCATTCTGTGTTATTTACTTGTAGAATCAGTATGATGATGGTACAGATACAACAAGACGTCAGCTGCTATCAACTTGTAGAGCCCTGTCAAAGTCTGGAGATAACTGTGTTGAGAGTCTGTTAGATGTCTGGAAGGGAGTGGTTCAGAGGGTGTATCATTACTACCAGCTGTCAGCTACAGCGTATTTCAAGTTCCTCAAACTGAATGGTGGGGTAAGTTGCAAAGTTTTGTTCTTTTTTTAAGAAAATAAAAAATCAAAAGATTTTGTTTGAGTTTTGTCCTTGAACATTGCAGATAAAATATTTTCCCCAACATTTTGTTACAATTTGTTTTTCTTGGGAGAAATTTACTACTTCTCTTGTGGTCAGGAGGTCATAAGTTTGGAGTTTGGTTCCTGTTTGCTGGTTCCACAATATTCTGTCATGTCTTTCTCTCCCATGATTCAAGAAAGACCAGTATAATGTACTGGTTAACTGCTATGATATAAGGTTTCCTATGAAAAGTGTGGTTAGGTTAACTGACTGGCTAGAAATGATCTTAAAAGTGTTCACTGGACTGTTAAACTCAAAATCAACGCATTTTGAATATGTAAATACCGTATTCGTCCTATTTACCGCACCATGTGCTTAGTTTTTTCAAAATTGTATGAAAATATTGTGGTGAAAAATCTACCTAATAAGCGCACACTAAATAAAAAAAAAAACGAAAAAAAAAGCTTTCGATATGATTATTTTATAAAGTTGAATTTCAGCATAGGGATTCACCACATATACATATGATTGTCTGGGTCAAAGATGCAGCAAAACTCAATATGAATTTGTTGGGAGGTTACTGTAAAGTGTGCGCGTGTGTATTTTTTCCAGAAAAAGCTTGGGTGTTCGCTTATAGGAGCATGTGCGGTAAATAGGTCGAATACAGTAGTCATTTTTCTTGAGTTAGTTCTAATTGGTGCCAACCATTTTCAATCAGTTTTCAGCTTTGCTAGCCTAATCCATAGCTCCAGCAGAGGATCGTTCTTCTGACAGTCTAACCCGTTGTACCCATTGTATTCTATTGCTACATGTTGGACAAGTCCATTTGTCATATAAGGGGTGTCAGGCCTATTTTTTTTCTTTTTATGCCCCCGGAATCTAAGAGATTCGGGGGCATATAGTTTTTGGTCTGTCCGTCTGTTTGTCTGTTTGTCCGTTTGTCCGTCTGCAAAAACTTTAACATTGGGCATAACTTTTGAATGGTAGTAGATAGAGCTTTCATATTTCACATGTGTATACCTTATCACAAGACCTTTCCAGTGGTATCATAATTTTTGATCTCGTGACCTTGAACTTGACCTTTGACCTATTTTTTTCAAAATTTTTAAAAACATTAACATTGGCGCTGTCCGGGGGCATCAGTGTTTCACAAACACATCTTGTTTATTCTATTTTTGACAGAAAATCTGTTCGCAAATAGTGCAGGCCCTGATCAGATGCCGCATTCTGCGGCATCTGATCTGGTCCTGCACTGTTTGCCAAGGTACCCCTTCAGAGGTTTCCGGCATACAATGGGTTAAAAGTGTAAAGAAAAGAGTAGTTAATATCTTAAAGAGTCCTCATTTATGTGAAATTTATGAAACTCTGTGAAAGCTTTTTTCAGTAGTCAACGCTAAAGATCCCAATCACAACAGTTGTTGTCTGGTTTGTGGTATGCTGGTTTCTCTAAAAGTCATTGTTGCCAACAGTGTGACCCAGATCAGACTGCACCTGATCAGGACCCACACTGTCTGACTGATTGCAAAAAATATCTTTAGAAAGTTTGCAAGAAGATACAGAAGACAACATAAACAGCTAACATTTTAAGATGCAGTTTTACTTGGCATCTGCAGGGTTAAGAGTCCTCTTTTGTGTAAAATTATGAAACTGGGCAAAAGCTTTATTCCACTGATGTAAAATCCTCTGTTTATGTTTCTAGCCTGATCCACTGAAGGAGAAAAATAATGAAGACTGTAACGTGATCAGCACTCTAAGACTTCTCCGATTACTGGTGAAACACGCCTGGGAGCTACGTAACGTTTTAGAAACTGGACTGGCAGTGACCCCTACAGCCCCTTGGAAGGGGATCATACCTCAGCTATTCTCCAGACTGAGTCATCCCGAGGCATATGTAAGGCAGAGTATATCAGACCTGCTGTGTAGAGTGGCCGAGGATGCTCCACACCTGATAGTGTATCCAGCGGTGGTAGGAAGTTCTACAGCTAAACTGGACACTAAGTCACCGTCAGAAACTGGTAAGACCTGCGACTTGAAATCTATTTTCATTCATACATTTTATATGAGAACCACAAAATGGGACATTTGCAAACAGTGCAGTCCCTGATCAGATGCTGCATTCTGCAGCATCTGATCAGGGCCTTCACTGTTAGCAAAAAGTTTAGCTGTCTTCTAAGCATTCTGAAAAGACTCCGTTGGGACAACCATAATTGTCAAAATAAACTCTTGCTTTATATTTTTAGGGTGATTTTATTCAGTTCAAATTGGGTATATTGCATGGTGCAATGTCAGAGATAGATGCAGAGTAGCTAAAAGTTTGACCGTTTTTGTCGCGCCTGCTATTAACATGGCGCGATATAGGCGCCCGGTTTTCCGTCCGTTCGTCTGTCCGTCCGTTCGTCAAGGCGTCGACATTTGCGACCACCCTAGCGTTCACCCTAATGGTCAAGTTTATTTCTCAAGAACTATAAGAGCTTCATTAATGATACTTGGTACAAACTTGTGCCTGGGGATGACAACTTACATGCAAGCATCCATATTTGACCTTGACCTACATTTCATGGTTCACTGACTTTGTAAAATATTGCGACCACCCTAGCGTTCAACCTAATGGTCAAGTTTATTTCTCAAGAACTATTAGAGCTTCATTAATGATACTTCATACAAACTTGTGTCTGGGGATGGCAACTTACATGCAAGCACCCATATTTCACCTTGACCTACATTTCATGGTTCACTGACTTTGTAAAATATTGCGACCACCCTAGCGTTCACCCTAATGGTAAAGTTTATTTCTCAAGAACTATAAGAGCTTCTTTAATGATATTTGGTACAAACTTGAATCTGTGGATGGCAACCTCAATGCAAGCATCCATATTTGACCTTGACCTAAATTTCATGGTTCACTGACTTTGTAAAATATTGCGACCACCCTAGCGTTCACCCTACTTGTCAAGTTAATTTCTCAAGAACCATAAGAGCTTCATTAATGATACTTGGTACAAACTTATATCTCGGGATGGCAACTTAAATGCAAACATCCATATTTGACCTTGACCTACATTTCATGGTTCACTGACTTTGTAAGATATTGCCACCACCCTAGCGTTCACCCTAATGGTTAAGTTCATTTCTCAAGAGTTATTTGAACTTCATTAATGATACTTAGTACAAGCCTTTTATGCAAGCATCTATGTTTGATCTTGGCCTAGATGTCATTGTTCAGTGACTTTGTGCCCCAACAGGCGCGACATAGCCTTCGGCGGAATTCTTGTCTCTTCTGATGCTGTTGTTATTGCATGTGGCAAAACTTACGTGATCCAGATAAAAGCCTGGAATCAAGGATGCCATTATACAGGAGAACTACTGGAAGTAAATTGAAATTCTTGAAAATCTTCAAAATATTATATGTGCTTTTTTTTTTCTTTTTTCTTCATTTTTTTTTTTTTTTGTGTGTTAAAGAGAATAAAAGTAGAATGAGGTGGTAACTAGACTATTGCAATGGTTAATTTAACAATTTAAACAGTTTAAAATAGTGAATCAGGATACTTCATGTATGTTTAAAATAAACATGGTTTTGGTACTCTGAAGTATAGCCTGGCATAAACTTGACCAAAAAAAACAACATAACTTTTAATAAGATTGTTGATTTTAAAATGGTTCTTCAGAAAATATGGACTGATTGAAAAGTTCGAATCATCACTTATTCAGATGCCAGTTTTTGTCTCATTGTAGTATAGGAGTCCAGTTTTCTGTCCATTGGTCAGTCCATCAATATTTGCATCAACCTAAGCATCAACCCAAATGTTTCAGTCCATCTCTCAAGAAACACAATCACAGGCATGACATGCTTGAGATTCTTGCTGTTGATGCTGCCCGTCTTAATTTTTCCGCCATTTTTTCGGAAAAAGGAGACAGCTTTCGGAACTTCCCATTTGCTTTTCTGTAAGCCCTGTCCCACTAAAAAAGGGTCTACTCTAAAAGGAAAGAATTTGCTCCTTAGGAGCAAATACTTTCCTTTAAGAGTTGACCCCTGTTGACATTGGAGACAAAAATACTTTTGAAGGAATTGCATCCCCTGAAGGTGTTCCCATTCCCCTTAAAGAGCACCAAAGGGATGACAAACAAAAATGCAGTAACTCATTCTTAACAAGAACTTTGGCAAACAGTGCAGTCCCAGATCAGACACCACATAATGTGGCATCTGATCGGGGTCTACGCTGTTTGCTAACAGGATTTTCTGAAAAAATAGAATAAAAAAGAAAAGAAGAAAATAGACCTGACACTCCATAAATGAGAAATGGACTTGCCCAACATAAAGCAGTGAAAGAGTCCACCAGCATACAAAGGGTTAAGGAACCAGAGGTCGCAGGATCGATTCCAGGCTTCTCCAGACTTTCGGATGAGCCTTTAAACCGAGGTCTTGTCTCCGTATGACATTAGCTGTTAGTAAGACATAAAACTCAAACACTCACTCACGAAGGATTAAGGATAATGGATATGTCTTAAGGTGAGACAACTCTTTCAGAAATTATCACATTCCTCATTTGGGGCTACTCCAAATAGTGAGGATCACATTCTTTCTTTTAAGGGGAATGGGTATACCTTCAGGGGAGGCAACTCCTGCAAAAGTATTTTTTGTCTAAAAGGAAAGAATTTGCTCTTGAGCAGAAAATTCTTTCCTTTAAGAGTGGACCCCTTTTTCTGTAGGTCAGAGTTGATAGAAAAGTGAACAGGAAGTTCCGAAAGTTGTCATCCTTTGAAAAAGGGCAGACAAACCTGCCAGGTGTTCCAATTCCCCTTAAGAGTAGATCCCCTTTCTGGAGATTAGATTATGGGCAATCAAACAGGAAGTTACAAAAACTACAGTGCTTCTACGTAGAGCTGAAACCAACCGAACATTTAACCGTTTTTGTACCAAAGGAATCTTCCTCCTTATATATAGCAGGAGTTCATTTAAAAATTTAGGGGTGTCAGGTTGTGTTTTCTTCAAAATTTATTTGGAAAATGGCTTAACTTTTTGCAAACAGTGTAGGCCCAGATCAGACGCCGCGTTCTGCGGAGACTGATCTGGGCCTGCAGTGTTTGCCAGGGTACCCCTTTAGGGGTTTCTGGTACTGAATGGGTTAATTATTGGTAAACTGTTTAGAAGATCTAAGCTTGCCCTGGCTAAGGGGTGTGAGTTGTACTGTCCCGTAAATCTTTGGGGTCGCTTTGGGCGGAAGGGCTTGAGATGTCATTTCATCTCAGTGCCAGGTAAGAGATGGCTTGAGATGTCATTTCACCTCAGTGTCCCATAAAATCGAAATCAACATCTCCAAAGTGATCTTAATAATGTTGAAAGGGACATAAAATGGCAACACAAACAAACAAAACAAAAATGTTGTCTTCCGTGCAAAAAGGGGAGAAAAAATGTTGGGTGAATCCATTTCATTCATTGTTTTAGGTCTGTTGAATAACTACCTGACCGAGACACCTGAGACAAGTGAGGATATTGAAGTAGAAGATCAACACTCTCAGGAGGATGAGGAGGCTGTAGAGGATGAATCCAGTAGCACCATGTTACATAATTGTCTTACTGCAATAGTAGATACACTAGCCGCTAATAGTCCCAAGTAAGTACAAAGATCTTCACTCCATGGAAATACTGGTACTGCTTTAAAGGTCTTTGTAAGTACATGTGCATGTAACATATTGGGGCATATTTTTCTTGATTATGGTTTTGTTTGTTCGAATTGGGGTTAAACGTCCCCATCAACACTATGTAGGTCATTTTAGAGACGTCACTTCCAATTTTGTGGGATTTTTACCCGACATTGAGGTGAAATGACACCTCAAGCCCTTCCGCCCAGTGAAACCAGAAGGCTTATATGCATTGGACGATCTGACTCGTACTGCTTTGCCTGGACAGGCTTAGTCCTTCTGAGCTGTTTATCAGTACTCGTATGTGGTCAGATTCAGCTCTGCGTGGAAGCACCATGCAGCCCAATCTATTTCTCCAAACCCCGATGGGTGGGGGTGATCTTGATTATGGTACCTACCTTAATACTAGAGCCTTAATTATGGTGTCTCTTGGCTCAGTCTTGGCTCCCTTCTCATAGTGTACTTTTCCCTTCTAATAGGGATTTACTGTTACAAGTAGCTCTCCAATCCTTTGCAAGTAATGAAATTCTGATAGTTAACTTTTATTTTCTTGGATTGTCGCTGAAAAGCCTTCCATATGACCATTCACCATTAACTTGTCTATAAAAATCATTGTTGCAAACAGTGTCAACTATCACCATTGACTTTAAGAATTGTCTGTTAAAGTCAGCATTGCAAACAGTGTGGACCATCAGGGTCCACACTGTTTGCTGGTGTGAAAAAAATATTTTTGAAACGTTACTCCTTATCTGGAACTATGGCATCAAAAAACAAGTTGCATTCAAAAATATGATGATGAAGAGGAGGAAGATGATGATGATGATGATTCTTTCCATAAAATTCTGTCGCAATCAGATGAGAGTAATGTATGTCACATTTGAAAGAAGCCTCCATGATATGGTTAAGCTACAAACCTCATAAACCAGGAATCATAAGTTCAGATCTAGGATTCTCCAAATGTTTGAATGAATCTTTAAACTGAAGTCCCATCTCCAAATGACCTTAGTTGTTTACCGGACGTAAAACTCTAACAAGCAATGTCATGTTTGAGGAAAATGGCTTTATATGAAGTTTTGGAACAGTTCAATGTGTTAGCAGATACATGTACACTGATCACTTGGTTTGGTTGTTTTATCTGTTACAGAATGATATCAGATGTAAAACAGCTGATAGAAGAGTTAAGAAGAATCACCCTGCTTTGGGATGAGCTATGGCTGGGTACTCTGAACCAGCAACACCAGGATGTTGAACGGAGAATTGCTCAGTTGGAGAATGAGATCAAGAAAGTCAACAACAACTCTAATCTGAGTAAAGAAGAGAGAGCGGCCATTATCAGAGAGAAACATAAAACAGTTCTCAAACCAGTAAACAGCCTTGATATATAAATCATGTTGATAAATGTCATTTGGGAACAATAAAGGGGCAAGTCAGGCTATACATTAACACAGTCTTATCATCACCTCAGCTTGGATAGTACGTTCTTGCCCACCAGATAAAGAATCCATAGTTTTAGCTTGGGATAGAAATTTAAGCATTTGACATTTCCCACCAAGCGTCTGCTATTTTGGCGCCAAAACATAACCATGC
Source organism: Lucinisca nassula (assembly GCA_963580285.1). NCBI lineage: Eukaryota > Metazoa > Mollusca > Bivalvia > Lucinida > Lucinidae > Lucinisca > Lucinisca nassula. Next base: position 108,194,948 of record OY757011.1, read on the forward strand.
ACGAGACAGTACAATAGTCCATTTTTATTATGCATACATCTACCGTTAGATGTAGCTAATTGTCTTTAGGAGCAATTAAATCATTTTCCCATTGGCATTGATTGTGGATTAAATTTTATGATTGAGGGATAAATGCAAATTAGAGACATAACTTGATCGTATTTTCACACCTTGTCACGCAGACCTTTGTAGGCTTATCATTAGCGCGGGAATCTTGTGTTTACAGTGTAATACATGTAGTAGAATAGACTGATCAGTTACAAATAGACTGATCCGTTACAGATATGGTCAACGTTTATAACACGATTTGGTTAACTAACACAGTCCGTTGGTTGGACCCGAAGTTCCAGGTTTTTACAAGGTTGAGGTGTAATGCACTATTAAAAATTGATGCTCAGAAATGGAAGGTATGCAAGAAAATGAACCCTACATGGGTTAAAGGGGTGGATAGAAAAATCTGACCCTTGGGATCACTGTCCAGCATCACAGGGCAAGTCTCATGATGCCGGACAGTGACCCTCGGGATGGATTTTTCCATCCACCCCTCACACCCATGTAAGATCCTTATAATACCTCAAGTTTCTATATCTAAATGTTCAAGACTTTTGCTACACTGTGTAGCTGAGCAGGTCGGTTTGTGTCTTTCCTGGTTGCAAACCCTGAAAACAGGCCCGAGGTTATGAAACTTTTTTCATTCTCAACTCACTTGAGCATGAAATTTGTCCTGCTCATAAATTTTAAAATGCCTGTTTTTTTAAAATGCCAACAGTCATTTTAAAGTTTATGAGCAGGACAAATAACATTCTGTGCTTTATGGGATATAAAAAACATGACTCAAAATTATCCATATTGTGCCTCCTAAGCTAGCACAATTTTTAATCCTCTGCAGCTCTATTTATTGTAATGATCCTAAGTATTGGGACAGATAGGCTTAAGCAAACAGTGTAGACTGAGATCAGACTGCAGAGCAGTCTCATCAGGGTCTACAATGTTTGCCATTCTGTCTGCACCTTTTAGACTCCGAAACAAATTCGTTAAAATTTCAGGAGAATTATAGCAAGTCCTCACTGTGTCCAAATTTTTAGGATTTTAATGGTTTCCTTGTCTAGAACAAGTTTATTAGTCCAAAGAGTGTTTGAGCCTTTTAAGTATACCTGTATTTAGACTACCGTATTTTCCATATGTTTTCAGACAGATAGGCCTAGCAAACAGTGTTAACCCAGATCAGCACCGTTTGCCACTCATACAGCTCTTTTCAGTCACAAAATTGGGTAGTAAATTATACTTGATCAAATTTTAGAACAAGTAAGGAATTGAGATGTCCAAATATTTGGGGTAGGTACAGTAATTAACCCATTTAGTACCGGAAACCACAAAACGGGTACCAGGGCAAACAGTGCAGGCTCAGATCAGAATGCGGCGTCTGATCAGGGCCTACACTGTTTGCAAAAAGTTCAGCCATTTTCCAAATCAATTTTGAAGAAAACACAACCTGACACCCCTATATAAGGTGGAAGATTCCATTTGGTACAAAAAGGGTCAATTATTTTTGCTCATTTTGTAGACTGTGTACACAATAGAGAAGCTTCAGGAGATCACAAGTCAGCCTGTTGAGACACCACATGAGAAATGGTTTCAGGACACGTACAGTCATCAGATTAGCAATGCTCTGGAGAAATTGAAGAACCCCTCCAACCCTAACCACCCCAGGGCTAGCTGGCACTCCTTCAAACAGGTAGGTGATCTCTAGTACAGTCAACCTTATACCGACATTCAATATAACAACAAAGCTTGTTATGACAATTTCAGCGGAATAAATCTTTAGCTCAGATGAGGCGGATTAAGGGGAATGGGAACACCTTCAGGGGAGGCAACTCTTGCCAAAGAATTTTTGTCTCCCATGCCAATAAGAGGTCAACTCTTAAAGGAAAGAATTTGCTCCTGAGGAGCAAATTCTTTCCTTTTAGAGTAGACCCCTTTTTCAGTGGGACAGGGCTTATAGAAAAGTGAACAGGAAGTCCTGAAAGTTGTCTCCCTTTGAAAAATGGTGGAAAAATCTGCCAGGTGTTCCCATTCCTCTTAATGGAGATATTCAAGAATATTTATTCAACAAATGTAGACTCACCTCAGCAAGGTGATGCTAAGTTCTAATTAATGTCCATAGCATTTGTTTGAGTAATTAAAGAAAAAAAAAACGTCTTACAATGCTTATAAATATTATCTACATTTATCATATGACGCCGCGTCTGAGAGTGTAATAACGCCACGTAATAAATTCTGTATTCCACTAGTGGATTAAATATGCAAATTTGTTAGATAAGTCCCGTAACGTTACACGTACGGCATCATTAACAACATCGCGTTTGCTAATGGGCGGAATATTGACATTTTTATACAAAAATCATAAATTATATGTGTTCTAAATGTCATATTATAAACAGAATCTTGCATTTGTGCTCATGCATTATTGAATTTGTTAAAGTTGAGCCAAAGCCTCGCATTTTATCCCTTTTCCTAACCTCGTTTAAGTGGCCCCAGCCCATCGGGGCTTGAAGAAATAGATGGGCTGCAGGATGCTTCCACGCAGAGCTGAAATCCAACCGCACACAAGTACTGGTAAACCGCTTAGAGGATTTAAGCCTGCCCAGGTAAAGTGGTGCTAGTCAGACCGTCCATGCTTATAAACCCTTTTGGTTTCATTGGGCGACAGGGCTTGAGAAGTCATTTCATCTCAATGTCGGGTAAAAGTCCCACAAAAACTGGAAGCAACGTCTTCAAAATGATCTATACAGTGTTGACTGGGACTTAAAACCTCAAATCAAACAAACAAATCAACATAAATTAAGCGCCGCCCATCGCGGCCTGGAGATATAGATTGGGCTGCACGATGCTTCTGGCAGAGCTCAAACCGACCAAACTTGAGTACTGGTTAACAGCGTAGGTCTAAGCCAGTTTAGAACGCGATACGTGTCGGACCACTCCTCAAACCCTAGAGGTTTCTATGGGTGGTAGGGCTTGACATGTCATTTCATCTCAATGTCCGGTAAAATGCTCACAAAATCGGAAGCAAAATGACCTTAATAGTGTTGACATGGACATCAAATCCCAACTCAAACAAAAACAAAATCAACTCGTTCAATAAATTCAATAATACATGGACACTCATGTAAGATCCTCTATGTTCATGTTACTAGGATTCTTTATTGCAACAAATTCTTTATAAAGGCCAACTTTTAAGAAACAAATACTGTCATTTTAACGAGAGTCCCCAGTATTCGGAGTCATTGAGCTGATTGTTAATCAGTGTTTGGCGAAAACTGGAGTACCTGGAGAAAAAACACCTGAACTTCCATTGCCGAACACAGTATCTCACATGTGGTCATAGTGAAGCTGGAACCCACAGGCCATCTAGATGTTACATGTCTGCCCAGGCAAAGCAGTGCGATTCGGACCCATCCTTGCTAATAAACCCTATTGGTTTCATTGGGCGGCAGGGCTTGAGATGTCATTTCATCTCATTGTCGGGTAGAAGTCCCACAAAATTGGAAGCAACGTCTTCAAAATGACCTTTACAGTGTTGACTGGAACGTTAAACCTCAAATCAAACAAACAAAACATGCTTGGATCTTAAATTTTTAAAAGTCCAAATACAGCAGCCTAAAGAAGCTCATTATCATTTCAGCCACTTTGTTGTGCCCTGGCTCGTTTATGCACATGATTTATGAAATGAAATATAAAAGGATGACCATTGTATGTTTTGAACCATGTACCCACTGATTAGAAACTTTTTCCCCAACAGATACATGTGAGTTTACAACAGAAAGCTCAGAAGAGAAGTAGCCTAATACTGTCCATGAAAGAAATTAGTCCAAAACTAGGATCTCTTCACAACACAGTGATAGCTATGCCAGGCCTTGGAACAGCTGGACAGGTAATTGTTTAAGACTTAGACCTTATCTTGCTGAATATTCATTTGAGCCACACCCATTTCTGTCTATCAACCAATCAAATTACTTGATGTAATTTATTGCTACAAATCCATAAACTGAATGCCAAACAGTGTAGATCCTGATCAGATGGCTTCTTCAGAAGCCATCTGATCTGGATCTACACTGTTTGCAAAGATAGGGGTTGTTGTGAACAGCAAGATAAGGGTTAACATTATTGTGAGCATGTGGAAGTACAGATATACCCAAAAGTTTAAAACTGGATTGATAACAAACAACATGTTTGTAATACTGTTAGTTGTTAGACGGTTCTGGATATTACATAGTTTAAGGATGGATCCGAAAAATGTATAGATTATATTGAAAAATGACCATTATTCATTTTCTGAAAATGGTCATTTTTTCTGAAAAATCTTTATGTATATACATTTGTGTTTGATTACCAGCCTTAGTGTTATAAAGAGGTTGGGGTGTTATATGAACCCTGTGTATAGAAAGATGCAAGTTGATGTGTGCAACCAGCCTGCGCATAAATTGTTAAATTCTTGCCTCAAATTTATATCATGATTTTACAGAAACTTGAACAATCTGTAAACATCCCATTGCAAAATTGTTTGTACACCAACTCTTTTTTACACTGTTCTTTATAAAAAGGTTTTGGAAATCAGTTTAAAGATGGATCCGAAAACTGAATAGATTATATCAAAATATGACTTTTTAGCTCGGCTGTTTTCGAAGAAAACGACAAGGTATTGTCATAGCTCTGGCGTCTGCGTCGTCATGCAAAAAGTTGGACATTTTGTAACATCTCTGTCATTACTGAACATATTTACTTGAAACTCAAACTAGTTGTTCATCATGAAAAGGGGAACTCATACCAATAGGTGAGGTAATCCTCAAAATATTTTTGGCACAGTTATGCCCCCTTCTTGGCTTAGAATTTTTGCAGCCGAGCGTTGGAACCCGCATGCAGTGCTCTTGTTTTGTTTTGATATAACATGTTTATTTAATTAACAGTTTGGACTTTGGTCCCCAAAACAGTATTCTAATGATGTTGTGATTCACTTTATTTTTTTTCAGGCTGTTACCATAGAGTCAGTGTCTAATGTGGTGCAGATACTGCCTACAAAGACAAAACCCAAGAAACTTGTCTTCAAAGGCTCAGATGGCAAAAGGTGAGCTGTTTGTTACAAGCCTGCTTGATACATACTCCTCAGCCCAAATGTCTTTGGAAAATTAACAGAAGTGACTTAACATCAAGTAAAATAGAAGTGAAGGCAATGATCAGGAATCGATACAATTAACCCACAGCTCCCATCAGATACACCAAAGGGAAAGACACAAACACAAACATGAAACAACAGACCCTGATGGAAACATCAATAGCGGAAAGCCAAAAGGACAGTTACTTTCCCAAAAAATGGCCAATTGGCTATCCAAAACAAAATAAAATAAGCAATACAAACACTGAAAGACAAACCATAACAAAAATAAACCACGACAGAAAAATCCCCTTGGAACGGTTCTAAGAATTAATGTTGCAAAGAGAGACAGACAGAATAATGATCTGCCATGGGATGATCGAGGCATAAAAGAAGCAATTGTTTGTTGGTACACCTCAACCTCGTTATAACATGGAACACCGGGTCCAACCAACGGACCTTGTTAGTTAACCGAATCGTGTTATAAACGCCGACCGTATTTATAGCCCCGCTTTGAAAAAGTGGGGCTATATTGGATTTGCCATGTCCTTCTGTCATTCCGTGATTCCGTTAATTTGTGTTGGCTCCATAACTTTGTATCTGCTTAACATATTTTCATGAAACTTCACACAAATGTTAAACACCATAAGACAATGTGCAGAGCAAAGGAATTATAACTGTGGATTGCCTACTTTTGGAGTTATTGCCCTTTGAACATTTTCTGTAATTCCGTAATTCCGTGATTCCGTTAATTTGTGTTGGCTCCATAACTTTGTATCTGCTTAACATATTTTCATGAAACTTCACACAAATGTTAAACACCATAAGACAATGTGCAGAGCGAAGGAATTATAACTGTGGATTGCCTACTTTTGGAGTTATTGCCCTTTGAACATTGAAAAATGGCAATTTTAATTGTGTCCGCTTCATAACTCGAAAACCGTTTGAGATATTTTTAGGAAACTTCACACAAATGTTAAGCACTATGAGACGATGTGCAGAGCGCAGGAACCATAACTCTGCATTGCTTATTTTTGGAGTTATTGCCCTTTGAACATTGAAATTCCGTAATTCCGTGATTCCGTTAATTTGTGTTGGCTCCATAACTTTGTATCTGCTTAACATATTTTCATGAAACTTCAAACAAATGTTAAACACCATAAGACAATGTGCAGAGCGAAGGAATTATAACTGTGGATTGCCTACTTTTGGAGTTATTGCCCTTTGAACATTGAAAAATGGCAATTTTAATTGTGTCCGCTTCATAACTCGAAAACCGTTTGAGATATTTTTAGCTCACCGTCACGTAGTGACGAGGTGAGCTTTTGGGATCACTTTTTGTCCGTCGTCCGTCGTGCGTGCGTCCGTGCGTGCGTCCGTGCGTAAACAATTTCTTTAAATGACATCTCCTCCTAAACCACTGATCAGATTTTGACCAAACTTCACAGGAATGATCCTTAGGTGGTCCCCTTTCAAAGTTGTTCAAATGGTTCCGGTCCGTTGCACATCTAGGTCACAGGAGCCAAAAATAGGTTTTTTTCACCAAAAACTTAAAAAATCTTCTTCTCTGAAACCACAAAGCCCAGGTCTTTGATATTTGGTATGAAGCTTCATCTAGTGGACCCCTACAAAGATTGTTCAAATTATAGTGCTGGGACAAAAAATGCCCCCGCCCCGGGGCCCTTTGGTTTTACATAGGCTTATATAGGGAAAATCTTTAAAAATCTTCTTCTCTGAAACCACAAGGCCCAGGACTTTGATATTTGGTATGAAGCTTCATCTAGTGAACCCCTACCAAGATTGTTCAAATTAGAGTGCTGGGGCCAAAAATGCCCCCGCCAAGGGGCCCTTTGGTTTTACATAGGCTTATATAGGGAAAATCTTTAAAAATCTTCTTCTCTGAAACCACAAGGCCCAGGACTTTGATATTTGGTATGAAGCTTCATCTAGTGGACCCCTACCAAGATTGTTCAAATTATAGTGCTGGGACAAAAAATGCCCCCCGCCACAGGGCCCTTTGGTTTTACATTTGCTTATATAGGGGAAATCTTTAAAAATCTTCTTCTCTGAAACCACAAGGCCCAGGTCTTTGATATTTGGTATGAAGCTTCATCTAGTGGACCCCTACCAAGATTGTTCAAATTATAGTGCTGGGGCCAAAAATGCCCCCGCCCCGGGGCCCTTTGGTTTTACATAGGCTTATATAGGGAAAATCTTTAAAAATCTTCTTCTCTGAAACTACAAGGCCCAGGACTTTGATATTTGGTATGAAGCTTCATCTAGTGGACCCCTACCAAGATTGTTCAAATTATAGTGCTGGGACAAAAAATGCCCCCCGCCACAGGGCCCTTTGGTTTTACATTTGCTTATATAGGGGAAATCTTTAAAAATCTTCTTCTCTGAAACCACAAGGCCCAGGTCTTTGATATTTGGTATGAAGCTTCATCTAGTGGACCCCTACCAAGATTGTTCAAATTATAGTGCTGGGGCCAAAAATGCCCCCGCCCCGGGGCCCTTTGGTTTTACATAGGCTTATATAGGGAAAATCTTTAAAAATCTTCTTCTCTGAAACTACAAGGCCCAGGACTTTGATATTTGGTATGAAGCTTTATCTAGTGGACTCCTACCAAGATTGTTGAAATTATAGTGCTGGGACAAAAAATGCCCCCGCCACGGGGCCATTTGGTTTTACATTGGCTTATATAGGGAAAATCTTTAAAAATCTTCTTCTCTGAAACCACAAGGCCCAGGTCTTTGATATTTGGTATGAAGCTTCATCTAGTGGACCCCTACAAAGATTGTTCAAATTATAGTGCTGGGACAAAAAATGCCCCCGCCACGGGGCCCTTTGGTTTTACATTGGCTTATATAGGGAAAATCTTTAAAAATCTTCTTCTCTGAAACCACAAGGCCCAGGTCTTTGATATTTGGTATGAAGCTTCATCTAGTAAGCCCCTACCAAGATTGTTCAAATTATAGTGCTGGGGCCAAAAATGCTTCCGCCCCGGGGCCCTTTGAATTTACATAGGCTTATATAGGGAAAATCTTTAAAAATCTTCTTCTCTGAAACCACAAGGCCCAGGACTTTGATATTTGGTATGAAGCTTCATCTAGTGGACCTCTATCAAGATTGTTTAAATTATAGCCCTGAGGCCAAAAATGCCCCCGCTCCGGTGCCCTTTGGTTTTACATAGACTTATATAGGGAAAATCTTGAAAAATCTTCTTCTCATGAAACCATAAGGCCTTGGTCTTTGATATTTGGTATGAAGCTTCATCTAGTTGACTTCTACAAAGATTGTTCAAATTATAGCCCTGGGGCCAAAAATGACCCCACCCCGAGACCCTTTGGTTTTACATAGACTTATATAGGGAAATATTTAAAAATCTTCTTCTCTGAAACTGCAAGGCCCATGTCTTTGATATTTTGGTATGGAGCTTCATCTAGTAGACCTCTACCAAAATTGTTCAAATTATAGGCCTGGGGCCACAATTGTCCCCGCCCCCGGGGCCCTTTGGTTTTACATAGACTTATATAGAGATAATCTTTGAAAAATCTTCTTCTCTGAAACAGCAAGGCCCAGGTCTTGGATATTTGGTGTGAAGCTTCATCTAGTGAACCCTTATAAAGATTGTTTATATTATAGCCCTCAGACCACAAATGCCCCTGTCTCGGGGCCCTTTGGTTTTACATAGACTTATATACATACAGATAATCTTTGAAAAATCTTCTTCTCTGAAACAGCAAGGCCCAGGTCTTGGATATTTGGTGTGATGCTTCATCTAGTGAACCTCTATCAAGATTGTTTAAATTATAGCCCTGAGGCCAAAAATACCCCCACCCCTGGACCATTTGGTTTTACATAGGCTTATGTAGGGAATATCTTTATAAAATCTTCTTCTCTGAAACCGCAAGGCCCATGTCTTTGATATTTGGTGCGTAGCTTCATCTAGTGGACCCCTACCAAGATTGTTCAAATTAAAGTGCTGGGGCCAAAGATGCCCCCGCCCCAGGGCCCTTTGGTTTTACATGGGCTTATATAGGGAAAGTCTTGAAAAATCTTCTTCACTGAAACCACAAGGCCCAGGTCTTTGATATTTGGTATGAAGCTTCATCTAGTGGACCCCTACTAAGATTGTTCAAATTATAGTGCTGGGGCCAAAAATGCCCCCGCCCCGGGGCCCTTTGGAGTTACATGGGCTTATATAGGGAAAATCTTTGAAAAATCTTCTTCTCTGAAACCGCAAGGCCCAGGTCTAGAATATTTGGTGTGAAGCTTCATCTAGTGGAGCTCTATCAAGATTGTTTAAATTAATCCCCTGAGGCCAAAAATACCCCCGCCCCTGGACCATTTGGTTTTACAAAGGCTTATGTAGGGAATATCTTTAAAAAAATCTTCTTCTCTGAAACCGCAAGGCCCATGTCTTTGATATTTGTAGTGTAGCTTCATCTATTGGACCTTAAGTTTGCCAAGATTGTTCAAATTATTGCCTTTGTTGCTATTTGGTATGAACCTTCACCTTTTTAGACCTCCCTCAACATTATGCACATTAAAGCCCTGGTGCCAATAATGGCCCTCCCCGGGAATCACTTATTACTCTATGGATCAGGTGAGCGATCCAGGGCCATCATGGCCCTCTTGTTAGGAAACTTCACACAAATGTTAAGCACTATGAGACGATGTGCAGAGCGCAGGAACCATAACTCTGCATTGCTTATTTTTGGAGTTATTGCCCTTTGAACATTGAAAAATGGCAATTTTAACAGTGTCCGCTTCATAACTCGAAAACCGTTTGAGATAATTTCATGAAACTTCACACAAATGTTAAGCACTATGAGACAATGTGCAGAGCGCAAGAACCATAACTCTGGTTTTCGTATTTTCTGTGTGTCTGTCTGTGTGTCTGTCTGTGTCTGTTAACAATTTTCGTGTCCGCTCCATAACTTTAAAACCCATTCACATATTTTCATGAAACTTCACACAAACATTAAACACCATGAGATGGTGTGCAGAGTGCAGGAACCATAACTCTGGATTGCCTAATTTTTGAGTTATTTCCCTTTGAATATTGAAAAATATCAATTTTAGCCGTCTTTGCTCGATAACTCAAAAAGCGTTTGAGATAATTTTATGGAACTTCACACAAATGTAAAGCACCATATTACGTGTGCAGAGCGCAGGAACCCAAACTCTGGATTGTCTACTTTTTCAGTTATAGGCTTTTGAATATTAAAAAAATGGCAATTTTAACTATGTCCGCTCCATAACCGTTTCTGATATTTTCATGAAACTTCAAATAAATGAAAAGCACCTTGAGATGATGTGCAGAGTGCAGGAACCATAACTCTGGTTTGCCTACTTTAGGAGTTATTGCCCTTTGAACATTTAAAAAGGCAATTTTGACTGTGTCGGCTCCATAACTCACAAACCATTTGAGATATTTTCATGACACTTCACACAAGTGTAAAGCACCATGAGACAATGTGCAGAGCGCAGGAACCCTGACTCTGATTTGCCTACTTTAGGAGTTATTACCCTTTGAACATTGAAAAATGGAAGATGAAATTTAGTATAAACATGGACATTCTGGTAATGTATCATGCTCATTGAAATGAGGGACAAGGGCTCACAACTCTTAGAGTTTTTCCAGATAATGTAAAATTTTCAACAGTTATTTCTTGTTCATAACTGTTTTCTCTGCAGCTTAAATAACTTTCTTCTCTGACAGCGCTGAAGCGGGGCTATAGTCAGATCCTCTGACAGCTCTAGTTGTCACAGATCAACCGTTGACACAATGGTGATCAATAGTTTCCCAAACAAGATGATGTGCGGTCCGGTTAATGACCATATTTCCCGACTAAAATGTGTTTAGAACTAATCAATGGCAGTAAATACCATGGCCCATCAAGTCAAACAAGTCACTTTAATCGAAACCAGCTGATAAACCATGTTTTATATCCAGAAATCGTCCGTTCTGACAGCGAGTATGACGCCATTTTGATAGCTGGTTCCCGTCTGACTTTGTTGTAACTGATTGCCGGAACCGTACCGAACTACAGTACCTTTAATACATTTCAATGGTGAAATTACTGGGTTAGGGTTCGGAACCGGACAATGATCAACGCTTACAAGAAATTGGAATTACCTCCCTTGAAATGTCTTACCCTTAATATCTTAGTCATAATGGTGCACATGGTCTTTGATGATTTTTTTACCGCGAAAATCGATCTTAAATATGTTTTATCATTTGCTTTTAAGCTGGAATAAATTTGACTTTCTTTTACATGCGGCTCTAGAAAATGAGTTTTATTGCAGTTGACCGATCACATCGTCTGCATGACGTTTAAAATTTCTGCTGAGCAGTGATCCTTAACAGAGCGTGATACTTTTTTTTTTCAGGTTGCGTAACTGATTTCTTTAATCTATTTATCTCACTAAGCCAACACTTTTGATTGTGCCGATGGCAGTTCATGTTTATCATGCGTGTCAAGCTAAACAAGTTTAGATACTGTATATTCAACTCAGCTGGAGGCCTGCAATAAATATCAAAAAGTACCGTTATAAACCTTGTTAGCTACCGTATTACCGCAGTCAAAAGTGAGAGGAAAATAAAGTTGTTGTGCTTCAAACCTGATACAATCCTTGGATAATATTTATAAATGTTGGTTGGGGAAATTTTGGTCCAAACCAAAACCGTGTTATATCCGAATTCGTGCTGTAAGGAATCGTGCTATAACGAGGTCCAGGTGTACTATGTTATGAGCAATACAAATGCGTGCTCAAGTTGAGCATAAGAAAAATCGTTTTCAACCTTATGGGCAGGTATTTAACCCTTGTTCCACTGAATAAATTAATTTAGCCACACCCATTGCTGACTATCAACCAATCAAATTACTTGATGTAATGTAGTCAGTCAATTAACAGATTGCATCACAAACAGTGTAAATCTTGATCTGGATCTAAACTGTTTGCAAAGGAAGGGGTTGTCATGTTGAAGGGGTTGTCATGTTCAGCAGAAGGAATAGAAGCCTCCGTGGTCGAGTGGTTACCCTACTCGCCTTGTTAACCAGGGGTCGCAGGTTCGATCCCGGGCTTCTCCAGACTTTCGGATGAGTCTTCAAACTGAGGTCCCGTCTCCGTATGACCTTAGCTGTTGGTGGGACGTAAAACTGAAACACTCACTCAGCAGGAGGAATACAAATTAAAGCTTTCTGTATTTGTGTTTTCAGATATCCATACTTATTCAAGGGATTAGAAGACCTACATCTTGATGAGAGAATCATGCAGTTTCTCAACATTGTAAACAATATGTTTGCCTGTGCTAACAAGTAAGTTGTTCTCCTCGACACTTTTCACATGTGTGTACAAAATTTTTAACCCTTTTTGTACTGGAAACCCCAAAAACCGGTTATTGGCAAACAGTGCAGGCCCAGATCAGACGCCGCAGAATGCGGCATCTGATCAGGGCCGACACTATTTGCAAAAAGTTCAACCATTTTCCTAATAAATTTTGTTGAAAACACAAACTGACACCCCTAAATTTTGAAATGGACTCCTGATATATATAAGGTGGAAGATTTCATTTGGTACAAAAAAAGGGTTAAGCATGTGAATGGCAAAATCATTGTCAATGTTGTGCTTATCAAGACTGATGAGTGTATTGCTCAGTTAGATCAGCACCATGGTTTGCATGAACCTTCAGTAGGTCTGAAACACTCTGCTTTGAGCAATCTGACAAAGCTCCTGATAAAGTGGAGTACTGAGGATATCTGAGAGAGAAGTTTGTTTATTCCTGGTAATAAATGCATGGTCGCTTCAAGTAGGAGATGATTCTAACAAGTTCCCACATGTTTAACCCATTCAAGGAGGGAAACCCCTAAAAGGGTAGCCTGGCAAACAGCACAGGCTCAGATCAGAATAAAAAATGTAAAAATAGGCCTGACACCCCTTGAATGACAAATGGACTTGTCCAACATACAGCAGTGGAAGAGTCAATCAGTATTTGGACACCTAAACTCCTACCCATACTTTTTCTAAAATTTGAACAAGTACAATTCACTTCCCGCTGTTGTGTCAAATACTGGCTAGATGAGTGGCAAACTGTGTAGACCCTAATAAGATGCCGCATTCTGTGGCATCTCATCAGGGTCTACACTGTTTGCCTGGACCTATCTGTCTGAATACATGTGGAAAATGCTGTGCACAATATGCATACAAGACAGCACATGAGAAAAGCACCCTTAGTATTCTCCAATTCATGCTCTTCAAATTCCTGTATGTGTAGCCAACTATTAGGGCTACACACACGCAGCCCCCGCCCATCGGGGCTTGAAGAAATAAATGGGCTGCATGATGCTTCCACGCAGAGCTGAAACCACACGAGTACTGGTAAACCGCTTAGAGGATCTAAGCCTGCCCAGGCAAAGCGGTGCGACATAAACCCTATTGGTTTCATTGGGCGACAGGGCTTGAGATGTCATTTCATCTCAATGTCGGGTAAAAGTCCCACAAAATTGGAAGCAACGTCTCCAAAATGACCTTTACAATGTTGACGGGGACGTTAAACCTCAAATCAAACAAAAGCTACACACACAAGTTTCAGATAAGGAAATCCATAGTTTTAGCTTGGGTTAGAAATTCTGTTCTAACCCTGGTGTTCTTACCCAGAATCGAATATTATCTCGTATTTTATAAATGTACTGGTTGAATACGACCTCATATGCACCATCGTTAAGGTTGATGTCACAGCACGTTACTTGACATCACTAAAAATTCCTCTAGTGTCATGACAAAATGGCGGACGTCGGTATCCGAAGTGACAGCAGCATTAAAAATCTGCCCTAAGAAATAGAAGGTATGCAAGAAAAAGAATACTATATGGGTGTGAGGGGCGGACAGAAAAATCTGTCCCTCAGGATCACTGTCCAGCATCATTCGGCAAGCCACGTGATGCTGGACAGGGACCCTCAGCCTCATTGTCTATACCATTTGTCTGCAAGCAGCATAGGCTCTGGTGAGACTGCCCTTATGCACAGGCTTGCCCGAGCCTTTCCTGGTCACCTGTGAAACCAGTATGCATTTTCTTAAGAGCTGGCTTACATATAATGAAATAAGTTACAGAAAAACATTGTAGTCCTATAAGCATCAAGGTCCAGGGCCCAGTTGTTCAAAGTATTGTCAGCCTAATCAGCTCGTTAAGGCTGTTAAACTGTTCTAGCAAGTATAATATCTATAATTCTGGTATTTTTGCTGAAAAAATATGAGTAGCTACTCACATTTTTCAGCAAAAATATTAGTTTATTTGCCATATTAAATGATCAAAGTTTTAATGATTTATAAGCTAAGGATGTTGTTTGTTTTGATCAACCCCAGTTGTTCAAAACTAAGCATGTTGTTAACATAGTGTTAAAACTTTGATCATTTAATATGGAAAAAATTCTAATATTTTTGCTAAAAAATGTGAGTAGCTCTTGCAAATGCAAAAGCTACTCACATTTTTTTTTTTTTCAGAAAAAATACCACTGTATCAGGTATTGTACTTGCTTAAACAGTTTGACAATTTGACCATTTATGAGCTCGTTAAGCTAACAAGGCTTTTAACAACTGAGCCCAGAAAAATATTATAATATGAACAGCCCAGAAATATATAGAGGATCTTACATGAGTGCTCATGTATTATTCAATTTATAAAACGAGGAAAATGAGGAAAAGGAATAAAATGTGAGGCTTTGCCGAGCACTTTATCCCTTTTCCTCAACGAGTTTAATAAATTCAATACATGTGCACAAATGCAAGATTCTATTTCATATGACATATAAAACGCATTTATTCATGATTGTTTAACAAAAATGTCAATATTGGGCCATTAGTAAATGCGACGTCATTTAGGAAGTTGTACATGTAGTAATGGAGTGTATCTATCTAATTTGCATATTTAATCCACTAGCCACTAGTGGATTATCGAATTTATTTCATGATGTTATTATATTCTCAGACGCGAAGTCATATGATAAATTACAATATGAACATATCTGTATTTGACAGGGGTTGCCACCAGCTATACAGAGCCCGTCATTACTCAGTGACCCCACTGGGGCCCAGATCAGGCTTGATCCAGTGGGTAGATGGTATGACCCCACTGTTTGGTCTGTACAAACGTTGGCAGCAGAGACAGGCTGTAGCTCAGATGTTGAAACAGCAGGGTAGTGGGAACTCTAGTAGTAGTACTCAGCCAAACCTGCCGAGACCTAGTGAGATATATTACAACAAGCTCACACCAGCATTGAGAGAAAAGGTAGGATTTGCATTTCATTATATAAAGTGAGGAAGGAACTATTAACTAAATAAGTAAATTTTATTTGTTTATTAAAGTGTCAGATACCTACACCAACATTGTTTTAAAACCAAAAGATTTTGTTGAAACCATAAAAAGTGAATTCCAACACACTTAAGATCATTTAAGATAAAAGTATTGCATTAAATCTCAAGAGCTAGAATGCTCTTTTGGGGCTTGAAAGACACAGCAGTATCTGCCCTGATACCCTTAAAGGGGAATAGATACACTTTCAGGGGACGCAGATATTTTGGCCCATTAACCCTTTTTGTACCAAATGGAATCTTCCACCTTATATATGGCAGGAGTTCATTTCGAAATTTAGGGGTGTCAGGTTGTGTTTTCTTGAAAATTTATTTGGAAAATGGCTGAACTTTTTGCAAACATTGTAGGCCCTGATCAGATGCCGCGTTCTGCGGCGTCTGATCTGGGCCTGCACTGTTTGCAAAGGTACCCCTTTAGGGGTCTCTGGTACTGAATGGGTTAATCTATAGGGGTCTGCTCTCCCTTTAGAAAAATGGCAGAATATGGTGTCTGATCAAGGCTTTCACTGTGCAAAAAGTTCAGCCATTTTGCAAACAAATTTCAAATATAACACAACCTGACACCCCTAAACGTTGACAAGTACTCTGCACTACATATAAGGCAGAAAACTCTGTTCTTTTGTTCTGTGCAGTTTGCATTCATACAATCACACAAGCACAGCCTGTCATTGAGATAGAGATGTTGTATCAAGTCTCCCTTTTCACATTGCTGCAAACAGTAAAGTGGCTTGAGACTTTCTCATGTCCCAACTTGACAGTTTGTCCATGCTGCTGTTTTACATATTTGCACATCTCGTAACTCATTTGATAAAAAGAATTCCACTGAATATTTATGGGCATGTCCATTTCCGATATGAAGGGCACTTCTGGGCCCAGTTGTTCAAACCATCATGAGCTTAACGAGCTTGTGAGTGGTCAGGGGCCATTTGTTCAAAACTAATGAAGTTGTTAGCTAACGTATCCTTAAAACTTTCATCATTCAATATGGTGAAAATATTAATATTTATGCTGAAAAAACTTAGCAGCTTTTGCATAAGCGTCTCAAATTTTTTCAGCAAAAATACTACAATTTTAGATATTGTACTTGGTAGAACAGTTAACAATATTACCACTAACAAGCTCGTTAAGCTAACGAGGCTTTGAACAACTGGACCAAGATTGTTAACTGTTTTAGTCTACAATATCTAATACAGTGATATCTTAAAAATATTATCATATTTGCCATATTAAATGGGCCCCGTCAAGCGATTTTGGTACTTATCGCCTATGCGAGCAGCCAAGGTTCAGGCGAGCCTGCGCATCTGTGCAGTCTCGCCAGAACCTTCGCTGCTCGCTCAAACAAGCAGTGAATCAAGAGAAACCCTCAGACAGAAAGCCATATCCCTGGCCCCTCTGAATGGCTGGGCATGCGCAGTTAAAATTTGTCATGACTGAATGCTCGAAGACACAAATTCGCTTGGCGGGGCTCAAATGATTAAAGTGTTAGTGATAAGTTAACTAATGAACAACTGGCCCCTGGTGTTAGTTAACGTATCGTTAAAATTTTGATCATTAAATATAGCAAATATGTTGAAATTTTTTGCTGAAAAAATGTGAGCAGCTTTTTCAGCAAAAATGCCAAAATTTTTGATATTGTACTTGCTAGAACAGTTAACAATATGACCGCTAACAAGCTCGTTAAGCTAACGATGCTTTGAACAACTGGCCCCTGTACTTTAATCAAAGTTGAACCTGATCAGATGTGACTGTCTGATCTGGGTATACACTGTTTGCCAATATTATTTTTGTCACACCTTCTCTTAGCATAGCACAATATAAGGATCTGGTTTTCTGTGGTCATCCATTCTGGAGTGGTTGGTCGAGACTGAGGTGCATGTCTCTTACGTCACCTTTGTGTCCAACCGATACTGTCTTACAGTTGGACAAGGCCTGCTGTCCTTACAGCAGTTGAGGGTATAGGGAGAATGTTTTTATTTCTTTTCTTCCATTCATTTTCCTCTTTCCCTCCATGTCCTTTACTTTCATCTCCTCTGCTATCTCTTATCTTCTTTTCTTTGGCAGACAACACAAAATGACCCACAGGTTAACCCTTCTCTTGCTGAATATTCATTTTAGCCACACCCATCTCTGACTTTGAACCAATCAGATTAATTGATGTAATTTATTCCTACAAATTCATAAACTGACTGACAAACAGTGTAGATCCTGATCAGATGCCATCTGATCTGGATCTACACTGTTTCCAAAGATATGGGTTGTCGTGAACAGCATAATAAGAGTTAAGGTTGACGTCACAGCACTTACGTAATGTCACTAAACATTCCTGTAGTGTCATCACAATATTGCAGACATCGGTAACCAAAGTGACTGCAGCATTAAAAGTCCATGCAAAGAAATGGAAGGTATGCAAGAAAAAGAATCCTATATGGCTGTGAGGGGTGGAAAGAAAAATTCGTCCCTCTTGATGCCAGACAGTGACTCTCGGGATGGTTTTTCCATCCACCCCTCACACCCGTATAAGATTCTTATATTCTGATATGCTAGGGTTTCAAGGGTCAGTATAGTCTATTTCTGTTGCAGTACACATCACATTATATGCCATTGTTATTGTTTTCAGGGAATAAAAACTGAGAAAGAGATGGACAATCGTAAAGACTGGCCTCTGAGTGTTCTGAGGAAAGTACTAGAGGAGCTCATGGCGGAAACACCCAAGGATCTCCTCTCAAAGTAAGAAAACTATTCTATTTCTTGACAGCTTCAAAAGTTGTGTATCTGGGACAGGACAGATCTGTCAACAGTCATAGTTCAAAAACATGGTCCGAAACTTAAACGCAGTCAATAACTTTATCTCTGGATGGATTTTGAAATTACTTGGCAGAAATGTTGGCCATCATGAGACAATCTGCCTCACACAAAACCAAAGTCTTTACCTCCAAGGTCAAGGTCATACTTAGAGGTCAAATGTGAAAAAAGGGTCCAAAACTTAAACATGGTCAATAACTTTCTATAGATGAATACAAACACAGACATATTTTCAGGCGGGGGCATCCTTGTCCTATGGACACATTTCTAGTTTCTTCTCAATTTGAGCAAAAATGACAACAGAAAACAAAAACAATCACTGAAGCAAGCACCCCATTTTTTTTTCTGAGAATTTTTCGGGTTTGAAAATCGTTCCATTTTGGCAGACATTTTAGAAAGCGCCTCAATCGAGCAGAGCTTTGCATAGCACACGGACAAAGCGCTATAATTAAGCACTCGCCTTATGCAACCTCTTCCCTGTTTTGCTATCTTAAAGTTAGCCAATAGAATAAGAGAGACATTTCCATCTTTTATTTTCAGAAATGGCTGAACTTCTTGCAAAAATCAAGGCCCAGATCAGATGCCTACAGTTCGCGGCATCTGATCTGGGCCTGCACTGTTTGCCAATGTCCTGTTTTTGGATTTATGCATACACATATACTGACCGAAAATAGAAACTATACACTTTTAAATCTTCTCTCCTGATATAACAAGTGAATAATTAGGGCCCCGCACTGAAAGTGTGGGTGCCCTATAGTAATCACTCTGTCCGTCCGTCTGTCTGTCTGTCCGTCCGTCCGTCTGTCCGTCCACAAATTTTTTTATCCTCCATAACTTTTTATTATTCCTGGATGGATTTAAATATTACTTGGCATCATTCTGTCCGTCCGTCTGTCTGTCTGTCTGTCTGTCCGTCTGTCCGTCCACAAATTTTTTTATCCTCCATAACTTTCTTATTCCTGGATGGATTTAAATATTACTTGGCAGAAATGTTAACCATAATGTGATGGAGTGTTGCACGCAAGACTCAGGTCCATACCTCAAAGGTCAAGGTCATACTTAGAGGTTAAAGGTCAAAAAAGGGTCTTTCCTGTGTCCAATTAATAACTTTGTTATTATTCCTGGATGGATTTAAATATTACTTGGCAGAAATGTTAACCATAATGTGACGAAGTGTCACACGCAAGACCCACAGCCGTACCTCAAAGGTCAAGGTCATACTTAGAGATAAAAGGTCAAAAAAGCGTCTTTTTCATTGTGTCCAATCTATAACTTTCTTATACCTGGATGGATTTAAATATTACTTAGCAGAAATATTAACCATAATGTGACAGTGTGTCACGCGCAAGACCCAGGTCCGTACCTCAAAGGTCAAGGTCATACTTAGAGGTGAAAGGAAAAAAAAAACGTCTTTTTTAACATCAACATTTTCCTACTCCTCTGATAGCGCTGCCGGGGCCCTAGTCAGTTTCACTGACAGCTCTAGTTCAATCAAATATTACCGATAAAGGATTAGACTAGCTATTGACATGGATCCTGTAATAAATTAAGGAAAATCTGGTGTTCAAAATAAAAATTTTCGGGGAAAATGTTAAAAAGTGCATTTTTCACAAAATCTGTATGTAATCGAATTTTGACTGCAACGTGTTTGCGTATAGGCAATGAGCCAAAAGAAAGGAATAAGAAAAGAACATAACATCTAAAAATTATTGAGAAACAAAAAATCTATTGAAATCTCAAAAATTGTATTTTTCAGCGAAATTTTCAAAATGATGCTTTTCGCCAAAAATCGACGCAAAAACGGTTTCAATCATTTTAACATCTTCATTTGTATCATAATTAATGAATAAAATAACAACTGCAATCAGAGATGCCATACTTTTGGCTCACTTCCAGTATTTTGATCCAATATTTCAAGGTCGATAACTTTTCTACCATTGCGAAATATTTCATTTTGTAAACAATTTGCCCTACGCTAGCTTGTGAGTAACAATTGGTAAAAGTGGAAATTATCAAGAAGCTAAAATTCTATTGAAATTTCAAAAACTGTATTTTTCAGCAAAATTTTCAAAATAATGCCTCAAGCCAAAAATCGACGCAAAAACACCTTAAATTGTTTTAACATCTTCATTTGCAATTTAAATATTGATTAAAACAAACAAAGTAATCAAAAATGCCTTATTTCTGGCTCTTTTTCGGTATTTTGGTCCAATATTTAATATCGATAACTTTTCAACCATTGCCAAAATTTTCATTTTGTAAACAATTTTCCAAACGTGAGTTGATAAATAATGATCGCTTAGAATGGAAACCACATTTGTGACACAAAATGTTGACTCGATTGAAACTTTAACACCAAGATTTTGACCCTTGCCTTGAAACTGTGGCCCTGCCCGATAATCCGTAGCTAAAATGCACCATTTTATATTCAATACATCAGTAGCAGACATTCCACTGATGATTATTTTCATCACCGGAATTCAAATTTCATTGAAATGTTTTGCCAGTGCCAATTCAAAAATGAGTGTATAGTTTCTATTTCCGGTGAGTATATTATTAAAGCTTTTATACCAGAAACCCCAATATGGATAGTTGGCAAACAGTGCAGGCCCAGATCAGATGCCGCAGAACGCCACGTCTGATCAGGGCCTACACTGTTTGCAATATGTTCAGCCAATTCCCAAGTAGATTTTTAAGAAAACACAACCTGACACCCCTAAATTTTGAAATGGACTCCTTGTTTATATTAAAAAGGAAGATTCCATTTGGTACAAAAAGGGTTAAATTGGTTAATGGACTTGTAAGATTAAATGTTGATACTAACTGTTTGCCTACTTACAGGGAGTTATGGTGTACAAGTACTGGTCCTAATGAGTGGTGGTATGTCACCCAGACTTACTCGAGGTCCACAGCTGTGATGTCAATGATTGGTTATATCATAGGCCTTGGAGACAGACATCTGGACAATGTTATGGTGGATCTTTCAACAGGAGAGGTAATCTTTTTAATGCCAGCCTTGATGGCAAAGTGTTTGACTGGTTATCAGATTGCAAGTTCGATCCCGGCTGGGTTTGCAACATTCTTTTTTTGGAGATTGACTATGAAATGTTTTCGATGGCCATTTTCTCTCTTCCTCTGACTCAAGAAGGGCAGTTGTCAATAGCTGACAACAGAAACTGTTCATGTTTAACCCATTTTGTACCAGCAACCCCTAAACAGGTAATTGGCAAACAGTGTGAGCCAAGATCAGACACCGCAGAACGCGCCGTCTGATCAGGGCCTACACTGTTTGCTAAAAGTTCAGTCATTTTCCAAATCAATTTTGATGAAAATACAACCTGACACCCCTAAATTTTGAAATGGACTCCTGCTATATATAAAGGAGGAAGGTTCCATTTGATACAAAAAGGGTTAAGCTTGTCTATGAAAAGTGTGGTAAGGTAAACCAACCGACTCAACATGACCTTAAAACTGTTGGCAGGACCAATAAACTTTAATTCAAACCAGAATCTCTTTAACATTTGATATGATCAATTTAGATAACAGAAAACAGCTTTAAAACCATATGAATGAAATGCCAAGCTCAGAGGTGATACATACGCAAAGGGGTTTGCATAGACAGAAATGGAAATGGTTTGGGTGAGTTATTGATTGCCATTTTTGTGACTTTAACAGACATCATGCTTTGTATATTGTTCCTTAACATATTTTATAGGAGAAACCCCAAGAAATGACACTGACAAATGGTGCAGTCTCAGATTAGACACCACATTCTGCAACCTCTAATCAGGCCCTTTACGGATCACATTTTTTAATTTCAGCCACTTTATAAATATAATTCTGAAACTTACTCAGCCTGACACTCCTATGCTTTAACCCATTTTGTACCGGAAACCCCAAAACTGGTAATTGGCAAACAGTGCAGGCCCAGATCAGACGCCGCAGAACGCGGCGTCTGATCAGGACCTACACTGTTTGCAAAACGTTCAGCCATTTTCCAAATCAGTTCTGAAGAAAACACAACCTGACACCCCTAAACTTTGAAATGGACTCCTGTTGTATATAAGGAGGAAGATTCCATTTGATACAAAAAGGGTTAAAATGGGTTCCTGCTATGTGTGAGGTGGAAAAAGAGTAATGTATGTTGAGAAAATAAATAACAGTATGTTCAGCATAGGGAGAGGGGGTCACACATTCCTATCACTTCTCTATCTCTTGCTTCTTCCTACCCTATTGTCTTTTATCTCTTTTCTACCCTTTCCTTGCAAAATGACATAAGATTTGATGTGTATTCAAATAAATAAGTACAGTTTACAGCGAGCCTCTATGGCCTGGAAGTGAAGAACCCAGATTCTTAACTAAGGTCTCTTACTGCTATAGCCCAATTTAGGTCAGAAGTCAGAAGCCAGCACCTGCTTCATATGGTCATGTTTTTTCTCTGTGTACTGTTTTCTTCACCTCAAATTAGTGATTGGCTTGATATAAATGAAATAAATCGTGAAATCATCATCATCAACAGATTTTTGATTATCGTGCAGGTACAGGGGCAACGTCGTCCATATAAGTAGGCCCCCTTCCAGGTAGCTGGCTTGCTGCAGGCATGGCAGATCTTACACTAGATCTCCAGGCCTGTCTATCATGAGGATCCATAGCAGAGAGCTTCCATTCTCTGCAATCTCTTTCTGTCAGCTGCTTCCAGGTCATCTTAGGCCTTCCAGGCCCCGGCTTTCCACCTATGTCATAGGCAGTCTTGACTGCACCGATGGAGCGTTCCACATGTCCATACCAGCGGAGCCTTCTCTCTTCCAGGATGAAGTCCAGGTCCTCAATGCCAAGACGCTCAAGTAACTCACTGGACCTGATGGTGACAGTGTCCTGTGGCTTGACATTGCAAATCTGTCTGATCATTGCCCTGTCATTCCGCTGAAGACGTTGGAGGTTTGGCTTGTCAATGGCCATGTCTCACTGGCATGGAGCTATTGCGCTCCGCACACAAGAGCAAATATTGACAAAAAATACTGCTCACAATTTTAAGTGTCCATTTCTGTTATGCCATGTAACAGAAGCAACTGATTTGTATTTTGCAGGTGGTTCACATTGACTACAATGTTTGCTTTGAGAAGGGAAAAAGTCTGCGAGTTCCAGAGAGGGTTCCATTCCGACTGACACAGAATATTGAAATGGCACTTGGCATCACAGGAGTAGAGGTAAATGTTATGGGCCTACCCCGTAATGATCCTTTGATCCTAAGTATTGGGACAGACAGGCCTAAGCAAACAGTGCAGACCCAGAACAGACTGCTCCTGAAGGAGCAGTCTGATCAGGGTCTACATGTTTGCTATTCGGTCTGCACTTTTTGGACTCCTTGTTGTATCGTGAAACAAACTTGTTGAAGTTTGAGGAGAATTACACCAAGTCCACTAGGTGTCCGAATTTTTATGATTTTTTCGGTAGCTGTTATTAGAATCTGTACCTGTGAGCTTACTTGTACACTTTTTGATGATGGCATGACAATCTTATACATAAAATATCTTGTACAGTCGAATTTGAATGGCTCGAACACCTTTGGGAACCTCGAAAATCTGTTCGAGACAGGGGTAGTTCGAGCCACTGAGGTTACTGTCAGGCGGCATAACGAGATACTTTTAGACATCTTTTTGATGTTCTATAATGAAAATGTATGCTGTGTGTACTCATTAGAATCGCCTCATCCAGGCGATTCTAATGAGTACACACAGCATACATTTACAAGATAAAAGACTAAAATATCCGTAATTATCCCCCACTATTTCTTATGTAGAGGATTTCGCTAGGGGCTCAAGAATGGGTTCGACACATCCATGGTAAACGAGCAATCGGTGTTCGAGCCATCGAAGTTCTTCTGTATATATATAGGTTTGTGAAGATGCAGTTAAAGCCCTGATTACATAATCTTCAGCTGTACCTGTGAGAACCCTGTTTTCAACAGATAATCATAATCTGCTTGTTTGGTTTCAAAACAGTGAGACATAGGTCTATAGTTTCAGAGATTAATGAGGATATTGGAGAAGTAATTTTGCTTAGGCTTCTTTAGAAACCTATGCGCGGGTACTTGTTAGAGTACCGACAGGGTACTTGTTAAGGGTATCCATAGCATAGTTGATTCTAACAAGAACCAACAATACAGGTTTTTATGAAGAAATGGAAAAAAATATCCTTGAATTATCCTTGTTTCTACCCCTTATTTAGAGGAATGAGACCTATAGAGAATCTTACATGAGTGGTCATTTCATATGAAATTTATGATAGCCTTCAGAGAGTTTCAAAAATTTCATATGAAATGACCACGAGTAAAAGATTCTGTTTATCATATTCCCACTTTAAATTGGATTTTATCGCCTTAAAATTTGGCAATTTTTTCCACAAAAATGCATGGTTGACATGGATGTCGTCATGACGTTACTAAATCCCACCAAAGTGTTATTGCACGTGTGGTCATACGATTTTTATTAAACGACGTTATATACTGCTTATCAACGACGTCATTTGATAAACTTGATTTTTGGTTTCCAGGGTACATTCAGAATGGCAAGTGAACATGTTATGAAGACACTGAGGAAAGGCCGAGAGACATTACTTACTCTTCTTGAAGCTTTTGTATATGACCCTCTTGTTGACTGGACCACCGGTAATGAGGGTGGATATACAGGAGCCTTCTATGGTGGTGGTGTTAATACCAAGACAACAGCTATTTATAGTGGTCAGAGTAAAGTACAGATGGAGAAAGAGATAACACAGAGCATGTTCTCTATCAGAGTGGCAGAAATGAAAGTCTCCTGGCTTAAAAACAGGTAATGGAGCTTTATAGATTTAAGGGGAATTGATATACCTTCAGGGGAGGCAACTCCTTCAAAAGTATTTTTGTCTCAAAGTCAATAGGGGTCAACTCTTAAAGGAAAGAATTTGCTCCTGAGGAGCAAATTCTTTCCTTTAGGAGTAGACCCCTTTTTCACTGAAACAGGTCTTATAAAAAATGGCAAAAAAATATGCCAGGTGTTCCCATTCCCCTAAGCGTAATGTTTCCAAGATCGAGTTGCTGTCCTTGTCTTAAAAGGAGTAAACTGCTATTCAGATTCAGCTGGGTGTACTGGGATGGGATGCACAAAGAATATCACAAACATTTCTTCCTTCTCAAAATGAAAAAAAAAAAATTATTCAGATACTTTATGAAAAAATAAAAAAAGTCAGAGAAACACACGAGGAAGTATTTGAACTTAATATCGAGATGAAGTCAGACATTGAAGATACCTGCTGGTGCTAAAGTAATTTTCACAAGTACAATATGTACACAGTATTACAAATTTTAAAAAAAATCACAGACAGAATTATTATCAGATAGTTGCCTAACCTGTTTCTCAGAATGCTGGCTTGAAATATGTGAAAACTTTGGCGATGCTTAGAACAGGCATAAAAATTTGAAATACTGGCTCAGATTTTAGCATAATCATGTCTAGAGGGTTTGACTTTTACCATATGCCCACAATCTTCTCATCAATGTTGTTCGTATCAGGCATGAAAGCAGTCTAATCTGGGTCTCACATGCCTCAGGCATTATTCTCCAAATATGCACCACAACCTCGTTACAACACTATTGTTCGGGTCCAGAGCAGAAACTCCATTAGTTAAACAGCTGTTTTATATCGAAACAAAAGTGTATAAATTATGTAGAAAAATTACAATTATACATTTTTGGAATCCATCTCTGAAAACCTGTTACAGTTGAAATTTGATAACTTGAAAACCTTTGGGACCATTAACCCTTGTTCTGCTGATCCCGGATATGCCTTTTCTTTGAAACAATGTAGATCCAGATCAGATGGCTTCTGAAGAAGCCATCTGATCAGGATCTACATTGTTTGTCATTCAGATTGTGAATTTGTTGTAATAATTTGCATCAAGTAATCTGATTGGTGGATAATCGGTAGTGGGTGTGGCATATATGAATATTCAGCAGGACAAGGGTTAAAATGTGTCCTAGATTAGGGTAGATGAATTACCAAGGTTTACTCAAAGTGCATGGCCAAGAGGCATAATTGGGATGACCTTAGGATTTTTTTATAGCCCCGCTTGAAAAGTGGGGCTATATTGGATTTGCCCTGTCATTCCGTAATTCTGTAATTCCGTAATTCTGTAATTCCGTAATTCCGTTATTCCGTTATTTTTTCGTCACAGTTTTCCCCGAAACTAAGAGAGCTAGAAAACTAAAACTTTGTATACACGTGGACAATGGGTGCCTCCACGGACCTTACCGAAATTATGACCAAGGGCCCATAACTCTTGGAGTTATCTCCCCTGATAGGTTTTTTTAAATGAAAATGTTTGGTCACAGTTTTCTCAGGAACGAAAGAAGCTAGAAAGCTCAAACTTTGCATAAATGTGGACAATGGGTGGATATAGGGAGCTTACCAAAATAATGGCCAAGGGCCCATAACTGTTGGAGTTATCTCTCCTGATAGGTTTTTTAAATAAATGAAAATATAGGTTTTTTTTAAATGAAAATGTTTGGTCACAGTTTTCTCAGGAACTAAAGAAGCTAGAAACCTCAAACTTTGCATAAATGTGGACAATGGGTGGATATAGGGAGCTAACCAAAATAATGGCCGAGGGCCCATTACTTTTGGAGTTATCTCCCCTGATAGTATAGTTTTTTTTAATAAATGAAAAGGTTTGGTGACAGTTTTCTCAGGAACTAAGAAAGCTAGAATACTGAAACTTTGTATGAACATGAAAAGTGGGTGGATGTATGGCCCTTACCAAAATAATGGCCAAAGGCCCATAACTCTTGGAGTTCTGATAGTATAGTTTTTTTTAATAAATGAAAAGGTTTGGTGACAGTTTTCTCAGGAACTAAGAAAGCTAGAATACTGAAACTTTGTATGAACATGAAAAGTGGGTGGATGTATGGCCCTTACCAAAATAATGGCCAAAGGCCCATAACTCTTGGAGTTATCTCCCCTGATAGGATATTTTCTGCAAGTAAAAAAATCATTTCACTTTTCTAACCATCAAACCATGAAAAATATTTTCGATACAGTTTTCTCAGGTACTAAGAAAGCTAGAAAGCTGAAACTTTGTATAAACATGAACATTAGGTGGATGTAAGTAAATAATGGCCAACAACATTACTCTTGGGGTTATCTCCCCAGCAAAGAAAAAAAAAAATATTAAAGTTTTCTCTGGAACTAAGAAAGCTCCCCTGATAGGTTAAAAGCTTTTAGAGTCAATGTGTCTTACTCCTCTGATAGCGCTATAGCGGGGCTATAGTCAGATCCTCTGACAGCTCTAGTTTATTTTGTAAAAGAATTGTATGTTGTGCGTACTCATTAAAATTGCCTTATTGAAGCAATTCTAATGAGTACACACAACATACCTTTTCAGGATAAAATCAAACAACATCCATAAATTAATCTACCCAAATGGATTCCTGTAGCTATAGGAACAATTCTTTAGGGACCAAAGAGTGAGTTCGAATTAGCCATAGTAAATGAATTATCCGTTTTCGAGTTATCGAAGTTTCACTGTATATTGAAAAGCACTGTAAAAAGGTTGTGATGTATTTAGGGTAATAAAAGTAGTTGAGATTATCCAGAGTTCAGTACAGACAAGTTTTTCTTTGAACAGGGATGACATGTTGGCTGTTCTACCACGAGTTGAAAAGCATCTGGACATAAAAAGTGGATTGATAACAGAGTATGAAGGGAAAACAGTGGAAGAAGATAGGCTACAAGACTTGAAACAAGTTGTACTGACCGCTCAGAATGATACCAAGAGTCCGATATTTTCACTGCATGAGAGGTAAACAATGCATTGAAAGTTTAAAATGAGTCATTCTACTTTTTGTAACACATGGCACTGCAGACTGATGTAAAATAGTCATCCCATCCACCTATGCAGATTAAAAAATAGGATTGTTTTCCATCTGTTTGTATTCCTGTATTTTCAGCAAACATGCATATCAGTGTTATCACCAGCTCATACCTATAGCCCCATGTATGATGAAGTACCGTAAAAATCCTAAAAATTTGGACACCTTGAGGACTGTAATTCGCCTAAAATTTTAACAGATTTGTTTCAAGATCCAGCAAGAAGTTCAAAAGGTACAGAAGGAATGGCAAACAGTGTAGATCCTGATCAGACTGCTCCTTGATCTGGGTCTGCACTGTTTGCTTAGACCTGTGTGTCCCAATACTGAGGACCATTATGGTATGCTCTGTAAGGACTGGTTTAATATTGACTTCCACTGTATTTTAATGGACTTTGTTTAGTTATAACAACAACAATATACATTTAAGGGGAATGGTTACACCTTCAGGGGAGGCAACTCCTTCAAAAATATTTTTGTCTTCTTTGTCAATAGGGGTCAACTCTTAAAGGAAAGAATTTGCTCCTGAGGAGCAAATTCTTTCCTTTAAGGGAAGACCCCTTTTTCTGTCGGTCAGAGTTTGTAGAAAAGCAAATAGGAAGTCCAAAAGTTGTCTCCTTCCCTCAAATGTTGAGGGCTAGAATACTGATGGATCATTTGAATACCTAGGCATCATATACCATCACTGATTCAAACTCATTTTCGAGTCCCTAGGAATTCTTCTTTCTGGTGACAAATATTCTCCAAGCCAATGAAGTGCCACTGTATGGCTCATGAGTACATATTTCAGTCTATAAGGGTTTAAAAGAAAGAGAGAAACCCTAGTCATCATATATCTGCATCCTTAACCGTTTTCCTGATGAACACAAGAAACCAGTTTAGCTTGTTTATTTGTTTGATTTGAGGTTTAATGTCCCCGTCAACACTGTTAAGGTCATTTTGAAGACGTTGCTTCCAATTTTGTGGGACTTTTACCCGACATTGAGATGAAATGACATCTCAAACCCTGTCACCCAATGAAACCAATAGGGTTTATTAGCATGAATGGTCTGCCTCGCACCGCGGTTCCTGGACAGGCTTAGATCCTCTAAGCGGTTTACCAGTACTAGTGTGTGGGCCGGATTCAGCTCTGCGTGGAAGCATCATGCAGCCCATATATTTCTTCAAGCCCCTATGGGCGGGGACCAGTTTAGATCCAGATCAGATGGCTTCTGTTTGTCATGAACCTTTTGTATTGAATGACTACATTATATCAAGTAATTTGATTGGTTAATAGTCAGAAATAGGTTTGGCTTAATTAATTTATTCAGTAGGACAAGGGTTAAGTATCATGATCATTGTCTCTACATTGCATAATTGTTCCTAACATGTTGTTGTTTTGCAGATATAAGGAATATGCAGTAATAAAATCAACACAAGATACAGTTCATAAGATGGTCGAGGAGAAAATTAATGAGTGTAGCCACTGGCAACAGGTGCATAAGGTAAGTATTTTTGTGGAAATTTGAAAGAGACTTTTTGGGTGGTTGAATGTGGCAAGTAGGGATGTAACAACACCTGGAACTATCAACGTACAGTAGAACTTCGATGGCTCGAACACCGATGGCTCGTTTACTATGGCTGAGTCGAACGCTTTCTTGAGCCCCTAGGGAAATCCTCTACATAAGAAATAGCGGGGGATAAAAATTATTAAGGAGATTTTAGTCTTTTATCTTGCAAATGTATGCTGTGTGTACTCATTAGAATCGCCTCGATGAGGCGATTCTAATGAGTACACATAGCATACATATTCATTATAGAACACCGAAAAGATGTCTAAAAGTATCTTGTTATGCCTCCTGACAGTAACCTCAGTGGCTCGAACTACCCCTGTCTCGAACAGATTTTCGAGGTCCCAAAGGTGTTCGAGCCATTGAAGTTCGACTGTATAGCAAAAGTGACCTTGGCAATAGTGCTATTGTGATTGTAAAGTGACATTAGTAACAGTATCCACAGTAGTGTTTTCAACATCGCAATAGTTCCATAAATGGAAAAATTAGATGTATAAATGGGAATCAAATGTCTAAAATAGAAAAAAAGCTGCATGTAATAAACTTAAGGAGGAATATACACCAAAACTCTAAAATGTACAAATATTTTGGGATCAGCATGTGTTGAGTTCATCAAATATTCAAATATAATGTGGTTTAACTTAAATTTTATCACTGGATGCCATCAAAACTAAAGCTTTATGGAAACTTTGGCCTTTTTTCCTAATGGTTACAGTATTAGCATTGCAATAGTAGCCTGCAATAGTGATAGTATAGCAGTAGTGATTTTGGCAATAGTAATAGTTACGCAATAGTCATTTTTCTTTTTGGCCCGTGATAGTCAACCTGAGTGGCAAGTGTCCACCTGGGGCCAGTTGTTCAAAACTAAGGATATCATTGTTTGAACTTCAATCATTTAAATTTGACATTTTTGCAGCAAAAATACTATTGCATTTGACCCATTGCATGCGGGAAACCCCTAAAGGGATACCTTGGCAAACAGTGCAGGCTCAGATCAGACGCCGCAGAACGGGGCGTCTGATCTGAGCCTGCACTATTTGCTAACAGATTTTCTGTCAAAAATAGAAAATAAGCAAAAATATAGGCCTTCCACCCCTTGTATGACAAATGGACTTGTCCAACATATACCAATGGAAAAGTCCACTGGTATACTATGGGTTAGTATTGTACATGCTTGAACAGTAAACATTTTGACCACTGAGGAACTAACATTGTTTTGGGCAGCTGGGCCCTGACATGGAACTGATATTGATATACTCTCCTTGTTGTCAGTAGTGGTGGAGGGAGAATGATATTGTTAAAAGTTCCAACAAGTTGAAGGGGCGCATTAGGGAAAATAAAAATGGTTTGCACAAGGACCTTTAAATGTCATGCATGAAATGAGCTTGAAAAATGCACACATTTTTCTGTTGGAAAACCATGCCCCTTTTCAACTTTTGCATTGTAATCTATGGCACCTTGCAAACATAATATCTGGAGAACTGCATTATTATGATATTTGGCATTCTGTTTGGGACCAATGTTTGCATAAACAGATAAACTTTGCAAAATTTTGTTATGTGAAATGTCAAGGAAAATTTAAAACTCAGCAGCTAGTACGAGGGTAGGCTGAAAAGTTCAGAGCCTGACCAAGATCCAATGGTTTGTCCATGCTGAAAGTGCCTTATTTTTCAACATAGTCTCCTTTCCTGTCCACACACTTCCTCCAGTGATGCTGGAGTCCTTGGATCCCAGTGGTATAGAAGGTCTCATCTTGGTCCCTGAAAAACTCCTCCACAGCAGCTATCACCTCCTCGTCTGACCAATAATGCTGTCCAGCCAAGTGCTTTTTCATGTTTGGAAACAGGAAATAATCTGATGGAGCTAGATCAGGTGAATACAGAGGGTGATCGACAAGTGTGAAGCCACAGTCATGCACAGCAGCCATTGGAACAACCGATTTCTGAGCAGGCGCATTGTCCTGATTGAACAAGACCCCTTTTGTCAATTTTCCGGGTCGTTTAGCCTTAATTGCTTTTCGCCATTGTTTTAGCAGATCTGCATAATACTCCCCATTAATTGCTCTGCCCTTTTGAAGGTAATCTATGAATATTATACCCTTGGCATCCCAGAACACTGATGCCATCACCTTCCCTGCAGAGGAGACGACCTTTGCTTTCTTTGGAGGGGATGAGCCAGGATGCTTCCATTGCATGGATTGTCTTTTGGTCTCCGGCTCAAAGTGATGAACCCAACACTCATCTTGAGTGACAAAACGGTCAAGAAAACCATCTTGGTCTGCTTCAAAAATAGCCAAATTGGCTTGTGACAGGTTCAGTCTGGTCAGGCGTCAAAAGCCGTGGCACCCATCTGGCGGAAACCTTCGACATTCCTAATTCACTGTGTAGAATGTTCTCTACTCCTTCACGGGAGATGCCAACAGTGTTAGCTAACTGATTCACAGTTAAACGCCTGTAATCCATCACGGCCCTGTGCACTTGGCTGATGGTTTCCTCATTTGTTTCCGTTGTGGGTCGTCCACACCGATCATCATCTTCAAGGCTGTCCTTGCCCATCTTAAAATTTGCTGCCCACCTTTTCACGGTTGCATACGAAGGAGCATCATCCCCTAATGTAGCAACCATATCGGCATGAATGTCCTTAGGAGCTAACCCCTTTTTATGGAGGTACTTGATGACACCACAATGCAAGATTTTGTCCATTTTCTCAAAAACGTGCTACGAGGGTCATCCAAAAATAACTGATCAATGCCTTATAACTATTAAAATAGGTTTTAAATACAGCTTACTTCTTCACAGTCCTTCGAAGTAATCTCCCCTCGAACGGATGACAGAATTCCATCTGCTTGGTAACGCTTCTATACCGGTTGCTAAGCAACTGAAGTTGATGCGTCGGACCTCTGCGTTCACGGCACACTCTAACTCGTCCAAACTGTCATAACGGTTTCCCCGTAAAGGTTCTTTCAACTTTGGAAACAGGTCGAAGTCTGGAGGAGACAAATCTGGCGAATACGGGGGGTGATCGAGCACTTCCCAGCCATACCCTTCCAACAGCTCCTTGACAACGTTACTTTTGTGTGGTGACGCGTTGTCGTGCAGAATTAACGGCATGCAGTTAATAAGTTCTGAGCGCTTGCGGCGTAATGCTGGACGAAGTATTGTCCGTAGATACTTTTCATAATATTCTTTATTGACTGTTCGACCTGTTGGTACCCGGTGTGAGGTAAGAACGCCACGGAAATCATACGCAAATATCATCAACATCTTGGGACAATTCTGACTTTGGCGAAATTTTAATGGCCTCGGTGAATCTTTTGTAAGCCATTCACTACTTTGCTGCTTTAATTCAGGCTCAAAAGACCGTATCCACGTTTCGTCGATTGCTACAATTCTCTGAAGCATTTCATCTCCTTCTTCTCCAGGAGTGAGTGAGCGATTTTTACCCGATGGTGTTTTTCGGAATCTGACAGCATGTGAGGCACCCACCTGGCTGCAACTTTTCTCATTTTCAAACGTTCAAGCAGAATGGAATGTGCTGACCCATGGCTTATATCCAGTTCATGAGCTATCTCGGTGCATGTATATCTTCTATCATCATTCAATAGTTTCGCTACTTTTTCAACATTTTCACCATCCGTTGCAGACACAGGCCTTCCGCACAGGTGCTTGTTGCTTACATTGCTCCTCCCATTATTAAATTCACGTACCCACCTCCTGATTGTACTATACGCAAGTACTTACGTTGGTACAACTTCTTCAAGAGCGTTTAGAATCTCAGGTGTGCCTTTTCCTCGTCTTGATTCAATCTTAATATACGTAATCTGTTCTTCCCGCGTCCGCCATTACGTTGCGATAAATGACGTCACGTAAAGATGACGTCACGTAACGTCGTGTTTTGGCGCGCAATCTTTGACGGAGATATTGATCAGCAATCGTGCCAAATATTAGATACGTACGTCAATAAATAAAAAAATTATAACCCACTGATCAGTTATTTTTGGATGACCCTCGTAGTATCAATTTTCAAAGTCTAGAATTTCTACGTTATTGCAGGTAAACTTGAACTCATTTGAGTCAAATCAAGTAATAAAGGTTTGGATTTAATGAATACAAAATTTCATGGCTGTTCGATGCCTGCTTCTTGGTCAGGCTCAGAACTTTTCAGCCTACCCTGGTACATGATCAATTTAGCTATAGGCTATATCTTTTACATTAAAAGACATGTTTTACTTGTTGCAGCATGTTATGCAGAGAATTCAAGGCTCCCAGTTCCAGCAGATGTGTGCCGACATTGCGTCATCTCTAAATATAAACACCGCCAGTTTTGCTACAGTAACAGAGTTCTTACAGAGTGCTGGACAGGGCTCCATTGTCACTCAAGTAAGTCAACATATCTTAAGAAAGTTTTGTTTTGCATTTTGTTGAACTGGGGCTAGTTGTTCAAAACTAACGACGTCGTAAGTTAACGTATCGTTAAAATTTTGATCATTAAATATGGCAAATATGTTGAAATTTTTGCTGAAAAAATGTGAGCTTTTTTCAGCAAAAATGCCAAAATTTTTGATATTGTACTTGCTAGAACAGTTAACAATATGACCGCTAACGAGCTCGTTAAGCTAACTATGCTTTGAACAACTGGCCCCTGGGGAATTAACCAAGTCTCTTTTTCCAAAACACTACCTTGTGTATGGGAATGGACTCTTCCACCTAATATGGTTTGAGTGGTCCATTTCAATTTAAATGGGTGTCAAGTTTTGTAATTTTGTGATAAGTTTTACAGAAAAGTAGATACATTAACCCATTGCATGTGGGAAACCCCTAAAGGGGTACCAAGGCAAACGGTGCATGCCCAGATCAGAGGCCACAGAATGCAGCATCTGATCAGGGCCAGCACTATTTGCTTAAAGAATTTTCCTTCAAAACTAGAACAAAAATGAAAAAATGGGCCTGACACCCCTTATATGGCAAATGGACTTGTCCAACATATAGCAATGGAAGAGTCCACTAGTATACAATAGGTTAAGGAAACAGTGTAGTCCCAGATCAAATGCCACATTCTGTTATAGTCTGATCTGGGTCTAGACTGTTGGGTCAACACTCATGGCCAATATCCCTGATCTGGGTCTAGACTGTTGGGTCAACACTCATGGCCAATATCCCAGAAATGTGTTAAAAAGGAGATATTTTATGAGTGATATTGCCAGCCATTGTTGGCTTTGAAGATGAACCATTATATGGCACAGAATAAAATAATAATAGGGACAGCTGAGAAGGAACTACTTATCTTTCATTTAGTGAAAAGCAGGGTGATAGGCAGTTTCTTCAGAATAAAGTGAACCTATTAATACAAGTATTTGTTCCTATATGTAAAACATTACATCTGTCTCATTTACAGTGCGAGCAAGTTGAGAATGAGATGGCTACCAACCTACAGATTCAGCGAGCTAATCTTCACAGACTTATAGATATACTACATACTTACAGTACAATTGTGGCTCAGGTATTGATCATTTATTTGCATGTAGATCTGTCTGTTTGAGGAGTTAAATGAGTTCAATTAATCAACCACGATACTGCTAGTACATTGTATTGCATTTACAGTCGAACTTCAATGGCTCGAACTCCTGTGGGTCCTCGCAAATCTGTTCGAGACAGGGGTAGTTCAAGCCACTGAGGTTACTGTCAGGAGGCATAACGAGATACTTTTAGACATCTTATCGGTGTTCTATAATGAAAATGTATGCTGTGTGTACTCATTAGAATCGCCTCATTGAGGCGATTCTAATGAGTAAACACACCATACATTTGCAAGATAAAAGACTAAAATCACCTAAATTATCCCCCACTATCTCTGATGTAGAGGATTTCGCTAGGGGCTCAAGAATGGGTTCGACACATCCATGGTAAACGAGCCATCGGTGTTCGAGCCATCGAAGTTCTACTGTATATAGCAAAAACTGCCTCTGTCAAACAGGAAAAACAGCCCATACAGGAAAAGGAGACCATACAGAAAAACAAGGGTAATATGACACTGCTGATACACATGATAATACACACATGCTCCTTTGCACCAAGATCAGTGAAAAAAAAACAACAAAAAAACATGGTGTTTATGCCTTGTCAACACTGCTGTATGGAATAAAATTTTGCTAGAAATCCCTTTAAAAAAATGAAAAACTAGTTAAGAATGGGAGTCTTCTTATGTAGAAGTTAATTTATAAAAATATGATTAATCAAGCAATTTCGTATTTGCCCAGTTAAGGTCCCCAGTCTGCTCTTGCTTTTTTCACTTCTTCTACCATCCTTTTTCTCCCTTGCTCAGGGACAAGACACAAAATGACCCACTGAGGTTGATGTGTTGCTAAACCGCAAATAGTAATCAGTAATCCAGCGAGAAACTTGATTAAATATTTCAGGAATGGTTATAAATTACCTTGCAGAAGGAGTTTTCTTGCACACCAGACAAAGAAAATCCGTGATTTTACCCTGGGATAGAAATTTATGTTCTGACCCTAGTGTTCCGACCCCAAATCGAATATAATCACGTGTTTGATAAATGCACTGGTTGATTACAACCACATGCGTGGCGTCGTCATGCGTGACGTCATTAAACATTCCTGTTGTGTCATCACAAAATGGCGGACGTCGGTAACCGAAGTGACAGCAGCATTAAAATTCGCAATAGAAATGGAAGGTATGCAAGAAAAAGAATCCTATATGGGTGTGAGGGGTGGAAGAGAGTACTTCAGAATTTCAGGGGGAAAAAAGTTTTAACTCATAGTATGCTAGTGGACTCTTCCTTTGCTATATGTTGGACAAGTCCATTTGTCATATAAGGGGTGTCAGGCCTATTTTTTTGTTTTTATTCTATTTTTGACAGAAGATTCTATTAGCAAATAGTGCAGGCCCTGATCAGACGCTACATTTTGCGGCATCTGATCTGGGCCTGCACTGTTTGCCAAGGTACCCCTTTAGGGGTTTCCCGCGTACAATGGATTAATAAGCAACTTGGCCCATGTAAAATGGATGGAGACTAGGAACTGAATATAAGAATCTTATATGGGTGTGAGGGGTGGATGGAAAAATCCGTCCCGAGGGTCACTGTCCGGCATCACGAGGCTTGCCGAGTGATGCCGGACAGTGATCCCGAGGGACGGATTTTTCTATCCATGCTTGATTTTCTTCTGCCAGCCTCGGTA
Organism: Lucinisca nassula; assembly: GCA_963580285.1. Taxonomy (NCBI): domain Eukaryota; kingdom Metazoa; phylum Mollusca; class Bivalvia; order Lucinida; family Lucinidae; genus Lucinisca; species Lucinisca nassula. The sequence goes on from OY757011.1 coordinate 108,231,926, forward strand.
GCTCTGTCAGATGCCTCAGATTCGCATCTGACTTGTGATCAGGAGCATGTGGGTTCGATACCTGCCGGGGTCGGCAACATTCTTTCGTGGAGAACGATCATGAAACCTTTTCTATGTTTGCTGATTCAAGAAGAGCAGTTGTCAGATTCTGACGAAAGAATGTGCACTGTACTGGTTAACAGCTAAGTATAAGCTTGTCCAGGAAAAGTGTGGCTAGTAAAACTGAGCAGCTCAAAAGTAATTTAAAATAGTGTTGACTGGGCCATTAAACTCCAAAACAAACAAACATCCTTTTCTGCAAATACATTCGAACTTCAATGGCTCAAACACCTTTGGGACCTCGAAAATCTGTTCCAGACGGGTAGTTTGAGCCACTAAGAGAGATTGCCAGGAGGTATACGATATCTTTTCGGTATTTTATAATGAAAATGTATGTTTGGTTTAGTAAGAGCTGGTGATTTGCAAGACTGTTAACATATATGTATGTGAGGGTATGTTGCAAAATAGCTAATTGTTCATTATTTCAATTGAATTACACAGATATTAATAGTGCTTTTCAATGTAGTAACAAAAAACATATTTCCCACTACTTCCCAGTATTTCCCATTTTTGCTGAAATTTGGAGTATTTCCCAGGATGGTAATTACCAGTAAATACCAGTGGGAATTCCAACCACTGGTATTTACCGACCAACCTTGTTTGTGATTAGATATCAAAGTTATAGATTTTTCTCCGGACAGGTTTAAAAATTTACATGTTTTTATCATTTCAATTAGTTTGGTGTGGGGTTTGCTGAGAACACAAGAAGCAGTAATTACCTACAGCTATTACAAGAACTGGTGTCTGACTTCACTCAAGACAAGTGAGTATTGGATAGTTTCATTAGAAAAATATCAGTTATAACATGAATTGGAATATAACAAAATCAAGACTGTCAAAACGATTGTTTCACTTTCAGCTGTTATGCCCACTTCAAGTGTGGCGCGGTATGGACTTTGGTTATCCATCTGTTTGTTCATCTCTTTGTCTGTCTGTTCATTCATTTGTCAATCCATTTGTGTCAACTAGCATCAACCAAAATGGTCAAGTCTTTTTCTTGAGAAAAAAATTTCTCGATAGCCAAATGATTGTGGATAGAGAACGTCACCCTGCACAACTCCCGACTTATCGACAGAAGCTCCTTGTCAATCACCAACAACAGCATACAGATGTGCTTACACAAATTACAATGTTCAACTTTTCCCACCAAGTATCTGCTATTTGGTGCCAAAACATAACTATTCACAAGACAGAAGAATAGTCCGTTTTTTTATGCATACACTGTTAGATGTAGCTAATTGTCTTAGGAGCGATTAAATCATTTTCACATTGATTGTAAATTAAATTCTATGATTGAGGGATAAATGCAAATTAGAGACATAACTGTACCTTATTTTCACACCTTGTCACAAGGAACATTGTAGGCTTATCGATAGTGCCGTAGGCTTGTGTTAACATTGTAATAGTAGAATAGACTGATCCATGACAAATAGGGTGGGCATTTATAACACGATTTGGTTAACTAACATGGTCGGTTGGTTGGACCCGGAGTTCCGTGTTATTACCAGGTTGAGGTGTATCTGGATTTGATACCTGTAGGATTTGCATTTGATACCTGTAGTACCTGCAGTATCTGGATTTGATACCTGCAGTATCTGGATATGCTAGAGTCTAATCCTATGATCTGTTACTCCAGATGTACCGAGATAGTGGTAAGATTCCACGAGATGTATGGCACTGCCACTTACCCTGCTGTCAAGAAACAGATAGTTCTCAATACAGAGGTGAAACTACAGGGAATCATCTCAGAAGTGAATGCAAGGCTTATTAAGGTTTGTATACAAACAAGATAAATAGAAAATGAATACTTTATTAACAGCTGATAAAAATTGTTCCGACTGTCATCTTTGGAGCAAAGGCTACACATAAACATTTTAGTGGTTGACAGTGAATACAGGTTTGACTATTCAGAAGAACAGAGTTGAGTCTCCTCATTGTCTTGTGAAAGGATTTATGAATATGTTTGAGCAGGATTACCATCATTTTATCATTTTACACTCTATACTGCACAATCACTTTAGAGACAAGGCTTACAATATTATGATACATTATTAATTGAGTATCCTGTATTACACCAAGTAAACCAATATTCAAAAATCCTAAAACATGTTTTTAATTGCGTCAATTAATAAAATTGTCATTAATCGAATAAAACAGCAGACCTCGGACCTGTAACTGGGCCAATACGAAATTATTCGATTTATAACATTATAATATTATGATGTTATTAGTCAAATCGTATTATAATGTTATTAATCAAATAATTTCGTATTGGCCCAGGTACAGGTCCGAGGTCTGCTGTATTGGCACGAGGCCGAAGGCCTAGGCCAATACAGCTGACCGAGGACCTGTAACTCGGCCATTACGAAATTACTTGATTAATGACAATTTTATTAATTGATGCAATTAAAACCATGATTTATGATTTTTGAATATTGGTTGACCTTGTGTAATATAGAATAATCAATTAATAATTGTTGTTATGAATGGTGCAAACCAGGGCTCGAGAAACTGAAGAATCCAAATCGGTCCAGCCAGATTTCGCCAAAAATTCCGGAAATTGCCAATCGGTTACGGTAATTTCCGTAAACGTCCTTGGCGATTTGCAATTTCAAAATGTGTTATTAGCGTAACGAATGACATACCAATGTTGCTCTTAGACTTATTGGATATGAGCACCAGTATCTCGATTATTAACAGCAATTATTGCTCACATCGTTCCGGTTTCATCTACTTTCATTTTCTACGCCAGATTTCGCCTACTTTCATTTTCCCAATATCCGGGTTACTCACAACCTGAAGACCTTTAAAGGGAAACAACCGACGTGGGGCAGTCAAAGACCAGTTCGATGGTCACTATATAAACCTTTAAAATATTTCTCTTATTTCACGCATTTTATTTTGCCCAAATTGGTTTGTTTAAAAATTGTGACCGATTTTGCAGCCACGTGGTCGGAAAATGACGTCATACGGTTTCCGTTTACACAATACACATTAATGCGTAACACACACGCATGTTTTATGTCACAAATTTTAATAGGGCGCATTTCTAAAAACAATCGCTTTGAACGGTTAAAAAATCGAAAAAACATTTCTTTAATCTCGAACCAAAACATGACCGAACGAGAGTCATTGAAAATCTTTCATGGCCGAACCGAGTTCTAAAGAATATAAATACATATTTCACGATTACACAAGCCTGAAACAAATAGCTTTGTCTACAAATGACGACCGATATTGAAGCCACGTGATCGGAAAATCCAGTCATGCGGTTTCATTTTAATTCATTCACACACGTGGTTTGTTATTGGTTTCAATGGAGCGTATTTCTTAAATAAAAACATCGTTTAAAATGGGTGAAATAAGGCATTTTCCCTCGAAGGCAATGTTCAGACATGACAGGTGTGTATTGAAAATTGCGCCCTGTGAATAAAAAAAAACAAAAAAAACACACACACACACAATTTTATATTCAAATACCGTTTCTGTAGTAAGCCATAAATTAATGACTTGTGTAAACAAACTAGCGTATGTCCTGCATTGATTGACCTTATTTTCTCACCTTGTCGGCTTGCCGATAACGCCTGAGGCCAGTGTTCACGGTTTAATAATTTTGACACACGGGTCAAATTTCGCTGCGATAAGATCAAAGAACCCGACGTGGACTTGTCCATTTTTCACCTAGTTAGATAATGAACTGGTCTAACACCATGTATTGTAGGCGTTTTTAATATACATGCTTGGATTACCAGTGGCAAACGGTCAACATATTTGATTTAGCGAAATTTTCGAACCGATTTTTTAAAAATGTTATAGAATTATGGACTGATTTTTAGGTCACCAGAGCCGAAGGCTCCGGGGGAGCTTATAGGATAGGCAGTTGTCCGGCGTCGTCGTCGTCGTCGTTGTCGTTGTCGTCGTCGTCTGACGTCAACACTTTCAAACATCTTCTTCTCTGAAGCCACTGGACCGATTCAGCCCAAATTTTATCTGTAGCATCCTTGGGCAGGGGGATTGAAAGTTTGTGTTTTTTATGAAAATCGGCCCATTATTTTGGTTGCTATGGCAACTTAGAGTTTCCATAGACTTATAATGGGGAAAATTGAAAAATGGCATTTACTGCCAAGTCATTGCAGATATTTGGACAAAACTTTTATAGAAATGTTTCTTGAGTAAAATTCTTTCAGCCATATGCTTTTATGCCAACCTGAGGGTCCCCCAGGTTGTGCCGGGGCCATGCCCCACCCCCTCCACTTCATAAAAGGCCATATATCTCAGAAACCATTCAGATCCCGACCCCTAAACCATATATATTCTTGTTCCTATTGATAAGACGCATTTAGTAACACCAACCTTGGGGTCCTCAGGGATGCGCCGAGGTCATGCCCCACCCCCTCCACTTAATAAAAGGCCCAATATCTCGGAAACCATTCAGATCCCCACCCCTAAACCATATATATTCTTGTTCCTTATGATAAGACCCATTCGGTGACATCAACCTGGGAGTCCCCTGGATGCGCCGGGGCCATGCCCCACCCCCTCCATTTCATAAAAGGCCCAATATCTCGTAAACCTTACAGATCCCCGCCCCTAAACCATATATATGCGTGCTTCTTATGATAAGACACATTCATTGACACCAACCTGGGGGTTCTCAGAGATGCGCTGGGGCGCCCCACCCCTCTACTTCACAAAAGGCCATATATCTCAGAAACTGTTCAGATCCCCACCCCTAAACCATATATATTCTTGTTCCTATTGATAAGACGCATTCAGTAACACCAACCTGGGGGTCGTCAGGAATGCGCACAGGTCAGGCCCCACCCCCTCAACTTTATAAAAGGCCCAATATCTCGGAAACCATTCAGATTCCCACCCCTAAACCATATATATTCTTGTTCCTTTTGATAAGACCCATTCAGTGACATCAACCTGAGAGTCCCCTGGATGCACCGGGGCCATGCCCCACCCCCTCCATTTGATAAAAGGCCCAATATCTCGGAAACCTTACAGATCCCCGCCCATAAACCATATATATGCTTGCTTCTTATGATAAGACACATTCATTGACACCAACCTGGGGGTCCTCAAAGACGCGCTGGGGCCTTGCCCCACCCCTCCACTTCAAAAAAGGCCATATATTTCAGAAACTGTTCAGATCCCCACCCCTAAACCATATATATTCTTGTTCATTATGATAAGACGCATTCAGTAACACCAACCTGGGGGTTCCCAGGGATATGCTGGGGCCATGCCCCACCCCCTCCATTTCATAATATCACAATATCTCGGAAACCCTACAGATGGCCACCCCTTAACCATATATAGTCTTGTTCCTTATGATAAGACACATTCATTGACACCAACCTGGGAGTCTCCCTGGGCCTTGCCCCACCCCTCCACTTCACATAAGGCCTTATATCTCAGAGAATGTTCTTAGCCCCACCCTAAACCATATATATTCATCTTTCTTATGATAAGACGCATTCAGTGACACCAGCTTGGGAGTCCCCGGGGCACGCCCAGGCCATGCCACACCGCTTTACTTCATTAAAAGCCATATATATCAGAAATAGTTCAGATCCCCACCCCTAAACCATATACTTGTTCCTTATGATAAGACTCGTTCAATCACACCAACCTGGAGGTCTCTTTGTGCTGAGGCAATGTGCCCCGCCCTTCCATTTCATAAAAGGCTTTATATTTCAGAAACCATTCAAATCCCCACCCCATAATCATATATGTTCTTGTTCCTTATTATTAGCACACCTACTGTAGCGGGGTCCGCAGGGGCCATTCCTATTTCATAAAAGGGCCTCAAATCTCTGAAACCGGTCAGATTCCCAGCACTGAACCACATATATACTTGGTCCTTATGATAAGACACATTTAGGGACAACAGTTTGGGCTTTCCTGGGATCAACAGGGCATGCCCCAACCCCTCAACTGTTAAAGAGGCCTTACAGATCCCCACTGCTAAACCATATATATTTTTGTTTCTTATGATAAGACGCATTTAGTGATACCAACCAGGGCTCCATTGGGTCCATGCCCCACCCCCTCTACTTCATAAAAGGCCTAACTTTTCAGATGCTGAGTCCACATGGGTGCTCATTTGGACATGGGGGTTCATTTGGTGGATTAAAATGATATCATGTTAAAATACATGGCTGCCATTGGGCAGGATGGGCAGTGCCCACCTGAGCTCTGGTGAGCATAGTGGCCCATGGGCCTCTTGTTTAACCTTCTTCTGAAGTCAAAATCGGTTTATGGCGGGCAAATTCGGCCCAGAACCGGAAAACCGATATTTTCTCGAGCCCTGGTGCAAACCTACTGGAGTAAATCATTTGAGCTCTTCCAGGAGAAAAACCTGACACAAACTGGCCTGCTCAGAGACACAATATAGCAAGAGTTGAAATTTTAACTACATTCTACAATCTAAGTAATGAAAACATAGGAGCTGTCTCCTGTACCAGAGGGGATCTGCCATAAAGGAAAAAAAATGTATGGCTCAGTTCTTCCCTCTCAGAAGGTCTAAATTTACAGAAAGCCATTGAAGTTGTCTTATATACAAAAACTTAAAAACAATCAGTTTTGGGACCTTGACCTACATTTAAATAAAGACTGTTCACCTCTGTACTTGTAGCTGTTGGAGAGAAGAAGTATGGAGAAGGCTGATTTTAATTTATTGGAAGCCCAACTACGAGAGAGCAGAATGTCTATTGATAATTTTGTCAATGGTAAGCTTTTGATGTAATAGACAGCGCCTAAGAATAGGCTACTTATTGCATTGGCAAACAGGAAAGGCTCAGCTTAGTCTTGCAGATTCCATCATTAGGATATCACACCCTTGCGACATAGTGCATTTTTCACATCTAATAAATGGCTTCTTTTCTGATGAAAATCTGTGATACTTTTCATAATTATACCACAAACATAGGTTGTGGGTGCTCTTTTGAAACGCCTCATTGAGGCGGTCTAATAAGCACCCTCAACCTATGTCTTGGAACAGTAATAAGAAAAATAATGTTTACCCCCCATAAGTCCCAGTTTTCTCTATACAAACTGGGGTTTCTTGGGGATGTTCGTTACATGGACCAGTTCACGTGATGGATACTCACAGACATATAGAAGCTTCTTTCAAGAAATCATGTGTGCAGCTGTATTAGTTAGCTGCACACACACACATTTGAAGAACGTAAATTAGAGACTGTTCAGGGAAAATTTCTCATGTGTTGCCTCATATGAGACATATCTCAATTTTTAGCTTACCAGAATAGGGTACATACACCACAACATCGTTATCACACTGTTCGTTATAACACAGTTTTTGATATAACAAGTTTTCAAGATTGATCCCCAAAAAGTATAGATTATATAGAAAAATGACCCATAAATGGTCATTTTTCTATATAATCTATACATTTTTGTTTGAAACTAACATGGTTTCTGCTTTGGACCCAATTAACAGTGTCATAAAAGAGGTTGTGGTGTACTGTGAAACACGTACTAACATAATCTTAAAATATGTAAATATTTGGGCACCTCAACTTCTTACTATACTTGTTATAAAATTTGAACAAGACATACTCAGTAAGTACAATTTACTACCCAATGTTGTGTCTAAAAATAGATGGATGAGTTGCAAACAGGTAAGACCCTGATGAGACGCTGAATTCTGCTGCATCTCATCTGGGTTTGCACTGTTTGCTCTGGCATGTCCGATACATACGGTAAATAATGTGGTGACTCTAACGTGTATCCACACATATCAACAGATAAGGTAAATATTTTGTGATAATTTAAGGAGTTTTCCTTATTTGTCATATTTTATGGAGATTTGACAAAAACTATCCTTCATTTATCACAAAATACTTACCTTACCTGTTGCTATGATCCACTACACAAGTTTCCATCAAGAGCTAAAGAAAAGTATCCCTTGAGTATCTCTGTTACTGCTCGTTTAATATGAGCTATGATTATGATAATGCTGATTTTGTTTTTACAGAGAATAAAGCACCTGGTAGTAACAGTTTGACAGGTGTCATTGCCACAGCACTGTGTGCCCTGAACAAGAGGAACTTACAGATGGAAGCTGCAGCAGCAGGTAAATTACTCTGAACAACTTTCATCCTTATTTCCACGCCATTTCAATGTCTTTTTACAATGTGTTAGCCCATGTGGATCATTTTCATTAAAATGAATATTATCCACATGGCTAACTTATTGTAAAATAGAAGCGAAGGCAATGATCAGGAATCTATTCAATTAACCCACAGCTCCCATCAGAGACACCAAGGGAAAGAAACACAAACATTAAACTAGTTGACCCTAATAGAAACATCAGTAGCGGAAAGCCAAAAGGACAGATACTGTCCCCAAAAACCTACTATTATCTTTCAACAAGTAAACTGATTTCATTGTGTCTTTAAAATACAGTAAAATTCCTAAATTAAGACTACCTTCAGGACTGGTCAGAAGTGGTCTTAAGACCACTTTTGAACAGTCCCAAAGGTGGTCTCTTTTTAGGAGACACTGGGTGTAGAAAACACGAAGAAATAATAACTGAAACCTTCTCAATAAACTATTAAAAGCAGATTGAGTCTTAATTTTAGGTGGTCTTAATAGCGTAATTTTACTGTACTTACAGTGTGGACTCAAAATTCAAAATTAAAATTTCAAATCCTAGTCACTTTTTATGCCCCTGCCATTCAAAGAATTGTGGAAAGTGCATATAGATTTACCCCGGTCTGTGCCTGTTTGTGTCCTCGATGGCGTTAGTAATTTGCATTTAAGTTTTTCATCAATGTCACAACTACTTGGCAGTGGAATCTTTGTCCCTTGGACTCATTTCTACTCTTTCTTTTTCATGCCATCTATCTTGCAACACAATGATTTAGCTTGTATTAAGAATTAACTTGTTTTAAGAACTACAGTAAAACCTGTCTTGAGAGACCACCTTTGGGAAGAACAAAAAGTGGTCTCTTAAGGCAGGTAGGATAAACAAGATTTTTTTTTAATCACACTATGCAATTTATGGGATCATTAACAAAATATATGCATAAAGTGTTGCTTCTGAAAAGTTATTTTAAGAATTAAAAAAAAAAAATACTAAATATTAATTTAAGTTTATGATAATGAGAAAACAATGAATTCAAAGGATTTGGGGGGAAAAAGGGTGTTTTAAAATGGAACAATTAAAAAGTAGATTACACCAGCATGTTCAAGTCACGGTGGTAGTTTGCCGAGATGCCAATTCAAGTCATGGTGGTAGTTTGCCGAGCCGCCGATACAAGTCTCAATGATAGTTTGCCGAGACCACTGTAATTCGTTTGATAAACATTAAATAATGATTCGGCTATAAGATGAGGATTTTTCCCTCCAAAATGAGCCCAAAAAAATGACCCCGTCTTATAACCGAGGTCATGGACTGCATGCTTTTTTCCGGCAATGTCCGTCGAAGATCAAACATACGGAAAAAGCCGATCGGTGATTTTTGAACTGATATAAATCGCCGCCCACAAACCTCGGCTATCATTTTTCTAAATGCGATCGGTAAATGACGTCATCCGACGCCAGCACCCCCACACGTCTTTAATGTCATTGTGTGAATCTCTTTCATAAAAAAAAAATGTTTGGAACTGGTAAAAAATCTTTTCTCGATAGCTAAACGGTTGTGAATAGAGGTGGATAGAAAACCAGCGCTTTGCACAGCTCCCGAATTATCCCCAGAAGCTCCGAACAACAGCGTTCAACTTTTCCCACCAAGCGTCTGCTATTTGGCGCCAACACATAACCATTCATGAGATCGTAGAAAAGTCCGTTTTATTGTGCAAACATCTACCGTTAGATGTAGCTAATTGTCGGAGGAGCGATTAAATCATTTTCACATTGATTGTGGATTAAATTTTATGATTGGAGGATAAACGCCAATTAGAGACATAACTTGACCATATTTTCACACCTTATCGACACGCACTGCAGGATGGCAATTTTATGACAAGGATTAACAATAATGTCATACTTGAACTGTAATAAATACACAGATGGTTTGTCTCTGAATTGACAGTGCAGCAATTATTGCGATTTACTTGCTGGTCTAGTTTTACCGCATTTAAGGACTCAAAAAGACTGACAGTTGTAGATGATTTTTTTTTTTTGCACTTGCCCGACTGGGTGTCATAAGGTCAAAGTGCACCTGCCCGGCGCAATTTTGGTCTTGTCCCGGGCGGCCGGGAAATGGATTTGTCAGCCCCTGTCGTCTATTAGATAGAAGTCTGGGTAGCTGTCTAGCTTCGGGCCGACAGCGATACGACGTATCGACCCGACGTTTGCCCGCTATTTTGTGCTAGCTGGGGCGTTGGTTCTGAATGTGAATAGCTAGGTCATGTGTTCCCCAATAAAAAAAAAAAAGTTCAGTTACTTATAGAAAAGCTGCAACAAATGTTTCTAAATTTTTTGGGTGGAAATAAATTTCCCCCTTTTCCCAACGCTTAATAGACCTACCTATTCAGGTTCAATAAGAGTTTTCTCTCTTTGTAACTCTCACAAACGAATACACAGAATGTCAACAGACACATAAACAAGCAATGTGAGGGGTAAGTAGAGGGATTTTCTGACGAAAAAAGGCCGATTTCTCACAGCATATGGCGGTAGCAACAGATATGGCAAAAATTTGACCCGTCTTATAAAAGAGTATAAGCAAAATCCCACCTTAGAAAAACTGAAAAAGGGATCCCGTCTTATGGACGAATCTCCTTATAGCCGAATTATTATGGTACTTTTTCGCGCCTTTTCAAACGCTAAGTCGCATCACGCATTATGACCAAACAATCCATTTAGCATCAGTCAGTGCAAGTATTGATTATAATTGGCAAACAATTAATTTTAACCTCCGCACTTGTCATAATCAGTGTCATAATTTTGGTTGCTAAAGACAGCATGAAGAGAGATAATTATTGGTACTTGCGCACCGGTTGAACTTCCGGTGTCACAGTAAACTTATTTGGTCACACACTGCAGGGAAATTTTACAATTTGGACAAGTTTTAAGTGGTTGTTGGTCGCGTTGGGCAGATGGGCGCTCAGGACAGGTAATTTAACATTGAAAATCACTCGGGAGAATTACATGACTGTCGTTCAAGACAGGAAAACGCTTAAGACAGGTGGTCGCCCCCGCAGGTTCAACTGTACTTGAGGAGCCAATGCTATTCAATAATAAAATTGAGTCACGAACACATATTCTATAAACATTAAATAAATTGCATTAAATTCTTAAATAGAAACAAATGATTGGTTATAGAGTAACCAGTGTTTTATATTGTTAGTTTTAAGTGTAATATACGTTTGTAATTTATATTATATTGACATTTTCAGGAGCTGGAGACCGACTGATGGATTTAACCTCTAGAGATGGGGACTGGTTCCTGGATGAACTGTGTAGTATGAGTTCTAATGTCTCACAGTTTCTTGATATGGTGAACTTTCAACAAAAGGTAACCAGAAAATGACATTACATTGATTGGCTCGGGGGGGAATAAGTGCTGTTAACATCTTCAAAGCAAATAAAAAAAACACATCAGTTTGATAATTAATTATCACCCTCACCATCTCACCACGCTGAATATTTAAGCCATACTTCTCCCCTTCCCCACCCCCCCCCCACCCCCCCTCGATTTTTTCAGCCATTTGTGATGCGTGATTTCAGTTTTTAGAGTGTGATCAGAAGAGAAATGGAATACTGAATAGATTTTTGGAGTGTAATCAGAAGCAGACTGGAAAACAGTACAGACTTTTGGTGTGTACTCAGAAGCAGACTGGAAAACAGTATAGCTCCTGATCAGCTGGTGTTCAAGAAGCCAGTTGTTCGGGATCTATACTGTTTTCAAAATATATTTATACATATCCATATACAGCATGGTGAGGGTTAACTGACTATGACTGAGTTGCTATTATTATGACTGAGGGCTGCGCCAAACATGAAACAGGGATCACCATTGGTTGAACACTATTATTTCACATTCTAACTTGAAACCGACTGTACATGAGTACTGGTAAACCACTTAGAATGTCTAAGCCTGCCCAGGCCAATTTGTGTGAGTCGGACCGTCCCTGCGTATAAACCCTATTGGTTTGAGCGGTAAGGCTTGAAATGTCATTTCAGTGTCAGGTTAAAGTCCGACAAAATTTGTAGCCACTTCTCCAAAATGACTTAAATAGTGTTAAGGAGGATGTAAAACCTCAATTCAACTGAACAAAAATATAGTTTTCAGTCAGTTAAATTTATTTTCTGTCAAATTGAAAGAGCATCCGTCAAAGTTTCATTCCAAATCAACATGTAAAAAAAAAGATGTTTTTTGCTGTAGAATTGGAAGTATCTCGTTGCCTTACTTTTATAACCTTGGGCCTGTTATTTATCAGGGAGAAGATATGGAGCAGTTCGCTGTGCTGTATAAAGGACTTGTAGCTACACATCACGTCTATGTTGCTCTACAGGTATTTATTCATTCTTAGAATTGTTGTATGTAGCAACCTGTTATGGGCCCTAGTGGCCTAGTGGTTTAAGAGCACTGGATCTTAAAGATTAGACCTCACACTGCTGTATGGCCCCCGCCCATCGGGGCTTGGAGAAATAGATTGGGCTGCATGGTGCTTTCATGCAGAGCTGAAACCAACAGCACATCAGTACTGGTAAACTGCTTAGGTCTAAGCCTTCCCAGGCAAAGTGGTGTAAGTCGGACCATCCATGCATGTAAACCCTATTGGTTTGTTTGGGTGGTAGGGCTTGAGATGTCATTTCAAAATTGGAAGCCACATCTTTAAAATGACCTAAATAGTGTTGATGGGAACATAAAACCTCAATTCAAACCTTGTTATGAATTACCAGCACAGAGCCAAAAGCCAGTTTAATGGATTTCTTGGCTTCTTTAGGGCTGTGATAAGCGAAAATGTTTCTACATGTGTGCAAGGTATAGATTCCGATCAGCCTGAATATCCATGCAGTCTGTTTAGTGATGTCATTGTGTGCTGTATAGGTGCCCATTGATTTAAGGTTTATTCTTGTGGACACGGTAGGTTCCAATCTTACCGTAATATTCCTAAGTATTGAAAGATAGGCTTAAGCAAAAGGTGAAGATCAAGATTAGACTGCTCCTGAAGGAACTATCTGATCAGTCTACACTGTTTGCCATTCCATCTGTACCTTTTGGACTCCTTGCTGGATTACAATTTTGTCAAAATTTTAGGCGAATTACGGCAAGTCCTTTAGGTGTCCGAATTTTTAGGATTTTTATAGTAGGTGCACAGGCTTTCTGAGCACACAATGTCATTTGAAAGACACTTTTGCTTGGCATGGTCCATTTAGACTCGGCTAAATGAAGCACTTTTGGGGAATTACTAGCCCTTAAGGGGAATGGATACACCTTCAGGGGAGGTAACTTCTGCAAAGGTATTTTTGTCTCCCATGACAATAATGGTCAACTCTTAAAGGAAACTATTCTTTCCTTTAAGAGTTGACCATTATTGTCATGGGAGACAAAAATACTTTTGCAGGCATGTAAACCACTTTTTCAGTGGGAAAGGGCTTGTAGAAAAGTGAACAGGAAGCCCCAAAAGATGTATCCCTTTGAAAAAAATGGTGGAAAAATATGCCAGGTGTTGCCATTGCCCTAATAGCATCACAGAAACTTTCAGAGCAAATGGCAATTTTATTTATTAAGGATGCTCACTCGTACAACAAAATATATATAGATACAACTACTTTTATTTATCTCCTTTTTCACACATTTAAAAAAACATTATTGGCAGTATATGGACACCGAGTAGATTCAGGTCGAAGGGGGGACGCAGTGACAGCATATAACCTTGCTCGGACGAAAACGGGCACCAAATTATTAATTTGTTTGCACTCAAAATATTGTGCAGTCCAATTTTGAATTTTGAGTATTCCAAAATATGCGCACACTCCAAATGTGTGCTCCAAGATTTTGTAACATTCCAAAAATTGCGCACTTCCTATAGTACGCTCCAAATTTTGTAACAGAGTATTCCAAATATTGCGTACATCCTGTTTGTACGCTCCACAATTTTTTAACATTCCAAATATTGCACACATCCTGTTTGTACGCTCCAAATTTTGTAACAATCCAAATATTGCGCACATCCTATTTGTACGCTCCAAGTATTCCAAATATTGCATACATCTTGTTTGTATGCTTTACAATTTTTTAGCATTCTAATGTGTGCTCCAAGATTTTGTAACATTCCAAATATTGCGCACTTCCTATAGTACGCTCCAAATTTTGTAACAGAGTATTCCAAATATTGCGTACATCCTGTTTGTACGCTCCACAATTTTTTAACATTCCAAATATTGCGCACATCCTGTTTGTACGCTCCAAATTTTGTAACAATCCAAATATTGCGCACATCCTATTTGTACGCTCCAAGTATTCCAAATATTGCATACATCTTGTTTGTATGCTTTACAATTTTTTAGCATTCTAAATATTGCGCACATCCTGACTGTACGCTCCAAATTATGTAAAAATCCAGATATTGCGCACATCCTATTTGTACGCTCCATTCTATCCCAACTCTTGTGCACTCCAATTTATGCACTCCAACTAATCTTGACAGTGAGCACTCCGTAATGTGCACTCCAAAATGCATTCCATGACACGCATTCCATACCATCTTCTGCATTATGCAATGCATACCATGTAATCCATCCCATATTACATATACTCAAATAGCCCCGGCTGCACGTGCGAACCTTACTTATGACTTGCAATTTAGAAAGTTTTAGTATGACCCTGGGGGGAACACATCCTCAGGCTATGGCGAACCACTTCCCTGAAGGAGACGCCACCCAGTTCAAGAAGTTCTGAAAGAAACAAGCCTCAGCTCTGCTCCCAGCAACCAGTACCCGGAATCTAGGCTCAAGAACAAATCTTCAGGTTATGGCGGACCACTTCCATGAAGGAGATGCCACCCAGTCCAAGTAGAAGTCCTGAAAGAAACAAACTTCAGCCTTGCTCCCAGCAACCAGTATTTGGAATCTAGGCTCAAGGCGTAAAGTTTCATTACAACCAAACAGCTGTCTAAGCAAAGCTTCCCCCCTATCGAATGCTGAATTCCACATTGCACCTCGAAGCTCAGCTGATCAAAAGTCAGCAGAATCTCTCGGTGAAGAAATTAAGTGGCCATAAACAACCGATCCGGAGTCTACATCATAGTGTAGATTATATTTTCTTGTCCTTTGGGATCATTGATTCCATTATGGAAATTTGAAAATATCTGAGGGTCACTGATGAGGCCTAATTGGCCGAAACTAGCTAGTCTGGCCCAGAAAACATGCACACTCCATATTTTGCAACAGCTGTCGCTGAATTTTGGGCTTTTAGTTTATGTTCAATGTCACATGCGTATATGTAGTTAAAACCATGGGCATTAAACGTCACTAAGTAGCCAGTATACATATATATAGTGTTAACACATCAATCCATTTTGTGGGCCAGTCGAAGATATAAGTCGATAGGCAGCGTTGTCACATCCAACAGTCTCTCTACAGCAACGGGAGAATAATATCCAGCGTCGGGAGAATAATATATATATCCAATTTAACACGTATTTACTTATTTGTTAATTATATATTGACTTATAGAACTAAGTATTGTTGCTATATTTATACAAGTAGACTGTCGTATGTACAGCATCTTTAATTAGGACATGCCAGCCTCAGCACCAGGAGGCACCAAACAAGCCTGAAATGAAAAGAACTTAAGACAGTATCAGGTATTAAACTTCCTGGACTGCCAATAATATCACAACCACAGCGGCGGGTGGATGGGTTTTAGATTCTTCTTAAAAAATACAACTTTCTTTTGCTGGATTTGAAAACGGAAAAGGAAGGTTTCCCTGAGCATGCGCAAGACGCCAAACCATAGTTTGGCCCTTAAGACGCTTGACTGCTGAATAACAAACACGGTGCAAGCGTCCAGTAACCTGGACCAACTGTCATGGTGGATGACGAGATCGAAATTGCGATCAGACATTGTTTAAACCTAAATAATGAGAGGTCAAGCCACCCTGAAGCTGCAATCATGACACATTAATGACAGTCCATTCAATTTGTTCGCACCAAATAAATGGGATTTTCATTTAGTTGATAATCCCTATTATTAAGGATGCTCACTCATACAACAAAATATATATAGATACAACTACTTTTATTTATCTCCTTTTTCACACATTTAAAAAAACATTATTGGCAGTATATGGACACCGAGTAGATTCAGGTCGAAGGGGGGACGCAGTGACAGCATATAACCTTGCTCGGACGAAAACGGGCACCAAATTATTAATTTGTTTGCACTCAAAATATTGTGCAGTCCAATTTTGAGTATTCCAAAATATGCGCACACTCCAAATGTGTGCTCCAAGATTTTGTAACATTCCAAAAATTGCGCACTTCCTATAGTACGCTCCAAATTTTGTAACAGAGTATTCCAAATATTGCGTACATCCTGTTTGTACGCTCCACAATTTTTTAACATTCCAAATATTGCGCACATCCTGTTTGTACGCTCCAAATTTTGTAACAATCCAAATATTGCGCACATCCTATTTGTACGCTCCAAGTATTCCAAATATTGCATACATCTTGTTTGTATGCTTTACAATTTTTTAGCATTCTAATGTGTGCTCCAAGATTTTGTAACATTCCAAAAATTGCGCACTTCCTATAGTACGCTCCAAATTTTGTAACAGAGTATTCCAAATATTGCGTACATCCTGTTTGTACGCTCCACAATTTTTTAACATTCCAAATATTGCGCACATCCTGTTTGTACGCTCCAAATTTTGTAACAATCCAAATATTGCGCACATCCTATTTGTACGCTCCAAGTATTCCAAATATTGCATACATCTTGTTTGTATGCTTTACAATTTTTTAGCATTCTAAATATTGCGCACATCCTGACTGTACGCTCCAAATTATGTAAAAATCCAGATATTGCGCACATCCTATTTGTACGCTCCATTCTATCCCAACTCTTGTGCACTCCAATTTATGCACTCCAACTAATCTTGACAGTGAGCACTCCGTAATGTGCACTCCAAAATGCATTCCATGACACGCATTCCATACCATCTTCTGCATTATGCAATGCATACCATATAATCCATCCCATATTACATATACTCAAATAGCCCCGGCTGCACGTGCGAACCTTACTTATGACTTGCAATTTAGAAAGTTTTAGTATGACCCTGGGGGGAACACATCCTCAGGCTATGGCGAACCACTTCCCTGAAGGAGACGCCACCCAGTTCAAGAAGTTCTGAAAGAAACAAGCCTCAGCTCTGCTCCCAGCAACCAGTACCCGGAATCTAGGCTCAAGAACAAATCTTCAGGTTATGGCGGACCACTTCCATGAAGGAGATGCCACCCAGTCCAAGTAGAAGTCCTGAAAGAAACAAACTTCAGCCTTGCTCCCAGCAACCAGTATTTGGAATCTAGGCTCAAGGCGTAAAGTTTCATTACAACCAAACAGCTGTCTAAGCAAAGCGTCCCCCCTATCGAATGCTGAATTCCGCCACAGCAAATTTATGATGCCCCACATAAATTTGTCCCCCAATTCAGCAAGTCAACATTTTTATGAATATAGCCTTTTTATCCTTGTCCTGTTATTCTAACTACATATTAGGATTTTACATTTGGGAAGAAGGGTCTGTAACAAATTGATTGACTACTTCCTCAAATGTATTTAAAAATATGATATTGCCCACAGCAGTGAGATGAACCCTATTTGTCTTAAATAGCTCTGTTGTATTGAAATCGAGCACATGCTTGATTGTTCGGTCACTACAATTAAAGCAGGCTGTCTACCCGATTGGTTTATACGCCTCCTTTGATCCAGCTTTTTAAGCCCTTCATGAGTGTTGTCCGCCCCCAGCCACGACTGACAATTAGGGAGGATGTCTGATCATACCGTTTGGGCTTCGGGATAGATAGAAGCCATGTATGCAAATTAGCTTTTAAAAGTCTTTAAGAAGTTTGCTTTGGGACCACTCAACAAGGTTGTTGCCCCCGAGGTGAATAATTATCATTACAAGGGTTGAATGAAACTGCAGCAACCATTGGAGCTCGGTGTCGTAGTGATCCCAGTGCACCGCTGAACCCTAATAAAAATTTTAGCTAACAATCACTGCATTAGCTGGAGGTCTGAGAGCTGATACACTGTCAGCAAGGTGTGAAACCAGGGAATCACCGATAATCAATATATCTGTAACAGACAATTTAAAAAAGTATGTACTATGTTACCGCCCCAGTTTTCCATCAACCAAGTTCTTTTATGGCTATACTAGAATACCCTTAGCTGCCAAATTAATAGCCCTTCCAATTCTAAAGGAATGTGCAGCATAAAGTTGCTTTGGAAGTCCTAATTTATTTTCTACAGCTGTCACAAGAATGCCACTGAGCTGACAGTGCTTTAATGAATGGCCATTCCGGAGGCAAAAGAAGTCTAGACTACCCTCAGGCTTCCACATCATATATTGTTTGACAACCAAGGCAACATATAGATGCATTGATTGCAAGTTGGATGCACGATATTGTTGGAGGGCAGTTATGTCTCAACTAATTCTAAAGATGAATTAAATATTTATCTAGTTTATTTATCTGATTAGAACTATCTCATCCAACATTACCCTGCGTGAGTGGGTATGTGTGATTAGAATGTGGTGTACTGCAAGGTGCAGTGCTCAGTACTCTACATTTTAATAAATGCATAAATTAAAATAAATAAATACATAAATGGAAATATCTCATTAAACATTACCCTCCGTGAGTGGTAAGGTTGATCCGTAGATTTGAAAAGAATGTTGTGTACTGCAAAGTTCAGTGCTCGGCACTCTACATTTTTAATATGTCATGGAAATATCTCGATTAACATTGCCTTCCGTGACTTGGTAAGGCTGGTCTGTAATTTTGAATAGAATGTGGTGTACTGCAGGGTGCAGTTCCCAGTACACTACTGTTTTTTTTTTTTTTTTATAAATCAAAAATAAATAACAGAAGATGCTCCAAAGATGGAAAAATTATCCACTGGACCACTGGTCTTATCTCATTACCTACAAAGTAGGCACCAAAACCGAGTTCAAACCCCTTGCACGAATGGTGCAGTGCTGTAAGTCCTCATTTGACATCCAGAACCGGTCATGAGAAACAGAAATACCATAATTTTTTTTTTTTTTTTTTTTTGAAAAATTGTACCCAAAGTTCAAATTCCTTCATATCTGCTGTGATGCGAAGGTGACAGTGTATCTTTGATTTTGTTTGATTTGAGGTTTAACGTCCCCGTCAACACTGTAAAGGTCATTTTGGAGACGTTGCTTCCAATTTTGTGGGACTTTTACCCGACATTGAGATGAAATGACATCTCAAGCCCTGTCGCCCATGAAACCAATAGGGTTTATTAGCATGGACGGTCCGCCTCGCACCGCGGTTCCTGGACAGGCTTAGATCCTCTTAGCGGTTCACCAGTACTAGTGTGCGGGCCAGATTCAGCTCTGCGTGGAAGCATCTTGCAGCCCATATATTTCTTCAAGCCCCTATGGGCGGGGGCGGAGTGTATCTTTGATAAACCACATGTAACATTTATAAATTGCCCACAAAATGGACTCCCTAGTACCAAGCAGGAAACTGTCAAGATAACATATGAATCGTCCCTCAGAAACATGTCTAGCTACCCAGAATTCCAAAAAAAATAGCGACAGTGGCGTGCTATGCTGCGACCAAATGGCATTGCTTAAACAAAATAAAACTTCCCGTCAAGCTTGAATCTGAGCTGATCAGAGTCTAAAGGAGAGACGAGTAATAGCCCAAATTTTCCTTTTATATCGGAATTTACCAAAAGGCCACCACAGCCTTAAGCTTGTACAATTTGCACAATATAATATACAAGACCTAATGGTGATATGTGCAGAGTTCATAGCGGACAAGAGTCAAAAGGTCCAGCCACTCTGTCATATCGAATCAGATGAGGTTTGTGGCTTCAAATATGTTTTGAAAGTCAATAAAATTACCTTTAGAAAATATATTGTTTGTGGTCATTGAATTCCCAATACCGTAATTCCCTGTGTATACCACGCACTTTCGTGCTATGCTGCGACCAAATGGCATTGCTTAAACAAAATAAAACTTCCCGTCAAGCTTGAATCTGAGCTGATCAGAGTCTAAAGGAGAGACGAGTAATAGCCCAAATTTTCCTTTTATATCGGAATTTACCAAAAGGCCACCACAGCCTTAAGCTTGTACAATTTGCACAATATAATATACAAGACCTAATGGTGATATGTGCAGAGTTCATAGCGGACAAGAGTCAAAAGGTCCAGCCACTCTGTCATATCGAATCAGATGAGGTTTGTGGCTTCAAATATGTTTTGAAAGTCAATAAAATTACCTTTAGAAAATATATTGTTTGTGGTCATTGAATTCCCAATACCGTAATTCCCTGTGTATACCACGCACTTTTTTCACCCAGAAAACGGTGAAAAAAATCCCCTGCGTGTAATACAATGGCATAGAAATATGACATTGTTTTTCTCGAAAAGTCGGCAGGTCACGAAAACCCATTACAAATACAATGTGACACTTTGAGACCCTCATAAAGTTCGTTTGACATATTAATTCATTGAATCATTCATACCATTAAAAATGCAATCAATATTCCTATCTCAGACATCAACCTTTCATCCATATTACCACATATGCCCGCGGCCCTTTTTTGGGACATCGGCAAACAGTGCAGTCCCAGATCAGACGCCTCAGAAAGACGCCGCAGACGTTTCTTTTTAGGGACATCGGCAAACAGTGCAGTCCCAGATCAGACACCTCAGAAAGACGCTGCAGATGTCTGATTTGGATTTTCACTGTTTATTGATTTATAACGGTTCAATTATCACACTATTGTTAATCCCGGTCATATAATTGCCACCCTGCGGTGCGTGTCGATAAGGTGTGAAAATATGGTCAAGTTATGCCTCTAATTTGCGATTATTCCCCAATCATAAAATTTAATCCGCAATCAGTGTGAAAATTATTTAATTGCTCCTAAGACGAGTTGCTACGACTATTCTGCTATCTCGTGAATGGTTATGTTTTGGCGCCAAATAGCAGACGCTTGGCGAGAAAAGTTGAACTCTTTGTGTTAACACATCTGTATTCTGTTGTTGGTTATTGACACGGAGCTTACGGTAAGCGCTGTTTTGTTAGCGAGAATACTTTTACCGTTTCCAAACATTTTTTTATGAGACAGATACGCCCCATTAAGATAAAACAATAGACACGTGTGGGGTTGCTGGGGTACGATGACGTCATTTACCGATCGCGTGCAGAAAAAAACTAGCGGTGATTTGTGGGTGGCAGTTTGGATGCCGGAAAACTTTGATGTTCGCATTGAACTATCTTGTTTATTTTGTTTAAAATCAGAGTTTTAGGAATAATTTGTTAACAGTAAATGGGCTTCTTTAATTGAGTGAGATGTTTGACTCACGCTGAGAAGGTGTTAATTATGGGATTAGCATAGAGAACTTGTGAATAACCAGAGGTGTCAAAATACTCAATCTACCTGTAGAAATTTCTGTCAATAACGCTATGGAGCACCTGCCTTTGAGGCATGTTGTCACAATTTTACCTTTGGAAAGAAACCTGTTTCTATCTTTCCTTTTAAAGAAAACTGGGAAAACGCATTGTCATCTTTCATAACAAATGAATAACCGCACCCTTAAAATGTCACCTTGTCACACACCACCGTT
Organism: Lucinisca nassula; assembly: GCA_963580285.1. Classification (NCBI taxonomy): domain Eukaryota; kingdom Metazoa; phylum Mollusca; class Bivalvia; order Lucinida; family Lucinidae; genus Lucinisca; species Lucinisca nassula. Next base: position 108,253,846 of record OY757011.1, read on the forward strand.
ATGGGTAAACGGAGAACTGCCTATGCTGCAAAAGAGAAACTAACCACTATTCTATTCTATAACTACTGGGAAATATACCTATAACCAGTCAGGCTATTTTGATAGTAGCCAATCAAAATTCGTGTACTTTCATTTTCAATCAAAATGGCGTCTGAGAAAAGCATTCTGTGATACTGGGGAAAAGCATGTGCGTGTTTTAGACTGGAATATTTTTTTTCTTACATATCTTGGACTCAGAATTTAGGTGCGTGTTATAGATGAGTGCGTGGTATACACAGGGATTTACGGTATATGTTTAATTGACAGGTTACTATCGATAATACCGGTATATCACACCTGTGATTCAAGCTGCTATGTCCGGCTCAAAAGTAGGTCGGGTGTTCATAAATAAACTAACATTCGACAAACACATGGTCATTTGCATATTTAAAAATATCATAGCTGGTCAGCCGAGCCGTCAAGCTATCCCACAATGCCTGCGCTGTTTAACTCTGACAACCCAAACTGACGCTATTATACCCGAAAGTCGAGGCATAATCCCTTCAAAAATATAAAGAAAATTCTAAAAGCGTATTTACTTAAAATATGGTACTGTAAGTTAATTTAGCGTTACACAATGAGTGCCAAAGGTCATGACCCCTGTGGAAATTCCCCTTACCAAATGTACACAAGAAATATTTTCAATCAGTCCCACACCTCTGGCAAAGATTTTGCTTTTAACTGTTCAAAAATGATCAAATTTTAGCAATAAAAACCGAAACTTTCACCTCCACCAAATGAGAAACTGGCGGGAAAGATATCCGTTCTTTGTTTCTTTTTACTGAAGAGTTCCTTTTTACGTAAAAGAGACCACTTATTCCAAAAATTCAAAATGTCAAAAAGTCCGAAAGATAGAAGAGCCTTCTTGAATAGCAAACACGGCGTAAAACAGAAAATAAAGGCAGCACACAACAAATACCTAGAAGACATCCTTGGATTGAATGACCCAACAGCTGATGAGTCCAGTAAGTCAGCATTTTCTAGGAAAAAGTTGTTCAGCTTTTTAAAGAGCTCGAAAACAGACGCACAGGGTATACCTATCTTGAAAAAAGGTGAGTCAACCTACACACAGAATGTTGACCAGGCAAATGTACTAAACGCACAGTTCCATTCTGCATTTTCAGCTAGATCAGCACTTAATATACTGCCTGATGTCATAAGGTGCAGGTTTCCAGTAATGCCAGAGATAGAGATTTCTGTGAACGGAGTTGCCAAACTCCTATCAAACCTAAATTCTGCAAAGGCAGCTGGTCCGGATGCAATCAGGCCTATAGTATTGAAGGAACTCAGTCAGGTTATAGCACCAGTGATTACTGCTATTTTCCAGAAGTCTCTGGATACAGGTATGGTCCCTTCAGACTGGAAAAAAGCCCAAGTCTGTCCTCTCTTTAAGAAAGGTAGCAAACAGGACCCTGCTAATTACCGTCCGATATCACTTACATGTATTTTGTGCAAGACTATGGAGCATATCATTGCTTCTAGTCTCACAAAACATTTCAACCAGAATGACATTTTATATGACCTTCAGCATGGCTTTCGAGAACGAAGGTCATGCGAAACCCAGCTTGTACAGTTGATTGACGACCTTGCACGAAACATGACAGAAGGTAAACAGACAGACCTTATATTGCTAGATTTTAGCAAAGCTTTTGATAAGGTCAACCACCTCAAACTATTATATAAATTGCAGGTACATGGCGTGCAGGGCAGGACACTTGGATGGATTGACTCTTTCCTTTTAGGCAGGAGCCAGACAGTTGTCCTCAATGGGGAGAGCTCGGATGAACTTCCTGTCCTTTCGGGAGTTCCCCAGGGGTCAGTTCTGGGTCCTATCCTGTTTTTACTGTATATAAACGACCTGCCGGAAAACTTACAGTCACAGGTTCGTTTGTTTGCAGACGACACTGCAGTATACTTGGCAGTGCAGGGCCCGGGGGACTCGAAAAAACTTCAGGATGATTTGAATCTGCTTCAAGAATGGGAGAAAGAGTGGGATATGGAGTTTAATCCATCCAAGTGTCAGGTCTTGCATATAACCAGATCTCGTAGTCCTACCAGGTATAACTACACCATGCATGGTCAGACCCTTGATTCTGTTGAGAATGCCCGGTATTTAGGTGTCGACATATCCTCGGATCTGAGCTTCGGTCACCATATCAACAGAATTACCACTAATGCACAAAAAAATCTTGGTTTCTTGAAAAGGAATATAAAAACTACCCATTCTGGAATTCGTGAGGCGGCTTATAAAACTATTGTTCGACCCCAGCTTGAGTACGCCTCTACTTCTTGGAGTCCACACACAAAAAAAGACATTCACAAAGTTGAGATGGTGCAGAGAAGGTCGATTCGTTGGATATGTCACTCGTACTCCTATTATGACAGTGTTAGTCGTATGCAGTCAAACTTAGGCCTCAGGTCACTGGAACAGAGGAGAGCCGATGCGAATGTCATACTGCTATACAAGATAGTCCACGGCATCGTTGCCATTCCACTTCCAGCGTACTTTGAGCAACTTACCAGACAGACACGACATAGCCGTCCCTATGCCTTCCGCCAGATACACACTACTGCTAACTATTTAGTATTACAAGTATTCATTTTTTCCATTGTCTATAGTTTACTGGAATAGTCTCCCATCCGATGTTGTCATGCTGCCTACACTTGACCAGTTCAGTGTGGCAGTTCGGTCCCTGGACCATCGGCTGCCATAACACAACAATAAAGCTGTTTTTAACCTGTTTTTAAATTCTGCACTTTTCTTTTAACACTGTCACCTTTCACTTTTCTTTTTCTGTCCTTGCATCGGATTTTAAGTCGCAATCAACCTACACATAATCCTCGCGAGGGGGTGCTGCAGTATGGAAAGATAGTTCCCGGCCGACCGTCCTTATATCAGAAATCATATTTAGCCCTTTAATTTCTTCGCTGCATACTATTTATCTTCCATAATAACATTTTTCCCCAAGCTTTATAAGGTACCAAAAACTCGCAGGGCCACCATTGTCACCCATGTATATTTTGCAATTAAAATGGCGATTTTTATGCCGCCGTAGTGTCACTTTTCCTAAAATTTTCGTAACGGTGAACTGTCTTAGTTGTCACTTTTCCCTATTTAGTTGTACCTCGTCACTAACGCATTTTATCATTTCCGGTTGCAAAACGAAAGTACCGATAATATTATTGTTGTTCGAGGTCAACCAATGGAAATTCTTATATTATAGCTAAAGGACACCCTCTTCTTCTTTTATTATGAAACATATCTCAACAGAGTCCCGACAACTTTCTCTTGCTGGATTTTTAGTTTTAGATTCTTCTTAAAAAATACAACTTTCTTTTGCTGGATTTGAAAACGGAAAAGGAAGGTTTCCCTGAGCATGCGCAAGACGCCAAACCATAGTTTGGCCCTTAAGACGCTTGACTGCTGAATAACAAACACGGTGCAAGCGTCCAGTAACCTGGACCAACTGTCATGGTGGATGACGAGATCGAAATTGCGATCAGACATTGTTTAAACCTAAATAATGAGAGGTCAAGCCACCCTGAAGCTGCAATCATGACACATTAATGACAGTCCATTCAATTTGTTCGCACCAAATAAATGGGATTATCATTTAATTGATAATCCCTATTATTTATTTATTTTATTTATTTTTTTTTTTTTTAGAGAAAATAAAGAGTTGACATTTTTTTTTTTTTTTTCACTTTACTCTTCATTTAAATTGTCTGATCAGCAGAAGATTCACATGTACTGTCAAGCCGTGTTTTATCTAATTATTTTTCATAAAAAAATAAACTTGACATTTCAAATGAATTTTCTGCAAGTAGACAATTCACATGTAATGTCAAAACTTGTTTTCTCTGAAAAATCAGACATATTTGTAAATGAACTCTGCAAATATAGTGATGATTTGTGGTTAAAATTCTTGGACACTGTAACTGCTTATGTGCTTGCAGATTCTTCTTTTCTATCTGATCGTGAAATTGTTTTACAGGAGCTTAATATGAACTATCGAACCATCATTCTGCCTGAGGCTCTCAAGATCATACAGTCAGGTGACCCTTCGGGATTTGATGTGATTGCCGGGCTTTCCTCCATACTGGGGGAGACAGGACAGTCACTGGACTCCCTCATCACTCAGCTAGAAACATTACACAGAAATGCTGTCATGGGAATTAAGGTAGGAGAACTCTTCCAGCAGGTGCTATGACCCATCAATATGGAGGAGTACTGAGGGTTATTTTCCAAAAAATTTGTCACTCCTGCTTTCAGTATGGCACATTATGGAGTCCTGTTTTCTGTTAGTTTGTCCATCCATTTGTCGATCTGTCAAAATTTGCAACAACCCAAGAAGTCACCCTAGTATTCAAGTCCATATCTAATGAAATGTAAGAGCATCATTGATGATACTTGGTACAAGCTTGTATGAAGGCAACTTTAATGCAAATATCCATATTTGATTTGAACCATATGTATTCGGACAGATAGGCCTTAGCAAATAGCACAGACTCGGATGAGATGCCACAGAATGCGACGTCTCACCAGGATCTACACTATTTGCCAATCATCAAGCTATTCTAGAAGACACATGATCGGGTAATAAATTTGTACTTGTTCAAATTTCAGAACAAGTTTGGTAAGGAGTTGAGGTGTCCGAATACTAGGTTAAATACGATAATTATACATTCAAAATTAACCCTTTTTATCCTGACTCAACTCTTCTACTTCATTTATTGACAGACATTATTTTCAAGTATTCGGGCACCTAAACTCCTTACCATACTTGCTCTAAAATTTGAACAAGTACAATTTAACCCTTGTCCTGCTGAATATTCATATATGCCACACCTACTACCAATTATCAACCAATCAGATTACCTGTAGCAAATTATTACAACAAATTCACAATCTGAATGACAAACAATGTAGATCCTGATCAGATGGCTTCTTCAGAAGCCATCTGATCTGGATCTACATTGTTTCAAAGAAAAGGCACATCCGGGCTCAGCAGAATAAGGGTTAATACCCAATGTTGAGCCTTAAAATAGCTGGATGAGCGGCAAACAGTGAAGACCCTGATGAGACGCTGGGTCTACACTGTTTGCTCAGCACTGACTGTCCGAATGCATAATAAAGGTAAATGCGGTATTTAAGTTATTTATGGACATTCAGTGTTGTGCCTAGGCCGCGCCATTCCCGCGATTTCTGCAGCAATGGCCCTCTAAAAATAAACAGTGTGGGCTGATGGGCGCGAGGAAAAAATCTTCAGTTTTTAAATTCAATCCATTTCGGTCCATTAGTTACTTCTCTGTCCATTCGGAACATATAGGGGAGATAACTGAAACGAGTTGGGTTTACCGCAGAATTCTATTTTTTCCGATAAATAAGTGTATCGCTGACCGTGAACTATTATATAAAGCAGTCTAAAGCTTCAAGATGGCGAAGGGGCAGCAGCGAATAACTCAATTTGTGGCTGTAGCCATTAAGATTTTGAATCCCGAGGCAGCCGAGAGTATTTCCGCGGCTGCATCTTCGCCAGCCAACGACCTGAAAGTAGCCTAAATGAGTCATTGATTGAGCCACCGCTGAAAAAAAAAGCAAGACATACAAAGAAAATAAAGATAGACATTTTCAAAAAGAGTGGTCTAGAGATTATCCATGGCTGATGGAAGTTGATATTAATGGAAAAACTAGCATGAAATGCCAGACATGTTTAGCATCCAATTTAAAGCTTGGAAACCCTTTTTTTTATGAAATGGGATGTATTAATTTTAAATTTCTTTTTAAATCTGTATATAAAATAAGAAACACAGCATGTACAATAATTTTATTTCTGATGCCTAGTTTCAATGACAGAACAGTTATATGTCGCTTTTCGTCTGTCAGTGTCCCTTAAAATTTCTAAATGACCCCCTGAAAAGAAGGCTGGGGCCACAGGTGTCCCTTGCAATTTCAGACCTAGGCACAACACTGGACATTTATTTAATAATGAAATGGCTGAACCTTTTGTCTGAACAGGTGCTGCATTCTCAGCAGCATCGATTTGGGCCTGTACTGTCACAGTTTGCCATTGCTTTCTTTGCAAGTTTTACAAACAAATGGATTAAAGAAGACTATCCATAATATACTTCATATCCAGGGTTTAGTGCAAGGCTATTAAAGACAATATATTCTTTATACATTTATAATGTAGCCTTCTTTCACTATGCCCTTGAAGATTGTCAGAAATCTATTTTCATTCAAATTCACATCCAGCTTTAGCTATTCGTATGAAGGCAAAGACAGTCTACATACAGAATGTTGGTGGCTTTCACCCCCGTATTTCTTAAGTGGACTCTTAAATCCTTGTCCCCTTTATTCTTGTAAGTAGGGGATTTGTCATAATCATAAAGAGGATGGCAGGCAGTGTTGATCTTGATGAGATGGCTCACTTTGAGTCCTCTCATCTGGAGCTACACTGTTTGTATAGATATCATATAGAGAATACCAGGTGAGTGTCTTTTGATATCAAGTTTATCAGGCAAGGCTTCGAGAACGCTTGTAGAATCGCGAGGCTTGCCGAGCGATTCTACATGCGTTCTCGAAGCCGAGCCTGATAAACTTGATATCAAATGACACGAATCTGGTATTCCATTTATCAGTTTATCCCCGTGTACACTCATAAATAATAATATTTTTGGCCATTTTTCCAGTAGTCCGGCTCACTCATAAAAGTGCAATGTCATGTTGACCTGATAAAGCTCACTTGTCCTGAGATAGCATATATTTATCAGGTCAATGTGTTACAATGCAATTAATATAGAGGGTGACTGATAAATTTTGTTCTACAGGCATTTAGGGATTAGGCATTCAGGCATTTGCTCAGTGGAGCCATGAACCCCAATTAAAAAAATGTGGATGGGTGGTGGAGGGGGGGGGGGGGGAACACATGTAAATTGTGCATATTTTCAGAAGGATATGCAGTATTCACAAATTTTATTACATGTAGATGTGTAATTGTATTTCCAGACTGAAGGCTCAGAATTAGTTGCTGTTGTGACAATGATGGAGAATCATTTCATGCAGATGATAGAGGGCAAAGGGAAAGGGTCTGCAGATATGACATCGGGTCAGATGTTGTTGATGGGATTTAACGGCCTGTTCACTCGGCTTGATGATGAATTCAGCAGCCTGCTGGAGACTGTTGATGCTCTAAATGTACCTGATATATGGAAGAAAGTGGATGCTGTGAGAGAGGCAAGGTCCATGCAGGTAATACATTTCTCTCTCATAGAAATATTTTTCATTAAAAAATAATTACACTGAAACTTCAGCCTGTCAAACACGATTGAAACCATGAAAATTTTTTCGAGGCTGTGGTAACTCGAGATTCTGAGGGTTTTTCATAGCACCGTGTTGGGATGCTTAACCCATTGTATACTGGTGGAGTCTTCCATTGCTATATGTTGGACAAGTCCATTTGTCATATTAGGGGTGTCTGGCCTATTTTTTTCGTTTTTATTCTATTTTTGATGGACAATTCTGTTAATAGCAAATAGTGCAGGCCCTGATCAGATGCCACGTTCTGTGGCGTCTTATCTGGGCCACTGTTTGCCAAGTTACCCCTTTAGGGCTTTCCTGCATGCAAGGGTTAATGCTTCTATAAAATAAAGGTATGCTATGTGCAAAAAGCCTCCCTGGTGTAGTGGTTATGCTACTTGCCTCATAAACCAGGGGTCGAGGGTTTGATCGGGGCTTCTCCAGACTTAAGGATGAGTCTTTAAATCGAGGTCCTGTCTCCATAAGACCTTAGCTGTTGGTGGGACTTAAAACTCAAACACACACATGCTATGTGTACACATTAGAATCGCGTCAGCAAGGAGATTCTAACCCATTGTATGCGGGGAAACTCCTAAAGGGGTACCTTGGCAAACAGTGCAGGCCCAGATCAGACGCCGCAGAGGGCCTGCACTATTTGCGAACAGAATTTTCTGTCAAAAATAAATAAAAATGAAATTATAGGCCAGACACCCCTCATATGACAAATGGACTTGTTCAGCATATAGCAATGGTAGAATCCACTAGCATACAATGGGTTAATGAGTACACACAGCATACCCTTTGATGATAAAATATCTTCCTGGTTCTTAATAGGAGCTATGAGAAGAATTCCCTAGAGACTAAAACACATGACTCAACCCTGGTAAATCTACTGGCATACAGGACACATTTGTTCACAGTATGGTTAGAGATGCATGGGAGATGCCAGGCTCATCATCATCATCAACGGATTTTTGATTAACGTGCAGGTACAGGGGCAACGTCCACATAAGTGGGCCCCCTTCCAGGTAGCTGGCTTGCTGCACGCATGGCAGATCTTACACCAGATCTCCAGGCTTGTCTATCATGAGGATCGATAGCAGAGAGCTTCCATTCTCTGCAATCTCTTTCTGTTAGTTGCTTCCAGGTCATCTTGGGCCTGCCTGGCCCCCGCTTTCCACTTACCTGTATGTCACAGGCAGTCTTGATTGCACCGTTGGAGCGTTCCACATGTCCATACCAGCGAAGTCTTCTCTCTTTCAGGATGAGGTCCAGGTCCTCAATGCCAAGACGCTCAAGTAACTCACTGGACCTGATGGTGACAGTGTCCTGTGGCTTGACATTGCAGATCTGTCTGATCATTGCCCTGTCATTTCGCTGTAGACGTTGGAGGTTTGGCTTTGTCAATGGCCATGTCTCACTGGCATGGAGCATTGCGCTCCGCACACAAGAGCTATACACACGGCCACGTGTCTTGAACGAGAGGTGGCGGGAAGAGAGAACTGGTAGCAACTCCTTGAATTTCTTCCAGGCTGTTTTCACACGTGATGTAGTTGAAAGGTCGCAACCACCCCCTGCAGAGAGCATATCACCTAGGTAGCAGAAGGAAGCTACAACCTCCAGCTTGTCTGATCCGACTTGAACTTCCCTCTGTGGTCTGCCATCTAAGGGGCGTGCAGTTCCTTGGCACCGTGTACACCTGTACTCAGGGTCCTCTATCAAGCGTTTGAGCCCACTGCATTTCTTGTGCACCCAGAACTTGCAGCCATTACAAAAGATACTGTTGCTGCCCACTCCAGTGCGACATACAGCGCATGGGAACTGGCCTGTACTCTGCAAGAGGTCCAGACCTGTACCACAGATCATGATCTTTGTCTTTCCTGCATTCACTCTCAGCCCTTTCACCTCCATTGCGTCTTTCCAAGTTAAGAGCCTCCTGACACATTCCTCAAGGGATTCAGCTATGATGACAAGGTCATCAGCATACAGGTCCTCCCAGGGGACTCCAGAGCGGAACTCACATGACAAGGCTTCAAGCACAATGATGAAAAGCAGTGGGCTGAGAACAGAGCCTTGATGAACACCCACCTTCACCTCAAATTCTTCACTGTAACCATCACCAACGCGGACACGGCTCCGAGCATTTGCGTACATCCCTTGGACCAGTTTCACAATCCACTCGTCCACTCCAAGTTTTCTTAGTGCCCACCAGATGACTTTCCTAGGCACTCGATCAAATGCCTTCTCCAGGTCTACAAAAGCCATGTAGAGTCTCTTGTTGGCCGCCAGATACTTCTCTTGCAGCTGTCGGACAACAAAAATTGCATCTGTTGTGCCTCTTCCTGGGACGAAGCCAAACTGGGAATCGTCGATGGACACCAACTGCCTAATGAGGCCATCCACAATCCTTTCCAGGACTTTCATGACCTGTTCTGTCAGCTTGAGACCACGGTAGTTGCCCCGTTCCAATGCATCGCCCTTGCCCTTGTAGAGACAGACAATGAAACTCTGTTCCCAGTCAGAAGGTACCTTCCCATCACGGATGATTGCAGCTGCAAGGTCACGGATCATCGAGGCACCCGCATCACCTGCAGCTCTTATCATCTCCACCACTATGCCAGAGGGACCAGGTGCTTTGCCAGTCTTCATCTGAGAGATAGCCTTCTTAACCATATCAATAGTGATTGGGATGGGTGGCCCTTCCACTGGTGGTTCATCAGACAGGTGGTCTGGGTCCCAGTCGAACTCAAGGCTGCGTAAAAGTTTTTTTTCCCCGGGTATTGTAGGGTGGACTTGATCTAGCTAATGGAGCACACTTTTTACTCCAAGCATGTGTTGCTCCATAACCCTCTGAATTACTCCTTAGTCAGGAGCAGTCATGTTACCCACTCAAGAAAACAATGGTGGAAAGAAGAGCAATGTTCCAGTGTGAAAAATGTCAAAGATGTTTTTTTTTTTTTTTGAGATGGAAGTTTTTGTGCGACATCCGCATCTATTGCAGTATTGCAGGTCATTAATTGATTTGTTTGTTTGTTTGATTTGAGGTTCAACACTGTAAAGGTCATTTTGGAGACATTGCTTCCAATTTTGTGGGACTTTTACCCGACATTGAGATGAAATGACATCTCAAGCCCTGTTGCCCAATGAAACCAATAAACATGGACGGTCCGACACTCGCACTGCTTTGCCTGGGCATGCTTAGATCCTCTAAGCAGTTTTCCAGTACTTGTGTGCGGCTTGGTTTCAGCTCTGCGTAGAAGCATCATGCAGCCCATCTATTTCTTGAAGCCCCGATAATTGAAACAATAGGTTGTTGCTTTCTAATACTCCAAGGACTTCTTTTTTAATGTGGATACAAAATGATTCTCTCACAATTGCACCCAATTTATCTCTAGGCATACACTATTTGGTTTCATTTGATTAAGCTTGCTGCTCCTGGCACTCTGAGCACTTCAAAACTAAAATGAAGTTTGTCCCTGGTTTTCCCCTCGTCAGATTAATAATTGGTTTGATACAGGGTGAAATAACTGTGAAAGGTCTATAAAACCCAAGTCAACAGAAACAAAAATCTTGCTGTGTTTAAGGGGAATGGGAACACCTGGCATATTTTTCTGACATTTATCAAAGGAAGACAACTTTTGGGACTTCCTATTCGCTTTTGTGTAAGCACTGTCCCACTGATAAAGGGGTCAACTCTTAAAGGAAAGAATTTGCTCCTCCTCAGGAGCAAATTCTTTCCTTTAAGAGTTGACCTCTATTGACATGGGAGACAAAAGTACTTTTGAAGGAGTTTCCTCCCCTGAAGGTGTACCCATTCCCCTTAACTTCATGCTTTATATATCACAAAACAACCTGGGACATCTATGCCGACTGATCTGAGCCTTTGTTGTTCATGCAAAAGCTTTCTTCTCCAAACCTCTGTTGATATATCTGCAACAGGAAGTTTTGAACTAAGATTGGCATCATTAGCCGTCTTAAAACACACAAACGGTAGCACTGCTCATATTCGATAAAAAAAAAAATGCTCATTGGCAGGCTAATGTCTGCAATGACATTCAGCTATTATCTTTATTATTCCTGAGTCTATCCATAGGGTAGGCAGCACAGGGTCCGACACACAGAAGGACTTTTATGATCACTGTCCAGCAATCTACAAACCATTTTCAAATGCATTTGACCAATTTATTTTACAGTTGTCTCCCTTCACAAGTAGTACAAGAAGAATCATGAGTTGTCTGTTCTTTGTGCGTCGTCTCCAAGTGATGCAGGAGTTCTTCCACATGTGTACACAGTTTGCTGCTGCCGCACAAGGTCTAGATGGCGGGAGCTGCTATGATGATGAACAACTATGTAAACCTATTAAAAGGTTCATAGCTGACTATGTGAGGAAGCAGGTTAGTAGGAAAGTTTAAAATACAAAGGCATATAATGAAAACACGCCTATATAATAATTATTGACCCCCTTGAACCGCACTTTTATATAGTAAGACTGGGGTTTTACAGGGGTTAATCTTATTTTTCTTATTTCTGCTTTAAAACATAGATTGTGGGTACTCGTTAGAAATGTCTCAATTATATGGGGAGCCGGCCTCTGTAGCTCAGTCGGATGCGCATCTGACTGGTGATCAGGAGGATGCGGGTTTGATTCCTGCCGGCGTCGGCAACATTCTTTCGTGGAGATTGATCATGAAATCTTTTCTACGGTCATTCTCTCCCTTCTGCTGATTCAAGAAGGGCAGTTGTCAGTTTCTGGCGAAAGAATGTGCACTGTACTGGTTAGCCGCTTACGTATAAGCCTGCCCAGGAAAAGTGTGGATAAGTAAACTGACCGGCTAAAACATGACCTAAAATAGTGTTGACTGGGCCATTAAACTCCATAACAAAAACCTTATCAATGATATGGGTTTAGCCCCCGCCCATAGGGGCTTGAAGAAATATATGGGCTGCATGATGCTTCAAGGCAGAGCTGAAGCCGGCCCACACACTAGAACTTGTAAACCGCTTAGAGGATCTAAGCCTGTCCAGGAACCGCGGTGCGAGGTGGACCGTCCATGCTAATAAACCCTATTGGTTTCATTGGGCGACAGGGCTTGAGATGTCATTTCATCTCAATGTCGAGTAAAAGTCCCACAAAATTGGAAGCAACATCTCCAAAATGACCTTTATAGTGTTGACGGGGACGTTAAACCTCAAATCAAACAAACAAACACTGATATGGGTTAAATTATCGCCATTTTACTGCCTGTCCTGGAGCTGTTTTTAATCTTCAGTGGCTCAAACTTCTATCTAGAACTCATGGTCTCAGAGGTGTTTGTGCCATTGAAATTTGGCTGCATCAGATGTTCATTGTTGGTGTTCGAACATGCGCTTTTGTACAACTACCAGCCTCGATAGCTTAGTCGGATGAGCGTCTAATTTGTGATCAGGAGGATGTGGGTTTGATACCTGCTGGGGCGGTAACATTCTTTCTTGGAGATTGATCATGAAATCTTTTCTATGGTCATTCTCTCCCTTCGCTGATTCAAGAAGGGCAGTTGTTAGTTTCTGGTGAAAGAATGTGCACAGTACTGGTTAACCGCTTACATATAAGCCTGCCCAGGAAAAGAGTGGATAGGTAAACTGACCGGCTCAAAAATTACCTAAATAGTGTTGACTGGGCCATTACACTTCCAATTCAAACAAACAAACCAGCAATTGGGCCCTGTCAAGCGATTTTGGTACTTATCGCCTATGCGAGCAGCGAAGGTTCAGGCTAGCCTGCACATCGGCACAGTCTCGCTAGAACCTTCGCTGCTCACTCATACAAGCAGTGAATCAAGAGGAACCTTCAGACAGAAAACCATATCCCTGGCCCCTCTGAATGGCTGGGCATGCGCAGTTAAAATTTGTCATGACGGAATGCTCGAAGACACAAATTCACTTGGCGGGGCTCATATGTTGAATTAGCAAGTATTTCACTCTTTTTGTAAACAGGTCATAGGGTTCCCTTCTCAAGTATTAGGATACATCTTGTGTATGATCATGAAGTCCCTGGGCTTGAATGTCACCGCCGAGATCGAGTTGAAAGATGTGGGAGCAGAGTCGAAAGTTCCACTGGAAGACCTGTGTAAGAAGGCAATAGAGACGTGTCTGAGGACTGGTCTGTTTCAGCAGGTTGATCTGACACAAGCCAGTACACTGACAAGTGCTCAGGATGGTATCTGGAGGAGACATGATCTCACAAGGTAACATAACTCTAGATAAGGACTAGGAATTAGGATAATTTTGGGGAATTTTTAGTTTTTCTTATTTCTCCATAAAAACATGTTGTGGGTACTTGTTAGAATTGCCTCATCGGCAATTCTATCAAGTACCCACAACATGCTTTTATAGAGAAATGAGAAAATGGAATCCCCTGCTAGTATGGACACATGGATTGCTCCAATGGTGCAGTCAAGACAGCCTGTGACATACAGGTTCATGGAAAACGTGGGCTGAGGAGGCCCAAGATGATGTGGAAGCAGCTGACAGAGAGGGATTGCAGAAAGTAGAAGCTTTCGGCTATAGACCCTCATTATAGACACACACCTGGAGATCTGTTGTGATATCTGTATTTCATGCAGCAATTCAGCTACATGGAAGAAGATGTTGCCCTTGTACCCGGACGTCAATTCGGCCCCCGCCCATCGGGGCTTGGAGAAATAGATTGGGCTGCACGATGCTTTCAGGCAGAGCTGAAACTGACCACACAAACAGCTTAAATAGACTAAGCCCGCCCAGGCAAACTGGTGCGAGTCTGACCACTTTGTATATATACCAGTGTATATAACCCCTATTGGTTTCATTGGGCCGAAGGACTTTAGAAGTCTGTTCATCTCAATGTCGGGTAAAAGTCCCACAAAACTGGAGGCAACGTCTCCAAAATGACCTCAATAGTGTTGACAGGGACGTTAAACCACAATCAAACAAACAAACAAACCTGGACATTAATCAAAATTCCGGTGACGATAATGATCCTAAAATTATCCTCAATACTCCTCTTATCTTGAGCTATGTATAATACAGATAACTCTCTTTTTCCGCCATTTGATATAACGACAAAACTTGTGACAACAATTTCATTGGAACAAATCGTAAGCTCAAGATGGGAGAGGCTAATGGAGATATTCAAGAATATTGTATTTGTTACTCCCAAATATAAATGTGGATATTTGTTAGAATCACCTCATTTGAGGTATGATATACAGTAAAACTCCTATATTAAGACCACCTTTGGGACTGGACTTTAAGACCACTTTAGAACAGTCCCAAAGGTGATCTTTCATTCGGAGATACTGGGCGTAGAAAACACAAAGAAAGAATAACTTAAACCTTCTCAATAAGCTTTTAAAATTAGATTTAGTCTTTATTTTAGGTGGTCTTAATAGCAGAATTTTACTGTATTTATGTCCTTTTTCAGACGGCTGGACTCTGGTATTGAGCTGCTGAAAGCCAGTTTGCAGCGGGCTCAGCTCCACATCACTAGGCTCCACTGGCTTCATGAAGACATGTTTATGCAAGAGGGGCGTCAGAACAGTCCTGTGATGGTAGCCAACAGGGCAACAGTTATGTCAGAAATAAAGAAGGTAATGCCATAGATTCTTCAGAAATGTTGAGGTTTTTTTAAAGTCTCATATTTTCCAAACTATATGTTGGCTTTGGTTTAGGTATGCTGATATAGGTCCAAAGGTTTACTCAGCAATTCCCCCTCAATGAGGCAACTCTAGAAAGTACCCATAGCTTATGTTGTAATAGAGAAATAAGACAAATTATTCCTTTATTATCCTCGATGATTTTGATACATCAGAGCTTGGCATTACTATTATGAAGACAAATAAATATGTCAAAAGAGACTGCTCATGAGAGAATGAGTGCTTGTCACTTAGGCAGCCAGCAAAGGCTCAGGCAGGTCTAAGAGCCTTAACTCTAGCAGACATGCAGAGGCAACCTTGATGTGTGTGTTTTAGAGTTTACAGCCTTCTCAATACTATTCAGGTTATATCAAGCCAGTCAGTTTACCTAATAACACTTCCAGGGCAGGCTAACCAGTGGTTAAGTGGTTAACCAGTACAGTGCTCATTCTTTCAGCAGAAAATAACAACTGCCTTTCTTGAATCAGCAGCAGGGAGAGAATGATAATAGAAAAGATTTCATGATTGATCTCCACAAAAGAATGTTGTGGTGATGAGGGAGCTGGTGGCTATGCTCTCCGAAATACGTTTATATCCGGTTCTGTTTTCTTAATTGTTAGTTACTCCTCCTCTTCGTGCCATTGGTTGGCACTAATCTTTGATTGTGGCTTTTCCTGGGAATCTGTTTCTATAATTTTTGCCTACCAGGCAGGTTTCAAACCCATTACCTCCTGTTCACCAGCCTGATGCGCATCCGACTAAGCTAGCAATGACGATGGAAACCCTGAGGCACAATGTAGCTTCATGCAAGAAAACATGCATTAGCTGCTCACACATATGAAGAACATAATTGGAAAATGCTTGCAGCCATTTTCTCATGTGTTGCCATAAACCTGAAGAATTTTACTTTCAAAATTTTGATGTCCTCAAAAATCAGTTTATATATAATACATTACAACCTCTTTGTAGCACTGTTAATTATAACAGTTTTTGTTATAGCACAGTTTGGAGATGGATCCCAAAACCTTGTAGATTACATTGAAAAATGTTCTGTATGACCATCATTTTTCTGTATACTCTGTACATTTCCCAAAAATTTAGTGGACTATATAGAAAAATGACCATACATATACTCTATACATTTTTGTTTGAATGTTTGATTAACACATTTTCCGCTTTGGTCTCCAACATTAGTGTTGTAAAGAGGTTGTGTTGTACTGTTACACCGTTTGCTGCTTTTACAGTGTATGCAAGCTGTGATGAACCAAGAGACAAACCTATCAGCGTGTCAAGGTCACTACAGTCAACTGGAGGGCAGTATTACACAGAGACTACGCTGGGCTGTCGGAGCTAATCCCTCACTTAATCTTATACTACAACAGTTTGAAGAGGCAGGATCACTGAGGAAACACCAGGCAGAGGTTAGTGCTGGTTTAATTTCAAATTAACCCAGTTTATATGGGAAACCCTAAAATAGGCCATTAGCAATCAGTGCAAGCCCAGGTCAGACACCGCAGATTGCAGCATCTGATCAGGGCCTTCTCTGTTTGCAGAAAGTTCAACCATTTTTAACCCTTATCTTGCTGAATATTCATTTAAGTCACACCCATTTATGTCTATCAACCAATCAAATTACTTGATGTAATTTATTGCTACAAACACATAAACTGAGTGCCAAACAGTGTAGATCCTGATCAGATGGCTTCTTCAGAAGCCATCTGATCTGGATCTGCACTGTCTGCAAAGATAGGGGTTGTCTTGAACAGCAAGATAAGGGTTAAATAAACTTCTAAAATCCACTCAACATGGTTCCCCTCAATTTTTTAAATGGACCCCTGTATAATAGGTGGAAGATTCCATTTTGTACAAAATATGTTTAAGTAATTCATTATACCTGTAGGGAAGACGACACCTTCAAGGATTTTGCCAGCTACAACAATAGCAAATAATTTGCCACCTGAAAATACTGAAAAACTTTGATGCCCAGAACACCTTTATTCGAGATATGGGCAGACTGAGGCATTGAGGGTTAATTTTAGGGTCAGGTCAGGAGGGAATACTATTTCTGTTTTCCATAAAATAAAGGTATATAGAGTGTACTCAAAAGAATCACCTCATTCGGGCAATTCTAATACATACACAACATAAAAATAACAAACTGCTCTAAATGTATTGCTATCTGGCGCTATGGAAATAATTTTCTTGTGAGTCAAGATCGAGTTAAAATTAACTTAAGATCAAAATTTGGATACCTTCATTGCACATCTGCAGTCCTAAGCAGTATGTTTAAGCAGTATGTGTACTAAGTTTTGTCACCATAGGCCAAGAAATAAAAATGTAGATGCATTCACAACGTTTGTGGTAGACGGAAGGTTGGTTGGACAGATTGACCGACGTTTGGACGGACATCCTTGACGAAACTAAACTTTTTAATGACAGATTCCATTTGTCTATTCTTTTGGGTTGTTGTTGTTGTTGTTGTTTTTTGTTGTTTTTTTTTGTTGTTGTTGTTGGTTTTTTTTTTTTTTTTTTTTGTTTTTTTTTTCAAAAAAGTGGGATTAATAAGAGCAGTTATGCATTAATTATTCTTCTTTGCCTGCTTATCCAGAGCTATGATCAGACATCAACATTATATGTCAAAGTGATTGCAGTATCAAGTTTGGGAATCAAAAGCCATATAAGAAAAAAACTTAATCATGGATTTTCTGCACAGTTAGGAAAAACATTTGTCCTTCAGATAACAGTTCAACATCACAAGGCAAGACTTGATGACGAACTCTGACCCTGTGGACAGATTGTCGTATCTGTCCCTCAAACCCTTAATAGGCTTACTGAGTTTAGTTGTTACCATGATTACAGGATGAAGCAAAACATGCCCAGGAAGTGATCAACCTATGTCAAGGGATTCTACATCTGGAGGCATTAAGAACAAGAACACCAGAGGCCCTCAGCTCTGATAATGGATTCCTGTCACTGATTAACAAGTAAGATTCTCTTCAAATTTGTGAAACTGGGGCCAGTTGTTCAAAACTAATGATGTCATTAGTTAACATATCATTAAAGCTCTGATCATTCAGTATGACAAATATATTGAAATTGCTTCTGAAAAAAAATGAGTAGCTTTTGCAAGCTATTCACATTTTCTTCCGCAAAAAAAAAATACCTCTTCCTTAGATATTGTACTTACTAGAAAACCTGTCACTTATGACAACACCGCTTACATAGTGTGATTTCTCTAAATGCCATAATGAAGTTTAAAGTTCTAGATAAGGAGAAACAAGGATCTTTCTCTTTTTTTTTTGACTAAATTCCCTTGTAACTTGTGGGACATGCTAGAATTGCCTTGACATAGCGATTCTAACAAGTACTCACTACACATGTCCAACAAAAAATGAGAAAATTTAGACTCAGGGGTTTCCAGGCTCTTTTTGTCCAGTGTTCTCTAGAGGTCTTCAGGTGACTTAAAACAACAAACTTGCTTCAGGATTAAGACATACACCAGCCAGCTCACAAAGTCCATCAGGAGTCTTGAAATTTTAGATTTAGAAACTAGAAGTATCTTGATATACATGCAACATTCATGAAGTACTTGATCAGACTGCAGGGATGATCTGCACGATGGCAAAAACAGGCTTTATCATGCTCACATTTCTGTTTTCATTTAGACCGGCCCCGACAGCTCAGTTGGTAGAGTGTCCGCTCCGGGGAACGGGAGGTCACGGGTTTGATCCCGGGCCGCGACATACCAAAGTCGTTAAAAATGGTACTAGCTGCTCCTCGCTTGGCACTCAGATTTACGGGGTAGAGCTAGGACTGGTAGACCCAGTGTCAGGATAATGTGACTGGGTGTGGTATGTAATGTGTCTGGGACATGATACTTCAGTGAGGCAGCACTATAAAAGTGAGCATTGAGCTCCCGGTCACAACCAGACACTGTTGTGATATGACTGAAAAATTTTTGAAAGTGACGTTAAACCCGAATTCACACACACACTGTTTTCATTTAAGATGTAAAGAGAGCTGTGAACTAACATCATCTACCAACTGTAGTGTGACAGAAGAAGAGGAACAACTTATTAACATCAAGGTAAGTTATCTGCCTCTTTTTGCGGAATATTTTGTCTTAAAAGCTACCATAATTATACAAAGTTTTGGGACAGACAGACCTAAGCAAACAGTGCAGACCCAGATCAGACTGCTTTTGAAGGAGCTCTACACTGTTTGCCATTCTGTCTCCACTATTTGGACTCCTTGCTGGATTGCAAAACAAACTTGTTAAAATTTTAGGAGAATTACAACAAGTCCTTCAGGTGTCTGAATTTTTAGGATTTTTATACAGTCGAACTTCAATGGCTCGAACACCTTTGGGACCTCGAAAATCTGTTCGAGACAGGGGTAGTTCGAGCCACTGAGGGCTACTGCCAGGAGGCATAACAATATACTTTAGGACATCTATTCAGTGTACTATAATGAAAAATGCATGCTGTGTGTACTCATTAGAATCGCCTCATAGATGCGATTCTAATGAGTACACACAGTATCCATTTGCAAAATTAAAGATGAAAATATCATAAATTTTACCCTCCCTATTTCTTATGTAGAGAAATTTCATAGGGACTCAAGAACGGGTTCAACTCATCCATGGTAAACGAGCGATCGGTTTTCGAGCCATCCAAGTTCTACTGTAGTAGGGTACTCAAGAACAAGTTTGAATCAGCCAGGATAAATGGGCTGTAGTGGAACTTAACCCTTATCCTGCTGAATATTCAATTTAGCCACACCCATTTCTGATTTTGAACCAATCAGATTACTTGATGTAATTTATTCCTACAAACTTATAAACTGAACGTCAAACAGTATAGATCCTGATTAAGGGTTAAGTGACTCCAACACTGATGGCTTGTTCACTTACCCTGAGTTAAAGTTGTTTTAGTCCCTAGGAATTTCTTCCCTTACCGCCAGTTAAGTAATTGTTAAGAGATTTTTTCTTCTTTTTTTTGAAATGGTATGCTGTGTTCACTCATTAGAATTGCCTCATAGAGGCAATTCTAATGAGTGAACACAGCATACCTTTACCTTAAAAAGGATCAGAAAATCATCCCCATTATGCCTCCTGACCTTACATTATGTTTGTTTGTTTGATTTGAGGTTTAACGTCCCCGTCAACACTCTAAAGGTCATTTTGGAGACGTTGCTTCTAATACTGTGGGACTTTTACCCGACATTCAGATGAAATGACATCTCATGCCCTGTCGCCCAATGAAACCAATAGGGTTTATAAGCATGGACTGTTCAACACTCGCACTGCTTTGTCTGGGCAGGCTTAGATCCTCCTAGCGGTTTATATTACCAGTAATCGTGTGCGGGTCGGTTTCAGCTCTGCGTGGAAGCATCATGCAGCCCTTCTATTTCTTTAAGCCCAGGTGGGCGGGGGCCGCGACCTTACATTATGATTAATCCTACATTTCCATTGTCCAAAAGATGTTCCAAGTCATTGAAGCTTTACCATATGTGCCTCTTGTCATAATTGTGTCTAATGAGTACAATCAGCATACCCTGATTTATACAGGATCGGAATGCTGTTCCAAAGTCATTCCCATTCAGTAGTCTGTCCTGGCATTATGATTAACCTTCTGTGGGTCAAACTATAAAGGTGTTAGAACCACAGAAGTTTTGCTAAATGTGTTCTTTTGTCATACAGAGGACCCTCATTATAATGACAGAAATGGTTACCTAACATATTGCCTTTATAAGGAAATTTCCTCTGTAAAGAATCACAATAAGGAGTAGTGTATTTGGAAATAAAGGGCCTTTTCCCCTCAAATCTCCATTGACCCCTCCCATCCTTAGCTAATGACTCATTCAATTGAAATTGTTGTTGTAACAAGTGTTGTCGTTATATAAAATGTCGGTGTCTGGAAGGTTATCTGTAATAATGTGGGCCACGTTATAATGTTAAAGTTTATTTTTCAGGAACTATCAGATTTTGCCACCACATGCTTTACACAAAGTCTTCAGCAAAATCCTTGTTTATGCTGAATACTGGAATTTCTGACGAATTTCTGACAAAATTATAATGAAATAAAACGCACATCCCTTTACTTGAAAATGGACTTGTCATTAGATTCTCAACAGATAATATGTTCTACTAATATTTTAGCCACTAGATGAGGGGCAGAGAACAGACACCGCCTGGTTGAAATCAACTCTAAGAGAAATAAACTATAAACTCAAGGACACAGATAAGAAACTACTGGCATTAAAAACTAGTATAGATGAGGCAAAAGTAAGTGGTTTATTTTGTTTATTAACCCATTTAGTACTGGGAAAACCGGTAATTGGCAAACAGTGCAGGCCCAGATCAGACGCCGCAGAAAGCAGCGTCTGATCAGGACCTACACTGTTTGCACAAAATTCAGCCATTTTCCAATTTCGTCAGATAAAAATGCAAACTGACTCCCCTAAATTATGAAATAGACTTGTGCTATATATAAGGTGGAAGATTCCATTCAGAACAGAATTAGTTAAATAGAAATAGCTGGAAAGTTCACTTTGATACAAAGTATTAACTTTTTATTCTTGAATTAGAAAGTTTTGGTTTAACTCGGCTAAAGTTTCATTGTCAGATGTTCATCTATTGGAAGTAACCAATGATTGATTAAATATTGATTAATAAAATTGCTTTAAATGTTCAGAGTTCTTCATTATTTCGAAGTTTTGGATATAATAGAAGTGGAGGCTTGCAAATGTTAGCTTTGTTAGTTAATTTATCATAACAATTTTGATCATTTAACATGACAGATGCACTTATTTTTGCTGGAAAATGAAAAAGCTATTCACATTTTTCAGCAAAAATACAACTGTATTTCATATTGCACTTTTTAGAACTGTTAATGTCTTGACCAGACACAAGTTCTTTAAGCTAACATCGCTTTGAACAGCTGGGCTCTGTTGTTTTAGAGCATTGAGTTTTAATCTATATTAGATATTGTACTTGCTGACAGTCAACATTTCCACCTCTATCAAGATTGTTAAGCTAGTGAGGCTTTGAACATCTGGGCCAAAAAAAGCTAAACTCCATTTAAAGAGGTGATTTTGTAGCTTTCTTGAACAAAAACCAGGAAAAACTATTATTCTCCTGTTGGGTTTGTTCTCGTGAAATCACAGAAATTTCTGCCTTGCAAAAGTAAATTAGTTTACAGTATTAAAATGAAAATGTTTTGAAAGATCAACAAAATTTCTGTCAGTATTGACATTATAAGACTGGTGAAGCAAGACTGAATAATACTCCTACCTGCGAAGTAAGATGAAAATGAATTTTGTTTGAGAGAAGAGGAGAAGAAAAATAATTACATTTGATACTGTAGAAATTTCTATAGGATTTTAATTAGGGATATGCTTATCTTTTGATTGACATTCCGTAATATTTCTGAGATAGACTTAATACTCAATATGTTTTAAAATTCATTTTATAGGACTCTGTAAGAGCAGAAGTAGCTACTATCAAGACCCTTCTTGCTTCTCATCATAAGTTGATGTCCGACATTAGAGCTATACTGAAGACACTAGCCAAGGTAATAACTCAGTTTGTCTGTTATACATGTTTCTGATTGATAATGTAGACCACAACTATTGATGTGTTCCGAAGCAGAAACTGTATCACTTAACTAACTATGTTATATCCAAACATTAGTGTATAGATTACATAGAAAAATGACCATTTATGGTCATTTTTCTATATAATCTATACATTTTGGGGATTCATCTTTAAACTGTTACAGTCAACCCTCTTTATTAAGGATGCTCACTCATACAACAAAATATATATAGATACAACTACTTTTATTTATCTCCTTTTTCACATAGTTAATAAAACATTATTTCAATAATGTGTTTTTGTCTCTACAATATCTGGCAGTATATGGACACCGAGTAGATTCAGGTCGAAGGGGGGACGCAGTGACAGCATATAACCTTGCTCGCACGAAAACGGGCACCAAATTATTAATTTGTTTGCACTCAAAATATTGTGCAGTCCAATTTAGAATTTTGAGTATTCCAAAATATGCGCACACTCCAAATGTGTGCTCCAAGATTTTGCAACATTCCAAAAATTGCGCACTTCCTATAGTACGCTCCAAATTTTGTAACATAGTATTCCAAATATTGCGTACATCCTGTTTGTACGCTCCACAATTTTTTAACATTCCAAATATTGCGCACATCCTGTTTGTACGCTCCAAATTTTGTAACAATCCAAATATTGCGCACATCCTATTTGTACGCTCCAAGTATTCCAAATATTGCATACATCTTGTTTGTATGCTTTACAATTTTTAGCATTCTAAATATTGCGCACATCCTGACTGTACGCTCCAAATTATGTAACAATCCAGATATTGCGCACATCCTATTTGTACGCTCCACTCTATCCCAACTCTTGTGCATTCCAATTTATGCACTCCAACTAATCTTGACAGTGTGCACTCCGTAATGTGCACTCCAAAATGCATTCCATGACACGCATTCCATACCATCTTCTGCATTATGCAATGCATACCATGTAATCCATCCCATATTACATATATTCAAATAGCCCCGGCTGCACGTGCGAACCTTACTTAAGACTTGCAATTTAGAAATTTTTTAGTATGACCCTGGGGGGAACACATCCTCAGGCTATGGCGAACCATTTCCATGAAGGAGACGCCACCCAGTTCAAGAAGTTCTGAAAGAAACAAGCCTCAGCTCTGCTCCCAGCAACCAGTACCCGGAATCTAGGCTCAAGAACAAATCTTCAGGCTATGGCGAACCACTTCCATGAAGGAGATGCCACCCAGTCCAAGTAGAAGTCCTGAAAGAAACAAACTTCAGCCTTGCCCCCAGCAACCAGTATTTGGAATCTAGGCTCAAGGCGTAAAGTTTCATTACAACCAAACAGCTGTCTAAGCAAAGCGTCCCCCCTATCGAATGCTGAATTCCGCATTGCACCTCGAAGCTCAGCTGATCAAAAGTCAGCAGAATCTCTCGGTGAAGAAATTAGGTGGCCATAAACAACAGATCCGGAGTCTACATCATAGTGTAGATTATATTTTCTTGTCCTTTGGGATCATTGATTCCATTATGGAAATTTGAAAATATCTGATGGTCACTGATGAGGCCTAATTGGCCAAAACTAGCTAGTCTAGATTTATCTGTGATCTTTGTTATAACTTTATACTTGTATAGTCTTAATATGTGTTTGTCGACAAAATAGTCCTAGGCTAATGTTAAGTTGTTGTAAATTATGAATGTCGACTTTAAATAAAGCTTCTTATATCTTGTATCTTGTATCTAGTCTGGCCCAGAAAACATGCACACTCCATATTTTCCACTTCTGTAGTGTATTCCTTGCTTCCAAAGGCCATCTTTAATTAGGACATGCCAGCCTCAGCACCAGGAGGCACCAAACAAGCCTGAAATGAAAAGAACTTAAGACAGTATCAGGTATTAAACTTCCTGGACTGCCAATAAGATCACAACGACAGCGGCGGGTGGGTGGGTTTTAGATTCCTCTTAAAAATACAACTTTCTTTTGCTGGATTTGAAAACGGAAAAGGAAGGTTTCCCTGAGCATGCGCAAGACGCCAAACCATAGTTTGGCCCTTAAGACGCTTGACTGCTGAATAACAAACACGGTGCAAGCGTCCAGTAACCTGGACCAACTGTCATGGTGGATGACGAGATCGAAATTGCGATCAGACATTGTTTAAACCTAAATAATGAGAGGTCAAGCCACCCTGAAGCTGCAATCATGACACATTAATGACAGTCCATTCAATTTGTTCGCACCAAATAAATGGGATTATCATTTATTAAGGATGCTCACTCATACAACAAAATATATATAGATACAACTACTTTTATTTATCTCCTTTTTCACCTATTTAATAAAACATTATTTCAATAATGTGTTTATTTATCTTACTTTCAATCTCTACAATATCAATATCTGGCAGTATATGGACACCGAGTAGATTCAGGTCGAAGGGGGGACGCAGTGACAGCATATAACCTTGCTCGCACGAAAACGGGCACCAAATTATTAATTTGTTTGCACTCAAAATATTGTGCAATCCAATTTTGAATTTTGAGTATTCCAAAATATGCGCACACTCCAAATGTGTGCTCCAAGATTTTGTAACATTCCAAAATTGCGCACTTCCTATAGTACGCTCCAAATTTTGTAACAGAGTATTCCAAATATTGCGTACATCCTGTTGTACGCTCCACAATTTTTTAACATTCCAAATATTGCGCACATCCTGTTTGTACGCTCCAAATTTTGTAACAATCCAAATATTGCGCACATCCTATTTGTACGCTCCAAGTATTCCAAATATTGCATACATCTTGTTTGTATGCTTTACAATTTTTTAGCATTCTAAATATTGCGCACATCCTGACTGTACGCTCCAAATTATGTAACAATCCAGATATTGCGCACATCCTATTTGTACGCTCCAAATTATGTAACAATCCAGATATTGCGCACATCCTATTTGTACGCTCCACTCTATCCCAACTCTTGTGCACTCCAATTTATGCACTCCAACTAATCTTGACAGTGAGCACTCCGTAATGTGCACTCCAAAATGCATTCCATGACACGCATTCCATACCATCTTCTGCATTATGCAATGCATACCATGTAATCCATCCCATATTACATATATTCAAATAGCCCCGGCTGCACGTGCGAACCTTACTTATGACTTGCAATTTAGAATTTTTTAGTATGACCCTGGGGGGAACACATCCTCAGGCTATGGCGAACCATTTCCCTGAAGGAGACGCCACCCAGTTCAAGAAGTTCTGAAAGAAACAAGCATCAGCTCTGCTCCCAGCAACCAGTACCCCGGAATCTAGGCTCAAGAACAAATCTTCAGGGTATGGCGAACCACTTCCATGAAGGAGATGCCACCCAGTCCAAGTAGAAGTCCTGAAAGAAACAAACTTCAGCCTTGCTCCCAGCAACCAGTATTTGGAATCTAGGCTCAAGGCGTAAAGTTTCATTACAACCAAACAGCTGTCTAAGCAAAGCGTCCCCCCTATCGAATGCTGAATTCCGCCACAGCAAATTTATGATGCCCCACATAAATTTGTCCCCCAATTCCCTATAATTAAGGATGCTCACTCATACAACAAAATATATATAGATACAACTACTTTTATTTATCTCCTTTTTCACATAGTTAATAAAACATTATTTCAATAATGTGTTTTAGTCTCTACAATATCTGGCAGTATATGGACACCGAGTAGATTCAGGTCGAAGGGGGGACGCAGTGACAGCATATAACCTTGCTCGCACGAAAACGGGCACCAAATTATTAATTTGTTTGCACTCAAAATATTGTGCAGTCCAATTTTGAATTTTGAGTATTCCAAAATATGCGCACACTCCAAATGTGTGCTCCAAGATTTTGTAACATTCCAAAAATTGCGCACTTCCTATAGTACGCTCCAAATTTTGTAACATAGTATTCCAAATATTGCGTACATCCTGTTTGAACGCTCCACAATTTTTTAACATTCCAAATATTGCGCACATCCTGTTTGTACGCTCCAAATTTTGTAACAATCCAAATATTGCACACATCCTATTTGTACGCTCCAAGTATTCCAAATATTGCATACATCTTGTTTTTATGCTTTACAATTTTTAGCATTCTAAATATTGCGCACATCCTGACTGTACGCTCCAAATTATGTAACAATCCAGATATTGCGCACATCCTATTTGTACGCTCCACTCTATCCCAACTCTTGTGCACTCCAATTTATGCACTCCAACTAATCTTGACAGTGAGCACTCCGTAATGTGCACTCCAAAATGCATTCCATGACACGCATTCCATACCATCTTCTGCATTATGCAATGCATACCATGTAATCCATCCCATATTACATATATTCAAATAGCCCCGGCTGCACGTGCGAACCTTACTTATGACTTGCAATTTAGAAATATTTTAGTATGACCCTGGGGGGAACACATCCTCAGGCTATGGCGAACCATTTCCATGAAGGAGACGCCACCCAGTTCAAGAAGTTCTGAAAGAAACAAGCCTCAGCTCTGCTCCCAGCAACCAGTACCCGGAATCTAGGCTCAAGAACAAATCTTCAGGCTATGGCGAACCACTTCCATGAAGGAGATGCCACCCAGTCCAAGTAGAAGTCCTGAAAGAAACAAACTTCAGCCTTGCCCCCAGCAACCAGTATTTGGAATCTAGGCTCAAGGCGTAAAGTTTCATTACAACCAAACAGCTGTCTAAGCAAAGCGTCCCCCCTATCGAATGCTGAATTCCGCCACAGCAAATTTATGATGCCCCACATAAATTTGTCCCCCAATTCAGCAAGTCAACATTTTTATGAATATAGCCTTTTTATCCTTGTCCTGTTATTCTAACTACATATTAGGATTTTACATTTGGGAAGAAGGGTCTGTAACAAATTAATTGACTACTTCCTCAAATGTATTTAAAAATATGATATTGCCCACAGCAGTGAGATGAACCCTATCCGTCTTAAATAGCCCTGTTGTATTGAAATCGAGCACATGCTTGATTGTTCGGTCACTACATTTAAAGCAGGCTGTCTACCCGATTGGTTTATACGCCTCCTTTGATCCAGCTTGTTAAGCCCTTCATGAGTGTTGTCCGCCCCCAGCCAAGACTGACAATTAGGGAGGATGTCTGATCATACCGTTTGGGCTTCGGGATAGATAGAAGCCATGTATGCAAATTAGCTTTTAAAAGTCTTTAAGAAGTTTGCTTTGGGACCACTCAACAAGGTTGTTGCCCCCGAGGTGAATAATTATCATCACAAGGGTTGAATGAAACTGCAGCAACCATTGGAGCTCGGTGTCGTAGTGATACCAGTGCACCGCTTTACCCTAATAAAAATTTTAGCTAACAATCACTGCATTAGCTGGAGGTCTGAGAGCTGATACACTGTCAGCAAGGTGTGAAACCAGGGAATCACCGATAAGCAATATATCTGTAACAGACAATTTAAAAACGTATGTACCATGTTACCGCCCCAGTTTTCCATCAACCAAGTTCTTTTATGGCTATACTAGAAAACCCTTAGCTGCCAAATTAATAGCCCTTCCAATTCTAAAGGAATGTGCAGCATAAAGTTGTTTTGGAAGTCCTAATTTATTTTCTACAGCTGTCACAAGAATGCCACTGAGCTGACAGTGCTTTAATGAATGGCCATTCCGGAGGCAAAAGAAGTCTAGACTACCATCAGGCTTCCACATCATATATTGTTTGACGACCAAGGCAACATATAGATGTATTGATTGCAAGTGGGATGCACGATATTGTTGGAGGGCAGTTATGTTTCAACTAATTCTAAAGATGAAGTATATATTTATCCAGTTTATTTATCTGATTAGAACTATCTCATCCAACATTACCCTGCGTGAGTGGGTATGTTTGATTAGAATGTGGTGTACTGCAAGGTGCAGTGCTCAGTACTCTACATTTTAATAAATGCATAAATTAAAATAAATAAATACATAAATGGAAATATCTCATTAAACATTACCCTCCGTGAGTGGTAAGGTTGATCCGTAGATTTGAAAAAAGTGTTGTGTACTGCAAGGTTCAGTGCTCGGCACTCTACATTTAATATGTCATGGAAATATCTCGATTAACATTGCCTTCCGTGACTTGGTAAGGTTGGTCTGTAATTTTGAATAGAATGTGGTGTACTGCAGGGTGCAATTCCCAGTACACTACTGTTTTTTTTTTTTTTTTTATAAATCAAAAATAAATAACAGAAGATGCTCCAAAGATGGAAAATTATCCACTGGACCACTGGTCTTATCTCATTACCTACAAAGTAGGCACCAAAACCGAGTTTAAACCCCTTGCACGAATGGTGCAGTGCTGTAAGTCCTCATTTGACATCCAGAACCGGTCATGAGAAACGGAAATACCATAATTTTTTTTTTTTTTTTGAAAAATTGTACCCAAAGTTCAAATTCCTTCATATCTGCTGTGATGCGAAGGTGACAGTGTATCTTTGATAAACCACATGTAGCATTCATAAATTGCCCACAAAATGGACTCCCCAGTACCAAGCAGGAAACTGTCAAGATAACACATGAATCGTCCCTCAGAAACATGTCTAGCTACCCAGAATTCCAAAAAAGTAGCGACAGTCTCGAAAGTCTGGCGTGCTATGCTGCAACCAAATGGCATTGCTTAAACAAAATAAAACTTCCCGTCAAGCTTGAATCTGAGCTGATCAGAGTCTAAAGGAGAGACGAGTAATAGCCCAAATTTTCCTTTTATATCGGAATTTACCAAAAGGCAACCACAGCCTTAAGCTTGTACCATTTGCACAATAAAATATACAAGACCTAATGGTGATATGTGCAGAGTTCATAGCAGACAAGAGTCAAAAGGTCCAGCCACTCTGTCTGCTTTAACTTTTTTTTTTTTTTTTTTACAATGTCTTGCTTGATATTGGCAGACTCATATCGAATCAGATGAGGTTTGTGGCTTCAAATATGTTTTGAAAGTCAATAAAATTACCTTTAGAAATTATATATTGTTTGTGGTCATTGAATTCCCAATATATGTTTAATTGACAGGTTACTATCGATAATACCGGTATATCACACCTGTGATTCAAGCGGCTATGTCCGGCTCAAAAATAGGTCGGGTGTTCATAAATAAACTAACATTCGACAACACATGGTCATTTGCATATTTAAAATTAACATAGCTGGTCAGCCGAGCCGTCAAGCTATCCCGCAATGCCTGCGCTGTTTAACTCTGACAACCCAAACTGACGCTATTATACCCGAAAGTCGAGGCATAATCCCTTCAAAAATATTAAGAAAATTCTAAAAGCGCATTTACTTAAAATATGGTATTTTAAGTTAATTTAGCGTTACACAATGAGTGCCAAAGGTCATGACCCCTGTGGAAATTCCCCAGTCAGTTTGTAAATATCGGCCACCATCTTGTCTACAATCTATCTACAGATAAATTCCCAAGATTTGCACTCAAAATAAACAGATACCGGGCGTCCCTGTGGTACAAAATATATAAGGACGATCGGCGTGAAGTCACTTCCACTGAGGTCCGCAGTTTTCGGAGGTTCAAACAAAGGTATTCTGCTATATGACCTTACCAAATGTACACAAGAAATATTTTCAATCAGTCCCACACCTCTGGCAAAGATTTTGCTTTTAAAACTGTTCAAAAATGATCAAATTTTAGCAATAAAAACCGAAGCTTTCACCTCCACCAAATGAGAAACTGGTGGGAAAGATATCCGTTCTTTGTTTCTTTTTACTGAAGAGTTCCCTGCCGACCGTCCTTATATCAGAAATCATATTTAGCCCTTTAATTTCTTCGCTGCATACTATTTATCTTCCATAATAACATTTTATTTTGCAATTAAAATGGCAATTTTTATGCCGCCGTAGTGTCACTTTTCCTAATATTTTCGGAACGGTGAACTGTCTTAGTTGTTCCTTTTTCCCTATTTAGTTGTACCTCGTCACTAACGCATTTTATCATTTCCGGTTGCAAAACGAAAGTACCGATAATATTATTGTTGTTCGAGGTCAACCAATGGAAATTCTTATATTATAGCTACAGACATGTTAAGTTTTGAAAATAAAAATGAGGGAGACAGCTTGTCGAAGAGGATTGGCGAGTGCCAAAGGCGCGAAGTCTTGGTGGCAAGCTCTCAGGATAGGCTAGAAAATGGTGCATTCTGAGAGCTTTTTGAATATTTTTGTTTATTCTCTACACTCCTGTTCATAGATAAATAACTAATAAATATTTTAAAATCATTTCCTTGGGACGATGCCTACAAACTAACACCTAACCATACCGGTGCCCCCCCCCCCCCCCCCCCCCCCAGCCCCAGGTGTATAATGCTTCAGCACAAGAGCATATCTTATCATTTATGCCCAGATAGGTCACAACAAAAGTAGCCCAATTGATTCTATATTCCAAGGGCCATCCAATAACCAAAGTTTCAGAAGTGTAGCTCCAATAGTTTAGAAGATATGGCAAAATAATACTTTTTGACCTTTGACCTTGGGATCATGTTGAGGTCGAGGTCACCCCAAAAGTAGCCCAATATATTCTATATTCCAAGGGCCATCCAATAAGCAAAGTTTCAGAAGTGTAACTCCAATAGTTAAGGAGATATGGCAAAGCCATACTTTTTGACCTTTGACCTTGGGGTCATGTTGAGGTCAAGATCATGCCAAAAGTAGCCGAATTCATTCTATATTCCAAGGGCCATCCAATAAGCAAAGTTTCAGAAGTGTAACTCCAATAGTTTAGGAGATATGGCAAAGTCATACTTTTTGACCTTTGACACTGGGGTCATGTTGAGGTCAAGGTCATGCCAAAAGTAGCCCAGTGCCATCTACATCCCATGTACTATCCACAGGCAAAGTTTGAAAAGTTTACCTTAACCTGAGATCCATTCCATAGAAACGTGACGGACGTACGTTCACACGCATACATACAGACCCATTCACTATCAGACACTCGACTCTGACACGAAAACAATATACCCGATTATTCTTCGCAAAAGCGGGTATAATAATTCAAGGTTTCGATCAAGTCTCAAGCACATCAACTTTATTCCCCTCCGACTTTTAAGTGCGGAAATACTGTAGACTGTAGTTATAACAGTCAATAACAGTAATTTTTCAAGTTCAA
Organism: Lucinisca nassula; assembly: GCA_963580285.1. NCBI lineage: Eukaryota > Metazoa > Mollusca > Bivalvia > Lucinida > Lucinidae > Lucinisca > Lucinisca nassula. The sequence goes on from OY757011.1 coordinate 108,285,585, forward strand.
ATTAATTGCAGACATGTCATAACAGCTTGTCCAATTAGCAATCAAAGATACTGATAGTTATATAAACTTGACACACATGATTAACACACGCTGCAGCCGATATACTCAAAAGATAAAAAGTGTCAGGTTGGCGAGAAAAGAGGGTAAAGAACGCAGATTAGTTTATATTTTAATGATCCAGCCACAAGACGAGGACCCCTCCATCCACAACTTTCACACCCGCTCAACAAGCAAGTCCAAGGCGAACATCAATGATCTCCACCACCAAAATCCCCATGAAATCCACCGTCCACAAACAGCAGCTACAGTTTTTCTGCACGCGCTCGGAAAATGACGTCATCCCACCCCAGCAAGCCCGCACATGTTTAATGTTTAATCGTTGTGTTTTATTTTAATGGGGCGTATTTCTTTCATAAAAAAATGTTTGCAACCGGTAAGAGCTGGATAGGGAACGTGCCTTTCACAATTCCCGACTTATCCTGGGAAGCTCCGTGTCAAACACCAAAAACAGCATACATATGTTTACACACATTAAAGCGTTCGACTTTTCCCGCCAAGCATTTGCTATTTTGGCGCCGAAACCAACCATGCACGAGACAGTAGAATAGTCTGTTTTTATTATGCATAAAATCTACCGTTAGATGTTGCTAAACATCTTAGGAGCGATTACATCATTTTCACACTGATTGTTGATTAAATTTTATGATTGGGGGATAAATGCAAATTAGAGCCATAACTTAATCTTATTTTCACACCTTGTCACGCAGAAGATTGTAGGCTTATCGAGAGCACTGGAGGCTTGAGTTTACAGTGTAATATAGAATAGACTGGTCCGTGACAAATACTGTCGGCGTTTATAACACGATTCGGTTAACTAACATGGTCCGTTGATTGAAGGAAATTAACCATTATGATTTACTTTCATTTTTGCAATCACTTCAAGAAACGACTGTTTTTTTTTTGTTAATGCCCATCTGCAGGTGTGGAACCGTGTTTTAAACCCCAATAATACTGGACAGTCCATTAATTATTATCAGTTTTACTCACGGATTAACTCGGATTTTTCCGCTGGTTTGCACACACAAAAATACAAGCGCAGCTTTTCAAAAATTTGCCCCAAAACGGTATTTTCATTTTTCCGGGAGTTTTATCCTGAATTTCGTGAGGCGTGAGAAAAGCTATTTTTTCGGGAGTCTCCCGCGATTTTCGGGAGACTTAACATGTCTGTAGCTAAAGGACACCTCTTCTTCTTTTATTATGAAACATATCTCAACCGAGTCCCGACAACTTTCTCTTGCTGGATTTTTAGTTTTAGATTCCTCTTAAAAATACAACTTTCTTTTGCTGGATTTGAAAACGGAAAAGGAAGGTTTCCCTGAGCATGCGCAAGACGCCAAACCATAGTTTGGCCCTTAAGACGCTTGACTGCTGAATAACAAACACGGTGCAAGCGTCCAGTAACCTGGACCAACTGTCATGGTGGATGACGAGATCGAAATTGTGATCAGACATTGTTTAAACCTAAATAATGAGAGGTCAAGCCACCCTGAAGCTGCAATCAAGACACATTAATGACAGTCCACTCAATTTGTTCGCACCAAATAAATGGGATTATCATTTAGTTGATAATCCCTATTATACCAATATTCGACATAATGACAAAACTTGCTATAATGACATTTAAATGGAACAAATTCTTAGCTCAAGATGAGACAGAAATGTGGAGATATGCAAGAATATTTTAATACTCAAAGTTTTTGTTTGTTTGCATTGGAGTTTAACGGCCCAGTCAACAGTATATCACAAACACTCATTCCAGGTATTAGCATATGCACGAGAGAGAAGCAGTGACTTTTACACCACTGCTACCCATTTACACCTGGGTGGACTGGGGCAGTGGCATTACATGTCTTTCCCAAGAACACACCTCGCCTCCTATGGCTGGATTCGACCCAACAACCTCTCAATCATAAGTCGAACGCGCTAACCACTCGAGGCTACCAACATTAGTTTCTTGGTTGAAGTAAGGGAAAAGATCTATTATTGCTTACTATACTTATTAGTGGGAGTCTTTACAGTGGCAAAGTCTGTATAACGGCAAAATTTTAGGGAGCAAATACTGTCATTATAACGAGGGTCCACTGTACATCTAAGACCATGTTATAATGAACAGTATTATAAAGAGGTTTATATGTACAGAGGATTCTCGTTATACATCAGTATTTGTTCTGTAACAGTTTGACTTTAAAAAGAATCTGCTGCTGGAATCCCAACAAGGAGTAGTATAATAGGTAATATTACATGCATAACAGAGAAATACCATGATTTCTATCAGACAAAAACATGGTATTTTCCTTTTAGCTAAGGAGAAATATTTCCTCTTAGCTGGGGAAATAAATCTTTCTGGCTGGAACTACTTTTGACACAAGAAACAAGGTACTGCTTTTGCAATGAAATCGCTATATTCAAACGCGGGAAAGTTCAGACACGTCGACGTTAATCATGACGTCATCTCAATGGGGTCTGAGAAGATATCAACAAACGTTCAGAATGCGTGACGTTCGAGTAGGATGCAAGGTTGGAATACAGATTATCTGGACATAACTACAGAATGAGGGGTACGTTTGGTGACCGTTCACTCACATTTTTAATTGTTTTATCATTATAATACTTTATTTCTTCCATCTTCATGCATTATAATAGGAACCGCTTTCAAGATGGCGTCTATACAGTTTTTGTTTCAGTCAGCTTATGTGTCACTGCGCCCACTACCTTTTGCATAGACTGTATGTTAACAGTGAACTGTAAACAGAATTAGATGCAAAATGATCCATCAGCTCTATCAAATGCATGTAATATATAGTTTATTGATTCAGCCCATTCTTAATATGGGATTTATAAACCTCGGGAGGTTGAACATCCTATAAAGAAACTCGTGCGCAAGCGCACTCGTTTCTTTATTGGATCTTCAACCTCCCTCGGTTAATAAATCCCATATTTAGAATCGGCTGAGTAATAAACTCTATATAAATGGCTTTTCCCTCGGTTTATTCCAAGGAACAGATTTTGTGGACATTTGTAAGAAACCCATTGGCAACTCGGGCCAAGCAGTACAGTAAAATTCCGCTATTATGACGACCTAAAATGAAGACTAATTCTGATTTGAAAAGCTTATTTAGAAGGGTCATGTGATTCTTTCTTTGTGTTTTCTGAAAACAGTGTCTTCTTGTCAGGGACCACCTTTGGGACTGTTCAAAAGTGGTCTTAAAGACCACTTTTGAACAGTCCCAAAGGTGGTCTTAATATAGGAATTTTACTGTATTTTATATTCTTGCACACCAAATAAGGTAATCCCGGATTTTACCCTGGGATAGAAATTATTATCCCATCCAGGGTATGTTAAAAAAAAAGAGAGAGGCTTCTTAATTATTTGATGTGCATTGGTTGTATAAGCTGCACACTCATTGGTAATGTTAATGTCACTGAACATATTAATGACACTAAATGTGACAGTAATGACATTTGACATCACGAAATGGCATACATCAGCAGACAATCATAGGTTACTGAATTATTCAAAATCCATGCTCAGAAATGAAAGGTAAGCAAGAACAATAATTCCACCAAAGGCTATGTCATACCTGTAGTAAACTTGGCCATTTGGGTGAAAGCTATATTTGTTGCAGATGTTGAGGGATTGACTAACAGGAAAGGACAGAAAATCGGATGCCTATATCACACCATGCTAATAGCAGGCACGACAAAAAGAATATATCATATGTGAGGGATAGATAGAACAATCCATCATTCAGGATCATAGTTCAACACCCTGAGGCAGGCCTTGTGATGCCAGACAGAGACCTTTGGGTGTGGGGTTTTCTATCCACCTTTCACTCCTATGTAAGATTCTTCTTATTATATTTTGCAGCAAGAAGAAACAGACTTTGGTGATCATTTACCACCAGGTGGAGTTCGCCAGTATCTCAACTTGTACAAGAAGTTTTCAGAGAATTTCACAATGGCTCTTAAGTTGGTGATCACAGATGATTATACCAAGGAGAGTCTGGTAGAGACAAAATCACTGCTAGAATCTCTAACACATCAGATACCGCAGTAAGTCTGGAGGGCTCCTTTCTAGAATGACATTTTTAGAATGATTACTTGATAAAATTGTCAACATCTACACGCTAATGACCCTAAGGGATTCATATCACAACCTGAAACACCAGTGGAATGTGTTCGCTTTCATACCTCTTCCAGTCCCTAACTTCCTGACAAATATCCCACACCCTGAAATATGCTTGGGGCAAGACTTAACCCATTTAGTACCGGAAACCCCAAAAATGGTACTTGGCAAACAGTGCAGGCCCAGACCAGAGGCTGCAGAATGTGACGTCTGATCAGGGCCCACACAGTTTGCAAAAAATTCAGCCTTTTTCCAAACAAATTTTGAAGAAACCACAACCAGACGACACCCCTAAATTTTGAAACGGACTCCTGCTATATATAAGGAGAAAGATTCCATTTGGTACAAAAAGGGTTACTCAAGCATATGTTTTTTCTTACAATAGCCTATCTAAAAAGCAGAAAAAATCAACAAAGGACCTCAATCCTTGACATGCTGAATATTTCAGTATATGTTACAGCACCCAATCTTCAGCCGTTTGTATTGCATGATTTCAATTTTCAGCATGGATTCAGTTGCAGAATGAAAATAGTATAGATCCTGACCAGCTGGTTCTGAGAAGCCAGCTGATATGGATCTACACTGTTTAAAAAAAAAAAAGGATATGTCTTGGTTCAGCATGGTGAGGGTTAATAGCTATATTTTTTTTGTTATTGAAGAGCAAAACCCAGGTGAAGTGATGAAAACAGGAAAACATTAAAACAGTGAGTGAGTGTTTGAGTTTTACATCTCAACAACAGCTAAGGTCATACGGAGACAGGACCTCGGTTTAAAGACTCATCCGAAAGTCTGGAGAAGCCCGGGATCGATCCTGCTACCCCTGGTTTACAAGGTGAGTAGCATAACCACTACACCACGGAGGCTTCTAAAACAGGAAAACAAGCAGAGCCCAGTTCTTCATAGCTAATGATGACATGAGTTAACATGTTCTTAAAATTTTGATCATTTAATACATAGAATATACAGATATATTTGCTGAAAAAAATGTGAGTAGCTTTTGCAACATTGCAAAAGCTGCTCACATTTTTTTCAGCAAATATATCTGTATATTAGTATTGTACTTGCTAGAACATTTAACATTTTGGCCATCTATGAGTTTATTAAGCTAATGATGCTTTGAACAATTGGGCCCAGATTGCTTTGAATCTTTGACGCTTATGACCCACCAAGAGGGTTGACGCGTCGTTAAACACGAAATCATCAATGCTTTGAATCTTCTTGTCATTTCAGATGACAAAAGAAAGTAACCCAGATTATTTTGAATCTTCAGTCATTTCCGTCTTCTCACAATGTCTTGTATCTTTGTTTACAGTAAACATTGACATCAATTTAGTTGGACCTTGTGCTCATTACGATAACTCACCCGTGCGGCATAGTGCATATTTTACACTTCCAAAATGGCTACTTGTCTGATGCAAATCTGTGATATTTTTGTTATTTTTACATCAAACATAGGTTGTGGGTGCTCGTTAGAACCACCTCATTGAGGCTGTTCTAACGAGTACTCACAACCTATGTCTTGGAGCAGAAATAAGGAAAATAATGTTTACCCCCGTAAACCCCAGTTTTCTCTATATAAATTGGGGCTTAGGGGGGTCTTTATTTCACAGACTTGTTCACGTGATGTGTTCACATAAAACAGATTTTGCTAGTCATATGACTGAAAAATCCATAATGTTTATGTGAGAAACAAAGGACCTGACTAGATTAACAGGCTGGATTCAACAACAGACTCAGCAGGATTTGTTAGTGTGGTTACTGGTACAAAACATTTATTTCCTCTTAGATGTCCCAGATGACTTTATTTTACATTGTAGGATCTATGAAGAACTGATGTCACTGGCGCCACCCCTGTTGACATACTGTGAAGATTTGGAGAAGACCCCAGTTAACTTTGCTGCCATTGGTAAGACTTTTCTTTATTGTTCTGCATATACAGTCGAACTTCGATGGCTCGAACCCCTTTGGGACCATGGAAATTTGTTCGAGACAGCGGAAGTTCGAGCCACTGTTGCATACTTCCAGAAAACAGGGTTATTTTTGGACTTCTTTTCGGTGTTCTGTAACATAAATGTATGCTGTGTGTGTACTCATTAGAATCGCTTCATTGAGGCGATTCTAATGAGTACACACAGCATACATTTGGAAGATAAAAGTCGAAAATCTCCTTAATTATCCCACACTTTTTTGTTATGCAGAGTAATTCCCTAGGGACTCAAAAACGGTTCGACTCAGCCATGGTAAACGAGCCATCGGTATTCGAGCCATCGAAGTTCGACTGTAGTACAGATTACCTATGAGGTTGATTCTGGGATAATAAACCCCCAAAAATGCTGTTCCTCTACTACTGTACCAGGATTGTGAGTCTAAAATTGTTATTCAGTTTAGGTATTTTAACCTTTCAGCCCTGCTGATGTGGAACATTCCGCAAACACGCCTATACAAATATATTGCCACATTATCGCTGAAAAAAATGAAAATTTTAAGATGAAAAAATGGTTATATTTTTTTTATTTCTGCTCAAAATATAGATTGTGGGCACTCGTTAGAACCGCCTCATCAAGGCGGTTCTAACGAGTACCCACAATCTATATTTTAGAGCAGAAATAAGAAAAATAAGGTATACCCGCGGGAACCCCAGTATTACTATATAAAGGCGGGGTTCAAGGGGGTCAAAATGATATAGGCATGTTTTCATGATGCAATTTAAATCCAGATGAGCTGTCTGATCTGGTTCTACAATGTGACACTGTTTGCATTCATGTGAATGATGTTGTATGTCGACTCTTCCATCTTTGAAGATGGACACACCCATTCTTATAAATGGGATTTAGTCAATAATTATTGTTAGTTTTTGTTTGTTTGATTTGAGGTTTAATGTCCCCGTCAACACTGACTGTAAAGGTCATTTTGGAGACGTTGCTTCCAATTTTGTGGGACTTTTACCCGACATTGAGATGAAATGACATCTCAAGCCCTGTTGCCCAATGAAACCAAAAGGGTTTATTAGCATGGACAGTCCGCCTCGCACCGCCGTTCCTGGACAGGCTTAGATCCTCTAAGCGGTTTACCAGTACTAGTGTGCGAGCGGGATTCAGCTCTGTGTGGAAGCATCATGCAGCCCATATATTTCTTCAAGCCCCTATGGTCGGGGGCCCATAATTATTGTTAGAATGACAGGTTTTGAGTGTATGTGTTTTCAGTACGTAAGAAGTCTGAGGCGCATACCGAGGATGACCCAGTGAGGAGAACAGCCATCTTGCAGAAAGATTTGTTCACAGACACAAGATCCAACAGTCCACAGACAGGCTCAGCATTTAAACCAGCTGTCTCCAGTAAGTTACTGCAGTTTTCATAAATACTATGTGATCTTAGAACTTTTACTATCAATTTTACTTTATAAAGTACAACCACAGCTGCAGATAAGCCTTTAAGGAGTCATAATGAGGATAATTAATCCTTCTTGTACCAAATGGAATCTTCCTCCTTATATATAGCAGGAGTCCATTTCAAAATTTATGGATGTCAGGTTGCGTTTTCTTCAAAATCTATTTGTAAAGGCTGAACCTTTTGCAATCAGTGTAGGCCCAGATCAGATGCCGCGTCTGATCAGGGCCTGCACTTTTTGCCAACTACCCCTTTTGGGGTTTCCGGTACAAAATGGGTTAAGGGATCTTGCTAGGTACATGTGTTATAGGTACCTGCTAGAGAATCACCGCATTGAGGCGATTCTAACAAGTACCCACAAGATTTCAAGTTACAGTCGAACTTCAATGGCTCGAACACCTTTGGGACCTCGAAAATCTGTTTCGAGACCGGGGTAGTTCGAGCCACTGAGGTGACTGCCAGGAGGCATAACGAGACACTTTTAGACATCTTTTCGGTGTTCTATAATGAAAATGTATGCTGTGTGTACTCATTAGAATCGCCTCATCGAGGCGATTCTAATGAGTACACACAGCATACATTTGCAAGATAAAAGACTAAAATCTCCTTAATTATCCCCCACTATTTCTTATGTAGAGGATTTCGCTAGGGGCTCCAGAATGGGTTCGACACAGCCATGGGAAATGAGCCATCGGTGTTCGAGCCATTGAAGTTCGACTGTATTTTGATTCTTGATGGAGAACATTGGATCACATTCCCTGCCTGAGAGCGATATTTACCCTCACTGTTTTGGTTCTTGAAGGTTCCCCGGTCAAGAACCAAAATATCGAATTTGTTACCCTGGAAAGATTTTTGGCGTTACTTTGTATGTTGTTCCAATGTTTTCCAACCTGTTTTGGTTCTTGAAGGTTCCCCATCAAGAATCAAAATATCGAATTTGTTACCCTGGAAAGCTTTTTGGCGTTATTAGCTTGGCTGTTTTCGAAGAAAACGACGAGGCATTGTCACAGCTCTGGCGTCGTCGTCTGCGTTGTGCAAAAACTTGGGCATTTTGTAATATCTCTGTCATTACTGAACATATTTACTTGAAAATCTGACTAGATGTTCGTTATGAAAAGGGGAACTCATATCAGTAGGTGAGGTAACCCTCAAAATATTTTTGGCACTGTTATGCCCCTTTTTCGACTTAGAATTTTTGCAAAAACTTGGACATTTTGTAATATCTCTGTCATTACTGAACATATTTACTTACAACTCGGACTAGTTGTTCATTATGAAAAGGGGAACTCATACCAATAGGTGAGGTAACCCTCAAAATATTTTTGGCACAGTTATTCCCCTTTTTCGACTTAAAATTTTTGTTTAACTAAAAGAAACTGCAGCCGAGCATTGGCACCTGCATGCGGTGCTCTTGTTTTGTATGTTGTTACAATGTTTTCCAAAGAATTCTTCTGTAGGAGACTTCATGAGAAGTATTTTTTACATGTGACATCATCAAATGCACTCTTCTGCCTCAGTGAGAAAATGTTTGTCATGTTAGAATGAGAGTTTTACAATGGAAAACAATGAAATAAGGTACCGAATGCATAAAAAAACACAAAAGTTTTTATTTATTTATTTAGTAGCTGGAAATTATTGTGGTGCATGAAATTATTTTGCTTTTATTTCTTATCAACTGAGCAGTAAATCCAAGATGGCAGACATCACAGGTCAGCAAAGGCAAGTGCGAGGTGGTAATAAATTTTTGCTCACAGGGAATATGGAACATAATTGCCCTTGCGCTGTCCAGTTGAAAACCTAGAAATTTCTTTGCAATATAACAAAGGTATTTATTGAGAATTAAGAAAAAATATTGTGAAATGCTTCAGAGAACTGGATATTTTGTCCCTTTTGCAGTGTTATATATCCAAACAAATGCATAGATTATGTAGAAAAATGACCATTTATGGAAATTTCTTTTCAATATAACAAAGGTATTTATTGAGAACTAAGAAAAAATATTGTGAAATGCTTCAGAGAACTGGATATTTTGTCCCTTTTGCAGTGTTATATATCCAAACAAATGCATAGATTATGTAGAAAAATGACCATTTATAGTCATTTTTATAGCCCCGCTTTGAAAAAGTGGGGCTATATTGGATTTGCCATGTCCTTCTGTCATTCCGTGATTCCGTTAATTTGTGTTGGCTCCATAACTTTGTATCTGCTTAACATATTTTCATGAAACTTCACACAAATGTTAAACACCATAAGACAATGTGCAGAGCGAAGGAATTATAACTGTGGATTGCCTACTTTTGGAGTTATTGCCCTTTGAACATTTTCCGTAATTCCGTAATTCCGTGATTCCGTTAATTTGTGTTGGCTCCATAACTTTGTATCTGCTTAACATATTTTCATGAAACTTCACACAAATGTTAAACACCATAAGACAATGTGCAGAGCGAAGGAATTATAACTGTGGATTGCCTACTTTTGGAGTTATTGCCCTTTGAACATTGAAAAATGGCAATTTTAATTGTGTCCGCTTCATAACTCGAAAACCGTTTGAGATATTTTTAGGAAACTTCACACAAATGTTAAGCACTATGAGACGATGTGCAGAGTGCAGGAACCATAACTCTGCATTGCTTATTTTTTGAGTTATTGCCCTTTGAACATTGAAAAATGGCAATTTTAACAGTGTCCGCTTCATAACTCGAAAACCATTTGAGATAATTTCATGAAACTTCACACAAATGTTAAGCACTATGAGACAATGTGCAGAGCGCAAGAACCATAACTCTGGTTTTCGTATTTTCTGTGTGTCTGTCTGTGTGTCTGTCTGTGTCTGTTAACAATTTTCGTGTCCGCTCCATAACTTTAAAACCCATTCACATATTTTCATGAAACTTCACACAAACATTAAACACCATGAGATGGTGTGCAGAGTGCAGGAACCATAACTCTGGATTGCCTAATTTTTGAGTTATTTCCCTTTGAATATTGAAAAATATCAATTTTAGCCGTCTTTGCTCGATAACTCAAAAACCGTTTGAGATAATTTTATGAAACTTCACACAAATGTAAAGCACCATATTACGTGTGCAGAGCGCAGGAACCCAAACTCTGGATTGTCTACTTTTTCAGTTATAGGCTTTTGAATATTAAAAAATGGCAATTTTAACTATGTCCGCTCCATAACCGTTTCTGATATTTTCATGAAACTTCAAATAAATGAAAAGCACCTTGAGATGATGTGCAGAGTGCAGGAACCATAACTCTGGTTTGCCTACTTTAGGAGTTATTGCCCTTTGAACATTTAAAAAGGCAATTTTGACTGTGTCGGCTCCATAACTCACAAACCATTTGAGATATTTTCATGACACTTCACACAAGTGTAAAGCACCATGAGACAATGTGCAGAGCGCAGGAACCCTGACTCTGATTTGCCTACTTTAGGAGTTATTACCCTTTGAACATTGAAAAATGGAAGATGAAATTTAGTATAAACATGGACATTCTGGTAATGTATCATGCTCATTGAAATGAGGGACAAGGGCTCACAACTCTTAGAGTTTTTCCAGATAATGTAAAATTTTCAACAGTTATTTCTTGTTCATAACTGTTTTCTCTGCAGCTTAAATAACTTTCTTCTCTGACGGCGCTGAAGCGGGGCTATAGTCAGATCCTCTGACAGCTCTAGTTTTTGTATATAATCTATTCAATTTTTGGGGGATTCATCTTCAGACTTAGTTATATCTCAAATCATGTTATAATGAACTACATTACAACAAGGTATCAAGTTTCCTGGGAACAAAAAAGGCTTGATAGCTCAGTGGTTAGCACATTCGACTTATGATCAGGAGGTTGTGGGTTCGAATCCGGCCACTGGAGCCGAGGTGTGTCCTTGGGCAAGACACTTTATGACAATGCCACACTGGACCCAGTGTAAATGGGTAGCAGAAATGTAAATGTCACTGCCTCTTTCTTGCAGGCGTGATAACATATGGAATGAGAGTTCTAGAGCTATTCTATAAGCTTGGAGCTTTCATCGCAATCAAACTAAAATAAATTAGTATAAACCAAAAAAGGCTGAGATTTTGGAGAAAATCTATATCTTGTGGATTTCAGCAGTAGTTTCATTTATTTTCTATTTCAGCTCCAGTTAAAAAGCTTGAAAAAATTACAAGAGATCCTAGAACAGGAAAAGGTATTGCTTCCTTCTACTATATGCTGCTAACCATTTGTATTCTTTCTTGCCGGCCTTGGTTGCTCAGTTGGACTCTGGACTGACTGGTGACCAAATTTAGAGTTCAATCCCCGCCAGGTCCAGCAACTTACTTCTGTAGACATTGATCATGAAATATTTTCTAAGGTCATACTCTCCCTTCGGCTGACTCAAGAAGGGCAGTTGTCAGTTTCTGGCGAAAGAATATGCAATATACTGGTTACCGTAACTACTTACATAAAAGCCTGCCCTGGAAAAGTGTGGATAGGTAAAATGACCGGCTCAAAAATGACCTAAATAGTGTTGGCTGGGCTGTTAAACTCAAATACAGACAGACAGTAATCAGTTTTGTGGGGATAGCCTGTACATAAGACCAGCGAAGACTATGTTCAGTCTAGGTGGATTGGCAGACTCATTAGGAAAACATGTCCGTAAGAAATAATGGCGCCCAACATGGTGTCAGAAAATGATAAATATTAGGTAAAAATGATAAAATCTTTATTATTTCTGCTTTCAACATAGACTGTGGGTGCTCGTTAGAACCGCCTCATTGAGGCGGTTCTATCGAGTACCCACAATCTATGTTTTTGAGAAAAAATAAGGCAGATAATGTATACCCCCGTAAACCCCACTTTTCTCTATATAAAGTGGGGTTTAGAGGGGTCTTCGTTTCACGGACCTCTTATCGTGATGTATCTCATTCACTGGTCACAAAAGTGTCTTATGTATGTTTTGGCAAGTGCTGGCTCATGTGCAGTATGACTTAAATTCTTTCAGCTTTAGATTGAACACTGTACTGATTTTATCTTTCATTTCTTAAACAGCAATACAGGAGCGTAATTCCTATGCTGTTGGTGTATGGAGACGGGTTAAGATGAAACTAGATGGTCGAGATCCAGACCAGAACAAGCGTCTGTCAGTAGCAGAACAGGTATTCATCACTTAACACATCTTTTTTCTGTAAATTTGATAGAATATTAACCCTTGTCCTGCTAATCCCGGATATGCCTTATCTTTGAAACAATGTAGATCCAGATCAGATGGCTTCTGACGAAGCCATCTGATCAGGATCTACATTGTTTGCCATTCAGATTGTGATTTTGTTGCAATAATTTGCATCAAGTAATCTGATTGGTTGATAATCGGTAGTGGGTGTGGCATATATGAATATTCAGCAGAACAAGGGTTAATGACTTTCTTATTCACTAATGCATAGCTCCAGATAAGGCTGCTTAAACAGAATAATTTTGGGATATTTTTTGTCTTGCCTGCTTTAGGCATTGTGCAATACAGGAGCAGCCCCCGCCCATTGGGGCTTGAAGAAATAGATGGGCTGCATGATGCTTCCGCGCAGAGCTGAAACTGACCGCACATGAGTACTGGTAAACCGCTTAGAGGATCTAAGCCTGCCAAGGCAAAGCAGTGCGAGTCAGACTGTCCATGCTTATAAACCCTATTGGTTTCATTGGGCGACAGGGCTTGGATATCATTGCATCTCAATGTCGGGTAAAAGTCCCACAAAATTGGAAAAATGACCTATATAGTGTTGATCTGGGTGTCAAATCAAACTGATTCACACTAGACTGATTTGGATTCTATCATATGAAGAATCCATGAAAACACTGTTGTTACCTTCAGATTTGGCTGTTGTTTTAAGAAATCCTGGCCAACTTATTACAGAATATACAAGTTTTAAATGTGATCTGAGAAATGAAATTATGCCAGCTAATGTCAAGGAAATAGTGAGTGACATAAAACTCTGAATTGAAATCTTGGAAAGACACCTCTCAGCATCACACCCAGTGATTTTGTTGCAAAATATAATTCAAGGTCCAGTTGTTCAAAGCCTTGTTAGCTTGACAAGCTCGTTAGTGGTCATATTGTTAACTGTTCTAGCAACTACAGTATCTAAAATTTCGGTATTTTGGCTTAAAAAATACAGTAAAATTACGCTATTAAGACCACCTAAAATTGAGACGAAATCTGCTGTTAAAAGCTTATGGAGAAAGTTTCAGTTATTCTTTCTTTGTGTTTTCCACATCCAGTGTCTCCAGATAAGAGATCACCTTTGGGACTGTTCAAAAGTGGTCTTAAAGAACACTTTTGAACAGTCTCAAAGGTGGTCTTAATATAGGAATTGTACTGTATTAATATATTTGCCATATTAAATGATCAAAGTTTTAAGGATTTGTAACCTAATGACGTTATTAGTTTTGAACAACTGGCAACAATGAACAAGCTTTTGCATTGCCAAATAAGATGTGGTGTGTTGGATTTCCTTAACCCATTTAGTACCAAAAACCCCTAAAGGGGTACCCTGGCAAACAGTGCAGGCCCAGATCAGACCCCGCATACGCGGCGTCTGATCAGGGCCTACACGGTTTGCTAAAAGTTCAGTCATTTTCTAAATAAATTTTATGAAAACACAACCTGACACCCCTAAATTTTGAAATGAACTCCTGCTATATGCAAGGAGGAAGATTCCATTTGGTACAAAAAGGGTTAAATTCTACTCATTGCTGAATTTTATCCGTCTTTGATTTTACAGGTTGATTATGTGATCAAAGATGCAACCAACTTGGACAACCTTGCCGTTCTGTACGAAGGTTGGACACCATGGGTGTGAACAAATTATCAGCGATCACGATGGCTTAATCTCCTGTCATACACAACCTAGAGGCTGTCTAGTACACCTCATGGTGTGTGCTACGAGGGAAGAGAGGAAATAAAACAAGCATCATAACAAGCTATATCCACTCTCGGCCCGGCTGGAGGGCCTTCACATGAGAGTTTAGCTGTTGGATGTCGGAGGACATGAGACTGACGATCAGTGCTTATTGTTATAATGTAGCCAACAAAATGCGGACAAGTGAGCTACGATATATTAATGATATTCTGTGTTGTGGACAAGTGAATAATTTTCTGGTGATACAGGGTCAGAAAGTTTAGCTACACAGTAAACTAAGGCTCCGGAAGCAGTTGGTGTAAAATGATATGAGGAAAAGAAAAGTTACAAATGCTCTTGCATTCCAAGTACAATATTTACTGTTTATTTGTAAAAATCAGTGAAAGGATTTTTTAAGATAAGTTTGAAATACATGAACAAAAACAATAAGAATGAAAAGCTAATGCAGAGCTTTACATTGTTATGGCTTTTGTACCTACTTACAGAGCTTTCAGATTGTATAATCTACAGAGCTTTTCATTCTCATGGCTTTTGAACATGTTTTTAGTGTCTTTAATTCTTATGGCCACATGTTTGCAGAGCTTTTCATTCTATTGGCTTTTGTACATGTTTACAGAGCCTTTTCATTCTTATGGCTTTCAAACATGTCTACAGTTGACTTAAAATAGTGTTGACTGGGCCGTTAAACTCCAATACAAACAAACAAAACCTGTCTTCAGAGCTTTTCATTCTTATGGCTTTTGAACATGTTTACAGGGCCTTTCATTCCCATGGCTTTCATACATGTTGATAGAGATTTTCCTTCTTATGGATTTTGTACCTTCAGAGAGCTTTTCATTTTTATGGCTTTGTACATGTTTTTTTTTTTTTTTTGGTCCAGAGATAACTTTGGTTTTTTCTGATAATAGAGAAATAACTTTATATCTAGTATGCCATGGTATTCTAAATGTCACATCCATTGTTTTCAGATATACAGATAGAAACAAATAGTTGTGAGCAGCCCCTTTATCCACTGGTTACCAGAGTGGTTGTGAAATGACAACCTTAATTGGTTGGTCGAATGCACATCTGACTGGTAATCATGAGGTTGCCGGTTTAATCATCGGCTGTTTCATGGATTGGTCCTGAAATATGTTCTACAGTCATTCTCTCCCTTCTGCTGATTCAAGATGGGCATAAGTCAAAAGAAATGTCTTTTACTGGTCAGCTGCCTAGAAAGACAAAGCATGCCAAAGTGTATTGAGATTAACTCACTACCTCAATATGACCTTATTAGTGTTGTCTGGGCTGTTGAACTTCAACAAACACTTCTTGCTCCCAACTTCTCATAGGCAACCTTTTGTCATTACCAAAACATGCCTATTCAAATATATTGACAATATTAGCAGCAAATTATGAAAATTTTCAGATAAAAAATTCTCATATTTTTCATATTTCTACTTTAAACCTGAGGCAGTTCTAAAGAGTACCCACAATCGGAAATAAGAAAAATAATGTGTACCTCTGTAAACCCCAGTTTTAGTATATAAAAGTGTGGTTTAAGGGGGTCAAAATTATACAGGCATGTCTTTGTGACTGTGTAAAGTAATCATGCTTATTTTCTGCGGAAATTTTCTCTCTCCAACTGATGGTCCCGACTTTTTTCGCTGTATTCTGTTGCGAAAATATTACCGATTTTTCGAATTTCGATTTACAGATATGTCGGTTCTAAATGATGAGACTCCTATAAAAATTCCCTGCTCAGTTTAAAATTTCAAACTGCCAATCATGCATCATGATCATGATTTCCTATGTGCAACAAGTTCTATTGTTACACACCCTAGTGACTTCATGGGTTTATTCACTACAGATAATTGTCACGTTTAACGGCTTCACAATTAGGTGATGATCCTTAATTGAGTGAATGGTGTTTTTAATTGAGGTTGTCTGCAATGATAGCTTATTTTATATTCTCAATTGTTTTTAATTATTGGGCATTAATGAATCATAATGTGTAGTGGTTACAGCAAAAATAATAATATTGATAAAATAGACAAATTTCCTGAGCATTTATGGACGTTTTTAAAAGTGAATGTATGGGCCAAATGTATTCCCATTCAGATCTGTATCAGTTCGTTTACTGCCGACTGATACCACTGTCAACTTTTGTCAATTCTGCTCTGCATTTTGCAGGGTTAAATATTTTGTCAGTAAATTGATTTGTTACCGGTACTTCACATTGAACCTTCATTTTCGTTATTTGTGATGGTTGTAAATAAAAATGTAAGTTCAGGTTTTCTTTTAATTTTCTGCTTTCATAAGCCTATGATAAGATGAACCTTCAAGCAATTCATTTTCTTTATTGCTTAGTCAGATGTTCCAATTACGGTGAAGTGCCAAGTTGAAGTTGCCAAAATGGTTACACAATGATGTTGAATAAAAACATCCAAACATATCCGAAAACTACAGAGTTCAAAAATTCAAACTGCCGATAATTCATTTCAAATGAATTTCTTCGGTCACTTCGAATTATCAAGGTTCAACTGTACCATTTGCTGTGCCCTGATTCATTTGATATAAAATTCTGCGGACTTGGCAATACAGTGGAAATAATCATTAAAGGGAAATGGATTCACCTGACAAGTTTATTTGTTACCCCATTGCATGCAGGAAACCCCTATAGGAGTACCTTGGCAAACAGTGCAGGCCCAGATCAGACGCTGCAGAACACGGGTCTGATCAGGGCCTGCACTATTTGCTAACAGAATTTACTGTCAGATATAAAATAAGAACAAAAAAATAGGCCTACCACCCCTCATATGAAAAATGGACTTGTCCAACATATAGCAATGGAAGAGTCCACTAGTATACAATGGGTTAAAGGGAGACAACTTCTGGAACTTCTGTTTGTCTTCCTTTAAACTGATGCCTTTGAAAAATGGTCTTTTCTTAAATTCTTTCCTTTTAGAGTAGACCCCTAATGATAGGGGAAACAAAAAACATTTCTGCAAGAGTTGCCTCCCATGCCTTTCCCTTTAACCCTTTTTGTACCAAATGGAATCTTCCTCCTTATATATAGCATCCATTGCAAAACTTAGGGGTGTCAGGATGTGTTTTTCTTCAAAATTTATTTGGAAAATGGCTGAACTTTTTGCAAACAGTGTAGGCCTTGATGAGCCGGTGTCTGATCTAGGTCTACACTGTTTGCCAAATACCGTTTTGTGGTTTCTCGAACAAAGTGGGTCAATGTCAAACAGATGCAGTGGTATTATTTATAGTTACTGTTTGTAGTTATTTGTAATTTGGTGTATTTCAACATAATCATTCTTACATTCTGAAAAAGAAAAAAAAAAACACATGTACCGTAGATGTCATGGTTATTTGCTTGTTATCTTAATTCTGACTCTGGAGCCTTAGTTAACTGTGAAGCTTTTGAGGACATGACCAAGACAAGAAGATATGTTGAGTAGAGTGTAGGCATCATGACTATGGTTTGATGGTACAAAGCAACCAAGAAGCTCTTATGGCGTGAAACAGTTGTTAGTTTTCATTATATAGATGGAATATTTGTAACAAATTATGGTGAAGACAAACAGGACTCGTGAAGTGAGTCCATAAGGCAAAGTTGCTTTCTTCCCCACAAGGAGAAGACTGTTTCCTAAAAGAATAAAGACCTTATTGATTAGTGAAATGACAAATATGTATGCGTCATGAATGAGCTAATATAGCTAATGAGTGAAAAAAAAAGATGCTGTTTTTTTGTTTGTTTTTTTATGGTTTTTAAGGTGAATGGATACACGTTACTTATTTCTACCAGACAGACAGACAGACAGAAACTTTATTCGCTTAAGCCAAACAAAAAAAAAAAAAAAGGAGACAACTTTGGGACTTCCTGTTTGATTTTCCTATGAATCTAGTCCCTCAAAAAGAGCGATCTACAGCATTCTTATGGAGTATTCTTTTACCTAGGTATACCCATTATTATGCCCCCATTTCATTTCAGGGACTTGTTAGCATGATAGTAAATTTGGGGATTTTTATCCTTGTCAGCAAAAAACCCCAGAAAGTATTAAAGCTAGATTCTTGAAACTTGGTGGATAGATTGGAGATGATTAACTTTTGAACAAATTCTAAGTTCATATAACATGGTACATTCCTTCATATCTCCAAAAATGTTACCTGTATTTTCCGGATAAAATTTGATATTTTTCTTAACCCTTGTCATTGTTTGAAAGGTAAGGCATATCTGGGTTCAGCAGGACAAGGGTTAATTATTCTCTAAACATAGGTTGGGGTGCTCATTAATACCACCTCATTGAGGCCATTTGAATGAGTAACCACTTTCTGTGTCTTGGGGTAGAAATAAGCTAAATAATATATAGCCCTGTTAACCCATTTTGTACCAGAAACCCCAAAACAGGTACCCTGGCAACCAGTGCAGGCCCAGATCAGACGCCGCAGAATGTGGCAGTTCTGCGACATCTGATCTGGGCCAACACTGTTTGCAAAAATATAGCCATTTCCAAAAAAACGTTTTAAGAAAACACAACCTGACATTAATTTATTTTGTAATGGACTTGTGCTATATTAGGTACCAAAAGGGTTAACCAAAGTTTTCTATATACAGTCGAACTTCAATGGCTCGAACACCTTTGGGACCTCGAAAATCTGTTCTAGACCGGGGTAGTTCGAACCACTGAGGGTTACTGCAAGGAGGCATAACGAGATACTTTTGACATCTTTTCGGTGTTCTATAATGAAAATGTATGCTGTGTGTTCTCATTAGAATCGCCTCATCGAGGCGATTCTAATGAGTACACACAGCATACATTTGCAAGGTAAAATACTAAAATCTCCTTAATTATCCCCCACTATTTCTTATGTAGAGGATTTCGCAAGGGGCTCAAGAATGGGTTCGACGAGCCATCGGTGTTCGAGCCATCGAAGTTCTACTGTATAAAGTGGGTGTTTACAGGTGGTTTATTACAATTGTTACCACGATTGTCAGACAAAAATATTTTTGAAAAGAGTTGCCTCCCCTGAAGATGTATCCATTCCCCTTAGTACGTTGGTTGGTTGATTTGAGGTTTAACGTCCCCGTCAACACTGTAAAGGTCATTTTGGAGACGTTGCTTCCAATTTTGTGGGACTTTTACTCGACATTGAGATGAAATGACATCTCAAGCCCTGTCGCCCAATGAAACCAATAGGGTTTATTAGCATGGACGGTCTGCCTCGCACCGCGGTTCCTTGACAGACTTAGATCCTCTATGCGGTTTACCAGTACTAGTGTGCGGGCCGGATTCGGCTCTGCGTGGAAGCATCATGCAGCCCATATATTTCTTCAAGCCCCTATGGGCGGGGGCGATAATCCCCTTAGTACGTAGAATAAAAATGTGTGTTTGCATGTCTGTATGGGCTGATCCAGAATTTGTGGACATCTTATAAAAAGTCACGGCAATAATACTGTGTGCAGCTTTCCTAACTTATGTAATTATCCGAAGTATTGGGACAGACTGGCCAAAGCAAACAGTGCAGACCCAGATCAGACTGCTCCTGAAGGAGCAGTCTGATCAGGGTCTACACTGTTTTTTCCATTCCGTCCATACCTTTTGGACTTCTTTCTGGATCATGAAACAAATTTGTCAAAAATTTAGGAGCATTCCAGCAAGTCCTGAACTTCAGGTAAACGAATTTTTCGGATTTTACGTAAAGCTGTACAAATACCAACCCATTGTATACATTTAGTAAAATCTACCTATTGAATTAGCTAAAATAACAAGCTCTACAATCAGATATTCTTTCTGTTACTTCTATATCAGAGACCTAACTGCATCGTTTTCCTCAAATGGGCCGCGTCAAGCGATTTTGGTACTTATCGCCTATGTGAGCAGGGAAGGTTCAGGCGAGCCTGTGCATCCGCGCAGTCTCGCCAGAACCTTCGCTGCTCGCTCATACAAACAGTGAATCAAAAGGAAATTTCAGACAGAAAACCAGATCCCTGGCCCCTCTGAATGACTGGGCATGCGCAGTTGAAATTTGTCAAGACAGAATGCTCAAAGACACAAATTCGATTGACAGGGCTAAAATGCAATTTTTAGTTTGCTTGAAGAAAGTCCAGGATGAGCTCTTGTCTTATCCCATGGCATCTGCCTTGGTGTCAGCATTGACATTTTAGTTGTTTTTTTGAGAACTGATATTTTCAAAACCATATGAGCCCCGCCAAGTGAATTTGTGTCTTCGAGCATTCCGTCACGACAAATTTTAACTGCGCATGCCCAGCCATTCAGAGGGGCCAGGGATATGGCTTTCTATCTGAAAGTTTCTCTTGATTCACTGCTTGTATGAGCGAGCAGCGAAGGTTCTGGCGAGACTGCGCGGATGCGCAGGCTCGCCTGAACGTTCGCTGCTCGCATAGGTGATAAGTACTAAAATCGCTTGACGGGGCCCATATAATAGATCTGGATCATATATGGCATGGTAGGTGTAGGTCCAAAGTTACAGGTCCCAAGCTTTATTCAGCAGTACCACCACCCATGCTCTCGACCTTAAATCATATTTGCTATACTGATAAGATATCGTTTCCCGTTTTTATTCAGCAATCAGTAACCTTGAAGTCAAGGTAAGGAATTTTTGTTAAATTTTTAGCTCACCTGAGCACGAAGTGCTCAAGGTGAGCTATTGTGATCGCCTTTTGTCCGGCGTCCGTCGTGCGTCGTGCGGTGTGCGTCGTGCGTCGTCAACAATTCACTTAAATGACATCTCCTCCTAAACCAGTGAATGGATTTCAAAATACTTTCATAGAAATGTTCCTTGGGTGACCCTCTACCAAAATTGCTAAAATTGTTCCGCTCCGCAGAACAAAATGGCCACCAGAGCTAAAAATAGAAAAACCTTTAAACGACATCTCCTCCTAGCCCTTTGGCCCGATTTCAAAATAATTTCACAGGAATGTTCCTTGGATGACCCTCTACCAAAATTGCTAAAATGGTTCCGCTCCGCTGAACAAAATGGCCGCCAGAGCTAAAAATAGAAAAACCTTTAAACGACATCTCCTCCTAGCCCTTTGGCCCGATTTCAAAATAATTTCACAGAAATGTTCCCTGGATGACCCTCTACCGAAATTGCTAAAATGGTTCCGCTCCGCTGAACAAAATGGCCGCCAGAGCTAAAAATAGAAAAACCTTTAAACGACATCTCCTCCTAGCCCTTTGGCCCGATTTCAAAATAATTTCACAGAAATGTTCCTTTAATGACCCTCTACTGAAATTGCTAAAATGGTTCTGCTCCGCTGAACAAAATGGCCGCCAGAGCTAAAAATAGAAAAACCTTTAAACGACATCTCCTCCTAGCCCTTTGGCCCGATTTCAAAATAATTTCACAGAAATGTTCCTTTAATGACCCTCTACCGAAATTGCTAAAATGGTTCCGCTCCGCTGAACAAAATGGCCGCCAGAGCTAAAAATAGAAAAACCTTTAAACGACATCTCCTCCTAGCCCTTTGGCCCGATTTCAAAATAATTTCACTGAAATGTTTCTTGGATGACCCTCTACCGAAATTGCTAAAATGGTTCTGCTCGGCTGAACAAAATGGCCGCAAGAGCTAAAAATAGAAAAACCTTTAAACGACATCTCCTCCTAGCCCTTTGGTCTATTTTCAAAATAATTTCACAGAAATGTTCCTTGGATGGCCCTCTACCAAAATTGCTAAAATGGTTCCGCTCCGCAGAACAAAATGGCCGCCAGAGCTAAAAATATAAAAATCTTTAAACGACATCTCCTCCTAGCCCTTTGGCCCGATTTCAAAATAATTTCACAGAAATGTTCCTTGGATGACCCTCTACCAAAATTGCTAAAATGGTTCCGCTCCGCTGAACAAAATGGCCGCCAGAGCTAAAAATAGAAAAACCTTTAAATGACATCTCCTCCTAGCCCTTTGGCCCGATTTCAAAATAATTTCACAGAAATGTTCCTTGGATGACCCTCTACCGAAATTGCTAAATGGTTCCGCTCTGCTGAACAAAATGGCCGCCAGAGCTAAAAATAGAAAAACCTTTAACGACAAATCCTCCTAGCCCTTTGGCCCGATTTCAAAATAATTTCGCAGAAATGTTCCTTGGATGACCCTCTACCGAAATTGCTAAAATGGTTCCTCTCCGCTGAACAAAATGGCCGCCAGAGCTAAAAATAGAAAAACCTTTAAACGACATCTCCTCCTAGCCCTTTGGCCCGATTTCAACATAATTTCACTGAAATGTTTCTTGGATGACCCTCTACCGAATTGCTAAAATGGTTCCGCTCCGCTGAACAAAATGGCCGCAAGAGCTAAAAATAGAAAAACCTTTAAACGACATCTCCTCCTAGCCCTTTGGTCTGATTTCAAAATAATTTCACAGAAATGTTCCTTGGATGACCCTCTACCAAAATTGCTAAAATGGTTCCACTCCGCTGAAAAAAATGGCCGCCAGAGCTAAAAATAGAAAAACCTTTAAGCAACATCTCCTCCTAGCCCTTTGGCCCGATTTCATATAATAGCCTGGGCCAATAATGGCTCTCCCAGGGGCCCACTTGATACCCTATGGATCAGGTGAGCGATCCAGGGCCATCATGGCCCTCTTGTTTATTTTTTACAGCACATATTTCACATTTGTTTGTTTGATTTGAGGTTTAACGTCCCCGTCAACACTGTTAAGCTCTTCCAATTTTGTGGGACTTTTACCAAACATTGAGATGAAATTTCATCTCAAGCCCTGCCGCCCAATGAAACCAATAGGGTTTATAAGCATGGAAGGTCCGACTCGCAACGCTTTGCCTGGGCAGGCTTAGATTCTCTAAGCAGTTTACCAGTACTCGTGTGGGTCGGTTTCAGCTCTTCGTGGAAGCATCATGCAGCCCATATATTTCTTCAAGCCCCGATGGGTGGGGGCCATACATATTTCACATTTGGTTTGTATTAAGGTATGATAATAGCTATAGGTCAACAGTTTCATTCTGATTTTCACCTTAATGTCAAGGTCACGAATTTCTGGACTAGTCCTTGTATGCATACAGGCTATGTGTGTGTGTGTGTGTTGAGCATACGTCAGATAGCACTTTAGAGTAGCAGTATTTGGAAAGAAAGCAACAATGTCTTAAATTTGCAAACTTGCTGTAAATAGTGTTAATACTGTGTAAATAATTTAGTATTAAATGTTAGTCTCGTACAATAGAAAATAAAATCAGAGAAGACAGCAGAAAAGATTGAAGAAAATACAGTTGACTCTCGTTATCTCGACCCCGCTTATCTCGACCCTATCGCTTATGTCGAACCGATTTCTAAGTCCCGAACATTTCCCCTATATATTTATTGTATTTCAACTTCGCATGTGTCGAACTACTTTTAAGTCGACACTTCGGCTATCTCGCCCATCATTTTCAGTCCCTGAATGTATTTTTCACTGTTTTTACTACTGCGTATCTCGAACCGGGATTCATGACGTAACGAAAAAAAAACATGAGTCCGGTCCTTCAATTTTGTAATAGGCCTTTAGAAAACAATTCATCAATACTCATAATGTTGTTAATTATCCAATTTGTCCAGGTGCGTTTGCAATTAAAATTAGCACACACAATACCTTTACGGCTACTAAGAAAATCATGTGCGTGTAATAAAGACTGACACACCGTGCTCAACTTTCTTACACCGTCTCGTGTCAATGATTTGCAAAATTTCCGTGATAATAGGCGGCGTTGTCTTTTTTGCAGAAATGTCAAAGAAAGTGATAAAAGTTGTGATAATTTCGGCGTGTAAAAAACGCAGTTGTTCGGAACAATTCACGTGTATCGTTGTTAACCCGTCTGTTTCTTAACCGATGCAAATCCATGTACAAACAGTGTAGATCCAAAAGGGATGGCTCATAACGAGCTTTCGCGGCAGGACCTGAACTGTTTGCCATAGTGACGGTTAATCAGTTAGAGGAGAGATGAGTCAAACTACTGTAGGACTTATATAGCATGTACTTCTCTCCGAAGTTATATAAGCGTTGCATTCACAAGCGGGAACCAGTCTGTTTAGTATCAAACTATATTTAGCGTATTTGAAAACCCAGATTTGTAGGAATTTAAAAGACCCAAAATACGCGAGAAATATATCAGTTTTATTTATTTATTAATTTGTTCATAAACGCTATACTCTGACAAGCTCCAGTACTTTCATAAACACGTTTTAAAAACTCAGTAAACCGTTCATGTAAGAATTACCAAGATTTACCAAGAATACCAAGCATATCATGGCAAACAATGGGTTCTGACATACATGTGACGTCACACTTTGGTTATCTCGTACTACGGATAATTCGAACTTTTTAATCCGGTCCCGTGAGGTTCGAGATAACGAGAGTCGACTGTACATTGATTTGCTTCCTTTTGTTCTGACATGTTTTGCACTTTTTCTGTTTACTGAATATTTTTTCTATATATGCATATTGAAGTTTTTTGCTGTACATTGATTTTGGAGAGAATGATTGAGAATGAGTGGTATGCAGGCCTGGAAAATGGATCTTCTTAAAGGAAAGAATTGCTTTTCATTACGATTACACCCCCATGTGACATAGTGCATTTTTCACAGCTAAATGGCTACTTTTCCGATGAAAATGTGATATTTTTCTTATTTATACTGCAAACATAGGTTGTAAGTGCTAGTTAGAACTGCCTCAATGAGGCAGTTCTAATGAGTATTCACAAACTATTCCTCTGAGCAGAAATAACAAAAATAATATATACCCCTGTAAACCCCTGTTTTCTCTATATAAGGTGGGGTTTATTGGGGTGTTCTGTGGCATCTGATCTGGGCCTTCACTGTTTGCTAATTTCCCGTTCAGGGGCTTCAGGTACAAAAAGGGTTAATATGACAAATACGCTAGTTTTGCCTGTCAAAGCTACCCAAATTTCTTTCCAGCAAAAATACTAATGTATATTACATTGTGGTGTCTTGAACAGTTAATAATTTGACCACTAATGAGCTTGTTAAGCTAATGATGCTTTGAACAACTTATTCCAGTTTTCTGATGTAATGGTTCACAAATTGACATGTATATTTTCAAGCTACTACACATATTTCGACTGCATGACAGAGTGTGAGTAGATGTGACATGTAACCATTTCTATGTTTGTACATGTACTTTACATTCATTTAAAAAAGACTCTCGGCAAGTGTTTTCTTCTCAGTGCATTATGAGTTGCCCATTTTTATGCGAGCACCCACCCCCCCTGCTGGTAGTGATAGCAGGGACATATTGTTTTTACTACTCTGTCTGTTGGTTTGTTGGACAACTTTAACATTGGTCATAACTTTTGAACCGTTTGAGACAGAGCCTTAATATTTGGCCTGTAGGCTCCTTGTGACAAGAGCTTCACATTCATTCATACAAAAAAAAAATTGATCCATGAACTTGACCTGTGGCCTACTTTAAAGATAAAAAAATAACATTGGTCATTATTTTTGAATGGTTTGAGATAGAGCCTTCAGACCTGGACTTTTGACCTATTTAAAAGAAGAACTTAACATTGGTCATAACTTTTGAAATAGAGCCTTCACATTTGGCCTATAGGTTCCTTGTGAAAAGAGCTTCAAATTCATGCAAAACTTTTTGACCTGTGACCTTGACCCATGACCTACTTTAAAGAAAAAAATAATAATCATAACTTTTGAACCGTTTGAGATGGTTCCTAATGACAAGGGCTTCAAGCACATACAAACAAAATGACCTGCGACCTAAACCTGTGTGACCTATTTAAATGAAAAACTTAACATTGGTCATAACTTTTGAACCGTTTCAGATATGGCCTTCATATTTGGCATGTAGATTCCTCGTGCCAAGGACAAAAAAATCTTGACCTGTGACCTTGACCTGTGACCAACTTTGAAGAAAAAAATTGACCATGCCCTGGGAGTTGTTTGTGTTCCAGAAACACATCATTTTATTATTTTTTTTTTTGTTGTTGTTCAGACTTAAACTGCGAGATATGATTTATAAAGTTGAAAGAGGTTTTTTTTTCAGTTTCTTTTTTTTAAATTCTTATGAGGCTTTATTGCTGTAATTGTTTGCAATATGTGCTGTGTCTGTATAGTGACTACCGTATTTACTGTACACAGGCTGTAGCAAACAGTGTAGATCAAGATGAGACGCAGCACATCACATGAACATGTCAGTGAAATGAACACCCCCTTAAACCCCACTTTATATAGAGAAAACTGGGGTTTACGAGGGTATACATTATTTTTCTTATTTCTGCTCAAAAACATAGGTTGTGGGTACTCGTTAGAACCGCCTCATTGAGGCGGTTCTAACGAGCACCCACAACCTATGTTTGCAGTATGAATAAGAAAAATATCACGGATTTTCATCAGAAAAGTAGCCTTGGAGATGCGAAAAATGCACAATGTCACTCGGGTATGTTATCGTAATGGAATGCGGTATCTCATCAGCATCTACACTGTTTGCTACTCATCCAGCTATTTTAGACTCAACAGTGAATAGCAAGTATGTTGAGGAGTTGATATGTCTAAATACTTAGGGTAAATATGGTACATGTAGTAAAGATTTGAGTCAATGTATGACAAAGCTTACAATAAATCTGTTACTACCAGCAAAACTCAGATCAGTTTATGAACAAGCTAATGAGATTGATTCAGGGCTTCTCCAGACTTTTGGATGAGTCCCATCTCCATATATTTACATTTCCAGTGTAAAGTCTAATGTAAACCTATACAGAACAATGTAGTTCATACTTCCATGAACGCATCAGGTCACAAGATTTTCAGTGACGTCAATTGATGTCAGTCTAAACCATGGTTGTCTATGGCGGTTGATGACGTCAACCCTGTTATGCACTTTGTAGAAAAAACAACGTACACAACAGTTTTCAGCTTTAAAATGTTGCCCTGTAACCATTTGTTTGCCCATTGTTGAGGGACAAAGAATGTAAATATAAAAAAATAAACTTAATTTTTCTGCTTTTCATTAAAGTATGAACGACAGCGGGTCACTAGCAAAGTTTACTGAACACCTTTGGGGTTCATTTACTTTGCACACAACCCACTGCGTTCATACCTTCATGAACAGCAGGAAAAAAAAAATCATTTCTTAAATGAGCTTAATTGTTGGTGGGACTCAAACACACTCACACTTTGATAACATCGAGAAAACACACCATTATAATTTTGACCCCCTTGAACCCCACTTTTATATAGTAAAACACGGGTCTCCGGGGGTATACCTTATTTTTCTTATTTCTGCTCTAAAATATAGATTGTTGGGTACTCTTTAGAACCGCCTCATCGAGGCGGTTCTAACGAGTGCCCACAATCTATATTCTGAGCAGAAATAAGAAAAATATCACAATTTTTCATCCTAAAATTTTCATTCTTTCGGCGATAAAGGTGGCAATGTATTTGTATAGGTGTGTTTGCTTAATGAGCTGTGGCTTATATCTCAGCATAGCCCTGAGGCTATAGTAAGCTCATTGTCATCAGCGAAGATTGTAGGCTGATCTGAGTCATCACTGGTCTCTAATGTTTTAGTGTTGGTTTTGTCATGGGCTGGCTCATTTAATTTTTGTTCTTCTGCATAGTTAGGAAGGATATTTTGTTCATCTGTAAATATTTTTTTTCCTGAGAAAGGGAAAATATATGTCTTTGACCCATTGTATACTAGCAAACTCTTCCATTGCTATATGTTGGACAAGTCCTTTTGTCATATAAGGGATGTCAGGCCTATTCTTTGGTTTTTATTCCATTTTGGACAGAAAATTCGATTAGCAAATAGTGCAGGCCCTGATCAGACGCCGCATTCTGCGGCGTCTGATCTGGGCCTGCACTGTTTGCCAACGTACCCCTTTAGGGTTTTACTGCATGCAATGGGTTAATTATCTATGTAATAATTACAAAATGCGGGGAAAGAAGAGGGAATGTAGATGGCCTGAATATTTGAGTGGTTGAAAATCAGAAATTGTTGTGACAAGCTTAATTTATTCAGCAGGATAAGGGCTATGCTTCTTCATACAGAGAGTGAAAGCTTTATTTGTGAGTGGGTAAAAAGGGTTGATACCAGTGTTTGCTGAACACATGTTCTGAGGCACCTTAGGCTTGGCAAAGCTTATTTGATTGTATTTGAAGAATCTTAAATTGGGAAAGGACAAAAAATAATGATGTTATGTATTTGATTGGTTATTAGAAAGAGTAGTTTTAGACTGTACACATATTTCGGTGAATATATTCAGCTTATGTAGTAAATAGTTGGTGTTTGGCATCCTGGTTTTGTTTTATTTTCTAGCCAAATGCATAAATATACATAGAGAATACCAGGTGAGTGTCTTTTGATATAAAGTTTATCAGGCAAGGCTTCGAGAATGCTTGTAGAAATGTGATGCTTGCCGAGCAATTCTACATGTGTTCTAGAGCCAAGCCTGATAAACTTGATATCAAATGACACGAATCTGGTATTCTATTTATCAGTTTATTCCCTTGTACATTATGATCAGTTATCCATGGTCCTCAGTTCATCCCAACATTCCCGCGGTTGATATATTTAGTATCAGGTGACTATATTTTTTCCTGTGATATTAAATTTGAGCAGGGCATGACAAAACCTACAATAAGATGTGCGTCCATCAAAGACTCAGTTCAGCCTGCACATCCATATAGTCTAACCAGAGACTTCTCTTGCTGCATGAAGTAGCATTGGGCCTTAAGCTATCCTTAGACTGCACTGCACCCATCAAAGACTCAGTTCAGCCTGCGCATCCATATAGTCTAACCAGAGACTTTTCTTGCTGCATGAAGTAGCATTGGGCCCTTAGCTATCCTTAGACTGCTCTGCGCCCATCAAAGACTCAGATCAGCCTGTGCATCCATATAGTCTAACCGGAGACTTCTCTTGCTGCATGAAGTAGCATTGGGCCTTAAGCTATCCTTAGACTGCACTGCACCCATCAAAGACTCAGTTCAGCCTGCACATCCATATAGTCTAACCAGAGACTTCTCTTGCTGCATGAAGTAGCATTGGGCCTTAAGCTATCCTTAGACTGCACTGCACCCATCGAAGACTCAGTTCAGCCTGCACATCCATATAGTCTAACCAGAGACTTCTCTTGCTGCATGAAGTAGCATTGGGCCCTTAGCTATCCTTAGACTCTGATCAGACTGTGGATGCGCAGGCTGATCAGAGTCTTTGATGGGTGCACATCTTATTGTAGGTTTTGATATGCACTGGCTCATTTAATAAGTTATTTTTCCATTTTTTCCAGTAATAAAAACATTTTGTCAATTTTTCTAGTAGTTCCGTTCATTCATAAAAGTGCAATGTCACATTGACCTGTCCTGAGATAGCATATCTTCATCAGGTCAATGTGCTACAATGCAATTAATGTAGGGGGTGACTGATAAACGGCAAATACTATGGCTATGCTCCAAAACAAAAATCATTAATGGCTATTTTTGGGTTGATTTTTAATCAGTTGGCCCAAAGTTAAGCTGCTGATGTCCTCATGACCATCATTGACCCCCTACACAAATAATGTTTGTGCAAAATTGATCCTCAGTATTGGGACAGACAAGCAAAGAGTGCAGACCCTGATCAGACTGATAGTACTGAGGGTGCTTGTAATGAAGGTTGCTTGAAAGTTTTAACCTCAGCAGTGTTTTTTTTGTGATGAAGCTTCACCATGACAAAAGAGAATGCATTAAATGATACCTTAACCCTTGTCCTGCTGAACCCGGATACGCATTTTCTTTGAAACAATGTAGATCCAGATCAGATGGCTTCTGAAGAAGCCATCTGATCAGGATCTACATTGTCATTCAGGTTGTGAATTTGTTGTATTAATTTGCATCAAGTAATCTGATTGGTTGATAATCGGTAGTGGGTGTGGCATATATGAATGTTCAGCAGGACAAGGGTTAAAAAGGATGTGCCAGAGTTCTACATGATGGAAAACTCCTGGTGAGACTCAGCTGAGGAGATATCGTGGCTAAATAGCTTAAATATCGTGTCTTACAGCTTTTTACAATTAAGAAAGAGCCCAACTAAGTAGCAAGGCCAGACATAACGAAAACACACCTATACAAATACATTGCAAGCTTTACCGCCAAAAAACGAAAATTTTAAGATGAAAAATTGTGATATTTTTCTTATTTCTGCTCAAATTATAGATTGTGGGTACACGTTAGAACCATCTTATATATTGTGAGTACACGTTAGAACCATCTTATAGATTGTGGGTACACGTTAGAACCATCTTATAGATTGTGGGTACACGTTAGAACCTCCGCATCGAGGCAGTTCTAACGAGTACTCACAATCTATATTTTGGAGCAGAAATAAGAAAAATATAGTTTACCCCTGTAAACCCCAGTTTTACTGTATAAAGTTTTACTGTATAAAAGTGGGGTTCTCGTGATGGGCAGTTACAAGAATATGAATAGGGAACGCCCATCCGGGCTTGAAGAAATAGATAGGCTGCATGATGCTTCCAGGCAGAGCTGAAACCGACCCACACACGAGTACTGGTAAATGGCTTAGAGGATCTAAGCTTGTTCATGCAATGCGGTGCGAGCCGGCCCGTCCATGCTTATAAACCCTATTAGTTTCATTGGGCGGCAGGGCTTGAGATGTCATTTCAACTCAATGTCGGGAAAAAGTCCCACAAAATTGGAAGCAACATCTCCAAAATGACCTTTACAGTGTTGACGGGGACGTTAAACCTCAAATCAGACAAAAACCAGAATATGAAATTAACCCACTTGTATTCTCGGAACTTCTTCCATATACATGTATTGTTCAAACCAAAACAAGATCAGAAGGTCTGGTTGTATTCAAGCTTGGAGTGTACTAGTGGCACTTTAATCGGTTTGGGATACAAACAGAATTTCATTCAACATGGCTTAAAGAAAAGCGTTTGGAAGGAATTCCTGAGCTCGAAGCTCACAAAAGTGGACGGGTATTCTCTTTGAAATTTGAGAAAGATGCTGGCTCATTTCTGTCACAAGCAACATGATATTCTGAAGCCATAATACTAAATAAGGCTGAAAGATACTGTGGGGACATGATAAATCGGCATTTTTCATTTGGTGGTCTATAATGGCTGTAATTGCCTGCCACCAGCGATGTTGGAATTTATTTGCATGATAGAACATGGCATTGATTTTCAGTCTCAGTTAAGGTTTGGTGCTTCAAAAACTGACCTCCCCATGGCACAGCTATTGCAGTATAATTGATATGCTTAGTATAGTGAAGACGCAAAACCTTAGAAATTCAAAAGAACATGAGACCCTGTTCCCTGTGTTTATGGCCAGGTCTCTCTACGGCAAGACCCGTAAGACAGTTCTCATTGACTTGCTTCATGACCATGGTCTTGGTATCCCTTATGACTTGCACAGTGGGAGGCCGATTGGCAAATGAAGTTCAATGTGGCCAAATGTCACTCAATGAGGGTGTCACGACACCCTCCGGACAAGCAAATTAAGTTTGACTATACTCTTCACCGGCAAATTTTGGAGCATGTTCAATCCGCCAAATATCTTGGTATCACCATCACTGACGAACTTGATTGGGGTCAACATATCTCAGAGATTACATCTAAAGCAACTAGGACTTTAGGATTCCTTAGACGGAACTTGGCTTTTGCACCTAGGCAGACAAAGGATGTTGCATATAAAACATTGGTTCGCCCTCAACTTGAATATGCATCACCCATTTGGCATCCCTATATGTTAAAACTCAGACTCAGCAGGTGGAGAAGGTGCAGAGGACAGCTGCTCGATGGACCTGTAGGCGATGGCGAAATAGAAGTAGCGTCGGTGACATGCTTAATGAGCTAGAGTGGCCGTCCCTGGAGGCCCGTCGTGAGCAGTCCTCTTTAACCTTCTTCTACAAGATACACTCTGATTCAGTGTCTATTGATAAAGATAGGTACTTGACCCCTGTATCAGTGTCGACCCAAACAAGGGCATCAAAAGTAAACGACTCACAATATCGTAGATACCAGTCCTATAGTGATGCCCTGAAGAACTCGTTCTTTCCTAGAACTATTCCCCAATGGAATAGTCTTCCCTCCTCTGCGGTAAATGCCAAGTCCGCAGAAGAGTTCAAAGCCCGTACAGTGTACGATTGGGACTCGGAGGTATGCGTTTTAGGATACCTCTGTTATGCAGATTGTAAATAGTTTTAAGGACGCATCCAGTGCCTCTCTTTTTTTTTTCCAGCTAAATTCTAAATTTAGCCACCCAATCAACTGAGGTAATGGCTAGATATGACCGACTCAGAATAAAAAGATAGATAGACAAAGCACTTGAAATCTCTGCTCCGTTGGGAGACGCAGCCGTAGGAAGGTACATGGAAGCTCTATTTTAAGAAACAGACTCTTCCTTTCAGCAGCTATGGACAACCTAGACTTCAACACAACAGCTACCATTTCTTTCCATCGGGCGGCTCGATGGGTCTTGAGGGACTATTCTCCCTATTCTAAAGTCTCAGACATGCTGGGAAAACTGGGCTGGCACACTCTAGAGCAACGGCGTGCTGATTCACGACTGGTCCTCTTTTACAAGATAGTCCACAGTCTGGTTGCAATCCCTATCCCTACATATGTCATCCCCCTCAATCGATGCTCCCGGACAACCCATTCATTTTCAGACTTTCAGACAACTCTATGCTCGAACTGATTATTACAAATACTCGTTCTTCCCATTGGCAATAGTGCAGTGGAACAATCTTCCGGCCAGCATTGCAACCCTGACAAGCCTTGACAGCTTCAAACTGGCTGTCAGTCAGGAGTACCACCACAGACCTTAAATATAAACACCATTGTTTTTATCCTCACTTTTTCTTGTTTCTACTGTATAATACACTAACACTATGCACTTTTACTCTGTTCTTACTATCCGCTTGATTTTAACTCCTTTCTTTTATCGCATGTTGCGGGGAACCCGGCACGTAATACTCATTTGAGGGTGTATGCCGTATGGAGAGATAGATAGATAGACAAGAGTACACCGCGAAAAACTAATGATGGCAGTTCAAATCAGTTCTCAGTGTGAAAAAAGGAACCGAAGCATCAGGCATCAGGTTTTGACATCTTTCTCTTTTACCCCTGCTGCGTGAATCGGCCCACTAGGTAGCTACATTACACGC
Source organism: Lucinisca nassula (assembly GCA_963580285.1). Taxonomy (NCBI): domain Eukaryota; kingdom Metazoa; phylum Mollusca; class Bivalvia; order Lucinida; family Lucinidae; genus Lucinisca; species Lucinisca nassula. Next base: position 108,319,202 of record OY757011.1, read on the forward strand.
CATGATAGAAGCCTCCGTGGTGTAGTGGTTACGCTACTCGCCTTGTAAACCAGGGATCACAGGAAGCAGTTCTAACGAGTACCCACAATCTTTATTTTAGAGCAGAAATAGGCAAAATAAGGTTTACCCAAGTAAACCGCAGTTTTACTATATAAAAGTGGGGTTCAAGGGGGTCAAAATTATATAGGCGTGTTTTTGTGATGCTAACAAAAATATTGACTGTGCATGCTGCCTTCCCATTCACCTAAGAGACATGTTGACATTAGAGCAGTGGTAGACACCCTGACCTCTATCAGGAATTCATGTCAGGCTCATTTGAACATAGCCGTTCTTTGAAAAGGTAGACAAATTGTACTGTACTATGTTCTGCGAAATGGGCAATCCCTTCCAGGAAGAGACAAAAGAATTATTTACCCTTGATACAAAGGTAATTGCTACACCAGCTGCTTCCGAAATGGTCATATTCAAAGCATTCGTGCAAACAAAGACGTGTCATAATTTTATAAACCTATCGAGCAGAACAAGCTTAATCTGGACATTTGAAACCGAAGTATTTAACTGAGATATTTTTCCGAGATTTTTGAAAGGGCGACAATTTTCTGGACTTCCTGTTCACTTTTCTATAAGCCCTGTTTCACTGAAAAAGGGATCACTACTCTTAACCCTTATCTTGCTGAAAATTAAGTTTAGCCACACCCATTTCTGATTTTGAACCAATCAGATTACTTGATGCAATTTATTAGGGCCCCGCACTGAAAGTGTGGGTGCCCTATAGTAATCACTCTGTCCGTCCGTCTGTCTGTCTGTCCGTCCGTCTGTCCGTCCACAAATTTCTGATAGCGCTGCCGGGGCCCTAGTCAGTTTCACTGTGATGCCCTGAAGAACTCGTTCTTTCCTAGAACTATTCCCCAATGGAATAGTCTTCCCTCCTCTGCGGTGAATGCCACGTCCGCAGAAGAGTTCAAAGCCCGCACAGTGTAAGATTGGGACTCGGAGGTATGCGTTTTAGGATACCTCTGTTATGCAGATTGTCAGCATCCAGTGCCTCTCTTTTTTTCCAGCTAAATTCTAAATTTAGCCACCCAATCAACTGAGGTAATGGCTAGATATGACCGACTCAGTATAAGAAGATAGATAGACAAAGCACTTGAAATCTCTGCTCCGTTGGGAGACGCAGCCGTAGGAAGGTACATGGAAGCTCTATTTTAAGAAACAGACTCTTCCTTTCAGCAGCTATGGACAACCTAGACTGCAACACAACAGCTACCATTTCTTTCCATGGGACAAGAGTACACCGCGAAAAACTAATGATGGCAGTTCAAATCAGTTCTCAGTGTGAAAAAAGGAACCGAAGCATCAGGCATCAGGTTTTGACATCTTTCTCTTTTACCCCTGCTGCGTGAATCGGCCCACTAGGTAGCTACATTACACGCCATGATAGAAGCCTCCGTGGTGTAGTGGTTACGCTACTCGCCTTGTAAACCAGGGATCACAGGAAGCAGTTCTAACGAGTACCCACAATCTTTATTTTAGAGCAGAAATAGGCAAAATAAGGTTTACCCAAGTAAACCGCAGTTTTACTATATAAAAGTGGGGTTCAAGGGGGTCAAAATTATATAGGCGTGTTTTTGTGATGCTAACAAAAATATTGACTGTGCATGCTGCCTTCCCATTCACCTAAGAGACATGTTGACATTAGAGCAGTGGTAGACACCCTGACCTCTATCAGGAATTCATGTCGGGCAAATTTGAACAGAGCCGTTCTTTGAAAAGGTAGACAAATTGTACTGTACTATTTTCTGAGAAATGGGCAATCCCTTCCAGGAAGAGACAAAAGAATTATTTACCCTTGATACAAAGGTAATTGCTACATCAGCTGCTTCCGAAATGGTCATATTCAAAGCATTCGTGCAAACGAAGACGTGTCATAATTTTATAAACCTATCAAACAGAACATGCTTGATCTGGACATTTGAAACCAAAGTATTTAATTGGCATATTTTTCCGTCATTTTTCAAAGGGCGACAACTTTCTGGACTTCCTGTTCACTTTTCTATAAGCCCTGTTTCACTGAAAAAGGGGTCACTACTCTTAACCCTTATCTTGCTGAATATTAAGTTTAGCCACACCCATTTCTGATTTTGAACCAATCAGATTACTTGATGTAATTTATTCCTACAAATTCAAAAACCGAATGTCACAGTGTAGATCCTGATTAGATGGCTTCTGGATCTGGATCTACACTGCAAAGATCTCCCCTGAAAGTGTTCCCCATAAAGGATGACTGTTGCTCTTCATATCCTGTCAGTCAGGAGAGTGTGATTTGCTGGAACTCTGCAAACATGGGAATTAATCCTTTTCGACAGACTTGAGTGATGGTGGAAATTGCATATATATACTGAACCGAAAAAGAAACGCAACTCCAAATATAAATGCGAGTATTTGCAGAAATAATCATGTTTGCAGAAAATCGATTTAATGACGCAATAATATAATCATTCCTGAATGTAACTACCATAGAAAGTTCAATTTCCAGTGAGAATGTTTAGAACACAAATCCGTTTTGTCATAGAGGTAGTCATTTCACAAGTTCAAAACATAGGCAGTTAATAGCGAGTATGTTCTCCGTTTGCATTCAGTCCTGCACGCACAGGCCTGGTCATGGACAGTATTAAACGATTGATCTCAGAATCAGAACTGTTACTGGTGACACGCCAAATGACATTCATACACCAGGAACACTGCCTAGGGAATAGCATTCCACTCCTGTATGAGCGCGAGACGCAAAGGCTTGACGCGTTGTTGGCGGCTGGGGGCAGTTACGTACGCGCCTATCCAAGACGTCCCACAAATGTTCTATAGGAGAGAGATCTGGACTATACGGAGGCCAGTGCATCACGTCAACGTTGTTTTGCTGAAGAAACGGTATGCTGAGCCTTGCTACATGCGCCCGAGCGTTATCGTGTTGAAACGTAACGTTGTGCTGTCGTACATATGGAACAACTACCGGTCGTAAAACGACGTCAACATAACGCTGAGCCGTCAAAGATCCATCAATGAAAACCAGGGTCGTTCTATGACCATAAGATATGCCAGCCCACACCTTCAACCCACCGCCTCCAAATCGATCACGTTCAGCCAAACAATTGTCACGATAACGCTCCCCGTCACGCCTATACACACGTTGACGGCCCTCAGCTCTGTACAACAAGTACCTGGACTCGTCAGAAAACATTACGTTACGCCACTGACGAAGGGGAAACAGGTTTGGCCTATGTTGTGTGAGCCACGCCATTCTAACCTGACGTCGTCGTGGTGTTAATGGCATACCAACGTACGGACGACGAGGACGTAAGCCAAACTGTCGAAGGCGATTCCTGACAGTATCTGCACTTATTCGATTGTTGTGCGTTCCTGGTGTCACCTGAGACGGCTGTACGGACCCGATTACGAAGGTGGGTTAGACGGATGTATCCGTCCTGTCGACGTGTGGTGACGCGTGGACGTCCACTTCTGGGACTGTCATTTGTCGTTTCCGTTTGACGTAGACGCTGGTACAAGCGAGTTATCGTCGATTTACCCACTTGGAAGTTCCTGGCGATGACAGTCTGAGACGTCCCACGTAAAAGCATTTGGACCGCTACTTTACGTTGATCTTGCGTCAAACGTACCATATTCCGTAGAGAAATTTTACCGGGCTTTTGAGAAACACAATATGCCAATATGATGAGGTTACTGTATACATTTAATGCACTGCACCAGGAAATGTTGAAAACCACGAATTGCCAAGTGGAGCGTTAAACTGTACAGATATCGCCCAAAATGTTTTCTGCATAAGAAAGTTTAAAAAGTATGAAAGTAAATCGCAAAATGATTTTTCAGTCAACCCGATGGCTGCATGAAAATCTTTTGGGCTAAAAGTTGCGTTTCTTTTTCGGTTCAGTAGTATAGTTGTCAAAAGTCACAACTTGCAATTGTCCTGGAGAGAAACATACCATATGCCCTCGCCCATTGGGGTTTGGAGAAATAGATTGGACTGCATGATGCTTCACGCAGAGCTAAACCAGACCATACACAAGTGTGGCAACCTCTAATGTAATACAACGCCAAATGTAATAAACCAGTTTATTACATTAGGGGTTGTTAAATTAGCCGTTGCAGTCCATGCCAAATGAAACAACGCTTAATGTAATAAAGTAAGTTCCGTCTAGGACAAGATGAAATCTCTAACGAAAAAGTTAAAATCAGAAAGTATCCATATATCTTGGGGTCGAAGGTGGTGTGGGTACTGGGGTCGAAGGTGGTGTGGGTACTTGGTGTATGTGGAGGGGGCTGTGCTTCTTGAAAGATACCAACGTAACTCTATTATAATTAATGATATTACTCAAGATTCTATGAAATGTTCTGAGTGTATTACATTAGGCGTTGTTACATTAGGCGTTGCAGTCAACGCCAAATGTAACAACGCTTAATGTAATAAACTGACTTTCGTCTGGGGCAACACGAAATCTCAAATGAAAAAGTTAAACTTATCAAGTATCTATATATCTTTGGGTCGAAGGCGGTGTGGGAACCGAGATCGAAGGTGGTGTGGGTACTTGGGATGGAAGGCTGTGCGACTTGAACGATACCAACGCAACTCCGTTCTTATTAATGATATTGCTCAAGATTCTTTGAAATGTTCTGAGTGTATTACATTAGGTGCTGTTACATTAGGCGTTGCAGTCAACGCCAAATGTAACAACGCCTAGTGTAATAAAGTAACTTTCATCTATGACAAGATGAAATCTAAAATGAAAAAGTTGAAGTCATAAAGTATCCATATATCTTGGGGTCGAAGATGGTGTGGGTACTGGGGTCGAAGGTGGTGTGGGAACCTGAGTTGTGTGTGTGGGACTGTGCTTTTTAGCTCACCAGAGCCAAAGGCTCCGGGGGAGCTTATAGGATAGGCAGTTGTCCGTCCTTGTCGTCGTCGTCGTTGTCGTCGTCGTCGTCTGGCGTCGTCGTCGTCTGGCGTTAACATTTTCAAACGACATCTCCTCTGAAGCCACTGGGCTGATTGAGTCCAAATTTCATCTGTAGCATCCTTGGGCTGGGGGATTGAAAGTTTGTGTTTTTTTATGAAAATTGGCCCATTAGTTTGGTTGCTATAGCAACTTAGAGCTCCCATAGACTTATAATGGGGAAAATTGAAAAATGGCATTAACTGCCAAGCCTTTGCAGATATTGGAACAAAACTTTCATAGAAATGTGTTAAGCAATCTAGTATCTACCATATGATTTTAGGCCTACTGCTCAATTTTAATGGTTGCCATGGAAACCAAAATGAAAAAAAATAGAAAAAAAAAATACTTAAAAAATCATCTCCTCAGAAACCGTATGCTCTATGAGGCTGAGAGTTTATGGAAATATTCACCATATTTGCCTTTACAGGTTTTGTTTTTTTTATGAAATTCGGCTCTTTAGTTTGGTTGCTATGGCAACTTAGATTTTCCATAGCCTTATAATGGGGAAAATTGAAAAATGGCATTAACTACAAAGCCTTTGCAGATATTTTGACAAAACTTTCATAGAAATGTTCCTTTAGCAAACTTCTCTCAGCCATATGCTTTCATGTCAACCTGGGGGTCCAGTAGGTTGTGCCGGGGCCATGCGCCGCCCCCCAGTACTTCATAAAATGCCTTATATCTCAGAAACCTTACAGATCTTCACCCCTAAACCATATATATTCTTGTTTCTATTGATAAGACGCATTCATTGACACCAACCTGGAGGTTCTCCGGGATGCGCCGAGGCCATGCCCCACCCCCTCCACTTCATAAAAGGCCCAATATCTCGGAAACCATTCAGATCCCCACCCCTGAACCCTATATACTCTTGTTCCTTATAATAAGACCCATTCAGTGACATCAAACTGGGGGTCCCCCGGGATGCGCCGGGGCCATGTCCCGCCCCTCCATTTCATAAAAGGCCCAATATCTCGGAAACCTTACATATCCCCACCCCTAAACCATATATATTCTTGCTCCTTATGATAAGACACATTCATTGACCCCAAATTGGGGGTCTTCCGGGGTGCGCCGGAGCCATGCCCCACCCCTTCACTTCACAAAAGGCCATATATCTCAGAAACTGTTCAGATCCCTACCCCTAAACCATATATGTTCTTGTTCATTATGATGAGACACATTCAGTGACACCAACCTGGGGGTCCCCAGGGATGTGCTGGGGCCATGCCCCATCCCCTCCATTTCATAATATCACAATATCTCGGAAACCTTACAGATCTCCACCACTAAACCATATATATTCTTGTACCTTATGATAAGACACATTCATTGACACCAACCTGGGGGTCTCCCTGGGCCTTGCCCTACCCCTGCACTTCACAAAATGCCTTTTATCTCAGAAACTGTTCAGAGCCCCACCCCTAAACCATATATATTCATCTTCCTAATGATAAGGCACATTCATTAACACCAGCTTGTGAGTCCCCGGAGAATACTTGGGCCTTGCTCCACCGCTTGACTTCATTAAAAGCCACATATCTCAGAAATAGTTCAGATCCCCACCCCTAAACCATATATATTCTTGTTCCTTATGATAAGACTCATTCAGTCACACCAACTTGGGGGTCTCTTTGTGCTGAGGCAATGTGCCCCGCCCTTCCACTTCATAAAAGGCCATATATTTCAGAAACCATTCAAATCCCCACCCCATATTCATATATGTTCTTGTTCCTTATTATTAGCACACCTACTGTAGGGGTGTCCGCAGGGGCCAGTCCTCTCCTTTCCACTTCATGAAAGGATATCTTGGATACCGTTCAGATTCCCACCCCTAAACCATATATATACTTGGTCCTTATGATAAGACACATTTAGGGACAACAATCTTGGGCTTTCCTGGGAACGACAGGGCATGCTCCAACCCCTCCACTTATATCTCCAGCCATGCAGATCCCCACTGCTAAACCCTATATATTCTTGTTCTTTGTGATAAGACACATTTAGTGACACCAACCAGGGCTCCATTGGGTCCATGCCCCACCCCCTCTACTTCATAAAAGGCCTAATGTTTCATATACTGAGTCCACATGGGTGCTCATTTGGATATGGGGGTTCATTTGGCAGATTAAAATGATATCATGTTAAAATACATGGCTGCAATTGGGCAGTGCCCACCTGAGCTCTGGTGAGCATAGTGGCCCATGGGCCTCTTGTTTAAAAGATACCAACGCAATTCTATTCTTATTCATGATATTACTCAAGATTCTATGAAATGTTCTGAGTGTATTACATAAGGTGCTGTTACATTAGGCGTTGCAGTCAACGCCAAATGTAACAATGCCTGATGTAATAAAGTAACTTTCGTCTGGAACAAGATGAAATCTCAAATGAAAAAGTTAAAATCATAAAGTATCCATATATCTTGGGATCGAAGGTGGTGTGGGTACTGGGGTCGAAGGTGGTGTGGGTACTTGGGTGTGTGTGTGTGGGAGGGGTGTGCTTCTTGAAAGATACCAACGCATCTCTATTCTAATTTAAGATATTACTCAAGATTTGATGAAATGTTCTGAGTGTATTACATTAGGCGTTGTTACATTAGGCGTTCCATACAATGCAAAACGTAAAAACGCTTAATGTAATAAATTGACTTTCGTCTAGGACAAGACGAAATCTCAAATGAAAAAGATAAAATTATCCAGTATCCATATATGTTGGGGTCGAAGACGGTTGGGGTACCGGGATCGAATGTGGTGTGGGTACTTGGGGTGGGAGGCTGTGCTTCTTGAAAGATACCAACGCAACTCTGTTCTTATTAATGATATTACTCAAGATTCTATGAAATGTTCTGAGTGTATTACATTAGGCGTTGTTACATTAGGCGTTGCAGTCAGCAATGCCAAATGTAACAACGCCTAATGTAATAAAGTAACTTTCTGCTAGGACAAGATGAAATCCCAATTGAAAAAGTTAAAATCATAAAGTATCCATATATCTTGGTGTCGAAGGTGGTGTGGGTACTGGGGTCGAAGGTGGTGTTGGTACTTGGGGTGTGTGTGTGTGTGGGGGGGGGGGGCTGTGCTTCTTGAAATATACCAACGCAACTTTTTAATGATATTACTCAAGATTCTATGAAATGTTCTGAGTATATTACATTAAGCGTTGTTACATTAGTGTCTTGGGGTCGAAGGCGGTGTTGGTTCGGGGGTCGAAGGTGGTGTGAGTACTTGGGGTGGGGGTTGTGCTTCTTGAAAGATAATAACGCAACTCTGTTCTTATAAATGATATTCCTCAAGATTCTATGAAATGTTCTGAGTGTGTTACATAAGGCGTTGTTTTTTAAGGCATTGCAGTCTTCCGTCTTGGACAAGATGAAATCTCAAATGAAAAAAAGTAATTTCATGAAGTATCCATATATCTTTGGGTCGAAGGTGGTGTGGGTACTGGGGTCGAACGTGGTGTGGGTACTTGGGGAGATGTGTTTGGGGGGGGGGGGGGGCTGTGTTTCTTGAAAGATACCAACGCAACTCTAGATCATATTACTCAATATTCTATGAACTGTTCTGAGTGTATTGCATTGGGTGTTGTTACATTAGGCGTTGCACTCAACGCAAAATGTAACAACGCTTAATGTAATAATTTAATGAACTGAATTTCGTCTAGTGCAAAATTATCAAGTATTGATATCTTGAGGTCGAATGTGGTGAGGGTACCTGGGTCGAAGGGGGTGTGGGTACTTGTGGTGGGGGGAGGGGCTGTGCTTCTTGAAAGATACCAACGCAACTCTGTTCTTATTAATGATATTACTCAAGATTCTATGAAATGTTCTGAGTGTATTACATTAGGCGTTGTTACATTAGGCGTTGCAGTAATGCCAAATGTAACAACGCCTAATGTAATAAAGTAACTTTCTGCCCCGCCCATCGGAGTTTGAACAAATAGATGAGCTGTGTTATGCTTTCTCGCAGAGCTGAAACCGACAGCACGCGAGTACTTGTAAACCGCTTAGATGATCTAAGCCTGCCCAGGCAAAGAAGTGCGAGTCGGACCGTCTATGCTTATAAGCCATATTGTTTTTTTTTAGCTCACCTGAGCACGTTGAGCTCAGTGTGTTTTTCTGACAGGCCAGTGCTCAGGCGTCGGTCCTTCGTCCGTCGTCTGTCAACACTGACATCTCCTCCTAAACCACTGGGCCAATTTTAACCAAACTTTACCTGAATGATGCTTGGGCGGTACATACTAAAAGTAGTTAAAAAAATGGAATCCACGCAAAACCAACAAGCAAAACCTTTAAAACTCTTCTTGTCTGAAACCAGAAGGCCCAGGTCATTGATATTTGGTATGAAGCTCCATCTAGAGGACCTTGGTATGAAGCCTCATCTAGAGGACCTCTACCAAGATTATTCAGATTATAGCCCTGGGGCCAAAATGGGCCCGCCCCGGGGCCCACTGGTTTTACATAGGCTTACATAGGGAAAACTAAAAAAAATCGTCTTGTCTGAAACCAAAAAGCCAATGTCTTTGATATTTGGTATGAACCTTTATCTAGGGGACCTCTACCAAGACTGTTCAAATTATAGCTCTGGGGTCTAAAATGGCACCGCCCCGGGGCTCCATGGTTTTACATAGGCTTAATTTGGGATCATTGAGTTCATTGGCCCATTCAGAAGACAAAAAGTGATCCCAAAAGCTCACCTTGTCACTACGTGACAGGTGAGCTAACAATTTCACAGAGATGTTTTTTTTGGTGACTTTCTACCAAAATTGCTAAAATGGTTCAGCTCCGCAGAACAAAATGGCTGCCAGAGCTAAAAATAGAAAAAAAAACTATAAACGATATCTCCTCCTAGGCTAATGGAACATAGAGTTCTGCTTAATCCGGTGCTAGGGGGCATGGCCGGTGATGCACATTTCAATACTGGTCATAAATGAACAGGCTCAATAAGGTGAGCTATTGTGAACGGCCGGCGTCCGTCGTGTGTCGTGCGTCGTCAACAATTTCTTCAAATGACATCTCTCGGCCCCCGCACATAGGGGCTTGAAGAAATATATGGGCTGCATGATGCTTCCACGCAGAGCTGAATCCGGCCCGCACACTAGTACTGGTAAACCGCTTAGAAGATCTAAGCCTGTCCAGGAACCGCGGTGCGAGGCTAATTAACCCTATTGGTTTCATTGGGCGACAGGGCTTGAGATGTCATTTCATCTCAATGTCGGGTAAAAGTCCCACAAAATTGGAAGCAATGTCTCCAAAATGACCTTTACAGTGTTGACGGGGACTTTAAACCTCAAGTCAAACAAACATCAATTGACATCTCCTAAAACGGTGAATAGACTTTGAAATAATTTCACAGAAATGTACCTTGGGTGACCTACCAAATTGCTAAATTGGTTCGCCAGGTTAAACAAAATGGATCAGATGTAACCAGATCTGAGTGAGTGAGAGAGTGTGTGTGAATTCGGGTTTAACGTCGCTTTCAACAATTTTTCAGTCATATCACGACGGTTAGAGTGAGAGAGTGAGTGAAAATTTTAGTTTTACGTCTCACCAACAGCTAAGGTCATACGGAGACAGGACCTCGGTTTAAAGACTCATCCGAAAGTCTTGAGAAGCCCGGTCCACCAGAGCTAAAAATAGAACAAAAAAAAACTTTAAATGACATCTTCTCCTAGCCCACTGGCTCGATTTCAAAATAATTTCACAGAAATTGTCCTTGGGTGACCCTGTACCAAAATTGCCCCGCTGAACAAAATGGCCACCAGAGCTAAAAATAGAGAGAAAAAAAAACATGCCAACGAAAGCTCGTCCTAGCCCACTGGCCCAATTTCAAAATAATTTCCCAAAATGTGCTACCAAAATTGCTAAAATTGTTCCGCTCCACTGAACAGGCCGCCAGAGCTAAAAATAGAAAAAAAAACTTTAAATGACATCTCTTTCTAGCCCACTGGCCCGATTTCAAAATAATTTCACAGAAATGTTCCTTGGTTGACCCCCTACCAAACTTGCTAGAATGGTTTCACTCCCCGCTGAACAAAATGGCTGCCGGAGCTAAAACTAGAAAAACCTTTAAACGACATCTCCACCGATTTCAAAATAATTTCACAGGAATGGCCACCAGAGCTAAAATAGAAAAAAAACAACAACATTTAAACGACATCTTTTGCTAGCCCACTGGCTCGATTTTAAAACAAGAGGGCCATGAATAATCTTGGTTGTGGTCTAAAAGGTGAAGCTTGATACTAAATATCAAAGATTGGAGCCTACTGTTTTCAGATTCAGAAGAGTTTTAAAGGTTTTTCTTACATAAGTGTATATAAAACCTGCGGACCCCGGGGCGGGGCCATTTTTGGCCCTAGGGCTATAATTTGAACAATCTTGGTAGAAATCTACAAGACAAAGCTTCATTCCAAATTTCAACAACCTAGGCCTTCTGGTTTCAGACAAGAAGATTTTCAAAGGATTTCCCAATATAAGTCTATGTAAAACCAGTGGGCACCAGGGTGGGCCTATTTTGGGACCCAGGGCTATAATTTGAACAATCTTGGTAGAGGTCGACTAGAAATAGCTTCATACCAAATATCAAAGACCTGAGCGTTCTGGTTTCAGACAAGAAGATTTCTAAAGATTTTCCCTATACGAGGTGCAGTCAAAAAGTTCCCGGACTGGTCATCTATCACACTTTTCTGATGTCCGACCATGTTGAAACTAGCCATGCAAATATTTTGATTTCACTGCTGAAACTTCATAACATTTTATTAACATTGCGCCAGTATTTCTTTTCAACAAATCATTTATCATTACTTATTAACACCGCTACGGAGCACTTCAAATTAGCTGACAAGTCCGAGTTTTGTCCCCTGTTCTTAGCGCCATTTGTTTCATTATTTGGCGCTATAGGAGCTTTTTTCGTGACGTACTTCCGGTTCTAAAAATAGAACGAGGAAAGCCGTGGCCGTCAACTGTCGTATTGCTTCAAGGCAGTGGGGCAGATAAAGTGTTAATTACAGCGTAAAACAGAGGATTTCTTTTAATTTTTTTGTGAATTCTAATGTAAGATAATGGAAGAAACACTGATATGCTGCCAGATGTGAAATTTCGCATTACGAAAACATGCCTATACTAATACATTATCAATTTTTCGGCCAAACAAATATCGTTCTATCGAGTACCCACAATCTATGTTTTGAGCAGAAATATGAAAAATAATGTTTACCCCTGTAAACCCCAGTTTCACTATATAAAAGTGGGTCTCTCTCTCTCTCTCTCTCTCTCTCTCTCTCTCTCTCTCTCTCTCTCTCTCTCTCTCTCTCTCTCTCTCTCTCTCTATGCGTACCAGCAATTGTCATGCGTACCAGCAATTATCGAACGTATGTGAATATAAATTACAGTTTGTCGTTAAATAACTCCATGTCAGCCGACATGTAACGTGTCAACAACGTCGTATCTACATCAAACCAATATCAATGCATTGAAATTGACTTTGCAACGTTGATGAAACGCCAGAACGTTGCGTTGGCGATAATACGGCGTTGCTTAATAAAATACCATTTGCCCAGTGCTCGGACCATCAAGATTCAGTGGGATTGGAACATTGAGTTCAAAACAAACGTAGAACACCCTTTCAGTGCATGAGAATGAAACACTCCTTCGCAAGTGTATGATTTTACAGTAAAATCTGGTAGATTTGTTCAACCTGTCCAGCCTTTTCGTATACATTAACCCATTTCGTGCCGGAAACCCCAAAAGCGGTAAGTGGCAAACAGTGCAAGCCCAGATCAGACGCCACAGAACGCGGCATCTGATCAGGGCCTACTCTGTTTGCTTTTGAAGAAAACACAACCTGACACCCCTTAATTTTGAAATGGACTCCTGCTATATATAAGGAGGAAGATTCCATTTGGTACAAAAAAGGTTAATGGCTTATAAGCTTAGCTCTACAATATCTTCTTGGATACCAGGATCAGTCAAACCGCTCTCATCTCAACGGTCACGTGACATTGAAGTGAGTTGGAATGGGTGTCGACGGCATTACCACGAGACAACGTTGACTCGACGTCCGTTTGTTCGTCCACTCAATACTTTTTTCAACTGCCAGTATGTTTATTTGTCTGACTAACTGTCCGTCTGTTCGTCAGTCATTCATTCGGTCAGTCGGTCTGTCTGTCTGTCTGCTTTCAGTCGAGCCAACGTTGACTCGTCGTCCGTCTGTCAGTCCACTCATTAGTATTTTTCGACTGTCAGTATGTTTATTTGTCTGTCTAACTGTCCATCCGTACATCTGTTAGTCAGTCTGTCTACTGTCAGTTTGTCAGTCAAACCTCTCTCTCTCTCTCTCTCTCTCTCTCTCTCTCTCTCTCTCTCTCTCTCTCTCTCTCTCTCTCTCATCTCAACGGTCACGTGACATTGAAGTGAGATGGATTGGGTGTCGACGGCATGACGTCGAGTCAACGTTGTCTCGACGCCCGTCTGTCAGTCCACTCATTAGTTTTTTTCGAATGTATGTATGTTTATTTGTTTGTCTAACTGTTCGTCTGTTAGTCAATCAATTTGTCTGCATGTCCATCTGTCTGTCTGGTTGTTTGTCTGTCGTCTGTCTGTCTCAATCCCAACCAATTTACTCATAGATAGATAGATAGATAGATAGATAGATAGATAGATAGATAGATAGATAGATAGATAGATAGATAGATAGATAGATAGATAGATAGATAGATAGATCTGATAGCGAATAATACGAAAAGTTACTTAAAAACGTATTTTGTAAGTAAGCTTTCGTGAAGAGATTTTCGTCAATTCAAAACGGAGCCAGGATAAATGAATTTCAGTAATAAAAGCAAAATATCATTCTTTTCTTCTCGAGGCATTATTTCAATGTAAACGGGTTTATTTTCTCTCAAAATGGTTGAATATTGTTAGCATTTTAAGTTCCGCCAATACATTTGAATAGCGATGGCCGTTTCAGTTGACGGCCAGTGCTTTGCGCATGCGCGAGAATGACGTCATAAACGGAATCCCTAAAACCTCCTATTTCGTCGTGAAATTTCGTATGACAACAATAACAATACAATACAATATATTTTATTTCCAATCAAGGACCCTCTCGGGTAGATAAAAAATGTTAAAAACATATTATTTGATTTAAAAAAAAAAAAAAAAGAAAAACAATGATGATGATGATAAGGTGAAATGTATGAATGAGTGAACGAAGCCGACGGCCTATATAGATACATTCAAGAATAAGATTTTTAATGCACATTAGAAAATGTATGTCTTTTTTCAAAACAACAATATATATAGGAACCAAGTGCCATCAAAAGGGACTGGTCTTCTTGTATTAAAATCCATTTACATTTGTCAATATTATTTAGACTTGCAAAATTGCTGTTACTGTTTGCGAACTTTTGGAATAGCTTAGCCCTTTCAACATCGTAAAACGAACACTGTGACAAGAAATGAACTTCATCTTCAATTGTGTTATGATTACAGGATCTGCATAATCTTTCCTCTCTAGTCAAAGACCCTTTTTTGAATATCTACCGCTTTCAATCAAGAGATTATGGGCACTAATTCGTAGTTTACATATAGCTTTCCGCAAATTAAATTGTTGTATATTCAAGTAAGGTTCTCGACAGAACTTACTTTTCAAGCTAAAATAAAAGTCAAGCTTTCCATCCAACAATTTCTTTTCCCTTTCATGCCTCCAGAATGATTCAAATTTCTTCATCAAACTCCTTTTAACAATAGCTATCAACTGATTTTCCCCAAGGTTTCTACAAGCAAAAATATTAAGGTTAAGCAACTTAAGAATATAAACCGCTGATGTAAACCAGGTTTGAACCCCCTTGCTATGCAATTCTTTAGTCAAATCATATGCCTGTTTTAGCAGACCATCTGTTAGATTTTCAAGTCTATACAAATATTTTACAATCGACAGAATAATAGACAGGTACATCGGAAAACGGCCAGTTTCAGACAGAACTGCTATATTAGAAGAATATTTGTTAACGCCTAGTATATACTTTAAATATTTAACCTGTGACTTGTCTTAAAAATGACTTCGAATGGAAATATATTATCTTTTTTACAAGCAGCAATGTTGGTTTTAAAATACCGTATGACGTCGCGACAACGCCATTTCAAAACAACTTAAAAAAAACAACGTCATCGCGTTAGAATTAACGGATTTATGCGCAAATTATTCAGCAATGGACAAAATCTGTGACACGGTAACGTCGACGTCAATCGATCGAACGGAACAGCGCACTGTCATTAAATTTTGTGCGAGGGCTGGAATGACACCAACAGACACTTGAAAATTTTTAAATCAGAATGATAAAGTAAAGACTGAGTGTTCGAGGACGATTGTTTTGATTGGCACAAATGTTTTCGGGATGGTCGTGATGACACTAAGGACGATATAGAAGCGTTAGACCACAGAATTTCGGCAGCATTGACAAAGTGAAGAGCGCCATTTCTTC
Source organism: Lucinisca nassula (assembly GCA_963580285.1). Classification (NCBI taxonomy): domain Eukaryota; kingdom Metazoa; phylum Mollusca; class Bivalvia; order Lucinida; family Lucinidae; genus Lucinisca; species Lucinisca nassula. The sequence continues at coordinate 108,334,687 of OY757011.1, forward strand.
TGATCGACGGAAATCGATTGGTGATATATCAGACAACGCCCCAGCACATCGAGCCGCAGATACTTTACTGACAATAGACTTCCTGGGATATGAAAGACTGCAACATCCGCCCTATAGTCCCAACCTTGCTCCTATGGACTTTTGTGTGTTTCCGAAGTTAAAGGCAGACTTACGAGGTCGTAGATTTGATTTGGAAGAGCAAATAAAATTTGCCGTCAGATCAGCGGTACGCACCTATGACACAGAGTGGTACAGGAACATTTATCAAAACTGGGTACATCGCCACAGAAAGTGTATTGAACACCAGGGAGAATACTATGAACAAGATGTGTTTGTGAAACACGAACATGTCCCCGGGCATGGTCATTTTTTATTCAAAGTTGCTCACAGTTCAAGATGTTTGTGTGGGAAGCCCTTGACACAAGAAACTCACATGCCAAATATGAAAGCTCTATCTTAAACGGTTCAAAAGCTATGAACAATAATATTTTTTTCTTTAAAGTAGGTCAAGGTCACAGGTCAAAAAAAAATTGCATGAATGTAAAGTTCTTGTCACAAGGAACCTACATGCCAAATATTAAGGCTCTATCTTAAACACTTCAAAAGTTATGGACAATTTTATTTTTTCTTTTAAGTTGGTCAAATGTCAAGGTCATGGTCCAAACATTTTGCATAAATGAAAAACCTTAATCACAGGGAACCTACATGCCAAACATGAAAAATCTATCCAAAACGGTTCGAAAGTTATGACCAAAAATGTTTATTTTTTTTAAGTAGGTAAAAGGTCAAGGTCACAGGTCAAAATTTTTGCATGAATGTAAAGCGTTCGTCACAAGGAACCTACATGCTAAATGTGAAGGCTGTATCTCAAACGGTTCAAAAGTTATGACCAATGTTAATTTTTTCTTTTATGTAGGTCAAAGGTCAAGGTCACAGGTCAATTTTTTTTGTGTGAATGTAAAGCTCTTGTCAAGAGGAACCTACCTGCAAAATATTAAGGCTCTGTCTCAAACCGTTCAAAAGTTATGACCAAAATGTTATTTTTATATTTTAAGTAGGTCAAAGGTCAAGGTCACAGGTCAAATTTTTTGCATGGATGTAAAGCTTTTGTCACAAGGAACATACATGCTAAATATGAAATCTGTATCTTAAACGGTTCAAAAGTTATGACCAATGTTAACTTTTTCTTTTATGTAGGTCAGAGGTCAAGGTCACAGGTCAAAATTTTTTTGTGTGAGTGCAAAGCTCTTGTCACAAGGAACCTACATGCAAAATATGAAGGCTCTATCTCAAACCGTTCAAAAGTTATGACCAAAATGTGATTTTTTTATTTTAAGTAGGTCAAAGGTCAAGGTCACAGGTCAAAATTGTTTGCATGAATGTAAAGCTTATGTCACAGGGAATATACATGCTAAATATGAAGGCTGTATCTCAAGTGGTTCAAAAGTTATGACCAATGTTATTTTTGTCTTTTAAGTAGGTCAAAGGTCAAGGTCACAGGTCTATTGTTTTTGCATGATTGTGAAGGTCTTGTCACAAGGAACCTTCAGGTCAAATATGAAAGCTCTATCTCAAACGGTTCAAAAGTAATGGCCAACGTTAAAGTTGTCCACGTACAAACCAACAAACCAACCAACCAACCAACAAACAGACAGGGCAAAAACAATATGTCCCCGCTATCGCTACCGGGGACATAAAAAGAATGACTGACATTTACAAGCGTCAATCCTGACGTCATTTCAAGAGATAACGTCATTGACGTCATGAGTGCTCCGTTCGGCGTGCGTACTGTTATTTGCAATGTAAACGGTGCTGTTTTGGTTAATGATTGTAATAAAACGTTAATACTGTGTTGTAGAAAAAAGATTTGTTTTTATACTGATCCTTTTCTTATTATTCTACTACCAATAATAATAAAGTTACAAAGGCAGTCCTGGAACTTTTCGACTGCACCTCGTATAAGTCTATGTAAAACCAGTGCGTCCCGGGGAAGATCATTTTTGGCCCTAGGGCTATAATTTGATCCATCGTGGTCGAGGTCTACTAGACAAAGCATCATACCAAATATCAAACATTTGAGCCTTCTGGTTTCAGACAAAAAGATTTATAAAGATTTTCCTTAAATAAAAAGTCAATGTAAAACAAGTGGGCCCCGGGGAATGGGCCTTTTTGGCCCCAGGGCTATAATTTGAACAATCTTGATAGAGGTCCACTAGACGATGCTTCATACCAAATATCAAAAACCTGAGCTGTCTAGTAGAGGTCCACTCGATGAAGCTTCGTGGTTTCAGAAGAACATTTTTAAAGATTTTCCATATACAAGCCTATTTAAAACCAAAGGGCCCCAGGGCGGGGGCATTATTGGCCCCATGGCTACAATTTGAACAATCTTGGTAGAGGTCCACTAGAAGAAGCTTCATACCAAATATCAAAGAACTGGGACTTTCGGTTTCAGAGAAGAAGATATTTTAAGTTTTCAGTACAAAAATCTATTTTTAGCTCATGTGACCTAGATGTGCAACGGACTGGAACCATTTGAGGACAACCAAGGATCATTACTTTGAAGTTTGGTCAGAATCCGATCAGTGGTTTAGGAGGAGATGTCGTTTGAAGAAAGTGTTTACGCACGGACGCACCACGGACGACGGACAAAAAGTGATCCCAAAAGCTCACCTTGTCACTACGTGACAGGTGAGCTAACAATTTCACAGAGATGTTTTTTTGGTGACTTTCTACCAAAATTGCTAAAATGGTTCAGCTCCGCAGAACAAAATGGCTGCCAGAGCTAAAAATAGAAAAAAAACTATAAACGATATCTCCTCCTAGGCTAATGGTCCTATTTCAAATAATTGCACAGCAATGTTCCTCGGGTGACCCTATACCAATTCAGCTTCGCTGAAAAAAATGGCCACGAGAGATAAAAATAGAAAAATGTTTAAATGACATCTCCTCCTAACCCACTGACAGGATTTCAAAATAATTTCACAGAAATGTTCCTTGGGTGGCCCTCTGCCGAAATTGCTAAAATCGATTCGCTCCACTGAACAATATTGCCGCCAAAGCTAAAAATAGAAGAAAAAGAAAAAACTTTAAACATCTCCTCTGCGGAGGCAAATGGCCCAAATTCAAAACCACTCCACAGAAATGTTTCTCTTGGGACCATTTACGATACTTGCTAAAATTATTCTGCTCTGCTGAACAAAATGGCCACCAGAGCTAAAAATAGAAGAACCTTTAATGGACATCTTCTCCTAGGCCAATGCCCAATTTCAGAATAATTTCACAGAAATGTTCCTCATATGACCTTTTAAAGGATGTTCCGAAATTGCTAAAATTGTTCTGCCAGAGCTGAAAGTATCAAAATCTTGAAAGAACATCTAGGCCAATGGCTCCTTTACAAAATAATTTCACAGAAATGTTCCTCTAATGTTGCCAAAGGGTTCCACTCAAATGAAAAGATTGTCTCTAAAACTGTGAGAAAAAAAGCTTCGGTCCAAATGTCCTTTAACTAGTGACTTCTTTATTTCCATAAGCTATGAAATGTCTTTGACTCAGGTGAGCGATCCAGGGCCACCATGGCCCTCTGTGGCCTCCTCGTACATCATCACAGTGCAGATTATATTTTCTGGTCCTTTGGGATCACTGAGTTCATTTAGTAGAGTTCTGCTTAAGCCGGTTCTAGAGGACATGGCCGGTGTTGCACATTTAAGTTCTGGTAAAGAACAGACTCAATAAAACCGAGTCCACTATTTTCGTTTATTTGATGTATTCTTTATTGCCAAAGGATCCAATTATTTAGAACTTATTCATACAGGGAAAACCTTTGCAAATCTTCTAGTCTGAAACCAGAAGGCATAGGTCTTTGATATTTGGTATGAAGCTTCAACTAGAAGACATCTACCAATATTGTTCAAATTATAGTCCTGGGGCCAAAAATGGCCCCGCCCCGTGGTCCACTGGTTTTACATAGACTTGTATAGGGACAACCTTTAAAAATCTTCTTGTCTGAAACTAGAAGGTCCAGGCATTTGATATTTGGTATGAAGCTTCGTCTAGAGGACTTCTATACCAAAACTGTCCAAATAATAACTCTGGGGCCAAAAATGTCCCCGCCCCGGAGCCCACTGGGTTTACATAGGCTTATATTGGGAAAGCCTTTAAAAATCTTCTTGTCTGAAACCACAAGGCCCGGATCTTTGATATTTGGTACAAAGCTGAATCCAGAGGCTCTACCAAGATTGTTCGAATTATAGTCCTGTGATATAGGTATAGTCTCCAATTTTCGCTCTTTTATGTGTCTTATATTTCCAAGGACAACCTTTTCCTCACTGCAGCTGGTGTTACGTGCAAAAAGTCTCCCCGTACTTCATCATATTGCAGATTATATTTTCTTTTCATTTGCGATCATTGAGCCCATTCTGGTGGTCATTTTGAAAATTGAATATCGCTTAAGCCGGTGCTATGAGGCGTATGCAGCCTTGCAAACTACATTGATGTGTATGAAGAGACTCAATGAAACCGAGTCTCCGATTTTCGTTCGTTTATGTGTTCTTTGTTTCCAAAGGCAAACTTTTAGCCCAGACCTTTGATATGGTGTAAGAAACTTCATATAGTGGACTTCTATCAAGATTATGCAAATAACAGCCCTGGGGCCGATGCCCCCACCCCCCGGGCCCCATTAGTTTTTACATAGGCTTACATAAGGGAAAATTTTAAAAATCATCTTGTCTCGAACTAGAATGCCCAGGTCTTTGATATTAAGTATGAAGCTTCATCTAGTGGACCTCTACCAAGATTCTTCAAATTACAGCCTGGGGACAAAAAAAATGACCAGACCCCGGGGCCTACTGGTTTTACATTGGCTTACATGGGGAAAACCTTCGAACATTTTCTTGTCTGAAACAAGAAGGCCCAGATCTTTAATATTTTGTATGAAGCTTCATCTAGTGGGCTTCTACCAAGATTTTTCGAATGATAGCCCTGGAACCAAAAATGGTCCCCGCCCGGGACCCACTGGTTTTACATAGGTATATATAGGGAAATCCTTTAAAAAAATCTTCTTGTCTGAAACTAGAAGGCCTAGATCTTTAATATTTGGTACACAGCTGCATCTAGTAGACCTCTGCCAAGATTGTTTGAATTTTTCCCCTGGGGCCATAAAAGGCTTTTGCATAGGCTTATATAGGGAAAACATTTAAAAAAATCCTCTTGTCTGAAATCAGAAGGCCCAGGCCTTTTATATTTGGTATGAAGCTTCATCTTGAGGACCTCTACCAAGATTGCTCAAATTATAGTTCTGGGACCAAAAATGGCCCCGCCCCGGGGTCCAGTGATTTTACATAGGCTTATATAGGGAAAACCTTTATAAATCTTCTTGTCTGAAACCAGAAGGCCCAGATCTTTGATACTTGGTACACAGCTTCATCTGGTAGACCTTTCAAATTATTGCCCTCGGGCGAAAAATGACTCCACCTGGGCTCTTCTGGTTTTACATTGACTTATAAAGGGATCTTCTTGTCTGAAACCAGAAGTCCCAGGGTATTCACATTTGGTACACAGCTTTGTTTGGTGGACCTTTGCCAAGTTTGTTCAAATTATATATGGCTCCATTGTCTAGGCTTTTCTTAATAGAGGTCAATATGGAATTAGGTAAATCAAGGCATTTTTCGAAAAATATTGTGTTCTGTGATATGAGAATGGAATATGCAAAAACTGAATGTCTATGAATGATAAGGGTCAAGGTCATTCGGTGACCATTGCCCAAGGTCACTTGTATTGCAGGTCCATTGACATATTAGAAAACATTTTCTCTAACACGACTTAAATTTTATATGCAGCTTTAGGGCACTTGGGGAATAAAAAATTATTTGGATGGTCCAGATCACATGATCAAGATGGCCCGCCCATGCTAACAAATCCTATTGGTTTCATTTGGCGACAGGGCTTGAGATGTCATTTCATCTCAATGTCGGGTAAAAGTCCCACAAAATTGGAAGCAACGTCTCCAAAATGACTTTTACAGTGTTGACGGGGACGTTAAACCCCAAATCAAACAAAACAATTTCTTCAAGTCCCGATGGGCGGGGCCGAAGGTCAGATTTGATTCCTTAGGCTTTTCAATGGGAAGGCTTTTCAATGGGAAATAGGCATATCAATAAATTGTGGCCTATGATTTGAGAATACGTAAATAGTGCATGTGTATGAATCAGTCGGTGACTTTGGCCCAAGGTCACTTGTATTGCAGGTCCACTGACACATTAGAATACATTTTCTCTAAAACCACTGGGCCAATTTCATTTAAATTTTACATTCAGCCTTAGGACCATATGGGAACTAAAATTTATTCAACTGTTCCAGGTCACATGATCAAGATGTCCGCCATACCAGAATATGGTAAAAACCTCAAAAATCGTCTTCTTCAGAACCACTGGGCCGATTGTCTTGAAACTTGGTAAGTAGCATTGGGTGACATAGTGCAAGCAAGTTTACAACAGTGATGACACTAGGTTGATCGTGACCTATTTCACGTCAAGGTCAAGTTGGTTCATTTGGCTTTTAAATGTTGAAAAAGGTGGAGCAATGCATTTTTCGAAAAATATTGTGGACTGTGACATAAGAATAGATACAAAATGAATGCTACAGGTCACTGTCATTTGATGACCTTGGCACAAGGTCCCTTGGATTGCAGATTCATTGACATTTAAAAATACATTTTCTCTGAAACCACTGGTCCAATTTCATTTGAATTTTATATTATATTAAGGGCACCGAGAGAATGCCAATTTATTTTAATGGTCCAGGTCATGTGACCAAGATGGCAGCCATGCCCAAATATGGTAAAAAAAAAAAAAATTGAAATCTTCATCTCAGGATTCACTCGGCTGATTGTCTTGAAACTTGGTATGTAGCATCAGGTGATTGAGTACTATCAAATTTGCAAAAATGATGACCCTAGGTTAATATTGACCTATGTTACGCCAAGGTCAAATTTGGGACATTTGGCTTTCAAATCGGAAGGTGGAACAACGCCATTGTATACCCCACCACACGATAGTGGTGGTGTATTTTGATATACCTTCAAGTGTCTATCCATCTATCCAATCCGACCATCCGTCTGCACCATTTCCGATCGATAACTTGTGAAAATTTTAGATTTTCAAATTTTGCATAAATTCGGTACAAAAAGGGTTAAGAAAAATATCACAAAATACCATGTGAAATGCCATGAAATATTACCTAAAATTGTCAAGGTGTGTTAAAACGTAATGATTGGTTAAATGATACTGATAGGCATTAATTAATGAAGAAAAGAAAAGAAACAATAATCAACAAACTTTCAAGTCCACTTAAAAACAGCTATCTTCAAAATGTTTCGCACAAACAATGTTATGCTTTGCATAAACAAGTGTCTTGTTGTTAAAATTCTCTGTTCCAAGATTATGAATCCATTTTTCACATAACTCTCTATTTTTTTTTAGGGTCAGGGATAGCAAAACAGCTAATTCACAGTGCTGTATTTGGCCTTACAAGAATTTATTCACCTCTAAAATCCCAAGATTTGTTAGCTATCAGAACATGAACTGAGCGGTTTCCATGAGGTCACTGCAGAAGATATAATCTGTAAAAAATGTCTGACACCCTATAAATAACTTTGATGAGCCATTACAGTTAATTAGAGAAACAGTTTAGGAGAAGAATATGATTTTATCATTCCTCAATAGTGTTATTGTAAAATGGATCTGAGAAAAAAAAGGTGGTCATTCACTTTAAGTTTATTTTTATATTTACATTCTATGCTCCTCATCACTGAGCGAAAAAAATGCTTATAGGGAAAACTTTTAAAACTGAAAAACATTTATACGCTGTTTTTCTACAAAGAGCGGAAGAGCGTTGACACCAACGCCCGTAGAGAACAGTGGTTTAGATTGACGTCACTTGACGTCACTGAAAATTATGTGACTCGGTGCGTTCTTGGAAGTAGGATCTACGCTGTTTTCTAAACGTTTACATTAGGCTTTACACTGGAAATGTAAGTATTTGGCGTTGACTGCAACACCTTATGCAACAACGCCTAATGTAATACACTCAGAGGCGTCTCATTGGACGACAGGGCTTGAGATGTCATTTCATCTCCATGTCGGGTAAAAGTCCCACAAAATTGGAAGCAACGTCTCCAAAATGACCTATACAGTGTTGACGAGGACGTTAAACCTTAAATCAAACAAACAAACAAAATTTCATAGACTCTTCAGTAATAACACTAATTAGAATAGAGTTGCATTGGTACCTTGCAAGAAGCACAGCCCCTACCCGAAGTATCCACGCCACCGTCGACCCCAGTACCCATACCACCTTCGACTCCAAGATATATGGATACTTTATTTGAGATTTCATCAAAGACAGTTTATTACATTAGGTGTTGTTACATTTGGCGTTGAAATACACTAACATTTCATAGAATCTTGAGTAATATAATAAGTTAGAATAGAGTTGCATCGGTATCTTGCAATAAGCACAGCCCCCACCCCACCCCACCCCAAGTAACCCACGCCACCTTCGACCCGGTACCCACACCACTTTCGACCCCAAGATATAAGGATACTTTAACAGTTTAACTTTTTCAATTGACATTTTATTTTGTCCTAGACGAGTGAGTGAGTGTTTTGAGTTTTACGTCCCACCAACAGCTAAGGTCAAACGGAGACGGGAACTTGGTTTAAAGACTCATCCGAAAGTCTGGAGAAGCCCGGGATCGATCCCGCGACCCCTGGTTTACAAGGCGAGTAGCGTAACCACTACACCACGGAGGCTTCTATTGTCCTAGACGAATGCTACTTTATTACATTAGGCGTTGTTACATTTGGCGTTGACTGCAATGCCTAATGTAACAACGCCTAATGTCATACACTGAGAACATTTCATAGAATCTTGAATAAAATCTTTATTGGGAATAGCGTTGCGTTGGTTTCTTTCAAGAAGCACACCCCCAACCCAAGTACCCACACCATATTCTACCCCAGTACCCACACCACCTTCGACCCCAAGATATATAGATACTTTATATTTTAACTTTTTCATTTGAGATTTCATCTTGTCCTAGACGAAAGTTTCGCCCCCGCCCACCGGGGCTTGAAGAAATAGATGCAGGGCTGCATGATGCTTCCACGCAGAGCTGAAACCGACCGCTCACGAGTACTGGTAAACTGCTTAGAGGATCTAAGCCTGCCCAGGCAAAGCGGAGCGAGTCCATGATTACAAACCTTATTGGTTTCATTGGGCGACCGGGCTTAAGATGTCATTTCATCTCAATGTCGGGTAAAAGTCCCATAAAATTGGAAGCAACGTCTCCAACATGACCTATACAGTGTTGACTGGGACGTTAAACCTCAAATCAAACAAACAGACGAAAGTTACTTTATTACATTAGGCGTTGTTACAGTTGGCGTTGACAACGCCTAATTTAACTAGAAATTGTGTTTGCGAAACACTATGCCCCCTACCATATGCTTGTCCCTAAATGTGACAGTAAACAGTATCTCATGATCATTTGCATCAAAAAATAAACCTGTCAAATATTAACAGATTTTAAACAAAAGTTATTCGGGTCATCTTTGCCTTAGTAGCAAAGACACTGCCAAATATCATGAGCCTAGCTCAAGTGGTTCTCCAGTTATTTTGTTCACAAGGTTTCCCTAAAGCCAAACTGTTTAAGTCCAAAAAAGGGCATAACTCCATTAAATATTTTCAGAATTTCGTCAAAAGTTAATCGGGTCATCTACACATTAGACCCAACCTGTATACCAAATATCATGAGCCTAGCTCAAGCGGTTCTCGAGATATTTTATTCACAATGTTTCCCTATAGCCACAATGCATAAGTCCAAAAAGGGGCATAACTCCATTAAATATTTTCGGAATTTCGTCAAAAGTTAATCAGGTCATCTACACATTAGACCCAAACTGTATGCCAAATATCATGAGCCTAGCTCAAGCGGTTCTCCAGATATTTTGTTCACAAGGTTTCCCCATAGCCACAATTCTTAAGCCGAAAAAGGCGCATAACTCCGTTAATTTTTTTCGGAATTTGATCAAAAGTTAATCAGATCATCTACACGTTAGCCCCAAACTGTGTGCCAAATATCATGAGCCTAGCTCAAGCGGTTCTCCAGATATTTTGTTCACAAGGTTTCCCTATAGCCACAATGCATGTCAAAGAAGGGCATAACTCCATTAAATATTTTCAGAATTTCGTCAAAAGTAAATCAGGTCATCTACACATTAGACCCAAACTGTATACCAAATATCATGAGCCTAGCTTAAGCGGTTCTCCAGATATTTTGTTCACAAGGTTTCCCTATAGCCACAATGCATAAGTCCAAAAAGGGGCATAACTCCATTAATTTTATTTTCGGAATTTGTCAAAAGTTAATCAGGTCATCTACACACTAGACCCAAACTGTATGCCAAATATCATGAGCCTAGCCAGATATTTTGTTCACAAGGTTTCCCTAAAATCACAATGCGTGTCAAAAAAGGGACATAACTCTGTTAAATATTTCCGGAATTTCGTCAAAAGTTAATCAGGTCATCTACACATTAGACCCAAACTGTATACCAAATATCATGAGCCTATCGCAAGCGGTTCTCCAGATATTTTGTTCACAAGGTTTCCCTAAGGCCACAATGCATAAGTCCAAAAAGGGACATAACTCCTTTCAATTTTTTTCGACATTTCGTCAAAAGTTAATCAGGTCATCTACACATTGGACCCAAACTGTACGCCAAATATCATGAGCCTAGCTCAAGCGGTTCTCCAGATATTTTGTTCACAAGGTTTCTCTATTGCCACAATGGATAAGTCCAAAAAATGGCATAACTCCATTAAATATTTTCGGAATTTCGTCAAACGTTAATAAGGTCATTTACACATTAGACCCAAACTGTATGCCAAATATCATGAGCCTAGCTCAAGCGGTTCTCCAGATATTTTGTTCACAAGGTTTCCCCATAGCCACAATGCTTAAGCCGAAAAAGGTGCATAACTCCGCTATTTTTTTTTTGGGAATTTGGTCAAAAGTTAATCAGGTCATCTACACACTAGACCCAAACTGTATGCCAAATATCATGAACCTAGCCAGATATTTTGTTCACAAGGTTTCCCTAAAATCACAATGCGTGTCAAAAAAAGGACATAACTCTGTTAAATATTTCCGGAATTTCGTCAAAAGTTAATCAGGTCATCTACACATTAGACCCAAACTGTATACCAAATATCATGAGCCTATCGCAAGCGGTTCTCCAGATATTTTGTTCACAAGGTTTCCCTATAGCCACAATGCATGTCAAAAAAGGGGCATAACTGCGCAAGGACAAGTCCAACGGAAAAGAAAAACTAGCTCAAGCGGTTCTTCAGATATTTTGTTCACAAGGGTTCCCCATAGCCGCAATGCATAAGTCCGAAAAGGGGCGTTACTCCGTTAAATATTTTCGGAATTTCGTCAAAAGTTAACCTTAGACTCGAACTGTTTACTAAAATATCATGTGGTTCTCCAGGTATCTTGCTCACAAGGTTTCCCCATATAGCCACAATGCATAAGTTCGAAAACGGGCGTAACTCTGCAAAGACAAGTCCGGCGAAAAAAAAAAAAAAAAAATACGTGTCCGCTTATTTTTCATGCACATTCCATATTGGGATATATTAAATTTCGAGATTCTAGCTCAAACCATTCTTGAGTTTCCTACAGGGTGAAAGCGTAACGGACAGACGGACAAGACAGAACCAACATGCCCCATCAACTTCTTCGAAGTTGGGGGCATAATAAACTGAGTTTATTACATTTGGCGTTGTATTGCATTAGAGGTTGTCACGTGCACACCGAGTGGGTGTGACTTAAATATTGTTGATCGGACTGTTAAACTCCAACCTGCACAAACAAACGCTAGATTCGAATATTGCCTTGGTATCTTAGAGGTTGTGACCGACCAATACTTATTTTTGGGGTTCATTCGGTGACACTGAAAAAAAAAAATCAAAACATCCTCTACGTGTAATGACTGTGGATGACTGTGGATGCAACGTCATGACACGGAGCCCGTTCCTTTCCTAAAAAAGTTACGGAGTGATTCTTTTCCTTTGATCATCATGCATGCTATAATTTACAACAACTTAATTAGAAATCCTTTTACACTGATATTTCTTTTGTGTCTGAATAATTGCAAAGAAAAGCTTCTAGGATTAAAGGCTATGATCAAAGCTAACGTCCTGGAGTGTTGCCAGCTGCTGCTGTTTTTTTTTTTTTTTTTTTTTTTTTTCTGACGCGAGTTGTTGAAGAACCTATCGAAAATCTGGCTGAAAAGTAAAAAAAAAAAAAAAATTTCTAAATCATGTGACGGCGCATATTAAGCTACTATCAAGTTTATTCTCGTAACATAGCCCGACGCTACCTAAAAGCACAAATCCCTTACGTTAAATTAACTCTACACCTTACCAGGACTAGTTTAAAATCTTGCCTAATGTTGTAGAGAAACTTCAAAGGCAATCGCCGCATACGTGTGTAATTTATACGGGTAATGGTATTATCTACAAAGGGTTATTAAAACGATTTACATCTTATTATCCACGCAATCGAGAGACATCGTAAAGATTTCAATTGAATAATTACTTTATACTGATGAAAAATTCTTTTGATAGTCTTTTTCAAAAATGTACCAGTTATTCATATTTTAGATTTATTTTGTCGGAAAATATGTAAGCGTGTAAATTCTCCTTACTTGATGTTGCTATCGGAAGCCATTAAGTACTTCATATTCGATTATATGATGAGAGGGTGATCAGATTGGATATATTTTTTTTAGACGTACACATAAGGCAAACGATATGCTAATTGTTTCGCTTTTTAAATAAAAATAGTATCTGAAGCTACAATTTCCATATATATGTTTTTGTTCATAGAGTTTGCCGCAGCTACTGAAAAGTAAATCTACTTGTGTTCCCCATATGATAATCGAATCGTCTACCTTGTATTCTAAATGTTGATTTTATCTGAGCATTGATTGGCGCGGTTCAACTCAAAGGCGTGACGTCAGCTTGTAGTGGGGATTGTCGGCGGCAGGCATGTGGCTTTGATGTTTTGAATATCAAACTTCTGAAAGCTGTGTAAAGGCCATATTGCTCCAAACAAAGTGTTGTGTTGTGTTAAGTGTAACAGCTTTGGAATATACCAAGTGAAAGGAACTTAGGCTAAACCTTATTTCAAACTTTGGATTATACAGGACAGATTTGTCGTCCTGGGGTCGTGACAAGGGATTTTCTAACTACCTAGTTCACTAATTGACATTTCTGTTGCACAAGCAAGCGTCTTGTTTTCTGGCGTTACAAGAGACAGGTATGTGGCATATTGATGGTAAATTATGGAGTTCATATTTTGTTTAATTGTCTGTTTTGCATAACATTACGCATATGAAAAACACAACGGACTGGAAAAATCCTATTGTCGTATTGAATGAATGCGTTCGGTACATTTTCATTAGAAGATTTGGCATGCTAGTTAGTAACCCATTCTGTGACATACACAAGTGACCAGGTAATTTAAACATCCATTGTCGCAATGTAAGAAATGGCTTTAATCATTTTGTTTTAATGGAAGGTCACTTTCTTGTACGTTTATATCTGCCCCAAGGGCGCCTCAACTGTTTGGAGGCAATGGCGGCTCAGTGAAAGTTGCGTATTCGCCAATGTTTCGTTGTCATTGTGGAAAAAACAGCGAGCTAGAGTATACATTATGTTTTAAAGATTTATTTTCACACTCATACTTTTTATTTACACATCTTTTTATTTCGCCCATTTCAGTTTCGATGTTAAAGCTGCCGCCGTAGAAATAATAGATGGAATGTCATTGTCAATAAAATTCAGTTCCAGAATTCTGAACCATTTCTGTGTCCTGTACTGCAGATAAGATCCCAGTGCTTTGAAGTTTGAGTAAGTACACTGTTGTTTCTCTGCTGTAGGAAGCATGTTAGAATGTTTATATCGTTTTACATTTATTGAAAGACTAATGGTTCTGTATATACTTTGGATGAATTTAATTGGCAATTAAAGGGGCGCTTGTTGTCATTTAGCAGCAACAATTTTTACTCGCCTTCATGCATACAGGCCATGTTAATATTGCAACACTGACCAGTAATGGGACAAGAGGACATTGAGCTCACCCCCGCCCATCAGGGCTTGGAGAAATAGATTGGGTTGCATGGTGCTTCCATGCAGAGCTAAATCTGACCACAAACAAGTACTGGTTAACCGCGTAGAAGGACTAAGCATGCACAGGCAAAGCAGTGTGTGTCAGATCGTCCAATGCATATAAGCCTTATAGTTTCATTGGGCTTGAGAAGTCATTTCAGCTCAATGTCGGGTAAAAGTCCCACAAAATTGGAAGCAACGTCTCCAAAATGACAGTAATAGTGTTGACATGGACGTTAAGCCCCAGTTCAAACAAACAAACAGAGGACTATCAACCTCCATGATGTCGCCCCTTCGAGAAATAGATTGGGCAGCATGATGCTTCCATACAGAGCTGAAACTGACCACACATGAGTACTGGTAAACCGCTTACTAAACCTGCCTGACAGAATGTTGTGAGACAGACCATCCGATGCATTGGGTTTTATAAGGCAGCAGGGCTTGATATGTCATTGTATTTCAGTGTTTGGTAAAAGTCCCCCAAAATTGGAAGCAATGTCTCCAAAATGATCTAAATGGTACCGACGGGGGACGTTAAACCTAAATTCAAACAAAATACCTCGATGATCGGTAGGGGAACTCTTCAGTCAGAAGAAACTATAAACAGTTATTACAGTGCCATCTAGCGCCAAATGATGTGGAGGTACTAGCCTTGTTCTTTGCCGTTAACAGCTTTAATATCAACTTTTGGTTAAAATGACTCCATACTTAAGTGTAGATTGGAAGCCATGATCATTCAAGGCGATCCACTGCCCGCTGCTGTCCAGTAGTTCCAGACTTTGCAGGGCTGGAAAATTCACCCGTCCTGCATGACCAAGGGCGAGTAGATTTTGGTAAATTTCATAGGGCAATAGACAAAATTTTTGCTCGTTATGGCAAGCAGACAAGTGGAATTTTCCAGCCCTGAACTTAACCAATCTTTGGGACTTTCAGTCACCGAAATAAATCAGATTTAACACACTAATCACTCAGCCAAGATGCAGTCCGTGCAGTGTTTGCCCTTTAAAACCCACTCTGAGGAAAACTGTTTTCTGAGTAAATAATGCTTTCATATATATCTGTCCTAGTCCAAACTGGGCATTAGGTAGCAACAGAAAATCTGTAACAGTGACAGGCTTATCTTTTCTTTAACTTCCATTCATCAAGATTTCTTACAGAATATATAAACCTCTTTATGACACTGTTCATTATAACACAGCTTGGATATAGCACAGTTTAAAGGTTGTTCCCAAAAATATATACATTTTGTTGAAAAATGACGATAAATGGTAATTTTTTTCTACATAATCTATACCATTTTGTGTGGATATAACTTAGTGGCTTACCATCACCAGGGCATCCAGCTGATACTGGGTTACAGTTGGGCAAGGCCTGCTGTCCTTGCAGCAGGTAACCTTAGCGAAATATTTGTTTTTTTCTGACATTTCTGCACTTTCATTTCATACTGTCTCTTAGCCAAGGCAAAATGAGCCACAAGGGTTGACATGTCATTAACCCATTTAGTACTGGAAACCCTGGCAAACAGTGTGCGGCTTCTGATCAGGGCCTACACTGTTTGCAAAAAGTTTGGCCATTTTCCAAACAAAATTTGAAGAAAACACAACCTAACACCCCTAAATTTTGAAATGGACTCCTGCTATATATAAGGAGGAAGATTCCATTTGGTACAAAAAGTGTTAAACCCCAATATAATCAGCTTTAGACCCCAACAATAATGTTATAAAGAGCATAGCTGCAGATTAGGCATTTTTTTCATCCCAAAAAACATTGCTATTTTTCTTATTGTCAGCAATGATTTACAAGGAACACAGTTTTCAGGACTTCCTCTTCACCCTTTTCATAGCCCCTGGGTAAGGCGCTTATACATGAGTACCCACAACATACATAATTTTGTACAGAAATAAGGACAATAAAATGTGGATAACCCCCTCTTATCTAGGGCGGGGAGTGATCATCTATAAACGGTGTTCATGAAATTTGTTAATTTTTCAGGCATGGTTGCTATGGTGAGAGTGAGATATGTCTGTTAGCAAAGTGGACCAGTTTCTGAAGGAGTCTGGAGGAAACAATTTTACTGAAACAGCACCACGACCTCCTGTACCTGGAGAAGAAAATGAGACCAAGAGCAATGGGGGCATGTCCACGCAGAGCAGCGGCTCACACAAGAGCCAGATTTCGCACGCCTCTAGTAGGAGCCACTGCTCCAAACAAGGAGACACTAACCCAGCCACGCCTAGAAAGTCAAATCTTGACAAGACTATATCATGTTCGGTTGAAGGCTGTGAGGAAATGGATGCACCGTTAGGTTTTGAGCCGGAAGGTTCAGCGATGGCCAATTCACCACCTTTTTCAGAAAACAGTACCCCACCATATTTAAAATGGGCAGAAAACATGAAGTTCTTGCTTGAGGACGGGGATGGTATAAAGCTTCTGAGGGTGTTTTTAGAACAAGAAGGGGCAGGCCAACATTCTTTGGATTTCTGGCTTGCATGCAAGGGTTTGAAGATCAAAGATGAGGTAGATAGTGCAGCAACTCATGTGATCAAATTAATTCAGAAGAAATACATCAAAAGTGATAAGTTACCCTATTTGAAAGCAAGTACAAAACATGCTATATATGAGAAGTTAAAATGTGGATTAGACCTGATGGTTTTCGATGTGGCTCAAGCCGAAGTGGAAGGCTATATGAGGAATAATCTCTATCCGTTGTTCATTAAGTCGGATTTATATGTTCAATATGTACAAAAGGGTGGTGATAGCCCAAAAAGTTCAAATTCTTCAAGTGGATCTAATAGTGCTAGGCCCCTCTCGGGGCCACTCCCACCTCTGGTTGAAGATATGGAACTTCAGCCAGATGACATAAACTCAAGTTTCAGTATAGGACCACCAGTCTCTAAGTCAAGGTCACGTAGCCATTCCAGTGAGAAGAAACAGGATTATTACAATTTTAGGTGAGTGATGTTTCTTTAGTCACCCTACCAGGGGCCACTTGTTCAAAGCATAAACCGGTTGTTAGTGGTCAGTTTGTTACCGGCTCTATCAAGTGCAGGTACAATATCTTGTATTAATTTCAATGTAGGATGTAACTCCCACAAAATTGGAAGCAACATCTCCAAAATGACCTAAATTGTGTTGATGGGGATGTTAAACCTTGATTCAAACAACCCTTTTTGTACCAAATGGAATCTTCCTCCTTATATATGACAGGAGTCCATTTCAAAATTTAGGGGTTTCTTGAAAATTTATTTGAAAATGGCTGAACCTTTTGGAAATAGTGTAGGCCCTGATCATATGCGGTGTTCTACGGTGTCTGATCTTGGCCTGCACAATTTAGTCAGGGTACCCGTTTTGGGGGTTTCCCTTACAAAGCAAGCTACATAAAACTGCAAACATCTTATGGGTTATTATATTCAGCCATTTAGAATTGTTATCTTACCATTGTGTCATTACATCATAAGAATGTTTCAACTGAGTTCAAAGCAATGTGTTAACTTTTAAGTCTCTTTGATGTATAAATTGACAAAGGTAGGGTTATCAGTTCTGTCACATGAGTAATAAAATCAAAGACTTGAGTGGTGTAAGATTGGTGTAAGATTTCATCTTACAACTTACTTAAGGTAAACTGCAAAAAGATCAAACAGTTATGAAGTAGAAGAAATATGTTTCAAAAGGGTGTTGTTCAATTTTTTTTCTTCAAAGCAATAAGATAATGAAGCATTGACAAGTATTTCCTTGCAAATCTAACACTTTCGAACAACACTATAAAAAAGTAATTCTGTAAGGTAATCCTACATCACATTAACCCTTTTTGTACCAAATGGAATCTTCCTCCTTATAATAAGGGGAGTCCATTTCAAAATTTAGGGGTGTCAGGTTGTATTTTCTTCAAAATTTATTTGGGAAATGACTGAACATTTAGCAAACAGTGTAGGCTCTGATCAGATGCGGTGTTCTGCGGTGTCTGATCTGGGCCTACACTGTTTGCCAGGGTACCCGTTTAGGGGTTTCTGTAACCCGAGATATCTGGCTGTAGTGACCTACAGCCAGAGAAATTCCACACTTGAAAACTCCAATATTGCCGATCCTTCCAAGGATCGGGAGGGTGTGGACTCCTTCAAACCCGGTTGGGTGCGTTTAGATATTAATTTGTGTGATTTTCCTAACATAGGCCTCTTCAATACATATTTTTGCACTATTGTAATTAATTACCTAAAGATTCCTTGTTTACAAAAAGTATTTCTCCTCACTTGAATTTGATCGTGTGAAAAAAATCGCCACATTTGTTTACAAACTTGAACTCTGGGTAATAAAGGTCATGCGATGAAATACGTAAGCGGTGTAGAGGTAAGAATTTATACCGACCTAATTCGACCGATTTTGACAGATGGCGGGAATATTATATCTCTATCTCTACTCTATATACTAAGTCGGTCACAATTGGCCATTACTGAGTTGGGTTGGTGGTTAAATTTAGAATTTAGCTTAAAAAAGGAGGACCCTGGATGAGTCCTTAAAACTATTTACAATCTGATTAAGAGAAGTATACTAAAATGCATACCTCTGAGTCCCGATCTTTGAACTCCTCTGCAGACTTGGCATCTACCGCAGACGAGGGAGGACTATTCCACTGAGGAATAGTTCTGGGGGAAAAATGAATGATTAAGGGCATCACTATAGGCCAGGTACCTACGATATTGTGTTATTTGCTTTTTTGCCGTCGCTTGAACAGGGGTCAAGTATTTATCTTTATCCAGAGACACTATACCAGAGTGTATATTATAAAAGAAGGCTAAAGAGGACTGCTCATGACGGGCATCAAGGGACGATCACTCCAACTTGCTAAGCATGTCACCGATGCTACTCTTATTATGCCATCGCTGACATGTCCATAGGGCTGTTGTCCTCTGAACCTTCTCAACCTGCTGAATCTGAGTTTTAACATGGGGATGCCGAATGGGTGATGTATATTCAAGTTGAGCGCAAACCAATGTTTTATATGCAACATCCTTTGTCCCCCTAGGTGCAAAAGCCAAATTACGTCTTAGAAATCCTAAAGGCCTAGTTGCTTTTGATGTAATCGCTTAAATGTGATGACCCCAATCAAGATCGGCCTTGATGGTGATACCGCGATATTTTGCGGATTGAACCTGCTCCAAAGTGGTGTAATCAAACCGAAACTGATTGTCAGGAAGATGCCTTGACACCCTCATCGAATGACATTTGGTCACATTGAACTTCACCTGCAAATCTGCCTCCCACTGTGCTAGTCGGTCCAGGTCATCTTGTAAAATGAGACAGTCAGAGGGAGAGTATATGTTCCTATACAGTACACAAAAATCAGCAAACGAATGGACAGATGACCTGATATTAACGGGGAGATCATTTAGGGGATAACTGTATTGAAAATTAGAAGTTAATAAAAGGCTTGATTCTATGACGGTTCCAACGTAAAGGCTTATGTTGGTTGGTACCTGATGCTCAAGCTCTGGCCGGGCCCATCGAAGTATAACTGTTGGTTTTCTTTTGCTCCAGCATTTCAGTGGTTTCGTGCTGTCGAGTACTCACCGTTGTTTCATCTCTGTTTTTTTTTTATTTTTTGTGTTCACAAAGATGTTGCACTGATGAGTTAGGAGGCCTTCATGCGGACTGAACAAATTATTTGTCTTAATCGCGACGGAAGTAAAGGCGAGTATTGTGGCCACGTAAAATCGATTTAAGCCCCCCCCCCCCCTCACCCCAGTGGAATTCGTTTCCGCTGACCGTTCCAAGGCGGTTCTTCTGCCGCGGTTTATTTTTGTTATGGTTTGTCTTTGGGTGTTTGTATCGCTTATATTATTTTATTTTGGATAGCCTATTGGCCATGTTGTGGGAAAGTAACTGTCCTTTTGGCTTTCCGCTGTTGGTGTTACCGTTGGAGTATGTTGCTTCATGTTTGTGTTTCTTTCCCTTTGGTGTCTCTGATAGGAGCTGTGGGTTAATTAATTGTATCGGTTCCTGATCATTGCCTCTATTTCTGTTTTGAACCCGTCTAAAGCTTTAGGGCCTGGTGAGCTTCATTCTAGAGTTCTGAAGGAACTAGCAAATGAGTTAGGTCCAGTTTTTGCTCATCTTTTCCACCAATCTCTCGATACGGCTGAAATCCCCAAAGAATGGCTCCTTGCGAACATCTGCCCACTTTTCAAAAATGAAGACAGGGCTCTTGCTCGTTATTATCGCCCAGTGTCACTGACTTGTGTTCTATGTAAATTGCTTGAACACATAGTCTGCTCAAACATCATGGCCTACTTGGATGTGCATAAACCTTTGTCAGACAGACAATATGCATTTAGGAAAAGGCATAGTTGCGAAACTGAGATGAGCACGGTTACCAATGATTGGGTAAAAATCTTGGCCAAGGGGGGGGGGGGGGGGGGGGGGGCAAGTGGACACATTTATTTTGGACTTCGAGAAGGCTTTTGACACCCCACCTCACGAACTACTTAAATCCAAATTAATTGGTAATGGAATTGGGAGGAAGAATCTCAAATGGATAGATTCCTTCCTTTGCTACAGAAAACAGCGTGTTGTTGTTCATAGTGAATCTTCAGTATATGCGCCAGTTTATCTGGGGCCCCACAGGGGACTGTTCTTGGTCCGCTGCTATTCTCCCTGTACATTAATAATATTTCCACTGACAATGAGTCAGAAATAAGACTGTTCGCAGAGACTGTGTTTACTATCGGGAAATCAGAGCTACAATCTGATTGAAACCCGATCTAAGCTGAACTATGTACGCCTAGCCGCAGCGAGATCGGATTTTAATCAGATTGTCAGAGCTACAGAGGACTTAATGAAACTTCAGAAGGATATAGATAGATCAGGATGTTGGGCACGAAAATGGGATATGAGAATTCAGCCTGTTAAATGCAATGTTATGAAGATAACTAGGAAGAGAACAAATAAAATTGAGGCTTCATACACTTTAGAAGGAACGGTCCTCTAAAAATGTGACTTGGTGTGACAATCACACACGATTTGAGATGGAATACACACATTAGCAACATGTGTTTGTTTGTTTGATTTAAGGTTTAACGTCCCCGTCAACACTGTAAAGGTCATTTTGGAGACGTTGCTTCCAATTTTGTGGGACTTTTACCCGACATTGAGATGAAATGACATCTCAAGCCCTGTCGCCCAATGAAACCAATAGGGTTTATTAGCATGGACGGTCCGCCTCGCACCACGGTTCCTGGACAGGCTTAGATCCTCTAAGCGGTTTACCAGTACTAGTGTGCGGGCCGGATTCAGCTCTGCGTGGAAGCATCATGCAGTCCATATATTTCTTCAAGCCCCTATGCGCGGGGGCTTTAGCAACATGTGTACTAAGGCGAATAGAACACTTGGTTTCCGAGGCGAAATCTTCACCAGTGTCCTCAGGATGTGAAGGACACAGCATATAAGGGACTTGTTTACCCAATCTTGGAATATGGAGTTGCATCTGGGACCGTAGTAGAGTGGCCCTTAATGAAGAAATTGAAAAAGTTCAGAATAGAGCTGCTGGATTTGTAACAAGCAATTTATGCTTTGAAACGCATGACTGAAATCTAGGAACATTAAGATGGGGGTCTCTCAAGAAAAGGAGAAGAGACAGTAGGCTAATATTTTTATACAAACGTCTAAAGGGTGTTGCCAACATTCCAACAGATGGCCTTGTTTCCCCAGCTAGTCACTTTAGAAAGCACCATTCATTGACGTTTCAGACCCTTGCTGCAAGAACTGACCTTTATAAAGAAGTGTTCTTCCCCCGAACCATTAGAGATTGGAATGCCCTTCCCGATTTGATTATTTTGACAGCTGAAGGTGCTGAGGATTGTGTAGCTAAGTTTACCTCTTTGGTTAGAGCTAGGGACTAAATTCCCATATCACAGGTCCTGGTGTATGGGTGTCATTTGACGTGTCACTAGTAACAATTCTGATTCTGAAAATTGTCATTTGGGGAGGTAAATCAGCGGTTTTACGGAGGAAAATTTAGTTTTACGCGCTAGCGGAGCCGTAAAATGTAATTTGTGATCGTAAAACCGACGATTTACCTCCACAAATGACAATTTTCAATACAGTTATCACCACTCTAATGCATTTATTCATTTGATTTGTTAAAAAAATGTCCTACTTGCATAAAACGGCAAGCACTTCGAGCTGCGTAAACCCAAATACCAG
The DNA here is from genome assembly GCA_963580285.1 of Lucinisca nassula. Classification (NCBI taxonomy): domain Eukaryota; kingdom Metazoa; phylum Mollusca; class Bivalvia; order Lucinida; family Lucinidae; genus Lucinisca; species Lucinisca nassula. The sequence continues at coordinate 108,357,118 of OY757011.1, forward strand.
CCAATCAAAAACGTTTCTTGATGACTTCTGTTTTCTGACAGTATATCGCAGAATATACCATCGCAAATGTTCGACGTTATAGAATCAGACGTCGCGTTACATACGCGAATGCATTAGAATTATGAATACTATAAAGGACAGGTCCAAGTACCTAACCTTGTGGGACACCAGATAAAAGAGGGGCGCTTGGCCATCAAGTGCAACTTTTTTTTGTGCCATTAGCTAATCTACCTATTTGTGGATCCTCTTATCCCACAATATTCCACTTTGTACAATAGCCTTCTGTATGGAACCTTGGCAAAGACCTTGGCAAAGTCCATGATAATAAAGTGAGTCTGTTAGTGGCCACGGTTATTATGGCCGCATCCAGATTGCTTAAAATGTCATGGCAAAAGTTGACTAATTGGGTTTCACAAGACCTTTGGCTGCGGAAACCATGCTGACTGTCAGCAAGAATGCTCCCAAAGGCTATGTGCTTGTTAATATGACTAATTTAGTATATGCTCAATGAACAGATAAAAATGAACTGCGTGTGTTGTTCTTCTGCCTTATGAGGTTAAACAAAAAGGTTTTAAGCGAGTCTCACGCCTGATTACACTCTTCTAGAGTCCATGTCTGTTGATCTGAACATTGATATTTGCCATTTTGTCTATGGACTAATGATTTTGGATTAACGCTTTGGTACTACGACCTAAACTACTTAATAGAAGGGAGATTCAAGGATGGACCGAGTATTGCCTCCACACTTAGCAAGAACTTCGCGGTTTCTTTTACGCCAGGTAAAGAGGTCCTCATATGCGAGTCCTGTACTACATGTAGGTCAATTAGATCAGTGGATGTAAAAAGGGAACAGCTCAGCGAAGCCGAGGAGAAGTTCCGAAAAATTTGCAAGCCTGTTTCCTATATTGCCACAAAATTACAAATAACGCCAAGCAGACGGGAACATCCTTCGAAAAAAAAACTACTTGTTCTATCCTCACGCATCATTAGTAAAAGGTACATTTACTTCAGGTTAAGTATTTAATTAATAAACCAAAACACTCGACCAAGAGAACAAAGAATATGTATTCATTTTAATCTTAATAAAACAGAAAGTGTATGTCATTTTAACACTGTATCCTATATGAAAAAAGCCAATGTTATTTTGAAACCATTGACATTCCTAGTGGCTGTTGTGGCTGAGTCCCAATCTATACCGTACAGCCTTTGAACGCCTCTGTAGTTTTGGCATCTACCACATAGGAGGGAAGACTATTCTACGGAGGAATAGTTCTATGGAAGAAGGAATTCTTCAGGCCATCACTCTAGACCTGGTACATACGATATTGAGTTGTTTAATTTTGATGTCCTTGTTTGAGTTGAATTAGTCACACGGGTCAGGTAGTTGTCTTTATTAAGAGACACTGTATCAGAGTGTATCTTATAAAAGGAGGTTGAAAGGTGAACGCTGTGGGTTGGGCTAGGAGTTTAAAGAGGACAGCTCATGACGGGTGGCCATTCCAACTCATCAAGCATATCTCCCACACTACTTTTGTTCCGTCATCGCCGGCAGGTCCATCGAGAAACCGTCCACCGGACATTCTAAACCTATTGTATCTGAGTTTTAACATGGAGGTGCAAAACAGGTGATGCATACTCAAGTTGAGGTCGAACCAATGTTTTGTATGCAACATCCCTTGTCTGCCTTGAAGCAAAAGCTAAATTACATCTTAGAAATCATAATGTCTCAGTTGCTTTGGATGTAATCTCAGAAACGTACTGACCCCAACTGAGATCGTCAGTGATGATGAGACCAAGGTATTTAGCGGATTGAACCTGCTCGCATGTATGCTGGTGTAATGAGTAGCCGAATTTAAGTGCCATGACACCCTCTTTGAGTGACATCTGGCCCCACTGAACTTCATCTGCCAATCGGCCTCCCAAAGTGCTGGGCTATTAAGGTCATCTTGTAAGATAAGGCACTCAGAAAGAGTATATGTATTCCTGTACAAAACAATTATCAGCAAATAAACGAACAGATGATCTGATGTTATCCAAATACAAAAGACAAGGACCGGTCTGAGTACCGAGCCTTGGGGGAGACCAGATAGAAGAGGGATTGGATCAGATGCTTTGCCACCCAAGTACAACTTGTTGTGAGCGCCTAGAGGGTCATGAGCCAAACTATCTGAGTGTAGATCCTCTTATCCCATAGTAATCCAATTGATACAAACAGCCTCCTGTGAGGTACATGTACCATGTCAAAGGCATTGGTGAAATCCATGATATAAATTAACAATGGTCTTGCCATAGTCGGTTGGTAACACCACAAATGTGTCATTTCCTTGAAGTACACGGTCAATTATCTCCCGCTGTTTTTCTTTTACGGCGAAGTCGAAATTTTTCTCCTCCAAAATGGAGCGTGATAGCTCATTGGTTAGTGCACTTGCCTCTGGTGCTAGAGGTCCCGGGTTCGATCCCCGGCAGCGGCGATAAAATTTCGGTGTCCGAACACGCTCCTTTGGCATCATTTGCAGGGATGAATGTCATAAAGTGCACCGTCCTTCGGATCGGGACGTTAATTGGAGGCCCCCCTGTGCACTGTGCAGGTTACATAATACTCAGTTGAGGGTGTATGCCGTATGAAGAGATAGGTTAAATAACCCTACCGTAATTACATGATTACTGTGTAGGCTTTCATCCTGCGAAACCTGTAGTGTATGTAATGTACACCTGCTAGTAATGGAAAAATGTGACCGATCGCAGTATCAGTAGAAAGAAAGAAAGAAAGAAAGAAAAGAGGAGTTGCATTCGTCCTCCCACAACATCTTTTATCCGGATAATATATCCGTGGTAAAATTTTATGTTTACACCAACATGACGTCACATATTTACATACACAAAAGGTCAAACCAAACAAAATGGTGTCTTGATGAGTTTTTTATGGCTCAACAGAAAACTTGGTCAGAAATAATGCCTTCAAACGTCAGTAAACTTGTTTCGGCGATTCAGGGATGATCATTTATGTTTTATCAATCGATCACTTATCATGGGCTTTCATGATATGGCAAAATCAGTTCAGAAATCACTGGAAACTCTGCCTCGCTGCTTAGAAATCCAGTATTGGAGTTTTCACTATAGGTGTTCCTCTGACGTTAAAGCCGCCAAATCAGAAAATAAAAAAGGCTTTTAGAACGTCAGAGAAGGCTCGGATTAGGGTTTCTGGTACTGAATGGGTTCACAATGAAATGAATACCCTTGTATAAGCCACATTGTATAGGGAAAAGTGAGGCGTACATTATTTTCTGTTTCGCTCAAAACCTTGATGATCTGAAGTAGAATCTCTGGAAATCTCAAAACGGGTCATTGGCAAACATTGCAGGCCCAAATCAGATGCTGCAGTATGTGGTGCCTGATCAGGGCCTTCACGGTTCTAAGAAATTTCAGCCATTTTATGAATAAATTTCTGAAAAATACTTACCCTGACACACCTAAATATCATAATGATATGCTATATATGAGATGGGGTAGGGGGAGAGAGGGTATTCTATCCATAGGGTTCGCCGGTCATCCGGGTACTTTCGTTTGTCACGTGATAGCAACGAGCACGCGGGTGAATACAAACGCCATTTTGAATAAGCAAATAGTGTAAATAAAACCCAAGTCACTAGCATATTTCTTACAATTTTGATAAAACATGCCAAAAATCTGTAGTGCAGGTGGTTTTACAAATCATCATTTACAACTGGATAAAAAGGTATCGTTCTATCAGTTCCCAAATGGAGAAAAACATCCAGAGAGACGGTCTCGGTGGATAAGGGCCTGCAGTCGCCAGAACGCTGATGGTTCAGACTGGATTCCTACATCAAAATATGTTTACATGTGCAGTGAACATTTTATAACAGGTAATTGATTCACAATACATTATTCTTTGGGCCATGCTTTGTTGATAATGAACTGAAACTGTCCTTTCTATTGGTAAAATTGTCTGTTGATTTCTCTCTAGCAACACGAATTCGGCACGAACTAGTGCTCGTATTTCTCCCTTTCAACAACATTTCTGCACTTACCGAGGCGATCCCTATGATCATCACCACAGGTGTTGGATGGGTGACTAAATTTAGAAATTGATTGTAATTAACTTTAAAGTGTAGAGAAAAAAAACCTCCTTACTGGGTGTGCTAAAGACGATGAACAGGGGTCCTAAAATGAATGCCTCTGATCTAAAGGTCAAAACAACAACAAGGTCTTCAGAATGTGTGCCTTGTAAATGAACTAACAAACTAGCCTGTCCCCCTAGCCTTGGCATAACCTCGGATCTGGGTTCACATTATTTGCAGAAATGACATATGACATGCAAACAGTATGGACCCAGATCAGATGAGCAGTCTGATCTGGGTCCACACTGTTTGCAGAAATGACTTAAAGCTACCGGCAGGCAACGATTTTTTACAAACAGTGTGGACTCAGATCAGACAGCTCCTCTTTGCAATCTGATCTGTGTTATTTTGACAATAAACAGAATGTCAAACCTACCTTGACACTTGGATAGAGTATATTTCCCGAGTCCATGACACCTCCGAATACACAACACTTGACACTAGTCCGAAGACATCGGTTATCAGGCAGCTGTTATTTCACTAAATGGAAATTTCCCGCCTCGTTATTCTTTACTTTTAATCATTTTTACTTACAGTAACATGCATTTTCAGGTTAAAAAAAACGATTTTATTCAATGTAATTGATAGCGATCTAAAGGGTAATTGCCGGTCGCTCTGTTATTGTTTTCACCTCAAAAAATAGCGGCCTATCGGTTACTACGGGCAGTGACGTCACGCCGGCGAACCCTATACAAAAATTGTTAACAGTTCTTAACCCTTGTCCTGCTAATCCCCGTTATGCCTTATCTTTGAAACAATGTAGATCCAGATCAGATGGCTTCTGAAGAAGTTTGTGAATTTGTTGTAATAATTTGCATCAAGTAATCTGATTGGTTGATAATCGGTAGTGGGTGTGGCATATATAAATATTCAGCAGGTCAAGGGTTAATGAGGTGGCTCAATGAGCAGTCTCATCTTGTAAGGAAGAGACCAGAATGCTACACTACATCTTCTAGGTGAGGATCTAGGTCATAAAATATAAAGGTCTTTGGTGTGTAACTTGTATCAGTAAACTGCCTTTGATATTTTGATGGGATTACCATATTAAATGGGCTAAAAGATAGTCTGTGGCTTTATTTGAATAAAAGGTAAAATGAAAGTACAATGTGAGTTTTATTGGAGAAAAATGTTTGAACATATGTGTAGGAAAGCTTTCACAGCTAATAATCATGAGAAATGAGAAAAACTTTCCTTATTTCTCGTTAAAAACATGTGTTTTGGGAACTACAACATACATTTCTAATAAATGGCTAAATTCTCCCTACATTTCTAATAAATGGCTAAATTCTCCCTACATTTCTAATAAATGGCTAAATTCTCCCTACATTTCTAATAAATGGCGAAATTCTCTTTATCTTTTTTTTTTTTTTTTTTTTTAAGTATTTTTCTTTTTTTTTTTTTTTTTGTTCTTGTTCAATTTATTCAGTATAATGCCTGTTACATTTCACTTCTGAAAGCCAGGCAATTTCAGAAGTGTTTATTCCAGACTTTTACTTCCTTTTTCATACAGAATGAGCACCCCTTCGATCACCGCATTCTCCCTGACAGTCTGGATCCTGTCATAATTAAAAAGAGATTGAAATTTTCTGGCTAATAGTTTTTAGAGGGTGCTCCTTTCTCCCCATTGTCTTTCTCGCATAACTTAAAATTTAGCATATACATTATTTATTGTTCTGCAATAAGATAGAAACAAAAAAACAAAAAAAAAAAAAAAAAAAAGATGTGACTATGTTTTTCCTTGCTCCAAAGTCTGTCCTGGCATAGATTTGTATGAAGTCTTTAACTGTATCTAAGTTTCTGTTTATTGTACTATTACCTGGGTCAACTCAGGGGATGTGGTGGGTGGGTAGGGGTGTCAGGCTACATTTTCTTCCAACGTTTATTAGGCAAATGGTTGAAATATATTCCAAAACGGTGGAGACCCCGATCAGACGTCGTGTTCTGCAGCGTCTTATCTGGACCTGCACTGTTCGGCTATCACCTGTTTTGGGGTTTCCGGTACAGAATGGGTTAAGCACTAATTCCAATTTGTTGAGACACTTGATTTTATTTATATCACTCCTTTAATTTGAATAGTTATCTCTCAAGTGCTCAGGTTATGACCTTATGTGTTGATGCATATTCTTGTTTATATTCTTAGCTTATATCATTTATTAATGCTTGATATGAGTACCAGTCTTTTTGGAATTCTGTTAATTCATTGTTTGAAAGAGAAATGTCCATAAGTATTTTGTACAATAAAAACAATTTCTTCTTAAATACACCAAGAAACAATTGTCGCTGATTACAACGGGTAGTATATATATAGTATTTGGCATATAGAATAATTATGCTTAGTGGCTTTGGTATAACATTCTTTCTGTCGAGACCGAAAACAAAAAAATCTTCCGTTATTTTACATTCGATACCATTATTTTTCAACCATTCTAACAAATTGCAAATAAATGTCTGAATTTTTTCACAAGTCCAAAAAAGATGATTTATAGTTTCATCCTGAGACTGGCAGAAATAACATTGAGAATCATTTTTCATTTTCATTTTAACCAAAAGAGTGCTTGTTACCAAAATATTATGATTGATGCTTACCTGAAACCATTGTAAAGCTGGGTATTTTATTATACTAAATGGGTAATTGTAGATTTTTTTCCATTCTGGATCTGTAAACTTAAACTTCTCATTCCATGATTTTTTGCCTGTAGGTTGTTCATTGTTTTTATTCAGAGTGTTATACATCGCTTTTGCTCCAGATTTTTGTTGTAAGAAGATTTGTATATGACTTGGTATGAAAGGGGTTTCAAGTTTTCTTCTAAGTATAATTTTCAAACTTGTTAAATAGGATTTTAGAGAATCTATAATTCCATGATACTCCAGAAAGTTAATAGGAATTCCTAAAAGCGTCCTGATTTCTTGATAACTATATAGCTTCCCGTTTTCATTCACCAAGTCATTGACAAATCTGATACCTTTATTATACAAACTCTTATAAAAGATGTAATTTCTGTCTATTGTAATATTTTTATTATAAAATAGTGGACTTTTCAAAATGTGTTCTTCATCTATTTCTATTTTATAGTTTATATCAAGAAAAGCTTTTAAGACATCCTTCCAAAATTTATTATTTATTTGATTGTAAATATTTCTAATGTATTCTATATTACATGATGTCAGTTTCTCCAAATTAATATGTAGTTTTATTAACTCTTGCCATTTACTATTATTTGAAATAATTCTTCTTATCCAAGTTGATTTTAATGCATTTATAAAAGCAGTAACATTTATCATTTTCAGTCCTCCTTCTGTGTACTCTTTAACAATAATAGATTTTTTAATTCTGGGGTTGTTATTCCATAAGAAGTCATATAAATTTTTGACTATTTTTTCACTCATTATAGGATCTGGATTTGGTAAAGATATAAAGAGAAGATTAAATATAGGTATAATTAGAGTTTTGATAACTGTTATTTTTCCTATAGGTGATAAGCTCCGTTTCTTCCATTGTTTCACTATTTTTTCCATTTGTGTTATTTTTGGTGTATAATTATCTTTCAACATTTTTTCCAAATCTGTATTAAAATAAATTCCTAATAATTTAAAGTTATTGCTACCCCATAAGAGTTTCCATTTTGTTTTTATTGATCTAGTACTGAATTTTTCTGAACCAATCCAAACTAATTGTGTTTTATCTAAGTTTATGTTTAAGCCAGATATTCTTGAAAATTTTACAAGTTCTTCTAACATTTGATTAAGGGATGTTTCTGAACCATCTAAAATAGCCGATGTGTCATCAGCATATTGTGAAATCTTGAATTCAATATTATTAATAGTGATACCTTTTATTTTTTCATTTTTTCTAATTTTTGTAGCAAGAAACTCTGCACAAATTACAAACAGGTAAGGGGAGAGTGGATCTCCTTGACGACAGCCACGTTCTATACTAAAAAATGAAGATAAATGTCCTGACAGAATTACTGCTGATGTAATATTTTTATAGAAAACCTTTACCCATTTCCTGATTGATTCACCAAAGTTGAGATGTTCCAGAGCTTTATACAGGAAGTTCCATGATAAAGAGTCAAATGCCTTTTCAAAGTCAATAAGCAATAGTAGCCCTGGAATGTGATGTTCATCAGTGAATTTCATTAAATCGTATATCACTCGTATGTTTTCTACAATCGATCTACCTTTTATAAAGCCAGTTTGGTCTTTGCTTATTATCAAATCTAAAACGGATTTTAGTCGATTGGCGATGGCCCCTGATGCAAGTTTATAAACTGTATCCAAAAGTGTTAATGGTCTCCAGTTTTTCAAAAAGGTTTTTGGTTTGTTGTCCTTCGGAATGCAAGTTATAATGCCTTGTTTTTGAGTTATTGACAGTTCACCTACTTTATAACCATAATTTAAAGATCGAAGTATAAATATTCCTAGTTGTTTCCAAAAAACCTTAAAAAATTCTGCTGAAAATCCACTTAGGCCAGGACTTTTGCCATTTTTCATGTTTTTCAGTGTATCTGAAATTTCTTGTAGGGTTAAAAGACCTTCTAATGTGTCTGCTTGTTCATCCGTAATTGTTTTCATATTATTTCCCATGTATTCTTTTAAATTTATATCTTCCAAGTCGGTCTCCCTGCTTGAATACAATTTTTTATAAAATAATTCTGTTTCATTTAAAATACTTTCCTGATCATTTAAAATTGTTCCATCATCTTTCTGTAGGTGCTTCATTGTTTTTGTTACATAATGATGTTTTTCAAGCCCACAAAAATATTTGGTTGGTCTTTCTCCCATATCCATATATTCAGCTCTTGATCTTACCAAATTTCCTTTTAATTTTTCTTGTCTTAGCTCTTGTAACTCTGTTTTTAGTATATCAAGTTCCTCTATGTTATTATTATTCAAATTATTTTCTAATAGTGTGATTTTATTTAAAAGATCCTTTTCTAAATTATTATTTTTTTTTTTTTTATAAGAGGCGTAGGATATTGATTGCCCCCTTAGTTCCATTAGTAACACATCTAGAAACATTTGATCATTGATAGTGAATTGTAATTCTGTGTCAGGGATTCTTTCTATTTCATCAATGTTATATACTGGTAGGGCATACTGCTTCTTAATTTCTAAGATTTTTTGGTTCAAAATTTTGAGGTATTCAAGATCAGTTAGCAAGGAGTTATTGTGTTTCCAATATGATTTTCCATGTATTATGTCATTAAAGCTTAATTCCATTGTTACCATTGAATGATCAGATCTATAACTGGTTCCTACTTTATTATATTTGATGTATTGATACATACTCTCAGAGGTTAGAAAAAAATCCAATCTTGCCTGTTTAAGTGGGTTTCTTTTCCTCCAGGTATAACGTTGAAGTTGTGGATGAATTTCGCGAAAAGGGTCAACCACATTGTTAATTTCTATATATTCTAAAAGTATGTCTCTTGCCTTAGGGTTATTAATGTTCTTGTAGTTTGAAGAGTCAATATGTGGGTCAAGCACTAAATTAAAATCACCGCAAATGATGTAGTCATTATTTCCTATCTCTTCAATGAGTTGGAATATTTTCTGAAAAAAACTAGGGCTGTCCGTATTTGGGCCATAGATGTTAACCAAAGTAAACCTTTGACTCTGTACTGTTATATCTAAAACAAGAAAGTTTCCTTCAGCATCAGTTATCTTGTTATGAACTTTATATTCAATATTTTTACCAAATAAAATTGCAACTCCTCTAGCATTTGATCTGTAATTGTTAAAAAGACACTCTCCATTCCACAAGTTCATTATTGACTTTTCTTCAGTATCAGTAAAGTGTGTTTCTTGTAAACAAAAAATATCAAAATCTGTATTTTTTAAGAAGTCCAGAACATCTGTTCTTTAATTTATACCCCCTAGACCCTGAACATTGTAAGATAGTATTTTTAACTCAGCCATCTTTATATAAAAAACATCTTAATTCATTACTTTTTCTAAACAAATTTGCCAGGCCAGTACAGTGGAGCAATGTCAAATATATGTAACACAAAAAAGAAAACAAACAAAATACAAGCATAAGAAGTAAGGATATTGATCCTCTTGGAGTTTTGCTTATAAAAACTGTTATGCTCTTTTACACAGTCATGTAATATGTGTGAAGTATATATAGAGGATCTCACATGAGTGCCCCTACACTGCTGAATTCACTATATATGAGTTCAGAAAAAGGAATAGAATTGCAAGGCCTTGCTTAGTATTTAAATTTCGTCCCCTCAAGGAGTCTGATAATTCAACAATACAGCTGCACGAATGCAAGATTCTATTTATCGTATGACATTTAAAACATATAATATTCCCGATTTGTTTACCAGAATGCCAACATTCCACCATCAGTACATGCAAGGATAACAAGGATGTCATATTTGTAACTATACAAAGCATATGTAACTAATTTGCATACATGCATTTTCTCCACTATTTATGGATTACGGAATTATATATTACTTGAAGTCATTACATTCTGGCAGATGCGGCATCATACGATAAAACACTTTACATTCTGTCAGCTCTAGGAAAACGTTGCAGATCCAGCTCAAGTTGTTTCTTAAGGAGCAGTCACACGCTGCAGTATGATCTGGGTCTGTAACGTTTGCCATTAAATCCAAGCTATAAGCACATGTTTTGTTGATATCTGAATAATACTCAGATCTTTTTTTGCGTGTTTAAACTTTTTATTTCATGCTATCCATAAAACCCAACTTTCATAAATATGTGTAAAGAAACTGGGTTTTGATACCCTTGGGCTGGGCTTGGTTGGGGGATGGGGTGGGGGAAGGTCTCAACTGGATTCCAAATTGTTGCGCTGCTTATTACTGATAGGGTTTTAACCTATGACAGTTAGAGATTCTAAAACTCATGTCTCAGAGGCCATAACATTATCATATTTACTGTTATGTATGTCCAATCATGACAAAACCTATCTGTAACTCTGATTTGTAGTCACAAGCATATCATCCCCAACCCATTCAGCACTAGCAACCCCTAAAGGGGTACCTTGGCAAACAGTGCAGGCCCAGATCAGATGCCTCAAAACATGGCGTCTGATCAGGGCCTACACTGTTTGCAAAAAGTTAAGCCATTTCTGGAAACAAATCCTGAAGAAAACACAATCTGAAACCCCTAGATTTCTAAACTGACCCCGGCTGTATATAAGGAGGAAGACTCCAGCTAGCACAAAAACAGTTAATAACAATAATACTGTAGCTGTTATGCACATATATGATGTCCGAGATCTGCACTGATTCTCCAACAGGATGCAAAGGCTGAGGTCCTGAGGTAGAGATCATTGCTGACTCTGTACAAATAGGTTTCTCCATGCTGGGGCTGTCTTAACTGTAAATCATGGGACAAGACTGACCATTTATCTCTTATCATGCTGCTCACGACAACCCCTATCCTTGGAAACAGTGTAGATCCAGATCAGATGGCTCCTGAAGAAGCCATCTGATCAAGAAATACACTGTTTGGCATTCAGTTTATGAATTTGTAGGAACAAATCATATCAAGCAATTTGATTGGATGATATAGAGAAATGGGTGTGGCTTAAATGAATATTCAGCAATAAGGGTTATTATAACAGATAGACCAGAGCACTTGTAACAAATCAATTGTATGTCAACCAAATACTTTTCCAAAACACAAACCAGCCAAGAAAAATATATCTTCACCACTATCTTGATCTATTTGGCAGAAACACAGAAACCTTTTACAAACAAAGTAGATCCCGATCAGATGGCTTCTGATCCGGATACACAATGGTTTGTCGTGCAGCCCGTGGACCAACCAAGCACTCTATATCTAGTTATTTGATTGGTTGACAGTAAGAAACTAATTTATCCAACAGGAAAAGTGTTAAGTAAAAGAGAGGGAAAAAAACAATAACAAAAGAACTGCCTTTTCAGTTTCGGTGTCTTTCTTGCCATCTCGCAGTGCAGGTTTCTCTTTTGACACAGTCATGTACCTACTGCAATGATATTTCCTGTATAAGATTATGAGAGTCAGTGGCAGTAATATAGCTCACTACATTGATCATGGTCTAATAACATATTTTTTTCTACAAATGTAATAGTAGCATAAGCATTATCATCAATGTACATGATGATTTTAATCTGGCAATGCATATTTTAGTATGGGTAGAGGGGGGGGGGGGGGAATGTAGGTAAGGGTAAGTAAGGGACAGAAAGCAAGTATACATGTAGAGGAAAAGCTGGAAAAAATTTTTAGGTATGTTAATATGAAAGAAGTAGATGTGGAGAAATAGTACAGATGAAGTATTGACCCTTATCCCACTGAATTACTGATTAAGCCAGACCAGTTCTGACTTTGAAGCACTCAGCCAGACCAGTTCTGATTTGGAACCAATCAGACCGCAAAATGCAATTTTTATCCTGCAGATCGAACCACACTTGACACTCGAATATTCCACAAGCGAGTTTGGAGTGATCCATTTCCATGTGTGTCCGGTTTGGTTTTGTTTGTGGCAACCCTTACAATAATGAATTTTCATTAAGCAAACAGTGCAGTCCCCGATCAGTACTGTTGTGGCATCTGATCTGGGTCTGCACCGCTTGCCAATGCCCCCAAAAAGGGCCACTAGGCATATATGGGATCCACAAACTGAATGTCAAAAACAGTGCAGATCCCGAACAGAAAGCTTCTTCAAAAGCCATCCGATCTGGATCAACCGCTTTGCAATGGCAGTGGTTGCCATGTTCAGCAGGATAAGGGTTAGGTAAAAACAATCTCAGTAATATGAATTAGAAATGGATACAATTATGTATTAACCCCTGTCCTGCTGAATATTTTAATCTGCCACACCCATTACCGACCATCAACCAATCAGACCACCTGATGAAAATTGTTGCAAAAAATTCATAATCTGAATGACAAACAATGTAGATCCCTATAAGATGGCTTCTTCAGAAGCCATCTGATCTGGATCTACATTGTTTGAAAAAATATGGCATATCCGGACTCAGCAGGACAAGAGTTAAGCAAATTGTATAAATTCTTATGTTTTTCACTTTAATTTAATGCTATCACTTACTCTATTAATCTTCTATTATAGTACACATTGACCCCTCTGTAACAAGATTTTTTTTTATTTCCTGGATAATGGATAAAAAGTAATTCAAAGATAGATTCTACTGTAATTATGTATTAGATTGTATAGAAGAATGGCCCTAAATGATCATTCGCCTATAAAATCTATGCAATTCTGTTCGGATTTAAGTCAGTTATCTTGCTTTTTCTGCCATGGGCTCCAATTTAACAAACAAGTTATAAAGGGTTTTGTTTTATAAGGGTTTTCACAAGTTCTTTAGTTCTTCCTGTATGTCACTTTATATCTCCATGTTCATATGTCACTTTAAATATCCTTGTTCAATAGTTTCACACAAACACTTTCTCACTTTTAATAAATTTTATTGTCTAAGTTTGTGTATTAAAAAAAGACTTCACTTCATTCTGTTAATGTGTTATTTTTAAGTCTTATCCGCTGTATGCAACAACTTATACCCTTGCAAACAGTGTAGATCCCGATCAGGTGGCAATCTGACCAGGGTCTTCACTGTTTGTCACCTAGCCTGCAGATTTGAATGAAAATATTATATCAAGTAATTTGACTATCCAACAACCAGGTATGGGTGTCACTAAAAACTAATTTATTCAGCAGGACAACAGCAGGCTTACAGTTAATTTCAGTATATCTGAGAAGTCACCAAAAGTATAGTTATAGAAACTCTATCGTTATCCAGAGTTATCAAGTCTTTATTATCTGCTTCCATCATTCTTGCGAATGATTTTACCAATATTGCTGTAAATGTCAAACTTATGTCTTTTCCCCTCACTAGTTTTACCAAACACGCTGCCGTTGAAGAACCAGGCTGAGTCAATGTTCTCGTGTAGTGACAGCCTGTTGATAAGTTCCGCATTCATCTTTGTCACGTCATCAACCAGACGGAATCCTGCAGCTTTCATCTCTTTCCTCTTTTTCATTATTTTGGTTTTTTCATGATTATTTTGCATTTTCATGAGTACAGGTCTAGGTTTTCCAGCTTTCCCTGGGATACGGTGGATAGCCACTATGTTTCTGGGGTCTATACTGACTCCTGCCTTTCCATACAGGATGTTGCAGATATTTTCAGTCAGCATCTCAATCGACTCTTCAGTTTCCTCTGATACTCCCATGATTTTAATGTTATTTTTACGAGAGTATTGTTCGTTGTAGTTACTTTTCTGCATTGCCATTTGTGCCAGTGATTCGTTATCTTTGATCTGTTTATCAGCTTCTTCTAAGCGTTCCCTCAGCTGCACATTTTCAAGAGTTAATGTGTCCAGTCTATCTGACAGCTCAGCTGTTTTTTCTTCAAGTTTTTCTTTAACTTTTATCTCTATCTCTGCCTGAATTTTATCCTCTAGTTCCTTTATAAATGTACTGACTGTTGTGGTTATAAAGTCTTTTAACTCATCTTTTGACAGCATATCCTTGACCTTGTCCCTAGTTGCTTTTGTATCTTCACTTAGCTGTTCAAGTTGCTTGTTTATCATTGTTATTTCATCGCCAAAGCTACTATTGTCCATTTCACTGGCAGGCCTCTTCTCTGGGTTCGAAGTAGTTGTTGGCCTGGGGACAGACTTAGTATTTGCCATTGTTCTTGGCTTAGAGTCTCCTTTACCTCCCATTATTGTTTGCCACAAATTTACAGTTATTTTAAAGGTATAGTGTACACAACTGATGCACAGCAGGTCAACTGTTGGTGAACAAAAGGTAATCCAGGTGCATAAAACCTTTTGTATTGGTTTGTTTGTTTGTTTGTTTTTCAGCTCATGAAAAATATAGAAATTCTATAATATCTTCAAAATTATTCCATCATTCTCAATGAATTTTCACAATATGAAACTAGTAAAGTTGACACATATTTACATCCAGAAATTTGGAAGAATAAATCCCTAATTCAGTTTTTAATAAGCAAAATCCAAGACACAAATGTTAGTCACATTCTCAACACAAGTTTCATGCTCATTCTCTTTATCTTGAGTTGTGACTATTACACTGGATTCAAAAGTGGGTTGGCCCTTGTGAAGTGGATTCTCTCATCATTTCGCATCACATCATCATGTCAACATCCTTGTTTTTTATGGAGAAAATTGGGTTCTTCAAGGATACTACATAGTATTTCCCTTATTTCTGTTAAAAACCTAGATCGTGGGTATTTGTATGTTCATTATAATGGTTTTAAGAAGTCTCCACAACCTATTCCTCTGTCAGAAGAATCGCAGATTCATTGAAAACGTATGTTAACCCTTTTGGTACCAAATGGAATCTTCCTCCTAAAAAATTGTAGGAATCCATTTCAAAATTTAGGGGTGTCAGGTTGTGGTTTCATCAAAATTTATTTGGAAAATGAACTTTTAGCAAACAGTGGAGGCCCTGATCAGACGCCATATTCTGCGGCGTCTGATCTGGGCCTACACTGTTTGCCAGGGTACTGGTTTTGGGGTTTCTGGTACTAAATGGGTTAATCCATTGAAAAAATAATGCAGCATCTGATCAAGGTATACACTGTTTGCATAGAGGATTTTCATCAAAATGGAAAACAGACCCTGACTACCTTTATATCTCTAATGGACTTTTCCAACATACAACAATAGAGGAGTCCACCAGTACGAGTAAACAATGGGTTAACCAAGAAAGTCACTATCTGAAATTGTCATCTGCTTAATGTTGTCTGTTGAATCTTCTGGCAAACTTTTTTAAAATATTTTTTACATTCAGGCAAGCAGTGTGGTGTCTGATCTGGGTCTACACTGTTTGCTAAAATTCCCTTTTAAAGTAACCGGCAGACAATGCAGACGACAATTGTCATGATTGGCATTTTATGGGTTAAATGGTCATTTTTAAGACCACATGGATGTGTTAACCCATTTGGTACCGGAAACCCCAAAACGGGTACCAGGGCAAACAGTGCGGGCCCAGATCAGACGCGGCGTCTGATCAGGGCCTACACTGTTTGCGAAAAGTTAAGCTATTTTCCAAATATATTTTGAAGAAAACACAACCTGACACCCCTAAATTTTAAAATGGACTCCTGCTATATATAAAGAGGAAGATTCCATTTGGTACAAAAAGGGTTAAGCCAGTGGAGGTATCATCAGAACTTTCAAGTTTATTATGCTTACACTAACAATTTCAATTGCAGTTCTGTAGGCCGTGATCAGATGCCACATTAGGACATCTGATCTGGAACACTGCACTGATTTTGTTGGAGTTAAGTGGTTGTGCATGCTTTGACTGTCTAAATTACTTTCAACAAAACAACACTTTGAAGTTTTGTTTTCCCTAGAGCTGTCTCAAAATTTTCATCCCTGATTTTGTCTTCAGATCTTATCTCAGTAGAGCCTTCAAATTAGATGAATTACTGTTGTCATTATCTTAAATTACACCTTTTGTAACATTTTATGGTGTTTAAATTTGTGCTTTCCATATTATGACCTGAGGCAAATCTGTTTACCCATTTTGTGCAGAATGGAATCGTCAGTCATACATGTAGCAGTGTCCCATTTCAAAATCTAGGGATGTCAGGTTGTGTTTGATTAAGAAATTTATAAAGAATATGGCTGAACTTCTTGCGAGCATTGAAGTCCTGATCAGATGCCACATTCTGCAGTGTTTGAGCTTAATCTGAGCGCTGCTTTGGGTTTTCCCATATAAAATGGTGTAACATAAACAAGACAAAAATTATAAATGCTTCAGGTGTAAAGTAGATCACAGCTGACCAGTCTGACATGAGCTGAGTTTGCACAATGGTCTGACATGAGCTGAGTTTGCACAATGCCCAATTCATCATGAAAATGCTCCCATATAATTTTGACCCCACTTTTATATAGTAAAATTGGGGGTGGGGTGGGATCATAGGGGTACACAATAATATCCTTATTTCTGCTCAAAAATATAGATTGTGGGTACTCGTTAGAACTGAGGCGGTTCTAACGAGTTCCCACAAGCTATGTTAGGAGCAAAAATATGGAAAATTTCAGAATTTTTATCTGGTGACAAATTTTTCCAGTATATTTCTATACGTATAGACGTGTTTTGGTAATGTGTTGAAAGAATACTGTAGAGCCTTCAATGAGCAAGTGCTCGGTAACACTGTTGCAACATGCTGATTCGCTTTGACGTGTAAATTTCTCTTTTTTTCTGTCAAAAAAAAAACATACGCGGGTTCATGTTGGAGGAAACACATTTTAATTGCAGTTTTTGGAAAATAATCTGTACAAATCATTATTAAATTTAGCTATGACATTCAAAATAAAACAGCAAAAAAGCGATATATTTTTTTTTTTTTGGTGTCTGTAGCAAGGTCCTTGATTCATCGTTTGTGTTATATAAAATGTATGTAGTGGTGAGGCACCCTAATTTTTCTGTTAGTGCACTTAAGGATCAGTGATCGTGGGCACATTTTCAGCAATGTTTTCAAGGGACACAACTTTCAGGACTTCCTCTTCACTCTTAAAATCTGACAAACTAAGCCCCTATAGAGAAATTATTTCCTATAAGAGAAGACCCCTGTTGATATTAACATAGACAACAATTTGAAGAGTAGACCGATACAGGAGACAACAATATTTTTGAAAGAATGAAGGATCAACTCTTATCAATTTCCCCGTAAAAGGAACCACACACACGACATGTGACAAAGAGAAATATTACATTTCCTCTGGAGATTGTATCATAGGTAACATATTTTCAAAAAGATCATAGGTAGTGGCAGTATCAAGTCTGAATCGCAAGCCGATGATGCTTTTGATACTTGGAAAGAGCACACCAACACGGATACACAAAGACAGTGTTATAATCCGAGCGCTGAAACCTCCCAAGTTGAAGTTGCATGTTTCAGTGTCCTTTGTTGTAAAATGGAACAATTTCATGTTGCATTGATTTTTCCTGACAGAATTGGATTATTATCATTGTAAATGAATACAAGCAATGGTAAATCTAATCGTTCTTTGCGCACACGCAAACAGCTGAGGCTGAAGCAAGACTGTGTCTCCTACACACGGTATTGTAAGTCTCTAACCCTTATCCTGCTGATGACTCCCGACAACCCCTACATTTGCAAACAGTGTAGATCCAGATCAGATGGCTTCCATCTGATCAGAATCTACACAGTTTGTCATGTAGTTTGATATTAAAATGAATGAGTTTGTGAAATGAAGGAGTACATTTTAACCCTTATCTTGCTGTTCACGACAACCCCTATCTTTGCAATCAGTGAAGATCCAGATCAGATGGCTTCTGAAGAAGCCATCTGATCAGGATCTACACTGTTTGGCATTTAGTTTATGGATTTGTAGCAATAAATTACATCAAGTATTCTGATTGGTTGATAGACAGAAATGGGTGTGGCTTAAATGAATATTCAGCAAGATAAGGGTTAACAAGTAATTTGATTGGTTGGTGTGGCTAAATATATTTATTCAGCAGAATAAGGGTAAACAAGTTGTTTAGCCCTTTCAGCCCAGTTGACTGGAACAGATACCTTTGCAAACAGTGCAGATCCAGGTTAGACAGCTCATTATGAACTGTCTTATTAGGTTCTGCATTATTTGCTGTTCTTTTTTTATTTCAATTTCTTTTATTTATTAAAGGGGAATGGGAACACCTGTCAGATTTTTCTGCCATTTTCCAAAGGGAGACAATTTTCGAGGCTTCATGTTCGCTATTCTATAAGCCCTGTCCCTCTGAAAAAGGGGTCTACTCTTAAAGGAAAGAAATTGCTCCTCGGGAGCAAATTCTTTCCTTTAAGAGTTGACCCCTATTGACATGTGAGACAAAACACTTTTGCAGGAGTTGCCTCCCCTGAAGGTGTACCCATTCCCCTTTCCCACGGACATGTTTTAATTAATCTCCATTTCAAACCACAGGGGTGTCAGGGTTGTAGAAAAAGGCAGTTGAGTGATGCTCATTGACTAATGACTGTATACATAGTTCTCTAATTGTCGCAATTGTTCTTTTGCAGTGCTCCATACCCACCATACCAACAAAGGCAGGTTCCCTACCACATCTCATATGCTCCAACATCTGCACAGGACAGTGAAATCCAGAGTCTGTCCAGCCAAGACAATTTGACTGATGACACGACTTCTCTGCCAGACAGCAGTGTGTAAGTATATTTTCGGAAGACAACTTTGGTGACTCGTTTCCTTGAACAACCATCCCCCTCTGACATGGGACCCATGGATCATCCCTTTAAGAATCAAGCCACATCATTTTTTGAAGAGTTAAACACCTTTATAACACCTGTTCAACATAACATGGTTTTGTCGCACCAGCTTTAGTATGGCACGATATAGGAGTCCTATTTTCCGGCCATTTGTTCATCCAATAGTCAAACCGCTAACATTTGCGCCACTTAAAGCCTTTGGCGGAATTTTTGTTGGTTAAGGGGAGTGAGGTTGAGATTTTCTTTTGAAATTTATATAGAAAATGGCTAGTAAATAGAAAACAGTTTTTGCATACAGTGAAGGCCCTGCTTTCTGCAGTTTCTGATTTAGGCCTGCACTGTTTTTGTGTTGATTGTTTATCAATCTAAAAACACAGCATCTTATATCAGTCTTCAAGGTTCACTTACGTACATTATTTATAAGGGTCAAAGGAAACAGTTTAAGTCCTTGTTCAGGCCCATTGTCCCAATCAATTGACCCACCAGTACTACTATCAGTGCTTTGATTTTGGGTATTTTGTATGAAATGGGTTAATGCTGAGGATGGATAGGTTAGGATCAGGCACATGCTCCTCTTTTATAAAAGATTAGTTGATTTTATCAGCCCAAAATAGTAATTCAGAAAATTGAGTTCTGTCTGTTACACCATTTTCCTTTGTGCTTTAACAGGTTAAAATTGATTTCCAGTTCATTCAGGTATTTCCACTTCAGTCTAAAGAAAACATTATTTTATAGTTTTTCTTGTACAAGAGCAAACTGCCTATTCATCAGAAAAAGAAAAAAATGTGTAAGGTTGCTAAAGGTGTACTAAACCTCAAGAGGTTGTATCTATAGGTTAGGAATGTACAGCTATTCATTAAATTGCCTGTTGTCCTTTATGCCTACCGAAACATTTCATGAATGACCACTCAAGAGTATCTCCTGAATACATACCACAATACCTGGCCATTACACATACCTTCACCTCAGATATGGAAGGGCACCAGTTAAGGACATTTTTCTGCAAATATTATCATTGAACCTGTAAATTCTGTACCATATTTATGCTTTTGACATGCATGAGAGTGGTCTGAGAAGTAATTCAGAGATGTCTGTGAAGCTTAAGTTTTGTTAATAGTTGTAAAACCTTTTAATACTTCTGAAATGTCTAGTTCATTGAGGTCTCTGGACTCTTATAGGTACAAAGAAAATCTTATTTTACCTTTAAAAGTTTAGCCTGTTTACCGGTAATGGACAAGATAAGAGTTAACATACCTCTATTAAACAGCCAACTACACATGATATTCTCTCAGATCAGCATGGCCAAAGTCTTTGACCTTTATGTTTGGCATGTCTTGATCTTCACTGAGTGCTTAGGCTTGTTATTTTAATATAAAGTAAAATTCCTATGTTAGGACCACCTTTGGGACTGTTCAAAAGTGGTCTTTGAACAGTCCCAAAGGTGGTTCCTGACCAGAGGACATTGTGTGCAGAAAACATGAAGAAAGAATAACTGCACCCTTCTAAATATGCTTTTTAAAGCAGAATTAGTCTTAATTTCAGGTGGTCTTAATAGCAAAATGTCACTGTAAACGGTATGAAAGTCTTTGTTGTTAGGTTCAAAGAAGGAAAGGTTTTATTAAGCTTTGATAACAAAATATTTTAATGATACAGCTTGACTTACACATTATAACAAAAAAGGAGTTATCAGAATTTTGGGAGTATTTTATACCCTGTTCAGGGCTGAAAAATTCTCTAAAATTTCACTGGTCCTGTTCATAGTTTCATAGGGACTAATTGGTACTAGACAAAATTCTTACTTGTTCTCCAAAAATTTTTTCTTCTCGTGGCGAGGGGGATGAGTGGACTTTTCTAGTCCTGCTGTTTCTCAATTCTCCATAAATATGTAAGTTGTGTGTTAGAATTGCCTCAGTGAGGCTGTTCTAACAATAACCTACATGTGTGTAACGGAGAAATATTGAAAATTATCAGTCTGTTTTCCTGCACTATTTTGAGCTCTGTACCTCCTTTCGTCTTTGGTGGTTCAAATGTCCCAAGTGTGATTGGAATGTTGTTTATAGTGAAGAAAAAAGACAAAATGAATAAGTTGAACGAGGGCAACATGAGTACATTCACATCAACAACCAGAAAAAGGAGTAATGAAACAAGGGTTACATGGCGTCTTTAGCTTTATGGCAAGTTAAGTAGATGTAAGCACATCTTGCTACCATAAAAATCCTAAAAATTCCCACACCCTGGGGTCTTGCTGTAATTCTCCTAAAATTATAAGAAATTTGTTTCACGTTCCAGCAAGGAGACAGAACTGGAAACACTAAACTCTGATCAGACTGCTCCTGAAGTCTTATCTGGGTCTGCACTGTTTGTATTGGCCTGTCTGTTCCAATACTTAAGATCATTATGGTATGTCTGAGTGTTTGAATATGAGGAGTGGGGACAGGAGAAAACAATCATGGGGGTTCAAAAGACAAGGTGTAGACTACTTGTTTTACAATATGTATTCAGACAGTCAGGCCTTGGCATGACGCTGCAGATTGTAATGTCCCTGGGACATCAGGTCTACACAGTTTGCCACTCATCAATCTCATTTTGGGGTATAATATGAACTCATATTTTCCAATCTCCCAGCTGCTTTAGTAATATTTCCTGATGTGTGTTTGTGTTTTTTTTTTCACCTGTGAACCCTTGAGCAAGTAAGTAAAGGTATTGATGTGATAACTACAGGTAAAACATTTTGTATGTTAAGGTGTTTCTGCACATTGAAGTGTAACCAATTTAGCTGGAGGCATTGCCATCAAGTTGCCTTTGATCTTCTACTGGAAACTTTGACAGTAATGACTTAAAAGTTAACCCTTAAAACACCAATCACAAAAGTAGAGTACAGCATTTTTGTAATATTTTGTCCTTATTTTTATACCCGCATTTTCAAAGAAAAATCGGGTATATTGTTTTTGTACCAGAGTTGAGTGGGCGTTAAGTCCATCTGTCTGTCCGTCTTTCACTTTTCTTGTAAATGGATCTCCTCTGCAACCACTGAAGTTACACTTTTGAAACTTTGCATGTGGATAGCACATGGTATGTAGATGGCAGTGGGCTACTTTTTTGTGACCTTGACCCCAACATGGCCCCAGGGTCAAAGGTCAAAAAGTTGGGATTGCACTTCTGAAACTTGATTAGTGGATGGCCCTTGGAATGTAGAACATATTGAAATACTTTGTGTGTGACCTTGACCCCAACAAGGCCCCAGGGTCAAAGGTCAAAAAGTAGGACTTTATCATATCTTTTAAACTGTTGGGACTGCACTTTGGAAACTTGATTATTTCATAGCCCTTGGAATGTAGAAAATATTGGAATACTTTTCATGTGACCTTGTCCCCAACATGGCCCCAGGGTCAAAGGTCAAAAAGTAGGACTTTATCAGATCTTCTAAACTGTTGGGATTGCACTTCCGAAACTTGATTAGTGGATAGCCCTTGGAATGTAGAACATATTGGACTACTTTTGTGTAACCTTGACCCAAACATGGCCCCAAGGTCAAAGGTCAGAATAGAAAAAGCGGGTATTTGCGATGGTATACCATCAACTGCATGATCTAGTTTCTTTTAGAGAAATAAAAGCTTCACATTACATGAGAAAAATGAACCTAAGTATTGGGACAGATAGGTCTAAGCAAACTTTGCAGATACAGAACCTTTTGGACTCCTTTAAGGCTGGCACGATTAATCGGATAATCGATTAATCAATCAATAAATTCCATAAAAATGATTATCATTTACTGATTTGCTTGTAACCGATTATTTGATATGTACAATTTACTACGCAAAGTTGTGCATAAAATAGCTGGATGACTGGCAAACAGTGCAGACCCTGACGAGATGCCATGTTCTGCAGCGTCCAATCCGAGTCTACACTGTTTGCTCGGGCGTTTCTGTTCAAATACATATGGTAAACTACAAAAAATAGTAGGTGTCATGCTCAGACAGAAAGCCAGACAGGTAAAACGATGACCAAATCTTCAGTGATAACTAATCGATTATTGATCACAGTGACATGACTGATAATCGATTATCTTTTCAGTTCAGATTAGCAAGCTCTAGACTCCTTGCTGGATGTAAAAGAATTGATTGCAATATGTCAAGGTATAATTGTGCATGTGGAGGTGGGGGGATTTCTTCCACCATTATAAACCGCAGGGGGGATTTTGGGGGTGGGTTTGTCCACCTAAACAAATGATGGGGTGGGGGGGGATTTTGTCTGCCTTTACAAAAAAGGGGGATTTTGTCTGCTTAAACTCATTTGACTGCCTTGAGAAAAGGACGGAATGGGTAAAAAACCTATTTTATGCCTTTCCTGAAATAGGTTTTATTCAGAACCTGAAAGTGAACTTGATCTGACATTGATTAGAATCCATTAAATGCATAAATTGGCAATAAATCTTAGTTTTATTTATTGGTAATCCTTTAATGCTGTCACCAGTATTAATAGTACTTCATGTCCCAGCTAGAGCATGATAAAATGCGGCATCTCATCAGGGCTTACACTGTTTGCGAAAAGTTGAGCCATTTTCGAAGTAAAGTTTGAAGAAAATACAACCTGGCACCCCTAAATTTAGAAATGGACCCCTGCAATATATAAGGAGGAAGATTCCATTTGGTAGAAAAAGGGTTAATAGGACATTTCTAGGTTCTAATGAAAGTGTTTTCTCCTTTCCTCTTTCAGGGATGGTGAGTCTTTTCGAGGGTCTAAAAGACACAGAAAGTATTATAGGGCATTGCAAAGAAAGGCCGGGGTCAATCCTGATCTTGGCAATGTGATTATTCCGGTAAGAAATACACTTATATGCTTCATGTACATATACAGTAGTGCTGACGATTATGTCAAATGGCAAATGCTGACATTTTGTTTAACCCTTGTCCTGCTAATCCCGGATATGCCTTATCTTTGGAACAATGTAGATCCAGATCAGATGGCTTCTGCCATCTGATCAGGATCTACATTGTTTGCCATTCAGATTGTGAATTGGTTGCAATAATTTGCATCAAGTAATCTGATTCGTTGATAATCGGTAGTGGGTGTGGCATATATAAATATTCAGCAGGACAAGGGTTAAACGAAGTGCCTGTTTCTCAAAGGGCCAATGAATGAATGTACTGATGATTATATATGTGACAGTCTTGTGGCCCCTGACTGGGCAGCATGATGCTTCCACCCAGAGCTGACACCGACCGCATGGGAGTACTGGTAAATCACTTTGAGATTCCAAGCCTGCCCAGGAAAGTGGTGCGAGTCGGACCGCCAATGCATATAAACCCTATTGGTTTCATTAGGAGACAGGGCTTGAGATGTGTTGGGTATAAGTTCCACAAAATTGGAAGTAACGACTCCGAAATGACATATAATACAGTGTTGATGGTTGGTAGTTGCCTTTATAAAATAGTGGGGTTGTACGGGGGTATTTTATCCGTGATTCAGTGTTGAACCTCAAATAAACAAACAAATGTAACAGTCTAGAGGGAGGGACTGTAAGGAAAATTGTGGTACATGTACCTCAGTGATGAATACAGTAACAATTTTCATTGTAGAGGACTGATAGAGCACCAAAAGACAGGAACATAGCTGAAGTGGATCCTCCCAAATTCGCCCAGATGCTAATTGAACGATTAGAAGTAGTGCTGAGAGAACAAGAGAAAAGAGAAAGGGTACAGGTCACACTGAACAAGGTCGATCAGGTTGGTACTGGGAAACCAAAAAGCCAAAATTAAGTTGGCATTCTAGAATACTAAATGCCAAATTATTATGCCATCCTTTAATACCTTGACATTAACGGAAATTGGGGCTTGAAGAAATAGATTGGGCGCTGAAACTGGCCGTACATGAGGATTGGTAAACCACTTAGGGGTCTAAGCATGCCCAGGCAAACTGAAGCCAGTTGGACCACCCCTGCCTTTTGGCGGCAGGGATGGAAATGTAATTTTATCTCAATGTCTGGTAAAAGTTCCACAAATTGGAAGCAAAATCTCCAAAATGACATAAAAAAGTGTTGAAGGGGACGTAGAACCTCCATTCAAACGAACAAACAAACTTTTTATACTCCAGATGCAGATTTTAAGGTTCTTTCAAGTCCCCACAATCTGTTTCAGAGTGTTAGAAAACATTGCACTTTTCTCTGTACAATAACACACCCGTGCCACATAGTGCATTTGTAGTGGTTACTTTTTTGATGAAAATATATGATGTTTTATCTTATTTAGCTCCAAAAATAGTTTGTTGGTACTCGTTAGAACCGCCTCATTGAGGCGGTTCTAACGAGTACCAACAACCTATGTCAAGGAGCAGAAATAAGAATAATAATGTTTACCCCCCTTAAACCCCAGTTTTATCTATATAAAGGGGGCTTTCACAGACTTGTTAACATGATGAAATTGAGGCTTCACAATAGCATCCATGACAAAACATGTTACAAATTTCATTTTTAGAATTTGCATTTAACAAGCGTTGAGAAGAGGTTTTATTCCACCTGGAGTATGAAATTCAGAAAAAAGGACCAGCAGGCCAGACTGCTTGTTTTCACCTCCCCTTATCCAATATCTGTTTCTCTTTGAAGTAGTTACCCACCTGCTGGGATGATGGGCAATGGAAGGTGTATCTGCTACATCTGTCTGCCAGATAAGATCAGCTGACCATTAATAACAGCCTTTTTACTGACATGTTAACTACATTCATTTCACACCCAATTCTATTTGATCTTAAAGGCCTTTGTATCAAAGAGAATATAAAAATCAAAGTTTATGAGCTCTAGGAGAATACAGACTGACTAAGTCAGCTGAAGGGAAAAGTGTATGTAAACAGTCACGATACAGATTAGCCTGCAAATTTTACACAGGTTGGTTTGAATTGTCACTGTTGACATTACTCACAGAGGGTGATAATTCTGCAGAGCCACACAACTTAAATACACAACCTTTATAAATATCTGCTGAACTTTTTCCCTTGGTTGAGCATTGCTTTGGCTCAAATGACAGTGTTTTTGACCAAACAGATAGGAAATAATTTCTGTTTGATCCCACTTTTGTTCCTGCTCTGGCAAAAGAACAACAAAGGGATGTGATAGTTTAATCTCTTTTTCAAATATTAATGATAGGGCGGCAGGAGTTTTGATGTCATGAAACAGAATTTCCCTGAAACACTGTATCCTTCAAAGGAATAAACAGCTACTTTGGTTTCAAAGCTGGCAAAGAGAGATCTGTTGAATATATAAGGCAGATTTTCCTTTTCTGCTTGCTTTTATATCCTTTGTGAAGTCTTTAATCTGTTCACAAGCTAGCTAACATAACTTGTGACCACATCACATAGGTAACAGTTGGTTGCTACGACTAATCTGAGCATTCACACAGTCTGATCGGTTTCCTCATTTCCGGCTCTCATGGAAGCATCTATATCTTTAAAATGATATTTTCAGTGTGCTAAATGGATCCTGAAATGTAGACAGCATTTTCGAAGTTCTTTTGTAAAACTTTTCTTATATTTTCAGATAGAAGAGGCTTGACATTACGAATTGTTTCACATGAAATGTCAAGCCTTTTTTCTTTGGGAAATGCAAGAATAAAAATGTCTGCTCAAGAAACAACCATTGCACAAGCAGGGTTAGAAAAGTGCTTTGAAGTTGAAGTCTTTAACCCATTCAGTACCAGAAATCCCTAAAGGGGTACCTTGGCAAACAGTGCAGGGCCAGATCAGATGCTGCAGAATGCATTGTCTGATCAGGGCCTCCACTGTTTGCTAAAAGTTCAGCCATTTTCCGAATAGATTTCGAAAAAAACACAACCTGACATTTTGAAATGGACTCCTGCTATATATAAGGTGGAAGATTCCATTTGGTACAGAAAGGATTAAATAGGCAAGGAAACTATCATAACTACTAGTCATGCTGATTAGAATTAAATGGTACATATTGATTAATGTTGACAAGTTTTAATGAGGCAAATTTTGTCCATATATGGATAGACTTTCTGACAGTCGTCTTTATATTGATAGTCGTTAGAAGCCTGTTCATACGTAGCAAATAAAATTGATACAAATTTATCTGCCAGTTTTCTCTGATAGAAAATAGGGACATTATTTCTGTTGACAGTGTACATGTTATTGATACCATAATGTTTGGAAAGATAGAAAAATTGGGAAAATTTGAAAAGTTTTCTCTTTATTTTTTGCAGTCAGATTTGAATGATACAATGGATAGATCGTCTGTATCTATGACTTCGTCCAAAAACACTACCTCATTAGTGCCGCTGTTGACCTCATCATTGATAGATGATGAGAACGCTGATTCAATATTAGAAGAACATTGTTCTCGTGTTTGGGAACGTTCTGCGCAACAGACTCCTAGTAGGTCGCCTGGCAGACACAGTCCGCCGCCTCGGCCAAAGTCCCCAGACAGAACTCGTAAAGTGCTTTCACAGACTCAGCCCCATTCTGGGGCCTCCAGCATGCCTGGAACGTTACATATGAAACCGTTACATAGTAAAAAACGGACAGAGTTTTATTCAATGTCTTCATTTGACAGTGGAGTAGTGGAGGATAATAATAAATGTGCATTAGAAACTCATAAACATATTCATCATCATCACCATCATCACCATGGTAGAGACAGAAAGTCCAAACATAAATTGGAACTTGAAGCTCAGCAGCATAGTTTGGTGTGTAGTGGTACTGGACGGAAGGCAAACACTCGTGCTCATTCGTCAGATGCAGCAAGTAATATAGACAGTGGGATCAGCTTGATTGACTCCATCTCACAGCCACATCCTAGTACATTTGATACTTCAAACACAAAGTAAGTAGAGCTTCTTTTCTCCTGACAGCCTGGGTCCAGTTGATCACAGCTAGAAACAGTTAGCACAACGTTAACCCATTTTGTACTAAATGGAATCTTCCTAAGAGTCCATTTCAAAACTTAGGAATGACAGGTTGTGATTTTTTTCAAAATTGGCTGAACATTTTGCAAACAGTGTAGGCCCTGATCAGACTCCGCATTCTGCGGCTTCTGATCTGGGCCTGCACTGTTTGCCACTTAACCCTTTTGGGGTTTCGGGAACCAAATGGGTTCACCCTAAGCCACCGAGGACTTCACGCCTATACAAATACATTATTAAGTTTACTGCCAAAAAATAACCCGAAAATTTTAGGTTCCAAAATTTTAAGTTGAAAAAATTGTGATATTTTTCTTTTTTTGGCACATAGTATAGATTGTAGGTGCACATTAGAGCCACCTAATCCCATAGTACCCACAATCTATATTTTAGAGCAGAAATAAGAAGAATAAGGTATACTACTGTAAACCATAGTTTTACTTTTTAAAAATTTTACTATATAAAAGTTGGGTTCAAGGGGGTCAGAATAATATAGGCAGGTTTTTGTGATTAAAATCTATAGCAGATCTAATTGAATCATATGTCCATATATACATCAAAAAATATGGTATTATGTTTCATATATTAGCTTCAGCAAGATTGAGGGTGCTCACTAGAACTGCGTCAATGAGCGTACACAATGAATGCTTTTGAGCAGAAATAAGAATCATTCTTAACCACAACTTTTCTGAGACTCTCTTTATATAAAATTGAGATTAATCAGGGCAATTTCTCAGGTATGTTATGAAATTGGTTGGCATCTTAAGTTTGGGAGAAATCAAATATCTACAGATGCTTGATAAAATTTGGTCTTTCCCAGCACAAGATTTTTCTCTTTGTCTTGCTGTTCTGTTCAGCTTTAATATTGACAGGTATGTCAGAAATGTCCATTTTTAGCTCACCGGAACTTTTGTTCCTGTGAGCTATTCTACTGAGTCCACACATTTTAAAGTTTTTGTGTTAAAAGTTTTTAGCAGCTCATTAATTTTTTGTGTACATGGATTGAGTTCATATTTGGTATGATGGTAGATACTGGGCTATTTTTTATGTCCCCGGTAGCGATAGCGAGGACATATTGTTTTTGCCCTGTCTGTTTGTTTGTTGGTTTGTACGTGAACAACTTTAACGTTGGTCATAACTTTTGAACCTTTTGAGATAGAGCATTCATATTTGGCATGTAGGTTCCTTGTGACAAGAGCTTCACATACATGCAAACAATTTTGACCTGTAACTTTGACCTTGATGTGTGACCAACTTTGAAAAAATAAAGGACTTGCCCGGGGGGGATATGTTCGTCATGTGTTTCACAAACACATCTTTCTTGTTTTATCTGCATTATCAGCACCCGTGATTGTGATCTTGGGGTCAAGGTCACAGACTTAGAATTTTAATGTTTAAGTTTTTGTGTTTAAGTTCTGGATCTACTCTGTTTCCAAAGATAGGGGTTGTTGTGAACAGCAGGATAAGAGTGAAGATGATTCATCCATTGATAAACCAAATGCCTGCAGTTCATAGATGACCTGTTAATTCTTAAAAACTTGAACAACATGATTCAGATTGTCTGTTTTTCAAGTATTTTTGACATATCTTTGATTTGGATGCATGTTGGATTGCATTATCTGCATGCATGACTTAAAAGGAGGTATGAAATCTGTGTTTTCAATGGCAGCTGTTTGCAACTTGCATTCAGAAAATTTTTGCAACTCCTACTTAGGTGGTAAAGTCTTCATTGTTGAAGAAATAGACAATTTTATTTGGGCGATAGCTACTGACAGCGGGCCACTATCTTTTATTTAAGCTATTGTACTTGTGTAAATATATCACATCTGATCTGAGCCTGCACTATTTGCTAACAGAATGTTCCATCAAAAATGGAACAAAAATCAAAAAATAGGCCCAACACCGCTTATATGACAAATGGACTTGTCTAACATATAGCAATGGAAGAGAGTCCACTAGCAAGGCCCATGGCAAGAAGTCCCAAAAAGTGTCTTCCTTGTAAATATGAGTTGGGAAAAATGTGTAATATGTATCCATATGCCTTAAGACAATGTGGTCATTCACAGTTTCAGGAAATGACTTTTGCAAGAAAATCAGACCCAAGAAGGTACAGTTTGGCAAAACTTAAGTTGGTGAATAGCCTTGCCCAAGGCTTAGAAATATAATAAATTTATCTTTTACATAAATTGTCAAGAATACTTTTTAGCTATTCTATAGGTTGATAAGTCAGACCTAAGAAAGCTGAAAATCACTCAGTAAATAGACTAGCTATGGACAAGAAGTTGAAAGATAATACATTAAAAAAAAACTGATCATGCAAACTATTTCATTCATACAAACAGGGAAATAGTGGACTGCATGCATACCAGTGTTTCTCGCAAAATCAAAAACATAGTTCCTTTGCCAGGGTATGAGGTTGTAAGTGGAAGGTAGAAATTAAGAAGTCAACAAGTAGCTTTGTATTTTATCTTGGGGTTATCAACCTTAGCTGTAGTTCACTTACATTGTCTGTTAGCCCTTTTTGTACCAAATGAAATAGTTCTCCTTATGCATGGAATGAGTCCATTTCGAAATTTAGGAGTGACAGGTTGTGTTATCCTTAAAAATTTATTCAGAAAATAGCTGAGCGTTTTGCAAATAGTGGAGGCATTCTGCAGCATCTGATCTGGGCCTGCACTGTTTGCCAGAGAACCCATTCTGGGGTTTCTGGTACAAAATGGGTTAGTTGAGGCAGACATAGACTTCTTGTAAAACAAGCTCGAGATCATGTCATTCTTAATGTGTGGTCCAACTTCAACTACTGTTTATAATAACATAATATTAACATGGTTAATGAAGTATGAGAAAAGATGCCTTATGCGGCATGATTGCTCCTGAGGGGATATTTCTGCAATACAAAAAAACATTGTGTGGGTACTAATGTTAGAATTTCCTCAGTGAGGCTATTCCAACTACATTTGTAAGAAGAAAAGGAAAACTGGCCCTTTATTATCGTTGTTAATCCCTTTATCCCACTTAATACACACAATTCTGACTTTGAACAAATCATATTACTTGATGTAGTTTATTCTTACAAATTCACAAACTCTATTGTCAAACAGTGTAGTTCCTTATCAGGTCAGAAGCCATCTGATTTGGATCTGCACTGTTTGCAAAGGTAAGAGTTGTTGTGAACAGCAGGATTATGGTTAACTAGCTATGCCACGCAGGTGTACAGGAACTAATTCTGTTACAGTGAGTGATGCATTCTTCGGCCATTCTTTCAAGGTAGACAACTTCATACCTTAGTAAACTGGGTCCCTAAAACATTGGTAAAGTGTCTGCTCATTCAGTAAGAGAAGCAAAACTATTTTGAGATTGCCAAGCATGTGTTGTGCCAAGCATATGTTGTGTAGAAAGATAACCAATTGCATTTGGGAAACCCCAGTGCAAGGCGGTCCCCGCCCGTTGGGGCTTGAAGGAATAGATGGGCTGCAGGATACTTCTACGCAGAGATGAAACCGACCGCATGGGAGTACTGGTAAACTGCTTAGAGGATCTAAGCCTGCCCAGGCAAAGCGGTACCAGTCGGACCATCCATGCTTATAACCTCTATTGGTTTCATTGGGTGACAGGGCTTGAGATGTCATTTCATCTCAAGGTCGGGTAAAAGTCCCACAAAATTGGAAGCAATTTCTCCAAAATGACCTATACAGTGTTGACGTGGATGTTATTTAAACCTGAAATCAAACAAGCAAATTTTAGTGCACGGCTGTGTTGTCTCAATGTCAAAAAGTTTTCAAGCAAAACAGTATATTTTACTGAGACTTGAACATTTATTTTATGCTATGAACATAGAATAATTTGCTATTGAAGTAGATTTTACTTCAGGACTTCTATTAAAATGGACATAATCTGTCTTTTGGGAACTTAATACTGTTTTTGTGAAGATAGTCATTAAGTAGTTTTCATAATTAATCAGTTCTTTTGAACTATTCCTGCCATGTGATAGGAACATCAAAGGGCCTTTAATTAAGTTAGATCCTCTTATGAATTAAACCCAATTAATGGTTGGCAATTAAATGATTAAATAATTTGAGGCTGTTCCTAATTTGCCAAGAGCCAAAAAGCAATAAAACTTCATATTAAATGCTCAAAACAGAAAAATGTTAGTTCACTTATTATGCATACAGCAGTAGACTAGATAAGGGGAGTAATTAATGGTAACTGGAGGATAGTTTTCTGTATCTCTCAAGGAAAATGTATGTTGTGGGTATTCATTTGAAATGCCTCAATGAGGTGGTTCAAATGAGTACCTACAACATATGTTTTCATTAAGAGATAAAGAAAACAATCCCTGATTTGTCACCAGATACCCATCTTCTCTAGTAGACTTAACCCATTTGGTACCGGAAACCCCAAAGCAAACAGTGTAGGCCCAGATCAGACCCGGCAGAACGCAGCGTCTGATCAGGGCCTACACTGTTTCCAAAAATTTCTGCCATTTTCAACAGAAGTTTTGACAATTGCACAGTCTGACTCCCCTAAATATTGAAATGGACTCCTGCTATATATAAGGAGGAAGATTCCATTTGGTACTAAATGGGTCAAATCATTCCATCAGAGAAAAAAAAGTAATGATAGGGAAAGTTACAAAGAAATGATGGGCTATTGAGTAAAGCCTCTGCTTTGAACTAGTGTTAGACAGGTTTTGCACATGGAACAATCATGAATAATAACTCTGAGGCCATTTTTTGTGAAAGAGAAAATTAATTTGAGGATGTAATAGAAATGAATGCCACACAACTGTGACAGCTGTTTGCCTGTCTGTATTTTTAATCAGAATTGGAACTAGTGGGAGGTAAAAAAAGGCCTGAATTACCCATGCACTTGTGGACATTTCATACGAAATTTATGATGGGCCCCAACCATCAGGGCTTTGAGAAATAGATTGGGTTGCATTGTGCTTTCGCCCAGAGCTGAAACCAACCGCAAATATGAGTACTGTTAAATCCCTTTAAGGTCAAAGCCTGCCCAGGAAAAGTAGTGCGAGTCTAGTGACAAAAAGTTTGTGGTATGGGCATAGTAATGAAGTGTTAAAAATGGAACGGTCTCTTTGTAAATCTGTTATGGTGAGTGAAACAAGAAAATATTTTTGAAAAAATTACATGACCTGAAAGTGTATCAACATAAGATGTAGGATTGTAACATAAGACATAGGTCGAGTCAACAAAGACCAAAAGAAGAGTAGAAGATGATTTAGCATGACGAGGCTGAGCCTTTCTATTCCAGTCATTTCTTTCCATTCAAAGTTATAGACTATGCCTGATGTTCGGTGGTGCACTCCAGGTAACTTGAGCTATTTGATAGCAGAGCAGAATTTTTACCCTTTAAGATTGCATACAACTTAACCCACAGTTAATTGAACTTCAATAGTGGATAATTACTGGGATTAGATTTCAAAGAGTCTTTATTGTTAGGTAGAAGCTAAATTACCATAAAACCTATCTTACTGGCCCAGTTAAATTAAAAACCTCTTGAAAAGACACAAGCATTGAGAGAAAAAAACAAAACACCATAATGATCCTAAGTATTGGGACAGACAAAGCAACCAGAGCAGACCCAGATCAGGGTCTACAACATTTGCTTTTCCATCTCCACTTTTTTAATTCCTTGCAGGATTGCGAAACAAACTTGTTAAAATTTTAGGAGCATTACTGCAAGTTCTCTTTAGAATTTTTACGGTAATATTAGACAATTTCCATAGCTATTACCCCGTCACCCCTAAATTGCCGAGCTCTTGTTTTAAAATCCATTCTTGTTACTTTTTGTTACCTGGATCTCTTGTCAATACTTAAAAAATGGTTACAAGTACTAGTAAGATCTGTTCTACTTTTTTATGCACATGTGAAAAAAATCAGCCTTGTGTCAGAGAAAGCTATCATCAAAAGTACTTGCCACAGCTGGTGAAATAAACAATTGTGTTCAGAACAGAACCCTCATTATTTTTGAAGGCTCCATTGTTGATTGTTTTTTAAGTTATTGCAAAAGAACTTTTTTCCTGATTGTTTTGTGTGATGCACAAGTGAAAATAGAAGAAAAAAATCTCAGTTGACTCATCTCTTGATTAGGAATACTGATCACTGAAATGGGTATATGCCTTTTGGGCTGGATAGTTTGCCTTCTTCCTTTAATCTATTTTGTTATGCCCAGGAACAGCACAGATGTGCAGTCACTGCACAGATGTGCAGTCTCACCCTCACCAGAGCTTCACTGTTTTCTCATAAACAGTAAAGACAATTTTTATTATTTTTTTTCCTGTTCTGGCACATTTCAAGCTTGTTTTCTCTTTAAGTCTTTGTACTTCTGTAGCACAGACAGAGTTCTGAAATCGGAGATTTCACATCAAAGTTCTTCATTCTGTTAAATCCCTTACAAGCCTCTTTAATGTCTGATCATTTACAAACTACTTGGCTTTATTGGTGAAGCAGGCACATGCCTTGCAGAATGTTGGGATTTAAACATCTGATGTTCCTTTATTCTCATTTCATAAGGTTGGCAGTCTTGGGTAGCTTCATGGAACAAAGTTGTAATTATCTGATCAGTGCAGGGTGCAGTGTGCATCCCATTGTAGACAGTGGAGTTTAGCTATTGCACAGGCTAAACTGTTACAAAATAAATAAAAAGAAGCAAGAGTGCCATCTGGGAGAGAAAAACTTCCATGAGCAGACTGCAAGTATACCCAAGAAACGTAATTTAAGTTTTTTGCTGTTCTGCCATTATTAACCCATTTTGTACTGGAAACCCGCAAACGGGTAGTTGGCAAACAGTGCTGAATGTGGCATATGATCAGGGCCTACACTATTTGCAAAATTGTCAGCCAATTTCCAAATAGTTTTTGAAGAAAACACAACCTGATGCCCCTAAATTTTGAAATGGACTCCTGCTACATATAAGTTGGAAGATTCCATTTGGTACAGAAAGGGTTAAATTCATTTCAACCCATTGTGTTACTTAGTCTTAAAAATGTTCCATAGGCAATTCATCATGCTTAACATCAGTACCATAATTGTAATGAAAACTCTCGTAAACCTCTTTTTTATAGAGAGAAATAAGGTATAACATAGGTATACATGATTTTCTCTATTAATATAACATTTTGGAAACTGGTTAAAACTGCCACAGGCTTTGTTTAAATGAGACAGAAGAATAATATCAGAATTTTCTCAGAATCATGCTTTTATTTTTGCTTTGTTTTCCAATGAAAAATATCATTAAAAGGGAAAACTTAAACTATCATCTGCTTGCCAATTATGTTTCACAAAGAAAGCTTCAACTGCCTCTTAAGCTACATCTTTCTGTAAAAATCCCCCCTTGGAAAAGAATATGTATGGCTAAGGAAAAACCCCTGTGGAGTTAAGCTCTTATGCTGAAGTGCCAAGTGTAATAAAGAAAAGCTTAAAGCAGACAAGTTCTTTGAGGTTCTGTGCTCTTTGAAACATGAAAATCCAATTCAAACATCAAGGAATCTCCCTTAATTGAACAGTAGTCAGATTGCTTTTATCCTAAGATCATACACAATTACTGAAGAAGATGAAGTAAAAGTCTTGGATAAGAGAAGCCAATAGGCCACCTTTTGGTAAAACTTACTTTGTACCCTTTGCGGTACACAAGACGACAAGAACTGAGCATCCTTTGAAAAAAATCCTATATTATGGTGGAGAAATTTTCCACTTTAACCATTTATGCCTAGTGTCCCACAAAACGATGTAGACCCAGATCGGAAGCAACGTCTCCAAAATGACCTTAAGCGTGTTGACGGGGATGTTAAAGCTCAAATCAAACAAACAAACAAAGACCCAGATCAGATGAAACAAAATGGAACAGCTGGTCACTGTCGGCACAGTGTTTGCTGAAAGTATGTATTTTTTATGTCCCACTACCCTGAAATGGACCTGTGAAAAGCTATTGAAAATAGAAGTAAAGGCTGATCAGGAATCGATACAATTAACCCACAGCTCCCATCAGAGACACCAAAGGGAAAGAAACACAAACATGAAACAACCAGACCCCAATGGAAACATCAATAGCGGAAAGCCAAAAGGACAGTTATGGCCAATTGGCTATCCAAAACAAAATAATATAAGCGACACCCACACACACACACACACACACACACAAACTAACCTTAACAAAAATAAACAGCAACAGAAGAACCACCTTGGAACAGTCAGCGGAAATGAATTCCACTGGGGAGGCTTAAATTGATTTTACGTGGCCACAATCCTCGCCCTTACTTCTGTCGTGATTGAGACAAATAATTTGTTCCATCAACATGAAGGCCTCCTAACCCATTAACCCTTTTTGTACCAAATGAAATCCTCCTTCATTTATGTAGCAGGAGTCCATTTCAAAATTTAGGGGTGTCAGCTGGTGTTTTCTCCAAAATCTATTTGGAAAAGGGCTTAACTTTTTGCAAATGATGCAGGCCCTGATCAGATGCTCTGTTCTGTGGCTTCTGATCTGGGCCTACACTGTTTGTCAATTACCCGTTTAGGGGTTTTAGGCCCAAAATGGGTTAATACAACCTGTAAAAGGGGCATAGTTGATCACTGTTTGCTAACAGGAAGTTCTGTCAAAAAAACAACAACAAAGAAGTAAAATAGATTCAGCACCCCTTCAATGACAAATGGAATTATTCAACACATAGCAGTGGAAGCATTGGGTTACAAAAAGACAGATTTCTCTGAATAGCAATGAAGGAACAACATGAATTGCAGATGTTTGGTTTCCATTTACAATATAGAGAGCTTTCAAATCATATTAATCAAGCTCAAGCAGGGACACAGCAGAACCACCAGACATAAGTCTCAAATCTATGGGCAGACTGATCAGTCTTCTAGTAGACGGTAGACCCTGAGGAGTCGGTTTATGTTGTTAGGTTGCTACATTCTAATGTCCTGTGAGCCCGGATATGTCTTATCTTTCAAACAATGTAGATCCAGATCAGATGGCTTCTGAAGAAGCCATCTGATCAGGATCTTCATTGTTTGTCATTCAGTTTATGAATTTGTTGCAATGACTTGCATCAAGAAATCTGATTGGTTGATAATCAGTGGTGGGTGTGGCATATTTAAATATTCAGCAGGTCAAGGGTTAATTTATTTTCTTCTTTGAGTAGTCATTGTTCTTGTTGTGTAGCTTGTTTTCCTGTGCCAGCCCGTATCCTGCATGCCATGAATTGATATTACAATAGATCTGAAACTATTAGATTTACTTTCATCAATTTTCTTCAAGAATTAATAAGGGAAATATGAAACTTTTATGTTTGATGAAGGAAATAGCGTCTTTGTAGAGTCCTTAATGTTTGGGGAAAAATATTAGCAAAAAATGTAATGTATTACCTTTTACGACAATGGCAGATTAACAGAAAGATTAACAAAGGATTTTTTTTTTAACCCTTATCTTGCTGAATATTCATTTAAGCCACACCCATTTCTGTCTATCAACCAATCAAATTACTTGATGTAATTTATTGCTACAAATTCATAAACTGAATGCCAAACAGTGTAGATCCTGATCA
Source organism: Lucinisca nassula (assembly GCA_963580285.1). Lineage (NCBI taxonomy): Eukaryota > Metazoa > Mollusca > Bivalvia > Lucinida > Lucinidae > Lucinisca > Lucinisca nassula. Next base: position 108,394,973 of record OY757011.1, read on the forward strand.
GATGGCTTCTTCAGAAGCCATCTGATCTGGATCTACACTGTTTACAAAGATAGGGGTTGTCGTGAACAGCAAGATAAGGGTTAATATTGTTAGAAGTTAAGGATTTGGAAACCTTGTAATTGAGGGCTCTTTCCCACTTTCCTGTATCACTCGTTAACAGTACTTAAATTTTGTTTGATATAACATCCCTATCAACACTGTATAGGTCATTTTGGAGATGTTGCTTCCAAATTTGTGGGACTTTTACCCAACATTGAGATAAATTGACATCTGAAGCCCTGTCGCCCAATGAAATCAAATAGGATGCTTTGCCTGGGCAGGCTTAGTTCCTCTAAACGGGTCACCAGTACTTGTGTGCAGTCGGTTTCAGCACTGCGTGAAAGCATCGTGCAGCCCATCTATTTCTTCAAGCCTCAATGGGTTCGGGCCGCTATTGTTCTGTCAATAATTCAGTTTAAACTCAGGTCATGAGACCACACACTGGTCCCGGCCTCAGTAGCTCAGTTGGATGCGCGTCCGACTGGTAGTGATGAGGATGATGCGGGTTTGATACCAGCTGGGGTCGGCAAAATCCTTTCATGGAGATTGATCATGGACTCTTTTCTGTGGTCACTCTCTCCCTTCTGCTGATTCAAGAAGGGCTATTGTCATTTTCTGGCTAAAGAATGTGCACTGTACTGGTTAACAGTTCATGTGTAAGCCTGACCAGGAAGTGTCGATAGATAAACTGACCGGCTCAGAAATGACCTAAATAGTATTGACTGGGCTGTTGAACTCCAGTACAAACATACCCTAATACTGGTAATACAGATAGACAAATAGCAAAAAAAATGCCAATACATGTACAATTTTGCAATTAATACCAGCTAAAATTAACCCTTGTCCTGCTGAGCCTGTGAAGATTCAGACCAGATCTGATCAGGATCTACATTGTTTGCCATTCAGATTGTGAATTTTTTTGCAATAATTTGCATCAAATAATCGGATAGGTTGATAATCTGTAGTTGGTGTGGCATATTTAAATATTCAGCAGGTCAAGGGTTAAAACTTAAGTATCTATTTTTTATTCATATTTTCTACACTCAATGTCCCTTTGTAAGAGGTCACCTGTGGGACAGTCTGTTCAAAAGTAGTCTCCACTTTTGAGTGGTCTCTAAGACTTTTAAATAGTCCCAAATGTAGTCTTAATATTGTACATGTGGGTTCATTGTGCATGTATTTTGTGATTAACAGATGCTAGAGTAAAACTGTTTTCTCCTGTGTATCGGCTTTGTCCCTCTATTGCAGTTGTCTATAACAGATGTTTGAACCTGTAGTATGATATTTATGGAAGTTTGGTCTGGAGAAAATGTGCTTGCAGCAATCCTAATTTATCAAGACTTTTTTTTTTTGGTTTTACGGCCCTTTCAAGATAATTTCACTCATATCGAGCGGATCGTTAATCAGAGGTGGGGGGAAACGGAGTACCCCCAGAAAAACCACCTGACCTTCTATTGCAGAATTAAGCATCTCACTTGTGACCCTAGCCAGGCTTATTATTTTGAGCTTTGTAAACTAGAGCATACCTATTTTCAACTATTTTAGCTTCTTTGTACTGTGTTTTTATGGCACCCCACTTGAGTATGTTGCTGTTATTTCACTAAGGTACCAGAGAAACTGTTATTATCTCTCTTCTTTCTCTACCTGAAAATAAATGATTCCAAATTCTTTTGCTATGTGCTCAAAGCACAGGGTTTATTATTATTTTATGGGTCTTTTAGTTTTATGACTAAATTAGCAAAACATTGCTGTTTTCTGAAGGTTTATCATGCCACTGATGGTGGTGGCTCACTTCCCCATGGCTGAGTCTAGATTGTGTTACATGGAGGTCTTCAACCCATTTTATACCAAATCATATCTCATATATACCAGGGCCCAGTTGTTCAAAGCATCGTTAGCTTAACGAGCTCATTAGTGGTCATATTGTTAACTGTTCTAGCAAGAAAATATGTAAAATTTTGGTATTTTTGCTGAAAAAATGTTTGCAGCTTTTGCATCCCGCAAAAGCTGCTCACATTTTTTCAGCAAAAATATTAGCATATTTGCCATATTTAATGATCAAAGTTTTAACAATATGTCCCCAGGAGTCTATTTCAAAATTAAGGGGTGTCAGGTTGTGTTATCTTCAAATTTTATTCGGAAAATGTCTAACATATCGCAAACAGTGAAGGCCCTGATCAGACGCCGCATTCTGCAGCATCTGATCTGGGCCTTCACTGTTTGCCAGGGTACCCCATACTGAATGGGTTAAACCCATGGACCCAAATGATGATGAGATTCACAATTTCATTCTGAAGACTGAAAATAACATACTGTAAAATCCTAAAAAATTGAACACCTTAAGGATTTGCTGTAATTCTCCAAAATATTTAGCAAGGACTCAAAAATCCTACAGACAGAATGGCAAAGAGTGTAGGCCCTGATCAGACAGCTCTTCAGGCCTATCTGTCCCATTATTGCAGTAACCAGTGTTTAGCCCATTTTGTACCAGAAACCCCAAAATGGGTACCCTGGCAAACAGCGGAGGCCCAGATCAGATGCCGCAGAGTGCGGCGTCTGATCAGGGCCTCCACTGTTTGCTAAAAGCTCAGCCATTTTCCACATCCATTTTGAAGAAAACACAACCTGACACCCTAAATTTTGAAATGGACTCCTGCTATATATAAGGAGGAAGATCCCATCTGGGCTGCCCCCGCCCATCGGGGCTTGAAGAAATAGATGGGCTGCATGAAGATTCCACGCAGAGCTGAAACCGACCCACACACGAGTACTGGTAAACAGCTTAGAGGATCTAAGCCTGCCAAGCAAAGCGGTGCGAGTCATGCTTATAAAACCTATTGGTTTCATTGGGCGGCAGGGCTTGAGATGTCATTTCATCTCAATGTCGGGTAAAAGTCCCACAAAATTGGAAGCAACGTCTCCAAAATGACCTTTACAGTGTTGACGGGGACGTTAAACATCAAATCAAACAAACAAAACAAAGATCCCATCTGGTACTAAAAGGGTTAATGTATTGAACGCTTTTCTGTTGTGAATCTTGGGAAATGGATAAAAAGTGGCAGTCTTGCATGTTTATTATCCTTTCTGGTCTAGCAACATTAACACTTCTGCTGAATATTCAGATTAGCCACACCCATTTCTGTCTTTGAACCAATCAGATTACTTGATGTAATTTATTCTTACAAATTCATAATTTGAATGTCAAACAGTGTAGATCCTGATCAGATGGCTTCTTCAGAAGCCATCTGATCTGGATCTACACTGTTTCCAAAGATAGGGGTTGTCGTGAACAGCATGATAAGAGTTAAAGGGATTTATGTAAAGGGATTTATGTGCTTGTTTACACTTTCACCCCCCAAGTTTATAAGTAAGCTCCTCCACAAAGTTGAATTTGGGCAAAATAGTCTTTGTAAATAGGGAGTTCCCCCCCTCAAAAAAAAAGGATGGCAAATAGTGTTGATCCAGATGAGATGGCACATACATTCATCTGGATCTACAATGTGTTTACGGTCTACAGGGTTGAAAGGGTCTGTGTTATTTATAAAGGCTGACAGATTGATAGGGCCATTTGCTACCATTGTCTTCACATTGTCAGCCCATCCTAACAACATGCTGATTTGACTTTTATTTGATACTGAAGTGCTACTGACTCTGTTGTATTTCTTTGATGTTTCTGTACATAACATAATTTTTATTATGTTGTTGGTACTCATTAGAATCGCCTCGCTGAGGCGATTCTAATGAGTACCAACAACATATAACTTGGTATAGAAATAAAGAAGTATAGGATATGGAATATTCCCCTGATCTTGAGTTTCAAAACCAAAGAGCTCTGTATCAGGGAATAAATATTTAAATGGTTTGCTTTGATATAAACATCAAAGGAGTTGATTGGACAAAAGAGGGCAAGATCAAAGGGAAATTAGAGAGCCCATCTGCTTAGATTGAGCAGTTTGTATTGATTGGTGATCAGTCAGTTTTAGTAGGAGGTTGTTAGGTGTGAATAGGGAATACACAGTGGCCTTTCACTATGGACAGACACAAATCCATGGTCATTCATTATATGTTCAAGTGTACAACAAAATAGTTTGATGATGTCTACAGACAAATTATGTCTTCTAACTCATAAAATGCCAATCACATCAATTGTCATTTGCCTTGTCTGCAGACAATTGTTGTGATTGGCACGTTAAGCTTTAATATATTTAACAAAGAACAAAATTGGGTTTGCTGCACTACTTGACACTGCCCACTTCAAGGGTTTCTTCCCATGTACAAAAGGGGCTATTAGGCCCATTACTGAAGCCAGCTGGATCTGCTTCTCAACACTTCAGACGATTCTTTACACCAAAACCAGGCGTCCATATGACCCTAGCTGTTGATGGGATATAAAACTCCAACAAACAAAAACTCATCCATCTGGCTGAAACTTGTAATTGAATTTGTACAAATTTGCCTCACTGGGTATAAAGGAATTATGTTAATAATCCCATACATAAAAGGCTTCATATTAAAGTGGCTCTGGATTTAGTTATAATACTCCTTTGATGTGAAGATCCATAAACCCATTATGATGATACCTAATTTTGTTTCAAGCCTATCAAGGGAATAAGTTGATATTATATAACACCAGACAGACACAATACACCAACCCAGATCTCCTCCAACTAGACATACAATCTTGCCCAGTAGCACTTAAGCTGACTTCAAAGCTCTGTCTGAAAGCTAACACTCTTAGGCCAATCAAGTTATCTGTTTGTTTACCCAGATAATCAGATAAACTTGTGAAGTATTCACACCTTGATTATACCATTATCACACTTCCAAAGATAAAAGACTGTTTCATTATCAGACAACAAAACCACTTATCAACCAATTGGAAAAATTGCTAAGCTGCTCCAAATTACAAAGCATTATTAATTATCAAATATAAATCCAATCAGTCCATAAGGCTTCAAATAAACTTCAAAGGCACTGCTAATAACCATTTTATGCCTAATAACTTTTGTTTTCAATTATTAAGCAACCATCATAAAACCCTATACAAGGTACAAATTATGAATTCTTAAATAGGCAGATGGCAGAAAATTAAAATGAAGTTGAAAATAACAGCTACCTTTAAATTAGTGGCGTGAATGATGAATTAAAAAAAAAAAAAAAAAATCACCAAAATAATATTAATAATTTAAATTGGGTTGATTGTCAATCAACCAAAAGTAACATAAACAAAGAGAGCTTATATTGCTTATGTTCACAAATTGCATGTGTTCACTGGTTGAAGAAATAGATGGGCTGCATGATGCTTTCACGCATAGAAACCAACCCGCATACGAGTACTGGTAAAAACAGCTTAGAGGATCTAAGCCTGCCCAGGCAAAGCGGTGCGAGTCGGACTGTCCATGTTTATAAACCCTATTGGTTTCACTGGGTGTCATGGATTGAGATGTCATTTCATCTCAATGTCGGGTATAAGTCCCACAAAATTAGAAGCAACGTCTCCAAAATGACCTTTACAGTGTTGACGGGGACATTAAACCTCGTATCAAACAAAGCATGCGTTACTGGTAACAGTTGTTTACACAGCTGCACTATTTTTAGCACCATACGATGTCACGGTGATATGAGAGTTTCAGGCAAACATGTAGTCTGATGTGTAAAACATATCATAAAGCTTGATCTGAGACACCATAAAGCACAGGTTGTCCTATGATGGTGTATTTATGGCAAAGTAAATACTAAGTAATGCTTGAACACACATTTTCTCTCTGATGTCTTTTTTTCAAAGCATATTAAATGTTTCACACAGGCCATGCATTAAAAGCAAATTATAGCAGGGCTTGTTGATAAATAGGCCCAGGGTAAGGCAAAAAAATGGATTTAAACAGTGAAGGTCCTGGTATAACTAACACAAATTTCTACATGTGGTTTGATAGGTCCTTGGGTGGAGGGGGAGGGGGTTGGGGTTTATCCACTATATAAATGATTGAACATATACAGAACCTTCTATACAGCATGTCTGGAGTGATGTGTTCAGTATGAAGACCCACTGCCCCCGCCCATAGGGGCTTGAAGAAATATATGGGCTGCACGATGCTGATGTGTTCAGTATGAAGACCCACTGCCCCCGCCCATAGGGGCTTGAAGAAATATATGGGCTGCCCGATGCTTCCACGCAGAGCTGAATCCGGCCCGCACACTAGTACGGGTAAACCGCTTAGAGGATCTAAGCCTGTCCAGGAACCGCAGTGCGAGGCGGACCGTCCATGCTAATAAACCCTATTGGTTTCATTGGGCTACAGGGCTTGAGATGTCATTTCATCTCAATGTCGGGTAAAAGTCCCACAAAATTGGAAGCAACGTCTCCAAAATGACCTTTACAGTGTTGACGGGGACGTTAAACCTCAAATCAAACAAACAAACAAAAGTATGAAGACCCCTCTAAACCCCAATTTATATACAGAAAAGTGGGGTTTATGGGGTATACAATATCTGCCTTATTTTTGCTCAAAACCATAGATTGTGGGTGCTTGTCAGAACCGCCTCATTGATGAACATATGAAATATGTTATCATTTTCACTTAACCCACTTAGTACCGGAAACTCCAAAACGGGTAGTTGACAAACAGTGCAGGCCCAGATCAGAAGCCATAGAACGCGGCATATGATCAGGGCCTACACTATTTGCAAAATGTTCAGCCAATTTCCAAGTAGATTTTGGAGGATTTTGAAATGGACTCATGCTATTTAGGAAGATTCCATTTAGTACAAAAGGGGTTAAAGTTTGTCATTTCTGACACCACATTGTACACCATTATTTTTATACAGATAGGTTTTCCCAATGATATCATGATCAGTCTGTGTACATTTTTTTAGGATGATTGCAAATAAGGCAGGTTTTCTCGCCACACATGAGATCCACAAATAGATGAAAGATATCCAGCCTTGTAATGATCAGAAAGCATAAAGTTTGAAATATTGGTATCTTGCACAGGTCATCAAGTCTGAAAAAATATTAATATCCTTCACTTCAGAATATCATATTAATGGTTACATTGAAAATTTTGTTTTGTAATGTACCAAGGTAACCCTCAAAATATTTTTGGCAGAGTTATACCCCTTTTTCGACTTTTGGTAGGGTCCAAACTGTTTGCCTGTATGAATAAGTGTGTTTGAAAAAGTTTGCATTAGGCAATGCAGCCATAGACAGTTATAATTCAGATACAGTTTTACTCGGTGTCTTAAGGGGTCATTAGAATGTCTATCATGGTATTTTATAACCTCCCAGATATTTTTCAGATAAAATAAAGCCTAACAATACATGATTCATATTTAATACCAAGCCTTATTTTCCCTGAAAAAAAAGAGAGGAAAAAGTCTAGAATTTTCTGTCATGCTACCCCCCCCCCCCCCCACACACACACACACACACACACAATCCCCACAACTGAAATATGTTCTTACTATCGCTTACTGAAATTACCGCATACTGTCTGCACGTAATGTGGAACATGGTCTCAATACATCAGTAACAATGTTTGATTCACGTACAATCGCCAAGAGAAGCTGAAAGAACACACGTAGCTTCATGGCTATCACCCACCTGTGCACCTTTGTCGTTTCCTGTGAGCCGTTTTTATCAAACTTTAATTTAACCCTTTTTGTACCAAATGGAGTCCTGAGACCTTATATATGGCAGGAGTTCATTTAGGGGTGTCAGGTTGTGTTTTCTTCAAATTTTATTGGAAAAAGTGTAGGCCCTGATCAGACGCCACACTCTGCGCCATCTGATCTGGGCCTGCACTGTTTGCCAGGGTACCCATTATGGGGTCAGTACAAAATGGGTTAACCTGCACTTCGATAAAGATACTCAAGTTTTACCTAGTATCTGCGTTATTTGAAGTTAAGGCGAATGGATACGTACACTTAGCCGATTTTTTGTTGTGGTTTTCATAACAGAGATGAATGCCCTATCTATTCTTCTCTTTTAACCCATGTATGCCTCTAGTCCCTTTTTGGGATGTTGAAAAACAGTGTAGACCCAGATTAGACACCACAGAACATGGTGTCTGATCTGGGTCTACACTATTTGCTCAAAGTATATACATTTTTGTACAACTTACATTCAACAAAATAAACCTCAGACCCCTATAATTGAAAATGGACCAGGTGGATGAGTCCATTATCATTTTGGTCTTAATTTTCAGTGTTAAAAGCCAAAAGTCGTCCCCTAGGTACTGTATTGATCCTTAGTATTGGGTCAGACAGGCCTAAGCAAACTTTACATACCCAGGTGCTGAAGGAGCAGTCTGATCAGGGTCTACGATGTTCGCCATTCCATGTGCACCTTTTGGGCTTCTTGCTGGATCATGAAACAAATTTGTTAAAATTTTAGGAGAATTACCGGTACTTCAGATTGCTTGATATATTATATTCATTCAATTCACAAACTGCATGACGAACAGTGTAGATCCTGATTAGATGGTTCAGAAGCCATCTGATCTGGATCTTCACTGTTTGTAATGGTAGGGGTTGTTGTGAGTTAACCTGTTCAGTACCAGAAACCCCTAAAGGGGTACCTCGGCAAACAGTGCTGGCCCAGATCAGACGCCGCAGAAGATGTTGTTTGATCAGGGCCTCCACTGTTTGCTAAAAGTTAGGCATTTTCCAAATACATCTTGATGAAAACACAACCTGACAAATGGACTCCAGCTCTATATAGGGAGGAAGATTCCATGTTTTTATTCAGTACAAAATGGGCTGAAAGGAGTTTTGTAATATTTGTACTGAACACATTTTAGGTCAATGATATACAGCCATGAAAAAATTTGAATTAAATTAAGAAAGAATGTTGTAATAATATCAAATGACAGAAAATGCACTTTCCACAAGGTTAGTTAAGAGCTTTCTCCCTTTAAGTGTGACTGAAAAAAAAGAATAAAGAAAAAAAAAAAGAAAGAAATTACTATGAGGAGTAGATAGAAAACAGTTGTTATCTCCCCATTTGTGCAGTTCTTTCGTGCAGTGGTAAAGCATCATGTATTTATTTATTTATTTATTTTTTTTTAAAAGAAAATAAGGTTTGAAATTACTTGTGAATTGTCTGTCTGCACAGTCTGGTTAAAGTAAGAGACTATATTTCAGGAATAAAACTGCCAGTTTCCCTTGAAAATCTTTGTTGATTGCTATCAAACCCCTTTATGTAGCTTTGATGGCTGTTAAAAACATTTGAGGAAGGTTGTCAGGAAAAGGCTTCTCATCAGGTAAATGCCCTCAGCCACTTGGGCAGACCTGGATAGGTGGGTGAACTTCCACAGCACATCTATACACAAACATGACAAATGAGTCTGCACATGATTACAGTATTTACCCTGAATATTCGGACACCCAAACTCCTTACCATACTTGCTCCAAAGTTTGAACAGGTACTAACAAGTAAAATTTGAAACACGCAATTTCCCATGAAAATTTGGAAAATTTCTTGGGAAATGGGGGGACTCTTATAATATGATTGGGAGTACTGAGGATTTTTGTCATTTCTTCATTAACCCTTTTTGTACCAAATAGAATCTTCCTCCTAATATATAACAGGAGTCCATTTCAAAATTTAGGGGTGTCAGGTTGTATTTTCTTCAAAACTGATTTGGAAAATGGCCGAACTTTTTGCAAATAGTGTAGGCCCTGATCAGACGCCGCATTCTGCGGCGTCTGATCTGGGCCTGCACTGTTTGCCAGGGTACCCATTTTGGGGTTTCCGGTACTACAACAACGCAACCGGCAAGTTAGCACTAGGCCTTCTCTCAGACGCACTTTTGATCTTGTTTGAGACGAATATCAAATACGTGCCGAAAGCTTTGTAGCACCGTTTTGAACTCTCCATCGCGTGCTTCTGAACTGGTATTTGCGATGATTGACAACCGTCTTTGAACGTTAAAAGCGTGGGCGGGACAATAGCGCTGTCACTTTATGTTACAATCGATTTTCAATACTGCTGAAAAGGAGATTGTGGATACTCGTTAAAACATCGAAGCGGTTCTAACTAGCAGTACCCACAATCTATAGTCTGCTCAAAACAGAGATTGTGGATACTCGTTAAAACCTCGATGTGGCGACAGGGCTTGAGATGTCATTTCATCACAATGTCGGGTAAAAGTCCCACAAAGTCGGAAGCAACGTCTCCAAAATGACCTATACGTACAGTTGTGTGTATTTCTGCTCAAAATATTGATTGTGGATGCTCGTATCGCCTCATCGAATTTTTCTTATTTCTGCTCAAAATATAGATTGTGGATACTCGTTAGTATCGCCTAATCGAGGCGGTTCTAACGAGTACCCACAGTCTATATTATGAACAGAAATAAGAAAAGTACGATGTACCTCTGTAAACCCCGGTTATTCTATTACATATGGTTCAAGCCCCAAAGTCTTTCGGATCCTTACGAGACACATGTTCATGGTGCTGCCTAACACAACAGCCTATAATACTGGCACAGCATGCAACGCTTCAGATGTCTGTTAACTTTAGCCATAAAGTCCCTAAGCCTGCCCTGGCGAGTTGGGACCATTTCACTGGGATTGAAATGTCATTTTATCTAACTGTTGGGTAAAATTTCACACAAAACTAGAAGTAATGTCTCAAAAATGCCCTAAATAATGTTAATGGGGATGTTAAACCTCAAATCAAGTAAACAAACAGTCAACAGAAACGCAGAAATATTGGTCAATTAAAGTCTGTTATTGGTGACATGAATTCTGAGGGGAATGACTTGGCAGATTTTCCACCATTTTTCAAAAGGGGACAACTTTCGGAACTTCCTGTTTGCTTTTCTATAAGCTTTGTCCCACGAAATAGTGATATACTCTAAAAGGAAAGAATTTGCTCCTCGGGAGCAAATTCTTTCCTTTAAGAGTTGACCCTTATTGACATGGGAGACTAAAATACGCTTGAAGGAGTTGCCTCCCCTGAAGGTGTATGCATTCCACTCAAAGTCTCAAAAATATTTGCCACTTAATTGCTCGACTCGACGGTTAGTAAAATATTTGGGCGGATTTTTGCGTGCTCCCAGGAGACCTTATGGGTCCAGCCTTTTAAATTTTTTTTTGAAACCTTCCTCACAACTGGACAAAAATGGGCGGTAAAAAAGAGAAAAAACCCAGAAAAACCAACAAGTCTTAACCCTTATCCTGCTGAATAAATAAATTTAGCCACAGCCATTGCTGACTGCCAAACATTAAAATTTCTTAACATCATTCACAAGCTGCATGACAAACAGTGTAGGACCTCATCTCTGTTTGCAAAAGTAGGGGTTGTTATGGGTTAAATATACACTAAAGCCACTTTTTAACTGAGCTTCCTGTTGTGCCCATTTCTGTTTGTTTGTTTGAGTTGAGGTTTAACGTCCCCTTCAACACTGTATAGGTCATTTTGGAGACGTTGCTTCCAATTTTTGGGACTTTTACCCGTCATTGAGATGAAATGACATCTCAAGCCCTGTCACCCAATGCAACCAAAAGGGTTTATAAGTATGGGCGGGCTGCCTCGCATCGCTTTGCACGGGCAGGCTTAAATCCTCTAAGCGCTTTACCAGTAGTTGTGTAGTCTGCGTGGAAGCCTCATGCAGCCCATCTCTTTCTTCAAGCCCCCATGGGCGGGGGGCAACAATTTCTGTATGTATTGAAATTGCACAAGGAGGATAAATTACAAGGATTCGTGTAAAAAATACATTCAAATCAATCAAATCTTTTATATTTCGGTCTGATTACAAATAAATGTAATAACAAGAGGAGCAATACAAATATGCAACGTTCGGCGGCAAAGTATAAGTCAAAAAAAAAAATAAATAATTAAATAAATAAATAAATAAAACACAAACAAAACAAAACAACCAGAGGGCAACATTAAATTTTACGAGATGAAATCAGTACTTTCTATCTCTCTCTCTCTCTCTCTCTCTCTCTCTCTCTCTGTTTTGAGCACGCGACGCTGAAACAGCACCGAATCTATGGCATTGTGTGCTTCGAGTTTGTCAATCAACAAAAATCAAATCAAATTTATTTCTCTCAGCATCGCGAAAACACGCCTATAAAAATACACTGCAAATCCTATCGCCACACAAAAGAAATTGGAAACAATTTTCCAATCTCTGCCCAAAACATAGACCGCGGGTGCCCGCACGAACCGCCTTATCGATGCGGCTCTAACGAGCACCTCCAATCCAGCCCCAGAGCAGAAACAAGAAAAATAAGGTTTACCCTCTGTAAACTCCAGTTTTACTGTGTAAAAGTGGGGTTCAAGGAGGTCAAAACCATACAGGCGCGTTGTCGCGATGGGTTATACAATAGGATAAAGAGGAGCAAAACGTTGTGCAAACCTACTGTTTCAAGTAACAAACTTATTATTTCATCATTTATTATTATTATTTATTTTATTTATCCGACCACACCCCAGAAGCCTCCGTAGTGTAATGGTTACGCTACTCGCCTTGTAAACCAGAGATCGCAGGATCGATCCCGGGCTTCTCCAGACTTTCGGATGAGTCTTTAAACCGAGGTCCCGTCTCCGTATGACCTTAGCTGTTGGTGGGACATAAAACTCAAACACTCTCTCTCTCCCGACCACACCCTTTCCTGACTTTAAACCAATCAGATAGCTTATGTAATTTCAAACAGTGCAGATCCCGATCAGACTCAGAAGCCATCTGGTCTGGATCTGCACTGTATGCAAAGCTAGGTTTTTTTTATCAAGAACGGCAAGTTTTGCTCGGACTGGTCCGTATGCAGTAAACTATGTTCCATTCAAAAAATCATAGAGCATGAAACGTGTGAAAAATAAATGGGCCGTTACAAAGCATGTTCTGCACGAGCATGTGTAGTCAGACGTGTGGCCAACACGCTAAAGAAAAATATGAATGGGATATTAAGTTCACTCCAGAGTGGTAAGTGTAATAAAATATTATAGATGCGTCTCTCTCTCTCTCTCTCTCTCTCTCTCTCTCTCTCTCTCTCTCTCTCTTAACCAGCCAATACACAGGTGTAAACAGATACATTCATTGCGAGTACACGCCCATACAAATACACTGCAAACCCTACCGCCGAAAAGAACGAATATTTTCCGATGAAAAACTGATATCCGACACAGATCGTGGATACACGTTAGAACCATTGTGTACAAAGTTGTTTTGTGGAAGCAGAGTTAATTTAAAATATTAGGTAATAGTAATTTTCTCTAGTATGATAAGCGCTAGGACGTAGCAAACCTAAATCAAGATTATAGATAAAGGTATGCACATGTATGTAATCAGACCGGACAGTCGTCGGCAGTCGCGAGCGGACGACAAAGGCGAACGGCGCAAAGGGGAAGCGTCCCCGACTGCCACCGGGTGTAGGCTGGGAAAATAGTCCCGGACTGAGATCCAAACTTTCGTTCAAGCCCTAGATTCCACTTTTTATGTAAACAGTGTAGACCCCGATCAGACGCCGATAGAATGACATGTAGAGTAGCCTATGACATTAAAAATCCGCGCATTTTTTGGATGTACTTTGACGCCGCGTTCTGTGGCGCCTGATCTGAGTCTCCATTGCTTGCCAAGTTCCTCACGGCGAATATACGCTAACTGGTGATTGATTTTTACATGACCCGTGACGTCCAAACAATATTAAATATGGAGCGCGAAGCAGTAGATTTTGACAATCGCTTAGCTCCGCCCTCTCCTGTGGGTTAACCGGTATTGGATGGTGATGTTAAGTATTGATTACCGTTACTTTGACAAACTTGTCTCTTCTAACACCAATTGTGGTGTGGCGCGTCAGTGTTTTTTGATGTATCTGCTCTTTAATGAACCGGCGGGATATGGCGTATTGCTAACTTGCCGGTTGCCCTGTTGTAAATGGGTTGTGGTGATTCTAACAAATACCCACAACATAACGTTTTTAGTAAAAGGTTCAGAAAAATTATCCCTTTATTGTTCTCATTGTTTAGAGATTTGATTTAGGGAAACACAAAATATCTTGTAATGCTCTTTGTTAACCCATTTATTACCAGAAACCCCAAAACGGGTACCAGGGCAAACATCAGACGCCGCAGAAGGCGGCATCTGATCAGGGCCTACGCTGTTTGCAAAAATTTCAGCCATTTTTCTAATAAATTTTGAAGAAAATATAACCTGACACCCCTAAATTTTGAAATGGACTCGTGCTATATATAAGGAGGAAGATTCCATTTGGTACAAAAAGGGTTAACCCTTGTCCTGCTGAGCCCGGATATGCCTTATTTTCCAAACAATGAAGATCCAGATCAGATGACGAAGCCATCTGATCAGGATCTACATTGTTTGCCATTCAGATTGTGAATTTGTTGCAATAATTTGCATCAAATAATCGGATTGGTTGATAACCGGTAGTGGGTGTGACATATATGAATATTCAGCAGGACAAGGGTTAATTTACAAACACCTACAAACAGTTCCTGCAGTTGTGAGTAATTGTCTAATTTCTTTATGGTTTTGTGGATTTCTTTAGTTTCATTGCTCATTAAACTGCACTTTATTGTGTTTTATGATGCATAAAGTGCATCAGAAGGAAATGTGTGTTTGATAGTTACAGTATTATTTTGATCTTTTCTTTTCTTTTTTACCAGCTTTTTATTGCTTTGACTTTTCAAGTTAAAAGAAGATTTTCTGCTCTGTTGTGTCATATGGAAACAATAAAATGCAGATGCTTTGAGCAGTTGAAAGCAGTTAATTTTTAACATCAGCATTTTTATGAATGCCTTTTTAACTTGCTTACATTTTCACTTATGTACAGTTTCCTAAATCTATAACTACATCCAGTTAACTCTTATCATGCTGTTCACGACAACCCCTATCTTTGGCAACAGTGTAGATCTAGATCAGATGGCTTCTAAAGAAGCCATCTGATCAGGATCTACACTGTTTGGCATTCAATTTATGAATTTGTAGCAATAAATTACATAAAGTAATTTGATTGGTTGATAGTCGGAAATGGGTGTGGCTTAAATGAATATTCAGCAAGAGAAGGGATTAAGTAACAGTAATTAAAACAACCAAGAAGTCATTCTGAAAACAATAAAATGCGAGTTGAAAAAGCTTGAATTTTTATATGTCAGCGGCCAACCTCTATATGAATATCTTTTTTTACAAAGTTTTCTGTATTTTTATTCCTTACATATAGAACTATAGCTGCAAATAGGCAGGAATAGCAGAATAACCAAGTTAGTAGTTTTTTATCTGCCGTGCTAGAGGCATATAATATCTAATAGGTACCCACTTTCCATTTGAGAGTATGATGTCTCTGCATTTGAGAGTATGATGTGAGTCCAAAAATGAGGGCAAGCACACACCTTGGGCTTTGCAACCAGCATTCATTGTTCGAAGTCAGTCATTCAGGGGAGGCAGCTCTCCCAAAAATATTTCTGTATCCCATATCAATAGGGTACAATTCACAAAAGGAAGAATGCTGTTTTTGGAGGGATTTAACAAGTAGATCTTGGTCATTGCAGTTGGCAATAAATAACAGTTGTTTCTTTGTCTCGTTGCAGGGTTTTGAAATGGATGATGGACAACGAGAATGTCAACCGTGGTGTCAGCTCAACATATCCAGACTCCGATAAAACTAGCTCGTCACATAATAGACGGTCACATAAAACAACAGCATTACCACCACAAGTACCTCCACAACAGTTCAAGCAAAGGTATGTTTTGAGTGAGAGTAAAGATATATGTTTAGCCCTTAACCCTTTTTGTACCAAATGGAATCTTCCACCCTGTATAGAGCAGGAGTCCATTTCAAAATTTAGGGGTGTCAGGTTGTGTTTTCTTTAAAAACTATTTGGAAATTGGCTGCAGTGTAGGCCTTTCTGCAGCGTCTGATCTGGGCCTGCAGGGTTTGCCAACTACCCGTTTTGGGGTTTCCGGTACCAGTTGGGTTAAAATGCCAATCAAAACTATTGTCATCTATTGGTGCAAAGTGTGGACTCCGATCATAAATGACATTCTATCAGAAGATTCAGCTGCCGACCTCAGCACCTCAGTCAGATGGTTGTCTGATTGGTGATTAGGAGGTCGCGGATTTGATACTTGCCTGGGTCGGCAAATGTTATGATCCTTTTGTGGAGATAGATTATTAAATTTCTTCTTCAGTCATACCCCTTCTGCTGATTCAAGAAGAGTGGTTGTCAGTTTCTGGCAAATGAAAGTGCACTGTACTGGTTAACCGCTTATGTAAAAGCCTGCCCAGGAAGTTTGGTTCAGTAAATGTACTGGCTCAATGGGGCATAGTGTTGACTGGACTTTCCAAAAACAAACATCAGCTACTGAAGTTCTGTGGGGGGAGGGGGGGGATTGCTACATTACAGCCTGGTTAATTCCCATTCATTTGAGATTCGTCCATGTTTAATCTTGGTGTAAAGCATTTAAATCATAAATGAATTGTGAGAAAAAGAAAAAGGCTGTATTGAAATTCTTCCCATCTTTTTCAGTGCATCAAAGAAAGTCAGCAACAGTAGCAGTAGTCATGGCAACCGCTCCGCCTCAGCAGACAGCAGCTACCGTCATGGGTGGGTACCCCAGATGGATGTTGTTGGGGCTGGTGTTATGCCTAGCCAACCTTTCGTTCAAGACCCGTCAATGCCTCCCTTGCCACTGCCTAACACCACAGTACAGCTAGAGGAAGTCCACCGACGTCTTGAAGCCGCCGATCATACCAAGACAGCTCCAGTTAAATCAAAGTAAGCCCTTTATGCCATTTAGTATCACAGATATACAGTAAAATTCCTATATTAAGACCACTTTTGAACAGTCACAAAGGTGGTCTCTTACTTCAAGACATTGGGTTGTAGAAAACAAAGAAAATAAAAACTGAAACCTTTTAAATATGATTGTGTTTAAAAGAAAAAATTGATCTTAATTGTAGCTGATCTTAATGGTGAATTTTACTGTAAATGACAAAATATTTCATCCATGGCTCAAAATATGGCCTTCTAATGGTAAAAACGGTTGTTTTTTAACTGATGCTTCAAAATAATGATTGTGGATCTGGGTAAAGTCCCACAAAATAGGAAGCAACCTCTCTAAAATGACCTAGTGTTGACTGGAATGTTAAACTTGAATTCACAATACTCACAATATGCTTTGGAGCAAAAACTGGAAAATGGTATGTACCCTCATAAACCCCACTTCTCTCAGTTATAAAGTTGGGGCTTCAGAGGTGTACATTACATGAGCTTGTTGATGTACTGACCATTTTAGTAGTAGGTGCATACTGAAAATAAAGACCCATGCATTAAAAGACATTGAAACTCATTGAAATCAGAGTTGTTGTCTTATATCAATTTAGGCCTCTTTTCTTAAGAGCATTAGTTGGAATTTAAAAGGCTTTGTTTTGCATTTAGATATTAATTTCGTATCAGCTACATGGTTAAATTACAACAATGTGTCTAAATATGACACATCTTGAAATAAAACACAAGAATTTCCTGGCACAGAGCATGATTGATTCTGTTCGGTAATTTTAGAATTAAAGGCATGTGTCATTGACTACCGTAATGGTCCTAAGTAATAGGACAGGCCTAAGCAAAAAGTGCAGACCCAGATCAGACTGCTCCTGAAGGAACAGTCTGATCAGGGTCTACACTGTTTGCCACTCCGTGTGCACCTTTTGGACTCCTTGCTGGATCATGAAACAAATTCGTTAAAATTTTAGGAGAGTTACAGCAAGTCCGCAAGGTGTCCGAATTTTTAGGATTTTTACGGTAATAAAATGAGAGTGCATGTTTCACAGGATAGAATTTCTGCAAGTTGTCCCATAATATTGTTGACACTTGCCATGATATCATGATCTTTCAAGGCCATATAAGGAAATGATGAACTTTTAGTATTAAGGCTGAGCATACCATAGTTTACCTTCATATTTAAGCAGAAATGTCTTAACCCTTGTCCTGCTAAGCCCAGATATGCTTTATTTTCTAAACAATGAAGATCCAGATCAGATGGCTTTGTCATCTGATCAGGATCTACATTGGTTGCCATTCAGATTGTGAATTTGTCGCAATAATTTGCATTAATTAATCTGATTGGTTGATAATTGGTAGTGGGTGTGGCAGATTAAAATATTCAGCAAGACAAGGGTTAACAATAATGTATGCTGGGAATCAGCTGACCTGAAGTTACTAACTACAGATGCTTCCCGCCAACTATCCTACTATTGGCCATGTGACTATGGCTGACCATGTACAAAATTCAGGTTCCGGTTATTTATAGCAGTGCTGGTGCTCTACCTTTGTCGTCGGAGCACTGAGTAAAAAGTAACATCTGGAC
Source organism: Lucinisca nassula (assembly GCA_963580285.1). NCBI lineage: Eukaryota > Metazoa > Mollusca > Bivalvia > Lucinida > Lucinidae > Lucinisca > Lucinisca nassula. Next base: position 108,413,341 of record OY757011.1, read on the forward strand.
TGGGTTCATGTACTGGGTCATTGGCAAACAGTGTACATCCAGATCTGATCAGCATCTACAGTGTGTTGATTGAGAACTAGAATCATAGCCCCAGATAGAGGGCTATCCACATATCGCTTTTCTCATTTCGGCACGAAAACAAATCTTTCGGGTATTCATTAGTAGCGCCTGTCTGTCTACTGATACTGCGTTGGTCACATTTGACCATTACTGCCTCGGCCTGTACGAAAACATATGTTGTCGGCACTCACCGAGGTGCTTCTAATAAATACCCAGAACATATGTTTTCAAGCAGAAGTAAGAAAAATATCAGTATTTTTTTTCCGATGAAAAAAGCGCCTTATCTGGAGGAATGTATAATGTAGGGGTTGAATTGTATTTAACTGTTAAACGTCAATAAACGAAGCAGGGGCTATTTTCCCAGTCTACATTCAGAGCTTTGATTTCATGGGTTAGCTTATTGAGAGTAGCAGAACACTATATATGCTGTTTACTATTCAAACAGGTCTTTCACGGGTGTTCCGGGTAAAGAGAGGCGTGGAGGTATGATGGGTATGTCACAAAGTTCTAACCAGATGTTTGCTCCTGGGATACCAGTAGCTAAAACTGTACCAGCGGACCTAGACCTGTCAAGTGAAACTAGATCTGAGTAAGTATGCTGTCAAAATGACGGGGTTATTCAGGTGAATGGACTTAAATTTGAGATTTTTCCACCATTTCGCAAGGGGTTGCATTTCTTCATGATTCTGGTTTGCTACCATGTACAATTAATCCCATCTGAAATGGAGTCTATTCTTGAATTCATTTTGTACTGAACTAAATCTTCAGCTTTTAAGTTATTTTAAGAAATATATGCAGAAAGTGGCATAACATTATTCAAACGGTGAAGGCCATGATAAGATACTTAACCCTTGTCCTGCTGAGCCCGGATATGCCTTATTTTCCAAACAATGAAGATCCAGATCAGATGGCTTCTGGCGAAGCCATCTGATCAGGATCTACATTGTTTGCCATTCAGACTGTGAATTTGTTGCAATAATTTGCATCAAGTAATCTGATTGGTTGTTAATTGGTACTGGGTGTGGCATATATGAATATTCAGCAGGACAAGGGTTAATTCTGTCCTGTTTCAGGGTTTCCCATGTACCGTAAAAATACTAAAAGTTTGGAAACCCTGAGAATGTGGTGTAATTCTCCAAAATTTTTAACAAATTTGTTTCACGATCCAGCAAGGAGTGTGAAAGATGCAGATTGAATGGCAAACAGTGTAGACCCTGATCAGACTGCTCCTTCAGGAGCAGTCTGATCTGGGTCTGCACTGTTTGCTTGGACCTATTTGTCCCAATACTTAGGATCATTATGGTAAAATGGGTTTAGAGTTGACACTTATTGAAAGAATTGATGTCTTTTAATGAGAGAGTCAAAAATATTGTTTAAAGAAATCGCTCCATATGACCATAAAATTTGTCATGAAGCACTTTGGACATAAGTTTAGTGAACATTTCTAAAAGTTTCAGATTAGAATTTCAGTTCTTAATAAAAGAAACAGAGATAGGGATCAGACACCACATTCCCTTCAGGTGAAACTGTATCTTGGGCATATTCATGCGGCTGCAACTCAAATCAGCCTGAATGGCCTTCCCTGTGTGCCTGAGTTTGTTTGTTTGTTTGATTTGAGGTTTAACGTCCCCGTCAACACTGTCAAGGTCATTTCGGAGACATTGCTTCCAATTTCTTGGGACTTTTACCCGACATTGAGATGTGCCTGAGTGAATACATTATTGTTTATGTCCCTTGAAAAAGGTTGTTATAGCCGAAACTAGTTGGGAATGAAGTTTAAATTAAGAACTTGAAGTTTGATTTCTTTAATTTAAGTAAGACATGAGATCGAAACCTTTCAGGTAACATTGTCATTTCATTACAGGAAGAAAACCTCAAAACGGTCATCGGGCAGTGGCAATACCTCAACATCGAGCCGGCCAGAAGAGACGGTGATAGGCTACTATTTGTGTGAAGAACCAATACCATACCGAATCACAGTCCCGCAGCCGGTCGTAACGCTTGGAAAACTTAAAGAGAGCATAGGAAAGAAAGGCACTTTCAGGTAAAGATTTGTGCCCAGTGTTTCAAAACCTGGCTAGCTTAGCCCATAAAAACTGACTGTTATGCCGCCTGCCGGTTATCTTAAAAGTAATTTTTTGCAAACAATCCTGCTGTTCACACCAGAACAGTTGTAGATCCAGATCAGATGGCATCTAAAGAAGCCATCTGATCAGGATCAGCACTGTTTGTCATTCAGTTTGTGAATTTGAACATAATGTCTGATTGGCTTATAGTCAGAAATGGGTGTGGCTAATTAAATTATTCAGTAGGATAAGGGTAACTGGATATTACATTAACATGAGCAAGAACATGTAGAACAGTGTTATATTGAGGAACTTAACATGCATGGTCATTTCATGTGAAATTTATGAAACAATTTATGAAATGACCATGAGTGTAAGATTCTGTTCATCATATGACCACTTTAAATTGGATTATTTGACAATTTTTTCCACAAAAAAATGCATGATTGACATGGACGTCGTCATGACGTTACTTAATCCGGTCAAAGTGTTATTACACATGTGGTCATACTACTGATATTTCACTGCTTATCAACGTAGTCATGATAAATGAGTATCAACATCATTAACGAAATGGCAAATAGTGACAGAACACTCTTGAACAATCCCAAAATTGGTCTGAATATAGGAATTGTACTCTGTATTAAAGGGTTGTTTAATAAAACAAAACAAAATATATAGATTAAAGAATGCTGGAAGCCAGGTTTGGAAACCTTGGTATGGCATTAGTTCTATTAACTCATAGCTATTTTGAAGAATTGATAACATATATATTTATTCATTGCCAATGCTATGGTATGCTTAACCGATTCTAGGCGGGAAACCAGTGCTATGGCATGCTTAACCCACTCTAGGGGGGGGGAAACCACTAAAAGGGTAGCTTGGCAAACAATGTAGATCCAGATCAGATACCGCAGAATGCTGTGTCTGATCAGGATCTGCACTGTTTGCTAACAGGATTTTTCTGTGAAAAATGGAATAAAAATGAAAAAAATAGGCTTGACACCCCTTAAATTACAAATGGGCTTGTCCAACATACAGCAATGGAAGAGTTCACTAGTATACAATGGGTTGAAACATGATGCCTAACCGTATGACTTATCTTCTCTTTTTCAGATATTTCTTTAAGACTCATACAAACAACAACGACTTTGACTCTGATGTTGTATGGGAGGAAATAAGAGATGACAGCTGTTTCTTACCAGTGTTCGAAGGAAAAGTTGTCGCAAAAGTGGAGAAAGTTGACTGAGAGAATCATAAACGAACATTTCGGTGTTCTTCGGTATAGTCAGTTGACAGGCTTTTGAACCCATTCAAACCAAACCCTGTATGGATTGGTGATAGTACAGCCTGTATCAGATGATTTTCCACCAAAGGAAACAGAGCGATCATTCCTGGGTACAGTTGTTCAAAGCATGCGGCATGTCATAGCAAGTAAATGGGCCCAGTGACAAGTTGGATCAGCCTGAATAAAGCACAGTCCTTGGGAATATGAAATGAAATTTGGGGACAGTTTAAATAATCAAGTTGTCACAGAAGTATATGTTGTGGTTACTTAGTATAATCTTAAAAATATTGAATGAGCCAGTAAACTACAAAATGATGTCAGCCAGCTGAGATAGGACATCAGATATCGGCCAATGGAGATACATCATCAGTTGGCAGCCAGTTGAGATATGCCATCTCAGATGTTGGGCAGTGGAGATTTGACACAGATGTCAGCCAAGGGGGACGCGACATCAGATGATTAAGGGGAATAAATACACCTTCAGGGGAGGCAACTCTTTCAAAAATATTTTGTCCCCATATCAGTAGCGGTCGGTTGTTAAAGGAAAGAGTGCATCCCTTTTTTGGAGGGGCTCAGGTTGCAAGAAAGCAAATGTGATACCATGGTATTTGTTTCCCTTGTAAAAAAAATGACAGTAAAAGGAGAGGGTCCAGTTGTTCAAAGCATCATTAGCTTAACAAGCTCGTTAGTGGTCATATTGTTAACTATTCTAGCAAGAACAAAACCTAAAATTTTGGTATTTTTGCTGAAAAAATGTGAGTAGCTTCTGCTGACATTTTTTCAGCAAAAATATTAGTATATTTGCCATAGTAAATGATTAAAGTTTTAACAGTTCGTTAACTTGTGACGTCGGTAGTTTTGAACAACTGGCCTTAGGGGTAATCATCCACCATAATACCGTAATGCATTCTGAAAATGTGCTACTTAATAAAATTGTACATGAGGTTGTAGAAAACAAGCTAAACAGTGGTTTCTTTAACCTATTTAGTACTGGAAACCCCAAAATGGGTACCAGGGCAAACAGTTAAGGCCCAGATCAGACGCCGCAGAATGCGGCGTCTGATCAGGCCCTACACTGTTTGCTAAAAAATTCAGTCATTTTCCAAATCAATTTTGATGAAAGCACAACCTGACACCCCTAAATTTTGAAATGGACTCCTTCTGAAGATTCCATTTGGTACAAAAAGGGTCAACATTGTCACACCAAAGGGACCTTAGGGCACAGTGAAGATGCAGAAGTTGGCATATGATCAGTTAACACTGTTTGAATTAAATTATCATTATTATTCTTAAGTTGATTGTGGACCGATTGGAAATGAAGATTAGAAATGGCCATACATCTGAATGCCAGCATTTTTTCAGTTCGTAAAAAGTTAAAACCCTGATTTTTATGAGCAAGTTGTATATAATGCATATGAGCTCCAAAAATGGAAAATCTGCCATTTTGAAATTCATAAACAAAACAAAAAAAAAAAAAAATCTTCTTCGAGAATGAAGGAGAACAACAGTATTTGTTTATTAGTTACACTGGATGGTATTGGGTAGTACTAAAATGTACTTGGCCAAATTCTGAAAAGAAAAGGGTCCATTTTAGGTCTTGGATTCAAAATAATTGAAAATTGTTGGTTGTGATTAATTGGATAGTTGTCAGATTTCACTGAAACTGTTTTTATCATGACAAAATGTTATTGTGGTTCAGATTTTAACTATTTTTTTTATATTATAGATGTATTTATTTTTAAGTTTTAATCTAGCTTGAATGAAATTTAAAGAAGTATTAAAAGAAAATTTTTGGGGCCAGCTGTTCAAAACTAACAATGTTGTTAGTTAACATATTGTTAAAACTGTGCTCATTTATTATGGCATATATGCTATAATATTTTTGCTGGAAAAAATGTGAGCAGCTTTTGCAAATGCAAAAGCTGCTCACATTTTTTTAGCAAAAATACCAAAATTTTAGATATTGAACTTGCTAGGACAGTTAGATCTATCAATATGACGACTAATAAGCTCGAGCTAACGGTTGAGGCTTTGAACTATTGGCCCCTGACCTTGTCGAAGAACTTGCTGTGGGGGAGTATTTGAGCTGTATCACACATAGCTACTGATAGGAGGTGAAATGAGGATAATTTGAGAGATAATTTTTCTTATTTCTTGTAAGAAACATATGTTGTGGGTACCTGTTAGAATTGCCTCAATGAGGCAATTCTAACAAGTACCCACAACATAAGTTTAAATGGAGAAATAATCCTCTCTCCTCCTCGTCCAAAGCTGTGATCAGGTGAAAATGTATCTTGGGCATATCCATGCAGCTGTAACTCAAATCAGCCTGAATACCTGCTGAATCAGAAAATGGCCTTCCCTGTGTGCCTGAAGGATCTTTGCACAGCGAAGATCCATTTATGTATATTGGACAGTTTCGAATCTTTTTTATCCCTTATTCTGCTGAACATGACAATTGGAATGCCTACTTTTGCAAACTTCCTAGATCCAGATCTGCTCAGGATCTACACCGTTTGTCATGCAGTTTTTCGAATTGAATGAATATTTGTGAATGGAATGAATACATTATGTCAAGTAATTTGATTGGTTGATTGTCAGCAATGTATGTGGCCTAACTAATTTATTCAGCAGGATAAGGGTTGAAATGCATATTTGCCCTCGACACAGTTCATATAGTGGCATCTCGTGTCCAACTGTGATGGGAAAGTATGTGGGTTCTTTTCAGAATCTCCTCTTCAGTCTAATATTGTTCAGAACATGGTTTAAAAAAGAACTTGGAACTATTAAAAATTTTGAATGTGTTAAGTGTTCAAACAGAAACAGTATGAGAGGTATAAGATCATAGTTCGTTCTGGTGTGTAAACAAGTTAGTACTGATATTCAGTTATACATGTATTTTATATCAAAGCATTATACATTGATACAGAAAATAATCATATCACATGACTTGTACAGTCACATGACAATCATGTGACCATGTTCAGTGTAACTCAGGAATCGTAGTAGAATTGCAAATCATAAATCAGGCACATAAGCTAACAAATCATTTCATCGACAACTACCTCTACCTCCTGAACAAAAAGCTTTCAACAGACTGCAAATTAAGGGATAACTGGATTCAAACTATCATTTGGGGACGTAAATTGGCGGTTTTACGGTCGGAAATTTCGTTTTTTGGTGACGCTTTGGCAGAGCCATAAAACCAAAGATTAACCTCCCCGAATGACAATTTTGCAATACAGTTTTCCCCATTCTAATGCACTTATTCGGTTGTTTTGTTACATCTGTACTATTTTGCACAAAATGGCAAGCGCTGTGAGCTGTGAAAACCAAATGCCAGCCAATGAAAAGTGACATTATGTGATGAAGTCTGGTTTTCGACACTATACCACAGAATCATTGTTGCAAAATTTCGATGTTATCCAATTAGACATCAGGTTTAATACATAGGCAAGTGCATTAGAATGGGGAATAACTTTGCTGCCATTCATTCAGAGAAAAATTCTAAGACTTGTCTTGCTGAATAAATTAATTTAGCCTCATTACTTGATAAAATATGTTGGAAAAGAAAGGGATAATTATCATAATACCGTATTTCAGCAAGACAAGGGTTAACCCTTATCTTGCTGTTCACGACAACCCCTATCTTTGCAAACAGTGTAGATCCAGATCAGATGGCTTCTGAAGAAGCCATCTGATCAGAATCTACACTGTTTGACATTCAGTTTATGAATTTGTAGGAAAAAATTCCATCAAGTAATCTGATTGGTTCAAAGACAGAAATGGGTGTGGCTAAACTGAATATTCAGCAAGAGAAGGGTTAAGTGGCTTTCCCACCTTTTCTAAATTTGATCGATTCTAAAGAAAAGAATTGCCCCAAAGGAGATGAGATGGTGTCGGAGGTCCGAGTGATGTTGCTTAAAGGTGTATTTATTGCCTTAAAATATTAACACTTAGCCATTATTCTGTTGAATATTTAAATATGCCACACCCACTACTGATTATCAACCGATTCGGCCCCGCCCATCGGGGCTTGAAGAAATATATGGGCTGCAGGATGCTTCCACGCAGAGCTAAATCCGACCCGCACACGATTACTGGTAAACCGCTTAGAGATTCTAAGCCTGCCCAGGCAAAGCGGTGCGAGTCGGACCGTCCATGCTTATAAACCCTATTGGTTTCATTGGGCGATAGGGCTTGAGATGTCATTTCATCTCAACGTCAGGTAAAAGTCCCACAAAATTGGAAGCAACTTCTCCAAAATGACTTACAGTGTTGACGGGAATGTTAAACCTCAAATCAAACGAAATTATCAACCAATCAGATTAATTGATGCAAATTATTGCAACAAATTCACAACCTGATTGACAATGTAGATCCTGATCAGATGGCTTCTTCAGAAGCCATCTGATCTGGATCTACACTGTTTGAAAGGTAAGGCATATCGGGGCTAAGCAGGACAAGGGTTAAAATGCAAGGAGCATTCTCGAGCAGACAACAGTCTTTGTTTTTTTTATTTTACAGGGAATATAGGGCTTGACATTTGATGTAAGTTGTTGCCGGCCTAGCAGACAATTCACATGCAATGTCAAGCCTTGTTTTCTATGAAAAATAAGAAAAAAATAAGAATTTCAAAATGCTGTCTGATTAAGTCATGATTCGCATTTTAAGGGTTAATTTTTGTCCGGTGCTTTATGAGTTTCTGTGAAATATTTATTCTCATACAGTCATTGAATAGAATAAATTGTACATGTATCTTGTTAAGGAGAATGTGCACACCTGGCATGGTTTCCATTATTTTTAATTAAGGGACACAATTCTTCTCACTTTCTGTTTGCTAGCCTCTCAGAAAAATGAGACTTCTCTTAAACAAAAGAATTTTCTCCTCAGAAAAAGGGATTTACTCTTGAAGGAAAGAATTTGCTCCTGTAGAGCAAATTCTGGGATTTACTCTTTAAGGAAAGAATTTGCTCCTGTAGAGCAAATTCTTTCCTTTAAGAGTAAACCACTTTTTCTAAGGGTAAACCACTTTTTTCAGGAGCAAAGTCTTTCCTTTAAGAGTAAACCGCTTTTTTCTGAGGGACCCCGTTGATAAGGGAGACAAGTATTTTTTAAAAGAGTTGCCTAACTTGAGGGTATATGCATTCCCCTTAGTATTCTCAAAATGACACAGGCTTATGTAGTTAGATTCATACAGTTTCATTGTCTCTTGATTACTGTAAGGGGATTGAGACTTCAGAGCAGGCAACTCTTCAAATACAATGTCTTCTTTGTCATTTGGGCTCTACTCTTTCTTTTTAGAAAAGACCCCTTTGTTTGGAGGGTCACACTTTTAAGAAAGCAGACTGCAAATCAAAAAATGTGTGTCTTGTGAATATAAACTGAGAATATGCCAGGTGTATCTCATTCCATCTGCTCTCTTACATTTTGCTTTCCAGAAATAAAATTACGATAAAATTAAGTGTCCTGGCTCACTAATTTTTGAAATTGAAAATAGGTTTTGAAGCTGTCACATAATTAATTGTTTGAAGCACAAATTTTCTTTCTTTCTTGCTTGTACTGGCGTTTCGTGTTTCCATGTTCCATTACCTTTTCATAGCATGCTGTTAAATACTTAGTTATAGACATATATGGAAAAAGGGAAAAAATGGCAGTCACCTTGGAAGGCCTACAGCCTGTGGACAAAAAATAGGCAAAAATGTGTGTTCAGACGTATGCACAGCATTTGCACAGTCTGATCTAAGTCTTTGCTGTGTACTTGCATAGCTGCTTTTTGACTCGGGTCTCCTTTATATAAGTCGAAGAAGGCTGATTGCGGATTTGTTCAGGTCTCGAATTCGATACCTGCCAGGTCGACAACTTTCATGGAAATTAATCATGAAATCTTTTCTATAATCATTCTCTCCCTATCGCTGATTCAAGGTCAGTTGTTTGTTCTGGCAAACAATATGCACTGTTCTGGTTAACCGCTTATGTATAAGCCTGCCCAGGTCATGTGGCTAGGTAAACTGGCTCCATATGACCTAAAGTGTTGACTGGGCTGTCAAATTACACAATCAGTCATAAACAGGTAACATTTATTTGGATGGAAAATATGAGAAATTGAGAAGTATCCTAATCACTTTTTATCATCTGAAGCTGCTAAATGGCCACATTTTGCTTTAGCCACACTTCGCTTTTTTGTGTATGTTAAATGAGCCACATGATCTGAAGAAAGTGGTAACGGTATGTGCCCTGTGCAAACCCCATCTTTCTTCAAATTCTTTCTCAAAATATGCACTAGTTGAAAAAATGCAAATTGGACTTCTACTAGGTCTTGATGAGGGAAGTTGCTATGGAGATGGGTTGTGAACAGCTCAGGATGTGGGTCAAAAGGGTTTCTGTGGTTGTGGCTCTGTTCATATTCGCATTTACTCATTGTCACTGCCATGAAAATGTAAATTTATATAAGTAAAGCCTTACCCTTAAATCATAGTCTATGTATCATGTTCAGCATAGAATCTGACTGCTATCTGGTAATGTCAGGAAAATTAACAGGGAGCTCATCAAAATTTATCTTTTCCATCTACTGAATTTGACACTAGTTCATTTGGGAATACATTTTTACATAAATATAATAGCATCAAATTTTTACATCAACAAGAAACCACATAACACGACACTGGCAAACAAAGCATCCCAGATCAGACACCCCAGAACACAGCATCTGATCTGAACAACTTCCTATAAATAATTTTACCTAACGTCCTTATATTTTGAAAAGGGGTATTTTTACATTATGATAACACACCCGACAGAGTGCATTTTTTCACATCTCCAAAATGGCTACTTTTCCAATGAAAATCCATATTTTTCTTATTTATACTGCAAACATAGGTTGTGGGTGCTCGTTAGAACAACCTTAGTGAGGTGGTTCTAACGAGTACCCACAACCTATGTCTTGGAATTGAAATAAGAAAAATAATGTTTACCCCCATAAACCCAACTTTTTCCTATAAAGTGGGGTGTAGGGAGGTATTCATTTCACGGACTTGTTCAGGTGATGATTCCAAGTCAAAGATTATGTTCAGAACAAAATGGGTTAAAGCAATAAAAAAGGAAGCATGTAGGTTGTTGTGGCAGTTAGATTCTTGTGAACATGTTGATCATTTATTGTTACATGTGGTAGGGCCACTCATCAGTGAGTGTCGATAAGTCTGTGATGATTTTATGGTAATGTATATGTGAACAAAAAATTAAACTCATTGTCAATCAGCTGTTGTTTTTGTCTCTGTTTATACCCAAGTATATCAATACGATAATGATCCTGCTACCTGCAGGGGTCGGCAAGATTGATCACGAAATCTTTTCAATGGTTATTCTCTTCCTTCCGCTGATCGAAAAAGGGCAGTTGTCAGTTTCTGGCAAATGTGCATTGTACTGGTTAACTGCTTATGTATAAGCCTGCCCATCGGCCTCGGATGCCAGTCTGACTAGTGATCAAGATGACGCGGGTTAGATACCTGCCGGGGTCAGCAACATTCTTTCGTGGAGATTGATCATGAAATCTTTTCTATGGTCTCTCTCCCTTCGCTGATTCAAGAAGGGCAGTTGTCAGTTTCTGGTGAGGGAATGTGCACTGCACTGGTTAACTCCTTATGTATAAGCTTGCCCAGTAAAAGTGTGCATAGGTAAACTGGCCGGCTCAAAAATGACCTAAAATAGTGTTGACTGGGCTGTTCAACTCCAGTACAAACAAATAGTCCTGGGCAGAAAAGTGTGGAGAAGTAAACTGACCATCTAAAAATTGACCTAATTAGTGTTGACTGGGCTGTTAAACCTCCATACAAACAAACGAACATGATCGTAAGTATTGGGGCACATAGGCCTAAGGCAAAAAGTGCATCAGACTGCATGAGCAGTCTGGTCAGGGTGTACAGTTTGCCATTCTGTTTGCACCTTTTGGATTCCTTGCAGGTTTGTGTAACAAATTTCTCAAAATTTTGGGAGTATTACAGCAAGTCCTCAAGGTGTCCAATTTTTTAGGATTTTTACGTTATATAGTCCAGAATTCCGATGCACTTCCAAGTGTAATTAATGCTTTGTCTGACTGGGTACGTAATGTACAAAGTGAACATATACTTGGGCTGAATTAAAACAAGAGGACCAAGCTGGTCCTGTATCGCTCACCTGAGCTAACAGATTCAAAGTTTCAGGAAGTGCCAAGTAGAATGTAACTCTATGATAAATAGGCTGACCTCACCAGTTTTCAAACTCATTCAAGCTTTTATTCCTGACTTGCTAAGAAGATCCGATATAAACAGATGGGGTTATGGTGATGACAAGTTAAAAAATAAGCAAATAACTGCTGCAATCAAACGCATGTTACTCTGTGACAAATAGGCAAACCTCACGAGTGTTCAAACTCCTCCGAGCTTTTCTGCCTGACTTATTTGTTTGTAAGTTTCACAAAGATCTGATCAAAACTGAAGGGGGAAGCAGTGCTAACAAGGTCTAAAATAGGCATTTTAAGCAATCAAAGGCATGTAACTCTATGATAAATGTGCTGACTTGACCAGTATTAAAACTCATCCCAGGTTTTATTTCCAGCCACCTTACATATAAGTTTAAGAACGATCCGATCAAAACTGAAGGGGCTACGGTGATGACAAGGTCAAAATTTGGCATTTTTAGCAATCAAAGGGATGTTACTCTAAAATAAATGGGCCGACTTGGCCAGTTTTCGAACTCATCCGAGGTTTTATCCCAGGCCTCCTTATATATAAGTTTCAGAAAAATCCGATCAAAACTGAAGGGGCTACGGTGATGACAATGTCAAAAATCAACATTTTCAGCCATCAAAGGGACATAACTCTATGATAAATGGGCTGACTTGGCCTGTTTTCTAACTCATCCGAGATTTTATCCCCAGCCACCTTACATATAAGTTTCAGAAAGATCCGATCAAAACTTTAGGGGCTATGGTGATGACCAGGTCAAAAATCAGCATTTTCAGCAATCAAAGGGACGTAAATCTATGATCAATAGGCCACCTTGGTCGGTATTCGAACTCATCCAAGGTTTTATCCCCAGCCACCTTACATATAAGTTTCAGAAAGATCCAATCAAAACTGAAAGGGCTACGGTGATGACAAGGTAAAAAATTGTCATTTTCAGCAATCAAAGGGACGTTACTCTGTGATAAATGGACCAACTTGGCCGGTTTTCGAACTCATCCAAATTTTTATCCCCAGCCACTTTACATATAAGTTTCAGAAAGATCCGATCAAAACTGAAAGGGCTACGGTGATGACAAGGTCAAAAATCGTCATTTTCAGCAATCAAAGGGACGTTACTCTGTGATAAATGGACCAACTTGGCAGGTTTTCGAACTCATCCAAGTTTTTATCCCCAGCCACCTTACATATAAGTTTCAGAAAGATCTGATCAAAACTGAAGGGGCTATGGTGATGACAAGTTCAAAAATCGGCATTTTCAGCAATCAAAGGGACGTAAATCTGTGATAAATGGGCCAACTTGGCCGGTATTCGAACTCATCCAAGGTTTTATCCCCAGCCATCTTACATATAAGTTGTAGAAAGATCCGATCAAAACTGAAAGAGCTACGGTGATGACAAGGTCAAAAATCGTCATTTTCAGCAATCAAAGGGACGTTACTCTGTGATAAATGGACCAACTAGGCCGGTTTTCGAACTCATCCAAGTTTTTATCCCCAGCCACCTTACATATAAGTTTCGGAAAGATCCGAACAAAACTGAAGGGGCTACAGTGATGACAAGGTCAAATATCTGCATTTTCAGCAATCAAAGGGACGTAACTCTATAATCAATAGGCCGAATTGGCCGGTTTTCGAACTCATCCGAGCTTTTATCCCCAGTAACCTTACATATAAGTTTCAGAAAGATCCGATCAAAACTGAAGGGGCTATTGTGATGACAAGGTCAAAAATCGGCATTTTCAGCAATCAAAGGGACGTAACTCTATCATTAATGGGCCGACTTGGCCGGTTTTCGAACTCATCCGAGCTTTTATCCTCAGCCACCTTACATATAAGTTTCAGAAAGATCCGATCAAAACTGAAGGTGCTACGGTGATGACAAGCATTTTCCATTGTAAGTCTATGGGAAATTGGAATTGCCATAGCAACCAAAGTTTTCAATCAATTTTGATAAAAAGCTAAATTCTTCGTTGCCCCACCCAAGGCATTCTACAGATAAGAAATGATTGAGATCAGCTTGCAGGCTGCAGAGATATAACTGGTCAAAGGTGGTGACGGACAGACGACGGACGGCGGATGACCAGTTATACTAAAAGCTCCCCTGGAGCCTTCGGCCCAGGTGAGCTAAAAATGTGTTTAAGGTTTTCCAACATATATCGGTAATTTGTTTTTGGTGGAACAGGAGTCTAGAAATTGTTCATATTTACTGGAACAAAAAGGAACAGGCCAAAAGTGTGCACCCTTATCAGTCTGATCCTCGTATATCTACTGCACCAATGACTCAAAATAGTCAGCAGACATCAAAGCAGATGACAGCCATTGTGACTGACCACTCGGAAATCCTAAGGGTTCAACATTCAGTCTCGATCATTCCTGAGGAGCATATAAGAACCTTACCTTGGTGTGAGGGGTAGATAGAAAAATCCGCCCTGAGGATCACTGGCTGGCATTACAAGGCTTGCAGAGTAATGCCAGACAGTCATCCTGAGTACCTTCCCCTCAACCCATGTAAGATTATATTTTCTTGCATGTCTTTTTCTTATAATGAAGTCACTTTAATTATCCATGTCCTCCATATTTTGATGACAATAATGCAGTGTTTTTGACTTTACTGTACATGCAGTGACTTCAAACTTAATTACGGCGTACATGACTTCCTATTGAACCAGTGCACATCAAACACTCAAAATTTTATTCTATCCCTAGGTAGGATAACCTGGATAGGATAAGAATTTCTTGCACACCAGATAAGGAAATTTGTGGTTTTAACCTGGGATAGAAATTCTGTTCTTACTCTGGTGTTCTTAACCAGGGAAGGGTAAAAATCAAATATTCTTGCATGTTTGATATACACTGGTTGAATACGACCTCGTATGCACTATGTTAAAGTTGACGTCACTAAACATCAGACCATTGTCATCACAATATGGCCGACGATGGGAACTGGTGACTGCATAATCAAAAATCCAGAAATGAAAGGTATGCAAGAAAAAAGAATCTGACATGGTGAGAGGGGTGGATAGAAATCCGTTCCTCGGGTCACTCGGCAAGGTATGCAAGAAAAAAGAATCTTACATGGTGTGAGGGGTGGATAGAAATCTGTTCCTCGGGTCACTCGGCAAGACTCCTTATGCCAGATTGTGACCTTTGGAACAGATTTTTCTATCCAACCCTCACACCCATGTAAGACTCTTATATTCTACCCCAGGGTTGAATCCAGGATTCTTCATCTGGTGTGCAAGAAAATCCTTTTCATTTTTTTCTGAGTAAACCCCGCACTAAATTAAACAGAATAGCAAACAGAAAGTAGTAAGGGTTGTCAACATTGTGACAATCACTATCTCCTCGAGTGCACACGGTATCATAATGCCAGGGATGAAATGTTAAACATAATAATGAGGCCCTCTCATATATAAGTTGATATTTTACTCTTCGGAAATGCAAATCTCCCAGCACGTGTTAATGAAGAAAATTTTAAGGCTGTTCAAACTTTTTTCCGTAAGACGAAGCGTTTCAAGAGATGGTCTCATTTTGATAGATCATTAACCACTTACATGTCTTCAGTTCAGTTCATTTCTCTCTCAATATGATGTTTACATTCTCAACAATTCAACTAGATTTGCTGCATTTTATTGTATTTAGAATTTCAGAAGTGGTATATAATGCCCATTTATTGCAGGAGATGATTAGTATAAGCAACCTTGCTTGTTTTCAAATCTTGTTGAGCTTTCTAATATGTTATACTCTTGTTATATATCCGTAATTGAAAAGAAGTAAATAAATACATGTATTAATTAAGCATTGTGAAAATGGCACGAAATAAGTGATTTCCATTTCCCTTAACCTTTACCACTCTCTGGTTTGTTTGAGGTTTAACGTCCCCGTCAACACTGTAAAGGTCATTTTGGAGACGTTGCTTCCAATTTTGTGGGACTTTTACCCGACATTGAGATGAAATGACATCTCAAGCCCTGTCGCCCAATGAAACCAATAGGGTTTATTAGCATGGACGGTCCGCCTCGCACCGCGGTTCCTGGACAGGCTTAGACCCTCTAAGCTGTTTACCAGTACTAGTGTGCGGGCTGCATGATGCTACCACGCAGAGCTTAAACCACTGTACATTAGTACCGGTACTGGTAAACTGCTTAGAAGATCTAAGTCTGCCCAGGCAAAGTAGTGCGAGTCCGACCGTCTCTCATATAAACCCTATTGGTTTGTATGGGCGGTAGGGCTTGAGATGTCATTTCATCTTGATGTCAGATAAAAGTCCCACAAAATTAGAAGTGTCTCCAAAATGACCTAAATGGTGTTGATGGGGACAAAAACCCTCAATTCAAACAAATCAGCAGACAACAAATTGTTGATATTTCACATTTTTCCCTGAAAACAGGTTTTGGCATTTCATGCTGTTTTCTAAAAAAAAAAAAGAAAAGTATTTCAAAATGTCATCTGCTGAAAAATACCCAGTATGTTGAGCAATAAGAAGGTGTGTCAATAGTTTCATGTAGAAAACTGGACACACACAACTGGACACACACGGACGAGTCAAACATGTATTCAGAACAATAGTTTTATTTATAGAAAAATAGAATGTCATAGCAACTAGTGAAGCAAACAACACCAAAACAATATCAGATCAGGGTCAACACTATTTGCAATTCCTTTCTCACCTTTTGGACTCCTTAGGAGAATTACAGTCCTCGAGGTGTCCAAATTTTTTAGGAATATGGTACATACTGAATTCTGTAATCAGGCATTCCAGCTCTGACTTAAGAAATGTTCATACAAATGTATTAACCTGTTGCATGCGGGAAACCCCTAAAGGGGTACCTTGGCAGAAAACGGCATCTGATCAGGGCTTGCACTATTTGCTAACAGAATTTTCCGTCAAAAATAAAAAAAGAACGAAAAAATAGGCCTACCACCCCTTATATGACAAACGGACTTGTCCAACATACAGCAATGGAAGAGTCCACTAGCATACAATGGGTTAACCAATATGTACTGAATGGCATCTTCCATATACATGTATAAGTAGGATTTAGGGGTGTCAGGCTTGGTTATCTTTAAATTGCTGAACTTCTTGCAAACAACATAGGACCTGATCAGATGCCTCATTCTGCGGTGTCTGATCTAGGTCTGCGGCCCCCGCCCATAGGGGCTTGAAGAAATAAATGGGCTGCATGATGCTTCCACGCAGAGCTGAATCCGCTTAGGGGATCTAAACCTACCAAGGCAAAGCGGTGCGAGTCAGACAGCCATGCTTATAAACCCTATTGGTTTCATTGGGCGACAGGGCTTGAGATGTCATTTCATCTCAGTGTTGGGTAAAAGTCCCACAAGGTTGGAAGCAATGTCTCCAAAATGACCTTTACAGTGTTGACGGGGATGTTAAAAGGTTTAAATTAACCAAACAAACAAACAAACTGATCTAGGCCTGCACCATTTATAAGTATCCTCTTTTGGGGTTTCCAGCACAAAATTGGGTTAAAGCATGTTTACCTAATAGTACAAACCCAGATCTACATGCCCTCTATATCACACCATTTCTGATTACAGAAAACCATTTCTAAAGCAACATCTTGGTGGAAAATAATCTCAGGTTATCATACATGTAACTCACCTGGACTACTCTGTAAACCTTGTTTACCTTAATGATCCAAAGTATTGGGATTGATAGGCCTAAGCAAACAGTGCAGAACTTGATCAGATGGAGCTGTCTGATCAGGATCTACACTGTTTGCCATTGTATCTGCACCTTTTGGACTCCATGCTGGATTGTGAAACAAATTTGTTAAAATTTTAGGAGAATTACACCAAGTTCTCAAGGTGTCTGAATTTTTAGGGTCTTTACAAGAGCTTGGACATACAGTAGAACTTCGATGGCTCGAACACCAATGGTTCGTTTACCATGGATGTGTCGAACCCATTCTTGAGCCCCTAGCGAAATCTTCTACATAAGAAATAGTGCAGGATAATTAAGGAGATTTTTGTCTTTTATCTTGTAAATGTATGCTGTGTGTACTCATTAGAATCGCCTCGATGAGGCGATTTTAATGAGAACACACAGCATACATATTCATTATAGAACACCGAAAGGATGTCTAAAAGTATCTCGCTATGCCTCCTGATAGTAACCTCAGTGGCTGGAACTAACCCTGTCTCGAACAAATTTTCATGGTCCCAAAGGGGTTTGAGCCAATGAAGTTCGACTGTAAATCATAAGTTCACAAAAAGGCCATTTTCCTATATGAATTCTGTATATTTCAAATCTGGAACCATCTTAAAGGATCATGTAAACTTGTTGAAATGCTACCATGTGAAATGTGTAATGGTAATGCATTCGCTATTTCTTCCACCTTAATTCGCCTATCAAAGTACACAAGATCCTGTTACACATTTCTGCATCTTTGGCATCTGATGGGCCTCCAGACCTGGTTTTGTCTTCAAAAGACATTCTACTGTGTTTGAATTCCTCAACCCAGAATTTAACTTGTGCATACAATGGTGCAGAAGACCCATAAACATTGGTCAATTCGCAATGTATTTCCTGACCTGTTTTACCTTTCAAATACACATACTGAATTTCAGCATGGTACTCAACTTTTGACGAAAAGCTTGCTTTTGCATCACTAGCCATGTCTGACGTTCAATATCTTCTGAGTGAATGACACGATAAGGGTGAAATTTTGCGCTCATGCCTAAAACATGAAATGAAACAAGGCATGAAAATCTTGATTGTCTCAGTCAGTTGGAAATGGGATAGGTTGGTTAATTATGACTTACCCTCATACTACACAAGTAAACCACTGTGATGTCAAACACCAGAACACATTGTTTACAAGAGGGCCACTATGCTCACCATATGACTTTATTTATGACTGTGGTTTATACTATATTCAGGCATGGTGCCCATCTTGGTCATGTGACAACAATCCCATGAATAACTTTTCTTTACCTCATCCCATAGAGAAGGAGATTAATACTGAATCTGAGCCATCCAGGACAAAGACCAGTAATTGACCTTGACCTTTGGAATTGATTAAACTTCCATGCAGCTGATTGCAAATATCATTTCTGATGCCACAAGCTAGCATGCAATAAAAAAAAATCCACTGTTTTGCCTTTTTTCCATACAAATGTCTGAGTGACCAAATCTGACCTTGCGTAAAACAGGTCAAGATCAACCAAAGGTAATCATTTGAACAAACGTAGTAGAGCCTGAGTCCTAGATGCTGCATACCAAGTTTCAAGGTCATCGGCCATTCGGTTCCCGAGAAGAAGATTTTTAAAGGTTTTTATATAGGCATGGCGGCCATATTTGTCATATGACTCAGTCCTCACAAACAAACTTTTGTTCCCCCTTCCCATAGAGGATCCACATGTAATTTGGTTTCAATTGGCCAAGTAGTTTCAGAGGAGTTGTCATTTGAAAATGTTGACCACGCAGAGGACGGAGGAAGGACCACTGCATATACTATAAGCTCCCCACAGAGCCTTTGGCTCTGGTGAGCAAAAAAATTGTGCTGTTGTTGTTATTTTTGTAAACCAAAACAGTTAAGGCACTTCTTTCATACAGTATGATCCCCTCACTCTATTACATTTTCATGGGCAATAGAGAGTGGGGTTCATATTGTATGAAATGAGTGCCTTTGCAGGCTACCCTTCAAAAGTAACATAGTGGTGGGGTTAGACTGGGGGTTCATATTGTATGAAGGTAGAGAGGAAGCTTCAAATTGTATGAAAAGGTGCCTGTGCAGGCTAGCTAAGGCTCTTGTTCCATAAAATATGCACCTACTAACTATTTTTTTCTTTAGAAAGGTAATAGAGTGAGGATTAATATTGTGTAAAACCAGTTCCTATGTAGGCAAACTAAAGTCTTGTACAATAAGAACCACCATTTTATTATATTACCCTTTCAAGAGTAACAGAGAGGAAGTTTTAAATTCTATGAAAAGTGCCATTGTAGGCTAGCTAAGGCTTGTGTTCCATACAAATGAACCCTCACACTTTTTTCCCTTAGAAGGGTAATAGAGTGGGGGTTAATATTGAATACAACCAGTTCCTGTGCAGGCTAACTAATTTCTTGTGCAATAAGAACCCCATCTCTATTACCCTTTCCAGAGTAACAGAGAGGAAGTTTCAAATTGTATGAAAGGGTCCCTATGCTAAGGCTCTTGGTCCATACAATATGCCCCCCCCCCCCATCCATACACTTTTCCCCCTTTTTCCTATTTTTTCCCCCTTTTTCTTATTTTTCCTCCAAAACAGGGTTTGACATCTCATGCAAATTGTCTCCTATGAAGACAATTTGCATGAGATGTCAAGTCCTGTTTTCTGGTAAAAATAAGTAAAATATCAACAATTTGTCATCTACTGACTTAGTCTAGAGTGTACCACTCTCTGAAGGTTAAAATAAAGGTATGCTGTGTATACTCATTAGAATCACCTCATCTCCGTAAATGACACCAAATAAATCAATATCTACAGGAGATTTTGGTTTGGGACTTGAGATGTGTTTGAAACATTTGTTTGATGTTTGATTTGATGTTTAATGTCCCCATCAACACTGTATATGTCATTTTGGAGACATTGCTTCCAATTTTGTGGGACTTATACCCAACACAGAGATGAAATGACATCTCAAGCCCTGTCACCCAATGAAACCAATAGGGTTTATAAGCATGGGCGGTCCGACTCACACCGCTTTTCCTGGGCCGGCTTAGATCCTCTAAGTGGTTTACCAGTACTCTTGTGCAGTCGGATTCAGCTCTGTGTGGAAGCATCATGCAGCCCATTTATTTCTTCAAGCCCCAATGAGTGTGGGCCGGAGTTTGAAACAGCCATGGTAAACAAGACTTGGGTGATTGAGTCACTGAAGTTTCACTGTACAAGAAGGGAGATTATTTACAATTTCCAACTTATCAATTAAATGAAATATCAACAGAATAATACCGTAAAAATCCTAAAAATCTGGACATTTTGAGGACTTGCTCTAATTCTCCTAAACATTTAACAACTTTGTTTCATGATCTAGCAAGGAGTCAAACAAGTGCACAGTGTAGACCCTGATCAGTCGGCTCCTTCCAGAGCAATCTGATCTGGGTCTGTATTGTTTGCTTAGGCCTGTCTGTCCCAATACATAGGATCAATACGGTATTTACAATTTCTAACTTACCAGTCAAATGAACATGAAATGATAATTTTACTCATAACATACCAATAAAAATTTTATTGCACACAAGAACTAAGGCCTAATACTATTTTGAAGAATATCAACCTTTACCTTGCCACACTGATGCGGGCTTCTCCAGACTTTCGGATGAGTCTTTAAACCGAGGTTCCATCTCTCTATGACCTTAGCTGTTGGTTGGACGTAAAACTGAAAAACACTCACTTGCCACACTGACAAGTTTCTGTGACCCTTAAAGCAGCACACAGAAATGTTTAGGCCAAAAGGCAACTTTATTATTGTTCCTGATCAGCAGAAATAAACAAGAGGGCCATGATGGCCCTGGGTCGCTCACCTGATCCATAGGGTAACAAGTGTGCCCCGGGGAGAGCCATTATTGACCCCATGGCTATAATTTGCATAATCTTGGTAATGGTCTAAAAGGTGAAGCTTCATACCAAATATCAAAGAACATAGCCTTCCAGTTTCAGACAAGAAGATTTTTAAAGGTTTTCCTTATATAAGTCTAAATAAAACCTGCAGGTCCCGGCCATTTTGGCCCCAGGGCTATAATTTGAACAATCTTGGTAGAAATCCACAAGACAAAACTTCATACCAAATATCAAAGACCTTGACCTTCTGATTTCAGACAAGAAGATTTTCAAAGGATTTCCCAATATAGGTCTATGTAAAACAAGTGGGCTTGGGGGTGGGCCCATTTTTGGCCCCAGGGCACTAATTTGAACAATTTTGGTAGAGGTCCACTACATGAAACTTCATACCAAATATCAAAGACCTTGGCCTTCTGGTTTCAGACGAGAATATTTTCAAAGGTTTTCCCTACATAAGTCTATGTAAAACCAATGGGCACCGGGGTGGCCCATTTTTTGGCTCAGGGCTACAATTGGAACAATCTTAGTAGAGGTCTACTAGACAATGCTTCATACCAAATATCAAAGACCTGAGCCTTCTGGATTCAGACAAGAAGATTTTTAAATTTTTACCAATATAAGTCTATGTAAAACCAGTGGGCCACGGGGCGGAGCCATTTTTGGCCCCAGGGCTGTAAGTTCATCAATCTTGGTCAAGGTCCACTAGACAAAGCTTCATACCAAATATTAAAGAACTGAGCCTTCTGGTTTCAGACAAAAAAATTATATATATTTTCCTATATAAGTCAATGTAAAACCAGTGGGCCCCAGGGAAGGGGGCATTTTTGCCCCAGGGCTATAATTTGAACAGTCTTGGAAGAGGTCCACTAGATGAAGCTTCATACCAAATATCAAAGACCTGGGCCTTGCGGTTTCAGAGAAGAAGATTTTTAAAAATTTTCCCTGTATAAGCCTATGTAAAACCAAAGGGCCCCAGGGCTATAATTTGAACAATCTTGGTAGAGGTCCACCACACAAAGCTTCATACCAAATATTAAAGAACTGAGCCTTCTGGTTTCAGACAAAAAAAATTATACAGTATAGCTCCAATATATCGCGTTCCGATATTTCACGATGTCCAATCTATCGCGGTCTTGCCGTGGATCCCGTTTTTTTTTCCTTAAAAATTCATAATTAAAAAAAAAATAGAGTTTTAAGTTGTTAAAATTTATTTAAAACCAGGTTAAACCAGGACCCAACAGCGTTTGACTTTTCCCGGCCAGCGTCTGCTATTTGGCGCCAAAACATAACCATTCACGAGATCGCAGAAAAGTCCGTTTTTATGATGCAAACATATACCGTTAGATGTAGCTAATTGTCTGAGGAGGGATTAAATCCTTTTCACATTGATTGTGGATTAAATTTTATGATTGGAAGATAAACGCCAATTAGAGACATAACTTGACCATATTTTCACACCTTATCGACACGCACCGCAGGGTGGCAATTATATGACAGGGATTAACAATAGTGTCATACCTGAACCGTAATAAATACACAGATGGTTTGTCTCTCAATTGACAGTGCAGCAATTATTGCGATTTACTTATTGGTCTAGTTTTACCTATAATATTTCAGACTGACAGTTGTAGACGATTTTTTTTTACACTTGCCCGCAATCAAAACACAATAAAATGATAGTTTTGTTGTTGTATAGTTTTTCGGCCCGTGGTAGATGTTAGATAATTTTTTTCCAACCACTACTTTTAATGCAAGCCAAGGGAAACAACTATAATTGCTTTAGCGCTTAGCGCTTATGGTAGTTGCCCCCCTTGGCCGTCACCCGTTACGCAAATCCAAAATGGCGTCCTGTTTTGACATTTTAGCAATCACGTTTTCAGACGCAGTTTTCAGCTGTTCTCGAATGTAAGTTAATTGGTAGACACAGTCCCCTTTGTTTTTTCTGTCACTGTTTTTCTGTCACTGAGTAATTCTGAACCTACTTTAATGGTGAAATACGGCCGATAGCATTACTGACAGCCATTAGTGTGGATTGATAAACGGTTCTCACCAAACTATCACCGGGACTCTCAGCAAACTACCGCGACTTATATCGCGCTCCGACCACATCGCCGTTTTCGGGCTATGGCCCCCGACTACCGCGATATATTGGAGTTATACTGTATATATTTTCCCTATATAGGTCAATGTAAAACCAGTGGGCCCCGGGGAAGGGGGAATTTTTGGCCCCAGGGCTATAATTTGAATAATCTTGATAAGAGGTCCACTAGACGAAGCTTCATACCAAATATTAAAGACCTGAAAATTCTGGTTTCAGACAAGAAGATTTTTTTTTAAAGATTTTCCTCATATAAGCCAATGTAAAACCAAAGGGCCCCGGAGCGGGGGCATTTTTGGCCCCAGGGCTATAAGTTGAACAGTCTGGGTAGAGGTCCACTAGATGAAGCTTCATACCAAATATCAAAGACCTGAGCCTTGCGGTTTCAGTAAAGATTTTTAAAAATTTTCCCTGTATAAGCCTATATAAAACCAAAGGGCCACAGGGCTATAATTTGAACAATCTTGGTAGAGGTACATTTGATGAAGCTTCATACCAAATATCAAAGACCTAGGCCGTGCGGTTTCAGAGAAGAAGATTTTTAAAGGTTTTCCCTATGTAAGTCTATGTAAAACTGGTGGGCCCGGCGCGGGGGCATTTTTGGCCCAAGGGCTATAATTTGAACAATGATGATGGAGCTCCACTAGATGAAGCTTCATACCAAATAATGAAGACTTGGGCCTTGCGGTTTCAGAGAAGAAGATTTTTAAAGTTTTCATTTAAACAAGAGGGCCCAGAGGGCCCTGGTTCGCTCACCTGATCCAAAGCATAACAAGTGGGCCCCGGGCAGGGTCAATTTTGGCCCCAGGGCTAAAATTTGAACAATCTTGGTAGAGGTCCACAAGATGAAGATTCATATCGAATATGAAAGACCTGGGCTTTCTGGTTTCAGAGAAGATGATTTTAAAGGTTTACCCTGCATATAGAAGTCTATGTAAAACAAGATTTTCCCTATATAAGTCTATGTTAAACCAAAGGGCCCCTG
This sequence comes from Lucinisca nassula, assembly GCA_963580285.1. NCBI lineage: Eukaryota > Metazoa > Mollusca > Bivalvia > Lucinida > Lucinidae > Lucinisca > Lucinisca nassula. The sequence goes on from OY757011.1 coordinate 108,437,623, forward strand.
AGAGGGGCATTTTTGGCCCCAGGGCTATAATTTGAACAATCTTGGTAGAGGTCCACTAGCTAAAGCTTCATAACAAATATCAAAGACCTAAGCCTTGTGTTTCAGAGAAGATAATTTTTAAAGATTTTCACTATATAAGTCTATGTAAAACCAAAGTGCCACATGGCGGAGGCATTTTTGGTCTCAGGGCTATAATTTGAAAATCTTTATAAAGGTCCACTAGCTGAAGCTTCATAACAAATATCGAAGACCTAAGCCTTGAAGTTTCAGAGAAAAAGATTTTTCAAGATTTTCCCTATATAAGCCTATGTAAAACCAAAGGGCCCCAGAGCGGGGGCATTTTTGGCCCCAGGGCTATAATTTGAACAATCTTGGTAGAGGTCCACAAGATGAAGCTTCATACCAAATATCAAAGACCTGGGCCTTGCAGTTTCAGAGAAGAAGATTTTTCAAGATTTTCCCTATATAAGCCTATGTGAAACAAAAGGGCCCTGGTGCGGTGGCATTTTTGGCCCCAGCACTATAATTTGAACAATCTTGGTAGGGGTCCACTAGATGAAGCTTCATACCAAATATCAAAGACCTGGGCCTTGCCGTTTCAGAGAAGAAGATTTTTCAAGATTTTCCCTATATAAGCCCATGTAAAACCAAAGGGCCCCCGTGTGGGGGGCATTTTTAGCTCCAGCACTATAGTTTGAATAATCTTGGTAGGGGTCCACTAGATGAAGCTTCATACCAAATATCAAAGACCTGGGCCTTGCAGTTTCAGAGAAGAAGATTTTTAAAGATTTTCCCTATATAAGCCTATGTAAAACAAAAGGGCCCTGGTGCGGGGGCATTTTTGGCCCCAGCACTATAATTTGAACAATCTTGGTAGGGGTCCACTAGATGAAGCTTCATACCAAATATCAAAGACCTTGGCCTTGCGGTTTCAGAGAAGAAGATTTTTCAAGATTTTCCCTATATAAGCCCATGTAAAACCAAAGGGCCCCGGGGCGGGGGCATTTTTAGCTTCAGCACTATAATTTGAACAATCTTGGTAGGGGTCCACTAGATAAAGCTTCATACCAAATATCAAAGACCTGGGCCTTTCAGTTTCAGAGAAGAAGATTTTTAAAGATTTTCCCTATATAAGCCCATGTAAAACCAAAGGGCCCCCGTGCGGGGGCATTTTTGGCCCCAGCACTATAATTTGAACAATCTTGGTAGGAGTCCACTAGATAAAGCTTCATACCAAATATCAAAGACCTGGGCCTTGCGGTTTCAGAGGAGAAGATTTTTAAAGATTTTCCCTATATAAGCCCATGTAAAACCAAAGGGCCCCCGTGTGGGGGGCATTTTTAGCTCCAGCACTATAATTTGAACAATCTTGGTAGGGGTCCACTAGATGAAGCTTCATACCAAATATCAAAGATCTGGGCCTTGGGGTTTCAGAGAAGAAGATTTTTAAAGATTTTCCCTATATAAGCCCATGTAAAACCAAAGGGCCCCCGTGCGGGGGCATTTTTGGCCCCAGCACTATAATTTGAACAATCTTGATAGGGGTCCACTAGATGAAGCTTCATACCAAATATCAAAGACCTGGGCCTTGCCGTTTTAGAGAAGAAGATTTTGGTGAAAAAAATCTATTTTTGGCTACTGTGACCTATATGTGCAACGGACCGGAACCATTTGAACAACTTTGAAAGGGGACCACCTAAGGATCATTCCTGTGAAGTTTGGACAAAATCCGATCAGCGGTTTAGGAGATGTCGTTTGAAGAAAAGTTTACGGACGCACGCACGGACGCACGCACGCACGACGGACAAAAAGTGATCCCAAAAGCTCACCTTGTCACTACGTGACAGGTGAGCTAAAAATCTATTTTTAGCTCCTGTGACCTAGATGTGCAACAGCCTGGAACCATTTGAACAACTTTGAAGTTTCTGTGAAGTTTCATCAAAATCGGATCAGTGGTTTGGAATGAGATGTTGTTTGAAGAAAAAGTTTACGCACACACGCACGCACTGCGGACAAAAAGTGATCCCAAAAGCTCACCTCGTCACTACGTGACAGGTGAGTTAAAAATGCATGTATTATTATAATGTTGATCTTGCTTGAGAATATTATCACTTAACATTTGTGTGAATGTACATCAAAATCCATTGATAAATCTAGGTGCTAGCTAGAGCCATGAAAAAGTTTTCTAGAAACAGCCACAGTGACCTTGACTTTCGCTTAGGACCCTGAAAGGACACTGAGTGGGGCGCTTCATAAATTATCATACCCAACATTTGTGTGAAGCTACATTAAAATCCATCAATAAATGTAGGCGCTAGAGCAATGACAAAGTTTTTTCTAGAAATAGCCACAGTTATCTTGACCCTGAGCCCAGGACCCTGAAAGTCAAACTTGCTTGAGATATTATCATGCCCAACATTTGTGTAAAGTTACATAAAAATCCTTTGGTAAATGTAGGTGCTAGAGTGATGACCAAGTTTTTCTAAAACAAGAGGGCCATGATGGCCCTGGATCGCTCACCTGATCCATAGAGTAACAAGGGGGCCCCGGGGAGGGCCATTATTGACCCAAGGCTATAATGTGCATAATGTTGAGGGAGGTCTAAATAGGTGAAGCTTCATACCAAATATCAACAAAGGCTATAATTTGAACAATCTTGACAAAGGTCCACTAGATGAAGCTAAACACCAAATATCAAGAAACTGGGCCTTGCAGTTTCCAAGAAGAAGATTTTTTTCAAGATATTCCCTACAGCCTATGTAAAACCAAATGGGCCCGGGGCTAGAATGTTTTGGACCTCAGGGCTATAATTTAAACAATTTTGAGAGAGGTCCACTAGATGAAGCTTCACACCAAATATCAAAGACCTGGGCCTTGCTGTTTCAGAGAAAAGATTTTCAAAGATTTAACTATATACAAGTCAATGTAAAACCAAAAGGGCCCCGGGGCGGGGCATTTGTGGCCCAAGGGCTATAGTTTGAACAATCTTTGTAGAGGTCCACTAGATGAAGCTCCATACCAAATATCAAAGACAAGGGCCCGACAGTTTCAGAGAAAAAGATTTTTTAAGATTTTCCCAATATAAGTCTATGTAAAACCAAAGGGGGGGAGGGGGGGGGCAGTTTTGCAGGTCCACAGGATAAGGCTTCATACCAAATATCAAAGACCTGGGCCTTGCGGTTTCAGAGAAGAAGATTTTTAAAGCGTTTCTCTATATAAGCCCATGTAAAACCAAAGGGCCCTGGGGTGGGAGCATTTTTGGCCCCAGCACTATAATTTGAACAACGTTGGCAGGGGTCCACTAGATGGAGCTTTATACCAAATATCAAAGACCTAGGCCTTGTGGTTTCAGAGAAGAAGATTTTTAAAGATTTTCCCTATATAATCCCATGTAAAACCAAAGGGCCCCGGGGCGGGAGCAGTTTTGGGCCCAGCACTATAATTTGAACAATCTTGGTAGGGGTCTACTAGATGAAGCCTCATACCAAATATCAAAGACCTGGGCCTTGCGGTTTCAGAGAAGAAGATTTTTAAAGCGTTTCTCTATATAAGCCCATGTAAAACCAAAGGGTCCTGGGGTGGGAGCATTTTTGGCCCCAGCACTATAATTTGAACAACGTTGGCAGGGGTCCACTAGATGGAGCTTTATACCAAATATCAAAGACCTAGGCCTTGTGGTTTCAGAGAAGAAGATTTTTAAAGATTTTCCCTATATAATCCCATGTAAAACCAAAGGGCCCCGGGGCGGGAGCAGTTTTGGGCCCAGCACTATAATTTGAACAATCTTGGTAGGGGTCTACTAGATGAAGCCTCATACCAAATATCAAAGACCTAGGCCTTGCGGTTTCAGAGAAGAAGATTTTTAAAGATTTTCCCTATATAAGCCCATGTAAAACCAAAGGGCCCCGGGGCGGGGGCATTTTTGGCCCCAGCAATATAATTTGAACAATCTTGGTAGGGGTCCACTAGAAGAAGCTTCATACCAAATATCAAAGACCTGGGCCTTGTGGTTTCAGAGAAGAAGATTTTTTAAGTTTTTGGTGAAAAAAATCTATTTTTGGCTCCTATGACCTAGATGTGCAACGGACCGGAACCATTTGAACAACTTTGAAAGGGGACCACCTAAGGATCATTCCTGTGAAGTTTGGTCAAAATCCGATCAGTGGTTTAGGAGGAGATGTCGTTTAAAGAAATTGTTTACGGACGGACGGACGCACGCACGGACGCACGCACGGACGACGGACGAAAAGTGATCCCAAAAGCTCACCTCGTCACTACGTGACGGTGAGCTAACAAGAGGCCCATGGGCCACTATGCTCACCAGAGCTCAGGTGGGCACTGCCCATCCTGCCCAATGGCAGCCATGTATTTTAACATGATATCATTTTAATCCACCAAATGAACCCCCATGTCCAAATGAGCACCCATGTGGACTCAGCATCTGAAAAGTTAGGCCTTTTATGAAGTAGAGGGGGTGGGGCATGGACCCAATGGAGCCCTGGTTGGTATCACTAAATGCGTCTTATCATAAGAAACAAAAATATATATGGTTTAGCAGTGGGGATCTGTAAGGCCTCTTTAACAGTTGAGGGGTTGGGGCATGCCCTGTTGATCCCAGGAAAGCCCAAACTGTTGTCCCTAAATGTGTCTTATCATAAGGACCAAGTATATATATGGTTCAGTGCTGGGAATCTGACCGGTTTCAGAGATTTGAGGCCCTTTTATGAAATAGGAATGGCCCCTGCGGACCCCGCTACAGTAGGTGTGCTAATAATAAGGAACAAGAACATATATGATTATGGGGTGGGGATTTGAATGGTTTCTGAAATATAAAGCCTTTTATGAAATGGAAGGGCGGGGCACATTGCCTCAGCACAAAGAGACCTCCAGGTTGGTGTGATTGAACGAGTCTTATCATAAGGAACAAGTATATGGTTTAGGGGTGGGGATCTGAACTATTTCTGATATATATGGCTTTTAATGAAGTAAAGCGGTGTGGCATGGCCTGGGCGTGCCCCGGGGACTCCCAAGCTGGTGTCACTGAATGCGTCTTATCATAAGAAAGATGAATATATATGGTTTAGGGTGGGGCTAAGAACATTCTCTGAGATATAAGGCCTTATGTGAAGTGGAGGGGTGGGGCAAGGCCCAGGGAGACTCCCAGGTTGGTGTCAATGAATGTGTCTTATCATAAGGAACAAGACTATATATGGTTAAGGGGTGGCCATCTGTAGGGTTTCCGAGATATTGTGATATTATGAAATGGAGGGGGTGGGGCATGGCCCCAGCATATCCCTGGGAACCCCCAGGTTGGTGTTACTGAATGCGTCTTATCATAATGAACAAGAATATATATGGTTTAGGGGTGGGGATCTGAACAGTTTCTGAAATATATGGCCTTTTTTGAAGTGGAGGGGTGGGGCAAGGCCCCAGCGCGTCTCTGAGAACCCCCAGGTTGGTGTCAATGAATGTGTCTTATCATAAGAAGCAAGCATATATATGGTTTATGGGCGGGGATCTGTAAGGTTTCCGAGATATTGGGCCTTTTATCAAATGGAGGGGGTGGGGCATGGCCCCGGTGCATCCAGGGGACTCCCAGGTTGATGTCACTGAATGGGTCTTATCAAAAGGAACAAGAATATATATGGTTTAGGGGTGGGAATCTGAATGGTTTCCGAGATATTGGGCCTTTTATAAAGTTGAGGGGGTGGGGCCTGACCTGTGCGCATCCCTGACGACCCCCAGGTTGGTGTTACTGAATGCGTCTTATCAATAGGAACAAGAATATGTATGGTTTAGGGGTGGGGATCTGAACAGTTTCTGAGATATATGGCCTTTTGTGAAGTGGAGGGGTGGGGCAAGGCCCCAGCGCATCTCTGAGGACCCCCAGGTTGGTGTCAATGAATGTGTCTTAACATAAGAAGCACGCATATATATGGTTTAGGGGCGGGGATCTGTAAGGTTTACGAGATATTTGGCCTTTTATGAAATGGAGGGGGTGGGGCATGGCCCCGGCGCATCCAGGGGACTCCCAGGTTGATGTCACTGAATGGGTCTTATCATAAGGAACAAGAATATATATGGTTTAGGGGTGGGGATCTGAATGGTTTCCGAGATATTGGGCCTTTTATTAAGTGGAGGGGGTGGGGCATGACCTCGGCGCATCCCTGAGGACCCCAAGGTTGGTGTTACTAAATGCGTCTTATCAATAGGAACAAGAATATATATGGTTTAGGGGTCGGGATCTGAATGGTTTCTGAGATATATGGCCTTTTATGAAGTGGAGGGGGTGGGGCATGGCCCCGGCACAACCTGGGGGACCCTCAGGTTGGCATAAAAGCATATGGCTGAAATAATTTTACTCAAGAAACATTTCTATAAAAGTTTTGTCCAAATATCTGCAATGACTTGGCAGTAAATGCCATTTTTCAATTTTCCCCATTATAAGTCTATGGAAACTCTAAGTTGCCATAGCAACCAAACTAATGGGCCGATTTTCATAAAAAACACAAACTTTCAATCCCCCAGCCCAAGGATGCTACAGATAAAATTTGGGCTGAATCGGTCCAGTGGCTTCAGAGAAGAAGATGTTTGAAAGTGTTGACGTCAGACGACGACGACGACAACGACAACGGCGCCGGACAACTGCCTATCCTATAAGCTCCCCCGGAGCCTTCGGCTCTGGTGAGCTAAAAAAAAGCCACCTCACCCAGGACCCTGAAATTCTAACCTGCTGGAGATATTATCATATCCAACATTAGTGTGAAGATACATTAAAATCCATTAATAAATGTAGGCACTGCAGTGAAGACAAAGTTTTTCTAAAAATAGCCCCAAGAACCTTAATTTTGATCTCAACACCCTAAAAGTCTGATTTGCTCGAAATTATCGCACTGAATATTTGTGTGAAGTTTATTAAAATCCATCAATAAATGATTTGACCTACTGGCCTACATTTTGACCCGACATGACCCTTACTTGGCCGAGATATTGTCATGATGATCATTCTGAGCAAGTTTGATGATGTTGGGACCAAAACTATGGCTTCTAGAGTGTTCACAAGGTTTTTCTATGATTTGACCTACTGACCTACATTTTATCTTACATGACCCATAATCAAACTTGCCCAGATATTGACAAGATATTGATATTGAAATTATCGCACTGAATATTTGTGTGAAGTTTATTAAAATCCATCAATAAATGATTTGACCTACTGGCCTACATTTTGACCCGACATGACCCTTACTTGGCCGAGATATTGTCATGATGATCATTCTGAGCAAGTTTGATGAAGATTGGACCAAAACTGTGGCTTCTAGAGTGTTCACAAGGTTTTTCTAAGATTTGACCTACTGACCTACTTTTTGACCTGACATGACCCATATTCAGATTTGACAGAGATATTGTCATGATGATTATTCTGACCAAGTCTAATGGTGACTGGATCAAAACTACGCACAAACGATGAATGATGCCGCCGGACATCTCCCGGTCACAAAAGCTGTCCATGACTTTCAGTCAGGTGAGCTATAAATGAAAATACAGAAATTACTTTAAGATGGAAAAGTCCAATTTTGAGACACTATACATTAATACATTAAGGGGAATGGATAGACTTTCAGGGGAGGCAACTCCTGCAAAATTATTTTTGTGTCCCATGTCAATAGTGGTCAACTCTTAAAGGAAAGAATTTGCTCCTGAGGAGCAAATTCTTTCCTTTAACAGTAGATCCCTTTTTCAGGGGAACAGGGCCTATAGAAAAGTGAAGATGAAGTCCCAGAAGTTGTCTCCCTTTGAAAAACGGCAGAAAACTCATTCCCCTTAATGGGTTAACCCTTGTCCTACTGAACAACGATAACCCATACCTTTGCAAATTTGTGAATTTAAATGCATACATTGTATCAAGTAATTTGATTGACTGACAGTCAGAAATGGGTGTGGCAAAACTAATTTATTCATCAGGAAAAGGGTTAAGCTCCATCAAACAGAAGCATTTTAAGGTGAATGAATACACTTGGCTTACTTCCGAGTTTTCTTGTACATGGGAGACAACTTTCATGACCTGTTGTTTGTTTCCTATACCTACAGTCCCCACCTCTGGAAAGAAGAGTTTTCTTAACCTTTATTCTGCTGATTGTTTGTTTGTTTGATTTGTGGTTTTAGGTCCCAGTCAATACTGTACAGGTCATTTTGGAGACATTGCTTCCAATTTTGTGGGACTTTTACCCGACATTGAGATGAAATGATATCGCAAGCCCTGTCGCCCAATGAAACCAATAGGGTTTAAAAGCAGGGACGGACAGACTCGCACCGCTTTGCCTGGGTAGTCTTAGATCCTCTAAGTGGTTTACCAGTACTTGTGTGCGGTCAGTTTCAGCTCTGCGTGGAAGCATCATGATGCAGCCCATCTATTTCTTCAGGCCCCGATGGGTGGGGCCTTTATTCTGCTGAATAAATTGATATTTGTCACACCCATTTTTGACTTTCAACCTATCAAATTACTTGATGTAATTTATTCCTATGAATTTACCAATGAAATAACAAACAGTATAGATCCAGATCAGGGCCCAGTTGTTCAAAGCACTGTTAGCTTAACGAACTCGTTAGTGGTCATAATGTTAACTGTTCTGGTAAGCACAATACCTAATACAGTGGTATTTTTGCTGACAAAATGTGAGCAGCTTTTGCAGATGCAGAAGTTGCTCACATTTTTGCAGCAAAAATATGAGCATATTTGTCATATTAAATGATCAAAGTTTTAATGATATGTTGACTAAGGACATCTTAGTTTTGAACAACTGTCCCCAGATGGCTTCTCCAGATCTCCACTGTTTTCAAAGGTAAAGCATTTGCGGGTTCAGCAAGGCAAGCTTAAAGCAGAGAAATTTCTTCTCCAGAGTAGAGCTCTATTAAAAAACGTTTGAATGAGTTGCCTCCCCTTTAACCCATTGTATGCTAGTGGACTCGTCCATTGCTATATGTTGGACAAGTCCATTTATCATATAAGGGGTGTCAGGCCTATTTTTTTGTTTTTATTCTATTTTTGAAGCAAATAGTGCACGCCCTGATCAGATGCCGCATTCTGCGACGTCTGATCTGGGACTGCACTATCTGCCAAGGTACCCCTTTTGAGGTTTCCCCGCATACAATGGGTTAAAACATATTTAATCCCCATTAAAACAATGTGTAACAAGCATAAAATGATTGCACTCGAAATATACATATCTTTTTCTTTAATAAAGCTAAAACATACGCAAACGTGACCTGCAGGTTTGCGTGTTGTCGTAGCTGTAGAAACATATAAAGATGACCATTAGATATAATTGAGGGGAATGGATACACCTTCAGGGGAGGCAACTCCTGCAAAAGTATTTTTGTCTTGCGTGTCAATAGGGGTCAACTCTTAAAGAAAAGAATTTGCTCCTCAGGAGCAAATTCTTCCCTTTCAGAGTAGACCCCTTTTTCAGTGGGACAGGGCTTACAGAAAAGCGAACAGGAAGTCCTGAAAGTTGTCTCCCTTTGAAAAATGGCAGAAAAGTCTGCCAGGTGTTCCCATTCCCCTTAAGAGACAAGTTTTCCCATTTCTTCTTCGGAACATCAACAGTAGAACTTCAATAACTCAAACACCAATGACTTAGTTACCCATTGACCTTGAAACTCTTTCTTTAGTCAAAGAGAAATTCTTCTGATAGCTCAAGATTACTACATGTATTTAGGGGTACTATAGTGGGATAGTTTTTCTTATTTTCTCATAACAAGAGGGCCCAATGGCCCTATATCGCTCACCTGTGTACCAGAAAATCATTAGTGTAGGAGACCACTTGACATTGCTACATACTAAATATCTAAGCTCTGATAGGCAAAGCGGTGTCCATGCTTATAAACCCTATTGGTTTCATTGGGCGACAGGGCTTGAGATTAAATTTCATCTCAATGTCGGGTAAAAGTCCCACAAAATTGGAAGAGACATCTCCAAAATGACCTATACAGTGCTGACAGGGATGTAAAACCTCAAATCAAACAAAATCTGTGCCTTATGGTTTTGGAAAAGAAGATCTTTTTTAAGTTTTTTCCAGTATAAGTCTATAGAAGCTAATGAGCCCTGTGGCTTGGCCAATTTTGATCCAAAGGGCATGGTTGGCAGGATTTATGTAGGTGACCATTTAGTGTTGCTATATACTAAATATCTAAGGTCTGTATTTCATGGTTTCAAAGAAGATGTTTGAAGCTTTTTTCCATTATAAGTTTGTTGGAGTTAAGGGGCCACAGGATTTGGCCAATCTGGACCCCAAGGGCATGATTGGCAGGATTCATGAAGGCAACCAGTCGACATTGCTACATGCTAAATACCTAAGCTCTGGGACTTATGGTTTCAGAGAAGAAGATTTTTGAAGATTTTTTTTCCCCATTTCAAGTTGTTGTTTTTGTGTGTGTGTGTGTGTGTGTGTGTGTGTGTTTTTTTCATTATAAAGGCCCTGTGGGTTCAGAAAAGAAGATTTTTGAAATTTTTCTAAATGTAAGTCTATGGAAGCTAAAGAGCCCTGGAGTGTGGCCAATTTGGATCTAAGGGGCATAACTAGCAGGATTTATGTAGGTGGCCACTTGACATTGCTACATATTAAAAATCTAAGCTCTGGGCCTAATGGTTTCATAGAAGAAGATTTTTTAAGTTTTTCTTCCATTATAAGTTTATTGGAGCTGATGAGCTCGGGCGTGGCCAATTTTGACCCCAGGGGCAGGGTTAGCAGGATTTATGTAGCTGGCTATTTTATATTGCTAGATACTAAATATCTAAGTTCTGTGCTTCACAGTTTCTGAGAAGAAGATTTTGAAGTTTTTTACCATTATGAGTCTATGGGAGCTAAGGGGCCAAGGGGCGTGGCCCATATGAACCCCAGTGGCATGATTAGCAGGAAATATGTAGGTGATCACTTGTCGTTACTACATGCTAAATATCTAAGCTCTGGGCCCTGTGGTTTCAGAGAAGAAGATTTTTGAAGCTTTTTCCATTATGAGTCTATGGAAGCTAAGGGGCTCCCGGGCGTGGTCCATTTGGACCCCAGGGGCATGATTGGCAGGATTTATATAGGTGACCACTTGCCATTGCTACATGCTAAATATCTAAGCTCTGGGCCCTGTGGTTTCAGAGAAGCAGATTTTTTAAGTTTTTCTTCCATTATAAGTTTATTGGAGCTGATGAGCTCGGGCGTGGCCAATTTTGACCCCAGGGGCAGGGTTAGCAGGATTTATGTAGCTGGCTATTTTATGTTGCTAGATACTAAATATCTAAGTTCTGTGCTTCACAGTTTCTGAGAAGAAGATTTTGAAGTTTTTTACCATTATGAGTCTATGGGAGCTAAGGGGCCAAGGGGCGTGGCCCATATGAACCCCAGTGGCATGATTAGCAGGAAATATGTAGGTGATCACTTGTCGTTACTACATGCTAAATATCTAAGCTCTGGGCCCTGTGGTTTCAGAGAAGAAGATTTTTGAAGCTTTTTCCAATATGAGTCTATGGAAGCTAAGGGGCTCCCGGGCGTGGTCCATTTGGACCCCAGGGGCATGATTGGCAGGATTTATATAGGTGACCACTTGCCATTGCTACATGCTAAATATCTAAGCTCTTGGCCCTGTGGTTTCAGAGAAGAAGATTTTTGAAACTTTTTTCCATAATGAGTCTATGGGAGCTAAGGGGCCCCGGGGCATGGCCTATTTAGACCCCAGGGGCATGATTGGCAGGAATTATGTAGGTGACCACTTGCCGTTGCTACATGCTAAATATCTAAGCTCTGGGCCCTGTGGTTTCAGAGAAGAAGATTTTTGAAGCTTTTTTTTCTATTATTAGTCTATGGGAGCTAAGGGGCCTCGGGGCGTGGCCCATTTGGACCCCAGGGGCATAATTGGCAGGAATTATGTAGGTGACCACTTGCCATTGCTACATGCTAAATTTCTAAGCTCTGGGCCCTGTGGTTTCAGAGAAGAAGATTTTGAAGCTTTTTTTCCATTATGAGTCTATGGGAGCAAAGGGGCCCAGGAGCGTGGCCCACTTGGAACCCAGGGGCATGATTGGCAGGAATTATGAAGGTGACCAATTACCATTGCTAGACCCTAAATATCTAAGCTCTGGGCCCTATGGTTTCAGAGAAGAAGATTTTTGAAGCTTTTTTTTTTTCATTACGAGTCTATAGGAGCTAAGGGGCCCAGTGCGTGGCCCATTTGGACCCAGGGGCATGATTGGCAGGATTTATGTAGGTGACCACTTGCCATTGCTACATGCTAATAGCTCAGCTCTGGGCCCTATGGTTTCAGAGAAGAAGCTGTTTGAACTTTTTTTCCATTATGAGTCTATAGGAGCTAAGGGGCCCCAGGGTGTGGCCCGTTTGGACCCAGGGGCATGATTGGCAGGAATTATGTAGGTGACCACTTGCCGTTGCTACATGCTAAATTTCTAAGCTCTGGGCTCTGTGGTTTCAGAGAAGATTTTCGAAGCTTTTTTTCCATTATGAGTCTATGGGAGCTAAGGGGCCCCGGGGCGTGTCCCATTTGGAACCCAGGGGCATGATTGGCAGGAATTATGTAGGTGACCACTTGCCTTTGCTACATGCTAAATTTCTAAACTCTGGGCCCTGTGGTTTCAGAGAAGAAGATTTTTTAAGCTTTTTTTTTCCATTATGAGCCTATGGGAGCTAAGGGGCCCCGGGGTGTGGTCAATTTCGACCCCAGAGGCATGATTGGCAGGAATTATAAAGGTGACCACTTGCCGTTGCTACATGTTAAATACCTAAGCTCTGGGCCCTGCGGTTTCAGAGAAGAAGATTTTTTAAGCTTTCTTCACTTATGAGTCTATGTGAGCGAAGGGGCCCCGGGGCATGGCAAATTTGGAACCCAGGGGCATGATTGGCAGGAATTATGTAGGTGACCACTTGCCGTTGCCACTTGCTCAATATCTAAGCTCTGGGCCCTGTGGTTTCAGAGAAGAAGATTTTTGAAGCTTTTTTCCATTATGAGTCTATGGGAGCAAAGGGGCCCCAGGGCGTGGCCCATTTGGAACCTAGGGGCATGATTGGCAGGAATTATGAAGGTGACCACTTGCTGTTGGAACATGCTAAATACCTAAGCTCTGGGCCCTGCGGTTTCAGAGAAGAAGATTTTTGAAGCTTTTTCCCATTATGAGTCTATGGGAGCGAAGGGGCTCAGGGGCGTGGCCAATTTGGAACCCAGGGGAATGATTGGCAGGAATTTTGTAGATGACCACTTGCCGTTGCTTCATGCTAAATATCTAAGCTCTGGGCCCTGTGGTTTCAGAGAAGAAGATTTTTGGAGCTTTTTTTTTCCATTATGAGTCTATGGGAGCTAAGGGGCCCCGGAGAGTGGCCCATTTGGAACCCAGGGGCATGATTGGCAGGAATAATGTAGGTGACCACTTGCCGTTGCTACATGCTAAATATCTAAGCTCTGGGCCCTGTGGTTTCAGAGAAGAAGATTTTTGGAGCTTTTTTTTCCATTATGAGTCTATGGGAGCTAAGGGGCCCCGCAGCGTGGCCCATTTGGAACCCAGGGGAATGAAGGGCAGGAATTTTGTAGATGACCACTTGTCGTTGCTACATGCTAAATATCTAAGCTCTGGGCCCTGTGGTTTCAGAGAAGAAGATTTTTGAAGCTTTTTTTTTTTCATTATGAGTCTATGGGAGCTAAGGGGCCCCGGGGCGTGGCCCATTTGGAACCAAGGTGCATGATTGGCAGGAATTATGTAGGTGACCACTTGCCGTTGCTACATGCTAAATATCTAAGCTCTGGGCCCTGTGGTTTCAGAGAAGAAGATTTTTGAAGCTTTTTTTTTTCCATTATGAGTCTATGGGAGCTAAGGGGCCCTGGATTGTGGCCAATTTGGACCCCAGGGGCATTATTGGCAGGAATTATGAAGGTGACCACTTGCCGTTGCTACATGCTAAATATCTAAGCTCTGGGCCCTGCGGTTTCAGAGAAGAAGATTTTTTAAGCTTTTTTCCATTATGAGTCTATGGGAGCTAAGGGGCCCCGGGGCGTGGACAATTTGGAACCCAGGGGCATGATTGGCAGGAATTATGTACTGGTAGGTGACCACTTGCCGTTGCTACATGCTAAATACCTAAGCTCTGGGCCCTGCGGTTTCAGAGAAGAATATTATTGAAGTTTTTTCCATTATGAGTCTATTGGAGCTAAGGGGCCCTGGGGCGTGGCCCATTTGGAACCCAGGGGTATGATGGACAGAAATTATGTAGGTGACCACTTGCAATTGCTACATGCTAAATATCTAAGCTCTGGGCCCTGTGGTTTCAGAGAAGAAGATTTTGAAGCTTTTTTTTTCCATTATGAGTCTATGGGAGCTAAGGGGCCCCAGGGCGTGGCCCATTTGGAACCCAGGGGCATGATTGGCAGGAATTATGTAGGTGACCACTTGACGTTGCTACATGCTAAATATCTAAGCTCTGGGCCCTGTGGTTTCAGAGAAGATTTTTGAAGCTTTTTTTCCATTATGAGTCTATGGGAGCAAAGGGGCCCCGTAGCGTGGCCCATTTGGAACCCAGGGGCATGATTGGCAGGAATTATGTAGGTGACCACTTGCCGTTGCTACATGTTAAATATCTAAGCTCTGGGCCCTGTGGCTTCAGAGAAGAAGATTTTTGAAGCTTTTCATTCCATTATGAGTCTATGGGAGCTAAGGGGCCCCGGGGTGTGGCCAATTTGGACCCCAGGGGCATGATTGGCAGGAATTATGTACCGGTAGGTGACCACTTGCCGTTGCTACATGCTAAATACCCAAGGTCTGGGCCCTGCGGTTTCAGAGAAGAATATTATTGAAGTTTTTTCCATTATGAGTCTATGGGAGCGAAGGGGCCCTGGGGCGTGGCCCATTTGGAACCCAGGGGCATGATGGGCAGGAATTATGTAGGTGACCACTTGCCGTTGCTACATGTTAAATATCTAAGCCCTGGGCCCTTTGGTTTCAGAGAAGAAGATTTTTGAAGCTTTTTTTTTTCCATTATGAGTCTATAGGAGTTAAGGGGCCCCGGGTGTGTGGCCCATTTGGACCCCAGGGGCATGATTGGCAGGATTTATGTAGGTGACCACTTGACATTGTTACAAGCTTAATATCTAAGCTTTGGGCCCAGTGGTTTCAGAGAAGAAGATATTTTAATTTTTTCCCATTGTAAGTCTATGGGAGCTATATGTTGCCATGGCAACCAGAATTCCAATCTGATCAGCCCAAAAACCTTATGCAGCCTTTCCTCCTATCTGATGATGCTTCTCATGAAATTTGATCAAGATTGACCATGGGGTATTAGAGATATACTTATTTGAAATTGTTTACGGACGCACGGACGCACAGACGCACGCACGACGAACCACGGACAAAAAGTGATCACAAAAGATATAAAAATATATCTTGTGTGAACTCACTAGAATTGCTTCGATGAGGCGATTCTAATGAGTACATGTAACATACATTATCCCTTATCCTGCTAAACACGACAACCCCTAACTTTGCAAACAGTGTAGATCCAGATCAGATGGCTTCTGAAGATCTGATCAGGATCTATACTGTTTGTCATGCAGTTTGAGAATTTGAAGGAACACATTATATCAAGTAACTTGATTGGTTGATATTCAGAAATGGTTTTGGAAAAATTAATTTATTCAGCAGGATAAGTGTTATTTTATAGAAGATTGAAAAGAAATCCCTAAATTATCCTCATTTTATCATATGACATCGCGTCTGAGAGTGTAATAATGTCATGTAATAAATTTGATAATCCACTAGTGGATTAAATATGAAAATTAGTTAAATACACCCCACAACGTTACATGTGTGACGTCCTTATCGACGTTGCATTTACTACTGGCGGAATATTGACATTTTTGTAAAACAACTGTGAATAAAATGTGTTTTAAATGTCATATGATAAATAGAATCTTGCATGCATGCTCATATATTAATGATTTTATTAAACTCGTTGCGGAAAAGGGATAAAATGCAAGGCAAAGCCTCCCATTTTATCCCTTTTCCTCAACTTGTTTAATAAATTCAATCGTACATGAACATTTGTGTAAGATCCTCACTGTGCCTCCTAACCTGGCATTATGAATAACCCTCAATGGCTCAAACTATCCCTGCCTCAAACATATTTTCATGGTAAAAATGGTGTTAATGGTGATAGAGATATTGATGTTCGACTGTTCTCTAGATAGCCTCATGATAGTATAGTCAGATCAGCCTCATCAACAACATTTGTCCCTAACCAGATGTATCAGTTGCGTTGTATCACATGTAAATGTCATTTTTGTACAATAAAATACTGTTAAAATCAACCTAGGTCCCATTGAACAACTACCCTGTATTATTTCTATAGTCTTCCTTCTCTATATCTGGAGATTTGATTTCATCTGTGTATTTTTTTTTTTGATCATCTTGAGACTTGAAGTTCTGCGAAACTGATCTTGCCTCCCCGATGTGATACTTTGTACCTGGCTAAATCTTTTCTGGTTACCATACCAATTACCTAGGATAAAGATAAAGAATCTTTATTTAACGTCACATATCAGAAACAATTAGCATAAGCTCTGTTGAGCTTTTTTGCGACAAAGTATCCTTTAACAAATACTTACCTGTCTTCATTTATCTTCCTAGGTCTACTCCTGATAATGCGAGCGTCAGCCAAGGGTGCACCTAGTACCATTTTTTACGCCTTTGGTATGGCGTTCCCAGGGATCAAACCCACGACCTCCCCATCCCGAAGCGGACACTCTACCACTGGGATATCAGGGCTGGTAAAAGATAAAAGTATCTTATTTACAATATATATTTGGACCGACAGGCCTGAGGAAACAATGTTTGCCCAGATGAGATACCAAAGAATGCAGCATCTCATCAGGGTTTGCCACTGATGCAGCTATTTTGAGACACAACATCGGGCAGTGAGTTGTACTTGTACAAAGTTTACAATAAGTATGGTAAGGAGCTGAGGGGTCCAATTATTTAGGGTAAATATGGTATATTCATTTTTGAAACAACCCAGCAGGCACACGTCGCTGGGGCAACATCAAATCAATATCGGTGCAATGTCACGACAATGCACTGACGCAGATATGACGTTGCATAAATGTCATGACGTTGCGCCCAAGTTGATGTGACGTCACAATTACATCAAGTGCCTGCTGGGAAGCTTGTTAGTAATGTAATACTATCAATGATGTCAAGTTTGTCTGATTAATAATAAATGTAACTTGTGTCCCACTGAGCATTAAAAGCTTTATAACCTCAGAGCCTGCGATAATTTTGTCAAATAAAGTCTATCCTTAAATTTCACCCAATACTGCTATGGGAACCATTACGCAAACATGCCTATACAAATACATTGCCACCTTTATCGCCAAAAAATGAAAATTTTAAGATGAAAAATTGTGATATTGTTGACCCCTGTAAACCCCAGTTTTACTATAAACAAGAGGACCATAATGGTCCTATATCGCTCACCTGAGCATTAAAATCTTGGTCCCAGGGCTGTGCAATTTTTAGAGGCAGGTCTATAATTTGAACAATATAAGCAGAGGTGCACTGAATGAAGCTTAACATCGAATATCAAAGGCAGGAGCCTTCTGGTTTAGCACAAGAAGATTTTTAAAAGTTTTCTCTATATAAGTCTATGTAAAACCAGTAGGCCCAAGGGCAGGGACACTTTTGGCCCCCTTGCTATGATTTGAACGATCATGGTAAAGGTCCATTAGATGAAGCTTCATTCCAAATATCAAAGACATAGGCCTTCTGGTTTCAGACAGGAAGATTTTTTATATTTTTCGCTATATAAGCCTATATAAAACTTTTTGGCCCCAGGGCTATAATTTGAACAACCTTGGTAGAGGTCCACTAGATGAAGCTTCAAACCAAATATCAAAGACCTGGGCCTTCTTGTTTCAGACTAGAAGATTTTTAAAGTTTTTCTCTCTATGAGCCTATGTAAAACCATAGGCCCTGGCACAGGGGCATTTTTAGCCCAAGGGCTATAATTTGAACAATCTTGGTAGAGGTCTACTAGATGAAGCTTCATACCAAATATCAAAGACCTGGGCCTTCTGGTTTCAGAGAAGAAGATTTTTAAAGGTTTTCCCTATATTAGCCTCTGTAAAACCAGTGAACCCCCGGGAGGGGGCGTTTTTGGCCCCAGGGCTATTATTTGAACAAACTTGGTAGAGGTCCTCTAGATGAAGCTTCATACCAAATATCAAATACCTGGGCCTTCTGGTTTCAGACCAGAAGATTTTTATGTATTCCCTATATAAGCCTACGGAAAAGCATTTGGGCCCTGGGCAGGGCCGGTTTTGGCCCCAGGGCTATAATTTGAACAATCTTGGTAGAGGTCCACTAGATGACGCTTCATATCAAATATCAAAGACCTGGGCCTTCTGGTTTCAGACAAGAGGATTTTTAAAGTTTTTCCCTTTAAAGTCTATGTAAAACTAGTGGGCCCTGGTGGTGTTGGTGGGGGGGGGGGGGGGGTTATGGGCCAAGGGCTATAATTTGAACAATCTTGGTAGCGGGCCACTAGACGAAGCTACACACCAAATCTCAAAATCTCAAAGACCTGGGCCTTCTGGTTCCAGACAAGAAGATTTTTAAAGGTTTTTCCTATATAAGCCTTTGTAAAACCAGTGGGCCCCGGGGCGGGGCTGTTTTTGGCCCCAGGGCTATAATTTGAACAATCTTGGTAGAGGTTCACTAGATGAAGCTTCACACCAAATATCAAAGACCTGGGCCTTGCAGTTTCAGAGAAGAAGATTTTTCAAGATTTTCCCTATATAAGCCTATGTGAAACAAAAGGGCCCTGGTGCGGTGGCATTTTTGGCTCCAGGGCTATAATTTGAACAATCTTGGTAGAGGTCTACTAGATGAAGCTTCATACCAAATATCAAAGACCTGGGCCTTCTGGTTTCAGACAAGAAGATTTTTAAAGGTTTTTTTCTTATTTTCCACTTTTGTTGCAGTGGCAACCAGAGTTCTGCATGGAATGGAGTTCTTTGAACAACTTTGAGAGAGGACCACCCAAAGATCATTTCTGCCAAGTTTGGTCAAAATCTGTTCAGTGGTTTATGAGGAGATGTCATTTGAAGCAATTGTTGATGGACGGACGGACGGACAGACAGACGACGACGTAAGGTGAGCGATCACAATAGCTACCCCAGAGCCTTTGGCTCAGGTGAACCAAAAAGTGGGGTTCACGGGGGTCAAAATTATATAGACATGTTTTCGTGATGACTGTGACAATTCTGACATAAACTAGAATTGTCAGAGGGTCTGACTGCTATACCCCAGTATAGACCTGTTAACGCGATGATACTTTACCATACTGTTATTATCAAGATTGTAACTTAAACAAAACCTAGAAACAGTGACTTTGACCTTGACCTGACCCATATCAAATTTATGTCACACCCACATAGACTTCATAAGAATGCATCTGCAAAATTTGAACTCAATCCATGAAGAAATAAGGGAGGAGTTCACATCACAAGATTATTCTATTTTTAGCAACAGTGACTTGACCTCGACACGGCCCATATGAAACTAATGTCAAGCTCATCTACACCTCAAAGTGAATGTACTGTATTCGCCCTAATTACCGCACCGTGCCCTTAGTTTTTTCAAAATCGTGTAAAAAAATCGAGGTGAAAAATCTACCTAATTAGTGCACACTTGATACAAAAAAATATCTTCTGAGATGATGCATACTAGTATTTAATGGAACGGAAAAGGCTACTTAAGCATTGCCTTCTGATTGTTGAAGAAATAATGGTAAGTTTTTATAGATTAACTGTGAGAGCTTCATGGGGAGGTTACTGTAAAGTGTGTGCTTATGCATTTCCTTTTCAAAAATAGTTTTGGTGTGCGCTTATAGGAGCATGTGCGGTAATTAGGGCAAATACGGTATATGTAAAACTGGAACTCAACCGGTAAATGTGAAAGTATTTCGCATCACAAGATTGTTGTCATGGATTTCTATTCTATTCTTAGCAACATATGATCTTGATCATGGCCTGGTGTATATGAAATTTATAACACACACATCAACAGAAATTATCCATATAAATGCTTCAAACAATTCATGAGTTTGAGAAACTGTTTGTGAGCTATCATAATGTCAGGTACAGAATGAATAGCCTCAGTCTTTTGGGAACTGGCCATGCATGTAAGTAGTCCATGTATTGGAAAGTTGTCACTGTTATTGTCTACATGAAAATTTCATGGTAACAATGCATATGTATAACTGTAATTGGGCCCCGTCAAGCGATTTTGGTACTTATCGCCTATGCGAGCAGCGAAGGTTCGCTGCTCGCTCATACAAGCAGTGAATCAAGAGGAACCTTCAGACAGAAAGCCATATCCCTGGCCCCTCTGAATGGCTGGGCATGCACAGTTAAAATTTGTCATGACGGAATGCTCAAAGACACAAATTCGCTTGGCGGGGCTCAATTATGGTTTAGTTTTATCTGGAGTAAAATGGCCCAGTTAAAACTATCTCCTTAGGTAATGTCATGCCCGTAATCTTACCTAACCACCATACCTGCCAACACTCCCGATTTGGGCATGACTCTCACGATTTATTGTGTGTCTCACTCCCCCACAATCGTTTTTTGAAAATGGTCCAAATCTCACAAATTTCAATGCATCTAACACCCAGATCAACAGCCGGCTATAATAAATTCGCCATTCCGGATATTTAACTACGTGAACTGATTATTATCAGCTTTTCTGAATCGGTATTGTATGCAATTAGAGCCCGGATACAGAACTATTGGAAAATCACCTCAAGGTTGAACTATTATTAGCAAATCTATTATTGGGCAGGTAAATAAACAAAACTATCCATCTTGTCTTTTATCTATCTATCTATCGGTAAATTTCTAAGTTTGGTCCTCAGAATAATCAGATATCGAAGCATTCCTGCGTTACAAAAATATTACAGAAATCATATTTAGCCATTTAATTTCTTCATTACATACTAATAATCTTCCATAATAACGATCTTTTTCATTTCTTTTGACATTTTACAAGGCACCCAAAATGTTGTGTGGGGTGACCGATGTCCCATCTTGCAAATACAAGAGGGCCATGATGGCCCTGGATCGCTCACCTGATCCACAGAGTAACAAGTGGGACCCGGGAAGGGCCATTATTAACCCCAGGGCTATAATGTGCATAATGTTCAGAGACGTCTAAAAAGGTGAAGCTTCATACCAAATATCAACAAAGGCTATAATTTGAACAATCTTGGCAAAGGTCCACAAGATATGCTACATACCAAATATCAAAGACCTTGGCCTAACGGTTTCAGAGAAGAAGATTTTTATTAAAGATATTCCCTACATAAGCCTATGAAAAACCAAATGGCTCTGGGGCGGGGGCATTTTTGGCCTCAGGGCTATAATTTAAACCATCTTGATAGAGGTCCACTAGAGGAAGCTTCACACCAAATATCAAAGACCATGGCCTTGCTGTTTCAGAAGAAGATTTTTAAGGAATATCTCTATATAAGTCTATGTAAAACCAAAGGGCCCCAGGTCGGGGGCAGTTTTGGCCCTAGCACTATAATTTGAACAATCTTGGTAGGGGTCCACTAGATGAAGCTTCATACCAAATAGCAAAGACCTGGCCCTTGGGGTTTCCGAGAAGAAGATTTTTAAAGATTTTCCCCATATAAGCCCATGTAAAACCATAGGGCCCCGGGGCGGTGGCATTTTTAGCCCAAGCACTATAATTTGAACAATCTTGGTAGGAGTCCACTAGATGAAGCTTCATACCAAATAGCAAAGACCTGGGCCTTGCGGTTTCAGAGAAGAAGATTTTTAAAGATTTTCCCTATATAAGCCCATGTAAAACCAAAGGGCCCCGGAGCGGGGGCATATTTGACCCCAGCACTATAATTTGAACAATCTTGGTAGGGGTCCCCTAGATGAAGCTCCATACCAAATATCAAAGACCTGGGCCTTACTGTTTCAGAGAAGAAGATTTTTAAAGCTCTTCCCTATATAAGCCCATGTAAAACCAAAGGGCCCTGGAGCGGGGGCATTTTTGGCCCCAGCACTATAATTTGAACAATCTTGGTAGGGGTCCACTAGATGAAGTTTCATACCAAATATCAAAGACCTGGGCCTTGCGGTTTCAGAGAAGAAGATTTTTAAAGATTTTCCCTATATAAGCCCATGTAAAACCAAAGGGCATTTTTGGTCCCAGCACTATAATTTGAGCAATCTTGGTAGGGGTCCACTAGATGAAGCTTCATACCAAATATCAAAGACCTGGGCCTTACGGTTTCAGAGAAGAAGATTTTTAAAGATTTTCCCTATATAAGCCCATGTAAAACCAAAGGGCCCTGGAGCGGGGGCATTTTTGGCCCCAGCACTATAATTTACCAAAGGGCCCTGGAGTGGGGGCATTTTTGGCCCCAGCACTATAATTTGAACAATCTTGGTAGGGGTCCACCAGATGAAGCTTCATACCAAATATCAAAGACCTGGGCCTTGTGGTTTCAGAGAAGAAAATTTTTTAAGTTTTTGGTGAAAAAAATCTCTTTTTGGCTCCTATGACCTAGATGTGCAATGGACCGGAACCATTTGAACAACTTTGAAAGGGGACCACCTAAGGATCATTCCTGTGAAGTTTGGTCAAAATCCGATCAGTGGTTTAGGAGGAGATGTCGTTTAAAGAATTGTTTAAGGACGCACGCACGCACGCACGGACGAAAAGTGATCCCAAAAGCTCACCTCGTCACTACGTGACGGTGAGCTAAAAATGGTTATTTTGTTTATGAATCTATGAAAATGTAAAACATCAGCAAAATCGCACAAAGTATTGATCAATTAACCATTTTAGCATAACTATGTTCAGTTTTTAATAAGATTTGATGAAGTTCTGTGGTAAAATGAATCATTGTATCCGACTTGTAAAATGACCTTTAAAACTAAGTAACATATATTCGGACAGTACACAGTTTCATACATTTCACCCTGCTAAAAATCTACATTTTTTATGCTAGGTGGGTAAGCTAGCACTTTCTTTTTTAATGGGTGCTTGGTTAAAAATTGAAATTTGTTGGTGGTGGGGTTCAATTTTTTTTTTTATGGGTAGTGGGTCTTTGAAAAATTTGGCACCCATCCCCACCCCCATATGGTTAATTCTGGAAAAGCCCTAGCATTTTTAGGAAAAAAAAATCTCACTCTTTCAAATTTTTCCTGAAAATTCCCCGCGAGCCAAATACTAAAAAAGAAGGCGAAAAATGGTCCGTCGAGCGCAGTCTCACTCTTTGGATTTTCTCAAAGTTGGCAGGTATGCTAACCACACTTTTCCAAGAAAGGTTCAGAAGCCTCTGTGGCACAGTGGTTATGCTACTCCCCTTGTAAACCAGGGATCGCAGGATCGATCCCGGGCTTCTCCAGACTTTAGGATGAGTCTTTAAACCGAGGTCCCGTCTCCGTATGACCTTAGCTGTTGGTGGGACGTAAAAATAAAGCTCACTCACTCCTAGAAGTTTATACAGTAAAATTCCGCTAGGAAGACCATCTAAAATTAAGACTAAATCTGCTTTAAAAAGCTTATTGAGAAGGTTTTAGTTATTCTTCCTTTGTGTTTTCTACACCCAATGTCTCCTAATAACAGACCACCTTTGGGGCTGTTTTGAACTGACCCAAAGGTGATCTTGATATAGGAATTTTATTGTACATGAGTGACTGACCTGTACATCATTCCAGAAACTAACAACTGCCCTTCTTGGATCAGAGAAAGGGAGAAAATGACATATACAAAATATCATGATAAATATTTATGGAAGAATCTTGCTGACCCAGCAGGGATCAAACGGTGCAACCTCCTGATTACCAATCAGATGTGCATCGAACTGAGCCACCGAAGCTTGCATTGTAACCATGAACTCAGTAGTGAACCCACCTGGTTTTGAGGATTAATGACAACAAGATGTCTTAGTCCCAGTGCCCGAAACAATCGGAATATTCTTGGTAATGAGGCACACTGAAATAGAACATATACAGTTAACAACAACATGTGAATTTATTCTTTTGAAACTGTATATGAGCCCCGCCAAGCGAATTTGTGTCTTTGAGCATTCAGTCATGACAAATTTTAACTGCGCATGCCCAGCCATTCAGAGGGGCCAGGGATATGGCTTTCTGTCTGAAGGTTCCTCTTGATTCACTCCTTGTATGAGCGAGCAGCGAAGGTTCTGGCGAGACTGCGTGGATGCGCAGACTCGCCTGAACCTTCGCTGCTCGCATAGGCGATAAGTACCAAAATCGCTTGACGGAGTCCATATAGTCAAAATTCAGTGGTTCAAAAACTTTTAGGACCATGAAACAGTGTCTTAACCAACCCCTAAAGCAATACCTTGGCAAACAGCAGGCCCAGATCAGATGCAGCAGAACGCGGCGTCTGATCAGGGCCTGCACTATTTGCTAACAGAATTTTCCGTCAAAAATAGAATAACAAGAGGCCCAAGAGGGCCTGTCGCTCCACCGGCTAACTTCAGACAATTGTCATATTTATTACATTAACCAATGGTATACTAGTGGACTCTTCTATTGCTATATGTTGGACCAGTCCATTTGTCATATAAAGGGTGTCAGGCCTATTTTTTTTCTATTTTTGATGGAAAATTCTGTTAGCAAATAGTGCAGGCCCTGATCAGACATGGTGTTCTGTGGGGTCTGATCTGGGCCAGCACTGTTTGCCAAGGTACCCATTTAGGGTTTTCCAGCATGCAATGGGTAAAAAAGAAACAAGTGATCCACCCAAGGAATGTCCATTCTATATTTTTTGGACCCCAGAGCCATGGTTGGCAGGATTTATGTGAGTGACCATTTGGCATTGCTCCGTTCTAAATATCTAAAGCTCTGGGCCTTATGGTTTCAGAGAAGAAGACTTTTTTTAAGTTTTTCCTATTATAAGTCTATGGGAACTAATATGCCTCTGGGCGTGACCAATTTTTTACCCCAGGGGCATTGTTGGCAGGATTTATTTGAGTGACCACTTGACGTTGCTGCATAATTAATATCTAAGCTCTGGGCACTGATGGTTTCAGAGAAGATTTTTGTCAGTTTTTCCCAGTATAAGTCTATGGGAGCTTATGGGCCTCAGGGTGTGGCCAATTTGGACCCCAGGGGCATAGTTGGCAGGATTTATGCAGATGAATACTTCAAGTTGCTACATACTAAGCTCTTGGCCTTATGGTTTCAGAGGAGAAAAGTTTCAAGATTTTGTCATTATTAGTCTATGGGAGCTACTAAGCACCGGGGCGTTGCCAATTTGGACTCAAGAGTCATAGTTCGCAGGACTTAGTAGGTGACCACATAACTTTGCTACATACTACAGTTCAACCTGTATTAAGCAAGTGCCTAAGGGATAGTCAAAATATGCTTGCTTAAGACAGGTTCTTGCTTAATACAGGTGAAATTTAACACATCTGCCTTTCTTGGGAACTGAATGCCTGCTTGCTTAAGACAGGTTGCTTGCTTAATAGAGGTGGCCACTAAGACAGGTTTTACTGTAAATGTCTTAGCTTTAGGCTTTATGGTTTCAGAGAAGAAGTTTTTCCGTTTATTGGTCTATGGAAGCTAATGAGCCAAAGGTGGTGGCCATGGTGGCCATGTTTTTTGTCTGATCAAAATTTCTTCAATGAATCTGACAATGGTAGACACAAGGAACAATTCATGAAAATTAAGAACGAAATCCATTTAGCGGTTTTGGAGGAGAAGATAAAAAAAAAAAAAGATCCCTTTATGAGTCTATGGAAGCTAATTAGCCAATGGGCGTGTCCATGGCGGCCATGTTTTTTGTCTGATCAAAATTGCTTCAAGGAATCTGACAGAGGTCCACCCAAGGAACATTCATGCAAAGTAAGAATGAAATCCATTACGTTGAGCGGTTTTGGAGGAGAAGGTTTTTTAAACTTTTCCCCATATAAGTCTTTGAAAGCTAATGAGCCAAGGGGCATGGCCATGGCAGTCATGTGGGGCATGGCCATGGTGGCCATGTTTTTTGCCTGATCCGAATTTCTTCAAGGAATCTGACAGAGGTCCACCCAAGGAACATTCATGCAAAATAAGAATAAAATCCATTGAGCGGTTTTGGAGGAGAAGATTTTTAAATATTTTTTTTTGCTTTCGATGCCATTTTGTTCTGCATGTAACAAAATTCTTTGAAGGAATTCAGAAGAGGACTATGTGAGAAACATTCCTGTGAAGTTTGGTTACAATCGACCAAGTAGTTAAGGAGGAAATGTTTAAAGAAAAAAGTTAACGCACGGATGCACAACCGCACAGACGCACAACAGACACAGGGCCATAACATATAACATAAGACCCGCCGGTCTTTGGCCAGTGGAGCTAAAAAATGAACAGATTTATGTTTTTATTTCTTTATTTATTTATTTTTTCCTTTCCTCCGTCGGATTCGGTATGCACCCCTTTTCAACTAAGCCATTTTAACCCTCAGGGATCTGGAGAACTGTTGATACTGTAGTATAATTAGGTCTAATAAATCAATCTCCCTCAGTATTTTGAATTTATTTTGAAACATCAAGTCGTATAAATAGAGTTTGTGTTGAAAACATCAGTTCTATCACCAGTGTGATGGGCATGTGAAATTTCTGATGTTTTGAATTTTAGAATGACAATTTGTAGGTGGACCTCTATAGATATGTGATAGTCAGCAAAATTGGAGGAGATTAATTCAGATACAGGAAGGTACTTTTAAATAAATAAATAAATAAATAAATAAATAAACAAGAACTTTTGAAGAAGAGAAGACTTTTTTAACAGTACACTAAATGTTATATAGTGAAAATAAACCCCGCCCACTGCAGCCATGTTTTATGTCGGATCAAAATTTCTTCAAGGAATCTGACAGAGGTCCACCCAAGGAACATGCATGCCAAATAACTATGAAATAAAACAAGAACTTTTGCAGAAAATATTTTCAGCATTACACTATATGTTATATAGTGAAAATAAGCCTCGCCCATGGCGGCCATGTTTTTTTGTAAGATCAAATTTTTTTCAAGGAATCTGACAACAGTCCACCCAAGGACAATTCATGCAAATTACAATGAAATCCAACAAGTACTTTTGCAGAAAATGATTTTTTAGCATTACGTTATATGTTAAATAGTGAAAATAAGTCCCGCCCATGGCGGCCATGTTTTTTGTCGGATCAAAATTTCTTCAAGGAATCTAAAAGAGGTCTACCCAAGGAACATTCATGCAAAATAAAAACAAGGCATCGCATGCGATACAAATCCCCTCGCACTAGACAACTTCGTGTGTGGAAAACACTGAAATGGCAAAAGTCCAACTTGCTTGAGATATTATCATATGCAACATTTGTGTAAAGTTTGTTTAAAAATCCTCCAATAAATGTACATTCTAGAGTGATGACGTTTCTCTAAAAATAGCCATAGTGACCTTGACTTGAGGCCATGACCACGAAAGTAGATCTTGCTCAAGATATTATCATAAGCATCTTTTGTGTGAAGTTATATTAAAATCTGTTAATAAATGTAGACGGTAGAGCGATGACAAAGTTTTTCTAAAGATAGCCACAGTGACCTTGACTTTGAGGTCATGACCTTGAACGTCGAAGTAAGTCGAGATATTATCATAAGAAACATTTGTGTGAAGTTCTATTACAATCCATCATTAAATGTAGGCGCTAGAGCGATGACAAAGTTTTTCTAAAAATAGCCACAGTGACCGTGACCTTGAAAGTCTAAATAGCTCGAGATATTGTCATAAGGAACATTTGTGTGAAGTTATATTGAAATTTGTGAAAAAATGTAGTCACTAGAGCAATGACAAAGTTTTTCTAAAAATAGCCATAGTGACCTTGACCTTGAAAGTCAAACTCGCTCGAGGTATTGTCATAAGGAACATTTGTGTGAAGTTATATTGAAATGGATGAAGAAATGTAAGCGCTAGAGCCATGACAAAGTTTTTCTAAAAATAGCCACAGTGACCTTGACCTTGAAAGTGGAACTCACTAGAGATATTGTTATAAGGAACATTTGTGTGAAGTAATATTGAAATTGGTGAAAAAAATTAAGCCCTAGAGCAATGACAAAGTTTTTCTTAAAATAGCCACAGTGACCTTGACCTTGAAAGTCAAACTCGTTCGAGGTATTGTCATAAGCAACATTTGTGTGAAGTTATATTGAAATCAGTGAAGAAATGTAGGCGCTAGAGTGATAACAAAGTTTTCTAAAAATAGCCATAGTGACCTTGACCTTGAAAGTCGAAATGGTGAGATATTGTAATAAGGAACATTTGTGTGAAGTTATATTGAAATCGATGAAGAAATGTAAGCGCTAGAGGGATGACGAAGTTTTTCTAAAAATAGACACAGTGACCTTGACCTTGAAAGTGGAACTCGCTAGAGATATTGTCATAAGGAACATTTGTATGAAGTTATATTGAAATTGGTGAAGAAATGTAAACGCTAGAGCGATGACAAAGTTTTTCTAAAAAATAGCCACAGTGACCTTGACCTTGACCTTGAGGCCTTGACATTGATAGTCGAACCCACTTGAGATATTGTCATAAGGAACATTTGTGTGAAGTTATATTGAAATCAGTGAAGAAATATAGGCGATAGAGCGATGACAAAGTTTTTTCTAAAAATAGCCACAGTGACCCTGACCTTGAGGCCTTGAGTTGGAAAGTCGAACTCGCTGGAGATATTTTTATAAGGAACATTTGTGTGAAGTTACATTGAAATTGGTGAAGAAATGTAGGCGCTAGAGCGATGAAAATGTTTTTCTAAAAATAGCCACAGTGACCTTGACCTTGAGGTCATGACCTTGAAAGGCCAACACGCTCAAGATATTGTCATAAGGAACATTTGTGTGAAGTTATATTGAAATCAGTGAAGAAATGTAGGAGCTAGAGCGATGACAAAGTTTTTCTAAAAATAGCCACTGTGACCTTGACCTTGAAGCCATGACCTTGAAAGTGGAACTCGCTCAAGATATTTTTATAAGGATCATTTGTGTGAAGTTATATTGAAATTGGTGAAGAAATGTAAGCCCTAGAGCGATGACAATGTTTTTCTAAAAATAGCCACAGTGACCTTGACCTTGAGGTCATGACCTTGAAAGTCCAACTCGCACGAGATATTTTTATAAGGATCATTTGTTTGAAGTTATATTGAAATTGGGGGAGAAATGTAGGCGCTAAAGCCATGACAAAGTTTTTCAAAAAATAGCCAGAGTGACCTTGACCTTGAGGTCATGACCTTGAAAGTCGATCTTGCTCCAGATATTGTCGTAAGGAACGTTTGTGTGAAGTAATATTAAAATCGGTCAAGAAATGTAGGCGCTAGAGCGATGACAAAAGTACGTACGTACGTACGTGGTGCTAGAGCGATGACAAAAGTATGTACGTACGTTGCGCTAGAGCGATGACAAAAGTACGTACTTACGTAGTACGTACAGGACAAATGCTAT
This sequence comes from Lucinisca nassula, assembly GCA_963580285.1. Classification (NCBI taxonomy): domain Eukaryota; kingdom Metazoa; phylum Mollusca; class Bivalvia; order Lucinida; family Lucinidae; genus Lucinisca; species Lucinisca nassula. The sequence goes on from OY757011.1 coordinate 108,467,166, forward strand.
ATCCCCCCTCACAACTATGTTGTGCGAGGGGATAATAAAATCCAACAGGTGGGTTTGGAGGAGAAGATGTTTAAAGATTTTTAATTTTTTGTGTGGTTTTGTTGCCATGGCAACCAGAGTTCTGGGTGTAACAAAATTCTTTGAAGGAATTTAGAAGAGGACTAAGTAAGGACATTCCTGTGAAGTTTGGTTACAATTGGCCCAGTAGTTTAGGAGGAGAAGATGTTTTAGCATTACACTATATGTTAAATAGGGAAAATAAGCCCCGCCCATGGCGGCCATGTTTTTTGTCGGATCAAAATTTCTTCAAGGAATCTGAAAGGGGTCCACCCAAGGAACATTCATGCAAAATAAAAATGAAATCCAACAGGTGGTTTTGGAGGAGAAGATTTTTAAAGATTTTTAATATTTTGTGTTGTTTTGTTGCCATGGCAACCAGAGTTCTTGGTGTAACAAAATTCTATGAAGGAATTTAGAAGAGGACTAAGTAAGTAACATTCCTGTGAAGTTTGGTTACAATGGGCCCAATAGTTTAGGAGGAGATGTTTTAGCATTACACTATATGTGAAATAGGGAAAATAAGCCCCGCCCATGGCGGCCATGTTTTTTGTCGGATCAAAATTTCTTCAAGGAAGCTGAAAGAGGTCAACCCAAGGAACAGTCATGCAAAATAAAAATGAAATCCAACAGGTGGTTTTGGAGGAGAAGATTTTTAAAGATTTTTATTTTTTTGTGGTTTTGTTGCCATGGCAACCAGAGTTCTGGGTGTAACAAAATTCTTTGAAGGAATTTAGAAGAGGACTATGTAAGGAACATTCCTGTGAAGTTTGGTTACAATTGGCCCAGTAGTTTAGGAGGAGAAGATGTTTAAAGAAAAAGTTAACGCACAGACGCACGACGGACACAGGGCCATGACAATAGCCCCGCTGGCCTTCGGCCAGTGGAGCTAAAAACGAAAAAATAGGCCTGACACCCCTTATATGACAAATGGACTTGTCCAACATATAGCATAGGAAGAGTCCACTAGTATATAATGTCTTAGATTGGGGTAGTTCGAGCCACTCAGGGTTGGTCATAGTGCCAGGTCAGGAAGCATAATGTGGATTACTTAAGGGTACCTGTTCAATCATCTGTAAAATAAAAGTACAGTCAAACCTGTCTTAGTGGCCACCTCTATTAAGCAAGCAACCTGTCTTAAGCAAGGACACATTTAGTTCCCGAAAAAGGAAAATGCATTAAAATTCACCTGTGTTAAGCAACAAGCACCTGCCTTAAGCAAGCACTTTTTGAATATCCCAGAGGTGCTTGCTTAATACAGGTTGGACTGTATGTTGAGTGTACTCATTAGAATTGCCTCAATGAGGCAATTCTAATGAGTACACACAACATATATTATCACCTCTTTCAGGTGATTCTAATGATTACACACAACATACATTTTCAGCATGAAATGGGGAAAAAAATCTCCCTAAATCATTGCTAATAAGAGGATCAAGATGGCCATGTGTCGCTCACCTGTGTACCAGAAAATCATTAGTGATGTTTAAAACAAGAGGGCCAAGATGGCCCTGAATCGCGCAACTGATTTCAAAGATGTCAAGTAGCTTCTGAAAGATCTGGTGGCCATCTTGTTCATCAGAACAGAACAATCTAATTCGGTAGAGGGTGACCTAACCAACACTCCTGTGAAGTTTAGGCAGAAGGGTTTAGATGGAGTTGGCATTTAAATGTAAATGTTGACCTTTTTCTGTTTTTAGCTCTGGTGGCTCTTGTTCATCCAAGCCAAAGGAGTTTAGCTATTTTGATAGAGTGTCACCTAAGCAACATTCCTATGAAGTTTGAATGAAATTAGCCAAATTTTTAAGGAGGAGTTAGCATTTAAAGTTAATTGTTGATGCTGCATGACACACGATGGGCATTGGCCTATCACAATAGCTCACCATGAGCACTTTGTGCTCAGGTGAGCTAAAAAAAGAAATTGTTAAGAAAGGCAAGATGTGTTTGTTTACCTGTCTGATATAAATGAATATCTTCTTAGATCTTGGGTTGTCAATATACATGTTGTTGTACATCAGTTGATGAACCAGTTGAACCCCAGGGTGGGGCCATTTTTGGCCCAAGGCTATAATTTGAAAATCTTGGCAGAGGACCACTAGATGAAGCTTCATACCAAATATCAAAGACCTGGGCCTTCTGGTTTAAGATCAGAACATTTTAAAACATTTCCCATATATAAATCTGCGTAAACCATGTGCCCCCAAAGAGGCCCCAAGGCTATAATTTAAACAATCTTGGTAGAGGTCCACTAGACGAAGCTTCATACCAAATATCTTCTGGTTTAAGACAAGATTTTTTAAAGGTATTCACTATATAAGTCTGTGTAGAACATTTGGGCCCTGGGGTGGGGCCATTTTTGGCCCCACGTCTATAATTTGAACAATCTTGGTAGCGGTCCACTAGATGAAGCTTCATAGCAAATATCAAAGACCTGGGCCTTGCAGTTTCAGAGAAGATTTTTTAAGTTTTTAGTAAAAAATCTCTTTTTAGCTCCTGTGACCTTGATTTGCAATGGAATGGAACCATCTGAACAACTTTGAAAGAGGACCAACTAAGTATCATTCCTGTGAAGTTTGGTCAAAATCCAGGAGATGCCATTTGAAGTAAGTGTTTATGAATGGATGCACAGATGCAGGGACATAATTGAACAAAAACCTTTTTTCCTACATAGGGACAGAACAATGAAGTTGATAAAGGGCTATAACTCCAATGATAATTGGTGGATTTTACCCTCAATGGAACTTGGCCTATATTTACAGTTATATACCTGTGTATGAAATATGAATCCAATAAATTCAATATTTTCAAAAAATACTGAATGGATACATTGTTTGTAAGTCTGGGAAAGATGGGATGAACATATGGATGGATAAACATATGGGCAGCCATGATACTATATGCCCCACTATTGAAAATGGCGAGGGCATAATTAGCAACCATATTTCTTAGGTAGATGACATTAATTTTTATTTTTTAAAAGTGGCTTCCTTAGTGTCTGAACTGCTTTCTAAATCTGTGCTGCCTTTAAAGGAAAGAAAATTCCTTCCTTTAATAGAAGACTTTTATAAAAAGGGAAGTAAATCAAATAATTACACAAGAGTAATCTCCCTTGGTGTAGAGCTTTTTTTCCTTAAACTGAAGAGAATACTTACATCTTGTATGGTGTATGTTCCTGGGTTCATGAATGGCACCAGATCAATGGTAAAATCACGCTCAGGTGGAGATATATGGATTTGCTGTGGAAGAATAAAAAGTCCATATATTTGCTTTAAGTATTCCGACACCAAAAAGTTATACAAATCAGACTGAGCAAACAGTGTAGACCCAGATCAGAGCTGTCTGGTCATGATCAGAGTCTGAACAGTTTGCCAATGAACAAAGTTCTTTGCAGCAAAATATATTAAGAATAATTTATAATACCATAAGACTCAATAAAAAGTCTCTGAATACAGTCGACGCTCGTTATCTCGAACCTCACGGGACCGCATAAAAAGTTTGAGTTATCCGTAGTACGAGATAACAAAAGTGTGACATCACATGCATGTCGGAGTCCATTATGTGCCGTGATATTCTGGTATTCTTAGTTATTCTAGAGTAATAGCACTAACATGCACAGCCTAATTCGTTTATGAAAGTAATGGAGCTTATCGAAGTATAGCGATTATAAAAGATTTCTCACGTGTTGTGTTGGCTTTTAAATTCCTGCAAATTCGGGTATCCAAATAAGCTAAAAATAGATATGTACTTAAAGGGGATGGTTCCTGGCTTATGAATGCAATGCTGAGCAGTACGTGATACACGTCATACCGTAGTCCCTCGTGTTGATTTAAACAGTTTAGGTCCTGCCGAGAAAGCTGGTCATGAGCCATCTTTTTAGGATCTACACTGTTTGTATGTGCATCGGGACAAAGGGCAATACTCAATTTTGACACTAATGATGAGTACTTAAAACAACCGGTCATACCTAATTGTCAGAGCCGCCTTTTATCACGGAAATCTTGGAAATCATTGAAACGAGAAGGTGTTAAGATCAAAGGTTGAGCACCGCTTGTCAGTCTGTATTACACGCACATGATTTTCGTAATAGCGGTAAAGGTATTGTTTGTGCTAATTTTAATGCACCTGGACAATTTGGAAAAATAAAAAAAAACATTGTGAGTATTGATGAACTGTTTTGTAACGGTCTATTATTATTTCCTTTATCTGAAAGACCGACGGCATCGTTTTTTTTCCTTCTTTACCTCATGAATTTCGGTTCGAGATATGCAGTAGTAAATACAGTGAAAAATATATTTAGGGACTGAAAATGATGGGCGAGATAGCGGAAATGTCGACTAAAAATTAGTTCGACACATGCGAAGTTGAAATACAATAAATATATAGCGGAAATATTCGGGACTTAGAAATCGGTTCGACATAAGTGATAGGATCGAGATAGGCGAGGTCGAGATAACGAGAGTCAACTGTATTTAGGGTAAATATGGTACAGTGCTTTATATGGTTTGGTTTGGAGAATCAAAATTTTTTAGGTCATGTTGAGCTGGTCAGTTTACCTTAACACATTTCCTGGACACGCTTATGCTTTAGCCGTTACCCAGAACAGTGCACATTCTTTTCCCAGCAACTGGCAACTGTCCATCTTGAACCAATGTAAGGGAGAGAATGACCATAAAAAAAAAACCCTGCAAGAATGTTGTCTGAACCAGAAAGGATCAAACCTCTGATCTCCCATTTACAAATCATAGCAACAGATAAGGTGGGTATTCTGTGATAAATGAAGGATAGTTTTCCTTATTTCTCCATATAAACCTATGTTGTGGGTATTCATTAGAACTGCCACACCAAGGAGGTTCTAATGAATACCCATAACATAGGTTTTTTTGGAGAACTGACAAAAACTATCCTTCAATTTTCACAAAATAAGAACCGTATCTGTTGCTATGCAAGTCAGATGTGTGCCGGTATCTGACTGACCCAACGAGGATGGCCCCAGCACATGGGTACCGGTATCTATGGTGGCTGACAGATAAATATGTAATAAAATCCAAGGCATGAACAATAGAATCTTGCCAAATGTTTTCTAGTTTTAAAGATAAATTTCTTTTCTTTCTGAAGATGAAAGAAGAAATTTGTTTGCACAAATCTAATGTCATGTCTTATTTAAAAATGTTACTGAATGCCACCCTATTACATCAAATACATGTACTGCATATGCTATTTTTCTGGATTTTTGTTAGTGAAATTAATAAAAACTCACATTCAAACATGTAAATCTAAAGAAAATAAAACTGCAGAAAAATAATACTTTACACTAAATGGTTTGTGATGAAAACAAAAGGTGGTCTAAATTAAAATCTACCCAGTAGTTCATGAGATATCTTGCATGCAAGAAAATGTCATTCTGACACATATATCAGTGCCGACGGGATCCACACCAAAAGCAATATGTCCCCCTTCCCTTTAGATGGGGACATTATAAATATATAAGAAAACAGCTTACCTGAATAGGTGGAAATCTTGGATAAGCATCCCTAAAATCAGCTGATTTGAGATTGGCTAAAATTTTGTCTATATTTGGATCCTCTTGAAACACCTGCAAAAAAAAAAGCATATAGGTAATGCTTGCACACCAGATAAGGAAATCCATGGTTTTAGCCTGGGATAGAAATTCTGTTCTGAACCTTGTGTTCTAACCCAAGGTCAGGGTAAAAATCGAATATTCTCACATGTTTGATGTACACTGCTTGAGTACGACCTCATATACTGAAACTGAAACTGAAACTGTTTTATTTGATTAAAGGCCTAATTTTACACACATGGTATATTCACTGGCGTTGTACAATGGAAATTTTACACCGATTTACAAAACGTATATGTACAACATGGTCTTTCAATATTCGATTATCAAAATCATTGGTTGAAATTTCTAATGAATAGTGTTTTGAGCTTTTTCTTGAAAATATCTACTGAAACAGAATTTCTAACGTCTACTGTTAATTTATTCCACAATTTTGGTCCTACAGTTTGAAAACTTCTATCACCAAATGTTTTTCGTTTGTTAAATGGCACTTGATAGCAACCTGTGACAGAGTCTGAAGACCTTAACCTACGTCTTGGTATTTGATCTGATAACAATTCAGTCAGGTAAGCTGGAGCTTGGCCAACTGAACAGTTGAACATTACAGTTAAAATCTTGAATTCAATTCTGGCCTTGATAGGCAGCCTGTGAAGTTCGAACAAAGCCTGCTTAGAGCTGTCATACTTGCGAAGTCCTAAAACAAGTTTGGCACACATGTTTTGTATCCTTTGCATTTTCTGAACTTCACATTGAGGAATACCATACAATATTGCATTACAATAATCCAGGTGTGAAATGACTAGTGACAATACAAGAATTTCAGTAGCGTCTTTGTAAGGTATTTTCTAATACTTTTGATTCTAAGGTAATTTATCATTGCAGTCTGACACTTTCTTTTTACATGATCTTTGAAACTAAGGTTTCCGTCTAAATATGCTCCTAGGTACCGTATACAAGGTACTGATTTGATTAAGTCACCAGCAATATCAATTTCTGTAGTTGAACATTTATCCAGCTGCTGCCTACTACCAAATAGGATGAATTCAGTTTTAGAAGTGTTCATTTTAAGTTTATTCTGTTTCATCCAGTTATCAATGGTCAATGCACAGCTTTCCAGGTCTTGAATGGCCATTTTCTCACATTCAATTGAAGTTGGTCGAAATGTTTTGTTGTCAATATGATCGTCTGCAAAACCATACACGGATATCGATTGGGGGATGACATTAAATAGAGTTCCCGCATATGTCAGGTAAAGCCAGGGGCCTAAACAGCTACATTGCGGGACGCTACACTAAAACTGGCGTGGGGTCGAAACGACTGATTCTACACTCACACTACAAGTGCGTGGTCTAAGGTAAGAGTCAACCCAGTTAAGAGCTGTACCACGTAGTCCGTACTGTGAGTGTAGTACTTTCACTAAGATATCGTGGTCAACTGTGTCGAAGGTGGCACTCAGATCTAATGCAATTAAAGCACTGACCTCTTGGTTTTCCATGCCTTCCAGCAAGTCACTCACTAATCTCAATAAAGCCACTTCACACGAGTGAAAACGTCTATAGGCTGACTGATTCTTCGGAAGAAGCTGGTTTTCGCGAACATGTTCATTTATTAAGAAAAGGGTTGCCTTCTCTATGAGTTTCGATAGAAATTGTAGATTACTTACCGGACGATAATTGGATAGCACAAGTTCCGAGTCCGACCTTCTTCAGTAAAGGTCTGACTATCGCGTGTTTCCACTTTGAAGGAAATACCCCTTGATGTATAGATAAATTGACTAATTTAGTTATCAAAGGGACCAGTTCATCCGGATGCATTTTCAAGATCTTTGTAGGGAGTTTATCAAGTTCACATGATTTGGTTTATACACCATCATTAAGGTTGATGTCACAGCATGTTACGTGACGTTACTAAACATCATGGTAGTTTCATCACAATATGGGGACTTCTGCAACCGAAGTGACAGCAGTATTAAAAATCCATGCTCAGAAGTGGAAGGTATGCAAGAAAAAGAATCCTACATGGGTGTGAGGGTTGGATAGAAAAATCCATCCCTCAGGATCACTGTATGGTATCACTAGGGACAGATTTTTCAATTCACCCCTCACACCCATGTAAAATTTCTTATAATCTACATCAACCCTTGTCCTGCTGAACCAGAATATGGTCTACATTTGCAAACAGTGTAGATACAGATCATATGGCTTCTGAAGAAGCCATCTGATCAGTATCTATACTGTTTGACATACAGTATGCGAATTTGTAGGAATAAATAACATCAAGTAATCTGATTGGTTGAAAGTCAGAAATGGGTCTGGCTAATTCAGAAGGACAAGGGTTAAAGCTCCACTGGTAGAGGTCTCAGACAGTATGTGTGAGGCCTGGGTTTGAGCCCAAGCTGGGCCATATTCCTTTTTTCTTGCCTGTTATATCTATTCACATACATGCCGAAAACTTTTCTGAATAATTACTGCCCAATACTGGACACAAAACGCTGGAACAAATTAATGAAAACATGCGATAAGTCATTCTGTCATTTAAAATCTAGAATCACAACATAAACAACAACGGCACCACACAATGTAATGCCAAAAGGGTAGTTCTTACTCTTGTCTACACAATTTACTTTTACAGTCTAAGTAAATGCTCTAGATGTTATCCAGAAACACCTACAGGTGCCATTTCTGCCAATGGATGTTTTATACCTCAAAGTTCACTACACCACAACCTCTTTATAACACTACTGATGGGGTCCAAAGCAGAAGCCATGCTAGTTAAAAAATTGTCTTAAATCCAAACAAAAATGTATAGATTATATAGAAAAATGACCATTTATGGTCATTTTTCTATATTATCTATACATTTTTGGGATCCATCTTGAAACCGTGTTATATCCAAAACTGTGTTATATTGAATCATGTTATAACAAGGGCAGGGATTTTCCTACCCTTCAAAATCAGGGTATAGGGGCCGTTGGGTTTGGGAAAAACAGCTCACCAATATGTAAAGTTGGGAATTTATATCAGTTGTAACTTTGTCAATTTTGGTTCAATTTTCATGAAATTTTCATCAAAATGTAGCACAAAATCAGAAATTGGGAAATTTGTTGTAAACTTTGGGAATATCTGTCTCTAAATTGGGGAAAAATAGGGGCCGATTACCCACCCCAAATTTGCACTAGGAAAATCCCTGAAGGGTGTGATGTATTTTCACCAAATCTGATGAAAAGTTGACTCAATGAAGAGAAAACAGAAAATGGTTACCGGGAAGATTCTGTCTTTAGAATAATTCTAAATCAGTAAAATGTACTAAGACTGGCTGAAATCCATGAGAATGTTAACACTTGTCCTGCTGAATAAATTTATTTTGCCACACCCATTTCTGACTGTCATCCAATCGAATTACTTGATTCAATTCACAAACAGAATGACAAACAATATATATCCTGATCAGATGGCTTCTTCAGAAACCATCTCATCTGGATCTACACTGACTGCAAAGGTAAGGGTAGTTGTGATTGGCAGGACAAGGGTTAATACTTTTTAACTCTTATCATGCTGTTCACGACAACCCCTATCTTTGGAAACAGTGTAGATCCAGATCAGATGGCTTCTGAAGAAGCCATCTGATCAAGATCTACACTGTTTGACAATAAGTTTATGGCTTTGTAAGAATAAATTACATCAAGTAATCTGATTGGTTCAAAGTCAGAAATGGGTGTGGCTAAACTGAATATTCAGCAAGAGAAGGGTTAAATATATAACACCCACTGTCTTTAAATATTCATATAAAAAGAATATACAGTAACATTCTGCTATTTAGACCGCCTAAAATTAAGACTATTTTTCCTTTAAAAAGCTTATTTAGCAGATTTCATTTATTCTTTCTTTGTGTGTTTTGCACAAAGGGTCCTCTAGTCAGAGACCACCTTTGGGATTGTTCAAAAGTGGTTTTAAAGACCACTTTTGAACAGTCCCAAAGTCTGACCACCTTTGGAATTCTTCAAAAGTGGTCTAAAAGACCACTTTTGAACAGTCCCAAAGGTGGTCTTAATATAGGAATTTTACTGTACATTTTATTTGTCAATGAAAAAGAAAGTTCTACTCACTTTTAATTTTAATAAAACAATGAGCTGAGACCTCAGAACTACACCTCTGAAAGCACCAAAGGTTTGAAGACCATCCTAGACATAAAAGAATAAACATTTCTTAGTTATAGTAATGTGTGCATCTTAACCCATTTTAACGGCCCCCATTCATCTGGGCTTGAAGAAATAGATGGGCTGCATGATGCTTCCACGCAGAGCTGAAACGGACCGCACACGAGTACTGGTAAACCGCTTAGAGAATCTAAGTCTCCCCAGGCAAAGGGGTGCTAGTCTGACCGTCCATGCTTATAAATCCTATTGGTTTCATTGGGCAACAGGGCTTGAGATGTCATTTGATCTCAATGCCGGGTAAAAGTCCCACAAAATTGGAAACAATGTCTCCAAAATGACCTATACAGTGTTGACCGGGACGCTAAACCTCAAATCAATCAAATCAATAACCCATTTTAAGGAGAATAGATAAAACTGTACAGTTAGATTTCTTTGCCATTCTTCCAAAGGGAGACAACTTTTGGAACTTACTGTTTACTTTTCTTTAAACTCTGCCCCACTGAAAAAAGGATCTACTCTTAAAGGAAAGAATTTGCTCCTCTGTAGCAAATTCTTTCCTTTCAGAGTAAACCCTTATTGACATGGGAGACAAAAATAATTTTGCAAGAGTTGCCTCCCCTGCAGGTGTATCCATTTCCCTTAAGATGAATAGAATTTTCCACGTTATATATAGTAGGAGTACATTCCGAATTTTAGTGGTGTCAGGTTGAGTTATTTATAGAAAATCATTTAGAAAATGTCTGGACCTTTTTGCAAACAGTGAAGGCCCAATCTGCAGCATCTGACCTGGGCCTGCACTATTTGTTCATCTCATGTTTTGGCGATTCCCATACAAATTTTGATCACAAGACTATATTGACACCAAAATGAGAGAATCTGCCATTTGGAAGGTATGCAAGTTCACAAATTTGAGATGTGAACAGAGTTTCAGGTTTGGAGTTTAACAGGCTAGACAACGCTATTTAGGTCATATGTAGGCTGGCCATCCATCTTTTTGGTACAGATTTCCTTATTTTCCTATTTCCTGTATCATGTAAAATCTAGCCTCAAGAGAAATCGGAATACATCGGAACACACGCGGATACCGGGGTTAGGTCATATGTTGCTGGTAAGTTTACCTAACCACACTTTTCCTAGGCAGGCTTATACATTACGATAACACACCCATGCGGCATAGTGCATTTTTAGATCTCCAAAATGGCTACTTTTCTGAAGAAAATCCTTGATATTTTTTCTATAAATGTTCAAAACAAAAGTTGTGTGTGATCGTTAGAACCGCCTATGAGGCGGTTCTAACGAGTACCCACAACCTATGTCTTGGAGCAGAAATAAGAAAAATAATGACTACCCCTGTAAACCCCAGTTTTCTCTTTATAAAGTGGGGTTTAGTGGGGTCTTCATTTCACGGACTTGTTCATGTGATGCTTAAGAAGTTAACCAGTACAGTGTATGTTTGTTTGGAGTTAAATGGCCCAGTCAACACTGTTTAGGTCGTTTTGAGCAGTTCAGTTTACCTAACCACTCTTTTCATGTTAAAGCTTATACATAAGTGGTTAACCAGTACAGTGCACAGCCTTTCACTGCAAACTGACAACTGCCATCTTCACATCCATTTGAGCTACTGAGCTCAAAGGTAACCAGAGGACCATTGGTCCTGAATCGCTCACCTGACTTTTCTGAGGAAGTCCTCAAAGACTTTAATATGTGATCTTTGGCCAAGCAGGACCGAAGGTCTGTGTAACTGGGTGGGGATCTCAACTGTTTCCGAGATATTAAGCATTCAATGCAATAAAGGGAGTTGGCCCCCAGCCCCCCCCCCCCCCCACTGGAACCGTAGGTCCAACGGTCCATTACACTGAATGCGACAAGAATATATATGGTTTATGGGTGGGGATCTTAACCGTTTCCGAGATATTAAGCATTTTGTGGAAAAAAGGGGGTTAGGCATGCCCCCCCTCCCTCACCCAGGGACCCCCCGGGTCCAAAGGTCCATGTCACTGAATGCGCCTTATCATAAGGAACAAGAATATATATGGTTTGTGGGTGGGGATCTTAACCTTTTCCGAGATATTAAGCATTTTGAGCAAAAAAGGGGAGGGGCATGCCCCCCCCCCCCCCGGACCCCTGGGTCCAAAGGTCCATGTCACTGAATGCGCCTCATCATAAAGAACAAGAGTATATATGGTTTATGGGTGGGGATCTTAACCGTTTCCGAGATATTAAGCATTTAATGCAAAAAAGGGGGTGGGGCATGCACCCCTGGGACCCCCGGGTCCAAAGGTTCATGTCACTCAATGCGCCTTATGATCAGGAACAAGAATATATATGGTTCATGGATAGAAATCTTAACCGTTTCCGAGATATTAAGCATTTTGTGCAAAAAAAAGGGGTGGGGCATGCCCCCCCCCCGACCCCTGGTACCCCATGGTCCAAAAGTCCATGTCACTGAATGGGCCTCATCATAAGGAACAAGAGTATATATGGTTTATGGGTCGGGATCTTAACCGTTTCCGAGATATTAAGCATTTTGTGCAAAATAGGGGTGGGGCATGCCCCGGGGAACCCTGGTACCCAAAGGTCCATGTCACTGAATGCGCCTTATCATAAGGAACAAGAATATATATGGTTTATGGGTCGGGATCTTAGCTGTTTTGGAGATATTAAGCATTTTGTGCCAAAAAGGGGGTGGGGCATGCCCCCCCGGGGGGGCCCAGGGTTCCAAAATCCACGTCACTAAATGCGCCTCATCATAAGGAATAAGAATATATATGGTTTAGTGGCATTATTTGTAACAGTTTGCAAGATATCAGACATTTCTACTTTTTCCCATACAAATGCCCATGTTACCAAATTTAACCTTGGCGTAAAATAGGTCAAGGTCATCCCAGGGACACCATTTATGCAATTTATGATGGGCCCATGTCCCAGGTGCTACATGCCAAGTTTCATGCAAATCGGCCCAGTGGTTCCGGAGGAGAAGATTTTCGAAGGGTTTTTACCATATATGGGCATGGCGGCCATCTTGGTCATGTGACCTAGACCAAAAATGCAAACTTTCGTTCCCCCACCCCATGGAGCCTCCACATGAAATTTGACTACAATCGGCCCAGCGGTTCCGGAGGAGAAGACGTTTGAAAATGTGAACACACACACACACACACAGAATTTTTGCCTGGCCATACCATCAGCTCACCAATGAGCCTTCGGCTCAGGTGAGCTAAAAAGTGGGTTCAATCCCAGGCTTCTCCAAACTTTCAGATGAGTCTTTAAACCAATCCCATCTCTGTATGACCTTAGCTGTTGGTGGGACATAAAACTCAAATACACCCACTCACACTCAAAGATAAATAAAATGCATACAGGATGTTACAAATATGTGGCCATCTCATACAAACTTTATGAAACAGGCATTCAGCAGGTGTCATAAATTACACGAAAGGATCAAAAGTGTTTGTCAAATAAAATTTTTAAGGGGAATGGGAACACCTGGCATATTTTTTCACCATTTTTCAAAGGGAGCCAGCTTATGGGACTTACTGTTTACTTTTATATAAGCCCTGTCCCACTGAAAAAGGGGTCTACTCTTAAAGGAAAGAATTTGCTCCTTAGGAGCAAATTCTTTCCTTTAAGAGTTGACCCCTATTGGCATGGGAGACAAAAACACTTTTGCAGGAGTTGCCTCCCCTGAAGGTGTTCCCATTCCCCTTAAACGGTGTTCTTTTGCCTGAAAAGTTGACAAATATCACAAATGGCATCTCAACATTATATGCCAGAATACTGGTGTTATGTAAAGTGTGGTCATATCATTTTTATGACATGACATTATGCCATAGAATAACAGTAACATCATATGATAAAAATTCTTACCAGGGCCCATGTGTTTTAAGCCTTGTTAGCCCTAGCAACAGATAAGGCATCACATGAACAAGTCCGTGAAATGAACATCCTCCTAAACCCCACTTTATTTGGAGAAAACGGGGGTTTATGGGGGTATACATTATTTTTCTTATTTCTGCTCAAAGACATAGGTTGTGGGTACTCGCTAGAACTGCCTCATTGAGGCGGTTCTAACGAGCACCCACAACCTATGTTTGCAGTATAAATAAGAACAAGATGTGTTTGTGAAACACTGATGCCCCCGGACAGCGCCAATGTTAATGTTTTTAAAAATTTTGAAAAAAATAGGTCAAAGGTCAAGTTCAAGGTCACAAGATCAAAAATTATGGTACCACTGGAAAGGTCTTGTGATAAGGTATACACATGTGAAATATGAAAGCTCTATCTATTACCATTCAAAAGTTATGCCCAATGTTAAAGTTTTTGCAGACGGACAAACAGACAAACGGACAAACAGACGGACAGACCAAAAACTATATGCCCCCGAATCTCTTAGATTCCGGGGGCATAAAAATATCACGGATTTTCATCATAAAAGTAGCCATTTTGGTGATGTGAAATAAGTGCTATGACGCATGGGTGTGTTATCGTAATTGTTCATATTTTGTGAAAATTGGAGGATAGTTTTTGTTGATTCTCCATAAAAACCTATGTTGTTGGTATTCATTAGAACCGCCTCAACATAGGTTTATATAGAGAAATAAGGACAACTATCTATCAATTATCACAAAATACCCACCTGATCAGTTGCTATGTTGTTAGCTTAAAAAAAATGTTAAACTATCCATTACGCAAACACGCCTATACAAATACATTGCCACCTTTATCGCTGAAAAAAAGAAAATTTTATGATGAAAAAATATGATATTTTTCTTATTTCTGCTCAAAATATAGATTGTGTGCACTCGTTAGAACTGCTTCATTGAGGCGGTTCTAACGAGTACCCACAATCTATATTTCAGAGCAGAAATAAGAAAAATAAGGTATACCTCCGGAAACCCCAGTTTTACTATATAAAATTGGGGTTCAAGGGGGTCAAAATTATATAGGCGTGTTTTCGTGACGCTATGAAGAATGATATCATGTATAGAGGATCCTAAAACATAAATGAAATGACCATAAGAGTAAGATTCTGTTTATCGTATTTTAAATGGGATTTTATTGCCAAAGAAGTTAAAAAGATTTTCAATTAAGAAATAGATCAACTCTGTTGCATGAGTCGTTGAGTAATATATCACTGTTTGGAGGTTAGTTGTAAGGCAGATCAAATCACGAGCACATAGCACAAGTGATTTATCTACTTACAACTGGCCAACAAACTGTGACATACTAATCAACAAATCATGCAATAGAGCTGATCTATTTCGATTCTAACACACTGAAAGTCGACTAAAGACTGTTGTTTTCTTCATATTCTCACAACATTCCTCCATTGTTTGAAGAAATCCTGCCAACATGTTTGACTGTAACACATGCAGTTACCTGTTTTTGTAACATACCTGAATGCGTGAAAAAGACATAACTCTGTCTAATGTCAAGGAAACAATCAAAGACATTGCAAAACGTCATAAAATGGCGGCTCTTTGAGTCATGCTTTTTCATCACGAAAACATGCCTATATAATTTTGACCCCCTTGAACCCCACTTTTATATAGTAAAACTGGGGTTAGCAGGGGTAAACCTTATTTTTCTTATTTCTGCTCTAAAATATAGATGAGGCGGTTCTAACGAGCACCCACAATCTATATTTTGAGCAGAAATAAGAAAAATATCACAATTTTTCGTCTAAAATTTTCTTTTTTTAGGTGGTAAAATTTACAATGTATTTGAATAGGCATGTTTAAGTAATGTCGCCTATTGATTTGTCACTCATTATATCACTGGATTTAACAATTGGCTATATAGGCAACCAGGGTATAGGCAACCAGTGTATAGGCAACCAGTATATAGGCAACCAGTGTATAGGCAACCAGTGTATAGGCAACCAGTGCATAAGCAACCAGTGTATAGGCAACCAGTGTATAGGCAACCAGTGTATAGGCAACCAGTATAGAGGCAACCAGTATATAGGCAATCAGTATATAGGCAACCAGTGTATAGGCAACCAGTGTATAGGTAACCAGTATATAGGCAACCAGTATATAGGCAACCAGTGTATAGGCAACCAGTATATAGGCAACCAGTATATAGGCAACCAGTGTATAGGCAACCAGTATATAGGCAACCAGTGTATAGGCAACCAGTGTATAGGCAACCAGTGTATAGGCAACCAGTATATAGGCAACCAGTGTATAGGCAACCAGTGTATAGGCAACCAGTATATAGGCAACCAGTGTATAGGCAACCAGTATATAGGCAACCAGTGTATAGGCAACCAGTATATAGGCAACCAGTGTATAGGCAACCAGTGATAGAATAGAATGCTTTGGGTTGTCACAGACAACATCATGATCACGATGTGTTATTACATGTGTGGTCATTTAATTTTTATCATATGACATTATCCACTGAGTAACTATGATGTTATATGGTAACTAATACATTACGCAAACACGCCTATACAAATACATTGTCACCTTTTTCTCCAAAAAAATGAAAATTTTATGATGAAAAATTGTGATATTTTTCTTATTTCTGCTATATAGATTGTGGGCACTCGTTAGAACCGCCTCATCGAGAGGGTACTAACGAGTACCCACAATCTATATTTTAGAGCAGAAATAAGAAAAATAAGGTATACCCCCGGAAACCCCAGTTTTACTATATAAAATTGGGGTTCAAGGGGGTGAAAATTATATAGGCATGTTTTCATGATGCATAGATATTTTTGCTAAAAAATGTGTTGCAAAAGCTACTCACATTTTTTTTAGCAAAAATACTAGCATATTTGCCATATTAAATGATCAAAATTTTAATGATATGTTAACTAATGAGTAACGACAATGTTAGCTTTATACAACTGGATCTAGACTGTCAAGAATATATTTCGAGCATACAGAGTTCAGTTTACAATATCACATTTACCCTAAATATCTGGACATCTATACTCATTACCATACTTGTTCAAAAATTGGAATAAAAAAGTATAATTTACAGAGGACCCGCGTTATAACTGCAGTATTTGTTCCCTATTATTGTGCCGTTATAATGAATTTGTCATTAAAAAGAATCCCAGTTAGGAGTATGATAGGTTATAAAAGGTCTTTTCCACATCATTGCTCCAAGAAACAAATGTTATAGAAATTTGTTAGAATTGCCTCGGTGAGGCAATTCTAACAAATATCTATAACATTTGGTTCTTGGAGTATTAAATTACAAGAATTTTATGACTATGGATTCGATTTGGGCATTTCCAACCCGAGGGAAGCCCACATCACTCGGAATCGAGGCTAAGCCTTGAGCTAAGAATTCATTCCACTGAAATTGTCGTTATAATGAGTTTTTGCCATTATAATGAATGTCGGTATAAAGAAGGTTGACTGTACTAGCCGCTGTTGTGTTTAAAATAGCTGAATGGATGGCAAACAGTACAGACCCTGATGCTCAACTGGGTCTACACTCTTTACTTAGGCCTGTCTGTCCGAATACATATGGTAAATACAGTAAGGCAGGCATTACAGGAGTCATCAATGTGCAGGCTAGAGTGGATATAAATATGAAAGGTGGTATCTCATGTTTGTTTTTGTTTGTCTGATTTAAGGTTTGACGTCCCCGTCAACACTGTAAAGGTCATTTTGGAGACATTGCTTCCAGTTTTGTGGGACTTTTACCCGACATTGAGATGAAATGACATCTGACGCCCTGTCGCCCAATGAGACCAATAGGGTTTATTAGCATGTACGGTCCGCCTCGCACCGCGGTTCCTGGACAGGCTTAGATACTTTAAGCGGTTTACCAGTACTAGTGTGCGGGCCAGATTTAGCTCTGCGTGGAAGCATCATGCAGCCCATATATTTCTTCAAGCCCCTATGGGCGGGGGCCGATCTCATGTTTGTAATCTGAGAGAACATAGGTAGTGGCTTTTCATCACAGTGGTGTAACTGCTATGCACATGTTTTTCTGGAGAAATCGGCAATAAACTGAGAGTATCATGACCACACAATTTCTGGCCTAACAGTGCTTCTTCCCTTACAGTCTGATGTAAAGACATTTTGAAAACACCCCTATACAAATACATTGTAAACTTAACGGCCGAAAAAAAAAATTTTCACATGAAATATTGCAATATTTTTCTTATTTCTGCTCAAAATATAGATTGTGGGTACTTGTTAGAACGCCTCAATGAGGCGGTTCTAATACCTCACTGTTTGCCTGTATGCAAAAATATTTTTAAAAAGTTTGCAAAAAAAAACCTCAGCAGACGACATAAGCAGATGGCATATTCAGATGTAGTTTTTCTCTGGGTCTTAAGAGTTAACTCATCCATTATTATCATAGTTTAATTTTATTTCTGTCTGCCTTTCATGGGTGCTTTTCATGTATGTTATACGTGTGATTTGCAAATAAAGTTTCGTATTCGTATTCTTGGGTCCCAAGGAAAATTATCAATAATTGCAGAAATACCAATATTTGGGATAACTTGGGATAATTTAGGGAGAATTTTCTTATCTTATCTTGAAAATGTATGTTGTATGTACTCACTAGATTCACCTCAATTACGTGATTCTAATGAGTTTGATATGCCATACTTTTATTTTATGGAAAATTTAAAAGATATCCATATTAAGTTCACTGGCCTGGTGCTCTGATTAAAACTAAATAGCTCAAACCACACCAGCTTTGAACAAATTTTCATGTTCCAAAATGTATTTGAATCATTGATGTTTGACCATATTCAGAAATCAGAAATTGTCCACTTTTATTCTGGTTTATCATATGACGTCGGCTCTAAGAATGTAATAATGCCATGTAATAAATTCAGAAATACACTAGTAGATTAAATATGCAAATTAGTTAGTTACGCTCCTTAACGTTACACGCACGATGTCCTTAACAACATCAAGTTTACAAATGGTGGAATAGTGACATTTTTGTAATAAAAATCATGTTTAAAATGTGTTTTAAATGTCATATGATAAAAAGAATCTTGCATTCCTGCTCATGTATTACTGAATTTATTAAACTTGTTGAGATAAAGGGACAAAAAGCTCGGCAAAGCCTCACATTTATCCCTTTTCCTCAACTCGTTTAATAAATTCATTAATTCATAAACACTCATGTAAGATCCTCTATATCTTGCTGCTACCCAAGTAAGAGAAAGGAGCAAAAACATTACCCTATGAGAAGCAGGCTTATAGTCCTCTACCACTGGAAAACCATTATGAGATTCTGACTTGAGTATATCGACAATTCTACCAACTTTTTCTGTTGTCTGCAACACTGTCACAGGGTGACTCATAACTTCCCTGAAATATACCAAACATAGATTGTAGGTGCTCGTTAGGACTATGAGAACCCACAATCTATGATTCGGAGTGGAAATTAAAACAATAATATAAACCCTGTTAACCCAAATTTTCTCTATACAAAATGCAGTTTACAGTGCTTGGTGCATGGACTTGCTTGCAAAATGACAATAAAGGAAAGAAATAAAAACTAGCATTCCCTAAAGTAGCAATTAATTTTTGACAAATTCAAATAAAAGGATACCCTTTTCACAAGTTGTCATTCATTACGCAAACACGCCTATACAAATACATTGCTACCTTTATCGCCGAAAAAAATGAAAATTAAAGATAAAAAATTGTGATATTTTTCTTACTTATGCTCAAAATATAGATTGTGGGCACTCGTTAGAACCACTTTATCGAGGCAGTTCTAACGAGTACCCACAATCTATATTTTAGAGCAGAAATAAGAAAAATAAGGTATTCCCCCGGAAACCCAGTTTTACTATATAAAAGTGGGGTTCAAGGGGGTTAAAATTATATAGGCGTGTTTTCGTGATGACACCAACAAGTCTGTGTAATTGGTACCCTGGTAAGCCCCACTTTATATACAGAAAAGTGGAGTTTACAAGGGAATACACTGCTTGTCTTGGCCAGATTGCACTTTACTGGACACTGGCCTCTAGTGAGACTGCGCAGGTGCAACCTGTTGTTAGGTGTGCCTTTTGTTGTTGATACCTCATTAATTATGATCTTCAGGCTACACTGCCATCATTTTGTTTCCAAAGGACAAATCAACAAATTTTCTCATCAAAGTTTTTCAAAGAATGCAAGAGTTTTCAAAGCACAGAAATTGATAATATGTCGGTGTGTTATCCTATGATACAGGTCATTTCTGGCAATAAAATACCAATATTTACACTCAGTGCTTTCACAGAAACCCACTTTCTTACATGCTTTTCAATGAAATATAGAGATTTCTCAGTGAAATCAAAAACGATATTGTCACTGTTTCAAACAGTGACTGATATCAATTTTTTTTTTTTCATTGTTTGGGATTACTTTTTCCTCGAAATCTAATTCTGTGGTCAGTTTTTCCATTGTCAGATGATTGAAAATTAATGAACTGTATTAGAATTGACGCTAAGCTGGTTCACACGTAACAATGATTTTAATGACGTCATTTTCGATGCTGTTAGATCTGTCCGCACCTTCTTTGGGAAACTTATTTCTCAACTATTTCAGTAACCATTCAAAGGAATGCCATCCCAGGCTATTTCTCAGGTGCAAACTTTCAGTTTACACCCAATATCATACCCAGTAAATACATTGAACACCACTAAATTGACACGAAACGACCAGGAACAAAGTTAGTTTTCTCTGAGGGTTAGTGACGCTATTAGTGAAGCTAAATATTGCCGTTTTAAAGCATGTAAGAAACAGAAAATTTGATTTCTTTAATGTAAGATCAAATTTTATTTCACTCATGAACACCAAAACTGGTATTTTCACTCGTGGCTACTGATCAAATTTTATTTCACTCATGAACACCAAAACTGGTATTTTCACTCCTGGCATAGTAGCCACGAGTGAAAATACCAGTTTTGGTGTTCATGAACACCAAAACTGGTATTTTCACTTGTGGCTACTGATCAAATTTTATTTCACTCATGAACACCAAAACTGGTAATTTCACACATGGCATAGTAGCCATGAGTGAAAACACCAGTTTTGGTGTTCATGAGTGAAATAAAATTTGATCTTACACTGAAAAAATCAAATATCCTGTATATAGTTTACCACAGGGAATCAATATTGTTCATACTTCAATGAATACCGTAATGATCCTAAGTATCGGGATAGGTAGGCCTAAGCAAACAGTGCAGATCCAGATCAGACTTCAGGAGCAGTCTGATCAGGGTCTACACTGTTTGCCATTCTGTTTGCAGCTTTTTGGAGTCCTTGCTTGATCCTGAAACAAATTTGTATAAATTTTAGGAGAATTACAGCAAGTCCTCAAGGTGTCCACATTTTTTGGATTTTTATGGTACATGTACTTTGATGCACACAATATTATATGATCATTAAGTGATATCAAATAAACCCTTGTTCTCTCCAATATGATTGGACGGTGGTCAAGTTATGAAGTTAACAGTCCAAAAGTTGTTTTAATACATGATTTTTTCTGTACAGGTAAACCTTACCTTGCTGAAATATTTGAAGACATAAGTGGTGGCTCCCAGCCTAGAATTGGAACACCTTGCACATGAATATGCATGTCATAGATACCCTGTAAACAAGAATAGGCCATAATCATGTTTTTTTTTTTTTTTTTTTACCTTTTACAAATTTATTTTGAAAGATAAAGGTAATGCAAGACCTACCAATTTTAGATAAAAGAGGACAAGTGGTAATTTCAACTGAAATTCATGCGAGTTTTATAAATTTCAGATGAAATGGCCACAAGAGTAAGATTCTGTTTATCATATTACAATTTGAAATCAGATTTTATTGCAGAAGAAGTTCTTAAGAATTTCAACAGAAAAAATATTGTAGACAAAAAAAAGCATCATGAAGTTACATGCCAGCAACCATTATATGATAGAGTAAATGATTGTCTGGCTTACACAACTGCAGGAATGTGTTCCTTACTTTAACACAGCACTTTTTGTAGCATGCAGGTTGTCTCTGTTCTATGTTCTAGGCAATGCAATAGCTTAAAATGTGCATGGTGATAATTTCACCAAATTAAAAAAAAAGATAAAATTACAATGACAGTACTTGTAACCTCACATGTTTTGACACTAGGGCTGGCTAATCAGAGCTGAAAAGATAATCGATTATCAGTCTCGCCGTTGCGATCGATAATCGATTAGTAATCGCTAACGTTTTTGTCATAATTTTACCTGTCTGGCTTTCTGTCTGAGCATGACTCTTACCATATTCTGCACTTTACCATATGTATATATTTGACCAGACAGGCCTGAGCAAACAGTGTAGACCCAGATGAGACGCCGCAGAATCAGGGTCTGCACTGTTTGCCACTCATCCAGGTATTTTAGGCATAACTTTTGGTAGTTAATTGTACATATCAAGAAATCGATTGAAAGCAAATCAGAAATGATAATCATTTTTGGGGAATTTATTGATCGATTAATCGATTATACGATTAATTGTGTCAGCCTTATTTGACACTATACACTATAACTATTTTGCTTCTACAAAGAATCTCAATGAGGAGTGGTATGATAGACAATAGAGGGCCTTTTTCCCATTAACTACTCCATGAAAGCAGCGGTGATTCTAACAAATATCTACATTTCTTTCTTGGAGTATTAACCCTTGTCCTGCTGAACTCGGATATGCCTTTTCTTTGAAACAATGTAGATCCAGATCAGATGGCTTCTGAAGAAGCCATCTGATCAGGATCTACATTGTTTGTCATTCAGGTTGTGAATTTGTTGTAATAATTTGCATCAAGTAATCTGATTGGTTGATAATCGGTAGTGGGTGTGGCAGATATGAATATTCAGCAGGACAAGGGTTAAAAGAGCTGGGGCACAAAATTTCCTACAATTTACATGTGTGCATCCACGCAGTCCGATCAGTCACTTCGTTGTGCGCTCTAAGGATAGCTAAGGGACTGATGCTCCTTCATGTAGCAAAAGAAGTCTGTGGTCATTCGATATGGATGCACAGGCTGATCTGATTCTTTGCTGGGTGCACATGTAAATTGTAGAAAATGCTGTGTCCCGGCTCAAATTCAATATTCTTAAACATCTCCATTAATCTGTCTCATCTGGAGCTGAAAATTTGCTCAGTTATAATTGTCATTATAATAAGTTTAATGATTATATCGAATGTTGGTATGAAGAGATCTGACTACAGGTGTTTCTAAATCTTAGAATGTAAGGTGTAGTAAACTTGCAGGTTTTGGCCCATTGTTTTACATGCATTTCATGTTTTTGTACATTTTCTTTAAATATTGAGCAAATATTGAACTTCTTTTTGTATTTTTCTTTAGAATGAGCGATTTTCTAGCTTTCTTGAAAGTTTCAAGTCTATCGGGCTTGTTTTTACTGAGGTATGGCTGCAAAACACATTTCCATAAGTGACCTTTTATCATGCACCGGCCGTCTGATTTACATTTTCAGCCATTTAAAGCTTATCCTTTCAATTTATGTCCTGATTTGTGGCAGAAATGTAGATTTTTATGCTATTTTCATGTTTGCTAAGTAGCATGAAAGTTCACTGTTTATTTTTGCTTTAATCTGGAAAGAGCATTTTGGTCCAGCTAGCATCCAGGGGCTGAAATTCCAGGGACTGACCTAGTTTCACTATTTTTCCAATTTTTAGCAAGTTAACATTTTTTAATCAGGAAATTGCTCTACTAACATGTTTTTATGTAAATAATGCTCATTTTCCACCTATTTGCATAGTTTATCAGGACTTTGTGTAGTTGTAGTAATTAAAAAACTGCCTTGGATGTTGACCTGTCAAAAATGAGTCAGCCATGTTTTTTCATGCCATTATTGCAGATTTTTAAAACACCATTTTTAAGGTATTTCTGGGCCTTTTTGAGAGCTGTAAATTGACAGGATGATAAATATGCATCTTAAGATTGGTCTGCAATACTTTGTTTGCAAAAAATGTTTTTAATTAGCTCAAAAAGGGGGATTTAAAAATTCTTAAATTCATTAACCAATCAGATTGCAGCTAAAATTTGCGGTCTCACTATAAAGCGACAAGAAGCGTCAGGAAGCGACAAGAAGTGTCACGAAGCGACAAGAAGCGACAAGAACGTTTTTAAACATTGTCAAACAAGACAGAGGGGTAGAGAGGGGCGAAAGAGAAATAGGGAAAGGGGCGTAGAGCGAGAGAGAGAGAGAGAGAGAGAGAGAGAGAGAGAGAGAGAGAAAGAAAGAAAGAGGCTTTCAAACAAGATAGGGATGGAGACTGTCAAACAAGAGCGGGAGAGCGATAGAGGCAGAGAGCAAGGGAGCAAGAGAGAGAGAGAGAGAGAGAGAGAGAGAGAGAGAGAGAGAGGAGAGAGACTGTCAAACCAGAGAGAGAGAGAGGGGTAGAGAGGACAGAAAGAGAGATAGGGAGAGTGGCGGAGAGCAAGTCCGCCCAATGGATACTCATTAAACCCAACTTATTTTTTCTTTCTCCCCAGAATTATAATTTGTGGGTACTCATCAGCACAGTCTCGCGGAGACCGTTCAAACGAGCACACACAATCTGTCTTACCAATCTTTAATTTTTGGACGCCCGGCAAGATTTTCTTGTCGCTTTTTCAGTACTCGCCTCGTCAAGTTATTTCATCTTGTCGCTTTTTTCATGTCACGTTACATACATCACGCCAACAAGTCTGCGTAATGGATATATTCATTAATCTAACTTTTTGTTCTCCCCAGAACTATAGGGTACTCATTAGCATAGTCTCGCTGAGGCCGTTCAAACGAACACACACACTCTATCTTATTCATCTTTAATTTTCCCTCGCCCGCAAAATTTTCTTGTCACTTTTTTCAGAACTCGCACCGTCCTGTTATTTCTTGTCCCTTTCTCATGTCACTTTACATAAACCACGTCAACAAGTCCATGTAATAGATACACATTAAATCCAACATTTTTTTTCTCCATAGAACCATAGTTGTCGGCACTCATAAGAACCGCATCACGGAGGCCGTTCTAAGGAGGACCGACCATCTATCGTATTTAATTTTGGTTACTATGCAAAATTTTCTTGTCGCTTTTTTCAGTACTCACATCAGCCCATTATTTCTTCTTGTCGCTTTTTCAGTTGATGGGGTTATTGGTCGGTTTGACTTTTTTCTTACACACTGCTTGTCTTTTTCGCATTAGGCATAATTAAATTTATTCCTTTGGGCTCTTCTTCTTTTCGTGGACTCATGAAGTTTCGTGTCGCTTATTCATAACTCAATTTATCGGGTGGTTTGCATGCTTTCGTACCCCATGATGCGTCTTCTACGGATTTTATGCATAAAATGCATACCAGAATATGTTCCAAACACTTCATGACGCTTCTTGTTATCGCTTCAACTGTGAAAAAATCTTCTTGTCGCTTTTTCTAGCACTCAAATCGCACCGTAATTTCTTCATGTCGCTTTTTTCACCACTCAAGATGCTTCTGCGGTTTGCCTTTCTTCTTGCATCATGTTAGTCTTCTACACATTTCAATGCCTTTAATGCATATTGCATATAACAGACATAAATATATATGACTTCATTTTGAGAAAAACAAGACTTACATCTAACATTTACTCTTTGTCAGTCGCAACATTTTCTTGTCGCTTTTTCTCAACCGAACGCGGTTACGCACGCGATTTTTATTTTTTATTTATCCCAAGAAAATGCAATATTTCTGGAACTATTCAAACCTAATCCTTTGAAATACTTATTTTATTTATGAATTCATAAAAAATCTAATATAGTAATGTATATTTCGA
Source organism: Lucinisca nassula (assembly GCA_963580285.1). NCBI lineage: Eukaryota > Metazoa > Mollusca > Bivalvia > Lucinida > Lucinidae > Lucinisca > Lucinisca nassula. Next base: position 108,492,714 of record OY757011.1, read on the forward strand.
ATGGAATATGATCATGACGCTTCTTGTCGCTTCTTGACACTTCTTGTCGCTTCTTGACGCTTCTTGTCGCTTTATAGTGAGACCCAAAATTTGGGACAGGTATAAATATGGGTCAATTTTGGACCTTTGTCATTGGGGTAGCCCCTATGTGCTTTTAGCGCCCGGTTACCTAACAAAATCTATCAAGTCAAGTCAAGACCTTTGTCATTCTTGGATTAATTACTTCTGTGTTTAGTGACTTGTGAAATTCCTTTGGACTTAATTGTGCAGTGAAAATTATTATTGAACTTATTATTGTGCAGTGAAGAGTGAAAAATCTGTTTGGGATTACTACTGTGTATTGCAAGGTAAAATTCTTTCTGGAATACTTTTTATTAAATTATTTGGGACAAATTTAACCTGAAATTTTGGGGTAACAAACATTTTTGAGTAATTTCAGAAATTAATATTTACCTTTGGAAAATTAATATTTAATTAAATTATTTATATTTGGGAAGCCTTACAGGCATGTGGAAAGCCTAATCTTCTGGAAAAATCATTGCTTTTTGAGCTGTAAGAACCCTAAAAATGTGGCTGCTAATTTTGGCTCTGATTCTAAATTTACTTGTCAATATAGCCATTTTCTGTGCAGTTGTGTCTGGGATCATAATTTACTATTTTGGGTCTTACTACTATCAAACTGCCATGTCTTCAGCAGGAGAAGTATGTCTAAGAATCCTGCATAGATCATGAGGGGTTTATTGCATAAAATTTAGCTTATTTGTGTCTCTTTATTTTGTGTAATTTGGTTTCATGATTTATGTTGTTATTTTGATGTTTGGCACATATATGTTACTGAAAAGCAGAAAAGATATCAATTATAACTAGAACTGTCAATTTACTGTTGTGTGGTCTCTTGCATGAACTTAGCAGTAAACGAGAGTTAGCTCTATTCGTAGACCTGAGCCTTGTTTGCTATGAAAGGGTTCCTGACTTACCCTTAAATACAAAAGTCAGTGGTGTCGGCAATCCTGAATAGAAAAACGGAGTCTGATGAAATCACCAGAGTGGTGGCCTTTGTCCCTTCTTATAGCTGTAGAACAAGCATCCGAAGTCTGATTTAGTCATCAGAGCGAGTGACCGTGTAAATCACCTCAATAGAAGCACCTGGTGTCTGACGAGGATGCAGAAGTGATTTCAGCTAGGTTAATACCCTAAAGACCCCTTTACCTACGCAATACTGTAAGCCATTTATGAGCCTTCCCCTTACAACCCGCTAGAATTTTCGGGAGTTTGAGACACAGATTCCTGCTAATTTTAGACAGGTTTACCACAAAGGGCCAATTGGAAGCTCAGCAATGATGATCTGGTGATCCTTCAGGTTAGAAATGCCTATCAGTGTATCAAAAGCACAGTAACAGAAGACTGTCATATAACTGGAAATGCCTATCGGTAGATCAAACCCATACTAACAGAATATTGCCAAAATACAGTCGAACTTCGATGGCTCGAACACCTTTGGGACCATGAATATTGGTTCGAGACAGCGGTAGTTTGAGCCATGGAGGGTTACTATTAGTGCCATACCAGTAGGCATAATGGAGATAATTGTGGAATTTTTTTTTGTAGTTCTGCATTTTAAATATATGTTGTGTGTAATTAGAATCACCTCATCGAGGCGATTCTGATGAGTACATGCAATATACATTTGCAGGATAAAAGAGGAAAATTTCGCTACACCATCCCTATATGGTATTTGGAGGTATTCTCTTTGGACTCAAGAAAAGGTTTGACACATCCATGGTAAATGAACAATCGGAGTTCGAGCCATTGAAGTTCTACTGTAATTGGAAATGTCTATCGGTAGATCAAACCCATACTAACAGAATATTGCCAATATAATTGGAAATGTCTATCGGTAGATCAAACCCATACTAACAGAATATTGCCAATATAATTGGAAATGTCTATCGGTAGATCAAACCCATACTAACAGAAGATTGTCAATATAATCTTACCTCATTAAAGAGATCACCAACCCACTTGGCTACCATTAACACTACCATCACAGGTAAACCAAGTGATATATTTCCTGTAGCTTCTAGAATGATCACAGTCAAACTAATGGTCATTCTCACAATCCCACCTGTAAAAGTGAAGACTAAGTAAAGTCATGAGCTTGTGTCACAGCTTGTAGACGTGAAGTGAAGTAATGGGAACACCCGACACATTTTTCTGCCACTTTTCAAAGGGAGACCACTTTTGGGACTTCCTGTTCACTTTTCTATAAGCCCTGTTCAACTGAAAAGGGGTCAAATCTTAAAGGAAAGAATTTGCTCCTCAGGAGCAAATTCTTTCCTTAAGAGTTGACCCCTATTGACATAGGATACAAAAATACTTTTGCAGGAGTTGCCTCCCCTGAAGGTGTTCCCATTCCCCTTAGGAGATGGCAATCAAAGATTGTTTTTTAATTCTAGCTCTTATGGAATAGGACCATTTAAGGCAACGAGAGCAACATTTCTGTGAAATTATCCTGAAATTGGGCCAGAGATTTGAAAATTTTCCTATTTTAGCTCTGATGGTCATTTTGTTCAGAGGAGTCAAGCCATTTTATAAACTCTTGCCAGTCATGGAGAAACTTATATGTAACATTATATTTAAATCTGGTCAATGGTTGGAGAGACTTCAATAAGAGATTGACACTGTGCACATGCAGCCATCTTGTTTAATGGAACAGAACAGAACCACTTTGGTGATTCTGGTAGAAAACTAGAAAGCTGTCATGGGAACAGTTATGTGAAGTTATTTTAACATTGGGTTGATTATTTGATTCTTATGAGTTCACACAATATACATTATCAAGATAAAATAAAACTAGAAATGTGTCAATACAACACAAATGGCCCCGCCCAGGGACCTACCTCAACCCCCCTCCCCCCCACCATCACCTTAAGGTCATGCGGCAGGGGCGGGGTTATGGCTGAATGAAACTTTTGACATGTATCTATCATCATTCCAAATATGTAGCAAATCCATCACATGGTGAAAGAAATATGAGCTATCAAAAATATAATATAAAAAATTTCCATGTCTGTGACCTTGACCTTCAGTTAAGGGGTGGGGGGTATGGCTTAATGAAACTTTGGACCTGCAACTATTGTCATACCAAATATGAAGCAAATCCATTATAGAGTTTGGAAAATATAAGCTATTAACATGCTTAATTTTGAAAATTTCTATGTCTGCGACCTTGCCCTTGAAGTCATAGGCATGGGTGGGGGTATTACTGAATAAATCTTTGGACCTGCATCTATCATTAAACCAAATATGAACCAAATGAATCATAAAAGTTAAAAGTTCAACGTGGTACAAATACCTTAACCTGAGTGTTAAACATTAAAAGTCTGTAACCTTGAGACCATGGGTAGGTATGGGGATATTGCTGGATAAAACTTTGGACCCATATCTATCATCATACTAAATATAAACCACATCCATTGCATGGTTTGAGAAATATGGGCTCAAGTTCTACCCTGACCGAAAACCTTAACCCGAGTCTTAAACATTAAAAATTTCTAAGTCTGTGACCTTGACCTTGAGACCATGGGTAGGTGTGGAGGTATTGTTGGATAAAACTTTGGACCCATATATATCATCATACTAAATATAAACCACATCCATTGCATGGTTTGAGAAATATGGGCTCAAGTTCTACCCTGACCGAAAACCTTAACCCGAGTCTTAAACATTAAAAATTTCCAAGTCCGTGACCTTGACCTTGAGACCATGGGTAGGTGTGGGGGTATTGTTGGATAAAACTTTGGACCCATATCTATCATCATACTAAATATAAACCACATCCATTGCATGGTTTGAAAAATATGAGCTCAAGTTCTACCCTGACCGAAAACCATAACCTGAGTCTAACAGGATTACGTAAGTACGTACACACTTTCGTACATTCGGACGCACGTACCCACGGACGCAAGTACGGAAAACCTAAAAACTATATACCCCCGGCATCATATGATGCGGGGGCATAAAAACTCTCTCTAAATTATCCCAAATACATGTATACAGGGATATTTGACTATTAATCCATTGTATACGGGAAACCCCTAAAGGGGTACCTTGGCAAAATGCGGCATCTGATCAGGGCCTGCAGTATCTGCTAACAGAATTTTCCTTCAAAAATAGAATGAAAATGAAAAAAATAGACCCGACACCCCTAATATGACAAATGGACTTGTCCAACATATAGCAATGGAAGAGTCCACTAGCATGCAATGGGTTAAGACCAACTAAAATTTAAGACTAATTCTGCTTTAAAAAGCTCATTTAATAGGTTGCAGTTATTCTTTCTTTGTGTTTTCTACATACAGTGTCCTCTGGTCAGAGACCACATTTGGGGCTGTTCAAAAGTGGTCTTAAAGACCACTTTTGAACAGTCCCAAAGGTGGTCTTCATCACGAAAACACACCTATATCATTTTGACCCCCTTGAACCCCCGTTTTATATAGTAAATCTAGGGTTTCCGGGTGTATACCTTACTCAGAAATAAGAAAAATAACACCATTTTTCATCTTAAATTTTCATTTTTTTCGACGATAAAGGTGGCAATGTATTTGTATTGGTGTGTTTGCGTAATGTTAATATAGGAATTTTACTGTATATGTAGTTATGTGAAATTTTGTCTAGGGACTCAAGCACAACTTTGAACAGACATGGTAAATGAGCCATCAGTGTTGGAGTCACCAAAATTTCACTGTGTTACATCTACCTGACTGCTCCTGAAAATGCCTTATAAAGGTCTACACTGTAAGCTACATTTTTTTGTATTAACCCATTTTTGTACCAAATGGAATCTTCCTCTTTATACTGTCAAACTTCAATGGCTCGAACACCTTTGGGACCTCGAAAATCTGTTCGAGACTGGGGTAGTTCGAGCCAATGAGGTTACTGTCAGAAAGCATACCGAGATACTTTTAGACATCTTTTCGGTGTTCTATAATGAAAATGTATGCTGTGTGTACTCATTAGAATCGCCTCGATGAGGCAATTCTAATGAGTACACACAGCATACATTTGCAAGATAAAAGACTAAAGTCTCCTTAATTATGCCCCACTATTTCCTATGTAGAGGATTTCGCTAGGGGCTCAAGAATGGGTTCGACACATCCATGGTAAACGAGCCATCGGTGTTCGAGCCATCGAAGTTCTTCTGTATATGGCAGAAGTACATTTCAAAATTTAGGGGATACAGTTTGTGTTATCTTTAAAATTTATTTGGAAAATAGCTAAACTTTTTGCGTAGAAGCCTCCATGGTGTAGTGGTTATGCTACTTTCCTTGTAAACCAGAGGTTGCAGGATTGATCCCGGGCTTCTCCAGACTTTTGGATGAGTCTTTAAACCGAGGTCCCATCTCCATATGACCTTAGCACACTCACTTGCTAAACTTTTTGCAGATAGTGTAGGCCCTTAGCTTGCAAATTTTGCCAGGGTACCCATTTTGGGGTTTCCAGTACAAAATGGGTTGAAGGATTTTTTTAACTAATTGCTGTGTTTTGAAATTTATCTGTTCCAATTTTGTATAGACATGACAGTGAAATAACAAATTCAGAACTTACCAAGTTGTGCTGCTGCTCCTATCAAAGCATATTTTCCTGAACTTAACCATTTCTGAAAAAAAGAACCAAAGAATTTCCACTATTAAGACCGTACTTCATCAATAGACCTGTTTATTTACTACGTTTATAAAGCTTCGAAGTTAATGTAATCAGCGCTCGGATAGCTCACTCCGTATAGCACTTGCCTTGTAAGCAAGGGGTCACCGGTTCGAGTCTGGTTCTGGTCGCATGTTTTCAATTTCCCTTCTTGAAGATTAATGTATTTAACCCTTATCTTGCTGTTCACGACAACCCCTATCTTTGCAAACAGTGTAGTTCCAGATCAGATGGCTTCTGAAGAAGCCATCTGATCAGGATCTACACTGTTTGGCATTCAGTTTATGAATTTGTAACAATAAATTACATTAAGTAATTTGATTGGTTGATAGCCAGAAATGGGTGTGGCTTAAATGAATATTCAGCAAGAGAAGGGTTAAGACTAATTCATTTGTCTATAAGAATCATATTCAAACAGTTTCAATTATTCTTTTCAATAGATGGTAATTTTTCTATATGAGCCCCGCCAAGCGAATTTGTGTCTTCGAGCATTCCGTCATGACAAATTTTAACTGCGCATGCCAAGCCATTCAGAGGAGCCAGTGATATGGCTTTCTGTCTGAAGGTTCCTCTTGATTCACTGCTTGTATGAGCGAGCAGCGAAGGTTCTGGCGAGACTGCGCAGATGCGCAGGCTCGCCTGAACCTTCGCTGCTCGCATAAGCGATAAGTACCAAAATCGCTTGACCGGGCCCATATAATCTATACATCTTTGTTTGGATATAACTGGCTTCCATGGCCTAGAGGATTAAAGTGCTGACTCTTAATCATTAGGTCTCTCACTGCTGTGGGTTCAAGCCTTGCTCAGGTCACATGAGATGCCAAGTTCTGCAACAGAAGAACAGGTGTTTTTTCTCTGGGTATTCCGGATTTTGCCCACCTCTGATTAACAAATGGCTCGATATGAGTGAAATAATCTTGAAAAGGCTGTAAAACCAAAACCAAACAAACAAACAAAAAAAACACAGTTGTTTAACTTTCAGTGTTTTTGCTGTGGATCCTAATAATAGTGCTATGAAAAGGTTCTGGTGTAAAAGTACATGTGTGTCTACAGCAATGTGTGCGTGAATTCGGGTTTAACTTCGCTTTCAACAATTTTTCAGTCATATCACGCGGTGTCTGGTTGCGACAGGGAGCTCAATGCTCACTTTTATAGTGCTGCCTCACTGAAGTATCATGTCCCAGACACGTTACATGATACCACACCCAGTCACATTATCCTGATACTAGGTCGACCAGTCCTAGCTCTTCCCCGTAAATCTGAGTGCCAAGCGAGGAGCAGCTAGTACCATTTTTAACGACTTTGGTATGTCGCGGCCCGGGATCAAACCGGTGATCTCCCGTTCCCCGGAGCGGACACTCTACCAACTGAGCTATCGGGGGTGGTGTGTATACAGCAAATTACTCACAGCTGACGGAAACATCATTTGAAGACACAGCCCAAAAAGACGACCCCAAGCTGCTCCTATCAATAGGCTAGGTATGAACAAACCACTAGGTATTGACAGACCATATGTCCAACAGCCGAGCAGGAAAAATGTGACACAGTACAACAGCAAAGTGGCTGCTCTGTAAGAACCTGCAAGATGAAAATGAAACTTAACTTATTTCATGCTGTTCACGACAACCCTTATCTTTGGAAACAGTGTAGATCCAGATCAGATGGCTTCTGAAGAAGCCATCTGATCAGGATCTACACTGTTTGACATTCAATTTATGAATTTGTAGGAATAAATTACATCAAGTAATCTGATTGGTTCAAAGTCAGAAATGGGTGTGGCTGATCTGAATATTCAGCAAGAGAAGGGTTAACAGAAATGGAGGTGTAAAACAAAATATGATCTTTACAGACAAATTAGTCTTAATTTAAGCTGGCATATAAGAGCTGAATTTCTGTGTTTCTGCTGAAAGAAACAAATACACCATAACCCCATTATAACACGGTTCATTATAACACCATCCGGATATAACAGGGTTTCAAGATGGATCCCAAAAATGTATAGATTATATAGAAAAATGACCATTAAATGGTCATTTTCTATATAATCTATACATTTTTGTTTAGATATAACAGTTGTTTAACTAACACTTTGCTTTGGACCCCATTAATAGTGTTATAAAGAGGTTGTGATGTTACACCAGAAAGAAAACACACCCAGAGTTTTGGTTTAAGAGGAATCAAAAAAACTAAATGGGTAGTAACTCGTTAAACAAGAGGGCCATGATGGCCCTGGATCGCTCACCTGATCCATAGAGTAACAAGTGGGACCCGGGGAGGGCCATTATTAACCCCAGGGCTATAATGTGCATAATGTTCAGAGACGTCTAAAAAGGTGAAGCTTCATACCAAATATCAACAAAGGCTATAATTTGAACAATCTTGGCAAAGGTCCACTAGATATGCTACATACCAAATATCAAAGACCTGGGCCTTGCGGTTTCAGAGAAGAAGATTTTTGTTAAAGATATTCCCTACATAAGCCTACATAAAACCAAATGGCTCCAGGGCAGGGGCATTTTTGGCCTCAGGGCTATAATTTAAACCATCTTGATAGAGGTCCAGTAGAGGAAGCTTCACACCAAATATCAAAGACCATGGCTTTGCTGTTTCAGAAGAAGATTTTTAAGGAGTATCTCTATATAAGTCTATGTAAAACCAAAGGGCCCCAGGTCGGGGGCAGTTTTGGCCCTAGCACTATAATTTGAACAATCTTGGTAGGGGTCCACTAGATGAAGCTTCATACCAAATAGCAAAGACCTGGCCCTTGGGGTTTCCGAGAAGAAGATTTTTAAAGATTTTCCCCATATAAGCCCATGTAAAACCATAGGGCCCCGGGGTGGTGGCATTTTTAGCCCAAGCACTATAATTTGAACAATCTTGGTAGGAGTCCACTAGATGAAGCTTCATACCAAATAGCAAAGACCTGGGCCTTGCAGTTTCAGAGAAGAAGATTTTTAAAGATTTTCCCTATATAAGCCCATTTAAAACCAAAGGGCCCCGGAGTGGGGTGGGGTGGGGGGGGGGGGGAAGAAGGACTATGGCCGTGTGGGATGAAGCTTCATACCAAATATCAAAGACATGGGCCTTACGGTTTCAGAGAAGAAAATTTTTAAAGATTTTCCCTATATAAGCCCATGTAAAACCAAAGGGCCCCGGTGCGGGGGCATATTTGACCCCAGCACTATAATTTGAACAATCTTGGTAGGGGTCCCCTAGATGGAGCTTCATACCAAATATCAAAGACCTGGGCCTTACGGTTTCAGAGAAGAAGATATTTAAAGCTCTTCCCTATATAAGCCCATGTAAAACCAAAGGGCCCTGGAGCGGGGGCATTTTTGGCCCCAGCACTACAATTTGAACAATCTTGGTAGGGGTCCACTAGATGAAGCTTCATACCAAATATCAAAGACCTGGGCCTTGCGGTTTCAGAGAAGAAGATTTTTAAAGATTTTCCCTATATAAGCCCATGTAAAACCAAAGGGCCCCGGAGCGGGGGCATTTTTGGCTCCAGCACTATAATTTGAACAATCTTGGTAGGGGTCCACTAGATGAAGCTTCATACCAAATATCAAAGACCTGGGCCCTACGGTTTCAGAGAAGAAGATTTTTAAAGATTTTCCCTATATAAGCCCATGTAAAACCAAAGGGCCCCGGAATGGGGGCATTTTTGGCCCCAGCACTATAATTTGAACAATCTTGGTAGGGGTCCACCAGATGAAGCTTCATACCAAATATCAAAGACCTGGGCCTTGTGGTTTCAGAGAAGAAGATTTTTTAAGTTTTTGGTGAAAAAAATCTGTTTTTGGCTCCTATGACCTAGATGTGCAACGGACCGGAACCATTTGAACAACTTTGAAAGGGGACCACCTAAGGATCATTCCTGTGAAGTTTGGTCAAAATCCGATCAGTGGTTTAGGAGGAGATGTCGTTTAAAGAATTGTTTACGGACGGATGCACGGACGACGGACGAAAAGTGATCCCAAAAGCTCACCTCGTCACTACGTGACGGTGAGCTAAAAATATTATTGTCTCTCTTATCAACAGGGTTCCAGACAATAGCTGTCATTAGACAGTATAGCTGGAGAGGTGTCTTAGCCTTTGATCTTCTTGATTATTTATAGACATTTTTCTATAGTAAACTATACATTTTGATATTCATCTTTAAACTATTATATCTAATAAAAACCATGCAACAAAGAACAGAGTTATAAAAAGGTTATGTGTATAACTGTGTTGTAATGAACTGGTTAGGTGTAGTATCACAAATGCTTGACATTATCCAATAGACACATCCAAAGTCTACGTCACACAAGGTCAAAGGTCATTAGCCTCGTTTTATCTGGTGGGCAAAAAAACTCCCGGTTCCATACTCTACCGTTGGTGTAGCACAAATTATTTTCTGTAATAACCTTTGTTAAATCATCTTTCTATCAAAACTGTTTGCCACAAACCATTATACTGCTTCTTTTTCGTATAAAATTGGATAGAAAATATACATGCTTTAATCTTATTTCCATTCGTTAAATAAAGCGCATTGACAACGTTTTGGCATGATGGTGGGTAGTTTTTATAACGTGTTTTAGGCAACAAAATGTGCGATAAAATGTCAGAAGAGACTGGTTCTATATCATTTATTACTTCAAAAACACAAACTGACAAGGATCATTTAATTTTTTGGAAAAGAAATGAGTTTAATCACACGATAAATATTCGAAATTCTCATTGACACTGTACGGCGACAGTCATGTTTTGCCAACCAGATAAAACAGTACCTCGACAGGGGCGGTAATTGGCGCATGCGCAGTTAAATGTAAACAAGGTCATATGTCAAAACATTGGATCCGTCTATAAGACGTCATGTTATGTTCCTAAGTATAATTATAGAATGTGTGTTTTACTGACCTTCAGTATCATGGAACAAGTGTTTGACCCCTTCCTCTGGGGTCTGGAACATTATTGATGCCGCAGAACTGTACTCCCCATCCGGACAGAAAAACTGGAAAAAGAAAACTAATGTTTTATAAAGACCAGGGGCCAATTGTTGAAAGCCTTGTTAGTTTAATGAGCTCATTAGTTGTCAACTTGTTAAACGTTATAGCAAGTACAATACCTAAAATTTTGTTGTTTTTGTTGAAAAAATGTGAGCAGCTTTTGCATTTGCAAAAGCTGCTCACATTTTTTCAGCAAAAATATCAGCATATTTGCCGTATTAAATGATGGAAGTTTTAACGATATGTTAACTAATGATGTCATAAGTTTTGAACAACTGGCCCCAGTAATCCCAATTCTGAGTAAACCAAAAGGAAATAATAAAGCTGGAGAGCATAATGGGAATTGAGACACTTTCAGAGCAGCAAAGGCTCAGGCCAGACTGGTCGTTGATTTCTTTTTGATTGTATGGAGAACTGATACACATACAAGAGATATTTTTGCATGAAATCGTTTTCTCCTTCTCATAAATGTTTAAACGGGCCTCCGTGGCCTAGTGGTTAAGAGCGCTGACTCTTCATCATTAGGTCTCTTACTGCTGTGGTTCTAACCTTGCTCGGGTCACATGTGAGATGTCAAGTTCTGCAACGGAAGGTCAGGTGGTTTTTCTCCGGGTACTCCGGTTTTTGCCCAACTCTGATTAACGATTGGCTCAATATGAGTGAAATAATCTTGAAAGGGCCATAAAACCAAAACCAAAAAAAAAACAAAACTGTTTATTCTTAAAGAGACACTGTCTTTCCTTCAAAAAAAAAAGAAAAGAATTTGCTTCAGTCAGAAGTAATGTCTTTCCATCAATGGAGCCACAATTTGGGAAAGAATTCAGCTGATGGTTATGGTGCTATTATTTCCCTTTAAAAATGGTGGTTAATTCACTCGGGTAAAAAATGTACTTTTACAATTAAAAACTCTTTCAAGTATAGATCAATTACCCCTACTCTTTAAGGAAACAATTTCCTACTTTAACCCATTGTATGCTAGTGGACTCTTCGCTTACTATATGTTGGACAAGTCAATTTGTCATATAAGGGGTGTCAGGCCTATTTTTATTCTCTTTTTGACGGAAAATTCTGTTAGCAAATAGTGCAAGCCCTGATCAGACGCCGCATTCTGTGGCATCTGATCTGGGCCTGCACTGTTTGCCAAGGTACCCCTTTAGGGGTTTCCCACATACAATGGGTCAAAAACAGCTACATTTTTGTTATTTGACAGGGCTGAGTCAAAAGTTGTCACCCTTATACAAATGGTGATTAGGTCATATTGAGGTGGTCAGCTTACCTAAATTTTTTAGGCAAGCTAATACATAAGCACTTAACCAGTGCAGTGAACATCTTACAATTTTTTTTGCAAGAAACTGACAACTGCCTTTCTTAAATTAGCGGAAGTGTCAGAGAGAATGACCAGAGAAGAGATTTCATGACATATCTCCTCAAAAGAATGTTGCCAACCTGGCTGGTGTTAAACCCACAACCTCCTGTTCTGCAGTAAGATGTCCATCTGAGCTACCAAGACCCACCATGAAAATAGTGAAATGTTTTTTCAAGATGTAGCCATTAACCCATTGCATGTGAGAAACCTCTAAAGAGGTACCTTGGTAAACACTGCAGGCCCAGATCAGACGCTGCAGAATGTGGCCTCTGATTAGCGCCTACACTATTTGCTAACAGAATTTTCTGTCAAAAATAGACTAAACTAGAAAAAGTGTCCATAGGACACGGATGCCCCCGCCAAATGCCATTCATGAAACGGTTTACTATATGGAACTAAATCAAGGGCAGATAATTCAAAAACCAAAAAAATATAAGCGCTAGAGCAATGACAAAGTTTTTCAAAAATACCCACCGTGACCTTGACCTTGAAAGTCGAACTTGTTCGAGGTATTGTCATACGGAACATTTGTGTGAATTTATATTGAAATCGGTGAAGAAATGTAGGCGCTAGAGCGATGACAAAGTTTTTCTAAAAATAGCCACAGTGACCTTGACCTTGAGGTCATGACCTTGAAAGTCGAACTCGCTCGAGATTTTTTTATAAGGAACTTTTGTGTGAAGTTCTGCTATATCCCCCCTCACAACTATGTTGTGCGAGGGGATAAAAATATTACAAATGTACTTCAAATCAATAATAAAATATATGCATCAAGGGCAGATAATCCAAAAAACAAAAATGCAAGAGTTGTCTTCCTTGTTCATGACACATCGTCTCAGTGTGATGAATGCACCTGTGAAGTTTCATGAATATATTCCATACGGTTTAGGAGTTATGGCCCGGACACGGTTTACTATTTGGTACTAAGTCAAGGGCAGATAATTCAAAAACCAAAAATGCAAGAGTTGTCTTCCTTGTTCATGACACATCGTCTCAGTGTGATGAATGCACCATTGAAGTTTCATGAATATATTCCATACCGTTTAGGAGTTATGGCCCGGACACGGTTTACTATATGGTACTAAGTCAAGGGCAGATAATTCAAAAACCAAAAATGCAAGAGTTGTCTTTCTTGTTCATGACACATCGTCTCAGTGTGATGAATGCACCTGTGAAGTTTCATGAATATATTCCATACTTTTTAGGAGTTATGGCTCGGACACGGTTTACTATATGGTACTAAGTCAAGGGCAGATAATTCAAAAACCAAAAAAGCAAGAGTTGTCTTCCTTGTTCATGACACATCGTCTCAGTGTGATGAATGCAACTGAAGTTTCATGAATATATTCCATACGGTTTAGGAGTTATGGCCCAGACACGGTTTACTATACGGTACTAAGTCAAGGGCAGATAATTCAAAAACCAAAAATGCAAGAGTTGTCTTCCTTGTTCATGACACATCGTCTCAGTGTGATGAATGCACCTATGAAGTTTCATGAATATATTCCATACGGTTTAAGAGTTATGGCCCGGACACGACATACCATTTGACTATATATGGATGTAAGTCAAGGGCAGATAATTCAAAAACTCAACAAGCAGGAGTTGTCTTCCTTGTTCATGACACATCGTCTCAGTGTGATGAATGCACCTGTGAAGTTTCATGAATATATTCCATACGGTTTAGGAGTTATGGCCGGACACGGTTTACTATATGGTACTAAGTCAAGGGCAGATTATTCAAAAACCAAAAAAGCAAGAGTTGTCTTCCTTGTTCATGACACATCGTCTCAGTGTGATGAATGCAACTGTGAAGTTTCATGAATATATTCCATACGGTTTAGGAGTTATGGCCTGGACACGAAGTCACCGGACGAACGAATGCACGAACGAACAGACGGACGGATGGATGGACGGGGGTAAAACTTAATGCCCTTCCGGTATTCTCCGAATACGCGGGGGCATAAAAATGAAAAACTAGGCCTGGTACCCTTTATATGACAAATGGACTTGTCTAACAAATAGCAAGGGAAGAGTCCACCAGTATACAATGGGTTAGTAAGAAATAAGAATCAAGCTTTGCTCTAATGTTTACCTGTACAGGATAGGTTGCTGGCTCTGCTCTCATTGGCTGGCAGTCATCATAGAGGAATATAACTAGAAATGATATTGTGGCAGAAATGGCAGCAACTATCACAGCCTCTAGCACACGCATCAGTGGACTATGGACGTATCTGAAAACAAAGATGGAAATAACAATGGAAATACATGTATCAATCTAACTCTTAACCATTCTCTTGCTGAATATTCATTTAAGCCACACCCATTCCTGTCTATCAACCAATCAAATTACTTGATGTAATTCATTGCTACAAATTCATAAACTGCATGCCAAACAATGTAGATCCTGATCAGATGGCTTCTTCAGAAGCCATCTGATCTGGATCTACACTGTTTGCAAAGATAGGGGTTGTCGTGAACAGCAAGATAAGGGTTACGACATTAGATGAAACCATACATAGCGAAAGAGAGAAATAAAATTCCTTACTGTCCACATTAACCAGTACATATAATGAAGAAACAGCCATAAACGAAAATGCGAGGCTTGCAGCCAAATACTAAATGTTTCCTTAACATCAGAAAATGGGTACTAGGTAGAACTGCCTTAATGATCACCACACACTGTATGATTGGAGTAAGAATAAAGAAACAATCACTAAATTAACCTGAAAACTGAGGAGAGTTGCATAAGGCGAGCACTTCTGATAGCGCTTTTTGTGTGCTATGCAACCCTCTGCTTGATGGAGGCACTTTCTAAAATTTCTGCCAAAATGGAATGGTTGTCAAACTGGAAAAATTCACAGAAAGAAAATGCAGTGATTAGTTTTGTTTTCTGTTGTCATTTCTACACAATGGACCGCGTTCAAATAGTGAAGAAAAATAAATTAATGGCTTGAAGAGGACACTCAATATGTCGTGACGTTGGGTGCCGCCATTTTGTTTTGCATGGTTGTTATGCAACTTAGAATGATGCAGCTTCAAACACTGTTACAAAGCGTTTTTTGGAAATGCACTGTTGCATAGCAAAGTGATACAAACTGCTCTGTAGCGCTCGCCTTATGCAACTCTTTCCAGGCATTCCTGGCATTCAATGTTGTTCATACTTGAATACATCAACTCACAGGACATCACATGATCATTATGTAATGTCAAAACAAAACATGTTTCAAAACAATATAATTGGACAATGATGATGATATGATGACATTGATGCCCTTAACCCTTTTTGTAATGGAATCTTCCTCCTTATATATGGCAGGAGTGCATTTCAAAATTTAGGGGTGTTAGGTTTTCTTCAAAACTAATTTGGAAAATGATGGAACTTTTTGCAAATAGTGTAGGCCCTGATCGGATGCCGAGACTGATCTAGGCCTGCACTATTTGCCAGGGTACCCGTTTTGGGGTTTCTCATACAAAATGGGTTAATGGCAAAACTGTGTGCAACTATTTTCTGGTTTCAAATTTATCTCTCATTCCAGATTTTTCTATCAAATAATGGATAAAAAAATAAAGCAAATATAAGTAATAAAGGTAATTTATCTGATGTTCATTGAACTATGAACAACATTCATATGAGCCCCGCCAAGCGAATTTGTGTCTTCGAGCATTCCGTCATGACAAATTTTAACTGCGCATGCCCAGCCATTCAGAGGGGCCAGGGATATGGCTTTCTGTCTGAAGGTTCCTCTTGATTCACTGCTTGTATGAGCGAGCAGCGAAGGTTCTGGCGAGACTGCGCGGATGCCTGAACCTTCGCTGCTCGCATAGGCGATAAGTACCAAAATCGCTTGACGGGGCCCATCTAATGTTCATTGAACTATGAACAATATTGGACCAAAAGCAAATTTAAGTGAGCCTAAAAGGGGTTCACTTACTTTGCTTGGGACCAAATGTTGTTCATACTCCAATTAACGTTAACAACCAGTGCTTCAGCTGAAGTGCACGACCCGCCGTATGCTTTTAGCTTTATGAGTGTTACCATATATGGGTACGGCGGCCATTTTGGTCATGTGATCTGGACCTAAAATGGTTCCCCCAATAAATGCGCCTTATCGTAAGGAGCAAAAATATGTCTTATACTTTAGTACTGTATTCTGAATCGTTTGCAGGATAAAATGCATTCTCACTTTTCCAATACAAAAGCATATGTGTCAAAGTTTGACCTAGGCACAAAGAAGGTCAAGGTCAACCCAGGGTCACCATTTTAGCAATTTATGATGGGCCTACGTCCCAGATGCTATTTATCAAGTTTCGTGGAAATCTGCCCAGTGATTCTGGAGAAGACTTTTTTTGAAGGGTTTTTACCATAAATGGCTTGGCTGCCATTTTGGTCATGTGACCTGGACCCCATGAGCAAATTTTGGTTTCCCCCATCCCATAGAGGCTCCATATGAAATTTGACTTCAATCGGCCCAACGGTTTCCGAGGAGAAGCAGTTCGAAAATTTTCACATTTTTCGCCTCGGCGAGGCTATACTAAATGGAATGTAATATTTCGCAAGTTCATTGGTTAGATCTCATTAGTATCTATCAGTATGCCGAAAATTGTTTAAATATTCCAACAAAAGCATATGTGTCAAAGTTTGACCTAGGCACAAAGAAGGTCAAGGTCAACCCAGGGTCACCATTTTAGCAATTTATGATGGGCCTACGTCCCAGATGCTATTTATCAAGTTTCGTGGAAATCTGCCCAGTGGTTCTGGAGAAGACTATTTTTGAAGGGTTTTTACCATACATGGCTTGGCGGCCATTTTGGTCATGTGACCTGGACCCCATGAGCAAATTTTGGTTCCCCCCATCCCATAGAGGCTCCATATGAAATTTGACTTCAATAGGCCCAACGGTTTCCGAGGAGAAGCAGTTCGAAAATTTTCACATTTTTCGCCTCGGCGAGGCTATACTAAATGGAATGTAATATTTCGCAAGTTCATTGGTTAGATCTCATTGATATCTATCAGCATGCCAAAAATTGTTTAAATATTCCAAGCGGTTTAGTCACTATCACCAATTTTCACAAACGGGTTATGGACGGACAGACAGACAGACCATATATGGCTTAGCGGCCATTCTGGTCATGTGACCTAACCCCATGAGCAAATTTTGGTTTCCCCCATCCCATAGAGGCTCCATATGAAATTTGACTTCAATCGGCCCGATGGTTTCCGAGGAGAAGCAGTTCGAAAATTTTCACATTTTTCGCCTCGGCGAGGCTATACTAAATGGAATGTAATATTTCGCAAGTTCATTGGTTAGATCTCATTAGTATCTAACAGTATGCCAAAAATTGTTTAAATATTCCAACAAAAGCATATGTGTCAAAGTTTGACCTAGGCACAAAGAAGGTCAAGGTCAACCCAGGGTCACCATTTTAGCAATTTATGATGGGCCTACGTCCCAGATGCTATTTATCAAGTTTCGTGGAAATCTGCCCAGTGGTTCTGGAGAAGACTATTTTTGAAGGGTTTTTACCATACATGGCTTGGCGGCCATTTTGGTCATGTGACCTGGACCCCATGAGCAAATTTTGGTTCCCCCCATCCCATAGAGGCTCCATATGAAATTTGACTTCAATCGGCCCAACGGTTTCCGAGGAGAAGCAGTTCGAAAATTTTCACATTTTTCGCCTCGGCGAGGCTATACTAAATGGAATGTAATATTTCGCAAGTTCATTGGTTAGATCTCATTGATATCTATCAGCATGCCAAAAATTGTTTAAATATTCCAAGCGGTTAAGTCACTATAACCAATTTTCACAAACGGGTTACGGACGGACAGACAGACAGACCATATATGGCTTAGCGGCCATTCTGGTCATGTGACCTAACCCCATGAGCAAATTTTGGTTTCCCCCATCCCATAGAGGCTCCATATGAAATTTGACTTCAATCGGCCCGATGGTTTCTGAGGAGAAGCAGTTCGAAAATTTTCACATTTTTCGCCTCGGCGAGGCTATACTAAATGGAATGTAATATTTCGCAAGTTCATTGGTTAGATCTCATTGATATCTATCAGTGTGCCAAAAAGTGTTTAAATATTCCAAGCGGTTAAGTCACTATCACCAATTTTCACAAACGGGTTACGGACGGACAGACAGACTGACAGACTGACCGAATGACAGAATGACACGGTGATTTTAGGGCACTCTTAGAAATCAACCGACTTCAGTCGGTCGCTTTTTCTGCGGGTCGTGCATTTACATTTATTTCTTAAGTAAATAGGTGCATTCCTAATGAATCAATTCACTTTTTCATTTCACTTACATGTTTGTTTTGTTTGATTTGAGGTTAACATCCCATCAACAAAATTTAGGTCATTTTGGGGAAGCTGCTTCAAATTTTGTGGGACTTTTACCCGACACGGAAATGAAATGACATTTGAAGCCCTGCTGCCTAATGAAACCAACAGGGTTTATATGCATGGGCGGTCTCATTTGCACCACTTTGTTTGGGCAGGCTTATAACTTCTAAGCAGTTTACCAGTAGTCATGTGCGGTCAGTTTCAGCTCTGCATGGAAGCACCATGCCAATCTATTTCTCCTAGGCCCGGTGGGCGGGGGCCCTTCATGTACATGTATTTGCAGTTAAAAATTTCCAAAGATATACAGTCAAACCTGTCTTGAGAGACCACCTTTGGGAAAAACAAAAAGTGGTCTCTCAAGACAGGTGGTCTCTTAAGGCAGGGAGGATAAATCAAGATTTTTTTTCTGTTTTTTTTTTTTATCACACTATGCAATTTATGACATCATTATTGAAATATATGCATTTATCTACAGAAAAGTGTTACCGTAAAAATTCTGCTATAAGACGAGGATTTTTCCCTCCAAAATGAGCCAAAAAAAATGACCCCGTCTTATAGCCGAGGTCATGGACTGAAGGCTTTTTTCCGGCAATGTCCGACGAAGACCAGACATACGGAAAAAGCCGATCGGTGATTTTTGAATTGATATAAATCGCCGCCCACAAACCACCGCTACGATTTTTCTGCACGCAATCGGTAAATGACGTAATCCGACGCCATTACCCCACACGTGTTTAATGTCATTGCGTGTATCTCTTTCATAAAAAAAAATGTTTCGAACCGGTAAAAAATATTTTCCCGATAGCTAAGCGGTTGTGAATAGAGGTGGATAGAAAATCAATGCTTTGCACAGCTCCCGAATTATTCCCAGAAGCTCCGTGTCAATAACCAACAACAGCGTTCAACTTTTCCCGCCAACGTCTGCTATTTGGCGCCAAAACATAACCATTCATGAGATCGTAGAATAGTCCGATTTTATAATGCAAACATTTACCGTTATATGTAGCTAATAGTCTGAGGAGCAATTAAATCATTTTCACATTGATTGCGGATTAAATTTTATGACCGGAGGATAAACGCAAATTAGAGACATAACTTGACCATATTTTCACACCTTATCGACACGCACCGCAGGGTGGCAATTTTACGACAGGGATTAACAATAGTCTCATACTTGAACCGTAATAAATACACAGATGGTTTGTTTCTGAATTGACAGCGATTTACTTACTGGTCGCGCAAGGCAGGGAAATTTTACAATTTGGACAAGTTTTAAGCGGTCGTTGGTCGCGTTTGGCAGGTGGGCGCTCAGGACAGGTAATTTAACATTGAAAATCGCTCAGGAGGATTGCATAACGGTCGTTCAAGACAGGAAATCGCTTAAGACAGGTGGTCGCCCCCGCAGGTTCAACTGTATGTAGCTGCTTGAAATGACTATGTGGGCATACTGTGACACTGATAGAGAGAAATAATCTACTGTAATGACTCTAAGTACATGTATTTGGACAAATAGGCCTAAGCAAACCATGGAGACCCAGATCAGACTGCTCCCAAGGGAGCAGTCTGATCAGGGTTAACACTGTCATTGCATCTGCAGCTTTTGGACTCCTTGCTGGATCATGAAACATATTTGTTAAAATTTTAGGAGAATTTTAACAAGTCCTCAATTTTTAGGATTTTTACAGTAACATGTAAGTTACACATCAAGAACTTTATACTACTGTTCACTGTTACAAAAAAAACAAGAGGGCCCACAGGGCCCTGGTTCGCTCACCTGTTTGTCACTGACTCGAGTACTTTCTATTTTTAGCTCTGGTGGCCATCTTGTTCAACAGCAGAGTGATTTTTAATGACAGATTCACTCTGTCATTTCTAGCTATCCTGCGTGTTGTAAAGTAGTTCCGGCTTTCTTACGACTTTCTTCTGGCTTTGACCGCCAAAGAAATATGAGTCCGCACAAAAATGTAGTCCGGTTTGGCGCAGTTATCAAAACTGTACATTCTATAATCGCAATACAAACTTTTGAAGCAGACGACTTGACGATTTTATCTTACCTTTCAGAGAATAGATTCAGCATTTCATTAAATCAGCTGCATCATGCGAGACTGTATACCCAAATCAATGCGGCGCCTGTTCAGACGTCTGCTCAGGTTTTACATTGTTTTCTAACAGTGCTGTCAATATCTAATCCTTAAAGACCAGCCGGTCAGCTGCAGACCAGAATATTAATGGGTTTTCCGACATTCAAGGTCAAGTCTAGGTCATTTACAACTAGGTGTATATCAGACTTTGCGAGAAAGGCTTTCCCTTTCAACCCTTGAATATGGTACAGATACATATGCAAACAGTGTAGATCCTGTGATATAATTCTATGTGCCATATTTAGCAGAATGGACGAGCCCAACTTCAGTGATGGAAGAGTACACTCCAGAAACTCAAGGCAGTGAATAAAAGTACTGACAACACTCATGCCGATTGTCTCTAAATGCAGGCTGGTCATGATCGAGGACTTGGACTGATCCGTTTAAACTTAACGGATGTTAGTAGCTGATGCAAAAATGTAGAACAAGATCAGCACCGTGTTCTGTGGCGTTTGATCTTAGTCTACATTGTTTGCCAGATTGAACATTTTATTCAAGTGCAGATTTTACAGATAACACTTACATGTACCCAAGACTGACAAACGACCCGGCTATGTTTGGGTTGATTGTTTGGTAAGACTGAAGAGGGTCATCCCGGAATCATAGGGTGAGCTTGGCAAACAGTGTAGACCAAGTTTGGACGCTCCAGAACGCGCTCCTTATCAAAATCTTCACTATTTGTATGGAATTTCAGAGTTAAATTAAACAGTTTAATCTCAGCCCAGGACTTTTACCATAACCTATATTCCACCAACACTTTCGGCGCTTTGATTTTGAAACCAAACGATTACATGATTACAACATGCTTAGGCGCCATGCCCTTAAGTTAAAAAGGTTAAATCAATCAACCGTGATGCATGGTTACCAGTCCGGCCACGATCCTATGTTTTGTTTTGTTTGATTTGAGGTTTAACGTCCATGTCAACACTGTATAGGTCATTTTGGACACGTTGCTTCCAATTTTGTGGGACTTTTACCCGACACTGAGATGAAATGACATCTCAAGCCCTGCCGCCCAATGAAGCCAATAGGGTTTATATGCATGGACGGTCCAACTCGCACCTCTTTGCCTGGGCAGGCTTAGATCCTCTAAGCAGATTACCAGTACTCGTGTGCGGGTCGGTTTCAGCTCTGCTTGGAATGCAGCCCATCTATTTCTTGAAGCCCCGATGGGTGGGGGCCAACGATCCTGCGTACCACCTTCACACCAGCACTGATAGAAACCACATGTTCAGGATCAAACTTTTGATGTGTGATGTAAGGTCATGCCTAGAAAAGAAGAAATTGTAATTTGTTCTCAAAAAGCATCAAGTGAGAACGTATTGCAACATTTTTCATTAAACCCTGGACAGTAAGAGTGAGTGAGTGAGTGTTTGAGTTTTACGTCCCACCAACAGCTAAGGTCATACGGAGACGATACCTCGGTTTAAAGCGGCCCCCGCCCATAGGGGCTTGAAGAAATATATAGGCTGCATGATGCTTCCAGGCAGAGCTGAAACCGACCCGCACACGAGTACTGGTAAACCGCTTAGAGGATCTAAGCCTGCCCAGAAAAAGGGGTGCTAGTCGGCCCGTCCATGTTAATAAACCCTATTGGTTTCATTGGGCGACAGGGCTTGAGATGTCATTTCATCTCAATGTCGGGTAAAAGTCCCACAAAATTGGAAGCAACGTCTCCAAAATGACCTTTACAGTGTTGACGGGGACGTTAAACCTCAAACAAACAAAACCTCGGTTTAAAGACACATCCGCAAGTCTGGAGAAGTCCGGGATCGATCCTGCGATCCCTGGTGTACAAGGCGAGTAGCATAACCACTACACCACGGAGGCTTCTTATGGACAGTTAGAAGCTGGTCGGAAAGCGGATGGCGTTGACTCTGATTTTGGGTGCCACATGTGTGTGATCTATTTGTCTGTTGGAGCGACATCTTACTATCAACAGAAGACGCTAGTGGACGTCGACATAGCGGAAGACCGACGTCAGTACGTCAAGATCGATTCATCCGACAGACGCATATGCGAAGCAGATTTCCGCCGGCATCTTCTACACTGTACCTGTAGATAAACAAAGGGTTTCAACTACCGACTAATAAGCACTGACACTGTTCGTCGCCCTTATGCGATGCACTTTTGAGAGCTAGACGTCCCTGTCGTGACCAAAATTAAGACGTCGACACAGTACGGAACATTTACGCTGGTGCATGAAATACGTACATGTATATTGGCGTCTAAGCGACTCGTGTGATATGCGTTTCAGTGACACATCGCACTTCAGCGTGAATCTCGCCAATTGTCGTTTCGGGATGTTTCGACATATAGGTGTAAGGTATGCCGAGGCGACGCGTGCGTAATAGAGCATGACATATCGGATGGAATAAGCGAAATGGTATGACGAGCTATTGCATGTAGCTAGCGACATTAAGAACATTTAAGATCATGGCTGAGACGTTAACTGAACAGCGAGATGTTACATCAATCAAGTGCGTCGGCCTCACGTGGTTCCATTTATTTGTTTACGCTCAGAATCCGGGATATCTAATGCAGCAGGTTTATAGTGCTGTTCTTACTCAAAAAAGTCTTCAAGCCAATGGAATTCATGTACTGGACTGACCAGCCTTTCTCCACCGATCTCTTTGTGAAAAATAGAGTATCTTTTGGGGAGAGGTATCCACAACCGACCAGACAAAAATGTTACTAATTGACAGTAGCATTGTTAAAACTTGAATTTTAATGTTTGGTTTTGAAAACGTAAATAGCTTCTTTCCAAAAATGAAACATCGAATGGCATTTCATGATACCACCGATATATAGACATCTGCAAACATATCATACAATGGAATTTGCGGAACTACTTTTCCAAATTTTAAGATCTTTTTAGAAAGGTTGTCTGTAAGTTTTCACAGTGTTTTGATTTTCTCATAGAATCTGTCATTTCAGTGCCTTTGGCGCTTTGATAGCTTATTTGGTAGGGAGTCACCTAGGCAACATTCCTGTGAAGTTTGAATCAAATTGGCCTTAGGGTTTAGGAGGAGTTAACGTTTGAAACAAATTTACAATATTTTTCTATTTTCAGCTCCGGTGGCCATTTTGTTCATCGGAGCGGGATCGTTTTAGCCTTTTTGGTAGAGGGTCATCTAAGCAACATTACTTCGAAGTTTGAATGAAATTGGCCCAAGGGTACAGAAGGAATTGTCGTTTGAAGATGTTTTTTATTTTTAGCTCTGGCAGCCATCTTGTTCATTTGAGTGGAATGAGTTTTAACTATTTTGGTAGGGAGTCATCTAGGCAACATTCCGGCGAAGTTTTAAATCCAATTGGCCCAAGGGTTTAGAAGGAGTTCGCATTTGAAGCAAATTTACAATGTTTTTCCATTTTTAGCTCTTGTGACCATTTGTTAATCGTATATGCTATTTTCCTAGAGGGTCATCTACACAACATGGTTCAAAAGTTAAAATAAAATAGGTCAAATGTCAAGGAAAAAGGTCAAAGATCATTTTATGTATGAATAGGATGCCCTTGTCACAAGGAACCTACATGCCAAATATGAAGGCTGTATCTCAAATGCTTCAAAAGTTATGACAAAGTAGGTCAAAGGTCAAGGTCAAGGGTCAAAAGTTTTGAATGGTTGAGAAAACCTTGTCACAAGGAACATACATGCTAAATATGAAGGCTCTATCTCATATGGTTCAAAAGTTATGATAAAGTAGGTCACAGGTCAAGGTCACAGGTCAAATCTTTATATGAGTGGGAAGCCCTTGTCACAAGGAATCGATATGTCAAATATGAAGGCTCTATCTCAAACGGTTCAAAATTTATGACAAATTATCCTACCAATCTACTTTTTG
Organism: Lucinisca nassula; assembly: GCA_963580285.1. Classification (NCBI taxonomy): domain Eukaryota; kingdom Metazoa; phylum Mollusca; class Bivalvia; order Lucinida; family Lucinidae; genus Lucinisca; species Lucinisca nassula. Next base: position 108,517,116 of record OY757011.1, read on the forward strand.
ATTTGACATGACCCATATTCGAACTTAACTGAGATATTGTCCAGATGATCATTCTGAGCAAATTTAATGGTGATTTGACAAAAAATGTGGCCTCATAAGAGTGTTCAAAACGTTTTTCTATGATTTGACCTGCTGGCCTAATTTTGACCCGACATGACCCATATTCAAACTTGACCCAGATATTGTCAAGTTTATAATTCTGAGCAAGTTTGATGATGATCGGACCAAAACTGGGACCTCTAGTGTGTTCACAAGGTTTTTCAACAATCTGACCTACTGACCTTCTTATTGACCAGACATGACCCATATTCGAAATTAACCGAGACAAGGTCAAATGATCATTTTGAGCAAGTTTGATAATGATCGGACCAAAACTGTGACCTGTGTTCAGAGGGTTTTTCTATGATTTGACCTACTGACCTACTTTTTGACCTGACATGACCCATATTCGAACTTGACTGAGATATTGTCAAGATGATCATTCTGGGCAAGTTTGATGATGATCGGACCAAAACTGGGACCTCTAGTGTGTTCACAAGGTTTTCAACAATCTGACCTACTGACCTTCTTATTGACCCGACATGACCCATATACAAACTTGAACCAGATATTGTCAAGGTGATAATTCTGAGAAAGTTTGATGATGATCGGACCATAACTGGGACCTCTAGTGTGTTCACAAGGTTTTTCAACAATCTGACCTACTGACCTTCTTATTGACCAGACATGACCCATATTCGAAATTAACTGAGACATGGCAAATGATCATTTTGAGCAAGTTTGATGATGATCAGACCAAAACTGTGGCCTCAAGTGTGTTCAGAGGGTTTTTCTATAATTTGACCTACTGACCTACTTTTTGACCAGACATGACCCATATTCGAACCTGACTGAGATATTGTCAAGATGATCATTCTGGGCAAGTTTGATGATGATCGAACCAAAACTGTGGCCTCTAGTGTGCTCACAAGGTTTTTCTATGATTTGACCTACTGACCTACTTTATGACCCGACATGACCCGTATTTGAACTTGACCGAGATATTGTCAAGATGATCATTCTGGGCAAGTTTTATGATGATTGAACCTAAACTGTGGCCTCTAGTGTGTTCAGAAGGTTTTTCTATGATTTGACCTTCTGACCTACTTTTTGACTGACATGACCCATATTTGAACTTGACCGAGATATTGTCAAGACTATCATTATGAGCAAGTTTGATGATGATCGGACCAAAACTGTGGCCTGTAGTGTGTTCACAAGGTTTTTCTATGATTAAGCCTACCAACCTACATTGTTACCCGACATGACCCATATTCGAACGTGACCAAGATATTATCAAGATGCTCATTCTGAGCAAGCTTGATGATGATCGGACCGAACCTGTGGCCTCTAGTGTGTTCACAAGGTTTTTTTTTCTGATTTGACCTACTGACCTACTTTTTGACCCAACATGACCCATATTCGAACTTGACCGAGACATTGTCAAGATGATCATTCTGGGCAAGTTTGATGATGATTGGACCAAAACTGTGGCCTCTAGTGTATTCACAAGGTTTTTCTATGATTTGACCTACTGACCTACTTTGTGACGTGACATGACCCATATTTGAACTTGACCAAGATATAATCAAGATGATCATTCTGAGTAAGTTTTATGATGATTGGACCAAACCTGTGGCCTCAAGTGTGTTCAGAACGTTTTTCTATGATTTGACCTACTGACCTACTTTTTGACCTGACAACACCCATATTCGATCATGACCGAGATATTGTCAAGATGATCATTCTGGGCAAGTTCGATGATGATCGAACCAAAACTGTGGCCTCTAGTGTGCTCACAAGGTTTTTCTATGATTTGACCTACTGACCTACTTTATGACCCGACATGACCCGTATTTGAACTTGACCGAGATATTGTCAAGATGATCATTCTGGGCAAGTTTTATGATGATTGAACCTAAACTGTGGCCTCTAGTGTGTTCAGAAGGTTTTTCTATGATTTGACCTTCTGACCTACTTTTTGACTGACATGACCCATATTTGAACTTGACCGAGATATTGTCAAGACTATCATTATGAGCAAGTTTGATGATGATCGGACCAAAACTGTGGCCTGTAGTGTGTTCACAAGGTTTTTCTATGATTAAGCCTACCAACCTACATTGTTACCCGACATGACCCATATTCGAACATGACCAAGATATTATCAAGATGCTCATTCTGAGCAAGCTTGATGATGATCGGACCGAACCTGTGGCCTCTAGTGTGTTCACAAGGTTTTTTTTTTCTGATTTGACCTACTGACCTACTTTTTGACCCAACATGACCCATATTCGAACTTGACCGAGACATTGTCAAGATGATCATTCTGGGCAAGTTTGATGATGATTGGACCAAAACTGTGGCCTCTAGTGTATTCACAAGGTTTTTCTATGATTTGACCTACTGACCTACTTTGTGATGTGACATGACCCATATTTGAACTTGACCAAGATATAATCAAGATGATCATTCTGAGTAAGTTTTATGATGATTGGACCAAACCTGTGGCCTCAAGTGTGTTCAGAACGTTTTTCTATGATTTGACCTACTGACCTACTTTTTGACCTGACAACACCCATATTCGATCATGACCGAGATATTGTCAAGATAATCATTCTGGGCAAGTTTGATAATGATCAGACCAAAACTGTGGCCTCTAGTGTGTTCACAAGGTTTTTCTCTGATTTGACATACTGACCTACTTTTTGACCCAACATGACCCATATTCGAACTTGACCGAGACATTGTCAAGATAATTATTCTGGGCAAGTTTGATGATGATCGGACCAAACTGTGGCCTCTAGTGTGTTCACAAGGTTTTTCTCTGATTTGACCTACTGACCTACTTTTTGACCCAACATGACCCATATTTGAACTTGACCCAGATATTGTCAAGACGATCATTCTCGGCAAGTTTGATGACCATCGGATCAAAACTGTGGCCTCTAGTGTGTTCACAAGGTTTTTCTTTGATTTGACGTACTGACCTACTTTTGGACCCAACATGACCCATATTCGAATTTGACTGAGACATTGTCAAGATAATCATTCTGGGAAAGTTTTATGATGATCGGACCAAAACTGTGGCCTCTAGTGTATTCACAAGGTTTTTCTATGATTTGACCTACTGACCTACTTTGTGACCTGACATGACCCATATTCGAACTTGACCAAGATATTATCAAGATGATCATTCTGAGCAAGTTTGATGATGATTGGACCAAACCTGTGGCCTCAAGTGTGTTCAGAAAGTTTTTCTATGATTTGACCTACTGACCTACTTTTTGGCCTGACAACACCCATATTCGAAGTTGACCGAGATATTGTCAAGATAATCATTCTGGGCAAGTTTGATGATGATCCGACCAAAACTGGGGCCTCTAGTGTGTTCACAAGGTTTTACTCTGATTTGACATACTGACCTACTTTTTGACCCAACATGACCCTTATTCGAACTTGACCGAGATATTGTCAAGATAATCATTCTTCGCAAGTTTGATGATGATCGGACCAAACTCTGGCCTCAATTGTGTTCACAAGGTTTTTCTCTGATTTGACCTACTGACCTACTTTTTGACCCAACATGACCCATATTTGAACTTGACCGAGATATTGTCAAGATAATCATTCTGAGCAAGTTTGATGATGATCGGACCAAAACTGTGGCCTCTAGTGGGTTCACAAGGTTTTTCTTTGATTTGACCTACTGACCTACTTTTTGACCCAACATGACCCATATTCGAACTTGACCGAGACATTGTCAAGATGATCATTCTGGGCAAGTTTGATGATGATTGGACCAAAACTGTGGCCTCTAGTGTATTCACAAGGTTTTTCTATGATTTGACCTACTGACCTACTTTGTGACCTGACATGACCCATATTCGAACTTGACCAAGATATTATCAAGATGATCATTCTGAGCAAGTTTGATGATGATTGGACCAAACCTGTGGCCTCAAGTGTGTTCAGAACGTTTTTCTATGATTTGACCTACTGACCTACTTTTTGACCTGACAACACCCATATTCGAACTTGACCAAGATATTGTCAAGATAATCATTCTGGGCAAATTTGATGATGATCAGACCAAAACTGTGGCCTCTAGTGTGTTCACTAGGTTTTTCTCTGATTTGACATACTGACCTACTTTTTGACCCAACATGACCCATATTTGAACTTGACCGAGATATTGTCAAGATAATCATTCTGGGCAAGTTTGATGATGATCGGACCAAACTGTGGCCTCTAGTGTGTTCACAAGGTTTTTCTCTGATTTGACCTACTGACCTACTTTTTGACCCGACATGACCCATATTTGAACTTGACCAAGATATTGTCATGATAATCATTCTGAGCAAGTTTGATAATTATCGGACCAAAACTGTGGCCTCTAGTGTATTCACAAGGTTTTTCTATGATTTGACCTACTGACCTACTTTTTGACCCGACATGACCCGTATTCGAACTTGACCGAGATATTGTCAAGATGATCATTCTGAGCAAATTTGATGACAATCGGACCAAAACTGTGGCCTCTAGTGTGTTCACAAGGTTTTTCTTTGATTTGACCTACTGACCTACTTTTTGACCCAACATGACCCATATTCGAACTTGACCGAGATATTGTCAAGATAATCATTCTGGGCAAGTTTGATGATGATCGGACCAAACTGTGGCCTCAAGTGTGTTCACAAGGTTTTACTCTGATTTGACCTACTGACCTACTTTTTGACCCACCATGACCCATATTTGAACTTGACCCAGATATTGTCAAGATAATCATTCTGAGCATGTTTGATAATTATCGGACCAAAACTGTGGCCTCTAGTGTATTCACAAGGTTTTTCTATGATTTGACCTACTGACCTACTTTGTGACCCGACATGACTCATATTCGAATTTGACCCAGATATTGTCAAGACGATCATTCTGAGCAAGTTTGATGACCATCGGATCAAAACTGTGGCCTCTAGAGTGTTCACAAGGTTTTTCTATGATTTGACTTACTGACCTACTTTTTGACCCGACATGACCCGTATTCAAACTTGACCGAGATATTGTCAAGATGATCATTCTGAGCAAATTTGATGATGATCGGACAAAACTTTGGCCTCTAGAGTGTTCACAAGGTTTTTCTTTGATTTGACCTACTGACCTACTTTTTGACCCAACATGACCCATATTCGAACTTGAGGGAGATATTGTCATGATGATCATTCTGACCAAGATTGATGATGATTGGCCCAAAACTGTGACCTCTAGTGTGTTCACAAGAAAAGTTTACGGACGGACGCACGATGGACGCCGGACAAAAAGTGATCCCAAAAGCTCACCTTGTCACTACGTGACAGGTGAGCTAAAAAGTATCCAAACAAAAAATATACATGTACATGCAGAGTTGAAAAACAAATGATCATAAATATTAATCTTTTTCTGTAAAATAAACATGATAAATACCAACCTTTTCCTGAATATTGTCAGTTTATAGTTAATGAAGTTGAACAACGCTCCGATAAGGCCCCCTGAAACAACATAATATCCTATCTTAGCTCTTATCATGCTGTTCACGACAACCCCTATCTTTGGAAACAGTTTATGAATTTGTTGGAATAAATTACATCAAGTAATCTGATTGGTTCAAAGTCAGAAATGGGTGTGGCTAAATTGAATATTCAGCAAGATAAGGGTTAATATATACCTACAAAAATACTGTCTTCTACGAGTTTCACATACAATAATGCAGTAACCCATATCACTCCACTTGCTTTTTCTAATTCTGTATCACCACCCTTTAACCCTTTTTGTACCAAATGGAATCTTCCTCCTTATATATAGCAGGAGTCCATTCCAAAATTTAGGGGTGTCGGGTTGTTTTTTCATCAAAATTTATTTGGAAAATAACTGAACTTTTAGCAAACAGTGGAGGCCCTGATCAGACGCCGCATTCTGCGGCGTCTGATCTGGGCCTGCACTGTTTGCCAGGGTACCCGTTTTGGGGTTTCTGGTACTAAATGGGTTAAAACGAGGCTATCCCTGAGATCCAGCATTTGTTGTGATGTCAGAAGGCGCAGAACCAGTCAAGTGAAATGATGATGTCACTTACTTGCAGAGCGTAACATCAAAATTTTCCAGCTGATTTACCTGTGAAAAATGACTTGACTGGGAGCAAAGTAGGTATATAATAAACATATTATCACAATAGTAACTTGGTATGTGGCACAGTATCATATCTCTTTGATGTTTCCAGATCTTAGGCATCACATGCTCCATGTCTCAAGTGATTCATGGATCTTGAAACATCCACTCAACATGATACAATATGGTAGATCAAGTTACTTTAGTAATAATGGGTATTTATTGCAGTTAAATTTCGGAGGCTCTGACACCGATGGCTCATTTACCGTGGCTGTTTAGAAATTGTTCTTGTGTCACTAGGAAAATATTGCCATACATGTACTGCAAATATTGACATATTTGTGGCTGATTGATATGTTGTGAGCCTCATATTGAAGGATTTGAATTTTGTCGGACATATTGTATTATTTTTCAACATAATCTCCTCCAGTATCTATAGACTTTTGCCAGCAGTGTTTAAGGGCCTCAGTGCCACTTTTATAGAACTCCTTTTCTTGGCTGTTCAGAAAGTCATTTATGACATCATCATCAAACTGAAAGTGGGTGCCTGAAATAGCCGTTTTCAGTTTTGGAAATCGATGGAAGACTGATGGAGCGAGATCAGGTGAATAAGGCGGATGCTCAATCAATTCAAAGCCACAATCATGAATGGCAGCCATAGCAATGACAGACTTGTGAACAGGAGAATTGTCCTTATGGAACAATACACCTTTAGTGAGCTTTCCACAGCGCTTAAGTTTAATATTTTCTCGGAACTGTGTCCAAAGCGAAGCATAGTATGTTCCATTGATTGTTTGCCCCTTCTGGAGATAATCTATCAGCAGACTACCATCTGCATCCCAGAAAACAGAGGCCATAACCTTTCCAGCTTGTGGAACAGTCTTTGCCTTCTTTGGCAGGGGTGAGCCAGGGTGCTTCCATTGTTTTGACTGTTGTTTAGCCTCTGGGGTAGAATGATGGACCCATGTTTCATCCATAGTGACAAATCTCTGAAGAAAGTTAGCACGATCTTTCTCAAAAAGGAAAAGATTAGCATCACATAATGTGCACCTGGTGTGCTTCTGATCAACTGTCAGAAGTCTTGGTACCAAACGGGCAAAACTTTCTCATTGCAAGATCCTCTGTCAGAATGGAATGTACTCTTTCCTGTGAAATGCCAACTCTACTGGCTATATATCTTTCTGTGACTCATCTGTCAGTCATAACAATATCATGGACTTTTTTGACCGCTTCTGGGGTTGCAATACTGACTGGCCTTCCAGGACGTGGGTCATCATCAAGGCTCTTTCTGTCTCGCTTAAATTCCGCCAACAACCTTTTTAACTGTAGCATATGAAGGGGCATCTTTCCCTAGTATTGCTACCATTTCATTATGGATCTCCTTAGGTGTTAAACCTTTTCTATGCAAATATTGGATTTTACTGCTCTTTCACCGAGTTTGGCCATTTTGCAAAAGCTGCTCGTTTTGATTATTTTAGAGTGCTACCTCATCAATATAAACTGGCCAAATGAGACCGGTCCTCGGGTACACAGCCTTATATTGTCAGAGAATAGTAGGATTTAAAAAAGAACATCCCTTCGTACTTCCTTCAATATGAGGCTCACAACATATCAATCAGTTAATTAATTATTTTCTTGATTTATCTTGAGAATGTATGTTGTGTGTACTCATTAGAGTACACACAATATATCTTTACTTTAAAGAAAATGGAAAAGATGCCCCCAGACCTGTCACTATGATTTACCCTATGATTGGCTTGAGATCTACCCCTGTCTTGAACAAATCTTCATGGCCCAACAGATGTTCAAGCCATTGAAGTTTGGCTGTATACAGCTTTAACCCTTTTTGTACCAAATGGAATCTTCCTCATTATATATAGCAGGAGTCCATTTAAAAATTTAGGGGTGTCAGGTTGTGTTTTTTCTTCAAATTTTATTTGGAAAATAAATGAAATTTTTGCAAACAGTGTAGGCCCTGATCAGACGCCGCGTTCTGCGGCGTCTGATCTAGGCCTGCACTGTTTACCAGGGTACCCGTGTTGGGATTTCCGCTACAAAATGGGTTAAATACAGAATGATTAGAAATAAATGATAAAATCGCATTCTAATGCACTTGATGTATGACTGGACATGAAGACATTTAAAAATTACAGTTGAACTTCAATGGCTCGAACACCTTTGGGACCATGAAAATCTGTTCGAGACAGGGGTAGTTTGAGCCACTGAGGGCTACTGCCAGGAGGCATAACGGCATACTTTAGGACACCTTTCGGTGTTTTATACAGAGAAAATGTATGTTGTGTGTACTCATTAGAATCGCCTCATAGAGGCGATTCTAATGAGTACACACAGCATACATTTGCAAGATAAAAAACGAAAATATCCTAAATTTTACCCTCCCGGTTTCTTATGTAGAGAAATTCCTTAGGGACTCAAGAACGGGTTCGACTCAGCCATGGTAAACGAGCCCCTGGTGTTCCAGCCATTGAAACTCTACTGTATTAAATTATTCCAAATACATTTCACAGTTTACCTAGCAACTATTGCTACCCATATGCCACTATGCTCACCAGAGCTCAAGTGTGAGAAGCTGGCCCACCCCTCTGGCAGCCACAAACCAAGATGGCTTGAACATCCAAGTAGAGGGTAACTCATGGATTATTACTGCTGAATTATTTTGAAATTTGACCAATGCTTTTTGACAACAGGTCTTTTGAAACTCTTCTATGGCAACAATAAAACATAGAGCTGATTTTCATAAGAAAATCCCATCAATGTATGGATGCTATAACTGAAATTTGGACAAAATCAGCTAAACGGTTTCAGAGATGTCATACGAAAGTGTTGAAGATGATAAGAACAGGCATTGGACAATTGATTATCCTATGAGCTCCCCTGAGTATTTGCCTGGTTTTCCACATATAAAGACCTTGTTTAAACCCAATATAAAATATGTCGGCCAACCAAGAATCATCATTTGGGTTTCAATCAGCCCTGCAGTTTTACAGTAGAAGAGATCTGAAGCATATAGAACAACTTGTTGCTTGTTTTTTTTTGTTTTATGTTTTTTTCTTTTATACTGTGACTAACTTACCTATCACTCCCATGATGAAGAACATAACTATTTCTATACTTCCATAACTTATGGACTGAAAAAAGACAAACAACAAAAACATATGAAATGGGACTTACAATTTGTGCACACATGTAGCCTCCCACTTCCATGTACAGTGAAATTTGGATGGCTCAAACACCCATGGCTCGCTTATCATGGCTGTTTCCAAGTCCCCAAGAATCATTTACCTTAACCTTTAGCCTGCTGTTGGCGACAAGCCCTTTCTTTGCAAACAGTATAGATCCAGATCAGATGGCTTCTGAAGAAGCCATCTGATCAGGGTCTACACTGTTTGACATTCAGTTTATGAATATGTAGAAATAAATTGCATCAAGTAATCTGATTGGTTCAAAGTCAGAAATGGGTGTGGCTTAATTGAATATTCAGCAGGTTAAAGGTTAACTACATGTACTGAGATTAATATATTGTTTGCTTACCACTGCTGTTTGGAACACTTTCTTGAGTCCCTAGGAAAAATTTCCTATAAGGCATTTATTCTTGATTATTGAGGACTATCATTTCATTACATAATATTATGCAGCCCTCAGTGCTGACTGAAGAGAAGTCCTCTGTCTTCAATAGGTAAGGGGCCTCCTTGGGAAAATCAATAGTTTACTAACTGTTGGAGAATATATTACAGTTAAACCTGTCTTGAGAGACCACCTTTGGGAAGAAAAAAAGTGGTCTCTCAAGACAGGTGGTCTCTTAAGGCAGGGAGGATAAATCAAGATTTTTTTTAAATCATACTATGCAAGATCATTATGAGATCATTATTGAAATATATGCATTTATCTACAGAAAAGTGTTGCTTCTAAAAGGTTATCTTAAATGAATTAAAAAAAAAAATGAAAAAAATAATTTAAATGTATGATAATGAGAAAACTATGAATTCAAAAGATTTTGAAACAAAAAGGTGTTTAAAATGAAACAATAAAAAAATAGATAACATGAATATGTTCAAGTCGCAGTGGTAGTTTGCCGACACGTCGATACACATGTCATGGTGGTAGTTTGCCGAGCCGCCGATACAAGTCGCAATGATAGTTTCCCGAGACAACCGTAATTTTTATGCCCCCGGAATCTAAGAGATTCGGGGGCATATAGTTTTTGGTCTGTCCGTCTGTTTGTCCGTTTGTCCGTCTGCAAAAACTTTAACATTGGGCATAACTTTTGAATGGTAATAGATAGAGCTTTCATATTTCACATGTGTATACCTTATCACAAGACCTTTCCAGTGGTACCATAATTTTTGATTTCGTGACCTTGACCTTGATCTTTGACCTATTTTTTTCAAAATTTTTAAAAACATTAACATTGGCGCTGTCCGGGGGCATCAGTGTTTCACAAACACATCTTGTTTCGGTATTTTTTCGCGCCTTTTCAAATGGTAATTCGCATCAGGCATTATGACCAAACAATCCAATTAGCATCAATCAGTGCATCTATTGATTATAATTGGCAAACAATTAATTTTAATCCCCGCACTTGCAATAATCAGTGTCATAATTTTGGTTTCCAAAGACAACATGAAGATAGATAATTATTGGTACTGGTGCACCGGTTGATCTTCCGGTGTCACAGTAAACTTATTTGGTCTCACACGGCAGGGAAATTTTACAATTTGGACAAGTTTTAAGCGGTGGTCGGTGGCGTTGGGCAGGTGGGCGCTCAGGACAGGTAATTTAACACTGAAAATCGCTCGGGAGGATTGCATGACGGTCGTTCAAGACAGGAAAATGCTTAAGACATACTATACGATTCTTAAAATAGCTTTAATCTTACCCCAAAATTTCCAAAGTTAAACAACCCTGGTGAAGACAGATCAAGACAGTTTTCTTTTTGACAGCTTGCCAATATATTCAGTGTCACAGTGGATAACATGGAGGCAAAGAACTGAAATGGACATATGGATATGTTAGCTGAGCTGCAAATAAGCAGGTAGAATAGGAATATTGTAAAAATCCTAAAAATTAGGACACCTTGAAGACTTGCTGTAATTCTCCTAAAATTTTAACAAATTTGTTTCACAATCCTGCAAGGAGTCCAAACAGTGCGAACAGAATGGCAAACAGTGTAGACCCTGATCAGACTGCTCCTTCAGGAGCAGTCTGATCTGGGTCTGCACTGTTTGTTTAGTCCTATCTGTCCCAATACTTTAGACCATTACAGTAATTAAATGGTAGTATACTATGTTTCTTGTTAGAAAACATATGATATGTTGTGGGTATCTGTTCGAATTACCTTGATGATGTGAGTCTAACAACTACCTTCGACATGTTTATGCATTGTTTCGTGTATGTTTAATTTGCTAACATAAGAAAAGGATGGCTACTGAGGAATGTGGGATATTCAAAAAGAAATGGCAAATAATTTAAAAGTTCATTTTGCTGACAAACTGGTTAAATAATGGTTTTACATGCTACTCAACAATATTTTAATTATATTGTGTCTTTGATTCTGAATATTTGGAACTTCAGCCTGACCTGTGATTAACGATATTCAAGTTCTCCCATAAGCTACTAAAAGTGCTAATCACACACACAGATTCTCTGGCTTCAATATCCTTAATACCTGGGAATTTATTAGCAGTTAAATAATATAGACTATGTCTACAGATATTTAAGGGGAATAGGAACGCCTTACAGATTTTTCTGCCATTTTTCAATGGGAGACAACTTCTGGGACCTCCTGTTCGGTTTACTATAAACTCTGTCCTACAGAAAAAATAGCCATCGGAAGAGATGGCAAATCCCCCGACCAAAAGCCAATATGGCCTCAGAAGATTGTTCACCAATAGAAAGTGCACCAGAATTAAACCAGCAATATATCACAAAAGTATTGCAGCTATGGCCATCACAAGATTATAGTGTCTGGGGAGACAACGAAACAAGAGGCCCATGGGCCACGATGCTCACCAGAGCTCAGGCAGGCACTGCCCACTGGCAGCCATGTATGGTTTTAATTTATTGATTATAAAGTCTCCCAAATGAACCCCCATTTCATGAGGACTCTGTATCTGAAATATTAGGCCTTTTATGAAGTGGAGGGGTGGGAGATAACCCAACAGAGCCCAATTTGATATCATTGAATGCATCTTATCATAAGGAACAAGAAAATATATGGTTTATGGGTGGGGGGCGGGGATCTTAACGGTTTCTGAGATATTGGGCCTTTTATGAAGTGGAGGGGATGGGGAATGGCCCGGGCACATCCCAAGGGACCCCCAGGTTGGTGTCTCTGAATGCGTTTTATCATAAAAAACAAGAATGTATATATGGTTTAGGGGTGGGAATCTGATAGGTTCCTGAGATTTATCGCCTTTTATGAAATGGCAGGGTGGGGCATGGCCCATGCACACCCCTGAAGACCCCTAGGTTGGACTCATTGAATGCGTCTTATCATAAAGAACAAGAATATATATGGATAAGGGGTGGGGATCTGAACGGTTTCTTAGAATTTGGGGCCTTTTATGGAGTGGAGGGGGTAGGACATGGCCCGGGCACATCCCAGAGGACCCACAGGTTGGTGTAACTGAATGCGTCTTATCATAAGAAACAAAAATATATATGGTTTTCGGGTGGGGATCTGAAAGGTTGCCAAGATATATTGCCTTTTATGAAGTGGAGGGGTGGGGCAATGGTGCATCCCGGGGGACCCCTAAGTTGGTATCACTGAATGTGTCTTATCATAAGAAACAAGAATATATATGGTTTTGAGTTGGGGATCTGAATGGTTTCTCAGATATATGGCCTTTTTCAAGTGGAGGGGGTGGGGCAGGGCCCTGACCCATCCCAGGGGGCCTCCAGGTTGGTGTCATTGAATGTGCCTTATCATAAGGAACAATAATATATATGGTTTAGGGGTGGGGATCTGTAAGGTTTCCGAGATATTGGGCCTTTTATGAACTGGAGGGGGTGGGGCAAGGCCCCGGCGCATCCCGGGGGCCCATAGGTTGGTGTCAATGAATGCATCTTATCATAAAGAACAAGATGTGTTTGTGAAACACTGATGCCCCCGGACAGCGCCAATGTTAATGTTTTTAAAAATTTTGAAAAAAATAGGTCAAAGGTCAAGTTCAAGGTCACGAGATCAAAAATTATGGTACCACTGGAAAGGTCTTGTGATAAGGTATACACATGTGAAATATGAAAGCTCTATCTACTACCATTCAAAAGTTATGCCCAATGTTAAAGTTTTTGCAGATGGACAAACGGACAAACGGACAAACAGACGGACAGACCAAAAACTATATGCCCCCGAATCTCTTAGATTCCGGGGGCATAACAAAAATATATATGGTTTAGGGGTGGGGATCTAAACAGTTTCTGAGATATATGGCCTTTTATGTTGTGGAGGGGTTGGGGCATGGCCCCGGCGTATCCCGGGGCCCCAAGGTTAGTGTAACTGAATTTGTCTTATCATAAGGAACAAGAATATATATGGTTTAGGGGTGGGGATCTGTACGGTTTCCAAGATATTGGGCCTTTTATGAAGTGGAGGGGGTGGGGCAAGTCCCCATTGCATCCAGGGGGCCCCCAGGTTGGTTTCAATGAATGTGTCTTATCATAAGGAACAATAATATATATGGTTTAGGCGTGGGGATCTGTAAGGTTTTGGAGTTATGGCCATCACAAGGTTATATTGTCAGGGGAGATAACTCAAAAACCATGGCACCCAGAGTTGTGGTTCTTGTGCATGACACACGGTCTTGGCCTTGTGAACAACTGTGTCAGGTATCATCAATATATCTTAAAGGGGATTGGAGTTATGGCCATCACAAGGTAGTCACTCAATTTTATTGGAAGGGGAGATAACTCAAAAACCATGACAACCAGAGTTGTGGTTCTTGTGCGTGACACGCCATCTCAGCCTTGTGAACAACTGTGCCAGGTACCATCAACATACCTCAAAGGGTATTGAAGTTATGGCCATCACAAAGTAGTCATTCTATTTTATTAAAAGGGGAGATAACTCAAAAAGGATGCAATCCAGAGTTCTGGTTCTTGCGCATGACACGACGTCTCAGCCTTGTGAACAATTGTGCCAAGAACCATCAATGAATCTCAAAGGGTATAGGAGTTAGGGCCATCACAAGGCTGTGTCTACGGACGGACGTTCTCACGAACGGATACTTAAGTGGCTAGGCGTTGGCATATTGACTACTTAAGCGGCAAGCCACCTAAGAGCAAATTTTTGCCACTTAAGTACCCAAATAACGGAATAAACCCCATTTGGACTCACGAATGTATACTTAAGTGTCAAACTGTCCAAATTTTTTGCCCCCTAAATGTCGTTTCTTTGGTGCGGACGGACGGACGCCAGGCTGATCGCTATATCCCCCGAACCTATTCGGTCGGGGGATAAAAAGGGTCCACTCTTAAAGAAAAAATTTATTCCTGTGGAGCAAATTCTTTCCTTTAAGAGTTGAACCCTCTTGATATGGGAGGCAAAAATACTTTTGCAGGAGTTACCTCCTCCCCTGAAGGTGTTCCCATTCCCTTTTTGTTTGGTTTTGGTTTTACGGCCCTTTCAAGATTATTTTACTCATATCGATCTGATCGTTAATCAGAGGGGGGGGGGTGGGGATGAAAACTGGAGTACCTGGAGAAAAAACACCTGACCTTCCGTTGCAGAACTTGGCATCTCACATGTGACACGAGCGAGGCTCGAACCCACAGGGGTAAGAGACCTAATGATTAAGAGTCAGTGCTTTTATCCACTAGGTCCCATTCCATTTAACCTTTACCCTGCTGTAGGCGACAAGCCCTATCTTTGCAAACAGTGTAGATCCAGATCAGATGGCTTCTGAAGAAGCCATCTGATCAGGATCCACACTGTTTGGCATTTAGTTTATGAATTTGTGGCAATAAATTACATCAAGTAATTTGATTGGTTGATAGACAGAAATGGGTGTGGCTTAATTGAATATTCAGCAGGTTAAAGGTTAAAGGAGTAACAAGGATAACTGTCAAGATAATTTTCCTTATTTCTTGTCTGGAGCTATGGAGACCAGGGTCCAGTTGTTCAAAACTAACGACGTCGTTAGTTAACATATCCTTAAAATTTTGATCATTTATTATGGCAAATATGCTCATATTTTTGCATTTGCAAAAGCTGCTCACATTTTTTCAGCAAAAATACCAAAAATTTAAATATTAAACTTGCTAGAACAGTTGACAATATGACCATTAACGAGCTCATTAAGCTAACGATGCTTTGAACAACTGGCCCCTGATCATCCACACTGTTCGAAATTCACATCTCATCCCAGCAAAATCATCCGGAGTAAATTTTTAGATAAACTATGTCCCGATTTTTAAATCGAGGTACCCAGTATATGTAGCACATGATTTATGTTCAAAATTTTAACGCATTCATATCTGGGAAACCATTAAAGGGATATAGGCATGCAGTGCAGACCTGGATAAGATGCCACATAAAATGGAATCTGGTCAGTGCCTACACTGTTTGCTAACAGGAAAGTCAGTCAAAAAAAGAATGAAAACAAAACAAGAGGACCATGATGGTCCTATATTGCTCAGCTAAGCCAAGAGATTTACATTTAATTTGAACAATCTTGGTAGAAGTCCCCTAAATGAAGCTTAGTATCAAATATCATAGGCCTGGGCCTTCTGGTTTTAGATAATAAGATTCTTAAAGGTTTTCCCTATATAAGCCTATGTAAAAGATGTGGGCCCTGTGGCCGGGCCATATTTGGCCCCTAGGCTATAATTTGAACAATTTTGGAAGAGGTCCATTAGATGAAGCTTCATACCAAATATCCAAGATCTAGGACATTTGGTTTCTGACAAGAATATTTTTAAAAGTATTCCCTATATTTGCCAATGTAAAACCTGGGACAGTGTCATGTTTGGCCCCAGGGCTATAAGTTGAACAATCTTGGTAGAGGTCCCATACATGAAGATTCATACCAAACATCAAAGATCTGGGCCTTTTGGTTTCAGACAAGAAGATTTTTAAAGATTTTCCCTATATAAGCCTATGTAAAACATGTGGGTCCTGGGGCTGGGCCATTTTTAGCCCCAGGGCTATAATTTGTATAATCTAGGTAGAGGTCAATTAGATAATGCTTTATACCAAATATCAAAGACCTGGGCCTTCTGGTTTCAGACAAGAAATTTTTTAAATGTTTTCCCTATGTAAGACTATGTAAAACCAGTGCGTCCTGGGGCGGGACTGTTTTTGGTCCCAGGGCTATAATTTGAACAAATCTGGTAAAGGTCCACTATATGAAGCTTCATCCCAAATATCAAAGGCCTTCTGGTTTCAGACAGAAGATTTTTAAAGGTTTCCCTATATAAGCTTGTGAAAAACCAGTGGGCTCCCGTGCTTGAGTATTTTTGGCCCCAGGGCTATAATTTGAACAATCTTGGTAGAGGTCCACCAGCTGAAGCATCATACCAAATATCAAAGACCTGGGCCTTCTGGTTTCAGACAAGAAGATTTTTAAAGGTTTTCCCCATTATAAGTCTATGTTAAGCCAGTGGGCCCTGGTACGGGGGCATTTTTGGCCCCAGGGCTATAATTTGAACAATGTTGGTAAAGGTCCACTAGATAAAGCTTCATACCAAATATCAAAGACCTGGTCCTTCTGGTTTCAGACAAGAAGATTTTTGAAGGTTTTCTCCAATATAAGTCTATGTTAAGCCAGTGGGCCCTGGCATGGGGGCATTTTTGGCCCCAGGGCTATAATTTGAACAATCTTAGTAGATGTCCACTAGATAAAGCTTCATACCAAATGTCAAAGACCTGGGCCTTCTGGTTCCAGACAAGAAAATTTTTAAAGGTTTTTCTTAGTTCCATGGCAACCAGAGTTCTACATGGAATAGAATTCTTTGAACAACTTTAAAGAGGACCATCCAAAGATCAAGTTTGGTCAAAATCTGTTCAGTGGTTTATGAGGAGATGCCGTTTAAACCAATTGTGGACGGACGACGACGACAACAGACGGTGAGAGATCACAATAGCTCCCCCAGAGCCTTTGGCTCAGTTGTGCTAAAATTTGAGAAAACACCCCTTAAATGACAAATGGATATGTCTAACATATAACAGTGGAAGCATCCACCAGTATACAATAGATTAATACGATGCTCAACTTTTTGCAACAATTATGCTTGCCTACTTACAATTCTCCAGGTAAGAGCTTGGTTCCAGAAGCTGGCTCCCTCTTCCAGACTGAATAGTACCCCACCCACAGGAGCACCAAAGGCTGCTGAGACCCCTGCTGCAGCCCCTCCAGAAACAAAGTCTCTCTTCTCTGTGTCACTTCGAAAATACTCAAATAACTGAAATGCAAAAAAAAAAATACTCTGAGTAAGAAACTCTGGGACCAGTTGTCCAAAACTTATGATGTCATAAGTTAACATTATGTTATCCTTACAATTTTGATCATCAAATATGGCAAATATACATGTTTTTGCTGTAACACTGTGAGTGGCTTTTGCTGAAACAATGTGAGTAGCTTTTGCTGAAACAATGTGAGTAGCTTTTGCTGAAACGATGTGAGTAGCTTTCGCTGAAACGATGTGAGTAGCTTTTGCTGAAACATTGTGAGTAGCTTTTGCTGAAATGATGTGAGAAGCTTTTGCTGAAACATTGTGAGTAGCTTTTGTTGTAACGATGTGAGTAGCTTTTGCTGAAACAATGTGAGTTTCTTACATGCTTTTCAGTGAAATATAGAGATTTCTCAGTGAAATCGAAATCGATATTGTCACTGTTTCAAACAATGACAATACGATTTTTATTTTCACTGTTTGTGAATTCTATGTTTCTTCGAAAAAAATCACATTATTTCTTTGGATGTTCGATGTTAATTAGCTAAACGTTATAAATAGTGTCAGGCATTACGTCACGCACGTTTTCACGTCATTCGGACGTTGATGACGTCCCTTTTAGCACCTACTCAACGTTTATAAAGCACGCGACGCCAGACGAGCGTAGCAACTGCGGAAATTATTTGAATGCAAATTTCACAACAAACCATTTGAAAAAGTAACATTCTAAGCTGTTTTTCAGGTGCAAATTTGCAGTTTACACCCAATATTATACCCAGTCAACACGCTGAACACCTCTAAATCAACGCGAAATCGCCCTGGAAAAAGTTCAACCTCTGTGATGATGGATGTTGCTTTGAAAATGCGTTACAAATTACAGTTTAAAGCATGTAAGAAACAGAAAATTTGATTTTTTTTTCGTGTAAGATCAATTTTTATTTCACTAATGAACACCCAAAAGTTGTATTTTCACTCGTGGCTACGCCACTCGTGAAAATACTACTTTTGATGTTCATTCGGTGAAATAAATATCAATCTTACACTGAAAAAATCAAATATCCTCTATAGCTTTCACTGAAACGATGTGAGTAGCTTTTGCTGAAACAATGTGAGTAGCTTTCGCTGAAACGGTGTGAGAAGCTTTTACTGAAACAATGTGAGTAGCTTTTGCTGAAACATTGTGAGTAGCTTTTGCTGAAACGATGTGATTAGCTTTTGCTGAAACATTGTGAGTAGCTTTTGTTGTAACGATGTGAGTAGCTTTTGCTGAAACAATGTGAGTAGCTTTCGCTGAAACGATGTGAGTAGCTTTTGCTGAAACACTGTCAGTAGCTTTTGCTGAAACAATGTGAGTAGCTTTTGCATTGCAAAAGTTACTCACATTTATTCAGCAAAAATACTACTTCATTAGGTATTGTACCTACTACAACAGTTAACATTCTGACTGCTAAAAAACTTGTTAAGCTAACAGAAGGATCAACTAATGGGCCCTGGAAAACAGAAAATACCAAGGAATAAACTTTATTTAACCCATTTTGAACCAGAAACCCCAAAACGGGTACCCTGGCAAACAGTGCAGGCCCAGATCAGATGCCGCAGAACGCAGAGTCTGATCAGGGCCTCCACTGTTTGCTAAGAGTTTAGCCATTTTTGCAATTAAATTTTGATGAAAACACAACCTGACATCCCTAAATTTTTGAAATGGACTCCTGCTATATACAAGGAGGAAGACTCCATTTCATAAAAAAAGGGTTAACTGAGTCTGTATCATAGCAACAGATAAGGTGGGTATTTGGTGATAATTCAAAATTTTTCCTTATTTCTCCAGATAGACCTACACCTCAACCTCTTTATAATACTATTGTTGGGGTCCAAAGCAGAAACCCTGTTAGTTAAACAACCGTGTTATATCCAAACAAAAATGTATAGATTATATAGAAAAATGACCATTTATGGTCATTTTTCTATATAATCTATACATTTTTGGGATCCATCTTGAAACCGTGTTAAATCCAAAACCGTGTTATAATGAACCGTGTTATAACGAGGTTGTGGTGTATGTTGTGAGTATTCATTAGAACTGCCTCATCGAGGCAGTTCTAATGAATACCACAACATGGTTTTATTGCCGAATTGACAAACACTATACTTAAACAAGAGCACCGCAAGCGGTGCCATGCTCTTCTGTTTTTCCATGTCACATAGACAAATCAGTGAAATTGCATCATAGAGTTATTGAACTTATACAAAATATAGCCTTTTTGATAATACAGATGTGTCAAGTTCCAAGGAACATTCATGTGAAGTTGGAAGGCTCTGTTGTGAATAGTATTGAAATAAGAGACAAAAACAATTTAAAAAAAAAACAGAGAGAAAAGGGGAGATAATTCAATCAAATTGCAAGATGGAGTTATAAAACTTGTAGGGAATGTAGCTCTTGTGATGGTGAGTATGTGTATGAAGTTTCATGAAGGTAGGCCAAATACTTTTGGAAATATGGTCAAGGTTAAGGTTTTCGGTTAAATTTTCGAAAAATAGGTCAAAGTTCAAAGGTCAAGGTCACAGATCAAAAAGTGTGGTATCACTGAAAAGGTCTTGTCCCAAGGAACATTCATGTGAAGTTTGAAGGCTCTGTTGTGAATAGTATTAAAATGAGAGCAAAAAATGTGTTTCAAAAAAAAATTGGAAAAGGGGAGATAATTCAGCCAAAATCAAGAATGTTGTTATGGTCCTTGGACAAAATGTAGCTCTTGTGATGATGAGTGTGTGTATGAAGTTTCATGAGGCTAGGTCTAATACTTTTTAAGTTATAGCCAAGGTTAATTTTTTTTTGGAACGACGACGCCAGACGACGACAACAACAACGCAGACGCCGGAGTGATGACAATAGCTCTAAAGTTTTTTTCTCAAAAAACAGACGAGCTAATTATCACTAAATACCCTCCATATCTGTTTCTATGTGTATGTGGGGCTCGGTGGTTAGCTTAACAAGCCAATCAGTGGCCAAATTGTTAATTGTTCTTGGAAGTACAATATCTGATACAGTGGTATTTTTTGCTGCAATATGTGAACGCAAAAGCTACTCACATTTTTTAAGCAAAAATATTAGCATACAGTAGAACTTCAATGGCTCGAACACCTTTGGAACCTTGAAAATCTGTTCGAGACAGGGGTAGTTCCAGCCACTGAGGTTACTGTCAGGAGGCGTAACGAGTTACATTTAGACATCTTTTCGGTATTCTTTAATGAAAATGTATGCTATGTGTACTCATTAGAATCGCCTCATCGAGGCAATTCTAATGAGTGCACACAGCATACATTTGCAAGATAATAGACTAAAATCTCCCTTATTATCCCCCACTATTTCTTATGCAGAGGATTTCACTAGGGGCTCAAGAATGGGTTCGACACATCCATGGTAAACGAGTCATCTACATGTATGTTCGAGCCATCAAAGTTCTACTGTATTAGCATATTTGCCATACTCAATGATCAAAATTTTAACAAAACTCTAACTAACAACAGTATAAGTTTTGAACAACTGGGCCCAGATATGGGGCCAGTTGTTCAAAACTAACGATGTCGTTAGTTAACGTATCGTTAAAACTTTGATCATTGAGTATGGCAAATATGCTAATATTTTTGCAGAAAAAAATGAGCAGCTTTTGCAAATGCAAAAGCTGCTCACATTTTTTCAGCAAAAATACCAAAATTTTAAATATTAATTATGCTAGAACAGTTAACAATATGACCACTAACAAGCTTGTTAAGCTAACAATGCTTTAAACAACTGGCCCCTGATCAGAACGTTGGTTGTAAGTTCTATCTAAAGTTCGAACAATTTGACCTGAGACTAACCTTTATGCATGGAATAAATTTGTCAATGTTATCGCCTAATACGTCAGCTTTCGTAAACTTCTCGTGAATTTTCGGCACCACATCTTTTTTTGGCGACCCATTTACCGACCTCAATTTACTGAATAACAATATCGCCATTTACGGGAGACGGCAAAGATAAATACATGCATTCATTCGGGTGTGAAATTATGTTAATAGAAATCACCAGTCTCAGGTCAATTTGTTCGAACTAACCATATTTTGGGGACAGCACGGGAAACGCAGGACATGGCCAAAACACATTCTTTCACTCTTTTTTTCTGAAATGAATCTGATACCCAGTCTTTGATGAAAGGACAAAGTGAGTTTTTCAGTCACTGCTCTATACCAGAGGTAAATCTGTATACTTCAGCATCTAACAAGAGGGTCAAGAAAGCTTAGGACTGCTCCCATAAACTTAGGATGAGTCATCCCATGGTCACTGACCTCTGAGACTTAAGCTTTAGCTATATATTTGTTATAAAATCATATGGGTGAATGGCCATCACATCCATTAGGAAAACATGTCTGTAAGAAAGAATGGCGTGCAACATGGTGTCAGAAAATGATAAATATTAGGTAAAAATGATAACATCTTTACTAGTTCTGCTTTCAACATAGATTGTGTGTGCTCATTGGAACCGCCTCAATGAGGCGGTTCCAAAGAGTACCCACAATCTATGTTTTTAAGCAAAAATAAGGTAGATAATGTATACTCCCATAAACCCCACTTTTCTCTTTATAAAGTGGGGTTTAGTGGGGGTGGTCATTTCACAGACTTGTTATCGTGATGTCTGACAGCTGATAAAATGATACCTAAAAAGAGTCAAACATTTCAAGGGACGTGGTTCAAGTTAACTTGGCCTTATCCACCATGTCTCCTATAGCTGTGATGGTTACCTTAAGAGTTAAAACTTACCTTCAAATCAAACTTGAAAGATGATGACCTGCCTTGAGACACACCTGCAGCTACAACAGCTCCGGAATGAATCATTGGGCCTTCCTGAAAACAGAAATTAACCTTCATGAAATAGGAGATATAGTCTTATTGAGAAAGGAAATAGAAAATAACACCTTCTTAAGAAAAGAAATATAACACTAAAATATAGCACTACAATAGAAAATATAACCTCGACAAAGGAAATATAACACTGAAAAAGGAAATGTAACCTTCTTGACCTTATATAGGAAATATAATATTCCCAAAACAGAACATCCCAAAATAGGAAACATAACTATTATCTACTGAGTACTATAAATTTTTTTTTTAAATTATTTTTGTGTAATTTTCAGTACCATTAACACTTGTTCTGCTGAACAAGGCTATCCTCTATCTTGGCAATCAGTGGAAATCCAGATCAAATGGCTTGATGTGCATATTCATTGTTTATCATGTCAATCAGTTGGTAAATTTATAAGAAAAAATTACCACAAGTATTTTTACTGTTGATAGTCAACACTTGTTGTGGCAATATTAACCCTTGTCCTGCTGAGCCCGGATATGCCTTATTTTCCAAACAATGAAGATTCAGATCAGATGGCTTCTGACGAAGCCATCTGATCAGGATCTACATTGTTTGCAATTCAGATTGTGAATTTGTTGCAATAATTTGCATCAAGTAATCTGATTGGTTGATAATCAGTAGTGGGTGTGGCATATATGAATATTCAGCAAGAAAAGGGTTAAGTTATTCAGCAGAACAAGGGTTAAACCAGTTTTCTAGCCACATTGAGAACATGGGAATGTATTTCACTCACACATAACTTAACCCTTAACCCTTATCTTGCCGAATATTCATTTAAGCCACACCCATTTCTGTCTATCAACCAATCAAATCACTTGATGTAATTTATTGCTACAAATTCAAAAACTGAATGCCAAACAGTGTAGATCCTGATCAGATGGCTAGAAGCCATCTGATCTGGATCTACACTGTTTGCAAACATAAGGGTTGTCGTGAACAGCAAGATAAGGGTAAGAAACTGAGAAAAAAAAATACATCGGAAAATGTTGTCTGCTTATGTTGTCTGCTGAACTTTTTTGCAAACTTTTTAAAAACATTTAATACTGCTCCTACAGGAGGAGCAGTCTGATCTGGGTCCACACTGTTTGCAAAAAATGACTTGTAAAGTAACTGGCCGACGGCCATCATGAAAACATGCCTATATAATTTTGACCCCCTTGAACACCACTTTTATATAGTAAAACTGGGGTTTTCAGGGGAAAACATTATTTTTTCTTATTTATTGTGAGGGGGTTCTAACAAGTGCCCGCAATCTATGTTTAGAGCAGAAATAAGAAAAATATCACATTTTTTCATCTTAAAATTCTTGATTTTTCTGCGGTAAAATTTACACTGTACATGTATTTGTATAGGCGTATTTTCATAATGAAGCAGACGACAATTGTCGTTATTGGCATGTTATGGGTTAAGACTAGTTGTCATGACAATACTATCATATTTACAGGTTTTTTCATGGACAAAGTGTATACACGCATATAAAATAATATTAATTGAAAATTTTAGCACATGTGTTTTAGAAATCTATCATTACCTTGCCAACAGCTAGACCTCCAGCAACAGCAGAGACCACACCAATGACTTTCACAATGAGAGTTTTCACCCTCACCACATGAGGTACTTTAACACCATTGAGGAAACACTTGATCTGTGGAATACCACTTCCAGCAGCTACAGGCTGATGAAAAAATGAAAAGAAATAGTTTTTAAAAGCACAGCCATTTTGTGGTGCTAGTGGCTCAGGTAACTGCAGAGGACCCTCGTTATAATGACAGTATTTGTTCCCCAACACTTCGCCGTTATAAAGAGCTTGCCCCTGTAAAGAATCTTCATAAAGACTAGAATAATAGGTAATAGAGGTGTTTTTTTTCTCTCAAATTTCCCAAGAAACAAATGCTCTGGAAATTTGTCAGAATTGCCTCGGGAGGCCGAGGCGATTTTAACAAATATCCACAGCATTTGTTTTTTGGAGTAAGGAATTCAATATTCTTTATTATCTTCATTTTCGTGATCCCTCCAGCTTGAGCTAAGGGTTCATTTCATTGAAACTGTTGTTGTAACAAGTTTTGTCATCATATGAGCCCCGCCAAGCAAATTTGTGTCTTCGAGCATTCCGTCATGACGAATTTTAACTGCGCATGCCCAGCCATTCAGAGGGGCTAGGGATATGGCTTTCTGTCTGAAGGTTCCTCTTGATTAACTGCTTGTATGAGCGAGCAGCCAATGTTCTAGCGAGACTCCGAGGATGCGCAGGCTCGCCTGAACCTTCGCTGCTCGCATAGGCGATAAGTATCAAAATCGCTTGACGGGGCCATATGTTGTTACAAAGAGGGTTAACTGTAACAAGAAAACTGAGATATTGAAATCTGTCACCCATGAGAGAAATAACATATTATGTTAGGTGTATTCAGTCACTTTGACCATTTTCTGCTGAACCACGATATACTCTACCTGAGCAAACAGTGAAGATCCAGATCAGATGGTCTCTCTAGAATGATCTGATCTGTATCTTCACTGTTTATCATATAATTTGTGAACACATAGGAATAAATTACATCAAATAATTTTATTGGTTGACATTCAGAAATGTTGTGGCAAAATTAATTTAGACAGGGGAACAAGGGTTAAAGGCAATTCATGAATCTAGATCTAGAATGTTAAGGGGAATGGGAACACCTTCACGGGAGGCAACTCCTGCAAAAGCATTTTTGTCTCCCATGTCAACATGGGTCAACTCTTAAAGGAAAGAATTCTTTCCTTTAAGAGTAGACCCCTTTTTCCGTGGGTCCTAAAAATTGGGCTCAATTTGATAAAATTTTATGATAATTACAGTAAATGACTGAGGTAATGCAATTCTGAGAGTAATTATAACACTTTTTCAAACCTCTAAGAAAGCTGTGAGTAAAGATCCCACTAAGACAATCAAGGCATTAAAGCCCACCCAGCTCATAAACGGAATAGGTAGGCAGACTTCTACTGTGCATCTATCAATATCTGATCATTTGTTAAAGATAACAGAATTGTTAGATATAATGAGCTGTGTTTTATAACTTAAATATTTAAGCTAATTAAACTTCAAATGGGTCAATACAGTAAAATTCCTATTTTAAGACCACCTTTGGGACTGTTCAAAAGTGGTCTTTAAGACCACTTTTGAACAGTCCCAAAGGTGGACTCTGACCAGAGGACACTGTACACAGAAAATACAAAGAAAGAATAAGTGCAATTTACTTAACAAGCTTTTTAAACAGAATTCAACTTAATTTTAGGTGGTCTTACTGTATACTACACCCCCACCCACACACACGTGTTGCATGATTTTAATTTTTACCATGGATTCAGAAGTGCTATGGAAAAAGTATAGATCCTGATCTGTGGTCTGGATCTATGCTGTTTTCATAAAGGATATATCCAGTTTAAGCATGAAGAGGTTTAACCCTTTACCACTCAGGGATTTTGTGAATTTCGCTGATTTTCACAGTGTTGTGCCTGACAGCAACTTCAACTAGCCATTGTTTCATAATAGATGGTTTGTTTTACACCAAACCTGGTACGAATGTTCATTGGGCAGTAGTCTTTCAAATGCAACCTTTCATGACTTGATCATTGTTGTCATGGTAATGAGGGGGCATCTCAAAGTTGGCCAAAAGTGTGATTTCACATGAATTTTTGACCAAATCTTAATCTTCACACAGCTGTCAAGGCAACATTTAAGGGGTTTGGCACTGGCAATTTTCACTGTTTGCAGCATGTTTTATTAGCATCAATTCTGAGGCATTTTAGACCCTAGACACCCTCAGATATAAATTTTAGCGGCCGGTTGGGCCATACACCCAAAATATTTCGGATGTGAGCCCCTTCAATCCTCCCCAGAATATTTTTAGTGGGGAGGCGCGCAAAAAAACAGGTCACTTTTTTGCCCAACAAATCTTTAAGCAAACTAAACTATCCAGGGGTAGGAAATGCAGATTTTAGGTGCTTCTGGGGCTTAAAATGGAGGGGGCGAGGTGCAGAGACGTAAAAACACATATCTGAGTGGGAAAGAGTTAATAGACATAAAGGTTGGTCTGTGTAATGAGGACCCAAAAGACTCATAATACTATGAGAAAAACAACATGAAGGATACAGTGTTTGATGTATGTGAACTTGAGCTCTGATGTGTACTTGACAGCAATATCTATAACAGAGGCTATACACCCGGTCAGTATTCCAATCATCGCCATGACCAACCATCTGGCAAACTCTCTCTTTATGATCCACTGTAAATAGGAAACAAGGAATAGTACATATTCATTATTACACCACAACCTTGTTATAACACAGTTCATTATAACACGGTTTTAGATAAAACATGGTTCCAAGATGGATCACAAAAATGTATATATTATATAGAAAAATGACCATAAATGGTCATTTTTCTATATAATCTATACATTTTTTTGGATATAACACGGTTGTTTAAGTAACACGGTTTCTGCTTTTGACCCTATTAATAGTGTTATAAAGAGGTTGTAGAGTGCTACAGTAACTGCTATCATCAAGCAAACACGCCTATATAATTTTGACCATATTAAACCCCACTTTTATATAGTAAAACTGGGGTTTACAGGGGTATACATTATTTTTCTTATTTCTGCTCAAAGCATAGGTTGTGGGTACTTGTTAGAACCACCTCACTGAGGTAGAACCACCTC
This sequence comes from Lucinisca nassula, assembly GCA_963580285.1. Lineage (NCBI taxonomy): Eukaryota > Metazoa > Mollusca > Bivalvia > Lucinida > Lucinidae > Lucinisca > Lucinisca nassula. The sequence goes on from OY757011.1 coordinate 108,544,297, forward strand.
ACCGAGGTGGTTCTAACAAGTACCCACAATCTATGTTTTGAGCAGAAATATGAAAAATATCAGGATTTTTACCTGAAAAATGTCATTTTTTTTTTGTGGTAAAATTTTATATTTGAATAGGCGTGTTTTCACTATGGACACTGAATCATGACTAGTGGATCTTTTTAGACCAAAATAATAATTGAGATGTTGAGAGTCAAATGTGATGAGTAAAATCTGGGAATATTTGGAAAAGCTACTCACATTTTTCCAGCTAAAATACCAGAATACGGTATTCCTTATTGTTCTTGATACAACAGTTAACACTTTGACCATTAACAAGCTTGTAAAACTAATGTAGCTTTTAACAAATGGGCACTGATCACCAGTCTAAAGCACATAAAACAGAGCAACTGGGCCCAGCTTTTCATGTATGGTAATTGGTAAGTTCTCTCGTCAAATCAGCTGACCAAAATGAACTACAGAGGACCCTCATTTTATTTTAAGAACAGTAATCATTCCCTTACATTTTGCCGTTATAAAGAATTTGCAGCTATAAAGTACACCACAGCCTCTTTATAACACTATTAATGGGGTCCAAAGCACAAACAGTGTTAGTTAAACAACTGTGTTATATCCAAACAAAAATGTATAGATTATATAGAAAAATGACCATTTATGGTCATTTTTCTGTATAATCTATACATTTTTTTGATCCATCTTGAAATTGTGTTAAATTCAAAACCGCGTTATAATGAACCGTGTTATAACGAGGTTGTGGTGTATCCCAAAAAGCAACAGTATAATATGTAATAAAGGATCGTTCTTACCTTATTTACTCCAAACAAAAATGTGTTGTGGATATTCGTTTGAATTGCCTCGCTGAGGTGGTTCTAACAAATATCCAATCCACAACAATTTTGTATATAAATTACAATAACCTTCCCTATTCTTTAATATCTCCCTTAATTTGTCTCATCATGAGCTAAGGATCAGTTCCACTGAAAGTGTCATTATAGTGGGTTTTGTCATTATATCAAATGTCAGTATACATAGAGAATCTTACACTCGTGGTCATTTCATATGATATGTATGAAACGAGCCAAAGGCTCGTTTCATAAATATCATATGAAATGACCACGAGTGTAAAATATTCTCTTACACTCGTGGTCATTTTATATGATATTTATGAAACAAGCCGAAGGCTCGTTTCATTAATATCATATGAAATGACCACGAGTGTAAGATTCTCTTTATCATATGACTACTTTAAATTGGATTTTATCGCCTTTTAATTTGACAATTTTTCTTCGAAAATTGCATTGTTCACATGGACGTCGACATGACGTTACTTAACCCCGCCAAAGTGTTATTACACGTGTGATCATACGATTTTATTACACGACGATATCCACTGATTATCAACAACATCATATGATAAAGAGGGTTATCCATACTTTGACTTCAAGCAGTGACAAGTTGTATGAGAAAAAAATTACCTGAGTGGAATGTGATTTTTCATCTTGCTGGTAGATCATGTTTTCACATACATCATAATTTAAGCTCTGAAACATAAAAAATTTCTTGTTAAAAGTTTGAAATTCAAACAGTGTTGTTCCTACTCTACAAATGTCTGCACTTGTGAAGCTGAACATTGTTACTTAGCACAATTGTTGCATGTGTAACAAAAAATGTTCTTGGGAAGTCATGTGTACTTCAAGTTCTAAATTGGGGCTACTCTTAACCCTTGTTCTGCTGAGCCTGGATATGCCTTTTCTTTGAAACAATGTAGATCCAGATCAGATGGCTTCTGAAGAAGCCATCTGATCAGGATCTACATTGTTTGTCATTCAGATTGTGAATTTGTTGTAATAATTTGCATCAAGGAATCTGATTGGTTGATAATCGGTAGTGGGTGTGGCAGATTAAAATAATCAGCAGGACAAGGGTTAATATAACAACAGATAAGGTGTCACATCTGAAGAATAGTTTTCCTTATCTTCTCCAAATAACAATATGTTGTGGGTACCTACTCATTAGAACCGCCTTGGTGAGGCAGTTCTAATGAATACCAGAAACAGGTTTTTACCAGATAACTACCTTATCTGTTGCTATTTCTTAACAGAAAGAATTTTCCCCTTGCTCCTTGAAGGAGCACATCATTAATTTTAACCCATATCTTGCTGAATATTCATTTAAGCCACACCCATTTCTGTCTATCAACCAATCAAATTACTTAATGTAATTTATTGCTACAAATTCATAAACTGAATGCCAAACAGTGTAGATCCTGATCAGATGGCTTCTTCAGAAGCCATCTGATCTGGATCTATACTGTTTGCAAAGATAGGGGTTGTCGTGAACAGCAAGATAAGGGTTAAGGGATTTGTTGTCTTACCAATTTTGTTTGTGTTTACATAAGTATACATTAAACGGCTTATTTGATTTCAGATTAAAAACATAGATTGTTGGTACATGTACTTGCTAGAACTGCTTGAATGTCAGAGGCAGTTCTAACAAGTACCCACAATCTATGATCAAAGCATTGATAAGAAAAGTTTCACACATTTCAACTTTTCTTCTTTTTGTTTTGTAATTTTTCATTATGGTTTTACAGCCTTTTCAAGAAAAGTTCACTTATTTTGGGTTGATTGTTTATCTGAGTTGGGAAAAAACTGGAATACCTGGAGAAAACCAGCTCATCACGAAAACATGCCTATATAATTTTGACCCCCATGAACCCCACTTTTATATAGTAAAACTGGGGTTTACAGGGGTATACATTATTTTTCTTGTTTCTGCTCTAGAAATAAGAAAAATATCATAATTTTTCATCCGAACATTTTCATTTTTACGGCGGTAAAATTTATAATGTGATGTATAGGCGTGTTTTCGTAATGTGACGCATAACTGTCTTACCAAGAAACTTACTATAACAAGGGAGACAAACAACATCATGCTGTGAGAATCTGCTTTGGGAAGTTAATCATTCAATTTCTGCATACATGTCTGAAGATACCCTTTTGCTTACTGCAAGTTCTTAACACTTTTTATAACATAACCTAGCCCTATAATATAACATAGCCCAAGGTAAGAGGGGGGCATCCAAATATTATTTTTCTTATTTCCGCATGAAACCGTATGTTGTGGGTACCCATTAGAAGTGCCTAAGTGAGGCACTTCTAATCAGTACCCACAACATATGTTTCTGTGCAGAAATAACATCACGAAAACACGCCTATATAATTTTGATCCCCTTGAACCCCACTTTTATATAGTAAAACTGGGGTTTCCGGGTGTATACCTTATTTTTCTTATTTCTGCTCTAAAATATAGGTTGTGGGTACTCGTTGTGGGTACTCGTTAGAAGGCGGTTCTAACGAGTGCCTACAATCTATATTTTGAGCAGAAATAAGAAAAATATCACAATTTTTCATCATAAAATTTTCATTTTTTCGGCGATAAAGGTGGCAATGTATTTTTATAGGCGTGTTTGCGTAATGGAAAAATATCAGAACTTTTAAGATGAACAAGAGGGCCCAGAGGGCCCTGGTTCGCTCACCTGATCCAATGTATAACAAGTGGGCCCCGGGCAGGGTCAATTTTGGCCCCAGGGCTATAATTTGAACAATCTTGGTAGAGGTCCAGAAGATGAAGCTTCATATCGAATATGAAAGACCTGGGCTTTCTGGTTTCAGATTTTAAGATTTACCCTGCATATAGAAGTCTATGTAAAACAAGATTTTCCCTATATAAGTCTATGTTAAACCAAAGGGCCCTGGAGCAGGGGCATTTTTGGCCCAAGGGCTATAATTTGAACAATCTTGGTAGAGGTCCACTAGCTGAAGCTTCATAACAAATATCAAAGACCTAAGCCTTGTGTTTCAGAGAAGATGATTTTTAAAGATTTTCCCTATATAAGTCTATGTAAAACCAAAGGGCCACATGGCGGAGGCATTTTTGGTCTCAGGGCTATAATTTGAACAATCTTTATAGAGGTCCACTAGCTGAAGCTTCATAACAAATATCGAAGACCTAAGCCTTGTGGTTTCAAAGAAGAAGATTTTTCAAGATTTTCTCTATATACGTCTATGTAAAACCAAAGGGCCCCGGAGCGGGGGCATTTTTAGCCCCAGGGCTATAATTTGAACAATCTTGGTAGAGGTCCACAAGATGAAGCTTCATACCAAATATCAAACACCCGGGCCTTGCAGTTTCGGAGAAGAAGATTTTTCAAGATTTTCCCTATAAAAGCCTATGTAAAACAAAAGGGCCCTGCTGCGGGGGCATTTTTGGCCCCAGCACTATAATTTGAATAATCTTGGTAGGGGTCCACTAGATGAAGCTTCATACCAAATATCAACAACCTGGGCCTAGCGGTTTCAGAGAAGAAGATTTTTCAAGATTTTCCCTATATAAGCCCATGTAAAACCAAAGGGCCCCCTTGTGCTGGGCATTTTTCAGGCCAGCACTATAATTTGAACAATCTTGGTAGGGGTCCACAAGATGAAGCTTCATACCAAATATCAAAGACCTGGGCCTTGCGGTTTCAGAGAAGAAGATTTTTAAAGATTTTCCCTATATAAGCCTATGTAAAACAAAAGGGCCCTGGTGCGGAGGCATTTTTGGCCCCAGCACTATAATTTGAACAATCTTGGTAGGGGTCCACTAGATGAAGCTTCATAATAAATATCAAAGACCTGGGCCTTGCGGTTTCAGAGAAGAAGATTTTTCAAGATTTTCCCTATATAAGCCCATGTAAAACCAAAGGGCCCCCGTGCGGGGGCATTTTTAGATCCAGCACTATAATTTGAACAATCTTGGTAGGGGTCAACTAGATAAAGCTTCATACCAAATATCAAAGACCTGGGCCTTGCGGTTTCTGAGAAGAAGATTTTTTAAGATTTTCCCTATATGAGCCCATGTAAAACCAAAGGGCCCCCTCGCGGGGGCATTTTTGGCCCCAGTACTATAATTTGAACAATCTTGGTAGGGGTCCACTAGATGAAGCTTCATACCAAATATCAAAGACCTGGGCCTTGCGGTTTCAGAGAAGAAGATTTTTCAAGATTTTCCCTATATAAGCCCATGTAAAACGAAAGGGCCCCCGTGCGGGGGCATTTTTAGCTCCAGCACTATAATTTGAACAAATTGGTAGGGGTCCACTAGATGAAGCTTCATACCAAATATCAAAGACCTGAGCCTTGCGGTTACAGAGGAGAAGATTTTTAAAGATTTTCCCTATATAAGCCCATGTAAAACCAAAGGGCCCCCTTGCGGAGGCATTTTTGGCCCCAGCACTATAATTTGAACAATCTTGGTAGGGGTCCACTAGATGAAGCTTCATACCAAATATCAAAGACCTGGGCCTTGCGGTTTCAGAGAAGAAGATTTTTTAAGTTTGCGGTGAAAAAAATCTATTTTTGGCTACTGTGACCTATATGTGCAACAGACCGGAACCATTTGAACAACTTTGAAAGGGGACCACCTAAGGATCATTCCTGTGAAGTTTGGTCAAAATACGATCAGTGGTTTAGGAGGAGATGTCGTTTGAAGAAAAGTTTACGGACGCATGCACGCACGCACGGATGCACGCACGCACGACGGACAAAAAGTGATCCCAAAAGCTCACCTTGTCACTATGTGACAGGTGAGCTAATAAAAGCGCCTCATCTGGAGTCATGTTATAATATAACAATTGCTGAGTACACTTCAAAGTTGGGGCCATAATTGACTGGACTCCTACCTCGTAATTTCCAGACAAAACTGCTGTATCTGAAGTATCCACTTCTGTGGACACTCGCCTCCTCCGCCTTTGTGGTCTTCCTGACTCTTCAGTTGGTACAGCCACTTCATCATCACTGTTTAAATTTATCTTAGAGGAAAAAGAAAACAAAACAATAAAATGTTACTTTCTGGTGAACAGAAATAATACCTGGTACTTTTTGTTTTGATTTAGGGGTTTTATAGCCCTTGCAAGATTACATAACTCATTTAGAGCCATTTTAATCAGACGTTAAAAAAAATGAACACCTCGAACAAAAACCCTGACCTTGCACTGCAGAACTTGGCATCTCACATATGACCCGAGTGTGGCTCAAACCCATAGTGGTGAGAGACCGAATGCTTTAAGAGTCAAGGTTCTTAACCAACGAGGCCATGGAGCCCCCCACTCCTGCCTGGTACTTTTCTTTAGTACTCTATAATACATGTATTTTCATCAAAAATTACATTCTTGCACACCAGACAAGGAAATCCGTGATTTTACCCTGGGATAGAAATTTATGTTCTGACCCTGGTGTTCCGACCCAGGCAACTAACATAAATGAGCTTCAATTCTATTCAACTGCCGGAACTACAACTAATGTACTTCTGCACTACTTTTATGTTGTAAACAATATACCGGTACATGTGCGAGCTGTCAAAACTAACCGCAGGTGTTGTGCAAGAAAAAGAATCCAATATGGGGTTCTGTTGCAGATGGGCATTTCCAACCCTCGGGATGACCGTGCTGAGGGGAACCTCGGCGTAGCCTCGGTTCCGCTCAGCACGGTCATCCCTCGGGTTGGAAACACTCATCTACAACAGAACCCCATATCAGATTCTTATATTCTTGCTACTCTGGATACATGCAAGAAGTTGGGATGTGATGTGCCCCATGGCAACTTCAACTGGGACCGAGGTTATAAAACCTTTTTTCATGCTCAACTCAGCTGAGCATGAAATTTGTGGTGCACATAAAAATTAAAACACTAATCAGTTGAGCGTTTTTTCTTTTCTCAGATAGCAGAGAATGTTATTTGTCCTGCTCACAAATTTTAAAATGCAAACAATTGTTGGCATTTTAAAATTTGTGAGCAGGACAAATTTCATGCTCAAGTGAGTTGAGCATGAAAAAAGTTTTAAAACCTAGGGGCCTCTTGTTTATCTACAAGAAATGTGGCAGCAATAAGTGTGAATGGTTTATCTCTTAAACAGTCAGTCAATATCTATAATGTTTGTGTCTTTGTTTGTTCATTTGAACTGAGGCTTAACTTCACCGTCAACACTGTAAAGGTCATTGTGGAGACATTGCTTCCAAAATAATATGTGTCACTCCAAAATATGAATTCATGATTAATTCAGACAGTAGAAGAGAACACCCGATCGGAGTCAGGGAAATCCCCTTTTACAATTACATTTTGTTTCCTTATTTAGTAACTTGTACCCTGATCGGGGGACAAAAGGCCATTTTAGGGTATATTCACAGAAATCAATCTGTGCAAAAGTTATCCATCCAATTAAATAGCTTAAAACACCAACTTTTAAAACATAAGGGTCTAACTTTTTATCGTTCAAATTTTTTTTAAAATGATTTTGTTTAAAAGTTATTGATCCCCGAAGTCAATTGATTATCTCTTTTCTGTTAAAAACTTTCATGACCCAAATCGGGGTACACAGGACTCCGACTGGGGTCTTCAAAAACATTCTGACCCCATTCGGGGTCTCTGCCAATGTAAATTTCCTTCATATGTGTCATTGTTGTTCCGAATAGCGACATCATAGTATTTCAAGATTTTATCATCTTCTGTAAAGTTCTCCAACTGGAGCATGTGTAAAAAACATTCATAAAATGAAATACATGCTTAGGAAACACAACTCAGGAAAGTGGTAACCGGACAAAATCCACCCCCCCCCCCCCCAATATAAACCTATGTGAAACCAATTAGGGCCCCGGGGCGGCAGCATTTTTTGGCCCCTGCACTATAATTTGAACGATCTTGGTAGGGGTCCACTAGATGAAGCTTCATACTAAATATCAAAGACATGGGCCTTGTGGTTTCAGAGAAGAAGATTTTTGAAGTTTTCGGTGAAAAAAAATCTATTTTTAGCTCCTGTGACCTAGATGTGCAACGGACCAGAACCATTTAAACAACCTTAAAAGGGGTCCACCTAAGGATCATTCCTGTGAAGTTTGATCAAAATCCGATCAGTGGTTTCGGAGGAGATGTTGTTTGAAGAAATTGCTTACGGACAGACGACGGACAAAAAGTGATCCCAAAAGCTCACCTCGTCACTACGTGATGGTGAGCAAAAAATATTGGAATATGACAATCTTTGGAGATATTTGAAAATGGTAGAGGTTCTAAATTAGAAGTGAATGCAATGATCAGGGATCAATACAGATCTGGAATCCAAGATAAGGAATCTAAGTGTAGGCCAACTGATCATGCCAGATAATCCTAATCGGTTGAGAGGTCCATAAAACCCCAAAGCACAACATGTATAAATACAAAAAGTTAATACATCGCTTTACCTGGGCAGGCTTAGATCCTAAGTGGGGCGGGAATTTCTCCATGAGCAACAATATAGCTACTATAGTATTGGAATCTGCAGTTTTCAAAACGACTCATATATACAGACTGATTTTCAAAATCAGTAATTTTGCATGTAGAGGTGTGGGGGGATATTGTCCACCTTTACAAACAGCAGGGGGGTTTTGTCCAGGGGGGATTTTGTCCACCTGAACAAATGGTGGGGGGGATTTTGTCAGCCTTTACCAAAAAGAGGTATTTTGTCCCCGTGATTCCAGGAAAGTTGGTCACATGCCTGTGAACAAAAGAGCATGGTCTTATGATAACAATTACTACTAGAGAAAACAATATACAATCTTGACACTAAATACTGAATGTTAGTGTTTTCAGCTGGTCATATGACCAGTAGTCTATTTGACTATGAGTTTAGTGTTAGGAAGTGTCTGCTGACAGCCAGCTGGCACAAGACTTTAAGGTCTAGTTAGTGACAGCTGGCTGTCACCAGACCTAAAAGTCTGCTGACAGCCGGCTTTAGTATTTGTTAGCTCCCCTGACCTAAGGTCATGGTGATGCCAGAAAGTTGCTTCAAACTAGAAAAAGGAATATTTTCTTTCCGAGACAAAGCAAAGACTGTTTGTTCGCACAATGCATGCTTGATTCTAACACATAGAAAATCATAATATCGGTAATGTTGTTGTTTCCTTCAAATTCCATCACGTGAACAAGTCCGCGAAATGAAGACCCCCCTATACCCCACTTTATATAGAGAAAACGGGTTTATGGGGGTATACATTATTTTTCTTACTTTTGCTCCAAGACATAGGTTGTGGGTACTTGTTAGAACCGCCTAAATGAGGCGGTTCTAACGAGCACCCACAACCTATGTTTGCAGTATTTATAAACAAAATATCACGGATTTTCATCAGAAAAGTTGTCATTTTGGAGGTGTGAAAAAATGCACTATGTCGCACGGGTGTGTTATTGAAATGCTTCCAACCTTTTGCACTTGCTAGAAGAGATACCGAAAAAAATTATTAACAGCAAGACACATGCATTTATGTCTTTATGTAACGTTTTTGATGCTTCCCCTTCTAACGTCAAAGAATCTATGAGTGACGTCATTAGGCCTGGCTAATCGGAGCTGAAAAGATAATCGATTATCAGTCCTGTCATTGCGATCGATAATCGATTAGTAATCGATAATGTTTTTGTCATTATTTCACCTGTCTGGCTTTCTGTCTGAGCATGACTCTTACCATATGTTGCACTTTACCATATGTATATTTGAACAGACAGGCCTGAGCAAACAGTGTAGACCCAGATGAGATGCTGCATAATGCGGCGTCTCATCAGGGTCTGCACTGTTTGCCACTCATTCAGCCATTTTAGGCATAACTTTGGGTAGTAAATTGTACCTATCAAGTAATCGATTAAAAGCAAATCAGAAATGATAATCATTTTTGTGGAATTTATCGATCAATTAATCGATTATAAGATTAATCGTGTCAGCCTTAGACGTCATAGATGTCAGCTTTTCACATCACTCTCTTCTGCACTGTGATTTATTGCAGAATAAATCAGGTTCTTTCCACTGCCTATATAGGCGCACTGTGTCAGAATATCATTTTAAATGATATTTTATAATAGCTAAAAAAATTTTTTGTTGGTTCTTGACTGTTCATGACCGTTCATGTCTGAAAATAGGCAGACCATATCCAAATAAATTTTCTTAATACAGTTGTGTGTAGGCTAATTCTGTGCATCTGCCAATTCTGTGCACTGGGATTATTTCAAAATTCAACAAACCAGATTAAATGTTTTCATTTGCCTTTGACAGGTATCTAACAGAGCTTCATATATTATTTTGGATTCGAGCATGACAGAAAACTGGGCGAATGAAATCCATTTAAATGACTTTTTCGTTTTTGCCTTAATCAGCACCACAAGCCCTTATTTCATTTCGAAATATGTTACTATTAGTAACTTATTTCAACCAACTGGACCATCAGCTTTTATAGTGTCCCCCAGCTCCTAAAAAGGGCATGGTGCTGGTCAGAAAAAAGGGCACTTTCAGCGCGCGAAAATATGCAAAAAAAGGGCACTTTAGATATGAGCAGCAGTATAAAAAGGGCACAATCGCATGCAGCACCTTGCTAAAAGGGCACATCTCCCAACTTGAAATGAAAAGATCCTTCTCTTACCCTTTGTAGTCAATGCTAAATGATACTGCCTGTTTTATTATGCTGAGTGACAAGATATATTACATTAACCATTGGTTTAAGTTTATAAAAGTATTGTAAGCCAGCTGAACACTGACACAAAAACATGTTTGGGCCACATCTCCAATTCTCTAATACACACAAACACTGACATGACACTGGTCAGGCACACTTTCACACTTCATTTGTTTAATTGGTATCACTCACATTTGTTATCAAAACACAGCTATGACTTCTTAAAGTGACATTATTAAGCACAATAAACAGGGGGATGAGCAGTCAACAATAAACTGTCAAACAAGCAACAATTAATTGCTAAAAAGTGTCTGTAGAAGTCCTTAAATTAAACAGTCATAACTTTGTTACTTTTTGGTAAATTTCAGTGATTTTTGCACGAAATGTAGGGCAACATTTACTCTATCTGAAAAAGGGCATGGCGCTGGAAAAAAAGGGCATGGCGCTAGAGAAAATGGGCATGGCGCCGCGCTATGCTAAACTGATAGGGCTGGGGGAAACACTATTTTAATGAACACATGTCGGACCAAACAAGTATACCTACAAAATTCTTTTTATTGTCTTAAATATTTATCTCGACTGGATGCGATTGTTCGGGTGCTTGGAATTAGCAGACAAAATTGATGGCGTCTTAACATGGGGCTGTGTCTTTTTTTTTTTTTTTTCTCCTATTACTGCTACTCGCTCACATCTGAGCATTACGAGCAGGATTTCCTGGGTGGTAACCAGTACTTTCTGTTTTCTTTCTTTTTTTTAAGCAATGTGGATGAAGTGCCTTGCTCAAGGACACAACACTTTGATCAGCGTGAGGCTCGAACCCCCAACCTCTTGATCACTAATCCGATGCGCTACCACTGCACCAAAGCGCTCTTTTTATAGACAGACCACAACAAAATTGTACCAGAGATATTTATGGTTTCTGTTGTATTTTAACAAGCTAAACATGTTTTTGCTCACTAGAATGGATGAGTTTTAAGTGCGCAGAATTAGCCTACAACACTGTATAACTGGCTAAAAATTGACCATTTTACTGTTAGTTTTACTTCCTTGTTATTAATCACCATAATAATTTAGTTAGGAAATAAACTTTTATTTCCTTACAGATTTTGCAGACAATAATTGGCGTGCTGAATATTCTTTGTAACTGTCCAAAACAAAATGCTTCACGGTTCAAACCGAATGCTCTGGGGGGCAAATGTCCGGGTCGCATTTTCAACTGGGGGGCAAATGTCCACTTTTAGATTAAGTCATTGGGGGGCAAACGTCCTGGGGGGCTAACGTCCGGAGACCTGTAATTACGGTAGGGATCTTTAACCTGCACAGGGGATGGTTCTCCCTGCACAGGGGGCCTCCAGTTAACGTCCTGATCCGAAGGACGGTGCACTTTATGACATTTTATGTAGTTTTACTACAAAAGAAAGCGAGTTCTGTCACATAAATGGATGAAGCCTGTGCGATTTATAATCTAAATTTCTTTTTATTTGGTAATCATAAATGACCAATCATCGGTGACCAAAGCAATGCAGCTTTATCAAGAGCAATGTTTACTACATAACGAGTACTAGTCTTCGCCGATTTCCAGCTTGTACCAGGTAAACATGGGAATTCCTGGTTTCGTTTTCCAAGGTATCTTTATTCCAGGTGCAGGATATTGAAGTCTACGAATCATTGGGGGTTGCCTTTTTAACAAGAATTTCGGTTACCGAGGCAGGAGACGGATTAATTTGTGTCCTGTTTCTAGAATTTCTTAAAAGGGACGTTCGTTCGTTAACGTCATCCGCCATTTTGCTGTCATGTGATAATTGCTTGTACTCTGCATGTACAAGATACAAGACTTTTATTGCGAATTTTCGGGAGGTATGTACGGAGATGGTTTATGGAACCAGTAACCATGCCAGTCACCATGCAATACGCATGCGCCGGCTGGAGAGCGCTGGCTCCACGTTTTGCATTTCCGGCCTGATTTTCTACTTTCGATTTATTATTTACAACCAACTGACTGACAACCTGTTCACCTGAGAATACTAAGTCTTAGGTTTATCAAAGTAATAATTAATTCTCATGATCCACACACACTAGAAGTAAGACTCTGACATATGTTAATTATTACACATGGTATTTGTAATCATACATCCTCTATCAGCTGAATTGTCCGCTGGAGAGAAAATTGTCAATAAATTCGTCATGGTCCTAGTACGGCAAATGTCACTGTGAAGGTAGGGTATTGTATCCCGTGGTGACTGGGAAGTATGGCAAGCCATTTTACTATTTATTATGGAGTGTGTGTGTGAATTCGTGTTTAATGTCCCTTTCAACAATTTTTCAGTCATATCACTACGGTGTCTGGTTTTGACAGGGAGCGCAATGCTCACTTTTATAGTGCTGCCTCACTGAAGTATCATGTCTCAGACACATTACATGATACCACAGCCAGTCACATTATCCTGACACTGGGTCGACCAGTCCTAGCTCTACCCCGTAAATCTGAGTGCCAAGCGAGGAGCAGCTAGTACCATTCTTAACGACTTTGGTATGTCGCGGCCCGGGATCGAACCCGTGACCTCCCGTTCCCCGGAGCGGACTCTCTGCCGACTAAGCTATCGGGGCCGGTCTATTTATTATGGATTGTAGATATCTTATTTATTATATAAGATATATATTATATATCTTATTTATTATATAAGATATCTTATATATATATAATATAATAAATAAGATATCTTATATGTTTTACCTTACCTTAGTTTTACCTTAGGCTGCTACCCGTTGATGAGTCCTTCGACTCGTTGTGGGCCAATCTAGATCTGGGATCTCTACTATACGGTTTTCTGTAGTCTGCGCTAGAAGGCTGCGTAAACCTACTGTAGCCGGGTATGGTGAATTTATTGTCTTTGTGTTTCCACTCGCTGTTTAAACGGGACTTGAACGAGTTGACGGAGTCCGCACACACTGAGATGTTTGTAAGAGCGTTCCAGCTATTTGTGACTCTGTTGCAGAATCTGTTTTGACCGAGCCGGTTCTGTGGTCGAGTTTTCTCTAGTTTGAAGACGTTGCCCCTTGTGTTGCTGTTTGTGTTTCGCTTTAGACTGTCTTTGATGTTAATCTCCTCGTAATCATGAAGGACCTTAAACACTTGGATAATGTCAGCTCTTTCCCTACGGTACATTAGAGTGGGTAGACCAAGCTCCTTTAGTCTTTCCTCGTAGCTGAGGTTCTGCATTCCAGGTACTATACGTGTTGCCCTTCGCTGCACTTGTTCTATGGAGATGATGTCTTTCTGATACGTAGGGGACCACACCACACTAGCATATTCTAGGTGAGGTCTAATGTACGCCTTGTAGAGAGGGATGAAAATGTCCTTTTCTAAGTATGTGAATGAATTTTTAATGGTGCCAAGTGCTTGGTTCGCTCGCTTTACCTTTGACGCTATGTGTTCACTAAATGAGAGGTCCGAGTCAAATGTTACGCCAAGGTCTTTCTCACTTTTGACGTTTTCTATTTGCTTTCTGTCCTGAGAGTCTCTCATAGTATATAAGATATCTGATATGTTATATAAGATATTATATATGCTTTATTAGATATCTTATATAGGATATAAGATATCTAATATAGGATATAGGATATCTAGTATGATATATATCTTATTTATCAAAATATATAAGCTATCTGATATGCTAAATAAGATATCTAATATAGCATATAAGATATCTTATATAACATATCAGATATCTTATATATTATATAAGATATCTTATGTAATATATAAGATATCTTATGTAATAAGGGAAATAAGATATCTTATATGATATATAAGATATCTCATATATTATATAAGATATCTTATATGTTATATTAGATATCTTATTTGGTATATTAGATATCTTATTTAGCATATCAGATATATATTCCAGTAAATAAGATATCTTATATCCTATATCAGATATCTTATTTAATATATTATACTGGCCCCCGCCCATAGGGGCTTGAAGAAATATATGGGCTGCATGATGCTTCCACGCAGAGCTGAATCCGGCCCGCACACTAGTACTGGTAAACCGCAAAGAGGATCTAAGCCTTACCAGGAACCGTGGTGCGAGGGGAACCGTCCATGCTAATAAACCCTGTTGGTTTCATTGGGCGACAGGGCTTGAGATGTCATTTCATCTCAATGTTGGGTAAAAGTCCCACAAAATTGGAAGCAACGTCTCCAAAATGACCTTCACTCAGTGTTGACGGGGACGTTAAACCTCAAATCAAACAAACAAATAATATATTATATATCTTATATAGCATAATAGATATCTTATATACTATTTAAGATATCTTATATGACAAATAAGGTATCTAATATATTTTACCAAAAATAATTAAGTATCCCCGAAACTGCCAACGAATGACTACCCCCATTTATGCCTAACATTCCATAACCCATTTTGTACCAGAAACCCTGGCAAACAGTGCAGGCCCAGATCAGGTCAGGGCCTACACTATTAATAAAATATTCAGCTATATTCAGATTACACAACCTGTCATCATGTGTCATACCTAATTTTCGAAATGGGCTACTGTCATAAATAAGCAGGAAGATTCCATTTGGTGAAAAAAAGGATAAAAGGGACAAAGAAAAATTGAACTAATTATGCGAAAAGTAGAGGCAGAAACCAGGCTGAATATATGGACAGTCTGGTGAGAGTCTTTGTTTTTTTGTTTTTGTCAAAATACATGCAACGAGCAGTGCTTGGCATAACTCAAGTTTGAAGTTAATTAATACTTCCACTATCTTGTAAGGGAGGGTTATTAAATTATACAAACAAAAGCAAGCTGGATTTATTCTCTCTCGAAAAAAAAAAAAAAGAAAAAGATGTAGTCTTTAATCTGATCGCACCTGTTTGGGAACCCCGTTTTATTTATAAACACATATGTACAATTACAGTTTATTATTAATAATTAGAATTTCTCCAGTCCTCTGTAGCAGTCTAATGGAGAGGAAGTGACTATTACTTGTCATTTATTTCCAATTTATATAAGATATCGTATATGTTAATTAAGATATCTTATTTATCAAACGTATATAAGATATATGTTAAATAAGATATCTGACATACCGATTAAGATATCTTATATACAAATATAGATAAGATATCTGATATAATATATCAGATATCTGATATGTTATATAAGATATTTTATATGCTATATAAGATATCTTATATAGTATATTAGATATCTTAGACAGCATATAAGATATCTTATATGTTTTAGTAAACAAGATATTTTATATGTTATATAAGATATCTTATTTAACATATAAGATATCTTATAAATCATATCAGATATCTGAATTGCAGAATTAAATAAGATATCTCATATAGGATATAAGATATCTTCTTTAGGATATAAGATATCTTAATTGTTATATCAGATATCTTATATAGGATATAAGATATCTTAGATATCTTATATAGGATATAAGATATCTTATATCCTATATAAGATATTTGATATAATATATCACATATCTACATTCCATAATAAATAGTAAAATTGCTTGCCATAGGGAAGGAACGTTGCATTCATAATTTCTTTGCATCAAACAAAGTATCCTTTAACAAATCCTTACCTACCTTCATTTATGAGGTGCCATTTTACTATTTAATTGAAATTCAAGATTTTGTTTGTATTGGAGTTTAACGGCCCAGTCCTAACTATTTAGGTCATTTTTAAGCCAGTCAGTTTACCATTCCACACTTTTCGTGGGCAAGCTTATACGTAAGCTGTTAACCACATTTCGAAAACACTGCCTATACAAATTCATTGTAAAGTTTATCGCCACAAAAAGGAAACTTTTAAAGATGACAAATTGTGATATTTTTCTTATTTCTGCTTAAAATAGAGATTCTGGTTACACGTTAGAACCGCTTCACCGAGGCGGTTCTAACGAGTACCCACAATCTATATTTTGGAGCAGAAATAAGAAAAAAAAGGTTTACCCCTGCCAACCCAAGTTTTACTATATAAAAGTGGGGTTCAAGAGGGTCAAAAGCTTTATAGACGCGTTTCATGATTAGTACAGTGCACATTCTTTCACAGAAACGGACAACTGCTCTTCTTGAATCAGCAGAATTCAGAAAATGACTGTAAAAAAGATTTCATGATCCATGTCCAGGAAAGAATGTTGCCGACACAGACAGGACTCGAACACGTGTCCTCTTGATCACCAGTCAGACCTACATCTCTCTGAGCTACCGAGGTCAGCTTGAATTTCAAGATATTTATTAATAAAATTTCTGATATCTATAATAAAACTATTGGATTGCAATAAATATTATTAGATATGTATAAATAATATTAGATATCTATTATCTATTTTATGATATACATAATACATTTAGGGACATCTATAATTCGAATTATAGATATCTGTTATTCGATGGAAAGATGTTAAATATTTAAGAAAATATAATTACATTTATTGATATCAATAATATAGTTTCTTTTATTCATTATTGAAAACTGTGACATCTATAATTCAGCCTTTTAAATGATATCCATAATTTGATTTTTAGATATCTATATATGCAAAGGAATTATATATGTATATATCTATAAATTGAAAAATAGATATCTATAATTTTAACATATATTAGATATCATTATTATAGATATTATTTATAGATATCATTTTTATAGATATTATTTATTGATATCTAACAATAATTATTGATATACTATAGTTTATTACAGATATCTATAAATCAAATTGTAATTATCAATAAATCAAATTATAGATATGAACAATTAACGTTATTGATATCTATAATTATCTGTATTTTTTGCTATCATAAAATGAAATTCATGATATGTTATATATATTTCTTGATATCAATAGATTTATTTCCTGATATCAATAATTTCTTTGCATATTTAAATATCTAAAAATCAAATTATAGAGATCTTTTAAAAGGCTAAATCATAGATATCACAATTTTCAATAATTGATATCATAAAATACATTTTGGTCATGAATAAATGAAACTATTGATATTTTATAATGCTCTTCAATATTTGGTATCCATATATCAAAATAATAGATATCTACTATTGAAATAATTGATAACCATTTACTTACTATGGATATCATGAACAAAAATAAAAAATATCTAATATCAGCAATGTTAATTATCTATAATTTGATTTATAGATATCTACAAACTGATTTATAGATGTCATAGATGTCATTATTAGAGATATTATTTATCGATATCTAACAATAATTATTGATAAACTGTAGTTTAGTTCAGATATCTATAAATCAAATTATAGATATCAATAAATCAAATTATAGATATGTACAATTAACATTATTGATATCTATAATTATCTATATGTTTTGCTTTCATAAAATGAAATCCGTGATATGTAATATATATTTCTTGATACCAATAGATTTGTTTCCTGATATCAATAATTTCTTTGCATATATAGATATCTAAAAATCAAATTAAAGAGATCATTTAAAAGGCTGAATTATAGATATCACAATTTTCAATAATAGATATCATAAAATATATTATGGTCATGAATAAATGAAACTATTGATATTTTAAAATGCTCTTCAATATTTGTTATCCATATATCAAAATAATAGATATCTACTATTGAAATTATTGATAACCCTTTACTTATTATGGATATCATGAAATAAATATCTAATATCAATAATGTTAATTATCTGTAATTTGATTTATAGATATCTACAAATTGATTTATAGATGTCTAGAACAAAGATATAGGATATCAATAAATATTATTACTTATCTATAAATAATATTAGATATGTATTATTTATTTCATTATATCCATAATGTGTCAAGGGATATCTATAGTTCCAATTATAGATATCTTTTATTCGATATAGAGAGATCAAATATTGATGAACATTACAGGATATCAAGAATTACATTTATTGATATCCTTCATATATTTTCTGATATCCATTATTGAAAACTTTGATATCTATTATCCAGACTTGAAATGGTATCTGTAATTTGATTTTTAGATATCTATATATGAAAAGGAATCATGGATATCATTAGACAAATTTATAGATATCAAGAAATATATATTACATATCATTGATTACATTTTATGATGTCAAAATATTGATAATAATGTTAATCATACATATCTATAATTTGATTTATAGATATCTATAATTTGATATATAAATATCTAAAATACAATTACAGATTTCTCCGAATTGTATTAAATAGTAATATTGCATCATGCCTCATACACTTGTCATGATGACTCATACCGCTGTCACTATGACTCGCATAGCTGTCATGATGACTCATACACCTTTCGTCCTGACTCAAACACATGCCACTCTCTATCACTTTGACTCGTTTAGCTCTTGCTATGACTCACATTGACCCGTACAGCTGTCACGGTGACTCATACTTCTGTAACCATGACTTATAATGCTGTCACGAGTTGCATACAGCATGGATCATACAGCTGTCACGACTACTTAAACACTTGTCAGCATAACTTACAAACCTAATGACTAATACTGCTGTCACCATGAATCATACGTGGTAGCTTTATAAGTCATCGTAAAACATGTATGAGTCATATTGACAGCTGTTGTAGACATGGTGACAGTTGTAGTAGTCATGGTGGCAGCTGTAGGAATCATGATGTGAGTCATGTTGACAGGTGTATAAGTGATGTTAACACTTTCTGTTCTAATTGGTTTCATATACACATGTAAACTGATTTACTATGTTATTTTTCATATATATTGTGTATGTCATGTATACTTTGCAATGTATGATTCCACTGATATTGTAATCAGTATTTCATAAATAAATTAAAGAACTATCAACAGGACTCACATAGCAAAAAACCTTCATTCCGACAGCTTTCACCATGAATCCCAAAGCTATCTCAATGACTCATATAACTGTCATCATGATCCGTGCATCTCTAAGCGTGATTCCTAAAACTATCCCCTTGATGAAAGCAGCTGTCACCATGGTACATACATCTGTCACCGTGATTCATACAGCCATCAGTATGTCTCATCCAGCTATAAGCATGACTCATATAGCTGTCGCCAGGGGTCAGTGACACTCACAGCTGTCTCCAAGGCTCATACAGCTATCACAATGACCCATATAGCTGCCATAATGACTCTAATACTGCTGTCACAATGACTTATGCAGTTTTAACAATGGCTCATACAGCTGTCTACATGGCTCATACAACTATCACCATGACTCATTCAACTATCATCATGACTCGTACTGCTGCCACCATGACTGATAAAGCTGTCATCATCACTCATACAGCTATCGCCATGACGTATGCGGGCAGCACTTTCATAGCTGTTATCATGGCTCTTCGAGATGTCTCTGTGGTTCTTAAAGTAATCACCATGACTCATACCGCTGTCACCATTACTAATTCAGCGATTTTCACGACCTATTCAGCTATCAACATGAATACAGCAAACATCTATCTCCATATCTACTGTAGATATTGCAATGACTCATACAGCAATTAGATCACTCACACAGCTGTTACCATAACTCATACAGCCATCAGCACGACTTCTACAGCTATCACCAGGAATCATACAGCGCACACAATGACGCAGATATCTAAATTTCACATACAACTGCCACCGAGATTTATTTGTATCTCCTATAGCTATCATCAAGAACTATGCATTCGTAGCCATTGTTCATACAGCTGTCTCGACGACTTATATGACTGTCACGATGTCTTTCAGCTGTCACAATGACTCATAGAACAGTCGACATGTCACATACAGCTGTCACCATGATCCGTACAACTCTTATCACTGAGTATATACAGATATCAACATGTTTCATACAGCTATCGGCATGGCTTGAACAGCTGTCGCGATGACACATACAGCTGCATGCCATGGTGGCCCATGCATCTGTCACAAATCATGACTCATATACAGTCAATACTATGAGTGCCACTACCATGATGCAAACAGCTATCACAATGACTGATTCAGCTGTCAGCGGGGATCATACAGGTCTCATACACTTGTCATGATGACTCATACGTCTGTCATTATGACTCACACAGCTGTCATTATGATTCATACACCTGTCATCATGACTCAAACACATGTCACTCCCTGTCACTTTGACTCGTTTACTCTTGCTATGACCTACACAACTGTCAAATTGCCCCATACGGCTGTCATGATGACTCGTACGTTTGTAACCATGACTCATCACGTTGTCACGAGTTGCATACAGCATGGCTCCTACAACTGTGACAACGCCTCACAGTTGTCAGCAAAACCCATGAAGCTAATGACTAACACTGCTGTCACCATGAAATGAACGACGCCGTAAACCAAACAGCAGTCATCTTGACTCATACGGCTGGCACCATGTCTTTTACAGCTGACACATTGACTCATAGAGCTATCATAATGACTTATATAGCTATAACAGTGACTAATACAGCTATCACATTGACAAATACAGCTCTCTCGGTGACCCATATCATTACAAATACAGCTGTAAAGATGGCTGACTCATGCAGCTGTCACCATGACACACATAGCTATAACCATACAGCTGTGACCATGACGCCTATATCTATCAGCATGACTTATGTAGCTTTCACCAAGGCTCTTACTGCTAGTGTCATGACTTCTACAGCTGTAAACATGACTCCTATAACTACCGCCATGACCTATACATCTGTCATCAGTACCAATGTGGCTGTTAACATCACTTATACACTTGTCAACATGACTCACACAGCTATCATCATGACTCCTTCAGCTGTCACCATGACTACTATAACTGTCACCATGACTGCAACAGCTGTCCGTATGACTTATACATCTATGACAATGACTAATAAAGCTGTAACTAGGACTCATATAGCTATTATTTTAAATATTTTTATAAAATATAAATATGCCCATGAAGAGCAACAGTACTATTTGTAATTAGAATGTTAGAAATATCTTCATTACTATTTACATATAATATTTACAACATTGTGCTACTTTGGCCCATTGTATTTAAAATAGTCTTTCTGTGCTAATTGGTTGCACATACACATGTCACTGATTTACTATTTTATTATTTCTTATATATTGTGTATCCCTTGTATGCTTTGCAGTGTATGATACTACTGATATTGTTTTCAGTATTTCATTTATAAATAACAGAAATATCAAGATGACTAACACTGCTAATACCTTCATTCATACAACTTTTACCATGACTACGATAGCCATCACAATGACTCATATAACTGTCATCATGATTCATGCATCTCTAAGCGTGATTCCTACAGCTTTCACCGTGATGAAAACAGCTGTCTCCATTGCATATACTTCTGTCTCCGTGACTCTTACACCCATAAGTATGTCTCATACAGCTGTATGCCAGACTCATATAGCTGTCACCAGGAATCATTGAGCTTTCACTTTGACACTTACAGCTGTCTCCAAGGCTCATGCAGCTATCATAATGACCCAAACAGCTGTCACAATGACTCTCATACTGCTGTCATCATGACTGATACAGTTGTAACCATGGCTCATACAACTATCACCATGACTCATACAACTATCATCATGACTCGTTCTGCTGCCAGCATGACTGATAAAGTCGTCATCGTCACCCATACAGCTATCGCCATGACGATGCTGACCACACTATCCTAGTGCTGTAAGCATAACATAGGAGCTGTCATCATGGATCATACAGCTGTCTCTGTGGTTCTTACAACAATCACCACGACTCCTACTGCTGTCGCTATTTCTACAGTTAAGTAATTATCATGCCCCATTCAGCTGTTACCATGACTAACACAATGTCTCGGGTATCTTAATTTCACATACAGCTGCCACCAATACTTATTCTGTTTTCAACAGTTATAGCTTCTGTAGCCATCAGCATGGAATATGCAGCTGTATCCATTGGTCATACATCACCTTAAAGGCTGTCACAATGACTCAAACAGCTTTCTTTACGATTTCTATAGCTCTTACAATCACTACTCCAGGTGTCAGCATGAATCTTACGAAGGTAACCATGACACCTTGTCACCATGACTCATACAGTTACCGTCATGACTCGCATCCCTTCCACTAAGACTTATATAGCTTTCATCGTATCTAATACAGCAATCACTATAACTAATACAGCTGCCACGACGACTCATAGCATAACTCATACGGCAATCACGATAACTCGTACAGCTATCAACACGACACAAACAGCTATTACAATAACTCATAGAGCTATTTCCATGACTCGGATATCTGTCAGCACGACCTTTAAAGCTTTCACCAAGACACCTATAGCTACCAACTTTACTCATTCAGGTGTTACTTGACTTTTTAGCTATCGTAAACACCTATAGGGCTGTAACCATGACCAATACAGCTGTTAACATCACATATACAGCTGTCACCATGACTCACTAATCTATCATCATGACTTCTGGTACGAGTGTCAGTATAACTACTACAGCTATCAATATGACTAATGCATCTTTAAAAATGGCTCATACGATCGTCATCATGGCTTATATAGCTATCGCCAATGCTTACAGCTTCCACAGTGACTCTTACAACAGTCACCATAATTCATGCAGCTCTAAACGTGATCCCAACAGCTATCACCATGGCGAATGCAGCTGTCACCACAGCTCATACAGCTATCACCATGACTCATAGAGCCACCAGTCTGTGCTCATTCAGCTTAAAGCATCGCTCATATTGCTGTCGGCAGGGTTCATACAGCAAACACTATATCTAATACAGCTGTAACAATGAACCAGATGACTACGCCTAAAGCTGTCTTCATGCCTCATACAGCTGTCAGGATGACTTGAACGGCTGTCACAGTCACTCATTCATTGACCACCATGGCCCATAAAGCTATCATAATGACTAATACAGCAAGCTCCCGCCCATCGGGACTTTGAGAAATAAATCGGTATGCAAAGTGCTTCCACGCAGAGCTGAAACCGACCGCACGTGAGTACTGGTATGCAGCATAGGTCTAAGCCTGTTCAGGCAAAACGGTGCGAGTCGGACCGTCCATGCATATAAACATTTTGATTTCATAGGGCGACAGGGCTTGGGATTTCATTTCATCTCAATGTCGGGTAAAAGTCCCACAAAAATGAAAGCAACGTTTCGAAAATGACCTAAATAGTATTGACAGGGACTTTAAACCTCTATTCAAACAAACAAACAAAAGACTAATAGAGCTATCTCAATCACTCAAACAGCTATCACCATGAGGGTTGTAGCTATTACCATAACTCATACAACAATTAAGATGACTCATACAGCTGTCACCAGGACTCACATAGCTATCACCACGACTTCTATAACTATCACCATGAATTATACAGCTACCACCATGATTCATACAGATATCTTTATTCACATACAGCTGTCACCACGATCAACAGCGCTTTCAATAGCCATATCTCAAAAACTGTCACAAAGAACCATGCAGCTGAAACCAATCGCTCATACAGCTGTCCATATCAACATGACTCACACAGCTTTCCTCACGACTCCTACAGCTGTCACCATGACTTCTTCAGATGTCATCATGTCTCATACAGCGGTCCCCATGACACAGACAGCTGCCATCATGACGCATACAGCTGCCAGCACGACTTCTACACGAATCATACGGCGCCCAAAATGACTCGGATATCTTAATTTCATATACAGCTGCCATAAAGACTTATGCCTTTTCAACAGTCGTATCTCCTGTAGCTATAAATTATGCAGCTGTAACCATTGTTCATGTAGCTATCAACATCGCTTATAAGGCTGTCAACATGACTCACACGGCTTTTTTATGACTTCTACAGCTGACACTATGACTACTTCAGTTGTCACCATGACTCTAACAATGGTACCCATGACACCTATAGCGGTCACCATGACTCAAACAGCTGTCAACGTTGCTTGCATCCCTCTCACTAAGACTGATATAGCTTTTATCGTTTCTAATTCAGCGATCACTATAACTTATACAGCTGACACGACGAGTCATATCATGACTAATACAGCCATCACGATGACTCATACAGCTGTCAACACGCCACCACGACACATACAGCTATTACCATAACTCATACAGCTTTTACCATGACTCCGATATCTATTAGCACGCCTTTTAAGCTTTCACCAAGACACATACAGATATCGCAATTACACATTCAGATGTGACCTTGACTTGTATAGCTATTGTTATGACCCATTACCAATTCAGCTGTTAACATCACACATACCATGACTCACAAATCTGTCATCATGGCAACTGCTGCTTTCAGTATGACTACTACAGCTGTCAATACATCTTCAAAATGGCTCAAACGGCTGCCATCATGGCTTTTACAGCTATCACATAACAACAGCTTTCACCGTGACACTTAGAACTGTTACTATAATTCATGCAGCTCTCATCTTGATCACTACAACTGTCACCATGATGAATACAGCTGTCATCTTAGTTCATGCAGCTATCTCCGTTACTCATACAGCCATCAGTCCGTGCTCATACAGCTATGAGAATCGCTCATATTGCTTTCGTCAGGGGCCATAAAGCTTACACAGCTGTAACAATGAACCACATGACTATGCCTAAAGCTGTCTTCATGCCTCATACAGCTATCAGCATGAATCAAACAGCGGCCACAGTGACTCATTTAGTGACCACTATGACCAATATAACTATCACTATGACTAATACAGCAAGCCCCGTAAACCTCTATTCAAATAAACAAAGTGAAGACTAATACAGCTATCACAATTACTCGTACATATATCACTTTGATTCTTGTAGCTATTTCCATAACACATACAGCTATTAAGATGACTCATACAGCTTTCACTGTGATTTACACAGCTATCACCACGACTTCTATCACTATCACCATGATTCATACAGCTACCAACATGACTCATACAGATATCTTAATTTCAAACACACCTGTCACCAAGACCCATAACACTTTCATCAGCCATATTATCTCATGTACTGTCACTATGATTTGTGCAGCTGCAACCATTGTTCATACAGCTGTCCATATCAACATGACTCACACAGCTGTCCTCACGACTCCTACAGCTGTCACCATAACTGCTTCAGATGCCATTATGTCTCACACAGCGGTTGCCATGGCATATACAGCTGTCATCATGACGCATACAGCTATCAACATGACTCGCATAAGTCTTCACAGTTGCTCATACAACTGTCAACATGACTAATACAGCTAGCCCCATGACTTACAATGCTATCATCATGACTCATTGAGCTGTGACCACCATTAAAGCCTCCGCGGGTGTAGTGGTTAAACTACTCGTCTTAGAAACCATGTATCTTGGGGGTTCGATTAGAGCAGATAATGTTATCTTAGTGCAGATTATATTTTCCTTTCCTTTATGCTATACGCCTTGCAAACTATATTGCTGTATATGAAGATACTCAATAAAACCGAGTCTCCGATTTTCGTTCTTAATGTGTTCTTTGTTTCCAAAGGCAACCTTTACCTCACTGCAGCTGTTGTTAAGTGCCGTGTGGCGGCTGTAAAAAGTCTCCCTGTGCTTCATCATAGGGCAGATTATATTTTCTTTTCCTTTGGAATCATTGAGCCTATTGTGTTTACTTTGAAAATCGAATATCGCTTAAGCCGGTGCTAGGCATATGCAGCCTTGCAAACTATATTGCTGTGTTGAAGAGCCTCAATTAAAACCGAGTCTCCAATTTTCGTTCTTGTATGTGTTCTTTGTTTCCAAAGGCAACCGTTTAGCTTTTTATTCTCCAGACTTTTGGATAAGTAAAATAGAAGTAAAACAAAGATCAGGAATTGATACAATTAACTTACTCCACCCATAAAAGACACCAAAGGGAAAGAAATACAAACATTAAGCGACCAGACCAGTCTTTAAACTGAGGTCCACTTTCTATATGATCTTAGTTGTTGGTGGGACGAAACATGCCCCAGCACGCATGCACGCACACACACACACACACACACACGCAAACAGAGTTGTCACCATGACTTACATGTATACTGCTTCCACCATGACGACTACAGCTATCACTACGACTGATAAATGTACGTATCACTACCACAGGGACACATTCATTTATTACCATGGCTCTTATAGCTATTACTAGGACTTAAACAGCTTCCACCATGACTCCTAAAGCTATTACCATTACTCATACTGATATTATTGCGACTAATACAGCAATCACCACGACTCACACTGCTAGCGCATTGACGACTAGAGGTTATCACCATGACTCATACAGCTGCCACTATGATTCATACAGCTGTCCATATGACGTATAAAGCTGCCAGAAGACCAATACAGTTGTCACAATGACTCTTTCAGCTGCTGTCATAATTCAGAGGTTGGTGCTATCGTTATGACTATACTACTGCTGTCACCATGACTTCTTCATGGGCCAGTCTGGCTTATACCACCATGACTCATACAGCTGCCCCTATGACGTATAAAGCTGCCACAAGACCTATACAGTTGTCACAATGACTCTTACAGCTGCTGTCATAATTCAGAGGTTGCTGCTATCGCTATGACTACACTATAGCTGTCACCATGACTCCTTCATCGGCCACTCTGGCTCATATTACCATGACTCATACTGCTGTCCCTATGGCGTATAAAGCTGCCACAAGACCCATACAATTGTCACAATGACTCTTACAGCTGCTAAGCCCCGGCCATAGGGGCTTGAAGAAATATATGGGCTGCATAATGCTTCCACGCAGAGCTGAATCCGGCCCGCACACTAGTACTGATAAACCGCTTAGAGGATCTAAGCCTGTCCAGGAACCGCGGTGCGAGGCGGACCGACCATGCTAATAAACCCTATTGGTTTCATTGGGCGACAGGGCTTGAGATGTCATTTAATCTCAATGTCGGGTAAAAATCCCACAAAATTGGAAGCAACGTCTCCAAAATGACCCTTAGAGTGTTGACGGTGACGTTAAACCTCAAATCAAAGAAACAAACTTACAGCTGCTGTCATAATTCAGAGGTTGCTGCTATCGCTATGTCTACACTATAGTTGTCACCATGACACCTTCATCGGCAACTCTGGCTCATATCACCATGACTCTTGCAGATGTCACTATGGTTCATAAAGCTATCATAGACTCAAAGAGCTATCACCATGTCGCCTTAAGCTGTCACCATGGCTAATAAACTATCATCCTGATTCACACAGCTTTCATCCTGACTCACACAGTTATAAGCATGGCTCATATAGCTTTCACCATAGGTCATACAACTATCACTATGACTATCCCCAAGAATCACATAGCCCAGATAATTCTGCACACTACGATTTTCTGTTCCATGTTGTAGTACTTGCTTCCAAAAGATTATCCCTTATATATGACATTTTAACTTCACCACAGCTGGTGTTTAGGGAATGTGTGGCGGCTGTCAAAAGTCTCCCTGCCCTTCGGCATAGTTTGGGTTATATGTTCTAGTCCTTTTCGATCATTGATTCCACTGCTTAAATTTTAGAATATTTGAGGGTCACTGGCTAGGCCTAAATGCGGAAACTAACTAGTCCGTCCCATAAAAACTTGTACACTACGGCTTTCGGTTCCGTATTGAGCCCTTGGTTGCTTTCAAAGGATTACCCATTATATAAAACATCATACAGTTATTAACCATGTATCAAATGGCTATCACCATGTCACCCGCAGCTGACTTTCTGACTCATACAGCTATCATCATGATTCATTTAGCTGTCATCATGACTCATTCAGCACATCCCCACAAATCATATTGCTATCACTGGTACGCCTGTATTACCTTGGCACATACAACTATCACCATGACTGATACAGCTGTCACCATGACTAATACAGCTACCACAAATACTCCTGCAGCTGTCATGATTATTTATCAATAATTCAGATTCTGTCTCATGAATGAATAAGTGAAATTTGTTCAAACTTGGTAAAATATATCATTGTGACCAACCTTAGATTTGATTAGTTTTTGATGACCTTGACCTTATTTCTAAGGTCAAAGGTCCCCAAAACTGTCAATTTTGGCTTATCTGCACCGGTGTCTTGAATGAATAGCTGACATTTGGCCAGACTTTCTAGAACATTATTTGTACAATATGTCATTGTAACCTACCAAAGATTTGGTTTGCCTTTGGTGACCTTGACCTTTTTTTCAAGGTCACAGGCCCTCCAAAACTGTCAATTTTAGGTCAGAAATGGCTTACCAGCACCCTTTCACATGAGCGAATTGTGATATACTTTTATCTACTCTGTAAACAGTAGATATTTACTGTAAACTTCGCATAAATGTTACGCACCATGAGTGGTTCTACAGAAAATAGGAATTGTAATTCTGGTTTACTTCCTTTCGGAGATATGGTCCTTTGAACATTGAAAATAGTCACCTTATTCATGTATTAATGTCAACTTTATTAAGGGAAAGACTAATGCACCTTCACTTTGAATTCATTTTGACAGTGTTTATGGCCGCCCATCGGGGCTTGAAGAAATAGATGGGCTGCATGATGCTTCCAGAGCTGAAATCGACCACACACGAGTACTTGTAAACCGCTTAGAGGATCTAAGCCTGCCCAGGCAAGGCGGGGCGAGTGGACCCATCCAAGGTTATAAACCCTATTGGTTTCATTGAGAAGTCATTTCATTTCAGTTTTGGGTAAAAGTCCCACAGAATTGGAAGCAACTTCTCGAGAATGACCTATACAGTGTTGACGGGGATGCTTAACCTCAGATCAAACAAACAAGTGTTATGGCACTTGCTTGATGAAAATAAGTGGCAAGGCATAATGCATTGCTTTTATTTTTCTAATGGCATACTGTACTTTTTTTTTTTATTTG
Source organism: Lucinisca nassula (assembly GCA_963580285.1). Classification (NCBI taxonomy): domain Eukaryota; kingdom Metazoa; phylum Mollusca; class Bivalvia; order Lucinida; family Lucinidae; genus Lucinisca; species Lucinisca nassula. Next base: position 108,573,770 of record OY757011.1, read on the forward strand.
AGGTTTATCATGCCCATCAACATTGTAAAGGTCATTGTTGGAGATGTTGCTTCTAGTTTTGTTGGACTTTTACCAGACATTGAGATGAAATGACATCTCAGGCCCTGCCACCCAATGAAACCAATATAGTTTATATGTATGACGGGCCCAACTCGCACCACTTTTTCCTGGTCAGGCTTAGAACCTCTAAGCAGTTTACCAGTACTCATGTGCGGTCTGTTTCAGCTCTGCGTGTAAGGATCTTGAAGCCCAGTATATTTCATCAAGCCCCCATGTGTTGGGGCCAGTATACATTTTGATTGTTTTCATACAGCATGCCTTTTTGATCTAATTTGTATAATTTCTACATTTAGGCATGATATAGTGAAGCTGGAGACTAAAGATCGCTGCCATGAGGAAGGTACAGTACAGTATTTGAGAAACCAAAGGAATTTTGTAAGAACATTTTTACTCGAAATTAGGAAAACTTTGAGTGAGTTGACTTATGATTACAGTTTGCCAATTAGACGTGTGCCATTAATTGGTGTAGTCTCAAATATGTTATGCTATCCAATTGATAGGAGTTGTTTAGATGATTCCATTAGAAATGCCAGTTAAAGTTAATGGGGCTTGACCAGAAAATATGCCAAAATAGGATTGGTTCAGCCGTTACATATTTTAGGTGAAGCTTTAGACCTATGCTATAAAATGAAAGTGAAGGCATTGATCTGGAATCGATACAATTACCTCACACCACCCATCATTGACAAGAAAGTGATGTTCCATGTATCATGTACTTGTAATTACATGATTATACTAAATCTTTAAATACAGGTATAAAATCAGACTAAAGATTTTTTGCTCACCAGAGCCGAAGGCTATGGCAGATCTTATAGATAGGCAGTTGTCCGTCGTCTGCGTAGTATGTCTGGCATCAACACTTAAAGACAACATCTCTTCTGAAGCCACTGGTCCGATTGAGATCAGATTGTATCTGTAGCATCCTTGGGTTGAAGAATTTAAAGTTTATGTTTTTTATGAAATAAGTGTGGTTGCTATAGCAACTTTGAGTTTCCATAGACTTCTGTTGGGGAAAATTGAAAAATTGCATTAACTGCCAAGCTTTTGCAGATATTTTGACAAAACTTATGTTCCTCGTGTAGTCTAGCATGTGCCAACTGATTTTAGGCATAATGCTCCTTTTTAGCTCGCCTGTACTAAGTACATGGAGAGCTCTTGTTTTCACCTCGGTCGTCTACGTGCGCGTTAACATTTGTATTTGTGTGATCCTTCCCGTCACACTGCGTTAAAGTTATTCAAATGCTTAAATCTCAACAGCCACTCATATTTGGAACTTAAGTACCTGAGAGGGTCTTCTGATGTTCAAAGAGAACAGACCGCTGGGTTTATGCCCCTGAGTGGGCCTAGGGGTCAAAATCTAGAACACCAATGTAATTCTATGTTTAAAGTTTTTGAAATGTTTATATCTCAACAGTCACTCATCACAAAACTTTCATACTTACAACTTGGATACCTGGGAGTGTCTTCTGAGATTCCAAGACAACACACCCCTGTGTTCATGCCTGGAAATGGGGATGGGGTGGGGCGGGGCTAGGGGTCAAAATCTAGGACACCTTTGTAATTTGTTGTATACGTTTCTATTATGTTAACAAGTTTTAGACACAATTGGTTATACATCAACCAATCAAGTGACATTGGTTCACGTGTAAAAGGGTGAAGGAGATGATGACCTACATTTCACTGTCCAGTGATTTTGCCTTATACCTTGAAGACTATTTGTAGGAGAAATTTCAAACCTGGGATATTAGTTCCATGTGACTCCATGACTGACCTCAAAATATATCTAGGCCACTGTGACCTATATATTTAATGGTTCAGCGATTTTGCCTATTATCTCGAATACTATTTGATGTAAAAATGTCATACCTGGGTTATTAGTTCCAAGTGACCTGCTGATTGACCTCAAAATATATCTACATCAGTGTGACCTATATGTCATGGTTCAGTGATTTTGCCTATTATCTTGAATACTATCTGATGGAGAAATGTCATACCTGGATTATTAGTTCCATGTGACCCGATAATTGACCGCAAAATATATCTATGTCATGGTGACCTACATTTCATGGTCTAGTGATTTTGCCTATTACTTTTAATATTATTTGATGGAGAAATGTCTAACCTGGGTTATTAGTTCCATGTGACCCCATTATTGACCGCAAAATATATCTAGGTCAGTGTGACCTACATTTCATGGTTCAGTGATTTTGCCTGTTATTTTGAATACTTTTTGATGGAGAAATGTCATACCTGGATTATTATTTCCATGTGACCCGATAATTGACCGCAAAATATATCCAGGTCAGTGTGACCTATATTTCATGGTTCAGTGATTTTGTCTATTATCTTGAATACTATTTGATGGAAAAATGTCAAGCTTGGATTATTTATTCCATGTGACCCCATAATTGAGCTTGAATTATATCTAGGTAATTGTGACCTGTATTTCATGGTTCAGTGATTTTGCCTATTATCTTGAATACGATTTGATCGAGAAATGTCTCACCTGGATTATTAGTTCCATGTGACCAGATGATTGACGTAGAAATATATGTAGGTCATTGTGAGCTATTTTCATGGTTCAATGATTTTTCCTTATAATCAGACACAATTTAATTCTGAAATGTAATATCTGGAATTATGTTCCATGCGTCCCAGTTATTGATCTCAGAATATATCTAGGTGAGTGTGACCTATATTTCATGGTTCAACAATTTTACCTTATATCTTGAAGGCGCGAAACAGGCGAGCTATGCTGTCATGTGACAGCTCTTGTTATTTTTTGCCAAACAAAAATGCCAAAAAGAACAACTAAAAAAATCATCTCCCAAGAAACTATATGCTCTATGAGGCTGATGCTCAATGGACATATTCACCATATTTTCCCTTACAGGTTTAGTGTTTTTCTTTTGTTTTTTATTTGTCATGAAATTCTGCTCATTATATTGGTTGCTATGGTATCTTAGAGGTTACATAGCCTTATAATGGTGAAAATAGAAAAATGGTATTTACTGCCGAATCTTGCAGATATTTTGACAAAACTTTCATATAAATATCCTTTATGCTGTCATCTATCTGATTTTAGGCCTAATGATCACTTGTATTTGTTGCTTGGCTGCCATGGAAACCGAAATGCCAGAAAAAATACTTAAAAAAAAACAACATCTTCTCAGAAACCATATAGGACTGAGACTTTATGGAAATATTTACAAAATTTGCCATATCATGTTTGATATATTTTATAAAATTCGGCTCTTTAGTTTGGTTGTTATGTCAACTTAGAAGTTCAATAGACTTGTAATGTGGAAATTGAAAACTAGTACTGACTGCCAAAATATAAGTGAAGGCAATGATCAGGAATAGATGCAATCAACCCACAGCTCCCATCAGAGACACCAAAGAGAAAGAAACACAAACATGAAACAACAGACCCTAATGGAAACATCAACTGTGGAAAGCCAAAACGGACTGTTACTTTCTCACAAAAGTGCCAACTGGCTATCCAAAACAAAATAATATACGCGACACAAACACTTGAGACAAACCATAACAAAAATAAACTGCGACAGAGGAACCACCTTGGAACGGTCAGTAAAAAGAAACTCCGCTCCGCTGGGGGGGAGGGGGGGGGGCTTAAATCAATTTTTCATGGCCACAATCCTCGCGATTACTTCCGTCGCGATTTAGACAAATAATTTGTTCAGTCCGCATGAAGGCTTTCTAACTCATCAGTGCAACATCTCATACCTATATTGTTAATATGTGAAAGTACATCAAGTACATGCTTTTGATGAAAAGTCATCCTTGAAAGGGGCCCCGGGATGTGGCCAGTTTAGACTCAGGGACATGATTGGCACAATTTATGTAGGGGACCACTTGACATTGCTACATGCTTAATATATATGCTCTGTGCCTAGTGCTTTCAGAGAAGAAGAATTTTTAAGCTTTTTTTTCCATTATAAGTCTATGAGGGCTAAGGGGCCCGGGGAGTGGCCAGTTTAGACCCCAGAAGCATGAATGGCACAATGTTTGTAGGGGACCACTTGACATAGCTACTTGCTTAATATGTAAGCTCTGGGCTTAGTGGTTTCAGAGAAGAAGATTTTTAAAGCTTTTTTTCCATTATAAATATATGGGGGCTAAGGGACCCCGGGGCTTGGTCAGTTTAGACCCCAGGGACATGACTGGCACAATTTATGTAGGGGACCACTTGACATTGCTACATGCTTAATATATATGCTCTGGGCCTAGTGGTTTCAGAGAAGAAGAATTTTTAAGCTTTCTTTTCATCATAAGTCTATGGCGGCTAAGGGGCCCGGAGATTGGCCAGTTTTGACACCAGAGACATGAATGGCACAATTTATGTAGGGGACCACTTGGCATAGCTAAATGCTTAATATGTAAGCTCAGGGCCTAGTGGTTTCAGAGAAGAAGATTTTTTAAGCTTCTTTTCCATTATAAATCTATGGGGGCTAAGGGGCCCCGGGGCCTGGACAGTTTAGGCCCCAGGGGCATGATTGGCACAATTTATGTAGGGGACCACTTGACATTGCTACATGCTTAGTATGTAAGCTCTGTGCCTAGCGGTTTCAGAGAAGAAGAGTTTTTAAGCTTTTTTCCATTATAAGTCTATGGGGGCTATGGGGCCCCCACGGCGTGGCCAGTTTAGATCCCAGGGGCATGATTGACACAATTTATGTAGGGGACCACTTGACATTGCTACATGCTTAATATGTAAGCTCTGGGCCTAGTGGTTTTAGAGAAGAAGATGTTTTATTTTTTCCATTTTAAGTCTATGGGGGCTAAGGGGCCCCGGGGCGTGGCCAGTTTAGATCCCAGGGCCATGATTGGCTAAATTTATGTAGAGGACCACTTGAAATTGCTACATGCTTTATGTTTGTTTGTTTGTTTGATTTGAGGTTTAACGTCCCCGTCAACACTGTAAAGGTCATTTTGGAGACGTTGCTTCCAATTTTGTGGGACTTTTACCCGACATTGAGATGAAATGACATCTCAAGCCCTGTCGCCCAATGAAACCAATAGGGTTTATTAGCATGGACGGTCCGCCTCGCACCGCGGTTCCTGGACAGGCTTAGATCAGCTCTGTGCCTAACGGTTTAAGAGAAGATTATTTTAAGCTTTTTTCCATTATAAGTCTATTGGGGCTAAGGGGCCCTACGGCGTGGCCAGTTTAGACCCCCAGGGGCATGCTTGGCACAATTTATGTAGAGGACCACTTGACATTGCTACATGTTTAATATGTAAGCTCTGTGCCTAGCAGTTTCAGAGAGGAAGATTTTTTTCAGCTTTTTTTTTTATTATAAGTCTATGGGGGATAAGGGACCCCGGGCGTGGCCAGTTTAGAACCCAGGGGCATGATTGGCATAATTTTTATGTAGGGGACCACTTGACATTGCTACATGTTTCATATGTAAGCTCTGAGCCTAGTTGTTTCAGACAAGAAGATTTTTTAAGTTTTTCCCATTGTAAGTCTATGGGAGCTATATGTTGCCATGCCAACAAGAGTTTCCATCTATCTATCTATCTTCTGATACTGCGTCGGTCACATTTGACCATTACCGCAGGTGTATATTACATACACTCCAGGTTTTGCAGGATGAAAGCCTACACAGCAATCATGTAATTACGGTAGGGATCTTTAACCTGCACAGGGGATGGTTCTCCCTGCACAGGGGGCCTCCAGTTAACGTCCCGATCCGAAGGACGGTGCACTTTATGACATTCATCCCTGCAAATGATGCCAATGGAGCGTGATCTGATCTGCCCCAAAACATAATTCATCTTTCCCCCCACCTTTTATCCTTGTCCTGCTGAATAAATAATGCCACACCCATTTTTGACCATCAACCAATAAAAGTACTTTATACAAGAAGTTCAATGAGCCTAACCACTCACCTGAGGAACGTTTTAGCTAGCTGTTTGTCTCATGGTCTTTGAGCATATTGTTTTTTGAAGTTCTTCCTTATGGGACACGGCATTGTCAGTTTGGACCCTAGCGGCATGTTTGGTAGGATTAATGTAGGTGACCAGTTAATGCTGCAAAATACTAAATATTTAAGCTTTGGACCTTTGGTTTCAGAGAAGAAATTCCAGCCTCCGTAGCTCAGTCAGATGCGCATCTAACTGGTGATCAGTTTAGACCTCAGGGGCATGATTGGCACATTTTATGTAGGCGACCACTTGACATTGCTACATGCTTTATATGTAAGCTCTGGGCCGAGTGGTTTCAGAGAAGATTTTTTAAGTTTTTCCCATTGTAAGTCTAAGGGAGCTATATGTTGTAATGGCAACACCAGTTTCAATCTGAATTGCCCCAAAACATACTGCATCTTTTCTCCCAATCGGATAATGCTTCCCATGAAATTTAATCATGATTGGCCAAGTGGATTTAAAGATATACTTATTTGAAAATGTGAACGGACGCCGGACCATTAGCATACTTATACCTTACATGAGCCCTGGGCTCATGTGAGCTAATAATACTAGCGGTTTCAGAGAAGAAGATTTTTTAAGCCTTTCTTTCCATTATAAGTCTATGGGGGCTAAGGGGCACCGGGGTGTGACCATGATTGGCACAATTTATGGAGGGCACCACGGTGTGGCCAGTTTAGGTCCCAGGGGCATGATTGGCACAATTTATCTAGAGGACCACTTGACATTGCTACATGCTTATATGAAAGCTCTGTGCCTAGCGGTTTCAGAGAAGAAGATTTTTAAAGCTTTTTTTTCATAATAAGTCTATTGGGGTTGAGGGACCCGGTGTGGCCAGTTTAGACCCCAGGTGCATGATTGGCACAATTTATGTAGGGGACCACTTGACATTGCTACATGCTTAATATGTAAGCTCTGGGCCTAGTGGTTTCAGAGTAGAAGATGTTTTAAGCTTTTTTTCCATTATAAGTCTATGGGGGCTAAGGGGACCCGGGCCGTGGCCAATTTAGACCCCAGGGGTAAGATTGGCACAATTTATGTAGAGGACCACTTGACATTGCTACAAGCTTAAAATGTAAGCTCTGTGCCTAGCGGTTTCAGAGAAGAAGATTTTTAAGCTTATGTTTTCATTATAAGTATATGGGGGCTTAGGGACCCCGGGACGTGGCCAGTTTATACCCCAGGAGCATGATTGGCGCATTTTATTTAGGGGACCACTTGACATTGCTACATGCTTCATATGTAAGCTCTGGGCCTAGTGGTTTAAGAGAAGAAGTTTTATCCCATCGTAAGTCTATGGGAGCTATATGTTGCCATGCCAACAAGAGTTTCCATCTGATCTGCCCCAAAACATAATGCATCTTTTCCCCTAACCTGATTGAAATTTAATCATGATTGGCCAACTGGCTTTAAAGATATACTTAGTTGAACATGTGAACGGACGACGGACGACTGATACATGTACGTATCACACATACAGGGACACATTTATTTATTACAATGGATCTTTTACTATTACCAGGGGACTTAAACAGCTTCCACCATGACTCTTATGGCTATTACCATTACTCATACTGGTATTACTATGACTAATACAGCAATCACCACGACTCACACAGCTAGCACATTGACTCCTAAAGTTATCACCATGACTCCTACAGCTGCCATGATTCATACAGCTGTCCCTAAGACGTATAAAGCTGCCACAAGACCCATACAGTTGTAACAATGACTCTTAAAGCTGCTGGAATAATTCAAAGGTTGTTGCCATCGCTATGTCTACACTACATCTGTCACCATGACTCCTTCATCGACCACTCTGGCTCATATCACCATGTCTCGTGCATATGTCAATATGGTCCATAAAGCTATCACCATGACTCATAGAGCTATCATCATGTCGCCTTAAGCTGTCACCATGGCTAATAAACTATCATCCTGATTCACACAGCTTTCATCCTGACTCACACAGCAATAAGCATGGCTCATATAGCTTTCCCCATAGGTCATGCAACTATCACTATGACTATCCCTAAGAATCACATAGCCCAGAAAATCCTGTACACTACTACAACCGGTCCCGATAGCTCTTTTGGTAGAGTGTCCGCTCCGGGGAACGGGAGGTCACGGGTTCGATCCCGGGCCGCGACATACCAAAGTCGTTAAAATGGTACTAGCTGCTCCTCGCTTGGCACTCAGATTTACGGGGTAGAGCTAGGACTGGTCTACCCAGTGTCAGGATAATGTGACTGGGTGTGGTATAATGTAATGTATCTGGGACATGATACTTCAGTGAGGCAGCACCATAATAAGTGAGAATTGAGCTCCCTCTCGCAACCAGACACCGTCGTGATATGACTGAACAATTGTTGAAAGCGACGTTAAACCCGAAATCACACACACACTACGATTTTCGGTCCCGTGTTGTAGTCCTTGCTTCCAAAGGATTATCCCTTATATAAGCTAATTTAACTTCACCACAGCTGGTGTTAAGGAAATGTGTGGCCGCCGTAAAACGTCCCCCTGGCCTTCATCATAGTGTGAGTTATATTTTCTAGTCCTTTTGGATCATGGATTCCACTGCGAAAATTTGAGAATATTTGAGGGTCACTGGCTACGCCTTATTGCGGAAACTAGCTAGTCTGTCCAGAAAGACTTGTACACTACGTTGCTATCACCATGTCAACCGCAGCTGTTTCATGAGACATACAGCTTTCATCATGATTCACTTAGCTGTCATCATGACTCATGGAACTGTCACCATGAGTCAAACAGCTGTCATCATGACACATACAGCTATCCTCACGAATCATATAGCTATCTCGGATACGCCTGTATTACCTTGGCCCATACAGCAATCACCATGACTTATACAGCTATCAGCACGACTAATACAGCTTCCACAACTACTCATGCAGCTGTCAAGATAAATCATCGAGCTCTCACTATAACTCACACAGCTATCATACAGCTTTCACCATGAATCATATTTTAGAATAATTACTCTTATAGCTATCACCATTTGTTATACAGCTATCACCATGATTCGTACTGCTGTAATTATATGTCATACAGCTGTCCCCATGATTCATATACCGTAGCTACCGTCATGAATCATATAACTACTCTTACAGCTGCCATATAGGCTTAAACAGATATCAGAGTGACCCATGCAACTGTCAACAAGGCCATTAAACTGTAAAAATTGACTTATACAGCTATTACTATGACCAGTTAGTGTACAACATGTATCTAACAATCTTCAAGCCAAATATGCATGTTGGAGAGGTACAGATAAACACCTCGTTTTTCATCACTATAAGAATATGCAAGTATATATTGTGGTGAATGTTACAAGTTTTAAAACGTCTGCAAAATGTACAGATCTGTCCTTGTTCATTAAAGAAGTTGGAGGGGCATATTGCTTCTGCTTCGGTCGTCCGTCCGTCTGTCCGTTTTGATGCGTAACATATCATATGAACCGCGTATGCTAGCGTTTTGAAATTTTATATATGGATTCCGCATGGACAATTAGGTGACGTGATTTTTTTTCTCATCCCCTTTCGAGAGTTATTGCCACTTGATTTTTTTTTGTGGGGGGTGGATAAAATCTTGTCAGCAAAATATCTCAAAATTCATTGGAGCTAGAACCTTGAAAGTTAGTGAATAGATTTGTGGTTATGAGTTATGACCCTTTGTCACTTTGGGTATTTGTACATTGTACCTCTGTATGTTTTGTGATGCAAAGCATAATTTAAGAACCGCGTGTGCTAGGGTTTTGAAATTTCATATATGATCTTATCCGAAGTATGCCCTTTTCAGGAGTTATTGCCCTTTGAATTTTTTTATAAAATCTTGTCAGCAAAATATCTCAAAGACTATAAGAGCTAGAGCCTTGAAAGTTGGTAAATAGATTGGTTGTGATGAGTAGATGACCTGATGAACTTTTGATTAAATTCCGAAAAATACTTCATGAGTTGTGGCCTTTTGTCACTTTGGGTATTTGTACATTGTATGTTTTGTGATGCATGGCATAACTTAAGAATCGTGTGCCAGTGTAGTGGATAGAGTTCTGGACTACGAATCAGATTGTCGATTATGAATCAGAGGGTTCAAATGTTCAAGAGTTCAAATGCCGGTGGAGGAATGGAAATTTGTTCTCTTTTGTTCTTATTTTCTTTTTTCTTCATATATACACATTAACAGTTTTCATCTCCCTCGCACAGTGAGTGAGTGTTTGGGTTTTACGTCTCACCAACAGCTTAGGTCATACGGAGACGGGACCTCGGTTTAAAGACTCATCCGAAAGCCCGGGATCGATCCAATCTCTCTCCCTCGCACAACCAAATTAGAAGTGGAGGCAATGATCAGGAATCGATACAATCAACCCACAGCTCCCATCAGAGACACCGAAGGGAAAGAAACACAAACATGCAACAACAGATCCCGATGGAAACATCAATAGCGGAAAGCCAAAAGGACAGTTACTTTCCCACAACATGGGCAATAGGCTATCCAAAATAAAATAATATAAGCGGCACAAACACCCCAGGACAAACCATAACAAAAATAAACCGCGACAGAAGAACCGCCTTGGAACGGTCAGCGGAAACGAATTCCACTGGTGGGGGTGGGGGATTAAATCGATTTTACGTGGCAACAATCCTCGCACTTACTCCCGTCGCGATTGACATAATTTGTTCAGTCCGCATGAAGGCCTCCTTACTTATCAGTGCAACATCTCCGTGAACACAAAAATCAAACAGCCACAGAGATGAAACAACGATGAGGACTCACAGCAAGAAACCACTAAAATGCTGGAGCAGAAGAAAACCAACAGTTACATTCTGATGGCCAAGTTGTTAGTGGATGGGGATATTGGATTTATACATGCATGCATGCATGAGTGTGTGTGTGTGCATGCATGCATGTGTGTGCATGTATGCATGCATGTGTGAGTGCATGCATGCATGTATGTGTGCATGCAAGTCTACATTAGTATGTGTGTGCATGCTTGCATGAGTGTGTGTGCATGCATGTGTGCTTGCATGCATGCTTGCGTGTGTGCACACGCATATGCATTCATGTATGTATGTGTGCATGCATGATGGCATACATGTGTGTGTGTGCATGCATGTGTATGTACATGCATGCATGTGTGTTAGTGTGCATGCATATGTGCAGGTCTGCATGTATACATGTGTGCATGTTTGTATGACTCGCATCCCTCTAAAATTGTCCATAAGTATCTGTCACTTTTTAGCTCACCAGAGCCGAAGGCTCCGGGGGAGCTTATAGGATAGGCAGTTGTCCGGCGTTGTCGTCGTCGTTGTCGTCGTCTGACGTCAACACTTTCAAACATCTTCTTCTCTGAAGCCACTGGACCGATTCAGCCCAAATTTTATCTGTAGCATCCTTGGGCTGGGGGATTGAAAGTTTGTGTTTTTTATGAAAATCGGCCTTTTAGTTTGGTTGCTATGGCAACTTAGAGTTTCCATAGACTTATAATGGGGAAAATTGAAAAATGGCATTTACTGCCAAGTCATTGCAGATATTTGGACAAAACTTTTATAGAAATGTTTCTTGAGTAAAATTCTTTCAGCCATATGCTTTTATGCCAACCTGAGGGTCCCCCAGGTTGTGCCGGGGCCATGCCCCACCCCCTCCACTTCATAAAAGGCCATATATCTCAGAAACCATTCAGATCCCGACCCCTAAACCATATATATTCTTGTTCCTATTGATAAGACGCATTTAGTAACACCAACCTTGGGGTCCTCAGGGATGCACCGAGGTCATGCCCCACCCCCTCCACTTAATAAAAGGCCCAATATCTCAGAAACCATTCAGATCCCCACCCCTAAACCATATATATTCTTGTTCCTTATGATAAGACCCATTCAGTGACATCAACCTGGGAGTCCCCTGGATGCGCCGGGGCCATGCCCCACCCCCTCCAGTTCATAAAAGGCCCAATATCTCGTAAACCTTACAGATCCCCGCCCCTAAACCATATATATGCGTGCTTCTTATGATAAGACACATTCATTGACACCAACCTGGGGGTCCTCAGAGATGCGCTGGGGCCTTGCCCCACCCCTCCACTTCACAAAAGGCCATATATCTCAGAAACTGTTCAGATCCCCACCCCTAAACCATATATATTCTTGTTCCTATTGATAAGACGCATTCAGTAACACCAACCTGGGGGTCGTCAGGGATGCGCACAGGTCAGGCCCCACCCCCTCAACTTTATAAAAGGCCCAATATCTCGGAAACCATTCAGATTCCCACCCCTAAACCATATATATTCTTGTTCCTTTTGATAAGACCCATTCAGTGACATCAACCTGGGAGTCCCCTGGATGCACTGGGGCCATGCCCCACCCCCTCCATTTGATAAAAGGCCCAATATCTCGGAAACCTTACAGATCCCCGCCCATAAACCATATATATGCTTGCTTCTTATGATAAGACACATTCATTGACACCAACCTGGGGGTCCTCAGAGACGCGCTGGGGCCTTGCCCCACCCCTCCACTTCAAAAAAGGCCATATATTTCAGAAACTGTTCAGATCCCCACCCCTAAACCATATATATTCTTGTTCATTATGATAAGACGCATTCAGTAACACCAACCTGGGGGTTCCCAGGGATATGCTGGGGCCATGCCCCACCCCCTCCATTTCATATCACAATATCTCGGAAACCCTACAGATGGCCACCCCTTAACCATATATAGTCTTGTTCCTTGTGATAAGACACATTCATTGACACCAACCTGGGAGTCTCCCTGGGCCTTGCCCCACCCCTCCACTTCACATAAGGCCTTATATCTCAGAGAATGTTCTTAGCCCCACCCTAAACCATATATATTCATCTTTCTTATGATAAGACGCATTCAGTGACACCAGCTTTGGAGTCCCCGGGGCACGCCCAGGCCATGCCACACCGCTCTACTTCATTAAAAGCCATATATATCAGAAATAGTTCAGATCCCCACCCCTAAACCATATACTTGTTCCTTATGATAAGACTCGTTCAATCACACCAACCTGGAGGTCTCTTTGTGCTGAGGCAATGTGCCCCGCCCTTCCATTTCATAAAAGGCTTTATATTTCAGAAACCATTCAAATCCCCACCCCATAATTATATATGTTCTTGTTCCTTATTATTAGCACACCTACTGTAGCGGGGTCCGCAGGGGCCATTCCTATTTCATAAAAGGGCCTCAAATCTCTGAAACCGGTCAGATTCCCAGCACTGAACCAAATATATACTTGGTCCTTATGATAAGACACATTTAGGGACAACAGTTTGGGCTTTCCTGGGATCAACAGGGCATGCCCCAACCCCTCAACTGTTAAAGAGGCCTTACAGATCCCCACTGCTAAACCATATATATTTTTGTTTCTTATGATAAGACGCATTTAGTGATACCAACCAGGGCTCCATTGGGTCCATGCCCCACCCCCTCTACTTCATAAAAGGCCTAACTTTTCAGATGCTGAGTCCACATGGGTGCTCATTTGGACATGGGTGTTCATTTGGTGGATTAAAATGATATCATGTTAAAATACATGGCTGCCATTGGGCAGGATGGGCAGTGCCCACCTGAGCTCTGGTGAGCATAGTGGCCCATGGGCCTCTTGTTTATATTTAAATTGTGATGAACTTTTCCTTGTGTTTCAGAATCAACATGGAGGGGAAGAAGAACAGTTACAGACGCTAAAAGCAGGAAGAAGTGAAATGAATTATAAATAAAAATTAAACAAAATACTGTCTGCCAACAAAATTCAGTGGTTTTCTTGCTTACTATCAGTTTTTTTTTTTTTTTTTTTTTTTTTTTTTTTACATGCCTGCTTTTAACATGGCACGACTTAGGGACCTATTTTTCTGTCCATTTGTTTGTTCACCCACCAGCCATCAAAATAGATGTGAAGGCAATGATCTGGAATCGATAAATAAAACCGCAGCTCCCACTATCTAGAGACACCAAAGGGAACGAAACACAAACATGAAACAACTAGACCCTAAATGAAACATCAATTAACACCGAATGGCCAATTGGCTATCCAAAATAAAATAATATAAGCGACACAAACACTCAAAGACAAGCCATAATAAATTAAACCGCGACAGAAGAACCGCCTTGGAACGGTCAGCGAAACGAATTCCACTGTGTTTTGTACAAATAATTTTGCAGTGGAACTTTCTTATAGAACTGGGACATAGCGAGTTCACAGGACTCATAAGAAAAAAAATGTTCATAGATCACCAATATGCTGATAACCAGTGCAAGTATAGTGCGCATTCAGCTTTTAGAAATGGACAAGCAGAAGAGGGCGAAATACCATAGAATATAGCCCGTGATCATTCTCACTCGCAAGAAACATCCTCAGTCTAGAGATGATCAATCCCTCGAGCTTGCGCATTCAATTGAGCCACTGGGATACTTTATGGACACAAAACTGCTGTTGAAATAAATTATGCCTATACTGTTAAAACAAATTAACAAGTCCGGGAAATACATACCCATTTAGACCCCACTTCATACATATGAAAGTAGGTTTGACAAGGGTATACATTTTTACCTTATTCTTACCCACAGCATAGACGTATATACTCATTAAAATTGCTTCGAACAGTCTGCTATAATGAGCACTAACAATCTAAATTTGAACCAGAAATAGGAAAAGTGCCACAAACTTCAATAGATGAAGAAAAACTGACAGAAAGCAGTGTAAGATGTGTGTGTTATAATGGGTCCCATTGACAGAAGTACTGAATTGAAGAGCTTATACATTTTCCATTGTTTTACAATGTAATTAACATGGTGATTAAAGCATCAAAAATAACATTGATGAAATTATTCGGAAATGTAAGCAGAGAAACGTTTGTTAAATGCATTGCCAAAATATTCGCACAATAAAATGACGTCTGTAAACGTGTTAGAAATGTTAATAAAATCGTACTGAAGGCAATGATCAGGAATCGATACAATTACGGCTTAAAGCTTATAAGATCTAAGCCTTCCCAGGAAAAGTGGTGCGAGACGAACCGTTTTTAGTTCACCTGAGCCAAAGGCTCAGGGTGAGCTATTGAGATCATTCACCGTCCGTCGGCGTCGGCGTCCGTCCGTCCGTTTACAATTTCTTTAAACATCATCTCCTCCTAAACCACTGAACAGATTCTCACCAAACTTGGCAGAAATGATCCTTATGTGGTCCTCTCTTAAAGTTGTTCAAAGAATTCAATTCCATGCAGAACTCTGGATGTCATGGCAACGAAAAAAGGAAAATAAGAAAAAATCTTTTCTCTGAAACCAGAAGGCCTAGGTCTTTGATATTTGGTATGAAGCTTCATCTAGTGGACCTCTACCAAGATTGTTCAAATTATAGCCCTGGGGCCAAAAATGCCTCATTGCCATGGCCCACTGTTTTTACATAGGCTTATATAAGGAAAACCTTTAAAAACCTTCTTATCTGAAACCCAAAAGTCCAGGTCTTTGATATTTGGTATGAAGCTTCATCTAGTGGACCGCTACCAAGATTGTTCAAATTATAGCCCTGGTTCCAAAAGTGGCCCCGTCCCGGGGCACACTGGTTTTTAAAGGCTGATATAGGGAAAACATATAAAAATCTTCTTGTCTGAAACCAGAAGGCCCAGGTACTGAACCTCTACCAAGATTGTTCAAATAATAGCCCTGGGACCAAAATGCCCCCACGCTGGTGTTCACTGGTTTTACATAAGCTTATATTAGGAAAACCTTTAAAAATCTTATTGTCTGAAACCAGAAAGCTCAGGTCTTTTGATACTTGATATGAAGCTTCATTTAGTGGACCTCTTCCAAGATTGTTCAAATTATAGCCCTGTGGCCAAAAATGCTCCCGCGCCGGGGCCCACTGGTTTTACATAGGCTAATAGAGGGAACACCTTTAAAAATCTTCTTGTCTGAAACCAGAAGGCCCAGGTCTTTGATATTTGGTTTGCAGCATCATCTAATGGACCTCTACCATGATCGTTCCAATCATAGCATGGGGGCCAAAAATGGCCCCGCCCTTGGGTCCACTGGTTTTACATAGACTTATAAAGAGAAAAAATCTTATTGTTCAATACCAGAAGGCCGATGCCTTTTATATTCGATGTTTAGCTTCATTCAGTGGACCTCTGCTTAGGTTGTTCAAATTATAGACCTGGGTCCAAAAATTGCACCGCCCTGGGGCCTACATGTTAATCTCTTAGCTCAGGTGAGCGATATAGGACCATCATGGTCCTCTTGGTTAAACCCTTGCGGTTTCTTTGGGTGGTAGGCCTTGAGATGTCAGTTTATCTCAGTGTCGGGTAAAATCCCTCAAAATCGAAAGCAACCTCCAAATATCCTAAATGGTATTGCCTGGGAAGTAAAAACTATTGACAAACAAATCTTAGCTATCACCACAGTTAATATGGCTGTCATCTTAGTAGCACAGCTATCATCACAGGAAGAACGACTGTCAACTGAGTCATATATGTCTACACGGGTAAGTTTCACAGCTATCACCACAGGTAATGAGGCTGTTACCTGAGTTATACGACTGTCACCACAGGTTGAATTGCCAGGTAGAATGACCATCACAACTGATGCCGCACACAGCTTTTACCATTAATATTTTGGCTTGTATGGCTTTGAACTTATTCTCACAGATATCGCCACAGTTAATATGGCGATCATCTAAGTTGCACTGCTATCACCACAGGTAGTATGGCTATTTCTTCAGTTTTACAACTGTCACCACGGGTTGTTAATCAATGGCCTCTGTCTCACAAAAGTCACATTAAGTAGTACATGGTTACAAGAGTTTCACAACTATCAACAAAGTCAATATTGGTATCACCCGAATTTTTCAGCTATCACCACAACACCACAGTTAATATGGCTATCACCTCAGTTTCACAGCTGTCACCACATATAGCAATCACTTCAGTTTCACCGCTGTCACTATAGGTATTATGATTATCACCATAGTTTCACAGCTATCACCGCAATATGGCTAACACCCGACTTTCTCAGCTTTCCTTCACAGCATGTAATATGGCTATCACCAGAATATTCACATATATCACCAAAGGTTATATCGCTATCACCTCAGGTTTACATCTGTCACCATAGGTAATAATTATAGCAATCAACTATGCTTCACAATTGTCACAACGGGCAGTATGATTATCGGACTAGTTTCAAAGCTATCACTGCAGGTAACATGGCTATCACCTCAGTTTCACAGCTGTCACCACAGTTAATATTGTTTTCAACAGAGTTTCACTGCTATCACCATAGGTAATATGGCTATCACCTCCATTTCATAGCGGTCATCTCAGGAAATATGGCTATCGCCAGAGCTTCACAGCAAGAAATATGACTATCACCTGATTTTCACAGCTATCATCGCAGGTAATACGGTTCTTGACTGTATTTTACACCTGTCAACAATACAGCAATCGCCTCTGTTTCATAGCTATTACTAAATTGAGTATGAATATCACCCGAGTTTCTCAGGTCCCCACAGGTAGTAAGGCTATATCTGAGCAGGTAATATGGCTTTAACAGCTACCACCACAGGTAATATGGCTGCCACCTCAGTTTCATATCTTTCACCTCAGGCAATATGGCTGTCACCGGTATTTCACAAGAAGTAATATGACTATCATCTGATTTGTATACCTGTCATTATAGGTAATATACATATCACCTCGGTTTAGCAGCTGTCACCACAGGTAATGCAGCAGCCACCTCTATCACCGCAGGCTATATAGGGCCACCACCTGAATAACAGTTGCCACTATATATAATATGGCTATCACCTCAGTTTCACAGCTGTCAGTCCAGGTAATAAAGCAGAAGTGGAGGCAATGATCAGGAATCGATACAATTAACCCACAGCTCCCATCAGAGACACCAAAGAGAAAGAAACACAAACATGAAACAACAGACCCCAATGGAAACATCAACAGCGGAAAACCAAAAGGACAGATACTTTCCCACAAAATGGCCAATAGGCTATCCAAAATAAAATAATATGAGCGACGCAAACACCCAAAAACAATTCATAACAAAAATAAACCGCGACAGAAGAATCGTATTGGAAAGGTCAGCGGAAAAATACTCGCCCTTCCGTCGCGATTTACACAAATAATTTGTTCAGCCCGCATGAAGGCCTCCTAACTCATCAGTGCAACAACTCTGTGAACACAAAAACTCAAACAACCATAGAGATGAAACAACGGTGAGGACTCGAAAGCGATAAACCAATGAAATGCCGGAGCAAAAGAAAACCAACAGTTAGACTCCGGGGTAATGCTTTCAAATTAGTCTTATAGATTTCGCCACGGGTAATATGGCTATCTCCCGAGTTTCCAGTTTTACAGCTGTCAACACATGTGATGTGACTTTATGCGGACTTTAACAATAATTTGTCTAAACCATAAAAGAACCAAGGACGAGGATTGAGGCCATGTAAAATCGATTTAAGCCCCCGAGTGGAATACTTTTTGCTGACCATTCCAAGGCGGTTCTTGTGTTGTGGTTTATTATTGTTACAGTGCGTCTTTGCATGTATGTATTGCTTATGTCTTTTTATTTTCGATCGCTGTTTGGCCATTTTTTGTGGAAAGTAAATGTCCTTTTGGCTATCCGCTTGTGGTGTTTCTATTAGGGTTTAGTTATTTCAATTTCGTATTTTTTCCCATTGTTGTCTCTGTAAGGAGATTAGGGGTAATTGAATCCATTCCTGATCATTGTCGTCACCTCTATTTTTAAACCCTGTTTCACAGCTATCACCAAAGGTGGTATGGCAAACACCTCAGTTTCACAACTGTCACCTAAGGTTATTAGGCAATGACCTCCGTTTCACAAATGTCAGAACAGGTAGTTTGTTTATCACCAGAGTTTCACAGCTTTCAGCAGGTAATATCGCCATAATCTCAGTTTCTTAGCTATCATCACATCACCACAGGTAATATGGCTATCACATCAATTTCACAGCTGTCATAACATAATATATAGCAATCATTTTACCATGTATGGTAGTATGGCTGTCACCTAAGTTTCACAGCTATCACCACAAGTAATATGGTATCATCTGAATGTCTCAGCTTTCCTTCACAGCAGGAAGTATGGTTATCACCTGACTTTAACATCTGTCACCAAGGATCATATCGCTATCACCTCAGACTGACAGCTGTCACCACAAGTAATACAGCAATCCACTATGTTTCACACTTGTCACAACAGGTAGAATGGTTATCACCTGAGTTTCACAGCTATCACTACAGGTAACATGGCTGTCGCCTCAGTTTGACAGCTGTAACCACAGGTTAAATTGCTGTCAACTGAGTTTCACAGCTATCACCAGAGCTAATATGGATATCACCTCCATTTCACAGCTGTCACCACAGGAAGTATAGCTATCATCTGAGCTTTCCACAAAACATAATCACCTGAATTTCAGAGCTATCATTACAGATAATACGGCTGTCGTCTTGGTTGACAGCTGTCACAGCATGTAATACAACAATCACCTCTGTTTCACAACAGTCACTAAAACTCGTACGGTTAAGGCCATGTTTTCCCAGCTGTCACCACAGGTAGTAATGCTATGACATGAGTTCACAGGTTTTTGTTTTCATTGATTGCAGTTTAATTGCCCAGTCAACACTATGTAATTTTTGAGCTTGTCAGTTTACCTATCCACACGTTTCCTGGGGTGTCTTGTACATAAGCTGTTAACCAGTACAGTTTACATTCTTTCGCCAGAAACTGACAACTGCCCTTCTTGAATCAGCGGAAGGGAAAGAATGATGATAGAAACGATTTCATTATCAATCTCCACGAAAACATACTACCAACCCCGGCAAGTATTGAATCCGCGTACTTCTGATCACCAGTCAGACGCATCACCGCCGGTAATATGGCTATAACCTCAGTTTTACAGCTACCACCACAGGTAATATGGCTGTCACCTCAGTTTCGCATTTTACACCTCACGTCATATGGTTATCTCCTGAGTTTCACAAGAAGCAGTATGACTATCATCTGTAATATGCCTGTCACCTCGGTTTGACAGCTGCCACAGGTAATACAGCAATCAAATAAAAATCAAAAATGAGTTCCTTTAAAAGCAATGTAAACATTCATAAGAAAAAAGATGGGTCATACTACGTAGTTTCGGCTAATAAAGCCTCATCAGTGACCCTGTAATGATCCGACAAAGAAAGTCAGAGGAAACCTACTGCAATTTTGCGAATTTCGAATAGGCAGTCGAATCAAAGACTGATATAAATCAAAATTGGGTCCAAATAATTAAAAACCTGTCTAGCGTATGAGTCTAAACCAATAATTTATTTCTGATTTCTCAGAATATTCACACTGATCTCAAAGGACCAAAAGAAAAATATAAACTGCACTATAGTTGTTGTACGGGGAGCTGCTATTTCACAGCTATTCCCATAGTTTGTTTGGCTATCCCCTTAGCTTGACAGCTATCACTGCAGGCTAAATGGCCATCACCTGAGTAGTAGGGTAATCACCAGAGTTTAACAGCCATCGCCAAAGGTAATATCGCCATCACCTCAGTTTCACAGCTGTCACAATATATTATATAGCAATCGTTTAACTATAGGTGGTATGGCTATCATTTTAGTTTCACAGCTATCACAACAAGTAATATGGCTATCACCTGACTTTCTCAGCTTTCCTTCACAAAAGTTAGATTGCTATCACCTCAGTTTGACAGTCGTTATCACAGATAATGTAGCAGTCAACTATGATACATAATTGTCAAACAGTTAGTATGGTTATCACCCGAGTTTCAGAGTTATCCCTACAGGTTACAACGATATCCCCTCAGGTTATATTGCTATCATCTGGGTTCCATAGCTATAAAAGTATGTAATATGGCTATCACCTCCATTTCACAGCTGTCACCTCAGGAAATATGGCTATCACTTGAGCTTCACAACAAGAAATATGACTATGACTTGAATTTCACAGTTATAATCACAAGTAAAACGGTTATGACATCGGCTGACAGCTGTCACAAGAGGTAATGCAGAAATCACATCTGTTTTACAACTGTCGCTACAACTAGTATGGTTATCACCTGGCTTCATTGTTATCACAGAAGGTAATGTGGCTATAACCTCAGTTTTACAGCTACCATCACAGGTAATATGGCTGTCACCTCAGCTTCACATATTTCGCCTGAGTTTCACTATGCTTAGTATAACTATCATCTGAATTCCACAACTATCATTATGGGTAATATGCCTATCGCTTCGGCTTTACATCTGTCACCACCGGTAGTACAGCTGTCACCTCTGTTTTACAGCTGTTACCAGAGTTAGTATGGCTATCCCCTTAGTTTCACAGTTATCGCCACAGTTTATATGGCCATTACTTGAGTAATAGTTGCCCAAATATGTAATAAAGCTATCAACTAAGTTTCACAGTCTATCACCTGAATTTCACAAATATCTCCAACGGTATTATGGCTATCACCTTAATTTGACAGTTGTCACCACAGTCTTTCACCTACATTTTATAGTTATCACCACAGGTAATATGGCTATCACCACGGGTAGTATGGCTATCATCGCTTATCTGCGAACTTGTTGTGAGTTGTTGTTTAGTGTTTTCTAATGGTCTGATCACCCCGTGTGGGTAAGAGAGGGCTGATTTTTCCGTTTCATAAACACTCGTATTTTTTCTTGTTTTGTGTATGTTTCCTCTTCCTGTCATGAGTGGGCTGTGTCTTGTGACTGTGGCGCTCCCTGGTCTTTCTTTTAAACTTTCACAGCTGTTGCTAAAGATAGTATTTAGCACCCAATTTCGTAAAATCATTCTTCGATATAAAAAGACTGGGTACAACATGGATATTATACGACAGACTGCATGCATGGTAGTTATCCCAATCACGGTTGGCAACTTTGCTTCCCTCTTTAATTGCACTCCGGTGGATCAGGCCTCAGATTCTATGACGGTTCCAACGTAAATGCTTATTGAGAGTTAGAGAGATCTAATTCAAGGTATTGTTGGTTGGTGCCTGATGCTCTGTCTCTGGTCGGGCCAATCGGAGTCTAACTGTTGGTTTTCTTTTGCTCAAGCATTTAAGTGGTTTCGTGCTGTCGAGTCCTCACCGTTGCCCCACCTCTGTGGTTCTATGATTATTTGTGTTCACGGAGATGTTGCACTGATGAGTAAGGAGCCCTTCACGCGGACTGAACAAATTATTTGTCTAAATCGCGACGGAAGTAAGGGCGAGGATTGTGGCCACGTAAAATCGATTTAAGCCCCCAGTGGAAATCTTTCCACTGACCGTTCCAAGGCGGTTCTTCTGTGGCGATTTATTTATGTTGTTGTTTGTTACTTACTGTGTGTATCACTTTTGTCTTTTTATTTTGGATGGCCATATGGCCATTTTGTGGGAAAGTAACTGTCCTTATGACCTTCCTTTGTTTAGGTTTCCATTATGGTCTGGTCGCTTAATTGTTGTGTTTCTTTCCCTTTGGTGTCTTTGATGGGTGGAGTAAGTTAATTGTATCGATTCCTGATCTTTGTTTTACTTCTACTTTGCTGTCACCCCATTTTCACACTAAAAACCTATCATGTCAGATTTCACAACTGTCGTAAAAAAGGTAATACAGTAAACACCTCTTATTTACAGCTGTCACCAGAGGTAGTCACAGCTATAACCACAGGTAATGTGGCTGCCACCTGAGGTGCACAGCTGTCATCACAGGTTATATAGCAATCACCTCAGTTTCACAGCTGGCAATATAGGTAGTATGGCTATCACATGATAATCATAGCAATCAAATCAGGTTATATGTATGTCGCCTTAGTTTTACAGCTACTACCACAGATTATATCATTTTTAGCTGAGTTTCTCAGCTTTCTTAATTGATAGTTTGATATTCACAGGTAATATGGCTATCACATTACTTTCTCAGCTGTCACCAAAGATGGTATAGATATCACATCAGACTTACAGCTGTTACCACAAGACATATGGCTATAATCTGTGTTTCACATCTGTCGTCCATAGGTAATATAGCAATCACCTGTGTCTCATCATTGTCACCAGAGGTAGTATGGCTATTACTTGAGTTTCACAGCTATCACCTCAGCATCACACTTATTACCACAGGTAGTATGGCTATAGATTCAGTTTTACAGACGTCACCACAGGTAATCTTGCTATAATCTGACAGTTGTCACCTCGGGTGATATGCTATCACCTCGTATTCACAGCTATCACCACAGGAAAACAGCTTTCACCACATGTAATATAGCATTCACCTGTGTTTCACAATTGTCACCACATGTAGAATGGTTATCACCTGGGTTTCACAGCTACCACAACAGGGAATATAGCTATCACATTAGTTTCACAGCTGGATTTCACATCAGAGTAACAGCTGTCACCACAGAAATATGTCTATCACCTCATTTTTACAGCTATCACCAGAGACAGAATAGCAATCATCTGTGTTCCACATTTTTCACCAGAGGTAGTATGGCTATCACTTGAGTTTCACAGCTATCACCTCAGCATTACATTTATCACCAAATGTAGAATGGCTATCGCATCGTTTCACGGCTTTCAACACTGGTAATATGACTACAATCTGAGTTTTACTTTATCACCGCATTTAAGATGCTATCACTTCGGTGTCACAGCTATCACCATAGGATGTTTAGCTATCACATCAGTTTCACAGCTGTCATTAATGTTATATAGCAGTGACCTGTGTTTCTCCATTATCGCAACAGGTAGAATGTCCATCAACTGAGTGAGTGGGTGTTTGAGTTATACGTCCCACCAACAGCTAAGGTCATACGGAGACGAGACCTCGATTTAAGACACATCCGAAAGTCTGGAGAAGTCCTGGATCGATCCAGCGATCCCTGGTTTACAAGGCGACTAGCGTAACCACTTCATCACGGAGGCTTCTATCCATAACTTGAGTCTCACAGCTAACAGCACATATGACATGACAATCACTTCACTTTCAAATCTGTTAGCACGATAAATAAATAATCCTCAGATAATAAGGCTATAACGTGAGTTTCTCAGCTATAACCACAGGTAGTATAGCTATCACATCCGTTTTAAAGATATCACCACGGGTAATATGGCTATCCCCTAAGATTTAAAAAGTGGTCACCACAGATTATATAGCAGTAATATTAGTTTCACAGCTGTCACCATAGGTGGTATGGCTATCACGTGGGTTTCGCAGCAAACAAAACAGGCAAAACAGGTAAAATGGCTTTCACATTAGTTTCGCAGCTATCACCATAGCTAATATGGCTATCGTATGGCTTTCAGAGCTTTTCCTACTGGTAGTATGGCTATCTCCTCGGTTTCACAGCGGTCACCACAGGTGTTATGGCCATCGTGTGAATGTCACAGCGTTCACCACAGATTATATAGCGTGAGTTAAACAGCAATCATAACAGGTAACATGGTTTCTCCTCAGTTCAGCTGTCACCACAAATAATATGGTTATCACCTGGGATAAACACTATAGGAAATATGGCTATGACATTAGTTTCACATTTGTAATCACAGGTAGTGCGGATATCACATCAGACTTGCAGCTGTCGCAACAGGTCTTTTGGCTTTCACCCCAGTCTAACAGCTTTCAACACAGGAAGTATAGATACACCTTACTTTTACAGCCTTTCACCAAAAGGCATACGGCTATCACCTCATTTTCACAGCTGTCCCAACAGGTTATATAGCAAACATCTCTGTTTCACAACTGTCACCTGAATTTCACCAAAGGTTATATCGCTATCACCTCAGTTTCACAGCTGGCGGTTAAACATTAAAATTGATCTTTAGTTTAACACTGCAGCATAAATCCAAGCGAAAGTTACCTGACGTTCACAGCTGTCACCACAAAATAGAAGTGAAGGCAATCATCAGGAATCGATACAATTATCTCACACCTCCCATCCAAGACACCAAAGAGAAAGAAACATAATCATAAAACAACTTCACCACAATGAAAACGCCACAATCGGAAAGCCCAAGGGACAATTACTTTACCACAAAATGACTGTCCAAAATAAAAAGATACTGTAACAATAATAAACCACAACAGAAGAATCGCCTTGGAACTGTCAGTATTTTTACTGGAGGGTGAAATCGAGTCTAACTGTTGGTTTTCTTTTGCTCAGGCATTTCAGTGGTTTCTTGCTGTCGAGTCCTCAGCGTTGTTTCATCTCTGTGCTTGTTTGATTATTTGTGTTCACGGAGATGTTGCACTGATGAGTTAGGAGGCCTTCATGCGGACTGAACAAATTATTTGTCTTAATCGCGACGGAAGTAATGGCGAGGATTGTAGCCACGTAAAATTGATTTAAGCCCCCCAGTGGAATTCGTTTCTGCTGACCGTTCCAAGGCGGTTCTTCTGTCGCGGTTCATTTTTGTCATGGTTTGTCTTTGGGTGTTTGTGTCGCTTATGTTATTTATTTTGAATAGCCCATTGGTCATTTTGTGGGAAAGTAACTGTCCTTTTGGCTTTCCGCTGTTGGTGTTTCCGTTAGGGTCTGTTGTTTCATGTGTGTTTATCTTTCTCTTTGGTGTCTCTGATGGGAGCTGTGGGTTGATTGTGTCGATTCCTGATCATTGCCTCCACTTCTATTTTACATGACTATCGAATGTTTTGCAGCTGTTTTTTTTCATGAATTATGCCTATGTACAGTTTCACAGCTATCACCACATACTATGTGGATGCCACTACAATTTCGCAGCTATTGATTGATTGTGTTGGGGTTTAACGACATGCCAACCCGTGTGGGTCATTTTGTGTCGTCTCCCGGATAAAAAGGAGAAAAGAGAAAGAAGAAGTAGAGGAGATGAATGAGAGTGGGCAGAGACAGCGCTAAATAAATGAAAGTGAAGAAATAGAAGAAATACCAGCGTTACCTTCTATCCTTAACTGCTGCTAGGCCAGCAAGCCTTGCCTAACTGTAAGCCAATATCAGTTGGCGCCCAGTTGATGCAACACCTTCGCCTCACCCAACCACCACACCCCGCCCCTATTTTGCAGCTATATGTAATCTGTCACGACAAGTTATGTGGCTAACAATTACTTCACAGCTGCTACCACAGGATATTTGGCTATAACACGACATGTTTACTTTACTATCACTACTATGTCCAGCGGTCACCTTAAGAGATATGGCTATTATAACAGTTTCAAGGCAGTCACATCGGGAATATGAAATTAACTCGATTACAAAACTGTTTAAGGTTATCATCACAGCTTTACAGCACAATCTCAGATTAAAAATACCATAATTTCTAATCTGTAACTACATGTTATATTACTATCACTGCAGTTTCTCATATGCAACCACATTTTATACGACTTTCGCAACACATTCACTACTATCACCATACACTAAATATCCATTACCACAGCTTCATAACTGTCTCCACATAGTGTAGTGGTTTTGCTACTCGTCTCATAAACCAGGGATCGCAGCTTATAAACGTGTCGCCACCATTTCAGTTTCAGCGCTGTCACCACTGGTTATTTTGATAATCAGCACAGTTTCCATGACTATCACCACAGGTCACATATATAATATAACTTTCACAACAGTTTCACGGCTATAACCATAGGTAATAAATAACGACACTATCACAGCGCTCACGACAGATTACATGGCTATTACAGCAGCTTCACGGTTATCCCCGAAGCTTTATTGCTATCACAACAGTTTTGCTCTTTCACCACCCGTTATATGGTTATCACGCCAATATCACAGCTAAAATCAAACGGTTATTTAGATTTAAACACAGTCTCATACGTGGCTTTCGCCACAGTTTAACAACTATCACCACATGTTTATTAGGTTTCAGCACCTTTTTACAGCAGCTGTCACCATTGGGTTATTTAAATTTCATTACACTTGCACCTTTACCATAGGTTGCGTCGCTATAACCACAAATTCGAAGCTATGACCACAGGTTATATGGATTTCAGCACAGCTTCACAGCTGCCACTACAGGTTATGTGGCTATCACCGCAGTTTTACAGATATCACCACATGTAATTTAGATTTTAGTACAGTTTCACAGCTGTCATTACAGTTTCACAGTTATCACCGCAAAATATAGATTTGTTTGTGTTTCTTTCCCTTTGGTGTCTCTAATGGGAGCTGTGAGTTAATTGTATCGATTCCTGGTCAATGCCTTCACTTCTATTAAGCACATTTACATGGATGTCGCAGCCCATAAAGTTTATTTGGCTATCACCACAGTTTCATAGCTGTCGGCGTAGGTTACGTTGGTATCACCACAGTGTTACAGCTATCACTACATATTATTTAGATTTAATCATAGTTTGACAGCTGTCATTATTGGTAATGTGAAAATCCCTGCAGTACCACGGTTCATTAAGGTTTATGCACAGTTCCAAAGCTGACATCACAGGTGACATGGCCATCATCACAGTTTCACAAATATCACCACAGAATTTAAAGATTTCAGCACAGTTTCACAGCTGACACCAAAAGCTTTTATAGATTTCAGCACAGTTTTAGAGCTGGCACCAAAGGTAACGTAATAATCAGCACAGAGCAAAGCTTTCCTCACACGTTGTTGAGTTTATAGCTCAGATTCATAGCTGTCATCACACGTTATGCGGGTGTCATCACCGTTTAACAGCTATGACTACAGATTATATAGGTTTTAGCAGCACAATTTCACAGCTGTCACCACCGGTCACATGGCTATCACCACAATTCCACAGCTTTCACCACAGATTATATAGATTTCAGCAGTTTCATAGCTGTCACGTGTGCACAGGTTATGTGTATATCGCCAAAGCTTCACAGCTATTACCACGGGTTATTAATAGATTTCAGCGCAGTTCATAGCTGTCACTTCACGTTACGTGGCTATCACCACAGTTTAACAGCTATCACCATAGGTTATCTCGATTTCAGCACAGTTTAACCTCATCATCACAGGTTATTTGGATTTCAGAACAGCTTCACGGTAGTCACCACAGGTTACGTGGCTATCGCGGCAGTTTTACAGCTTTCACCACAGGTAATTTATATTTCAGCAGAGTTTCACAGCCCCCACCACAAATAATATTGGTTTCAGCACACTTTTACAGCTGTCACCACTCGCAAAGGTTATTTCGCTATAACAATAGTTTCACAGCTGTTGTCGCCATAGATTACATGACTTTTACGACAGGGTCACAGCTATCACCACAGGTAAATTATATTTCAGCACAGATTCACAGCTGTAATCACCTCACAGTTTCACAGCTCCCATCATAGATAATATAGATTTCAGCACACTTTCACAGCTTTCACAACTCTCAAAGTTTATTTGGCTATAACTATAGTTTCACAACTGTTGTCGCCACATATTATATGTTTTTACGACAGTGTCACAGCTATCACCACAGTGAAGAGCTTATTAGAGGGGAGCACCAAACCCCTCTATTAACTACATACGGACAGTTGTTTCCGTGGATTTGTATCTGCTTGTTTAAAAGGCAGCCAGTTAACAGTTTCTGCCAAGGGCCATAAGTGTCAGATGCTGAACCACAAAGTGTTTTATTACCCAGTAATCTGGAGTTATATCACAGCCAGTGAATCAGACAATGTATTTGAAATGTATTGATGATCAGTTTATTTAAAAGTGCTTTAGTGTTATGCAATTAATGGTCAGTTCTTCATTTATATATATATGTGTTTTTTTTCAAGGAATGAATCGTATTTTATTAAATGCACTGGTGGTAAGTTTTTACCTGATGCGAGGATTGTGGCCACGTAAAATCGATTTAAGCCCC
The DNA here is from genome assembly GCA_963580285.1 of Lucinisca nassula. Taxonomy (NCBI): domain Eukaryota; kingdom Metazoa; phylum Mollusca; class Bivalvia; order Lucinida; family Lucinidae; genus Lucinisca; species Lucinisca nassula. The sequence continues at coordinate 108,602,655 of OY757011.1, forward strand.
CCCCCCCCCCCCAGTGGAAATCTTCCACTGACCGTGCCAAGGCGGCTCTTCTGTGGCGATTTATTTATGTTGTTGTTTGTTACTTACTGTGTGTATCACTTGTGTCCTTTAATTTTGGATGGCCATATGGCCATTTTGTGGGAAAGTAACTGTCCTTATGGCCTTCCTTTGTTTAGGTTTCCATTATGGTCTGGTCGCTTAATGTTTGTATTTCTTTCCCTTTGGTGTCTTTTATGGGTGGAATAAGTTAATTGTATCAATTCCCGATCTTTGTTTTACTTCTACTTTTCAGTTTGAAGTAAACATTGACATAGATAAGAGGGTATTTGATTATACGATTAAAGGATAATTAATTAAAGGATAATTTTCTCCATACTTGGATACTCATTATAATCGCGAATGCGATTCTAAAGAGTGCATGGGAAACAAGGACAATTATCCCTTTCAACAAATACTCAATGGAAAAAGGAAAATGTCCCTTGTAGGGACAATGTTCCAGATAAGGCCGGTTGCTTTAATTAATTTTCAAAATGTTTTTACTCCATAAGTTTTTTTTTTGTTGTTGTTGTTGCTGTATTTTTTGTGCCAAGACATTTCAACCTTTCCTTTAATTTTGACGACATCCTTAGCTATCAACAAGAATAAAGACTGTGTAAATTCAAGAAAGCATAGCCTATCTGCATCTCGGTTTCAAATGTTAAAGCTCGTTAACAGAAATATGGCTCTTCTGTGGCGATTTATTTATGTTGTTGTTTGTTACTTACTGTGTGTATCACTTGTGTCTTTTAATTTTGGATGGCCACATGGCCAATTTGTGGGAAAGTAACTGTCCTTATGGCCTTCCTTTGTTTAGGTTTCCATTATGGTCTGGTCGCTTAATGTTTGTATTTCTTTCCCTTTGGTGTCTTTTATGGGTGGAGTAAGTTAATTGTATCAATTCCTGATCTTTGTTTTACTTCTATTCTGACATTAAAGTCTCACCACAATGTTATGATAACTAAAGATCAGATTTGAACTTTTCTGTTTGAACCTAACCAATCAGATCAGTTTTCCGGAAATGGCAGGCTGAAGAGTTAACAGCTGTAGTATTATGTGCCACTTGCCACATGTTACTTAGATTTCTGCATAGTTTCACAGCTGTCACCACAGGCAACATAATAATCACTGCAGTTTCACAGCTTTCACCACAGGTTTAGTTTCAAGCATAGTTCCATAGCTGTCATCACAGGGTACGTGGTCATCAACACATTTTCACAGCTATCACCACATATTTCGGAGATTACAGCACAGTTTCACAACTGTCATCGATGAGGCCTTATTGGCCGAAACTAGCTGCTCTGGCCAAGTAACCTTTTGCGCACCATGCTTTTCGGATTTATTGTTTATTCCTTGCTTTCAAAGGATAACTCTTTTATAGAACATCTTTCACAGTAGGTTATTTTGAATTCAACATTTCCACAGCCGTCACCATAGGCTACATGACTAGCACCACAGTTTCACAGCTATCACCACAGGTTATTTATAATTCAGCATCCTTTCATAGCTGCCGCCATAGGTCATATTGCCATCACCGATGTTTCACAGATATCACCTAAGGTTATTAAGTCTTCAGTATAGTTTTATAGCTGTCCCATCAGAAAACTCGCAGTCACAACAGGCAACTCGGCATCACAAGAGTTTCACAGCTTCCACAATATGTTATTTTGATTTCAGCACAGTTTCACAGCTTCACAACAAATAACATAGTTGTCACCACAGTTTCACAGCTGTCACTATAAATTATACAGATTTCAGTATATGTTCACAGCTGTTACACAGATACTTGGCTCTCACCAAACTTTCGCAGGTATCACCACAGGTTATTCCGATTTCATCACAGTTTCACATCTGTCACCACAGGTTATGTGGTTATCACCACAGTTTCGCAGGTATCACCACAGGTTATTCAGAATTCAGCACAGTTTCACATCTGTCACCACAGGTTATGTGGTTCAGCTGTCACCACATATTACGTGGCTATCGCACCAGCTGCAGAGCTAAAACCACAATTTCCCATCTATCACCACAGGTTATTTAGATTTCTGTAGAGTTTCACAACTCTTACGCCAGGTTATTTAGCACAGATCACAGCTGCCACCAGGGGTTACGTGACCATCGCCAGTATCACAGTTTTTATATAATATTTCTGAGTCCTGATGTGATAATTGGTCGAAACTTGAAAGTTTGGCCAAAACGTGTACACTCTATGCTTTTCAGTTCGAATGTGACTATAGCTGGCGTTAAGGGAGTGTGTGGCGGCCGTAAATTGTCTCCCCGCCTTTCGTCATAATGTAGTTTATATTTTCTTGTCCTTCGGGATCATTGGTTTATTGTGGAATTTTGAAAATATTTCAGGCCTTATTGACCAAAACTAGCTGGTCTGGCCAAGTAAACGTTTGTACTCAAAGCTTTTCGGGTCTATTATTTATGCCTTGCTACCAAAGGATAACTCTTATAGAACATACTATTTTGAATTCAGCAGTGAAAGCCACTGATGAGACCTATTTGGCCGAAACTAGCTGCTCTGGCCCATGAAAACTTGTGCACTCCATGCTTTACGGATCTGTTGTTTATTCATTGCTTCCAAAGGATAACTCTTTTATGGAACATATATCACAGTAAGTTATTTTGAATTCAGCAGTTTCACTGCTGTGAAACTGCTGTCACCACAGGCTATGTGACTAGCACCACTGTTTCACAGCTATCATCACAGGTTATTAATAATTCAGCATCACTTAATAGCTGTCACCATAGATTAAATGGCCATCATCGCTGTTTCACAGATATCACCCCAGGCCATTTAGTTTTCAGTATAGTTTTATAGCTGTCACAACAGACAACTCGGCATCACAACAGGTAAATCGGCATCACCACAGTTTCACAGCTTTCTCAATATGTTATTTTGATTTCAACAGAGTTTTACAGCTTCACATCAGATAACATAGCTGTCAACATAGTTTCACAGCTATCACCACACATTATACAGATTTCAGCACAGTTTGCAGCTTCACAACAGATAACATAGCTGTCAACACAGTTTAACAGCTTCACATCAGATAACATAGCTGTCACCACAGTTTCACAGCTGTCACCACAAATTATACAGATTTCAGTACATTTTCACAGCTGTCACACAGATACTTGGCTATCACCAAACTTTGGCAGGTATCACCACAGGTTATTCAGATTTCAGCACAGTTTCACAGCTGTCACCACAGGTTAAGTGGCTATCCTAACAGTGTGCCATCAATCACCACGGACTTGTACATTCCATGCTTTTAGGCTCTGTTGTATATTCCCTGCTTCCAAATGATAAGCCTTTCCTAGAACATATTTGCTGAGACTATAGCTGGCGTTAATGGAGTGTGTGGCGGTCGTAAACTGTCTCCCCGCCTTTCGTCACAATGTAGTTTATATTTTCTTGTCCTTCGGGATCATTGGTGGAATTTTGAAAATATTTCAAGGCCACTGATGAGACCTATTTGGCCGAAACTAGCTGTTCTGACCCAGAAAACTTGTGCACTCCATGCTTTACGGATTAGTGTTTATTCCTTGCTTCATAAGGATAACTCTTTTATGGAACATATTTCAACAGGTAAATCGGCTATTTGATGTGAATATAGCTGGCGTGAAGGGAGTCTTTGGCTGCCGTAAAATGTCTCTCCGCCTTTCGTCATAATGTTGTCTATAATTTCTTGTCCTTCGGGATCATTGGTTTATTGCGGAATTTTCAAAATATTTCAGGGTCAATGATGAGGCTGAATTGGCCGAAACCAGCTGCTCTGGTCCAGAAAACTTGTGCACTCCATGCTTTTCTGATCTGTTGTTTATGCCTTGCTTCCAAAGAATAACTCGTATAGAACATATTTCACAGTAGGCTATTTGAATTCAGCAGTTTCACAGCTGTCACCACAAGCTACGTAACTAACACCCACTATCATAGCTTTCACCACAGGTATGCATAATTCTGCCTCATTTCACAGCTGTCACCATATGTTAAATGGCCATCACCGCTGTTTCACAGATATCACCACAGGTTATTTAGTTTTCAGTATAGTTTTATAGCTGTCACAACAGACAACTCAGCATCACAACAGGAAACTCGGTATCACAGCTTTCTCAATGTGTTATTTTCATTTCAGCACAGTTTTACAGCTTCAGAACAGATAACATAGCTGTCAACATAGTTTCACAGCTATCACCACAAATTAAACAGATTTCAGCACAGTTTTACAGGTTCACAACAGATAATATAGCTGTCAACGCAGTTTTACAGCTTTTCATCAGATAACATAGCTGCCACCACAGTTTAACAGCTGTCATCACGAATTATTCAGATTTCAGTATACTTTCACAGCTGTAACACAGATACTTGGCCATCACCAAACTTTGGCAGGTATCACAAGAGGTTATTCAGATTTCAGCACAGTTTAACAGCTGTCACCACAGGTTAAGTGGCTATCCCCACAGTTTGCCATCAATCACCACGGACTTGTACATTCCATGCTATTAGGCTCTGTTGTATATTCCTTGCTTAAAAATGATAAACCTTTCATAGAACATATTTGATGTGAATATAGCTGGCGTTAAGGGAGTCTTTGGCTGCCGTAAAATGTATCTCCGCCTTTCGTCATAATGTTGTATATAATTTCTTGTCCTTCGGGATCATTGGTTTCTTGTGGAATTTTGAAAATATTTCAGGGCCAATGATGAGGCTGAATTGGCCGAAACCAGCTGCTCTGGTCCAGAAAACTTGTGCACTCCATGCTTTTCTGATTTGTTGTTTATGTTTTGCTTCCAAAGGGTACCTCCTTTATAGAACATATTTCACAGTAGGCTATTTGAATTCAGCAGTTTCACAGCTGTCGCCACAAGCTACATAACTAACACCCACTATTATAGCTATCACCACAGGTATTCATAATTCTGCCTCATTTCACAGCTGTCACCATATGTTAAATGGCCTTCACCGCTGTTTCACAGATATCACCACAGGTTATTTAGTTTTCAGTATAGTTTTATAGCTGTCACAACAGACAACTCAGCATCACAACAGGAAACTCGGTATCACAGCTTTCTCAATGTGTAATTTGGATTTTAGCACAGTTTTACAACAGATAACATAGCTGGCAACATAGTTTCACAGCTGTCACCACAAATTAAACAGATTTCAGTACATTTTCACAGCTGTCACACAGATACTTGGCTATCACCAAACTTTGGCAGGTATCACCACAGGTTATTCAGATTTCAGCACAGTTTCACAGCTGTCACCACAGGTTAAGTGATTATCCCCACAGTTTGCCACCAATCACCACGGACTTGTACATTCAATGCTTTTAGGCTCTGTTGTATATTCCCTGCTTCAAAATGATAAGCCTTTCATAGAACATATTTGCTGTGACTATAGCTGGCGTTAATGGAGTGTGTGGCGGCCGTAAACTGTCTCCCCGCCTTTCGTCACAATGTAGTTTATATTTTCTTGTCCTTCGGGATCATTGGTGGAATTTTGAAAATATTGCAGGGCCTCTGATGAGACCTATTTGGCCGAAACTAGCTGCTCTGGCCCAGAAAACTTGTGCACTCCATGCTTTACGGATCTGTTGTTTATTCCTTGCTTCCAAATGATAACTCTTTTATGGAACATATATCACAGTAAGTTATTTTGAATTCAGCAGTTTCACTGCTGTTACCATAGGCTATGTGACTAGCATCACTGTTTCACAGCTATCATCACAGGTTATTTATAATTCAGCATCACTTCATAGCTGTCACCATATGTTAAATGGCCATCATCGCTGTTTCACAGATATCACCACAGGTCATTTAGTTTTCAGTATGGTTTTATAGCTGTCACAACAGACAACTCGGCATCACAACAGGTAAATCGGCATCGCCACAGTTTCGCAGCTTTCTCAATATGTTATTTTGATTTCAACACAGTTTTACAGCTTCACATCAGATAACATAGCTTCTGCCACAGTTTCACAGCTGTCCCCACAAATTATACAGATTTCAGTACATTTCCACAGCTGTTACACAGATACTTGGTTATCACCAAACTTTCGCAGGTATCACCCAGGTTATTCCGATTTCAACACAGTTTCAAAGCTGTCACCACAGGTTAAGTGGCTATCACCACAGTTTTCCATCAATCACCACGGACTTGTAAATTCCATTCTTTTAGGCTCTGTTGTATATTCCATGCTCACAAATGATAAACCTTTCATAAAACATATTTGATGTGAATATAGCTGGCGTTAAGGGAGTCTTTGGCTGCCGTAAAATGTATCTCCGCCTTTCGTCATAATGTTGTATATAATTTCTTGTCCTTCGGGATCATTGGTTTCTTGTGGAATTTTGAAAATATTTCAGGGCCAATGATGAGGCTGAATTGGCCGAAACCAGCTGCTCTGGTCCAGAAAACTTGTGCACTCCATGCTTTTCTGATTTGTTGTTTATGTTTTGCTTCCAAAGGGTACCTACTTTATAGAACATATTTCACAGTAGGCTATTTGAATTCAGCAGTTTCACAGCTGTCGCCACAAGCTACATAACTAACACCCACTATTATAGCTATCACCACAGGTATTCATAATTCTGCCTCATTTCACAGCTGTCACCATATGTTAAATGGCCTTCACCGCTGTTTCACAGATATCACCACAGGTTATTTAGTTTTCAGTATAGTTTTATAGCTGTCACAACAGACAACTCAGCATCACAACAGGAAACTCGGTATCACAGCTTTCTCAATGTGTAATTTGGATTTTAGCACAGTTTTACAACAGATAACATAGCTGGCAACATAGTTTCACAGCTGTCACCACAAATTAAACAGATTTCAGTACATTTTCACAGCTGTCACACAGATACTTGGCTATCACCAAACTTTGGCAGGTATCACCACAGGTTATTCAGATTTCAGCACAGTTTCACAGCTGTCACCACAGGTTAAGTGATTATCCCCACAGTTTGCCACCAATCACCACGGACTTGTACATTCAATGCTTTTAGGCTCTGTTGTATATTCCCTGCTTCAAAATGATAAGCCTTTCATAGAACATATTTGCTGTGACTATAGCTGGCGTTAATGGAGTGTGTGGCGGCCGTAAACTGTCTCCCCGCCTTTCGTCACAATGTAGTTTATATTTTCTTGTCCTTCGGGATCATTGGTGGAATTTTGAAAATATTGCAGGGCCTCTGATGAGACCTATTTGGCCGAAACTAGCTGCTCTGGCCCAGAAAACTTGTGCACTCCATGCTTTACGGATCTGTTGTTTATTCCTTGCTTCCAAATGATAACTCTTTTATGGAACATATATCACAGTAAGTTATTTTGAATTCAACAGTTTCACTGCTGTCACCATAGGCTATGTGACTAGCATCACTGTTTCACAGCTATCATCACAGGTTATTTATAATTCAGCATCACTTCATAGCTGTCACCATATGTTAAATGGCCATCATCGCTGTTTCACAGATATCACCACAGGTCATTTAGTTTTCAGTATGGTTTTATAGCTGTCACAACAGACAACTCGGCATCACAACAGGTAAATCGGCATCGCCACAGTTTGGCAGCTTTCTCAATATGTTATTTTGATTTCAACACAGTTTTACAGCTTCACATCAGATAACATAGCTTCTGCCACAGTTTCACAGCTGTCCCCACAAATTATACAGATTTCAGTACATTTCCACAGCTGTTACACAGATACTTGGTTATCACCAAACTTTCGCAGGTATCACCCAGGTTATTCCGATTTCAACACAGTTTCAAAGCTGTCACCACAGGTTAAGTAGCTATCACCACAGTTTTCCATCAATCACCACGGACTTGTAAATTCCATTCTTTTAGGCTCTGTTGTATATTCCATGCTCACAAATGATAAACCTTTCATAAAACATATTTGATGTGAACATAGCTGGCGTGAAGGGAGTCTTTGGCTGCCGTAAAATGTCTCTCCGCCTTTCGTCATAATGTTGTCTATAATTTCTTGTCCTTCGGGATCATTGGTTTATTATGGAATTTTTAAAATATGTCAGGGCCAATGATGAGGCTGAATTGGCCGAAACCAGCTGCTCTGGTCCAGAAAACTTGTGCACTCCATGCTTTTCTGATCTGTTGTTTATGCCTTGCTTCCAAAGGATAACTGCTTTATAGAACATATTTCACAGTGGGCTATTTGAATTCAGCAGTTTCACAGCTGTCACCACAAGATAGGTAACTAACACCCACTATCATAGCTATCACCACAGGTATTCATAATTCTGACTCATTTCACAGCTGTCACCGTAGGTTAGATGGCCATCGCCGCTGTTTCACAGATATCACCACAGGTTATTTAGTTTTCAGTATAGTTTTATAGCTGTCACAACAGACAACTCAGCATAACAACAGGAAACTCGGTATCACAGCTTTCTCAATGTGTTATTTGTATTCAGCACAGTTTTACAGCTTCACAACAGATAACATAGCTGTCAACATAGTTTCACAGCTATCACCACACATTATACAGATTTCAGCACAGTTTACCGCTTCACAACAGATAATATAGCTGTCAACACAGTTTTACAGCTTCACATCAGATAACATAGCTGTCACCACAGTTTCACAGCTGTCACCACAAATTATTCAGATTTCAGTACATTTTCACAGCTGTCACAAAGATACTTGGCTATCACCAAACTTGGGCAGGTATCACCACAGGTTATTCAGAATTCAGCACAGTTTCACAGCTGTCACCACAGGTTAAGTGGCTATCCCAACAGTGTGCCATCAATCACCACGGACTTGTACATTCCATGCTTTTAGGCTCTGTTGTATATTCCCTGCTTCCAAATGATAAGCCTTTCATAGAACATATTTGCTGTGACTATAGCTGGCGTTAATGGAGTGTGTGTCGGCCGTAAACTGTCTCCCCGCCTTTCGTCACCATGTAGTTTATATTTTCTTGTCCTTCGGGATCATTGGTGGAATTTTGAAAATATTTCAGGGCCACTGATGAGACCTATTTGACCGAGACAAGCTGATCTGGCCCAGAAAACTTGTGCACTCCATGCTTTACGGTTCTGTTGTTTATTCCTTGCTTCCAAATGATAACTCTTTTATGGAGCATATTTCACAGTAAGTTATTTTGAATTCAGCAGTTTTACTGTTGTCACCACAGGCTACGTGACTAGCACCACTGTTTCACAGCTATCATCACAGGTTATTTATAATTCAGCATCGCTTCATAGCTGTCACCATAGGTTAAATGGCCATCATCGCTGTTTCACAGATATCACCACAGGTCATTTAGTTTTCAGTATAGATTTATAGCTGTCACAACAGACAACGCGGCATCACAACAGGTAAATCGGCATCACCACAGTTTTGCAGCTTTCTCAATATGTTATTTTGATTTCAACACAGTTTTACAGCTTCACATCAGAAAACATAGCTTCCGCCACAGTTTCACAGCTGTCCCCACAAATTAAACAGATTTCAGTACATTTCCACAGCTGTCACACAGATACTTGGTTATCACCAAACTTTCGCAGGTATCACCACAGGTTATTCCGATTTCAAGACAGTTTCACAGCTGTCACCACAGGTTAAGTGGCTATCCCCACAGTTTGCCATCAATCACCACGGACTTGTACATTCCATGCTATTAGGCTCTGTTGTATATTCCCTGCTTCCAGATGATAAGCCTTTCATAGAACATATTTGCTGTGACTATAGCTGGCGTTAATGGGGAGTGTGGCGGCCGTAAACTGTCTCCCCGCCTTTCGTCACGATGTAGTTTAAATTTTCTTGTCCTTCGGGATCATTGGTGGAATTTTGAAAATATTTCAGGGCCACTGGTGAGACCTATTTGGCCGAAACTAGCTGCTCTGGCCCAGAAAACTTGTGCACTCCATGCTTTACGGATCTGTTGTTTGTTCCTTGCTTCCAAATGATAACTCTTTCATGGAACAATTTCAAAGTAAGTTATTTTGAATTCAGCAGTTTCACTGCTTTCACCACAGGCTACGTGACTAGCACCACTGTTCCACAGCTATCATCACAGGTTATTTATTATTCAGCATCACTTCATAGCTGTCACCATAGGTTAAATGGCCATCAACGCTGTTTCACAGATATCACAAGAAGTCATTTAGTTTTCAGTATAGTTTTATAGCTGTCACAACAGACAACTCGGCATCACAACAGGTAAATCGGCACCACCACAGTTTCGCAGCTTTCTCAATATGCTATTTTGATTTCAACACAGTTTTACAGCTTTACATCAGATAACATAGCTTCCGCCACAGTTTCATAGCTGTCACCACAAATTATACAGATTTCAGTATACTTTCACAGCTGTCACACAGATACTTGGTTATCACCAAACTTTCGCAGGTATCACCACAGGTTATTCCGATTTCCGCACAGTTTCATAGTCCACACCACAGGTTAAGTGGCTATCACCACAGTTTGCCATCAATCACCACGGACTTGTACATTCCATGCTTTTAGGCTCTGTTGTATATTCCTTGCTTACAAATGATAAACCTTTCATAGAACATATTTGATATGAATATAGCTGGCGTTAAGGGAGTCTTTGGCTGCCGTAAAATGTCTCTCCGCCTTTCGTCCTAGTGTTGTATATAATTTCTTGTCCTTCGGGATCTTTGGTTTCGTGTGGAATTTTGAAAATATTTCAGGGCCAATGATGAGGCTGAATTGGCCAAAACCAGCTGCTCTGGTCCAGAAAACTTGTGCACTCCATGTTTTTCTGATCTGTTGTTTATGTTTTGCTTCCAAAGGGTACCTCCTTTATAGAACATATTTCACAGTAGGCTATTTGAATTCAGCAGTTTCACAGCTGTCGCCAAAAGCTACGTAACTAACACCCACTATCATAGCTATCACCAAAGGTATTCATAATTCTGCCTCATTTCACAGCTGTCGCCATGTGTTAAATGGCCATCACCGCTGTTTCACAGATATCACCACACGTTATTTAGTTTTCAGTATAGTTTTATAGCTGTCACAACAGACAACTCAGCATCACAACAGGAAACTCGGTATCACAGCTTTCTCAATGTGTTATTTTGATTTCAGCCCAGTTTTACAACAGATAACATAGCTGTCAACATAGATTCACAGCTGTCACCACAAATTAAACAGATTTCAGTACATTTTCACAGCTGTCACACAGATACTTGGCTATCACCAAACTTTGGCAGGTATCACCACAGGTTATTCAGATTTCAGCACAGTTTCACAGCTGTCACCACAGGTTAAGTGATTATCCCCACAGTTTGCCATCAATCACCACGAACTTGTACATTCAATGCTTTTAGGCTCTGTTGTATATTCCCTGCTTCAAAATGATAAGCCTTTCATAGAACATATTTGCTGTGCTATAGCTGGCGTTAATGGAGTGTGTGGCGGCGGTAAACTGTCTCCCCGCCTTTCGTCAACATGTAGTTTATATTTTCTTGTCCTTCGGGATCATTGGTGGAATTTTGAAAATATTTCAGGGCCACTGATGAGACTTATGAGGGCGAAACTAGTTGCTCTGGCCCAGAAAACTTGTGCACTCCATGCTTTACGGATCTGTTGTTTATTCCTTGCTTCCAAATGATAACTCTTTTATGGAACATATTTCCCAGTAAGTTATTTTGAATTCAGCAGTTTCACTGCTGTCACCACAGGCTACGTGACTAGCACCACTGTTTCACAGCTTTCATCTCAGGTTATTTATAATTTAGCATCACTTCATAGCTGTCACCATATGTTAAAAGGCCATCATCGCTGTTTAACAGATATCACCACACGTCATTTAGTTTTCAGTATAGTTTTACAGCTGTCACAACAGACAACTCGGCATCACAACAGGTAAATCGGCATCACCACAGTTTCGCAGCTTTCTCAATATGTAATTTTGATTTCAACACAGTTTTACAGCTTCACATCAGATAACATAGCTTCAGCCCCAGTTTGACAGCTGTCACCACAAATTATACCGATTTCAGTACATTTCCACAGCTGTCACACAGATACTTGGTTATCACCAAACTTTCGCAGGTATCACCAAAGGTTATTCAGATTTCAGCACAGTTTCACAGCTGTCACCACAGGTTAAGTGGCAATCACCACAGTTTGCCATCAATCACCACGGACATGTAAATTCCATGCTTTTAGGCGCTTTGTATATTCCTTGCTTACAAATGATAAACCTTTCATAAAACATATTTGATGTGAATATAGCTGGCGTTAAGGGAGTTTTTGGTAAAATGTCTCTCCGCCTTTCGTCATTATGTTGTCTATAATCTCTTGTCCTTCGGGATCATTGGTTTATTGTGGAATTCTTAAAATATTTCAGGGTCAAAGATGAGGCTGAATTGGCCGAAACCAGCTGCTCTGGTCCAGAAAACTTGTGCACTCCATGCTTTTCTGATCTGTGGTTTATGCCTTGCTTCCAAAGAATAGCTCCTTTATAGAACATATTTTACAGTAGGCTATTTGAATTCAGCAGGTTCACAGCTGTCACCACAAACTACGTAACTAACACCCACTTTCATAGCTATCACCACAGGTATTCATAACTCTGCCTCATTTCACAGCCGTCACCATAGCTTAAATGGCCATCACCGCTGTTTCACAGATATCACCACAGGTTATCTAGTTTTCAGTATAGTTTTATAGCATCACAACAGGAAACTCGGTATCACAGCTTTCTCAATGTGTTATTTTGATTTCAGCACAGTTTTACAGCTTCACAACAGATAACATAGCTGTCAACATAGTTTCACAGCTATCACCACAAATTATACAGATTTCAGTACATTTTCACAGCTGTCACACAGTTACTTGGCTATCACCAAACTTTTGCAGGTATCACCTCAGGTTATTCAGATTTCAGCACAGTTTCACAGCAGTCACCACAGATTAATATGTGGCTATCACCACTGTTTGCCATCAATCACCACGGGCTATTTAGATTTCAATACAGTTTCACAGCTGTCACCCCAGATTATTTAGATTTTAGCACACGTCAAAATTGTCAACACTGGTCGCCTGGCCATCGCAACGGTTTTTTTTTTACTATTTCAGGGTCCTGATGAGGGTCATTGGACGAAACAAGTTAGTTTTGCCAAGGAATACATGTATACGTTATGCATTTCATAGAACATATTTGATGTGACTATAGCTGGCGTAAAGGGAGCGTGTGGGGGCCGTAAAATGTATCCCCGCCTTTCGTCACAGGTAGTTTATATGTTCTTGTCCTTCGGAATCATTGGTTTATTGTGGAATTTTGAAATTATTTCAGGGCCACTGATGAGGCCTAATTGGCCGAAACTAGCTGTTCTGGGCCAGAAAACTTGTGCATTCCATGCTTTTCGGACCTGTTGTTTATTCCTTGCTTCAAAAGGATAGAACATATTTCCGGTTGATGTTTTTGAATTCAGCAGTTCCACAGCTGCCACCACATGCTACGTGACTAGCAACACAGTTTCACAGCTATCACCACAGGTTATTTATAATTCTGCATCGTTTTATAGCTGTCACCATAGCTTAAATTGCCATCACCGCTGTTTCACAGATATCACCACAGGTTATTTAGTCTTCAGTGTAGTTTTATAACTGTCACAACGGGAAACTCGCAATCACAACAGATAACTCGGCATCACCACAGGTTTACAGCTTTTTTTTTTATTTCAGCACAGTTTCACAGCTTCACAACAGATAACATAGCTGTCACCACAGTTTCACAGCTGTCACCACAGATTAAAGATTTCTGCACTTTTTCACAGCTGTAACACAGATACTTGGCTCTCACCAAACTTTGGCAGGTATCACCACAGGTTAATCAGATTTCAGCACAATTTCACAGCTGTAACCGGAGGTTATGTGGCTATGACCACTGTCTTACAGCTACCACCACAGGTTATTTATAATTCAGCACCGTTTCACAGCTGTCCAAATGTCCATCACCGCTGTTTCACAGATTATCACCGCAGGCTATAGTGTCAACTCGGCATCACAACAGGTAACTCAGCATCACCACAGTTTAACAGCTTTTCAATATGTTATGTTGATTTCAGCACAATTTCACATTTCGTGTTGTGAAGCACTAGTGAAAGCCATCTTTCCTGAGGTGACAATGTGAAATTGAGGTGATAGCCATATTACATACATTTATGGCTATGGGACTCAGATGATAGCAATATAACCTGAGGTGATATCGTTGTTACCTGTAGGGACAACTCTAAAACTCGGGTGATAACCATACTAACTGTTGTGACAATTATTAATCATAGTTGACTGCTGTATTACCTGTGGTGACGACTGTCAAACTGAGGTGATAGCGATCTTACTTTTGTGAAGGAAAGCTGAGAAAGTCAGGTGATAGCCGTATTACTTGCTGTGATAGCTGAAAACTAAAATGATAGCCATACTACCTATAGTGACAGCGGTGAAACTGAAATTATTGCTATATAATATGTGTCGACAGCTGTGAAACTAAAGTGATAGCCATATAACCTGTGGTGTTGTGATGAAAGCTAAGAAAATGAGGTGATGGCGATATTACCTTTTGCGATGGCTGTGAAACTCTGGCGATAACCATACTACCTGGGGTTATAGCCATATTACCTGTGATGACAGCTGTGAAACTTGAAAAATCGCGTGTTAGCCATATTACCTGTGGTGATATCTGTGAGACTTATTTGAAAGCCTAACCACCTATGGCGACATTTGTGAAACTGAAATGATAGCCATAATACCGTAGTGGTAACTGCTACTCAGATGATGGCCATATAGCCTCTGGGAATAGCTGTCAAGCTAAGGGGATAGCCAAACAAGCTATGGGAATAGCTGTGAAACAGACTTGACTGCTGTATTACCTGTGGTGGAAGCTGTCCAACTGAGGTGACAGGCATATAACCTGTAATGCTAGCTGTGCAATTCAGATGATAGTCATACTGCTTCTTGTGAAACTCAGGTGATAGCCATATTACCTGAGGTGTAAGATGCGAAACTGAGGTGACAGCCTTATAACCTGTGGTGGTAGCTGTAAAACGGAGGTTATAGCCATATTACCGGCGGTGAGGCGTCTCACTGATGATCAGAAGTACGCGGGCTCGATACTTGCCGGGGTTGGCAGTATTCTTTCGTGGAGATTGATCATGAAATCTTTTCTACGGTCATTCTTTCCAGGAAAAGTCTGGATAGGTTACCTGACTGGCTCAAAAATGACAAAATAGTGTTGATTTGGCCATTAAACTCCAATGCAAACAAAAACCTGTGAACTCCTGTGATAGCATTAATTGCTACCTGTTGTGACAGCGGGGTAAATCAAGTGTTAACCATCCTAGTTGAAGTGACAGTTGTGAAACAGAGGTGATGGTTGAATTACCTGTTGTGACAGATGTCAACCGAGATGATAGCCGTATTGCCTGTAACGATAGCTCTGAAATTCAGGTGATTCTTATTTTTTAGTGGGAGGCTCAGATGATAGTCATAGTTCCTGTCGTGACAGCTGTGAAATGGAGGTGATATCCATATTACCTCTGGTGATAGCTGTGAAACTCAGTTGACAGCAATATAACCTGTGGTTACAACTGTCAAACTGAGGTAACAGCCATGTTACCTGTAGTGAAAGCTGTGAAACTCAGGTGATAACCATTCTACCTGTTGTGACAAGTGCGAAACACAGTGGATTGCTATATTATCTTTGGTGATAGCTATCAGTCTGATGTGATAGCGATACGGCCAGGTGATAACCATACTACCTGCGATAACCACACTCCCTGTTCTGACATTTGTGAAACGGAGGTCATTGCTTAATAATCTGTGGTGACAGTTGTAAAACTGATGTGTTTGTCATACCACCTTTGGTGGTAGCTGTGAAATTTGGTTTAAAAAATAGAGGTGAAGGCAATGATCAGGAACGAATACAATTACCCAAAATCTCCTAACAGAGACACCAATGGGTAAGAAATACGAACATAAAATAGCTAAACCCTAATGAAATCACCACAAGCGGATAACCAAAATCACATTTACTTTCACACAAAATGGCCACACAGCTGTAGATAATAAAAGACATAAGCAATACATACATGCAAAGACGCAATATAACAAAAATAAACCACAACAGAAGAACTGCCTTGGAACGGTCAGCAAAAGTCTTCCACTCTGGGGCTTAAATCGATTGTACATGGCTTTGGCTCTTTTATGGTGAGTCCGCATAAGGTCACATCACACGTGATGACAGCTGTGAAACTGGAAACTCAGGTGATGGCCATATTACCTGTGGTGATATCTGTAAGACAAATCTGAAAGCCTTACTACCTGGGGTGACATCTGTGAAACTGCGGTGATAGCCATATTATATACAGTGGTAAGTGTTATTCAGGTGGCGGTCATATATAGCCTGCGGTGATAGAGGTGACTGCTGCACTACCTGTGGTGACAGCTGCCAAACCGAGGTGATATGTATATTACCGTTAATGACAGGTGTAAAATTCAGGTGATAGTCCTACTACTTCTTGTGTAATACAGGTGACAGCCATATTACCCGAGGTGAAAGATATGAAACTGAGGTGACAGCCATATTACCCGTGGTGGCAGCTGTTAAAGCCATATATCCTGCTCAGGTGTAATAGCCTTACTACCTGTGGTGACAGCTGCGAAACTCAGGTGATATCCATACTAAATTTCGTGACAGCTATGAACAGAGGCGATTGCTATATTACCTTTGTTGACAGCTGTAAAACACAGGCGATAAACATATTACCTGCGATGATAGCTGTGAAATTCAGGCGATAGTCATATTTCTTGTTGTGAAGCTCAGGTGATAGCCATATTTCCTGAGATGACAGCTATGAAACGGAGGTTATAGCCATATTACCTATGGTGATAGCTGTGAAACTCTTGTGAAAACAATATGAACTGTGGTGACAGCTGTTAAACTTAGGTGATAGCCATGTTACCTGCAGCGATAGCTTTGAAATTCGTCCGATAACCATACTGCCTGTTGTGGAAGGGTGAAACATAATTGATTGCTATAATTATTACCTATGGTGACAGCTGTAAAGTGAGGTGATAGCGAAATAAATTTTGGCGATATATATGAATATTCTGGTGATAGCCATACTACCTGCTGTGAAGGAAAGCTGAGAAAGTCGGGTGTTAGTCATATTACTTGTGGTGATAGTTGTGAAACTAAGGTGATATTCATAATACCTCAAGTGACAGCGGTGAAACTGAAGTTATTGCTATAATATACAAGGTGACAGTTGTGGAACTGAGGTGATAGTCATATTACCTGCCGTGTTGTGGTGATCCCTGAAAAACTCGGGTGATAGCAATATTGACTTTGTTGATAGTTGTGAAACTCTAGGAACCATACTACCCATTACGACTTTTGTGAGACAGAGGCCATTGATCAATAACCTGTGGTGACAATTGTAAAACTGAAGAGTTAGCCATATAACCTGTGGTGATAGCAGTGAAACTGGGGTTCCGGTCATATCACCTGTGGTGATAGCTGTGAAACTCAGTTGATAGCCATTTTACCTGCCGTGTTGTGGTGATCCCTGAAAAACTCGGGTGATAGCAATATTGACTTTGTTGATAGTTGTGAAACTCTAGGAACCATACTACCCATTGCGACCTGTGTGAGACAGAGGCCATTGATCAATAACCTGTGGTGACATTTGTAAAACTGAAGAGTTAGCCATATAACCTGTGGTGATAGCAGTGAAACTAGGGTTCAAGTCATATCACCTGTGGTGATAGCTGTGAAACTCAGTTGCTAGCCATATTTCATGCGGTGATATCTGTGAGAATAAGTTCAAAGCCATACAAGCCAAAATATTAATGGTAAAAGCTGTGTACGGCATCAGTTGTAATAGCCATTCTACCTGGCAATTCAACCTACGGTGACAGCCGTATAACTCAGGGAACAGCCTCATTACCTGTGGTGATAGCTGTGAAACTCACCCGTGTAGACATATATGTATATGACTCAGTTGACAGTCATTCTTCCTGTGATGATAGCTGTGCGACTAAGATCATAGCCATATTAACTGTGGCAATAGCTGAGATTTGTTTGTCTTTGGTTTTTACGTCCCAGGCAACACCATTTAGGAGATTTAGGGGTTGAATTCTATTTTGAGGGATTTTTACCTGACACTGAGATAAACTGACATCTAAAGGCCTACCACCCAAAGAAACCGCAAGGGTTTAGTTTAGTTTATACTAATTTATTTTAGTTCGATTGCGATGAAAGCTTTAAGCTTATTGAATCGCTCTCGAACACTCATTCCGGGTGTTTTCACGCGCGCGCGAGAAAGAGGCAGTGGCTTTTAGACCACTGCTACCCATTTACACCTGGGTGGAGTGGGACAGTGTCATTACGTGTCTTGCCCAAGGACACACCTCGATACCGGTGGCGGATTCGAACGCACAACCTCTCGATCATGAGTCGAACGCGCTAACCACTGCGCTATCGAGGCTGGCAAGGGTTTAAAAGACGGTCCGTCTCACACCACTTTTCCTGGAAAGGTTTAGATCTTCTAAGCGGTAAGTCGTAATTGCATTGATTCCTGATCATTGCCTTCAGTTCGATTCCATTAACGTTTCTAACACGTTTACAGACATCATTTTATTGTGTGAATATTTCGGCAATGTTTCAAAAACGTCATTTATCTCTTGCCTGATGTCTCCAGTTGACCTGTCTCACGAGCTACGTCGGTCGGTGTGTGCTCGGAGGGGGATGTGCTGTGTTTGCCGGGTCTTGTCCATCATCCGTTTCGGTTTCAGAACTTTGGGGTTGAGACACACTTATGAAGATTAAATATATGAAAGGCCTCTGTGTCACTAAATTAGGTATAGTTACGCCTTAATTATCAAACGTTTCTTTGCTTACATTTGCGAATGATTTCATCAATGTTATTATACCCACTTTTTCGAAGAAAAATCTGGTATATTGTTTTCGTACCAGAGTTGAGTGAGCGTCTGTCCGTCCGTCTGTCAGTCCGTCCGTCACGTTTCTTGTAAATGGATCTCCTCTGCAACCACTGAAGTTACACTTTTGAAACTTTGCATGTGGATAGTACATGGTATGTAGATGGCAGTGGGCTACATTTTTGTGACCTTGACCGTTAACATGGGCCCAAGGTCAAAGGTCATAAAGCAGGACATTATCATATCTTCTAAACCGTTGGGATTGCACTTCCGAAACTTGATTATTGGATAGCCCTTGGAATGTAGAACATATTGGAATACTTTTCGTGTGACCTTGACCCCAACATGGCCCCTGGGTCAAGGTCAAAAGGTAGGACTTTATCATATCTTCTAACCTGTTGGGATTGCACTGCCGAAAACTGATTATTGGATAGCCCTTGGAATGTAGAACATATTGGAATACTTTTCGTGTGACCTTGACCTCAACATGGCCCCAGGGTCAAAGGTCAAAAAGTATGACATTGCCATATCTTTAGTGTTATTCACAGAAAAATCGGGTATTTGCAATGGTATACCATCGACTGCGCCATCTAGTTTTGATGCTTTAATCACAATTTTAATGACATTATAAAACATTGGAAAATGTAGTAGCTCTTCAATTCAGTACTTCTGTCAATGGGACCCATTATGAAAACACACACATCTTACACTGCTTTCTGTCAGTTTTTCTCCATCTATAGAAGTTTGTGACACTTTTCTTACTTCTGGTTCAAATTTAGATAAATGGTGTTCATTAGAACAGACTCTTCGAAGCAGTAAGAGAAAACGACCAGTGGGTCACGTATACCCCAGGCCAGCGCCACCCTCTAGTATAGCTTTTGAGCTTGTATGTAATATGAATGAAGAAGCCAAGAAGCGATAAGAATCTATATATGTGCTTGTAAAAGCTAAACAAAACATAAAAATTCTAAATGGACCACCGAGTGAGGGCATCAAAGTTACTGAAGGGTTGGGGCATCAATGTTACTGAAGCAGCAGGGTAGGATATGCATCAATAAAATCTTTGGACTGGTAAGCAAACTCGATGCAAGTATAAATTGAATTTGTCTTAGAGTATAGAACATACAGGCATCTATAAACTTTGTCATTAAACTTTAAACAAATGTAAAATTTCTAAGTCTGTGACCTTGAGATCACCTTGGGTGGGGGAAGGGACAAACATAACGAAATCTTTGGACTGGTTTGCGACATTGATGCAAGTATCAAATGAATTTGTGTTAGAGTTTAGAACATACAGGCATCTATAAACTTTGATACTGTGTGTATCACTTGTGTCTTTTAATTTTGGATGGCCATATGGCCATTTTGTGGGAAAGTAACTGTCCATATGGCCTTCCTTTGTTTAGGTTTCCATTATGGTCTGGTCGCTTAATGTTTGTATTTCTTTCCCTTTGGTGTCTTTTATGGATGGAGTAAGTTAATTGTATCAATTCCTGATCTTTGTTTTACTTCTACTTTGTCATAAAACTTTAACCAAATGCAAATTTTTTAAGTCTTTGACCTTGACCTCAAGGTCACTGTGGGACTGGGACATGCATCAATGATATATAACTTCAGTGTAAGTATCAACTATATCTATCAAAGGGTTCAGAAGATATAATCTCTTAGAAACTTTGACGCAAAACTTTAACCACAATGTTAACGGACGCAAGAAGGATAGACGGACATCGGGCGGAAAGATGGACGGACCGCATTCTCACAAATGGATAGTTATGTGGCTACTTTTTGGCAGGATCGATGCTTAAGTGGCTACTTTTAGCCACAGAAAAGAAGTATTTTCGGTGTCTAACGGAATAAATCCCATTGACTTACATTGATTCTGTCCATTTACATAGCCACCTAACTATCCATTTGTTGGTGCGGACAGACGGAAAGACGGACGGACGAACGGCAGGACGAAAGCATTTTCCCCCATAGCATACCTCGTATACCGGGGGTATAATGAGTACATAGTACGTCTATGCTGTGGGTAAGAATATGGTAAAAATGTATGCCCTTGCCAACCCTACTTTCATCTGTATGAAGTGGGGTCTAAATGGGTATGCATTTCCCGGACTTGTTAGTTTGTTTTAACAGTATAGGCATAATTTATTTCAACAGCAGCTTTGTGACCATAAAGTATCTCAGTGGCTCAGTTGAATGCGCAAGTTACTAATGATCAGCTCGTGGGATTGATCATCTCTAGGCTGAGGATGTTTCTTGCAAGTGATCTTGATCACGAACTATGTTCTATAGCATCTCGCCCTCTTCTGCTTATCTAAGGACCGTTGTCAGTTTCTAAAAGACGAATGTGCACAATACTTGCACTGGTTATAAGCATATTGGTGAGCTATTTACATTTTTCTAATGAGTCCTGTGAACTCGCTATGTCCCATTCTATAAGTTCCACTGCAAAATTATTTGTACAAAACACAGTTTTCCTAAGTATTTCGAAATAATGATGAGTCTTGGGACTTGCAAAATTTAATTTGTAATTTGTTACAAATTAAATTTTGCAAGTCCCAAGACTCAGAGAAATTATGAGCAGTTTGTTTGATTTGAGGTTTAACGTCCCCGTCAACACTGTAAAGATTATTTTGGAGACGTTGCTTCCAATTTTGTGGGTTTATTTGTCGATTCCTGATCATTGCCTTCACATCTATTTTGTGTGCTGGTGGATGAACAAACAAATGGACAGAAAATAGGTCCCTAAGTCGTGCCATGTTAAAAGCAGGCATGACAAAAAAACTGAAAATAAGCAAGAAAACAACTGAATTTCGTTGCAAGACAATATTTTATTTATTTCTTAATTATAATTCATTTCACTGCTTCCAGCCTTTAACGTCTTTTACTTTTCTTCTTCCCCTCGATGTGGATTCTGAAACACAAGGAAAAATTCCATCACAATTTAAATATAAAAGATTGACAGATACTTATGGTCATTTTTGAGAGGGGTGCGAGTCATGCAAACGTGCTCACATGTACACATGCATACATGTACGCATACACACACACACATGCACACAAACATGCATGTATGCACAAACACATATGCATGTACACACACGCTTGCATGCGCACACACAAATACATGCATGCACTCTTGCATGCACACATACATACAGCATGTACATGAGTGTGCATACACTCACGCAAGCATGCATGCAAGCACACATGCATGCACACATACACTCTTGCAAGCATGCATACACACACTCATGCAAGCATGTACACATACATGCATGTATGCACTCACACATGCAGGCACGCATACATGCATGCATGTACACGCACACACAGGTATGCATGTATAAATGCAATATCCCCACCCCTAACAGCTTGGTTGTGCGAGGGAGATGATAACTGTTTATGTGTGTTTATTAGGAAAAAAGAAAAGAAGAAAAAAAAAAGAACACATTTCCATTCCTCCACCGGCGTTTGAACTCACGACCCTCTGATTCATAATCGACCATCTGATTCGTAGTCCAGCACTCTATCGACTCCACTGGCACACGTTTCTTACGCTATGCTATGCATCACAAAACATACAATGTACAAATACCCAAAGTGACAAAAGGCCATAACTCATGAATTATTTTTTCGGAATTTAGTCAAAAGTTCATCAGGTCATCTACTCATCACAACCAATCTATTTACCAACTTTCAAGGCTCTAGCTTGAGATATTTTGCTGACAAGATTTTATAAAAAAAAAAAACAACAAAAAAAACAAAGGGCAATAACACTTGAAAAGGGCATAATCCGGATAAGGAGAAAAAAACACGTGTCTGCTAATTTTCCATGAGAAGATCATATATGAAATTTCAAAACCCTAGCATACACGGTTCTTAAGTTATGCTATGCATCACAAAAAATACAGAGGTACAATGTACAAATGTCCAAAGTGACAACGGGTCATAACTCATTACCACAAATCTATTCACCAACTTTCAAGGCTCTAGCTTCAATTTCAATGGATTTTGAGATATTTTGCTGACAAAATTTTATCAAAATAAAAATCAAGGCAATAACTCTTGAAAGGGGCATAATCCGAATGAAAAAAAAATCACGTCTCCTAACTTTCCATGAGGAATCCATATATTACATTTCAAAGCCCTAGCTTACATGGTTCTTAAGTTACGCTATGCATCACAAAGCATACAATGTACAAATACCCAAAGTAACAAAGGGCCATAACTCATGAAGTATTTTTCGGAATTTAGTCAAAAGTTAATGAAGTCATCTAGTCATCACCACCAAATTATTCACAAATTTTCAAGGCCTCTAACTCTTCTAGGTTTTGAGATATTCTGCTGACAAGCATTTATCAAATAGAAAAATTCAAAGGGCAATTACTCTTGATAGGGATGAGAAAATAATACGCGTCACCTTATTTTCCATGAGGTATCCATATATGAAATTTCAAAACCCTAGCATATAGGTTCTTAGGTTATGTTATGCATAAAAAGCGTAACGGACGGACGGACAGACGGACGAACGAAGCAGAAGCAATATGCCCTTCCAACTTCTTTGAAGTTGGGGCCATAATGAACATGGACAGATCTATACATTTTACAGAAATTTTAAAATTTGTAACATTCATCACAATAGAGCTAAATTCATACCTATATACTTGCATATTTTTATATTCTAAAAGTGATGAAAAACTACTATGTGTTTATCTATACCTCACCAACATGCATATTCGGCTTGAAGATTGTTAGATACATGTAGTACACTAGCTGGTCATAATAATGTAGAAGTGGAGGCAATGATCAGGAATCGATACAATTAACCTACAACTCCCATCAGAGACACCAAAGGGAAAGAAACGCAAACATGAAACAACAGACCCTAATGGAAGCATCAATAGCGGCAAGGCAAAAGGACAGTTATTTTCACACAAAATGGCCAATAGGCTATCCAAAATAAAATGATATAAGCGACACAAACACCCAAAGACAAACCATAACGAAAATAAACCACGACAGAAGAACCGTCTTGAATAAGTCATGTTTACAGATTCATGGCCTTGTTGACAGTTGCATGGGCTATGCTGGTATCTGTATAAGCCAAGATGGCAGCTATAAGAGTAGTTATATGATTCATGATGGTAGCTACAGTATATGAATCATGGGGACAGCTGTATGACACACAATTACAGCAGTACGAATCGTGGTGATAGCTGTTTAACAAATGGTGATAGCTATAAGAGTAATTATAAGATTAAGACTAAAATATGATTCATGGTGAAAGCTGTATGAGTCATGGTGATGGCTTTTTGAGTTATAGTGAGAGTTTGATGATTAATCTTGACAGCTGCATGAGCATTTGTGGTAACTGCATGAGTCATGTTGACAGTTGTATGAGTCATGGTGATAGCTGTATGTACAAAGGTAATACAGGCGTAACCGTGATAGCAATATGATTCGTGGGGATAGCTGAATGAGTCATGATGACAGCTAAATGAATCATGGTGATAGCTGTATGAGTTATGAAGGCAGCTGGGGTGACATCTTGATAGCCATTTGATACATGGTTATAACTGTACGATGTTCTATATAATGGGCAATCCTTTGGCAGCAAGGGCTACAATACGGAACCGAAACCCGTAGTGTACAAGTTTTTTTCTGGGACAGACTAGCTAGTTTCCACAATTAGGCCTAGCCAGTGACCCTCAACTATTCTCAAATTTTCGCAGTGGAATCAATGATCCAAAATGACTTGAAAATATAACCCACACTATGATCAAGGGCAGGGAGACGTTTGACGACCGCCACACATTCCCTAAATACAAGCTGTGGTGAAGTCATATATCATAATCCTTTGGAAGCAAGGACTACAACACGGAACAGAAAATCATAGTGTACAGGGTTATCTGGGCTATGTGATTCTTGTGATAGTCATTGTGACAACTGTATTGGTCTTGTGACAGCTTTATACGTCATAGGGACAGCTGTATGAATCATAGTGGCAGCTGTATGAGCCATGGTGATAACTTTAGGAGTCAATGTGCTAGCTGTGTGAGTTGTGGTGATGGCTGTATTAGTCATATTAATACCATAATGAGTAATGGGAATAGCTACAGGAGTCATGGTGGAAGCTGTTTAAGTCCTGGTAATAGCTACCAGAGCGATGACAATAAATGAATGTGTCCCTGTGGTAGTGATACGTGCATGTACCAGTCGTAGTGATAGCTGTAGTCGTCACGGTGGCAGCAATTTAAGTCATGGTGACAGCTCTGTGTGTGTGCGTGCGTGCGTGCTGGGGCGTGTTTCGTCCCACCAACAGCTAAGATCATATAGAAACGGGACCTCGGTTTAAAGATTTATCCGAAAGTCTGGAGAATAAAAAGCTGAAAGGTTGCCTTTGGAAATAAAGAGCAAATACAAGAACGAAAATCGGAGACTCGGTTTTATTGAGTCTCTTCATACACAGCAATATAGTTTGCAAGGCTGCATACGCCTCCTACCACCGGCTTAAGCGATATTCGATTTTCAAACTCAATAACCCCAGAGGAAAAGAAAATATAATCTGCACTATGATGAAGGACGGGGAGACTTTCTACGGCCACCACACGGCACTTAACACCAGCTGCAGTGAGGTAAGGGTTGCCTTTGGAAACAAATAACAAATAAAAGAACGAAAATCGGAGACTCGGTTTTATTGAGTACCTTCAGAAACAGCAATATAGTTTGCAAGGCGTATGATCCCAAAGGAAAAGGAAATATAATCTGCACTAAGAAAATATAATCTGCCCAAATCGAACTCAATATACCTGGTTTCTAAGACGAGTAGCTTAACCGCTACACCCGCGGAGGCTTTAATGGTGGTGACAGCTGAATGAGTCATGGTGATAGCATTGTAAGTCATGGGGCTAGCTGTATTAGTCATGGGGACAGTTGTGTGAGCAATGGTGAGAGCTATGCGAGTCATGCTGATAGCTGTATGCGTCATGATGACAGCTGTATGTGTCATGGCGACCGCTGTGTGAGACATGATGACACCTGAAGTAGTCATGGTGACAGTTGTATGAGTCGTGAGGACAGCAGCTGTGTGCGTCATGTTGATATGGACAGCAGTATGACCAATGGTTACAGCTGCACGAATCATAGTGACAGTGCATGAGATAAAATGGCTGATGAAAGAGTTATGGGTCTTGGTGATAGCTGTATTTGAAATTAAGATATCGTTATGAGTCATGCTGGTAACTGTATGAATCATGGTGATGGTTGGAGAAGTCGTGGTGATAGCTGCGTGAGTCACGGTTACAGCTGTATGAGTCATCTTAATAGCTGTATGAGTTATGGTAATAGCTACAAGAATCATGGCGATAGATGTATGCGTGACTGCGATAGCTGTATTAGTCTTTCCTTTGTTGATCTGAATAGAGGTTTACGGGGCTTGCTGTATTAGTTATGGTGATAGCTATATTGGTCATGGTGGTCACAAAATGAGTCATTGTGACAGCTATTTGATTCATGCTGATAGCTGTATGAGGCGTGAAGACAGCTTTATGCATACTCATGTTATTCAATCATGTTATTCAATGCATCAGGCATAGTGTAAGCTTTATGGCCCCTGGCGAAATATAAGCGATGCTTATAGCTGTATGAGCACGGAGTGATGGCTGTATGAGTAACGGAGATAGCTGCATGAACCAAGATGACAGTTGTATTCATAATGGTGATAGCTGTAGTGATAACGGTTAGAGCTGTATGAATTATGGTTACAGTTGTAAGCGTCACGGTGAAATCTGTTGTCATGGTGATAGCTGTGTAAGCCATGCTGACAGCCGTATGAGCCATTTTGAAAGATGTATTAATTATATTGACAGCTGTAGTTGTCATACTGAAGGCAGCATTTGCCATGAGGACAGATGTGTGAGTCATGGAATGATTGATGTTAACAGCTCAATTGGTAATGGTGACAGCTGTATTGGTCATGGCAAAAGCTTTAAAAGTCAAGGTGACATCTGAATGTTTAATAGCGGTATATATATGTGTCTTAGTGAAAGATTAAAAAGGCGTGCTGATAGATATCAGAGTCATGGTAAAAGCTGTATGAGTAACGGTAATAGCTGTATGTGTCGTGGTGGCAACTGTATGAGTCATTTTGACAGCTGTATGAGTCATCGTGATGGCTGTATTAGTCATTATATGACTCATCGTGGCAGCTGTATTAGTTATAGTGATCGCTGTATTAGACACTATAAAAGCTATATTAGTCTTGGTGAGAGGGATGCGAGCAATGGTGATAGCTGTATGAGTCATGGTGACAGCCATATGTGTCATGGATACCATTGTAAGAGTCATGGTGACACCTGAAGTAGTCACAGTGACAGCTGTAGAAGTCGAAAAGAAAGCCGTGTGAGTCATGTTGACAGGCTTATAAGCGATGTTGATAGCTACATGAACAATGGTTACAGCTGCATAATTTATGCTAATAGCTACAGGAGATATGATTGTTGAAAACGGAATAAGTTTTGATGGCAGCTATATACGAAATTAAGATATCCGAGTCATTTTGGGCGCCGTATGATTCGTGTAGAAGTCGTGCTGATAGCTGTATGAGTCATGGTAACAGCTGTATGTGTCATGGCGACCGCTGTATGAGACATGATGACATCTGAAGAAGTCATGGTGGCAGCTGTAGGAGTCGTGAGGAAAGCTGTGTGAGTCATATTGATATGGACAGCTGTATGAGCAATGGTTCATAATGACAGTACTGGAGATATGGCTGATGAAAGCGCTATTGGTCGTGGTGACAGTTGTATGTGAATTAAGATATCTGTATGAATCATGGTGGTAGCTATATGATTCATTGTGATAGTTAAAGATGTCGTGGTGATAGCTGTGTGTGTCCTAGAGACAGCTGTATGAGCCATCTTAATAGCTGTATGAGTTATGGTAATAGCTACAACCCTCATGGTGATAGCTGTATGAGTGATTGAGATAGCTGTATTAGTTTTTTGTTTGTTTGTTTGAATAGAGGTTTAACATTCCCGTCAACACTATTTAGGTCATTTTCGAAACGTTGCTTTCAATTTTGTGGGCCTTTACCCGACAGTGAGATGAAATGAAATCGCATGCCCTGCCGCCATATGAAACCAAAAGGTTTATATGCATGAACGGTCCTACTCGCACCACTTTGCCTGAACAGGCTTAGACCTAAGCTGTATACTAGTACTCGTGTGCGGTCGGTTTCAGCTATGCGTGGAAACACGTTGCATCTTAATTTAATTCTCCAAGTCCCGATGGGCTGGAGCTTGCTGTATTGGTGATGGTGATAGCTATATGGCTCATGGTGGTCACTGAATGAGTGATTGTGACAGCTGTTCGAGTCATCCTGATAGCTGTATGAGGCATGAAGACAGCTTTAGACGTAGTCATCTGGTTCATTGTTACAGCTGTATTAGACATAGTGTTTGCAGTATGAACCCTGTCGACAGCAATATGTGCGATGCTTTAAGCTGTATGAGCACAGAATGATGGCTGTATGAGTCACGGAGAAAGCTGTACGAGCTGTGGTGACAGCTATATTCGTCATGGTGATAGCTGTCGGGATCACGATTAGAGCTGCATGAATTTTAGTGACAGTTGTAAGAGTCTCTGTGAAAGCTGTAAGCATTGGCGATAGCTGTATAAGCCCTGCTGACGGTCGTATAAGCCATTTTTAAAGATGCATTAGTCATATCGATAGCTGTAGTAGTTATACTGACAACAGCAGTAGTCATGATGATAGATTAGTGAGTCATGGTGACAGCTGTATGAGTGGTGTTAACAGCTGGAAATATTGATTATCAATTAAGGGCAATAACTCCATCATGGATGACTGCAACAGGAAAAGAATTGGACTTCTACAAACTTAGACGTTTGGGAAAAACAGACATAGGCATATTTTATGACAGACAGCAATATAAGATCCGGTACTCCAAATCAAAAACTGTTTACTTTTTATTCCCTCTGAGTATATTTAAAATAAAACCTATATGAATCCTAGTGATAGCTTTATTAGTCATCGTCATACATGTATGAGTCATACTGACAGCTGTTGCAGTCATGATGACAGTTGTAGTAGTCATGGTGGCAGCTGTAGGCGTCATGATGATAGCTGTTTGAGTCATGATGACAGGTGTAAAAGTGATATTAACAGCTATATTGGTCATGATGACAGCTGTATAGGTCATGACAGTAGCAATAAGAGCCTTAGTTATAGGAGTCATGTTTACAGCTGTACAAGTCATGACAGTAGCAATAAGAGCCTTAGTAAAAGCTACAGTAGTCGTGCTGATAGATATAGGCGTCATGGTGACAGATGTATGGTTATAGCTATGTAGGTCATGGTGACAGCTGCATGAGTCAGCTGTATGAGCCATCATGATAGCTGTATAAGTAATGATATGAGTCTTCGTTACAGCTGTATTAGTCGATGTGATAGCTGTATTAGTCACGGTTATAGCTATATCATAAGTAATTGTGAAAGCTTTATGAGTCAACTTATAATCCATGGTGCCAGCTGAATGCATCATCGTGACAGCCGTATGAGCTAAGATGACTGCTGTTTGATTTACGGTGTTGTATAATTCATGGTGACAGCAGTAGTAGTCATTAGCTTCAAGGTTTTGCTGACAACTATTTGAGGCGTCGTCACAGCTGTAGGAGCCATGCTGTCTGCAACTCGTGACAACATGTTGAGTCATGGTTACAGAAGTACGAGTCATCGTGACAGCTGCATTGGTCAGTGTGACCGTTGTGTGAGTCATAGCAGGGGTAAACGAGTCAAAGTGACAGGGAGTGACATGTGCTAGAGTCATGATGACAGGTGTATGAGTCATAATGACAGTTGTGTGTGTTAGTGTTAGTGACAGCCGTATGAGTCAGCATGACATGTGTATGGGGCATGGTGATACCTGTATGTTTCACGGTGACAGCTAAATCAGTCATGGTGATAGCTGTATGCATCATGGTAGTGGTAGTTATGGTCATGGCTGCATATGAGTCGTGATTTGTGACAGATGTATTAGCCATCATGTCATGCAGCTGTATGAGTCATCGCGACAGCTGTTCGAGCCATGATATATACCGATAGCTGTATGAAACATGTTGATATCTGTATATGAGTCATGGTTAAAGCTGTACGGATCATGGTGACTGCTGTGTGTGCCATGTTAACTGAGTTATGGTGACAGCTGAAAGACATCGTGACAGTCCTATGAGTCGTCGTGACAGGTATATAAACAATGGTTACAGTCGCATAATTCATGCTGAGAGCTATAGGATATATGACTGTTGCTAACGGAATATATCTTGGTGGCAGTTGTATTTGAAATTAAGATATCCGAGTCATTGTGGGCGCTGTATGATTCCTGGTGATAGCTGTAGATGTCGTGCTGATAGCTGTTTGAGTTATGGTGACAGCTGTATGAGTGATCAAATTGCTGTATGAGTCAATGCAATAGCTACAGGATACATGGTGGTAGATGTTTGCTGTATTCATGGTGATAGCTGAATAGGCCATGACAATCGCTGCATTAGTAATGGTGACAGCAATATGAGTCGTGGTGATTGCTGTAAGAACCACAGAGACAGCTGGAAGAGCCATAATAATACCTATATGACTTATGCTGGCAGCACTATGATAGTGTTGTCAGCATACGTCATGGCGATAGCTGTATGAGTGATGATGACGGCTTTATCAGTCACGCTGGCAGCAATTCGAGTCATGATGATAGTTGTATGAGTCATGGAGACAGTTGTATGAGCCATGGTTACAACTGTATGAGTCATGTTTACAGCTGTATGGACCTTGGAGACAGCTGTAGGTGTCACGGTGAATGCTCAATGACCCATGACGACAGCTGTATGAGTCATGCTTATAGCTGTATGAGACATACAGATGGTTGTATGAATCACGGAGACAGATGTATGTTCCATGGTGACAGCTGCTTTCGTCAAGGTGATAGCTGTAGGAATCACGCTTAGAGATGCGTGAATCATGATGACAGTTATATGAGCCATTGTGATAGCTGTGAGATTCATTGTTAAAGCTGTAGGAATGGAGGTATTAGCTGTGTGAGTCATGTTGATGTGAGTCACGGTCAGTGGAAATCGGTAAAATCGGTTTAAGCCCCCCAGTGGAATTCTTTCCACTGACCGTTCCAAGGCGGTTCTTCTGTGGCGGTTTATTTATGTTGTTGTTTGTTACTTACTGTGTGTATCACTTGTGTCTTTTTATTTTTTTGATGGCCATTTGGCCATTTTGTGTGAAAGTAACTGTCCTTATTGCCTTCCTTTGTTTAGGTTTCCAATTTTGTCTGGTCGCTTCATGTTTGTGTTTCTTTCCCTTTGGTGTCTTTGATGGGTGGAGTAAGTTAATTGTATTGATTCCTGATCTTTGTTTTACTTCTACTTTACAATATCAGTGGTACCATACATTGCAAAACATACATGGCACACACAATATATATGAAAAATAACAGGACTCTTGCATTATCAGGGGTTGTCCTAGGAAGATAAATGAATATGGGGTGCCGAATTACTATTTAATACAATTGGGAGATATCTATAATTTTACTCTAGGTATCTATATATCAAATTATAGATATCTATAAATCAAATTATAGATATCTATAATTAACATTATTATCAATATTTTGGTATCATAAAATGTAATCAATGATATGTAATATATATTTCTTGATGTCTATAAATTTGTTTAATGATATCCATTATTCCTTTACATATAACGATATCTAAAATCCAATTATAGATACCATTTAAAGGCTGGATAATAGATATCACAGATTTGAATAATGGATATCAGAAAATATATTATGGATATCAGTACATGTAATTATTCATATCCTGATATGTTCATCCATATTTGATATCTATGTATTGAATAAAAGATATCTATAACTTGAATTATAGATATCCCTTAACACATTATGGATAAAATGAAATAAATAATACATATCTAATATTATTTATAGATATATAATAATATTTGTTGATATTCTATATTTTTATTACAGACAACTATATATCAATTTGTAGATATTTATAAATCAAATTATAGATATCTATAAATCAAATTATAGACATTTATAATTAACATTATTGATATTGGATATTTATTATTTATTTCATGATATCTATAATATGTAAAGGGTTATCAATAATTCCAATTGTAGTTATCTTTTACTTGATATATAGATATCAAAGATTGAAGAGCATTTGAGGATATCAATATTTTCAATTATTGATGTAAATAATGTATTTTATGTTATCCATTAATGAAAATTGTGATATCCATTATTCAGCCTTTTAAATGATTTCTATAATTTGAATTTAGATATTTATATATGCAAAGAAATAATTGATATCATAAAACAAATCTATTAATATCAAGAAATATATATAACGTATCCTTGATTTCATTTTATTATATCAAAAATACAGATAATAATAGATATCAATAATGTTAATTGTACATATCTGTAATTTGGTTTATTGATATTTATAATTTGATTTATAGATATCTGTAATTAAATATAGGATATCAATAATTATTTTTAACTATCTATAAATAATATTAGATGTCTATTATTTATTTTATGATATTTAAAATATGTTAAAGGATATCTATAATTCAAATTATAGATATCTATTATTCTATATATAGATAGCAAATATAGAAGAACATTTTAGGATATCATAAATATCATTTATTGATATCCATAATATATTTTCTGATATTCATATCTAAAAATAATATTAAGATATCTATTATATATTTTATGATATCTAAAATATGTTAAGACATATCTATAATTCAGTTATAGATATCTTTTATTCGATATATAGATATCAAATATTGAAGAACATTTTAGGATATCGATAATTACATTTATTGATATCCAAAATATATTTTCTGGTATCAATTACTGAAAGTTGTGATATCTTTAATTCAGCCTTTGAAATGATATCTATTATTGGATTTTTTGAATATCTATATATGCAATGGAATAATTGATATCATAAAATAAATTTATAGATATCAAGAAATATATTTTACATATCATTAGTTACCTGTTATGATATCAAAAATATCGATAATTACAGGTATAAAAAATGGTAATTATAGTTATCTATAATATAATTTGACTTAAAGATATTTCGGTAGGTCAGTCAGATGAAGGTCTGACTGGTGATCAGGAGGACACGAGTTCGATTCCTGTTGGAGTCGGCAACATTCCTTCCTATCTTTTCTATGGTCATTTTCTCCCTTCTGCTGATTCAAGAAGGGCAGTTGTCAGTTTCTGTGAAAGAATGTGCACTGTATTGGTTAACCGCTTAGGTATAAGCTTGCCCAGGAAAAGTGTGGATAAGTTAACTGACCGATTCAAAAATGACCTAAATAGTGATGCCTGGGCCATTAAACTCCAATACAAGCAAATAAACTAAATCTTGAAATTCAATTAAATAGTAAAACGGCACCTCATAAATGAAGGCAGGTAATTATTTGTTGAAGGATACTTTGTTTGTCGCAAACAGCTTATGAATGCAACGTTGCTTCCCTATGGCAAGCCATTTTACTATTTATTATGGCATATAGATATCTTATTTATTATATAAGATATCTCATATAGGATATAAGATACCTAATATCCTAAAGTAGATATCTTATATCCTATATGATATAAGTTATTTAATTCAGCAATTCAGATATCTGATATGATATATAAGTTATCTTATATCTTAATTAAGATATCGTATATAACATAGAATATATCTTTTATGTTAAATAAGATATCTGATTGTCTTATTTACTAAACATATAAGATATCTTACATGCTATATAAGATATCTAATATACTAAATAAGATATCTAATATAGCATATAAGATATCTTATATAACATATCAGATATCTTATATATTATATAAGATATCTTATTTATATTGGTATATAAGATATCTTAATTGGTATATCAGATATCTTATGGAACATATAAGATATCTTATATAGCATATAAGATATCTTATTTAACAAATGATATCTTATATACATTTGATAAATAAGATATCTTAATCAACATATAAGATATCTTATGTAAATTCGAAAGAAATAACAAATAATAGTCGCTCCCTCTTGTATCTATATGCACATTAGACTGCTACACAGACAGAGGACTGGAAAAAATTGATTATAAATGCTTTTTTGAAGTGTGTTTTTTAATATATATATATATATAGAGAGAGAGAGAGAGAGAGAGAGAGAGAGGGAAATATAGATAATAAATCCAGCTTGCTTTTGTTTGTATAATTTAATAATCCTCCCTTACAAAAATTCTTCAGATAGTAGAAGTCTTAATTGAACTTCAAACTCTGAGTTATGCCAAGCGCTGCTCCCTGCATGTATTTTGACAAAAAAACAACAACAACAAAGCCTCTCACCAGACTGTGCATATATTCAGCATGGTTTCTGCCTCTACTTTTCGCATAATTAGTTCAATATTTCTTTGTCCCTTTTATCCCTTTTTTTTACCAAATGGAATCTTCCTCCTTATATATGGCAGGAGTCCATTTTGAAAATTAGGTATGACAGGTTGTGTAATCTGAAAATAGTTGAACGTTTTGCAAATAGTGTAGACCCTGATCTGATCTGGGCCTGCACTATTTGCAAGGGGTTCTGGCACAAAATGGGTTATGGAATGTTAGGCATAAATGGGGGTAGTCATTTCCAGATATGCTTTTGGCAGTTTGGGGTAGACTTCATTATGTTTTTTGGTAAAATATATTAGATATCTTATTTGTCAAATAAGATATCTTATATATTTAGGTAAATAAGATATCTTATATATTATATAAGATATCTTATAAGTTGCATAAGATATCTAATATATCAAATAAGATATCTGATATAGGATATGATGTCTTATTCCCTGAAATATATAAGATATCTGATATGCTAAATAAGATATCTAATATTCCAAATAAGATAACTTATATAACATATTAGATATCTTATATAATATATATATATCATATAAGATATCTTATTTCCATCTTAAAATAATAGATCTTGTATAATAAAAAAGATATCTTATATAATAAATAAGATATCTTATATAATATATATGATATATGATATGCTATACAAGATATCTCATATGCTGTTTTAGATATCTTATTTAATATATAAGCTATCTTATATATTTTGGTAAATAAGATATCTAATATCCTACATTAGATATCTCATATCCGATATAAGATATCTAATATAATAAATAAGATATCTAATAAAGCATATACGATATCTTATTTAACATATCAGATATCTTATATATAAAGATATCTCATATATTATATAAGATATCTTATATGCTATATAAGATATATAAGAAATAAGATATCTAATATAATATATATCTTATATAATAAATTAGATATCTACATTCCATAATAAATAGTAAAATGGCTTGCCATACTTCCCAGTCACCACGGCACCACCCGCCCATAGGGGCTTGAAGACATATATGGGCTGCATGATGCTTCCAGGCAGAGCTGAATCCGGCCCGCACACTAGTACTGGTAAACCGCTTAGAGGATCTAAGCCTGTCCAGGAACCGCAGTGCGAGGCGGACTGCCATGCTGATAAACCCTATTGGTTTCATAGGGTGACACGGCTTGAGATGTCATTTCATCTCAATGTCGGGTAAAAGTCCCACAAAATTGGAAGCAACATCTCAAAAATGACCTTTACAGTGTTGACTGGGACGTTAAACCTCAAATCAAACAAAAACCAGTCACCAAGGTGCTTCCCAGTTACATTTGCCGTACTAGGCCCATGACGAATTTATTGACAATTTTCTCTCCAGCGGACAATTCAATTGACAGATTGACAGAGGCTGTATGAATACAAATTATGGCCCCAATTATACCATATGCAAGAATTAACATATGACACAATCTTATTCTAGTGTGTGAGGATTCTGATAATTAATTATTACCCAAATATTCTCATGTGAACAAATTACTCGGTGTCAATAAAGGCCGTCAGTAAATCGAAAGTAGGAAATCAAGCCGGAAATGCAAAACCTGGAGCCAGCACTCCCGTCGGCGCATGCGTATTGCATGATGACTGGCATGGTTACTGATTCCATAAACCATCTCCGTATATACCTCTTTTCGGTGATCTAGGTGATATCATCATGATCCTAAGTATTGGGACAGACAGTCCTACCCAAACAGTTCAGACCCAGATCAGGAGCAGTCTGGTCAGGGACCTCACTGTCTGCCACTCATTGCCGTGGCATGAAACAAATTTGTCATAGCTTTATCATAACTTCAGAAGAATTACACCAAGCCTTCAAGCCTTGAGCTGTATAAAATTTAGAACAGGGTGCTGAATAGTCCTTTGTAGCTGTCAGTACACTGTTTGTTAAAAACTCGGATTCAGAATTGTTACTTTCATTTGGAAGAGCCTTGTGTTATCAGCTTGTCAGCGAGTGTGGACTGTCCGTACAGCTGGCAGACGGCTGGTAACCGAGTGTTGTCAGATAGTTGAGTAGTAGTATCTTGTAGTATTGTTGACTCAAAGTTGCCCTTTATATTAAAATGAAGGTCTCCCTGCTTCCCATGGTCTTGTTTCTTTGGTTCACCCTTTGGAAATTAAGTAACAGAACCCAACCGGATGATGGAAATCAGGAATGCAGGATTGCAAAAGAGCAACACTGCGATAAAACTTCTCAGTACTTGGCTGTAACTAGGAAGCTAGGAAACAAACGACGTTCGGAGGGCTTACGCAACTTCAAGTCCTCAGGTGGAACAAATTTGGTCATTCTATTGATCCTGGCCGGAGACATTGAAACTAACCCCGGTCCAAGATTTCGCTGTGGGCTGTGCAAAAAATATTGCAAAGACTCTCAGAAATGGGTAGAATGTGAGGACTGTGAAAAGCATTTTCATACCTCGTGTTCTGAATTGGATGAAAACCAATTGCTAGAGCTTGAAATTGGAATTGGAACTTGGTATTGCAAAGATTGCAAAGCAGACTGTGGCCTTTGCAGTGGTGATGTTCTAAATGAGCATAAGGCAGTTCAGTGTGACCAGTGTGAAATGTGGATTCACACTGATTGCGCTTTCCTTTCAGACGCCGAGTATGGCAAACTGGTTAACTCGAGTTGTTCATGGATATGCCCGAAGTGCGAGTTTTTTAATTTTTCTGACTCGTTCTTCAGCGAACCTATAGAACTGGAAGGAAGAAATAAATTTGAACCTCTGTCAAAGGAGAAAGGAGTTAAATCTCCAACTACTGACATGAGGAAGCCGAATTTTGTAAAAGGTTTGAAACTTTGCAGTATTAACATTAACGGTTTAAGAGGAAAGATACTTGAACTTTTAGCCTTCCTTGATACTCACCAACCACATCTTGTGGCTATTCAGGAAACAAAGATTGACAGTTCAATTATGACTTCGGAGCTTTTCCCTGAAACTTGCGAATACAGTGTCTACAGAAAAGATAGAAACACTCATGGCGGCGGGGTGATGTTGCTCGTTCACAGAGATATCCCTCATATGCCATTCATGGAACTGGAAAACGATTCAGAATCTGTTTGGGTTAAGGTTTTTGCAAACAAAACTTCCCACTTTATTGCAAGTTGGTATCGACCACCTAACGACACTGTCGAAAACTTCCAGTTATTTAAAGATCAGCTTGATCGCATTAAGTCTCAGAATAAGGGTAAAAAACTTCCTGCAGTACATGTCTTAGGTGACTTCAACTTCAGAGAGATTGTTTGGCCAGATAGGCTCAGCAAACAAGGCACAATTCTGAGTCCGTCAGAGGGACAGGTGTTGGTCGACATCATGAATGATCATGGCTTGGAACAGGTTGTTGACTTCCCTACTCGAGATAGAAACACTTTGGATTTGATTCTTACAACTTTGCCAGGACAGTTTGGGGATATTCAATCCCCGGACAAACTAAGTGATCATGATATTGTCTCTGGATTTTTGAAAATCTTCATACCACCTATAAAGAAACCTCGTAGAAAGGTGTACTTATATCAAAAGGGTGACTATGAAACTATGAGGAAGGATGCCCTAAAATTTGCAAGAGAGAAATACTTTAATGGTCATTCAGACGCTCGGTCTGTCCAGGAGAACTTTGATTTGATAAAGTCTTTCATTCAAGCTTCGTCCGAAAATCATATCCCCTCCAAAACTAGCAGGTCTGTATCTTCAATTCCTTGGATCACACCAGAAATAAGAAGAAAAATTCGGAGGAGAAATAAGATTCATGCTAAGACAAAAAAGTCGGGAAGTGGTAAACTCAGAGCAAAATTTGAAAACTTGAGACGAGAAATTAAAAATGACATAAAAAATCAGCATGACCAGTATGTAAATAACTTGGTAGGTGATGTAAAGGCGAATCCCAGAGACTTCTACAGATATATCAATAGCCAGAAGAAAGATAGGCAAGGTATCCCACCCCTTAATAAAAGAGGAGGGAACGGGGTCGCTGAATCGGACTCTCTTAACTAGAGGCTATACTCAGCATACTCTCCGTCCTTACATTGATTCTGAAATTAATTATAAACGCCATTTCTTCAGGATATCCTTCGTTAGTGGGGGTATGGATTTTGTAGATTTGCCCGGTGTCTTTCGTGGGGGATCGGTGCTTTCTTCCATTCCTGCTTATTTTCAAAATACTGAAACACCTATAATTTGCTATAAATATAACAAACCTGTTAGATCTATCATTTTTAATTTCAATAAACTTGTTTCAGATCTTGATATTGATACTAATACTCCTGATTCATGTGATTGTAAAAACTCAAAGTATTGCTATCCTGCTGCTGGTCATGTAATTACTGGCAATTTGAAAATTATTCCTGATTCTAGGATAAGGAATATAATTTCTAAAGGACCGAAATATCGGTTTCCTTCTAAAATTGATTTCAGTAAATGTAGAGATGAAATCGCTGCTTCCTTGAATGAATTCGGTAATCGATGGTGTAAGCGAGAGTATGTTGAGCATAAAGCCCTTAAGGACTGGAAACTTAGCATTTTAAAACTAGTGAATAAACGCATTTCTTTCTATTCTCAAAATACTAACTTATTACCTCCTAAGCCCAAGACGTCTTTACGTCATCTTAAACTAGGTATTCAAGAATTTCATAAGAAGTTTGTTTTGGCCCCTGCAGACAAGGCCGCTAACAACGTCGTCGTTGTGTGACGGCTCCACTATGTTAACACGCTTAAGCAGGAGCTTGGTGGTACTAAGGCCTATGAACTTCAGCCTTTAGCTGAAGAGAGAGCTATAGTAGATAAACATGTTTGTCTTTCAGCCACCAAGTTTGCTGTGTGTGTTAACGAAGGCCAAGACAAGCTTCCTACGCTATACTGGTTACCAAAACTTCATAAAAAACCTTACAAAGCACGGTTTATTGCAAATTCTAGCTCTTGCACTACCACTGAACTTTCTAAATTATTAACTTCCTGTCTTACTGCTATTAAAACGCATGTAATTAAATATTGTGATAAAGTCTTTGAAAGATCAGGAAGAAATCTGTTTTGGTCTATAAAAAATTCGAATGAGGTTTTAAATAAATTGAAATCTAGACATTTTCGTGCTTCTAGTCTGTCTACCTACGATTTTTCCACTCTTTACACTACACTTCCTCATAATCTTATAAAAGAAAAGCTTAATGATTTAATTGAATGGGCTTTTCACAGAGAAGATTCTCTCTATCTTGCATGTAATGTCAGAAATGCATTTTTCACTTCTAAAGAGCATAAGAATTATACACTTTGGTCATGTCAGAAAGTGTGTGATGCCCTTACCTTTCTACTTGACAATATTTATATTAGATTCGGTACTAAGTTATTTAGACAAATTGTGGGTATTCCGATGGGTACTAATTGCGCACCTCTTGTGGCTGATCTGTTCTTGTATTGTTATGAAAGAGACTTCATTTTGTCGCTTTCCATTGATAACCAATCTGAAATTATTGAAGCTTTTAGCTCTACTTCTAGATATTTAGATGATTTATTAAATATTGATAATACCTATTTTGATGGTTTGATCAGTCAGATTTACCCCCTAGAACTTCAGTTAAATAAAGCAAATTCTTCTGATACCGAGGCCCCGTTTTTGGATTTACATCTATCTATTGTAGATGGATTTGTTTCGTGCAAAATTTATGATAAACGCGATGATTTTGATTTTGAGATTGTAAATTTTCCTTTTTTGGATGGTGATGTTCCTCGTGCGCCATCCTATGGCGTTTATATTTCGCAATTAATTCGATTTGCTAGAGTGTGTAGTCATGTTACTGACTTCAACACTCGTAATAAATTATTAACGGCTAAACTCCTTAATCAGGGTTATCGGTACCATAAACTACGCAAAGCCTTTTCAAAATTTTATAGACGTCATTCTGATTTAATTTCAAAATTCAATATTGGACTTAAATCTCTTCTGCAACAAGGTCTATCGGAACCCGAATTTTATGGTGACTTAGTATACAAATTCAGAAAAATATATAACCGTAATGACTTCAGCACCCAATTTCGTAAAATCATTCTTCGATATAAAAAGATTGGGTACAACATGGATATTATACGACAGACTGCATGCATGGTAGTTAACCCAATCACGGTTGGCAACTTTGCTTCCCTCTTTAATTGCACGCCGGTGGGTCAGGCCTCAGATTCTATGACGGCTCCAACGTAAAGGCTTATTGAAAATTAGAGAAATAATGTTGGTTGGTGCCTGATGCTCTGTCTCTGGTCGGGCTCATCGGAGTCTAACTGTTGGTTTTCTTTTGCTCCAGCATTTCTGTCGTTTCTTGCTGTCGAGTCCTCACCGTTGTCTCACCTCCGTGGTTCTTTGATTTTTGTGTTCACGGAGATGTTGCACTGATGAGTTAGGAGGCCTTCATGCGGACTGAACAAATTATTTGTCTAAATCGCGACGGAAGTAAGGGCGAGGATTGTGGCCGCGTAAAATCGATTTAAGCCCCCCAGTGGAAATCTTCCACTGACCGTTCCAAGGCGGCTCTTCTGTGGCGATTTATTATTGTTGTTGTTTGTTACTTGCTGTGTGTGTCGCTTGTGTCTTTTGGTTTTGGATGGCCATATGGCCATTTTGTGGGAAAGTAACTGTCCTTATGGCCTTCCTTTGTTTAGGTTTCCATTATGGTCTGGTCGCTTAATGTTTGTATTTCTTTCCCTTTATGGGTGGAGTAAGTTAATTGTATCAATTCCTGATCTTTGTTTTACTTCTACTCTGAAAGGGCAGAGGAATTGGTTGGTCAATTCAATGATGCATTTAATAAAACTGAGTTCAACGAGGTTCCATTGACTGGAAGATCGGCCCCTTTCATGGAAAATATTGTTGTATCCTCTGCGGGAGTGATCAAGTTACTTAAAGGCTTGAACCCTTCCAAAGCTTTAGGGCCTGATGAGCTTCATCCTAGAGTCCTGAAGGAACTAGCAAACGAGTTAGGTCCAGTTTTTGCTCATCTTTTCCAACAATCTCTCGATACGGGTGAAATTCCCAAAGAATGGCTCCTAGCGAACATCTGTCCACTTTTAAAAAAAGAGGACAGGGCTCTTGCTCGTAATTATCGCCCGGTGTCACTGACCTGTGTTCTATGTAAATTGCTTGAACACATAGTCTGCTCAAACATCATGGCCCACTTGGATGAACATAAACTTTTGTCAGACAGACAACATGCATTTAGGAAAAGGCATAGTTGCGAAACTCAGTTGAGCACGGTTATTAATGATTGGGCAAAAATCCTGGACAAAGGGGGGCAGGTGGACACATTTATTCTAGACTTTGAGAAGGCTTTTGACACCCCTCCTCATGAACTACTTAAATCCAAATTATTTGGTTATGGAATTGGTGGGAAGACTCTTAAATGGATAGATTCCTTCCTTTGCTACAGAAAACAGCGTGTTGTTGTTAATGGTGAATCTTCAGTATGGGCGCCAGTTTTGTCTGGAGTCCCACAAGGGACTGTTCTTGGTCCTCTATTGTTCTCCCTGTACATCAATGATATTTCCACTGACATTGACTCAGAAATAAGACTGTTCGCAGATGACTGTGTTTGTTACCGGGAAATTAGAGATACAGATGATTCACTGAAACTTCAGGCTGACATAGATAGATTAGGATGTTGGGCCAGAAAATGGGGCATGGGATTTCAACCAGTTAAATGTAATATTATGCAGATAACAAGGAAGAGATCTAATAAAGTTGAGGCTTCTTACACCTTAGAGGGAACGGTCCTCGAAAATGTGAATTCCATTAAATACCTTGGTGTGACAATCACTCACGATTTGAGATGGAATACACACATTAGCAATATGTGTACAAAGGCGAATAGAACACTTGGTTTCCTGAGGCGAAATCTTCATCAGTGTCCTCAGGATGTGAAAGAGACAGCATACAGGGGACTTGTTCGCCCAATCTTGGAATATGGTAGTTGCATCTGGGACCCAAGCGGAGTGGTCCTTAATGAAGAAATTGAAAAAGTTCAGAATAGAGCTGCTAGATTTGTAACTGGAAATTATTGCTTTGAAACTGGGAGCATGACGGGAATTCTAGGAAAATTAAGATGGGAGTCTCTCAAGAAAAGGAGAAGAGACAGTAGGCTCATACTCTTATACAAAGGTCTAAAGAGTGCTGCCAGCATTCCAACAGATGACCTTGTTCCCCCGGCTAGGCACTGTAGAAAACACCATTCAATGACGTTTCAGACCCTTACTGCAAGAACGGATATTTATAAAGAATCGTTTTTCCCCCGAACCATTAGAGATTGGAATGCCCTTCCCGACTCCATTATTTTGACGGCTGAAGGTGCTGAGGATTGTGTAGCTAAGTTTACATCTTTGGTTAGAGCTAGGGACTAACTTCCCATATCACAGGTCCTGGTGTATGAATGTCATTTGACGTGTCACCAGTAACAATTCTGATTCTGATTCTGATTCTGATTCAAGGTGCAATGAGTCCTGACTGCAGTCACAAGCAAATATACAACCTGGTTTATCTATCTATCTATCTTCTTATACTGAGTCGGTCATATTTGGCCATTACCTCAGTTGGGTGCGTAGCTAAATTTAGAATTTAGCTTAAAAAAAAAAAAGAAAAAAAAAAGAGAAGTCACTGGATGAGTCCTTAAAACTATTTACAATCTGAATAACAGAGGTATGCTAAAACGTATACCTCTGAGTCTCAATCTTACACTGTATGGGCTTTGAACTCCTCTGCAGTCTTAGCATTCACCACAGAAGAGGGAAGACTATTCCACTGGGGAATAGTCCTAGGGAAGAAGGAATTTTTCAGGGCATCACTGTAGGACTGGTACCTGTGATACTGTGAGTTGTTTACTTTTGATGCCCTTGTTCGAGTTAAAACTGTCACAGGGGTCAAGTATTTATCTTTATTAACGGCCGCTGTACCTGAATGTATCTTATAGAAGAAGGTTAAAGAGGACTGCTCACGACGGGCCTCTAGGGACGGCCATTCTAGCTCGTTAAGCATGTCACCGACGCTGCTTCTATTGCGCCATCGTCGGCAGGTCCGTCGAGCAGCTGTCCTCTGCACCTTCTCCATCTGCTGAATCTGAGTTTTAACATAGGGATGCCAAATGGGTGATGCATATTCTAGCTGAGGGCGAACCAATGT
Organism: Lucinisca nassula; assembly: GCA_963580285.1. Classification (NCBI taxonomy): domain Eukaryota; kingdom Metazoa; phylum Mollusca; class Bivalvia; order Lucinida; family Lucinidae; genus Lucinisca; species Lucinisca nassula. Next base: position 108,646,393 of record OY757011.1, read on the forward strand.
TTTATATGCAACATCCTTTGTCTGCCTAGGTGCAAAAGCCAAGTTTCGTCTAAGAAATCCTAAATAAACCTCATAAACGATTTTAGTTTTTCGCAAATGTTAAAGGAGCCAACAAGATAATAATATCCTGGACATGGTTGATGAAGAATCACTGAATCCAGATTCTATATCTGCTGGAGTCCTTAGCCCCACCACACCTATGGATAACTTTAATATCTCGGTGGAAGGCATCACAAAACTCTTAAAAAAGCTCAAACCTGGTAAAGCAGCTGGTTCGGACAAACTGAAACCCCTTTTGCTGAAGGAGCTTGCAGAGGAGATAGCACTAATAATACAAATATTATTTGAGCGATCTCTTCAGACAGGCAAGCTTCCAGCAGATAGGTGTCACGCTTTTGTCACACCGATCTTCAAAAAGGGGGACAAATCATCGGCTGCAAACTACAGACCGATCTCCCTCACATGCATACTGTGTAAGGTCCTCGAACATATCATGGCATCTCAGCTGGTTGAGCACATGAATTCACATGATCTACTGGATGATCTACAGCATGGATGCAGAGAAAAGCGATCATGTGAAACACAACTCACCATGTTGATGGAGGAGCTTACCCGGAATGCAAGTGTGGGTAAGCAAACTGACCTGGTACTGCTGGATTTTTCGAAGGCATTTGATAAAGTAAATCATGCCAAACTCCTTTGGAAGCTCCATCAGTACGGGATCAGAGGAAAAGCACTCTGCTGAATAAGGGCCTTCTTGGGTAACCGGTCGCAGTCAGTTGTCTTGGATGGTGAGGAGTCAGACTCGGTTCCAGTCACATCAGGAGTACCGCAGGGCTCAGTACTGGGACCGATTCTGTTCCTCATATACATAAATGACCTCACAGACATTGTCACATCCAAAGCCCGACTTTTCGCGTATGACACGGCCGTTTACCTTACTGTTGAAGGTCCAAATGATGGCAGAGTGCTACAAAATGAACTCGACAACCTGGCTATGTGGGAGTTCAGATGGGACATGGAGTTTAACTCTTCCAAGTGTCAGGTGGTGAGGGTGACAGCCTCCAGGAGACCAATCAATACTTTGTATCACTTACATGGCCAGGTCCTGGAGGCTGTGAGTTGTGCTAGGTACTTGGGGGTTGATATTTCGTCGTCCCTATCTTGGAATTCGCACATAGACAGAATTACAGGGAACGCAAATCGCACATTGGGCTTCTTGAAACGAAACATTAAGACCAAACTTCCCAAAGTGAGGGAGACTGCCTACAACATGCTGGTCCGCCCCAAACTCGAATACGCTTCCCAGATATGGGATCCCCACACTAAAGACAAAACAGCTCAAATCGAGAAAATACAGCGCCGAGCCGCTAGATGGACCACTAACAATTATGATTCTAGGTCCAGTGTTACAACGATGCTTGAAGGCCTAGGCTGGCGGACCCTCCAACAAAGAAGGTCAGACGCTCGCCTATGTCTATTCTACCAGATTGTCTACGGGCTAGTGGCAATACCGATGCCAGACTACATACAACCTTAAACTTCGATTTCTAAAAATTGCCACTCAATGACCTTCCGCCAGGTCCACACTTACAAGAATTTTTACAAATACTCTTTCTCCACCCCCCCCCCCCCGGCTATTGTCCAATGGAATGCTCTCCCAGAATCAGTTGTATGTTTGCCAGCCCTTGAGGCTTTCAAGGGTGAAGTTGGTAAACTGCACCACTCCCGCCCCTAGTTCCCGAAAGTGATGTTTTTAATTTTGATTTTAACTTCTCTACCTCACCAACTGTTTTTAAACCCTATCATCTTTTATCCTCTCACTATCCCCTCTTAACTATTGTCTATATTTTCCTTCTTATTTCATCACGACAACGCACACCTGCTTAGAATGCCCTCGAGGGCGTGAGGCAGTATATAGAGAAAAAAAGAAAGAAAGATATCCCAGTGTTCAGGATCCCTATGGTAGTATAAAGTCCACAAGAGACAAGAAACCGAGATAAGGCAGGACAAGCATGTGTGGTCTAAAAGGGCCCGTCTAAAAGGACCAATAAGACTGTTATCTTTTTTTTGTCAAAAGTATTTAATTTGAATTTACTGGTGCCAAAAATGTGGAATATTGTGGACGAATGACTAGTGATTGAGGGCTCGAAACCCACACAAGGGGTGGTGGTCTTGAACACTTCACTCATACTCAACCCAGACTGTGAGTAACTATATCTACTCTCATGTACACCTTTATATGGACACATTACTTTTACCAGCCGTTTTCTTCTAACATCGTACTGACACACACCTGAAGATTATCCATGCGGGGTGGTGTGTGTGTGTGTGTGTGTGTGGGGGGGGGGGGTTGCCATAGTTATGCGAGTCATGTGTTGTGGCCTTGAGCAAGTCACTTATCCACAGTTCAGTGTAATTATATGTATGTCTCTTAATCAGAATTAAGATAAAAAATCTGATATTTTTCGTATTTCTGCTCAAAACACATAGAACCGCCCCGACGAGGCGGCTATAAAACAAGAACCCACAATATATGTTTTTGAGCAGAAATAAGAAAACATATACCCCTGCAAACCCCAGTTTTACTATATTAAGTGAGGTTCATGGGGTGAAATTTAAATAGACATGTTTTCGTGATGCCCGTGATCTTCAGATACCTTCAAAATTCCACAATGGAATCAACGATCACAAATCACTAGAAAATATACCCGGTGGGCACAAGACGTCTCATCAACGTCGCATCAACGTTGATGCAACATCATGACGTTGCATCGACATTGATACGACGTTGCATTCACACTGTGTGCACATTGGGTAATCTGCATCAAGACGAACATTACGAAACACGCCTATACAAATACATTTTAACCTTAATCGCCCAAAATGCAAATTTTAAGATAGAAATATAGATTGTGGGTACTCGTTAGAACTGTCGCATCGAGGCTGTTCTAACGAGTACCCACAATCTATATTTTAGAGCAGAAATTAGGAAAATAAGGTTTACCCCTGCAAACCCCTGTTTTACTATATAAACGTGGGGTTCAAGGGGGTCAAAATTATATAGGCGTGTTTTCGTGATGGACAGATAGAAAGCCTGTGATTTTGATATTGCAAAGAAATGAGCATTTCAAAACACTTTAATCAAAATAACACATCAATGTGGAATTTATAAGTCTATGGCCTTGACCTCAGTCCTGGTACTAACCAAAACTCCAGTATTTAACATTAAGCCAAAGGTAAATTCAGTCTATTTAATGGTAACATACGAAAACCACATTAAGAAAACTTTGACCAAAACGACACCTATCGGGATCTAGATGCAATCATCACGAAAACACGTCTATACAAATACATTGTGACCTTTATCGCCGAAAAAATGAAAATTTTAAGATGAACAATTGTGATATATTTCTTATTTCTGCTCAAAATATAGATTGTGGGTACTCGTTAGAACTGCCCCATCGAGGCTGTTCTAACGAGTACCCACAATCTATATTTTAGAGCAGAAATTAGTAAAATAAGGTTTATCCCTCAAACCCCTGTTTTACTACATAAACGTGGGGTTCAAGGGGGTCAAAATTATATAGGCGTGTTTTCGTGATGGACAGATAGAAAGCCTGTGATTTTGATATTGCAAAGAAATGAGCATTTAAAAACATTTTAACCAAAATAACACATCAATGTGGAATTTATAAGTCTATATATGGCCTTGACCTCAGTCCTGGTACTAACCAAAACTCCAATATTTAACATCAAGCCAAAGGTAAATTCAGTCCATTTAATGGCAACATACGAAAACCACATTAAGAAAACTTTGACCAAAACGACACCTATCGGGATCTAGATGCAATCATTACAAAAACACGTCTATACAAATACATTGTGACCTTTATCGCCGAAAAAATGAAAATTTTAAGATGAAAAATTGTGATATATTCTTATTTCTGCTCAAAATATAGATTGTGGTACTCGTTAGAACCGCCTCATCGCATTTCTATATTTCAGAGCAGAAATCAGAAAAATAAGGTTTACCCCTGGAAACCCCAGTTTTACTATATAAAAGTGGGGTTCAAGGGGGTCAAAATTATATAGGCATGTTTTCGTGATGTACACAATCTTTGCATCTGATGAGTTGTTATATATCGTATGGGTGATGTATAAGTATTAATTCAATCTTAAAGTTTGATTCACATGGCTGACCCATTTTCTGACCTGTTTATACCATTTATTCAAACACAGCACACCTATATAGGCAATGGAAAATAACTGTTTTATTCTTCAAGAAATCACGACAAGGAAGAGCGTGACGAGTGACGTCATTAAAAACTGCCAATTTATGACGCAACTAGTCGATTTCCTTGACGTTAGACGGTGTAACGCCATTATCTCGCATCGAAAACGCTAGAAAAGGTTATAAATACAAATTCTAACAAAGTTTTGAGATTTTGAAGTAACCAACAGCCTTATTGCCGATTTTCAGCTTGTTAGAATCGAAGTAGATCAGCTCTTGTTTGTGATTTGTTGAGAAATAAATCACAGTTTGTCGGTCAGTTGTAAGTAGACAAATCATACGCGCTACGCGCTCGTGATTTGATTTACTTTACAACTGACCTCCAAACTGTGATTTATTACTCACAGATAGAGCTGATCAATTCCTTAACTAAATTTCAATTTTCATTCGCTGCATAAGACACTTGAGTTACTGCTTCTATATAGCTGTTAACTGAATCGGTATAGCAATATCCAGGTTGTGATTGTAAATTTTCCTTTTGTTTGTTTGTTTGATTTGAGGTTTAACGCCCCCGTCAACACTGTATAGGTCATTTTGGAGACGTTGCTTCCAACGTTCAGGGACTTTTACCCGGCATTGAGATGAAATGACATCTCAAGCCCTGTCACCCAATGAAACCAATAGGGTTTATAAGCATGGACGGTTCGACTCGCACCGCTTTCCTCTAAGTGGTTTACCAGTACTCATGTGCGGTCGGTTTCAGCTCTGTGTGGAAGCATCATGCAGCCCATCTATTTCTACAAGCCTCGATGGGGGGGGGGGGGGTGGGGGGGGAAGGCGTCTTGCTTGGATAGTGATTTTCCTCGTGCGACATCATATGGCGTTTATATTTCGGAATTAATTCGATTTACCAGAGTGTCTAGTCATGTTTCTGACTTCAACACTCGTAATAAATTGTTTACTGCTAAACTTCTTAATCGGGGTTTCGGTATCATAAACTACGCAAAGCCTTTTCTAAGTTTTATAGAAGTCATACCGATTTGGTTTCTAAATTCAATGTAGGACTTACCGTAAATCTCTTCTGCAACAAGGTCTATCGGCACCCGAATTTTATGGTGACTTAGTATATAAATTTAGAAAAATATATGTTTGCAAAGACTTCAGTACCCGATTTCGTAAAATCATTCGTCAATATAAAAGGATTGGGTACAACATAAAAGTTATACGAAGGACTGCAAGCATGGTGTTTAACCCAATCACGGTTGACAACTTTGCTTCCCTCTTTAATTGCACGCCGGTGGGTCAGGCCTCAGATTCTATGACGGTGCCAGCGTAACGGCTTACTTGGTTGGTACCTGATGCTCTGTCTCTGGTCGGGCCCATCGGAGTTTAACTGTTGGATTTCTTTTGCTCCAGCATTTCAGGGTTTGCTGTCGAGTCCTCACCGTTGTTTCATCTCTGTGATTGCTTGATTTTTGTGTTCTCGGATATGTTGCATTGATGAGTTAGGAAGACTTCATGCGGACTGAACAAATTATTTGTTTAAATCGCGACGGAAGTAAGGGTGAGGATTGCGACTGCAAGCCCCCCACCCCCCACCCCCAACACACACCCAGTGAAATACTTTTTGGTCTTCTGTCGCGCTTTATTTTCATTTATTTATTATTATTTTTTGGTTATAGTCCGTCTTTGAATGTACGTATCGCTTATATCTTTTTGTTTTGGATAGCCAATTGGCCATTTTGTGGGAACGTAACTGTCCTTTTGGCTTTCCGCTGTTGGTATTTCCATTAGGGTCTAGTTATTTCATGCTTGTGTTTCTTTCCCTTTGGCGTCTCTGATGTGAGGCGTGGGTTAATTGAATCGATTCATGATCATTGCCTTTACTTCTATATCAGATGGAGCCCTAAAGCCCTTGTCGGTAATGCATCTAGGAGAGAGCTGGAGATCCTTCATGCGGACTGAGCAGGCTCTTTTAAAAACAAAACAAAAAAATCCATGGGCGAGCCCCCAACCCACCCCCAGTGAAATACATTTTACTGACCGTTCCAAGCGGTTCTTCTGTCATGGTTTATTATTGTAATAGTTCGTCTTTGCATATGTGTACTGCTTGTATCTTTTTATTTTAGATAGCCGTTTGGCTATTTTGTGGGAAAGTACCCGTCCTTTTGGCTTTCCGTTTGTGATGTTTTCATTTCTTTCCCTTTGGTGTCTCAAACGGGAGGTGTTGGGTAGTTGAATCGATTCCTGACCATTGCCTTCACTTCTGTTTATTTCATGTGTTTCTTTCCTCGTAGCGTCTTTGATGGGATCTGCGGGCTAATTGTATAGATTAGAACGGGAAGGAGTAGAAAAAGTGCCTTAAACAACTGCCTACTTCCAAACCTCGGGCTGCTTAACCGCAATCAGCGAGGATCCCATTTAGCAGTCGAGCAAGAAATGATAACTTTGACAGTCGGCACATGGAATGTGCGCACTTTGATGGCCAGTGCTTACTCAGACAGAGAGTAGCGAAGAACAGTTCTAGTTGGCAGAGAGCTTCATCGGTACAACTTCGAAACTGCAGCTGTGAGTGAGATTCGCCTTAAAGTTGGAGGGCAATTTAAAGAAGTTGGTGCTGGCTACACTTTCTTCTGGAGTGGATACAAGAAAGAAGAGCAAGAGTAGGTTTCACCATAAAATCACACCTTGTCAGCAAGGTTTTATCATAAATGACCGCCTGATGAAGCTGAAATTTCTCTTTTCTGGTAAGAGACATGCAACTATTGTAAATGCCTATGCACCCACATTGACAAACCCAGATGAGGTCAAAGTTCTATGATGATCTGGATTATATGATTTCTGCTACACTTAGGACAGATAACTCATCCTCCTGGGAGACTTAAATGCTAGAGTGGACACAGACCACTAAATCTTGCTGGGACGGAGTGACTGGGACTGAAGGAGTAGGAAAGTTCAACAACAATGACTTCGTCCTTTTAAAAAAAGTATACAGAACATAAACCGCTGATTACTAAAACAGTCAGTTTTCCATCTGCCAACTCACAACGATACATATATCCAAACTTTAAACTCTGGCATTTCATTGATTATGTCATAGTATGCAGAAAGGACAGACAGGATGTCAGAGTGACAAAGTCTGTTTGTGGTGCAGACGGCTGGAAGAACAACATGTTGGTCAGGAAACTCAACCTGCTCATTCCGCCTGCACGGCGACCACAAGGCAAGAAAGAGCTCAAGAGACTGTATGTCTCTAAGCTTAAAGAAGACAGCATGATACAAGCCTTTAGAGGATTTAAGCACCCCTCCCATCAGTGAATTACTCTTTACTGACTGTTCCAAGGCGGTTCTTCCGTCGCAGATTGTTTTTGTTATAGTTCGTCTTTGAATGTGTGTATCGCTTATATCATAGTCAATTGGCCATTTTGTAGGAAAGTTACTGTCCTTTTTGGCTTTCCGCTATTGATGTTTCCATTAGGGTCTAGTTAGTTCATATTTGTGTTTCTGTCCCTTTGGTGTCTCTGCTTGGAGGTGTGGGTTGATTGTATCGATATCTGATCATTTCCTTCACTTCTGTTTTTCATCAATGATATCTGCAGCCGATTGGATGCAGTCGATCCAGACGATCTAGGAGAACTGGACAGCTTTCAGAGCCCAGGGTTTCACAGACACCGTTCACTCTTCAGCAATGGATTCCATAGGACTGCTGTCTATAAAACACCAAGACTGTCAAAGAAATCCAGGGACTGCTTGAAGGGAAACACCAAAAAGACAATGCATACCCCAGTGATACCAGCTCAGTATCTAATAAAGCCGCCTATTCAAGTATATGTGAGCCAGACCATACTAGGCTCAGAGATATAAAAGTCTCCTGGCTGAGCAGTAGGCCGATGAAATTCAGTCCTTTGCAGATAGAAAGGTTATGAAGAAAGCCTTTGATGCATTGAAGATCGTTTATGGCCCCCAACGCTCAGAACCACCTCTCTCCTCAGTGCAGATGGAACTAGTCTTCTGGCTGACAGAGAGGCTATCTTGAAACGATAGGCTTAGCACTTTGATAGTTTCTTAATCGGCTATCATCTATCAATGATGACGCTATCAATAGACTACAACAGGTCGAATGTAATCTGCTGCTTGACGAGTTTCCAACGATCTCTGAAACATTGAAAGCAATAATACTTATGACAAGGCCCAGGATCAGATGCAATACCTACTCAATCAGCCGAGAGGGTTTTTGGAAAATTATGGCATAGTTTTGCTGTCCGACTAAGTTCATAGCAATGGTGTGGCAATTCCACGACGGTATGCCTACACGGGTCCATAATGATGGTCAGTTTTCTGATCAATTCCCTGTGACAAATGGAGTCAAGCGAGAGTGTGTACAAGCCCCAACACTGTCCAGCATGATGTTTTCTGCCATGCTCACAGATGCCACGTAAAATCGATTTAAGCCCCCAGTGGAATTCGTTTCCGCTGATCGTTCCAAGGCAGTTCTTCTGTCGCGGTTTATTTTTGTTATGGTTTGTCTTTGGGTATTTGTGCCGCTTATATTATTTTATTTATGATAGCCTATTGGCCATTTTGTGGGAAAGTAACTGTCCTTTTGGCTTTCCGCTATTGATGTTTCCATTAGAGTCTGTTGTTTCATATTTGTGTTTCTTTCCTTTTGGTGTCTCTGATGGTAGCTGTGGGTTGATTGTATCGATTCCTGATCATTGCCTCCACTTCTATTTTGCAAAATGCCAATGGTATACCCATTATGTGTCGCTTTCGTGGGAAGCTTTTCAACCTAAGAAGGTTGCAAGCCGAATCCAATGTGCAAACAGAGGTGCTAGAAGAATTCTTCTTTGCTGACGACATGGCAAGGGGTGCTCCAACAGAAGAGAATATGCAAAAAGGTGTAGATCAAATATCTGCATAAAAAGACCGAGGTGTGGCTTATCAAGTAGCCCTGGCAAACCTTACAAGGAACCCACCATCAAAGTGAAAGGTCAAAGCTTGCAACTGGTAGACAAGTTCACCTTCCTTTGAAGCACATTGTCAAGAGTCGTGCAAATTAATGATGAAGTCAATGCCAGGGTTGCAAAAGCTTGAGCAGCATTTGGCCGATTACGTAGTAGTTGGGATCGAAGTGGAATACGGCATAATAGAAATCTGAAAGTCTACAGAGCTGGGGTGCTGTCAACACGTTTATATGCATGAAAAACGTGAACAGTTTACCAACGGCACGCAAAAAGACTGAATCACTTCCTTATAAGCTGTCTTAGAAAACTTTTAAAGATTAAGTGGCAAGACAGGATTCCAGACAAAGAAGTTCTGAAAAGGGAATGGATGCAGAGTGACCATACACTTCTGAAACTGGCACAGTTAAGATGGACAGGTCATGTTACATGGATGTCTGAGGAACGCTTGCCAAAACAATACTATATGGAGAACTAGGAATGGGCAAACGTTCCCATGGTGGTCAGAAGAAGAGATACAAGGGCACCCTCTAAGCCTCTCTCAAGGACTTCGACATACCAAGAGTCATGGGAACAAATTGCACAGGACTGAGTAAAGTGGCGAGTCCTCATTAGGAGAGGTGCTAGTGAATATGAGGCAAAAAGAATCAGTGAAGCCCAGCAGAAATGTGCCCAGCGCAAAGCCAGAGCTAATGCATAACCAACAGAGCTATCTTCCTCTGACCTCTGTTGTTGTATCTACAACAGACAGTTTAGAGCTAGAATTGGTCTGATTTGTTGTTGTTGTTGTATATCTGTAAGGCATTTTTTTCGCTGCCTATAAACTCATGGTACTTAAGTTAGTCACTTGTGCATTTCCCTATGTGAAAAACACATGATGCTCATAATACAATGACCTTCAAAATCTTTTAGTGCTCCTGATGTATTCCATCAGTGCATCTGTCAGTTCCTTCCTTCCTTGCTTACTAATGTCTTCAATCATGCCTGTCAACACTTTCAAGTTAATGTCTGTTACCAATTTCACCTCCTCCCTGGCCAGAATCTCGTCTACATTATACTCTAAAGTATCCCTTTCTGATTTAAATCTCTGACAGTGAAAAAGAAAATGATCCGCATTCTCTTTCATGTTGCATGTCTCGCACAAACTTGACTGATCTTTGTTAACTTTTGCCTGGTGATCATTTAAGATTGAATGTCCACACAGCACCTGATTTACTGCAGAGAAAGTCCTTCTGTCCCTATCTCCATGACAGATCCTTTTTCCCACTTCCCCAATTATATCCTGCAATACATTCACTTTGTCTGAGCACTTGTACCTTCTTTCCCATTTTTCCCTTCCCTGTGATTTACACTCCCGTACTGCTTCTTTCTTGTCCAGGGTCGGTTTTACCTCATTATTTTTAATCATCTCTGATGCTGCCGCCTTTGCTTGTTGATCTGCCAACTCATTCCCCTCAATATCTTTGTGTCCCGGCACCCAATGAACTTTGACAATATTCTCCCTACACCTTACCTTTGCTAAACTCTCCTTGATGCTGAGAACTGTTTCAATCTTGTTAGTTGGCATTTCAGTACTGAAAGCAGTCTTAATAGCTGGTTGACAATCGGTCAGAATATGAACTACTCTGCCTTTGAAGTCTAGATCAGCCAAGAATTCTAGCCCGATCTGTATACCTACCAATTCTCCAGTATAATTGTTACCTATAGGAGAAACTCCCTTGTTCATCAAAACTGGTGTGCTGGAGTAACCCTCAAGGTAGACCACAGCACCAGCTCCAGTCGGACCTGGATTACCTAATGCTGATCCATCTGTGAACATTAATACATCGTTTTTATCACAATTGCTAAGAAGCTCTAATATATTTTCTTTCTGTTCTTCCTTGGAGAATGTGAATTCTTCCTTGTGTACACTTCCTGTCTCTTTGATGAGCCCCATCAATTCCTTGGTATATCTGAATTCCTTCTCAATGTTCTCAAACTCTAACATTCCCTTCAATTCCCTAAACCTAGACATCAATAAATGAAAAATAGTAGCTCTTCTACCCACAGTTTTATCCCCCTCTATCCATTCATCAAACTCTTCACTGAGAGGATCATCTTCATACTTGGCACTGATTCTGATGACTTCTTGTGCTTGTCTTATCTTCAGCTGTAGGTCTATAGGCATGGTGTTTGTCAAGACTTCCAAAGCTTCTGTGCTGGTACTGTTCAAACAACCTGATGCCTTTAGCATCGCTGACCTCTGAACCTTTCCAAACTCCTTACTGCTTTCTTCAAGGGACTCGACTGTCACAGCTGCTCCATACTCCATCACCGGAAGAACCAAGGATTTGTAGAGTCTCATATACACTGTTTGGCTGCATCCTCTATGTCCTTGAACGAAATTATCAAGACATTTCAAGGCACTGAAACCAGCCTTTGTTTTCTGTTGAATATGTTCGTGAAAGTTTAATTTATCATCTACTGTGACACCCAGAATTTTCTTTGAATTGGTTGTTTTTAAAACACTCTCGCCTAACTTCACCTCTGCCTTCACTTCTGAATCTCTGCCGTTATGTTTAAATACCATTATCTCTGTCTTATCCGGTGCAATCAACATATTCCATCTCCTACACCAATCTACCACAGATGCCAGTTTATCATTCAACGCAGCACAACTTTCCGCCACTGATGTATTACTTTCCCAAACACAGCTATCATCTGCAAATTCTGCATGATTACCTACCACTTCCTTCATTGAATCACTTGTATACAGATTACAAAGCACTGGACTGATAACTGATCCTTGCGGTATGCCTACTGCAGACTGGAATGTAGGAGATGTAAAATTGTTCACTTTCAGGAAGTACTTCCGATCTATAAGGAAGTTCTTAAGGTATAGCCATAATCTGCCAGTAATCCCGCTTTCAAATGCCTTTTTCAATAAACCTGCTCTCCATATTCTTTCATAGCAAGACTCATAATCCATCACTGCGAGCACTGTACTTTCCTTCCTATTCCTTGCTTCTGAAACTGAATTACACAGCCTTAAAAGGGACTGAACACATGACTTTTGCTTCCTATATGCGTACTGAGTTCTTGCTATACCACCTTCAATTTCCAACTTCCAAATCAGTCTTTTGCTGATAACTCTTTCCATAATCTTACCTATCACACTTTCTAAAGTAATTGGCCTATACGATCTAACACTGTTATAGTTTGTCTTTCCGGGTTTGGGAAGCATTACCTTTGGGTCTTACTTGAAATCATCAGGCAGTACACCGTTGGACCAGCATTTCTGTATTAAATAGTGTAAACCTTTCACAATGGCTTCACCACCCCTTTTCAATAAAATATTAAACACTTTTTCTTCAGGGCTAGGTGCACTATTATTTTGCAGTTGAGAAATTGCTGCTTCCACTTCTTCAATGTGAATATCACTATTTTCATGACCACATGTTTCTGAGAAATTTTCCTCTTGAATCACCGTTTCCTCTAACCTTAGTCTATCCATCATCTCCTCTTCCACTGAATTGAACCACTTTTCATCAAAATCCTTCACATCTAAGGTCTCCTTACCATACCTACCTTTCAATTCTACAAAAATCTCTTCATCTGACACAGCCAATGAACCATCGTCTCTAACAATTGGTTGCACAACTGACTTAGTCTTATCTTTTCTCACTGCGTTTATCACTTTCCAAAACTGATCAGGCTTATGAGGATCCATCATATCTACCATCTCAGTCAAATAATTTTCTCTAGCCTTGATTTCCTCCTCTTTGAATAATTTATATATTTCCTGCACTCTATTCTCATTTGCTTCATCTTTGCGTTTTGCAAACATTCTTCTAGCCCTCTTGAAATCCTTTGCTAATTTGCTCAATGTTGAGTTCCACCACCCTTTACTGTGACAACACACTTTCTTCTTTGGAATATACTCTTCCACATTCTGATGTATCGCCTCTATGAGGTCTTTGTAGTCATCATTCACATCTGTGTCATTCGTTCTGTTGTCCAGCCAATCATCAATAGAATCTGTGCAAACACTTTCCCAATGATCCCAATCAGTATTTTTAAAATCCAACTTCTCACAGATATCATCTTCCATATACTCACCAAGTCTAAATGTGATCAAACTGTGGTCTGTATTAAGATACACTTCCTGTTGTACTCTCCATTCTGATAATTTATTCCTTAAAATGGTACTTGTTATGGTCAAATCTATGATTCTATCCTTTCTAGTAGGTGTTGAATTGTTAGCAACAGTCAGATCTTTATCCATCAAAAACTCAAACAACTGATTCCCCAACTTATTTGCATCTCTGTCAAACCAGTATGGATGATGTGCATTGAAATCACCAATAATAACAACTGGTAAAGACTCTGTCATCAGCGTGCTTACAATTTCCATTAAAACATCTAGACTCTTTGTATCATTTGGTGGAATATAGACTGACCCTAATACAAAATTACACTCCTTTGAATAGATATTACACCACACAGCTTCTACCTTCTCCTTGTCGAACTCTTTTCTCTCGAAAACTTTAATATTTTTAGCTATCAGAATTGCTGCACCACCTCCTCTTTCTTGATTTCTTTCTGTAGCTATCCAATTCCACTTTCTTTTTATGTTATCTTTGATAGCATTTTCAGGGTGCCATATTTCAGATAGACCTAATATCTGAACTTTCTGTTTCTCACATGCCTGTTCAACTAAACTAAAAGAAGTATTTAATGATCTAATATTAGCATACGCAATTTTCATTTTTACCTATCTATGTATCCAGAACTGTCAGACTAAATGTGCATGTATACAAGAATTTTTATTTCCTAAAACAATACTATTGTCACTATCTAAACCAAAAATAGTAGTCTAGTATTACCACTTCCCAGTACCTATACAAGGCAAGATGCTTTCATCCTCATATAACTTAAGCAAACAAGTATGTAAATATATGCTGTATATAAAAGAATAAAATTCAACAAAAAATAAACACAAACAAATAAATAAAAATAATAGCTTAACAATATATTTCTATACTATAACTTAAACTACTTGATCACTGCCTCCTGCTAAGAAGCCTCTCCCTAATGGCTATATATACAGGACAATCAGCTGAACTTGCACGGTGAGAATTTCCACAATTTACACAGTGAGAACCAACCACACACCTACCCTGATGGTCTTCTGCACAATTCTCACACTTCTTATTGTTCTTACACAAAGCTGCTATATGGCCAAATTCTTGACAGTTAAAACACCGTGTAGGAGTGTACCTCTTACTTTTGTATGGCACAACCTTGACCCGCCTATGATGCACACTTATATCTGCCTTAAGTAAACACTGAATATCCTTGGAATTATCACATGTAACTACTACTATAGGCATTGGCCTTCCTGAGTCCCTATATTTCAAACGTCTTGCCGTAACCTTAACACCTGTCTGAATTTCTACTTCCTGTTCAATCCTGTCAATGCTATGGAATGTAGCTATATTTTTTAACACACACTTTGGAACATATGCACAATCATGAACTGACAATGAGCCTCCACTCACAAAAGCATCTTCCGGCCACTTTTCTTTTAATGTTTCTATCTCTTTTTCTGATTCTACCTGTACAGCTATTCCACCTCTGTTTAGAGGGAATGCATATTTCATATGTATATCACCTTTATGTTTCCTGATTTCTTTCTGAATCACTCTACTATCTTGAAACTTTTTTGGATCCTTTATACCATCAATGATAACAAAATTTTTGGGGTTTGCAGTAGGATCCGGACGATTGTTGCTAACATTTGAATCTTGAACTTGGTGTTGTTGTTGTTGAACTTCCACAGCACAATTATCCTGGTTGATATCCTTTGAATAACTTACACTTGATATACTGGTATCTGATCCAGAGGCTGAATTATTAACACTCTCTTTATTAAGCCTGTTTGCCAGAGAAAAATTCGACACTATACAAACTGGACAAACAAAGGGAAGATTCTTTTCTCTAAAAATACCACAGATTTCTTTAGTTAAATTGACACAGTTTCCATGCCACCATTGACTGCATTTGTCACACGCTATCCACGCCGGTTTTTTCTTTAAAGTTTTACCACAAGGACATTTGTTAGCATCAGAAACAGTTTTTGATTTCTTTTTGATCATGCTACTTGAGAAATGCAAGACCAAGTAAAGTGTGGTCAACCTTAAACAGTTAAAATCACAATTTTCTGAGTTGTTTATATGCCTTGGAAACCTGTTGCTATGGGACCAAAAACTGTTTTTGATGTCTTAAATTAAACCAAAATCACTAAAATAGGTAAAAGTCACTTCCCTTTATATGTATCTTCTGATTTCTCCCTTCTTAAGCTCTCTCTTTACTGTAAACTTCCATCTTGGTCCTTGACACTGTTTTCCGGTTGGCGTCCTCCACAGAATACACACACAAAAATGAATTTCTACTTAATTTGGAATTTAAAAAACTGACAAAAAGCTTTTTAAATGAGCCAAAAGATTTAGAGGTTATCACAGTAAAAATATTATCACAAAAATTGCCAAATTGACTTTAAAAACAATAAAAATATTATTTATTTCTCTCTCTGTTTTGAAAACACAGCTGATCGTTACGCATGCTGATCGTTATCCTTCACAAAAGGATTTGTGGAAAGAATGGTCTGAAGTATGAACGAGTTTTCAAGATTGGTAAACAGTTTGCTTTCAGCAAAAGGTGTAAAAAGTTCTAAGAAAATACACTACTTTTTTCAGAATTTGAGCACTGTTTTAGCTTATGAGCAGATTCTCTGGAAGGTTCTAGCATTTTCCATGATGCTATGTATGGAGAAAGATTTTCTTGCAGTTTTAGTTTTTGGACAGGCATTATTTCTAAATCTGTGTAATATTTTAGATTTTGAGTAAATTCTTTCTCTGGATGGTTCTAGAATTATACATAAGGAGAATGCTTTCCTTGCAGTTTTAGCTTAAGGAAATTTCAACCACACATTGGTTCTAAATTCTCTGTTGGATTTCTAAAGGATTAACATTGATTTCGCCAGGAATTATAAAATGTGGTATAAGAGAATTTTATTTAGGAACATCTGAGGACAGAGCTAAGTAATTTTTATTCTTTGATCAGAAAGACTGACTGAAATATTTTGAAATAAACTTTGTTTAATATTTTAAAGTTTGTAGCTGCATGGTTTTCCTTTTTTTATTTCGTTTCTGCTATGCTTGGCTCATTCCACATTGAAGAAGAGGCATGTTGTTTACTCTATGCAAATGGGAATTTATTTATACTTGATCAGATATATGAGGGAAGGTCAAACGTTCAAAGAACAGAGAAATCAGCCAAGTGCAACACATTTTTAACCCTTGTCCTGCTGAATGAATTAAATTATTTTGCCACACCTTTTTATGACATAATATAATGCATTCACTCAATTCATAAAATTGAATGACAAAAGGTGTAGATCCTGATCCAATGGCTTCTACATAAGCCTGCTGATCAGGATCTGTACTGTTTGCAAAGGTAGGGGTTGTTGTGCCTGGCAAGAAATTTTGTTAAATATATGCACCTGGGCAAAACATATAATTCAATAGTTCAAACATACCAAACTTTACTGGTCACAACATATTTGTCAGCCCCACCCATCGGGGCTTGAAGAAATAGATGGGCTGCATGATGCTTCCACGCAGAGCTGAATCTGACTGCATGTGAGTACTGGTAAAACGCTTAGAGGATCTAAGCCAGCCCAGGCAAAGCAGTGCAAGTCAGACCGTCCATGCTTAATGCTTATAAACCCTATTAGTTTCATTTGGCGACAGGGCTTGTGATGTCATTCCATCTCAATGTCGAGTAGGAGTCCCACAAAATTGGAAGCATCATCTCCAAAATGACCTTTACAGTGTTGATGGGGGCGTTAAACCTTAAATTAAACAAACCAACAACATATTTGTGTCATCCTCACAGACATTCTAAGTTGAACGCCATCAAACAATGATATAAGACGAAAATCTGGAGTTCAGGGCACAATTAAGTCACAGATACTTCCATTTAATCCATCCAGGAATAAGAAAGTTATTGACCATCCACAAAAAAGACCCTTTTTTTGACCATTGACCTTTAAGTATGACCTTGACCTTTTAGTACCCGACCTGGGTTTTTTTGTGCAACACATTGTCTTATGATGGTTTACATTTTTTCCGAGTAATTTCACAATCCATCCAGGAATAAGAAAGTTATTGACCGAACACGAAAAAGGACCTTTTTTGGACTTTGACCTTTAAGTTTGAGCTTGACCTTTGTGCTACCGACCTGGCTTATGTGCAGGACACATCGTCTCAAAGTGGTTAACATTTTTGCCAAATAATTTCAAAATCCATCTAAAAGTACGAAAGTTATTGACCGGACTTAATTTGCCCATACATTCATACACAATTTTGTGACCAACAAACTTCCAAAGGAAATAATTGAAATGTATAAAGGCAAAAGTTATCGTTCTTGCACTCTGCATGTCGCCTGAAGTTTCGTGATGATAGCTTGAAAGGTTTACAAGTTATAGAGCAGACACGAATTTGTGACGGATGGACAGACAGATGCCTGGAGGAAAACAGTATGTCTCCCCGAAAAGTGGGGGGACATTCATACACAATTTTGTGACCAACAAACTTCCAAAGGAAATAATTGAAATGTAAAAAGGCAAAAGTTATCGTTCTTGCACTCTGCATGTCGCCTGAAGTTTTGTGATGATAGCTTGAAAGGTTTACAAGTTATAGAGCGGACACGAATTTGTGACGGATGGACAGACAGATGCCTGGAGGAAAACAGTATGTCTCCCCGAAAAGTGGGGGGACATTCATACACAATTTTGTGACCAACAAACTTCCAAAGGAAATAATTGAAATGTAAAAAGGCAAAAGTTATCGTTCTTGCACTCTGCATGTCGCCTGAAGTTTCGTGATGATAGCTTGAAAGGTTTACAAGTTATAGAGCGGACACGAATTTGTGACGGATGGACAGACAGATACCTTGAGGAAAACAGTATGTCTCCCCGAAAAGTGGGGGACATAATTCCTGTTTTGTTTGTTTGTATTGGACTTTAATGGCCCAGTCAACACTATTAAGGTCATTTTTGAGCCGGTCAGTTTACCTTTCCACACTTTTCCTGAGGAACGTTCCTGTAAAATTACTTCAAAATCATTCACCGGTTTACAAGATGTCTTGTTCACAGACGAGATGATTTCTATTTTTAGCTCTGGTGGCCATCTTGTTCATCCACACAGAACAATTTGGACAATTTTGGTAGACAGTCACCCAAGGAATATTCCTTTAAAACTACAGTAGAACTTCGATGGCTCGGTTACCATGGATGGGTCGAACCCGTTCTTGGTGTGTGTGTGTGGGGGGGGGGGGGTGTAATTAAGGAGATTTTAGTCTTTTATCTTGCAAATGTATGCTGTGTGTACTCATTAGAATCGCCTCGATGAGGCGATTCTAATGAGTACACACAGCATACATATTCATTATCGAACACCGAAAAGATGTGTAAAAGTATCTCATTATGCCTCCTGACAGTAACCTCACTGGCTCGAACTACCCCTGTCTCGAACAGATTTTCGAGGTCCCAAAGGTGTTCGAGCCATTGAAGTTCGACTGTATTTTGAAATTGGGCCAGTGGCCTATGAGAAGATGGTATTCTAAGGTTTTTCTATTGCGGCCATCCTGTTTAGTGGAGCAGAACCTTTTCGGTAATTTTGGTCGATGTTCACCCAAAGATCATTCCTGTTAAATTATTTAAAAATATGTTCATCAGTTTAGGAGGAGATGTCTTTTAAGTATGTTGTTATCAGACGAGAAGACATTTTCTATGTTTAGCTCTGGTTGCCATCTTGTTCATCAGAGCAGGATGGTTTGGGCAATTTTGGACAAGGGTCACCCAAAGAAATTACAGTGAAATTATTTTGAAAGTGGGCCAGAGATGGCATTTTAAGGTTTTTCTTTTTTTTTTCCATTTTTAGCTATGGCAGCCATCCTGTTCAACTGAGGGGAACCATACAGGCAATTTCGGTAGAGGGTCACCAAAAGAATATTCCTGTAAAATTATTTGAAAATCTGTTCACCGGTTAAGGAGATGTCCTTTAAGTATATTGTTAACAGATGAGAAAATATTTTCTATTTTTAGCTCTGGCAGACATCTTGTTCATCCCAGTAAAATGGTTTGGGCAATTTTGGTATAGGGTCACCCAAGGAATATTCCTGTAAAATTATTTTGAAATTGGGCCAGTAGCCCTGGAGATGTCCTTTAAGGTTTTTCTCATTTTTTTCTATTTTTAGCTCTGGCAGACATTTTGTTCAGTGGAATGGAACCATTTAGGCAATTTGGTAGGTCATCCAAGGAACATTCCTGTAAAATTATTTCAAAATCCGCTCACTGGTTTAGGAGACGACTTTTAAGTAAACTGTTGACAGACGCACAATGCATCGATCACAAAAGCTCACCTGTCACTATGTAACAGGTGAGCTAAATTTACTGAATGTTCTATACCAGGTTTCAAGTTCATTGGCTGCTCGGTTTTTTTTTAAGGTTTTAACAATATATAGGCATGATGCCATGATCTTGGTCATGTGAACCAGACATTACAAAAAATATTTGTTCCCCTGCCCCATGGGGGCTGCAGATGTAATTTCACTAATTTGGTTTCAGTTGGACTAACAGATACAAAGATGTTGTTTGAAAATGTTGAAAATACAGAAGCTTACGCAGGCACAGACAATGACATACCACTGCTTATCATTTAGGCTTCCCTTGAGCTCCCGACTCTGGTGAGCTAAAAATATCACACTATTTTTTTTTCTTTTCAGTGTAAGATCAATTTTTATTTCACTGAAAGAACACCAAAAGAAGTACATGTATTTTCACTTCTTTTTGTGTTCATTATATAAAAATCGAACTAGCACTGCAAAAAACATCTCATTTTCTGTTTCTTATATGCTTTAAACTGTACATATAAATGCAATTTTAAAAGCGTCAGCCATCACCACAGGGCCCGAACTTTTTCCATGGTGATTTCGCTAGCTGACATCAAACAAAACAGAGAATATAGGTTATTTTTAGCTCACCTGTCACGTAGTGACAAGGTGAGCTTTTGTGATCACTTTTCGTCTGTCGTCAGTGCTTGTGTGTGTGTGTCCGTAAAGAATTTCTTCAAACAACACCTCCTCCTAAACCACTGTTCGGATTTTGACCAAACTTCACAGGAATGATCCTTAGGTGGTCCCCTTTCAAATTTGTTCAAATGGTTCCGGTCCGTTGCACATCTAGGTCACAGGAGGCAAAAATAGATTTTTTTCACCGAAAACTTAAAAAATATTCTTCTCTGAAACCACAAGGCCCAGGTCTTTGATATTTGGTATGAAGCTTCATCTGGTGGACCCCTACCAAGATTGTTCAAATTATAGTGCTGGGGCCAAAAATGCACCCGCACTGAGACCCTTTGGTTTTACATAGGATTATATGGGGAAAATCTTTAAAAATCTTCTTCTCTGAATCCGCAAGGCCTAGGTCTTTGATATTTGGTATGAAGCTTCATCTAGTGGACTCCTACCAAGATTGTTAAAATTATAGTGCTGGGGCCAAAACTGCCCCCACCCCGGGGCCCTTTGGTTTTACATGGGCTTATATGGGGAAAATCTTTAAAAATCTTCTCTGAAACCACAAGGCCCAGGTCTTTGATATTTGGTATGAAGCTTCATCTAGTGGACCCCAACCAAGGTAGTCCAAATTATAGTGCTGGGGCCAAAAATGCCCCCGCCCCAGGGCCCTTTGGTTTTACATGGGCTTATATAGAGAAACTCTTCAAAAATCTTCTCTGAAACCGTATGGCCAAGGTCTTTGCTATTTGGTATGAAGCTTCATCTAGTGGACCCCTACCAAGATTGTTCAAATTATAGTGCTGGGGCCAAAAATGCCCCCGCCCCGGGGCCTTTTGGTTTTACATAAAATTATATAGGGAAAATCTTTAAAAATCTTCTTCTCTGAAACCGCAAGGACCAGGTTTTTGATATTTGGTATGAAGCTTTATCTTGTGGACCTCTACCAAGATTGTTCAAATTATAGCCCTGGGGCCAAATCCCCTCCGGGGCCAATTGGTTTTACATAGACTTATATGGGGAAAATCTTGAAAAATCTTTTTCTCTGAAACTGTCAGGCCCATGTCTTTGATATTTGGTATGGAGCTTCATCTAGTGGACCGTTACAAAGATTGTTCAAATTATAGCCCTTGGGCCACAAATGCCCCCGCCCCGGGACCCTTTGGTTTTACATAGACTTATATAGAGATAATCTTTGAAAATCTTTTTCTCTGAAACAGCAAGGCCTAGGTCTTTGATATTTGGTGTGAAGCTTCATCTAGTGGACCTCTATCAAGATTGTTTAAATTATAGCCCTGAGGCCAAAAACACTCTAGCCCCGGGGCCATTTGGTTTTACATAGGCTTATGTAGGGAATATCTTTAAAAAAAATCTCCGCAAAGCCCAGGTCTTTGATATTTGGTGTTTAGCTTCATCTAGTGGACCTTTGTCAAGATTGTTGAAATTATAGCCTTTGTTGATATTTGGTATGAAGCTTCACCTATTTAGACCTCCCTCAACATTATGCACATTATAGCCCTAGGTCAATAATGGCCCTTCCCGGGGCCCCCTTGTTACTCTATGGATCAGGTGAGCGATTCAGGCCATCATGGCCCTCTTGTTTGATAATACATCAAATTCACAAAGAGTAAAAAATAGAAATTGTGTTTTCACTGTTTGAAACAGTGACGATATCAATTTAGAGTTCACTGAGAAATCTCTATATTTCATTGAAAAGCATATAAGAAACTTTCATTCAATTACGAAAACGCCTGTACAAAAACATTGTAAATTTTACCGCTGAAAAAAAAAAAGAAAGTTTTAAGATAAAAATTGTGACATTTATTTCTGCTCAAAATATAGATTGTGGGTACACGTTAGAACGGCCTCATTGAGGCCGTTCTAACGAGTACCCACAATCTATGTATTACAGCAGAAATAAGAAAAAAATAAGGTTTACCCCTGTAAATTGGGGTTCAAAGGGATCAGAATTATATAGGCAGGTTTTCGTGATGTAAGAATACTATTTTTAGAGCTATGGATGACATTACGATAACAAACCCGTGGAACATAGTGCATTTTTTCGTATCTCCAAAATGGCTACTTTTCTGACGAAAATCGATGATATTTTCCTTATTTATAAATTAAACATAGGTTGTGGGTGCTCGTTAAAACCGCCTCATTGAGGTGGTTCTAACTAGTACCCACAACCTATGTCTAGGAGCAGAAATAAGGAAAATAATGTAGACCCCCGTAAACCCCTGTTTTCTCTATATAAAGTGGGGTGTAAGGGGGTGTTCATTTCATGGACTTGTTAGCATGATGGATGTCAAAATATCACATGCTTGGGTTCTCCCTATGGCAGACCATTTTATGGATAATAAACATCAGAAAAACATCTGTACAAAAATATGTTTTATTTCTTCAGATTTGCACCAAGTCAGTTTAATAAAAGAATTTTCATGTAAGATAAAAGAAAAGCAAAATGAAAACCTGTCTAACAGCAAAGAATTAGGTCAGCTTGCCTAGCTGCATTATATATGCAGCATGACCCCCTTAACCTTTACCACTCTCTAGGCTTATTCTGCAGATGATAAATTTTTTATATTTTTCTTAATTTTCCCAGAAAACAGGTTGACATCTTATGCAAATTGGGAAGACAATTTGGATGAGATGTCAGGTCCTGTTTTCTGGGAAAATTAGTAAAATATTAAAAAATGCTGTCTGCTGTGAAAAATACCCAGCATGCACAGCATTAATAACACTTTTTCTGATATAACA
This sequence comes from Lucinisca nassula, assembly GCA_963580285.1. Taxonomy (NCBI): domain Eukaryota; kingdom Metazoa; phylum Mollusca; class Bivalvia; order Lucinida; family Lucinidae; genus Lucinisca; species Lucinisca nassula. The sequence goes on from OY757011.1 coordinate 108,669,466, forward strand.
GTTGAAAGATGGATCCAAAACTGTATAGATTATTTAGAAAAAAAAAACAACAACCATAAATGGCCATTATTGTACATGATTGAGCCAGCACACAAACAAAACCTACAATAAGATGTGCGCCCAGCGAAGACTCAGATCAGCCTGTGCATCCATGCAGTCTAATCAGAGTCTTCGTTGTGCACTCTAAGGACAGCTAAGGGCCGATTGCTCCTTCATGCTGCAAGAGAAGTCTCTGGTTAGACGATATGGATACACAGGCTGATCTGAGTCTTCGCTGGGTGCACATGTCTTATTGTAGGTTTTGTCGTGTGCTGGCTCAATTTATACATTTCTGTTTGGATATAACACAACTGCATAACTAACATGGATTGTGCCTTGTAATCCTGTTACAAACAGCTGTGATGCAGACAGTCTCATGTGAGGGGTGATTTTCATAGGAAATTTATTAAACAAGACTTTGACCATTTTTCTTTACCCTTTTTAAACAGAGCTATATCCAAAATTGTATCTTCTTGTACGGTGTTATGGAGAGGCTGTAGTGTATTGATCAGAATTTATTTACAAAGTGACAGAACTCTTTGCAAACAGTGACGGCCCTGACCACACATAACAAAATACTGTGTATGATCTAGGTCTGCACTGTGTCAGTGTTCTGTTTTGATGTTTCCCATCCAAAATGTTTTTTAACTGTAAATCCTAAAAATTCAGGCACTTTGAGAACTTATTGTAATTCTCCTAGACTTTTAACAAATTTGTTTCACAATCCAGCAAGGAGTCCAAAAAATGCATTTGGAACGGTAAACGGTGTTGGCCCTGGTCAGACTGCACCTTCATGAGCATTCTGATCTGGGTCTGCTCTGTTTGCTTGGGGCCTGTCATTCCCAATACGTAGAATCATTACAGTAAAATGTGTTGTCATATGACTTTTTTTAAAATAACACTGATTAACAGTAAAATCATGTGATAAATGTGTATGTAAGTTTGTGCAAGCTGACCTGTCTTTTTCATTTAAAAGCTTTCCTGAAGTATGAACAGCTAAAAAATTGAAAATAACATAAAAATGTAATAGTGAAAAGCGTACAATAAAGGATCTATAAATACATAAGAACATGTTTTAAACAATTTTAGAATAATTGTATTATCAACTGAACACCAAACCAATGAATGGTATCTATGTGTGATACATTGGTACAAAGCAAATAAAGATTGATAAAAACTTAGCAAGTACATGTTATAAGGTTTGGATGCTTCTATATGTATGATATGTTTAAAAGTGAACGAGTCTAAGAAAATGTTTTAAACGGTTTTATAATTTTTCTATAAAATATACCACACACTACTGAATGGTATTTATGTGTGTATTAAAGCATAAAATGACAAAACATTTATAGGGAAAAGATGCATCTGACATAAATTCTGCAAATTAACCTTTCAACGGCTAATCATTACTAACAGGTGGCAATTTCAAAGTGCTTTTCTTTTCTAATTTTCAGGGAAAATAAGGCTTGACATTGTGTGAATTGTCCTCCCTGCAGACAATTCACATGTAATGCAAGCCTTATCAACAATGAAATATACTCAAACAAGAATTCCGCTATGTCATGAAGTTTCCTTCACAATATTTTACAACAATAAGCCAATTTCCATGCCTTCAAGAATGTGTTCATAAATACTTTGAGCACTGTATAAACCAGGCCGACCTTGGTAGCTCAGTTTGATTCAGGTCTGACTCGTTTGATATTTGCCCAGTCATCAAAATAATTTCGTAAGGAGTGATCATGAAATCATTTCTGCGGTCATTCTCTCCCTTCTGTGGATTCAGACGAACGAATGTGCACCGTGTTAATGAGGCCTGCCAGTCAAAGGGTGGCAACATAAACTGATAGACTCAATATTGCCTAAAAACTTACAAAAGAAACAATAAATTTCACACATATTGAGACAGTTGGAACTTGGGACTAAAACAAAAAGACTATTTCATTGATATTTGGCCCGCCAGTCTTGTAGAGGAGCGAATGGAATGCAAATGTTAGAAAGTATGATCATAAGAAAGCTTTAGTTTTACCATCTGGACACTAACCACAAGTGAGTACATGGGGAAACCCTCTGTACCATTAGCTCACTGGAAATCCTCTACACAGAAAAATCATGGAAAACTCTATATTACAAGCTTATGGGAAATGCTCTATAGTATAGTCTATACCATTAGCAAAGGGGAAACCCTCTATACTGCAAGCTTATGGGAAATAAGTATGAACTTATGGGAAATCCTCTTTACAGCAAGCTCTTGGAAAACCCACTGGACTGCCAGCTCATGGGAAACTTTACTGAAATCTCATGGGAAAACCTCTGTTCTGCAATTTCATGGGAAACTATACTGTTAGCTCATGGTAAACACCTTATGAAAAAGCTCATGAAAAAGCCCCTATATTGCAAGCTCATGGGGAACCCTTTATACTTCAAGATCACTCTAAATTACAAACTCATGGGAAATCATCTATACCACAAGCTAATGGGAAACCCTCAAAACTGCAAGCTCATCAGAAACCATCTATACTGCAAGCTCATTGGCAACCAGCCCATAAGAAACCTTCAAGCAAACATGGAATGCTTAAACTGCAAGGTCATGGGAAACCCTCTATACTGCCAGATTATGGGAAGCCCTATACCCTGCAAGCTCATGGAAAATGCACTATTCTGCAAGTTCATGGTAAACCCTCTATACTGCAAGCTCATAGGAAACCCTCTCTACTATGAGCTTGTGGGAAACTCTCCCTACCACTCACTCATAGGAAAGGAATCTCTCCCTGCCATGCACTCATGGTAAACCCTTTATACCTCTCTACCATAGAGATAACAAACTGCAGGGATATTTCTTGGATGGGCCCAAGCCATTGTATGAGAAAACTATTAGTAATAACCTGATTTGTTTGTTTAAGGTTTAACGTCCCCGTCAACTCTGTATAGGTCATTTTGGAGATCTTGCTTCCAATTTTGTGGGACTTTTACCCAACATTGAGATGAAATGACATCTCAAGCCCTGTCACTCAATGAAACCAATAGAGTTTATAAGCATGGGCGGTCCGACTCGTGCAGACTTAGATCCTCTAAGCGGTTTACCAGTAATCATGTGCAGTCGGATTCAGCTCTGCGTGGAAGCATCATGCAGCCCATCTATTTCTTAAGCCCTGATGGGTGGGGGCAGGCAGTAATAACCTGAATCGGATTTAATTTTTGGTTGGGCACTATATATAAGCTATTTTGATTTTACTTTTCTGCAAGGTGTGTATTAAGGATTCTTGGGCCCATCAATGTTTCCAAAAAGCCCTTGAAAATTTAAAAAGGGCTCATCAAATCTTGATTTTTTTTCATGTAAATGAATAGGAGATGGGCCCTTGGCATATTTTAGGGCCCATCAATATACTGGGCCAAAATATCAAAACAATAAAGATGTTGTGTTGGGTTTAATGGCATGTCAATCCATGGGGATCATTTTTCATTACTCTCCTTAAGAAGACAGCATATGAGACTAAAGAGAGGGATTTGGGTTGGAATGAGAAAAAGGATGAAAATGCAGAAACAATAGAACTAATAATGTGTTTTTTCTATCCCTACATGATGCAAAAGCAGAGGTCCCTGCCCAAATGCAAGCAAATATTGTAGACCGGTTATTCGAAACAAATAATGCTATCAGTTAAGATATTGTTTAAACTTTGATTGTTTAACCCTTCTCTTGCTGAATATTCATTTAAGCCACACCCATCTCTGACTTCTAACCAATCAGATTACTTGATTTAATTCACTCCTACAAATTCATAAACTGAATGTCAAACAGTGTAGATCCTGATCAGATGGCTTCATCAGAAGCCATCTGATCTGGATCTACACTGTTTGCAAAGATAGGGGTTGTCGTGAACAGCAAGATAAGGGTTAATATGGCGCATATACTAACCCTTGTCCCGCTGAGCCTGGATATACCTTATTTTCCAAACAATGAAGATCCAGATCAGATGGCTTCTGACGAAGCCATCTGATCAGGATCTACATTGTTTGCCATTCAGTTTGTGAATTTGTTGCAATAATTTGCATCAAGTAATCTGATTGGTTGATAATCGGTAGTGGGTGTGGCATGTTTAAATATTCAGCAGGACAAGGGCTAATATTCTGGCCATAAATGACAATGCTTTGAACAACAGGGTCCCAATGGTGAAAGAAACAACAAAGATGTGGAAAACAAAGAGTCTACTAAGATCAGCACTATTTGCAAAGCAGCCCCCGCCCATCGGGGCTTGAAGAAATATATGGGCTGCACGATGCTTCCATGCAGAGCTAAATCCGACCCACACACGAGTACTGGTAAACCGCTTAGATGATCTAAGCCTGCCCAGGCAAAGCAGTGCGAGTCGGACTGTCCATGCTTATAAACCCTATTGGTTTCATTGGGCGACAGGGCTTGAGATGTCATTTCATCTTAACGCCGGGTAAAAGTCCCACAAAGTTGGAAGCAATGTCTCCAAAATGACCTTCACAGTGTTGACAGGGACGTTAAACCTCAAATCTAACTAACTAACTATTTGCAAACCTGTTAATGATTTTGTTTAAACCCCCTATGGGGTTACCATAATGATCCTAACCAAGTATTGGGACAGAAAGGCCTAAGCAAACAGTGCCGACCCAGATCAGGCTGTCTGATCAGGGTCTACACTGTTTGCCAATTTGTCTGCACTTTCAGGACACCCTGCTGGATCATGAAACAAATTTGTTAAAAATTTAGGAGAATTAGAGCAGGTCCTCAAGATGTCCAGATTTTTAGGATTTTTACAGTAATTCCTGCAAATACTGACAACATACAATTTACAACATACGGTTTATGGAGAAATAACATATGAGCCCCGCCAAGCGAATTTGTGTCTTCGAGCATTCCATCATGACAAATTTTAACTGCGCATGCCCAGCCATTCAGAGGGGCCAGGGATATGGCTTTCTGTCTGAAGGTTCCTCTTGATTCACTGCTTGTATGAGCGAGCGGCGAAGGTTCTGGCAAGACTGCGCGGATGCGCAGGCTCGCCTGAACCTTCGCTGCTCGCATAGGCGATAAGTACCAAAATCGCTTAACGGGGCTCATATGACACCACATCTGAGAGTGTAATAATATCATGTCATAAATTCCATAATCCACTAGTGGATTAAATATGCAAATTAGTTAGATACCCCACGTAATGTTACATGAACGATGTCCTTAAGGACGTCGCAGCGAAATACTGACATTTTTGTAAAAAAAGTTGTGAATAAAATGTGTTTTAAATGTCATATGATAAATAGAATCTTGCAGTCGTGCTCATGTTTTATTGAATTTATTAAACTGGTTGAGGAAAAGGGATAAAATGCTCGCCAAAGCCTTGCATTTTATCCCTTTACCTCAACTTATTTAATAAATTCAATAATACATGAACACTCATGTAAGATCCTCTATTATCAAGATTATCATTGTTACTCTTGTTTATCTGAAGCTTTGATTGCAAAACTAACTTTACTGAAAACAAAACAAGTGGAAAATGTTTGTGGAGATTAATGGCCCTGTCAACACTATTTTGGCCATAATGAGTCAGTCAGTTTACCTAACAGCAGTTACTGGACAGGCTCAACCAATACAGTGCATATTGTTTTGCCAGAAACTGACAACTGCTCTTCTTGAATCAGTGGAAGGGAGAGAGAATAACTGTAGAAAAGATTTTATTCTCAATCTCCATGTAAGGATGTTGCGGACCAAGCAGGTATCGAAATCAAACCAAAGACCTCCTGCTCATCAGTCAGAGTGAAAAGACATCTTTCGATACATGTGCACCCTACTGGTAAACCACCTAAGAATAAGCCTAGACAGGGCTATAAAACTCCAAACCAAACAAAAAGATAAAACAAGTAACCAAGTCAATTGATTGATAGGCACACTGCTACTAATAACACTTCTTTGCTTGTCACAGTTAATCTAGGCCCTGTTGTTAAAAATATTGTTAATTTAACGAGTTCGTTGGTGGTCAAAATGCCAACTGTTTTAGCAAGTATGATATTTAATTTAAGTATTTTTGCTGTAAAAATGTGAGTAGCTTTTGCACTGCAAAAGCTACTCACATTTTGACAGCAAAATATTATTATTTATCATATGACAACGCGTCTGAGAGTGTAATAACGCCACGTAATATTTTCTATAATCCACTAGTGGATTAAATATGCAAATTAGCTAGATACGTCCCGTAATGTTACATGTACGACATACTTAACGACGTCGTGTTTACTAATGGCGGAATATGGACATTTTTGTAATCATTCGTGAATAAAATGCATTTTAAATATCATATGATAAATAGAATCTTGCATTCGTGCGTGTATTATTGAATTTATTAAACTCGTTGAGGAAAAGGGATAAAATGCTCGGCAAAGCCTCGCATTTTATCCCTTTTCCTCAACTCGTTTAATAAATTCAATAAAGCGATAAAATGCTCGGCAAAGCCTCGCATTTTATCCCTTTTCCTCAACTCGTTTATTAATTCAATAATACATGAGCACTCATGTAAGATCCTCTATATTTGCCATAGAAAATGATCAAAGTTTTAATGATATCTTAACAAACGACATTGTTGGCTTATCAACTGGCCCAAGGTCAACATTTAATCAGCTGTAATGCTAATGGAATCACATAACATAACAAAATCTTAGTATACCAGATTTTGAAACATTTAAGTTCACATCTGTCCATACCATAACCTTACATGTATGTGGGGCTACGGCTGAATAAATTTGAGGTCCAATATCTATTAGCATGTTGAATATAAATTTAACCTGTTATGAACATGCAGTTTGGAGAACCAAAGTTTACTAGAAAATAAGTTTGCAAAACACTACACCCCTAACCATATGCTTTCCCATGCATTGACCATAATAATTAGCTACCAAATATGGTTAAGTTAAAGTGGAAAAATGCGACAAAAATTTAATTGACAGTAATACCAAAGCCACAGGCACATCAACAGATCATGTTAAAAAGGCCCAAAAAGTTGATCAGTATAAAACTGCAGGAGGAGCTGTGCATTAAAGGTCGACTACACATAGTAACTACACATTATTCAGTCACACTAAAATGGTACTGCTCTTATTACACACACTTTTGTATACAATAGAACCTTGATAATCCAAATTCCCATAATTGCAACCTAATGTGCCAGTCACTTGTATTTTCAAATTTCAATTACAGTTGAACTTCGATGGCTCGAACATTGATGGCTCTTTTACCATGGCTGAGTTGAACCCATTTTTGAGACCCTAGGGGAATTCCTCTACATACGAGGTAGTGTGTGATGATTAAGGAGATTTTCAACTTTTATCTTGCAAATGTATGCTGCATGTACTCATTAGAATTGCCTAGATGAGATGATTCTAATGAGTACACACAGCATACATTTTAATACACCCAAAATATTAAAATTAACCCCTTTATGCCTCCTGGCAGTAACCCTCAGTGGCTCAAACTACCCCTGTCTCAAACAGATTTTCGTGGTCAAAAAGGTGTTCAAGCCATTGAAGTTCGACTGTATAGAGGATCTACATGGAATTGAGGTATTTTGATTGTTCTCATACCTGATGATTTAACACAAGGCACTGGGTGTTTATCAGGATTAAATCAATACTTAAGGGGAATGTGTAAACAGTGTTAACCCTTATCTTGCTGAATATTCATTTAAGCCACACCCATTTCTGTCTATCAACCAATCACATTACTTGATGTAATTTATTGCTACAAATTCATAAACTGAATGCCAAACAGTGTAGATCCTGATCAGATGGCTCTGATCTGGATCTACACTGTTTCCAAAGAGAGGGGTTGTCATGAACAGCAAGATAAGAGTTAACACTAAGTAAACAACTCGACTCCTTACCATACTTGTTCTAAAATTTGAAAAAAAGTACACTATACTACCCAATGTTGTGTCTAAAATAGCTGGATGGGCGGCAAGCAGTGTAAACCCTGATGAGATGTATTTTGCTGCATCTCATCTAGGTTCTACACTGTTTGCTTAGGCCTCTGCATTCTAAGGCATACCGTAAATTAGGGGATAACTGTATTCAGAATTGTCATTTGGGAAGGTAAATATGCAGCTCTACAGTCGGAAATTTTGTTTATAAGAACCCATAAGCGGAGCTATTAAACACAATTTGCCACTGTAAAAGCGACAAATTACCTCCCCAAATGGCGATTTTCAATACAGTTATCCCCATTCCAATTATTTCCAATAGTATATCCCAGGATATACTGTTGCAAACTTTTGATGTTATCCAATCAGACGTCGCATTACATACATAACTGCATTAGAATACATTAAAAGCCATTTTCACAAGGGAGACAACTACAATTCCCTATACCCTCTCTTATAAAATTACTATCTCTGTAAATGATGTTTACTCATAAAGGAAAGAATTTGCTCCTCAGGAGTAAATTCTTTCCTTTAAGAGTAGACTTTTTCTGATAAGGGAGAAAAAAATATTTCTGAAAGAGTTGCCTCCCCTGAAAGAGTTTTTTTATTCTCTTTAAAATCTTGGATGCAGCTTATACGTATTTACAGTATGTATTCGGACAAAAAGGACTGAGCTACTAGCGCCGACCCAAATGGGATGCCACTATTTGCCTCTCATCCAGCTATTCTTAGACACAAGATTGGGTCGTAAATTGAACTTACAAGTATGGTCGACCCCTGCCTATCGGGGCTTGAAGAAATATATGGGCTGCATGATGCTTCCACACAGAGCTGAAACCGACCCGCACACGAGTACTGGTAAACCGCTTAGAGGATCTGAGCCTGCCCAGGCAAAGCGGTGCGAGTCTGCCCGTCCATGCTAATAAACACTATTGGTTTCATTGGGCGGCATGGCTTGAGATGTCATTTCATCTCAATGTCAGGTAAAAGTCCCACAAAACTGGAAGCAGCATCTCCAAAATGACCTTTACAGTGTTGACGAGGATGTTAAACCTCAAATCAAACAAACAAACAAACAAGTATGGTAAGGAATTGAGGTGTGCAAATATTTAGGGTAAATTCGGATGACTGTGAAAATACCCAGTAAGCAACATGTAAAATATGTTATCAAGTTTTTGAAATTCCTATCATACATCTATGCTGTGATGGATTTATATAAGAAATAAAGATCAATTTTCTCACATTTATCAAAGAATAAGACATTGGGGCATGAATGAACCAAAAAGGGGTTTGTGTAATGCTAGTAACCCAATGCTGTTCATTTAATATTCAATAACCGTAGAATAAGCTTCCCCAGCACCTCTGGCACAGGGGAGCTGAAAATTAATTCCATTGTTTATATTTACATTTTTTTCTTTCCATAAGTTGACGACTATACCAGTATGGCAGCTAACATTGAAATAATAGAAAGAAAACATTTACATGCAGTTTTTCTATGGAACAGCCTCAAAACGATGTGTCACCAACATCTAATTGCATCCCTTTAACAAGTCTGTGAAATGAGCACCCCAATCCTGGGTTTACAGTGGTATACGTTATATTTCTTGTTGCTGCTCTAAAACCTAGATTGTAGGTACTCATTAGAACTGCCTCTTTGAGGCAATTCTAATGAGCTACTACAATCTATGTTTGAAGCATAAATAAGAAAGAATATTACTAATTTTTATCAGAAACTTATCTGGTATGGATATGAAAGAATGCACTATGTCACACCGATATATTGCAGTGAAAAAGTTTATTTTGATGTCTGTTAATGGTCACGTGATGTCATGTAACACAGTGTAGTGTTACTTTAGTAACTTAAGTAAACTACACTGTCATGGTGGTCAAATATAGTTTTCTGTAAATGCACTGAGAATATTAATACTAATGTAAACAGCAATGCTTAGAATGTGTTGTGTCAGATATGAAGACTATTGCACAAATTAAAATTTAACATGTACACCAGTTAAGGGGAATGGGAACACCTGGCAGATTTTTCTGCCATTTTTCAAAGGGAGACAACTTTCGGGACTACCTGTTCACTTTCCTATAAGCCCTGTCCCACTCAAATAGGGGTCTGTTCTTAAAGGAAAGAATTTGCTCCTCAGGAGCAATTTTTTTCCTTTAAGATTTGACCCCTATTGACATGGGAGACAAAAATACTTTTGCAAGAGTTGCCTCCCCTGAAGGTGTTCCCATTCCCCTAAAAACATTATAGTTTAAAACATGTATTTGAATAAAATGATAGAATGGTGAGTCACTAAATGAGCTAGCTCACGAGCAATGGACTGATAAACATATTTAACCCATTGTATACTAGTGGACTCTTCCATTGCTATATGTTGGACAGGTCCAGTTGTCATATAAGGGGTATCAGGCCTATTTTTCCTTTTTTGTTCTATTTTTAATGGAAAATTCTGTCTGCAAATAGTGAAGGCCCTGATCAGATGACGTGTTCTGCAACGTCTGATCTGGGCCTGCCCTGTTTGCCAAGGTACCCTTATAGGGATGGGCTAAAATCTATGTGGCAACTAAATCTTATGCTAGTTAGCCTTATATGACTTTTATTACTAAAAGAGACTGTTAAAAAGTAATTCTATTAAGCCCAAATTCAAATGATTAAAAGTTCTTTGCGACAAACTTTGATTCTACCTGTGTTTCATACACCACAAACTCATTATAGCACTCTATATTAAAACATGGTTTTGAATATAATACAGTTTGAACAGGGATCCCAAAAATGTATAGATTGTATAGTGTGTTTGTTTGTTTTGGAGTTTAACGGCCCAGTCAACACTATTTAGGTCATTTTTGGGCTGGTCAGTTTACCTATCAACACTTTCCTGGGCAGGCTTATACGTAAGCGGTTAACCAGTACAGTGCACATTCTTTCGCCAGAAACTTACAACTGCCCTTCTTGAATCAGCGGAAGGGGGAGAATGACCGTAGAAAAGATTTCATGATCAATCTCCACGAAAGAATGTTGCCGACCCCGGCGGGAGTCAAACCTGCATCCTCCTGATCACCAGTCAGACACGCATCCGACTGAGCCACCGAGGCCGGCATAGATTGTATAGAAAAATGACCATAAATTGTCATTGTTCTATTAAATCTATACATTTTTGTTTAGAAATAACAGTCGTTGAACAAGCACTGCTTCTGCTTTGGGCCCCAACAATAGTGTTATAAAGATAATAAGAAGTATATATAATATAGCAAAGATTCTAAAACAATGAACGTTAAAATGAAGTCATAAAAATATCAAATGTTCTAACAGTAAAACATTCTAAAAATGTTTCCAATAGTATAAGAATTTAATATTTAGTACAAAGTAACTACTAGCTGCTATATCTACCCTATTTACCACATTTATTTGGACAGACATGCCTGAGCAAACAGTATAGACCTAGATGAAACACCACCGAATATTGCATCTCATCAAGGTCTAGACTGTCGGCTAGTTATCCAGTTATGTTTTGACATAATGTCACATCACGAAAACACGCCCATATAATTTTGATCCCCACGAACCCCACTTTTATATAGTAAAACTGGGGTTTGCTGGGGTAAACCTATTTTTTCTTATTTCTACTCTAAAATATAGATTGTGGGTACTCGTGAGAACCACCTCGAGGTTCTCACGAGTACCCACAATCTATGTTATGAGCAGAAATAAGAAAAATATCACAATTTTTTATCTTAAAATTTTCATTATTCCAGGGATAAAGGTTACAATTTATATGTATAGGCATGTTTTCGTAATGAACTGCTAAAATTTTAGAACAAGCATGTTAAGGAGCTAGGCGTCCAAGTACTTAGAAATATGGTATTTGTTCAAAGAAATGTTAATATTATGCCGAACACAATATTTCACTCTTTCTGCTAAGGAAATGAATGCATTTAGAGAGGAGGCAACTCTTTCAATTCCTAATGCATTATCAAATTCTTTCAATAGTAGATTCCTAGTTTTGGAGTGACCCAGTTAAAGGGAAAGCAAACTGGAAAAAATTCTTTTTCTGTCTTTTCTTCTACCAAAGCTTGACCTTGCCCCTTATTTATAAATATTTTTTCATGCTCAATTCACTTGAGCAGAAAATTTGTTCTGCTCATAAATTAAGACTATTCTCTTACAGTATTTTTTTGGAAGAGAAAGCTAATTTTAAACATACAAAGTTTAAATAGCAGCATTTTTTTTCAACACTTTGCATCTTATTATATTTTGTTTATGAAAACAGGACTTGACATTCCTAACTATTCTACAGGAGATAATCAGACTGAATTGCCAAACCCTGTTTAGGAAATATCAGCCCTTTTTCATTCAATTTGTCATTTGCAGTTATTCCTTATAGCAAGTCCAAGGATAAAAAGTTGCGTAAAAATCTAGTCTAGTCAGCTGTTGCTATCTTCGCCAGAGCTCGTAAATCTGGGTCCCAGCTTGATATGGAGAGAAGTACATGGCAACATAGAAGAAACAATCACAGACAAAGGATGGTACTATTGGCCAGATTATTACAAATATTCCTATGGATAAATAGCTCTTCAGCACCTTCTTAATCTCTGACTGTAATGTCCTGAAAAAGAAAAATCAAAGTACACTGCAACCGCGTTATAATGTGGGTGGTGGGGTCCAAGAACCCCAACCGCGTTAGTGGTGATCACCGCGTTATAAATTTGGGGGCAACGACAAACAAAGAATTAAAATAAGGGATAATTTCATGTCGGACACATTCAAGTAAGTTTCTTGTTAGAAACATACATTTTTCCTTTTATGTTGTGGGTACTTGTTAGAATCGCCTCGGCAACATACTTTATGGAGAAATAACACTTCTAATACATTGGCGCAGCGGCTTGGAGAAATAGATTGGGAATAGCAATTCTTATACACATGTACATTTTGCACAGCGGCCCCCGCCCACAGGGCTTGGAGAAATAGATTGGTTTTCCCCCATCCCATAGAAGCTCCATATGAAATTTGACTTCAATCGGCCCAACGGTTTCCGAGGAGAAGCAGTTCGAAAATGTTCACATTTTTCGCCTCTGCGAGGCTATACTAAATGGAATGTAATATTTCACAAGTTCATTGGTTAGAGCTCATTGATATCTATCAGTATGCCAAAAATTGTTTAAATATTCCAAGCGGTTAAGTCACTATCACCAATTTTCACAAACGGGTTACGGACGGACAGACAGACAGACCATATATGGCTTGGCGACAATTTTGGTCATGTGAGCTGGACCCCATGAGCAAATTTTGGTTAGCCCCATCCAATAGAGGTTCCATATGATATTTGACTTCAATCGGCCCAACGGTTTCCGAGGAGAAGCAGTTCGAAAATTTCCACATTTTTCGCCTGGGCGAGGCTATACTAAATGGAATGTAATATTTCGCAAGTTCATTGGTTAGATCTCATTGATATCTATCAGTATGCCAAAGATTGTTTAAATATTCCAAGTGGTTAAGTCACTATCACCAATTTTCACAAACGGGTTACGGATTTTTCGCCTCGGCGAGGCTATACTAAATGGAATGTAATATTTCACAAGTTCATTGGTTAGATCTCATTGATATCTATCAGTATGCCAAAATTGTTTAAATATTCCAAGCGGTTAAGTCACTTTCACTAATTTTCACAAACGAGTTACGGACGGACAGACCATATATGGCTTAGCGGCCATTTTTCGTCATGTGACCTGGACCCCATGAGCAAATTTTGGTTTCCCCCATCTCGTAGAGGCTCCATATGAAATTTGACTTCAATCCGCCCAATGGTTTCCGGGGAGAAGCAGTTCGAAAATTTTCACATTTTTCGCCTCGGCGAGGCTATACTAAATGGAATGTAATATTTCGCTAGTTCATTGGTTAGATCTCATTGATATCTATCAGTATGCCAAAAATTGTTTAAATATTCCAAGCGGTTAAGTCACTATCGCCAATTTTCATAAACGGGTTACGGACGGACAGACAGACCATATATGGCTTGGTGGCCATTTTGGTCATGTGACCTGGACCCCATGAGCAAAGTTTGGTTTCCCCCATCCCATAGAGGCTCCATATGAAATTTGACTTCAATCGGCCCAACGGTTTCCGAGGAGCAGCAGTACGAAAATTTTACGGGTTACGGACGGACAGACAGACTGACAGAATGACCGAATGACACGGTGATTTTAAGGCACTCTTAGAAAGTCAACCAACTTCAGTCGGTCGCATTTTCTGCGGGTCGTGCAATATCAATTCTAATACATTTGCACAGCCGCCCCCGCCCATCAGGGCTTGGAGAAATAGAATGGGAATAGCACTTCAATACATTTGCGCAGCAGCCCCCGCCCATCGGGGCTTGAAGAAATTGATAAGAAATATCAATTCTAATACATTTGCACAGCGGCCCCGCCCATCAGGACTTGGAGAAATAGAATGGGAATAGTACTTCAATACATTTGCCCAGCGGCCCCCGCCCATGGGGGCTTGAAGAAATTGATTAGGAATACCAATTCTAATACATTTGCGCAGCGCCCCTGCCCATCAGGGCTTGAGAAATAGAAAAAAGAAACACCACACTAAAAACCGCGGAACCGCAGTTTTTTTTAAACACTTTTTTTTTTTTTTTATGAACACAATGTACAAATCTGAAAAACAAACATATAATAAATGGCAATATGAGAATAAAATGTAATGAAAAGAAATCGCTCAACTTTTTGACGCTAAATCAACATGATCAAAGCGCTAGTGAATTTGTTTGTTCTAACGCTTATCACTCAGTTTTGACACCATCGGTAATTGTTTGAACATGTATCATGTAAATGTGGTAGTTTGATTGACAATTACCGTTACATGTGTTCACGCTTGTAGGTCAACAGGTAGAATAAGTGCAGTGGACCATTAATCCACTTGATTGACTGAACTATTTACTGCTTTTTTTCTCACAGGTTTGAAACCAATACACAGTAGTTTTACCATAATTCATGGGGCAAAAAGTGTTTTTTGCCTTAAATGATGAAAAAAAAACCGGGAGCCATGGAACAACCACGTTTATATTGATTTCCACGCTTACCGTAAACGATCAGCGTAATAACGAGGTTGCAGTGTAATTACAACATTGGTGCCTGGGGCCAGTTGTTCAAAGCCTTGTTAGCTTAATGAGCTCATTAGTGGTCACATTGTTAACTGTTCAAGCATGTACAATATCTAAAATTTTGTTATTTTTGCTGAAAAATGTGAGCAGCTTTTGCATTTGCAAAAGCTGGTCACATTTTTTCAGCAAAAATATTAGTATTTCCACCATATTGAATGATCAAAGATTGAATGATACGTTAGCTAATGACATCATTAGTTTTGAACAACTGGCCCCAGTTGATCAAAATTAACAATGTCGTTAGTTAATGTATTGTTAAAACTTTGATCATTTAATATGGCAAATATTTTTATTTTTTGCTGACAAAATGTGAGCAGCTTTTGCAAATTTAGCTGCTCTCATTGTACTTGCTAGAACAGTTAACAATTTAACTACTAATGACTTCATTAAGTTGACAATGCTTTGAACAACTGGATCCTGGTGTGTCGATTGTTGGGTGTAGGCTGGGAAAATAGTCTAAACTGAAACTGTCCAATTTAACCACAGTATTAACAGCCGGATTGTCTCTGAGGGCAGGCTTGGAAAATGGTCTGGAAAGGGCACTTGGACTGTTTCATTTAACTCTTAAATTCATGTACCCTTATTTCAGCAAACAGTGTAAATCCTGATTATACAACACATTCTGACTGTTTACCTAACCAAGTACAGTAAAATTCCTATATTAAGATCGCCTTTGGGATTGTTCAAAAGTGGTCTTTAAGACCATTTTTGAACAGTCCCAAAGGTAATCTCTGACCTGAGGACACTGTATGCAGAAAACACAAAGAAAGAATAACTACAACCTACTAAATAAGCTTTTTAAAGCAGAATTAGACTTAAGTTTAGGTGGTCCTAATAGCGGAGTTTTACTTTATTTGATTTCAGTCCATGATCTACTGATAATCCTCATTACACAGCACTCTGATGTCGCAACGAAAAGAAAACCTTGGCTATAAACAGCTGTTACCTGGATTTGATACATGGCCAGTGATAGACAGGTGGACAGTTGACTGATAAACAGTCAAGCCCAAAACTGTATTTTTACAGAATATGCGTATCATAGCATATTATCCCTTCTGCTGATTCAAGAAGGGCAGTTGTCAGTTCTGGCAAAAGAATGTGCACTGTACTGGTTAACCGCTTACATTTAAGCCTGCCCAGGAAAAGTGTGGATAGGTAAACTGACCAACTCAAAAATGACCTAAGATAGTGTTGACTGGGCCGTTAAATTCTGATGCAAACAAACAAAGCAAACAAAATCATAGCATATTAACCTTATCACCAGATTTACCAGTCCTTGGTCAACATCAGACCAAGGCCTAAGGACCTTGGTCTGATGTTGGTTGACGGCTGACGATTCAGGTGATAATGAAATACCTAAGTAACAACGTGTATATATTCCTATTTGTTTCACTTACCAAATTTGCTGCTGCCTTCTAATATACATGGCTACGTAATTAGCTTCTAATATCGTGCAGATGAGACAGTTTACTAAGATAAACCTTGCCGTCCAGTAATGAATATCTATCCAGTCCCAGGTAAACTCTCCTATCAACCAGTAAGGCAACACTATAGCTTTGGGTAAAAACTCTGCCCATTCGCTGCTTGAAAGAGGTTGAGGCTAGAAATACAGTAAAATTGGCTGCTTGAAAGAGGTTGATTTTTTTTGTTTGATTTGAGGTTTAACGTCCCCGTGAACACTGTATAGGTCACTTTGGAGACATTGCTTCCAATTTTGTGGGACTTTTACCCGACATTAAGATTAAATGACATCTCAAGCCCTGTCGCCAAATGAAACCAATAGGGTTTATAAACATGGACGGGCCGACTCGCACTACTTTGCCTGGGCAGACTTAAATCCTCTAAGCGGTTTACCAGTACCCCGGTTTCAGCTCTGCCTGGAAGCTTCATGCAGGCCATCTATTTCTTCAAGCCCCAATGGAAGGGGGCGGAGAAAGAGGTTGAGGCTAGAAATACAGTACAACTACGATATTAAGACCAGCTATAATTAAGACCAATTCTGCTTTTAAAAGCACATTCAGATGGAGCACCTTAGGGACTGTTCAAAAGTGGTCTTAAAGGCCACTTTTGAACAGTTCTACAGGTGATCTTAATATAGGAATTTTACTGCATAAAAAATCATGGAGATGATACTGCATTAGAGTTCTTGGAGGCCAGCTGATCAGAAGCTATACTGTTTTCCATTCCGCTTTGGAATCCATGGTAAAATTTTAAATGGCTAAATATTGGGCAGGAGTGCAGTATACTGCAATATTCAGCACGGTGAGGATTAACCCTTTTTGTACCAAATGGAATCTTCCTCCTTATATATAGCAGGAGTCCATTTCAAAATTTAGGGGTGTCAGGTCGTGGGATCTTCAAAACTGATTTGGAAA
This sequence comes from Lucinisca nassula, assembly GCA_963580285.1. Classification (NCBI taxonomy): domain Eukaryota; kingdom Metazoa; phylum Mollusca; class Bivalvia; order Lucinida; family Lucinidae; genus Lucinisca; species Lucinisca nassula. Next base: position 108,686,980 of record OY757011.1, read on the forward strand.
ATGGTTTAACTTCCTGCAAATAGTGTAGGCCCTGATGAGACACTGCGTTCTGCGGCATCTCATCTGGGCCTGCACTGTTTGCCAAGGTGCCCCTTTTGGGGTTTCCGGTACAAAATGGGTTAAGCGGAAAATAATCACTCACAAACTGCAATGAATTCTGCTATTTTTGCAGCAGTTCTAACATAAATTTGATCTTAATTTATTCCTCAAAACTGCAAATTTATTCATTCTTGAATGTCTTATTTTTAAGACTTTTAAAGGTTTGTAATAGAGTAAATACTTCCAACCATCTATTTAACAAATGAAGCTTAGTAATAACAAACAGGAGGATCATGATGGTCCTATATTGCTCACCTGACCTAAGCGTTTTACATACTTAATATTGATGTCTTTTCCCATTATTACCTATGTCTTTGTAAAATAAGTGACACCTTGGGTCAGGCCATATATCAAGGGCTTTGGCCTTCTGGTTTCAGACAAGACGATCTATGATTTTTTAAGGTTTTCCCTATATAACACTGTGTTAAACATGTGGGCCCTGAGCGGGGTCATTTTTGGTCCCAGGGCTATAATTTGAACAATCAGAGGTCCACTAGACGAGGCTTCATATCAAGTATCAAAGACCTGGGCCTTCTGGTTTCAGACAAGATTTTAAAAGGTTTCCCCTATATAAGCCTATGTAAAACCAGTGGGCCCTGGTGCAGGGCCATTTTTGGCCCCAGAGCTATAATTTGAACAATTTTGGAGAGGTCCACTAGATGAAGCTTCATACCAAATATCAAAGACCTATATGAGCCTATGTAAAATGAGTGGGCCCCTGGGCGGGGCTATTTTTGGCCCCAGGGTATAATTTAAACAATTTTGGTAGAGGTCCACTAGATGAAGCTTCATAACAAATATCAAAGACCTGAGCCTTCTGGTTTCAGACAAAAAGATTTTTAAAGGTTTTCCCCGTATAAGCCTATGTAAAACCAGTGATCCCTGGGGCTTAGCCATTTTTGGCCCAAGGGCTATAATTTGAACAATCTTGGTAGACGTCCACTAGATGAACCTTCATACCAAATATCAAAAACCTTGGCCTTCTGGTTTCAGACAAGATTTTTAAAGGTTTTCCCTAAACAAGTGTATGTAAAACATGTGGGCCCCCGGGGTGGGCCACTTTTGGCCTCCGGGCTATAATTTGAACAATCTTGGCAGAGGTCTACTAGAAGAAGCTTCGCACCAAATATCAAAGACCTGGGCCTTCTGGTTTCAGACAAGAAGTTTTTAAAGGGTTTCCCTATATAAGCCAATGTAAAACCAGTGGGCATTGGGGCGTTGCCATTTTTGGCATGAAGGCTATAATTTGAACAATCTTGGTAGAGGTCAACTAGATGATGCTTCATACCAAATATCAAAGACATGTGCCTTCTGGTTTCAGACAAGAAGATTTTTAAAGGTTTCCCTATATAAGCCCATGTAAAACCAGTGGGCCCTGGTGTGGGGCCATTTTTGGCCTCAGGGCTATAATTTAAACAAGTTTGGTAGAGGTTCACTAGATGAAGCTTCATACCAAATATCGAAGATCTGGGCCTTCTGGTTTCAGACAAGAAGATTTTTAAAGGTTTTCCCTATATAAGCCTATGTAAAACCAGTGGGCGCCAGCACTGGGCCATTTTTGGCCCAAGGGCTATAATTTGAACAATCTTGGTAGAGGTCCACTAGATGAAACTTCATACCAAATATCAAAGATCTGGGCCTTCTGGTTTCAGACAAGAAAATTTTTAAGAGTTTTTCTTATTTTCCCCTTTTCATTGCCATGGCAACCTGAGTTCTGCATGAAAAGGAATTCTTTGAACAACTTTGAGAGAGGACCACCCAAAGACCATTTCTGCCAAGTTTGGTCAAAATCTGTTCCGTGGTTTAGCTGATGTCGTTTAAAGGAATTGTGGATGGACAGAGGTACATACAGATGGACGGACAACCAAGACAGACGTTGATAACAATAGCTCTCTCGGATCCTTCGGCTCAGGTGAGCTAAAAATGGAATGAATGCATCATAGACATTGAATGATAATGTGCCACCACAGGCAAATAATTTTTTTCAGATTATCTTAGAAATGGGACCAGAATTATAAAACATTGATACAATTACAACATCATTCTTCTAGAGTTTCTGGCATCCTGGTACAGAACCAACTCGTCTAAAAACCATTTTCAGACATATAAATGGCAGATAACATTGATTTCTTTAGTGTTCTGTAAATTTTCAAGATATTGCATGAAGTACTGTTCAAGTGAGCTAATGAATGTACTTACTGTGCTAGTAAAATCATATCTTGGAGCATTTTCAGTCATGGGGCACACAACATGTATAAAAGGAACAAACATCGCTTCATACTGGAACAGGTATAAATAGAGGAACATTGTACGGGGAAAATCTTTTATACCATACAGAAGAAACAGAGCCCAGCCAGGATGGAGAGCCTGAAAAAGGAATCACATTAGTAGTTGTCCTGTCGAATAAATGAATTTTGCCACACCCATTAATGGTTATGAATTAATCAAACAACTTGATGTATTCAATGAAGCTTTCTGATCTGGATTTTCACTGTTTGCAAAGGCAGGTGGTGTCGTATTCAGCAGGACAAAGGTTAACAAGCTTTAAACATCTTGCAAAATTGTGAGGCAGATTACATTCTTTTTCAGAGAAAAAAGGCTTGAAATTTTATGTAAACATAAGTTTCTCTTGCCAACACTTATTGTCTCTGAAAATTGTTCACATATAATGTGTAAAATAGAATCAGAGACACCAAAAGGAAAGAAACACAAACATGAAACAACAGACCCTGATGGAAACATCCATAACATAAAGCCATAAGGACAGTTACTTTCCCACAAAATGGACAATAGGCTGTCCAAAATAAAATAATATAAGCAACACAAACACCGAAGACAAACCATAACAAAAATAAACCGTGACAGAAGAACTGCCTTGGAACGGTCAGCAGAAACGAATTCCACGGGGCGCTTAAATCGATTTTAAGTGGCCACAATCCTCGCCCTTACTTCAGTTGCGATTAAGACAAATAATTTGTTCAGCCCGAATGAAGGCCTCCTAACTCATCAGTGCAACATCTCTGTGAACACAAAAATCAAACAACCACAGAGATGAAACAACGGTGAGGACTTGACAGCAAGAAATCACTGAAATGCTGGAGCAAAAGAAAACCAACAGTTAGACTCTGATGGGCCCGACCAGAGACAGAGCATCAGGTACCAACCAAAATAACTTACATAAGCCTTTACGCTGGAACTGTCATAGAATCTGAGGCCTGACCCACCGGTGTTCAATTAAAGAGGGAAGCAAAGTTGTCAACCGTGATTGGGTTAACTACCATGCATGCAGTCTGTTGTATAACATTTATGTTGTACCCAATCTTTTTATATCGAAGAATGATTTTATGAAATTGGGTGCTGAAGTCACTGCGGGTATATATTTTTCTGAATTTATATGCTAAGTCACCATAAAATTCGGGTTCCGATAGACCTTGTTGCAGAAGAGTTAATATTGAATTTTGAAATTAAATCAGAATGACGTCTATAAAATTTTGAAAAGGCTTTGTGTAGATTATAGTACCGATAACCCTGATTAAGAAGTTTAGCCGTATACAATTTATTACGAGTTTTGAAGTCAGTTACATGACTACACACTCTGGCAAATCAAATTAATTGCGAAATATTAACTCTATAGGATGGCTTACGAGGAACATCACCATCCAAAAAACGAAAATTTACAATCTCAAAATCAAACTCATCGCATGTATTTTCTAAGCCTTATTTTCTTTAAGTTTCCACATGAACTGTCAAGGCCTATTTCCTTTAAAAACTGTTCACATTAATGTCGAACCTTATTTTCTCAGACAGATAAGAAAACATAAAACTTAACTAGAAATCATGAATGCCCCTGCCTTAAGTACAATTAAGAAAACTTGAACGCAAATTGGTACAGCCATCTTGGGCACAGACACTGATGGAGATGAGATAACTCTATATGCATTTTTCACCCTTCTTCGAATGGTGGTCTGCTATATTTATGAATGCTACACTAAGAGTTAACCTTTAATTGTACATCTATTCTGTTCATAACAAATAGAATCTTCCAGCTAAAAACTTGGGACAAGTCCATTTCTGACTGAAGTGTGTGTGTGTTTGCATGTGTGTGTGCACGTGTATGCATTGTATGCATGAGTGTATGTGTGCATGCATGTGTGTTTGGTTGCATGCATGTGTGTGTGTGTGTGTGTGTGCATTTGTGCATTAGTGTGTGTGCATGCATGCATGCACATACATCTGCATGCATATATGTGTGTGTGCATGTGTGCCTGCTTGAGGGCATGCACGCATGTATGTGTGCATGCATGCAAGTATGTGTGTGCCTGAATCTGTATGTGTGTGTGTGTATGGGGGGGGGGGGGGGGTCAGGATTTTTTTATTTATGGTTAGTTTACAGAAATTCCTGTACATCAAGTAAACAGTGTACTCGCTGATCAAGATGTCCCATTCTGCAGCATCTGATCTTGGGCTTCACTGCTTGCCAATGTAACAAGGCAAATATGGATAAAAGTGTAGCACATAACAGTATAAAATATATTTTTTCTTCTTTTTTTTAATGACAACATACTCACATGTCATTAGAACAATATGTAATATCTTTCTTCTTTTCTTCTTCAAAAACACTCACTGACGTCACTGCTTGAAGCCGTGTAAAATATATTTCTTCTTTATACTGATATGTCTCATATTCAAAACTACATTTGAATTTCAATGACTTGAACACATTTGGAACCTTGAAAAAATGTTCAAAAGAGGGGTACCTGAGCTACTGAGGGTTAATATAGCACCAGCGGCCAGTTATTCAAAGTATTGTTAGCATAACCAGCTTGTTAGTGGTTAAAATGTTAACTGTTCTAGCAAGTACCATATCTAATAGACTGTCAGTTTTGCTGAAAAAAAAAAAAAATGGAGCAAAAGATGCTCATATTCATTCAGCAAAATATTAGCATATTTGCCAAGCTAAATGATCAAAGTTTAAACGATACATTAACTTACCCCATTAGTTTTGAACATCTGGGACCATTTGTTCAAAGCATCGTTAGATTAATGAGCTTGTTAGTGGTTATATTGTCAACTGTTGTAGCAAGTTTAATATTCAAAATATTGGTATTTTTGCTGAAAAAATTTGAGCTGCTCACATTTTTTTCAGTAAATAATTCAGCATATTTGCCATATTTAATGATCAAAGTTTTAATGATACGTTAACTAACGACGTCGTTAGTTTGAACAACTGGCCCCTGACCCCAAGTCAGTAGGCACAGTGCGGATAATTTATGGGTATCTTTTCAATCTTCCATAATTAAATGTATGTAGATGTGTGATTCTAATGAGTACACATAATATAAATTTTCAAAGTAAAATACAAATATGAAGGAGGCGACTCTAACAAGTTTCCACTACACGTTACTGACAAGAACTATAGAAAAACATTCCTTAAATTTCCTCTTATTCCCATGGCAACAGATAAGGTTAGTATTTTGTGACAACTGAAGGATGGTTTTAGTCAATTCTCCATAAAAACCTATGTTGTGGGTATTCATTAGAACCGCCTCGATGAGGCGGTTCTAATGAATACCCACAACATAGGATTATATTCAGAAATAAGGAAAACTATCCTTCCATTATCACAAAATATGCACCTTATCTGTTGCTATGATTCCTCCGTATCTGGAGATATGGCACAAAGCTATAGCTTATTACTCTTACCTTAAATTCCCAGAGATTCGAAGGTGGCTTCACACCTTTTTCCTTTAGTGTATATATAGAATTGAGCAAAGCTTTTTTATGAAGTGGGTCTGTAATATTGAATGTCTGGTCTATGTTTTCCTCATCAAAACTGATCAGCAAATGGCCAACTGCAATAAAAGATTTTCAACAATCTGAAGCAAGTAACATCATCAGTCTCATTGGCATAGTCCCCATTAGGCATGTTACATGTATGTGTAATGCAAAAATATTTGCAATAGATAGAAATCACATAGTAAAAATATTTTCCATAACATCTTACATGTACATATGGGGGTGGCTGGGTGAGGCAAAGGTGACATGTATCTTGCATCACTTGGGCGCCCAACTGATATTGACTTACAGCTGGACAAGGCCTGCTGTCCTTACAACAGGTAAGGGTAGAGGGGCGATGTTGTTATTTCTTCTGTTTCTATATTGCCATTCCTCTTCCTTCTCTGTCCCTCAATTTCATCTCCTCTACTATTTTCTGGGAGACAACACAAAAGTGCCCCACAAGGGTTTACGTTTAAACTCAAAACAATCAATCAATCTTATACGTACATATACTTGCAGTCTGCAAGCAAAATCCCTTATCTCTAACTTTTTTCCTGCATACAAGAAAAGAATATTTGGGGCCAGTTTGTTCAAAAGTAATGATGTCATTAGATAACATATCCTTAAAACTTTGATCATTTAATATGTGAAATATACTAATATTTTTACACATAAATGTAAGCAGCTTTTGCAAATACTCACATTTTCTTTTTGCAAAAATACATAAGTATTAGATACTGTACTTGCTAGAACAGTTAATCGAAGCCTCCATAGTACATGAAGTGGTTATGTTAATGGCCTTGTAAACCAGGGGTCAGTTTGTTCCTCTAGCAGCAGTCTGATCTGGGTCCACACTGTCTGCCTGTGCCAGATGACATAAGCTGACAACATTTTCAGATGTAGTTTTTCTCTGCGTCTTAAGGGTAAAAGACATGGTTGAAGACAGTTATCCCCAAAGCAGACAGTATCTTCCTTACCCATAGCTCGAAAAAGGAGATCTAACAAGGATAATGTAAATATATGTTGGTGTAGTTTTTAGAATCACATCAATGAGGCGCCACAACATGTTTTCTATGGAGAAATAAGAACAACATCCTTGTTACCCTTTACTATCTGGAGCTATGCTTACCTATATCTTTTTGACTGACAGCTTCTAAATATGGCTGGGTCCAAGCACCCATATCTGTTAGCCACTGAGCTACATCATCTGACGTCCATTTAGCCAGAGGTTTATTTACCAACAAATCTCTGTCAGAGTATCTCCAGTACCATGATAAATATACTACCTGGCAAAGAAACAGAAAACTTCCAATAAATCAATATTTCTTTTTTCCTTCTATTAATCCACTTCATGCAGAATGGACTCTTTCACTTTTTATATTTGGCAGGAGTCCATTTCAAAATTTAGGCATGTTATTTTGACTTATTTTTAGAAAATTATTTAGGAGACTAAATGAAGGCTCTCTTCAGATGTCACATTCTGTACTGCTTCTGGAGATTCCCATACAAAAGGGGTCATCATAGTTACCCTTTCTATTCGGGCAGACAGGCCTATCCAAAAACAATGATGAGCAAGATGCGAGATGCTGCACAATGTGGCATCTCATCAGGGTCTACACTGTTTGCCACACATAGAGCTATTTTAAGACTCAACATTTGATTGCAAATTAGCTATTTTAAGACCCAACATTTGATTGCAAATTTTACTTGCTCAAATTTTAGAAAAAGTAAGGTAAGGAGTACCTCGTCCAAATATATAGGGTATACAGAAATGAGTTATTAGCAGAAGCACTCGTGAGAATTTGTAAAATATGAAACCAATAAAAGCACCGCAGACACTGCATAATACCCCGCCACTGCTAAGCAATGTAACTTATTTGAAAATATATCAAGGCTAAATAACTAGAAAGGGGATAGCAGAGATATACTTCAAGGGCAGATAACTCAGGATGGTATAGCCAGAGTAGCGGTCCTTGGCCACGATATGAACCATTAAGTCCTCTATATATCTGTGAAGTTTCATCGAGATATTCTATATAGTAAGGGAACTAGAGGCCAAAAACCATTTTTCAGATATTTCAAAGGCATATAACTCAATCGCTGGGAAAGCCAGAGTCATGTTCCTTTGCCAAAGTATATAACAATTCATCTACTACATATCTATGAAGTTTCAGCAAGATATTATAAATGATAAACGAACTACAGTCTAAAATGCATTTTTTAAACACGTCAAGGGCAGATAACTCAAGAACTGGAACAGCCAGAGTAGCAGTCCTTGGCCACAATATGAACCGTTTAGTCCTCTATATATCTGTGAAGTTTCATCCAGATATTCCATATACATGTAGTAAGGGAATTAGAGGCTAAAAACCATTTTTCAGATACTGAAAAGGGCAATAACTCTGCTAAAAATTAACGGATTTTGTCCATTAACAATCCCAAACCAGTCATCCCCGATACCAATATGTACGCAAAGTTATCGATCGGAAACGAAGTGCGGATGGACGGACGGACACCAGAGGGTATAACATAATACCCCGTCACTATCGTGTGGCGGGGTATAAAAATTAAGTTTTTTTGTTTTTTATTCCAACTTCATTTGTTATTTGTAAGCAAAATCACAGGGTCATTTTAGTAACAGACCATATTGACCCAGAAATAGATCAGGGTTCAGTTGTTCAAAACGTTGTTAGCTTAATGAGCTTGTTAGAGATCAAAATGTTACTGTTTCTGGCAAAAGCAATTTCTACTCCGTTTCTTTTTATGCTAGAAACTGTAATTAGCTTTTGGAAATGCAAAAGCTACTCACATTTTTTCAGCACATATTTTAGCACATTTGCCATATCACACAATCTAAGTTATAACATTATTTAACTAACAACACTGTGTCCAACTGTTCAAATCTAATGCAGAAGCCAGTTGCTCAAAGCATTGTTAGCTAAATATTAGATATAAAAACATTGTCTGTTCTACGCATAGCATGTACAATATCTGATACACAGATATTTTTGATGAAAAAATGTGACTAGCTTTTGCATGTGCAAAAGCAAGTCACATTTTTTAAACAAAACTATTAGCATATTTCCCCCATTAAGTGTTTAAAGTTTTAAGGATATGTTGATGACAAAGTAAGTTTTTAACATCTCCATTCCCCTCATCAGATTAACAAGTCTGTGAAATGAAGACCCTCCTAAATCCCACTTTATATAAAGAAAAGTGGGGTTTATGGGGGTATTCATCCTTTTCCTTATTGTTTTGCTTAAAACACAGATTGTGGGTACCCGTTACAACCTCCTCAATGAGGCGGTTCTAACGAGCACCCACAATCTATGTTTGCAGTATAATTTAGAAAAAATGTTACTGATTTTCATCAGAAAAGATGCGAAAAAATGCACTATGTCGCACGGGTGTGTTATCGTAATGTAAGAATTATTTCGCAGGCAAAAGCTGTGTCTATCCAAACACAAGTCTAAAAGAATACTGAAATCTTACAACATACCAAAATGCCAGCCAAAGCAAAACAAATGCCACCACAGAAGCCCTGCCCTTGAGCTTGCTGGTGTCTTGTATCCTTAGATTCTGTCAGAGCTGAATCAAACTTGGCGATACTCTGTATAGCATCATTAGTCATAGTTTCTCTCTCCCTCTCCGCTACAGCATCTGAGTACATCTTCTCCATCAACTTTCTACAAAATACAGCAATACTTCAATGACTCAAACAAATACCAGGCCTCGTACTGACCACGCTTTTCCATGCCTGAAAGCCCGGATTTTGCAGCTTCAACCCTTATTCTGCTAAACAAGACACAACTATTACCTTAGCAAACAGTGTAGATCCAGATCAGATGGCTTCTGAAGAATCCATCTGATCAGGATCTACACGGTTAGTAATGCAGTTTGTGAAAATATCAAGTATTTTGGTTGACTTATAGTCAGAAATGGGTGTGGGTTAATAAATTTATTTTAGCAGGATAACGGTTAAATAGTTTTTTAAACAGACTTTTGGCACAAGAATCAAAATCTAAAAGCCTGAAACCAAGAAAAAAATCAAGCTCTAAAAGCCTGAAATCCTGCAAATGCCTGAACAATATGAGGCCTGAAATACTGACTTGTTTATCATGGCTGATTCAAATTGTTATCAAGTTCCTAGGGAATTCTTCCCATAGCTGAAGATAAGAAATAGTTGGAGCATTAAGAAAACACCTCTATTGAAACATACATAGCAACAGAAAAGGACGGCCCCCTCCCATTAGGGCTTGAAGAAATAGATGGGCTGCACGATGCTTCTATGCAGAGCTGAAACCGACTGCACACAAACTCTGGTAACTTATAGGATCTATGCCTGACGGGGAAAAGCGGTGCTAATCAATCCCTCCATGCTTAGAAACCCAATTGGTTTCATTGGGCGACAGGGCTTGAGATGTCATTTCATCTCAATGTCGGGTAACAAAATTGGAAGCAACGTCTCCAAAATGACCTATACAGTGTTGATGGTGACGTTAAACCTCAAACCAAACCAAAAAAAAAAAGAAAAGGTGCGAATTTTGTGATAATTGAAGAAGATTATGGTATTTTACTAATGTTCTCACTGCTTGCCACTCATCCCACTATTCTTAGACACAAGATCGAGTAGTAAATTGTACTTGTTCAGATTTTAGAACAAGCATGGTAAGGAGATGACGTGTCCGAATATTAAGGGTAAATACGGTGTTTCTGCATGAAAACATATGTTGTGTTCACTGATTGTTTTGTTTGATTTGAGGTTTAACGTCCCCATCAACACTGTAAAGATCATTTTGGAGAAGTTGCTTCCAATTTTGTGGGACTTTTACCCGACATTGAGATGAAATGACATCTCAAGCCCTGTCGCCCAATAAAACCAATAGGGTTTATTAGCATGGACGGACCGCCTCGCACTGCGGTTCCTGGACAGGCTTAGATCCTCTAAGCGGTTCACCAGTACTAGTGTGCGGGACGGATTCAGCTCTGCGTGGAAGCATCATGCAGCCCATATATTTCTTCAAGCCCCTATAGGCGGGGGCCGTACTTGTTTCCTATTGTTGTGCCGTTATAACGAATTTGTCGTTGTAAAGAATCCCAGTTAGGAGTATGATAGGTTATAAAAGGTCTTTTCCACATTATTACTCCAAGAAACAAATGCTATAGACATTTGTTAGAATCGCCTCGGAGAAGATCGCCTCGGAGAGGCGATTCTAACAAATATCTATAACATTTGTTTCTTGTAGTATTAAATTACAAGAATATTTCATGACTATGGATTCAATTTGGACATTTCCAACCCGAGGGAAGCCCATGTCACTCAGAATCAAGGCCAAGCCTTGAGCTAAGAATTCATTTCATTGAAAATTGTCGTTATAACGAGCTTTGCCATTATAACGAATGTCGGTATAAAGGGGCCGACTTCACTCATTAGAAGCGCCCGACAAATGCTCATCTGGAACTATGCAATGTGATGGTGGTGAACTTGACCCTACCTCAGAGTAATGTTGACCTGAGGATTGCCTGTCCAGGGACTTCTACACTGAGGGCATTCCATTTTCTTTGATGTGAAGTACCAGTTAGCGATACAGAGCCGACAAAAACTGTGACCACAGGTGAGTGTCGTAGGCTGCACCATAAGATCATAGCAGCAACTGCAGAGAAAATCTTCTGAAGCAGAGACACTTCTCTCCAACAAGTGACGGTCACTCTCGGTGTCATGATTTCTTTGCTCTGCCTCATCCATTAAAGCAACTAAAATGAATAAAAGGAAATATATATACGCTTTCAGGGGGAAATACAGTGAAATTTCGCTATTAAGACCACCTAAAATTAGGACTAATTTTGCTATAAAAAGCTTATTTTGAAGGGTACACTGAATTTCTCTTTGTGTTTCTGCCTACAATGTCCTCTGGTCAGGGACCACCTTTGGGACTGTTCAAAAGTCGTCTTTAAGACGACTTTTGAACAGTCCCAAAGGTGGTCTTAATATAGGAATTTTACTGTAAGTCTTTACAAAACACAGTGAAATTCCACTATTAGGATGAGTTAAAATTAAGACTTAGTCCCAAGGGAGGTCTCAATATGGGAATTTAAATGTAGTTTCAATTTCTGTTATTAATAGGGAATGATACATAAAGAAAAAAAAAGAGGAATTTTTCTGTATATATACAGAGGACCCTTGCTATAACGGTAGTATTTGTTCCCAACATTCTGCCACTATAGTGAAATTACCGTTGTAAAGAACCCCAATTAGGAGTAGTTTTGTTTGATTTGATGTTCCCGTCAACACTGTATAGGTCATTTTGGAGGCATTGCTTCCAATTCTGTGGGACTTTTACCCGACACTGAGATGAAATGACATCTCAAGCCCCATCGCCCAATGAAACCAATAGGGTTTATAAGCATGGATGGGCCAACTCGCACTGCTTTGCCTGGGCAGGCTTAGATCCTCTAAGCAGTTTACAAGTACTCATGTGTGGTCGGTTTCAGCTCTGCGTGGAAGCATCATACAGCCCATCAATTTCTTCAAGCCCCGATGGGCAGGGATCGCAATAAGAAGTAGTATAATAGGCATTAAATAAAGGACTTCCCCTTATTACTCCGAGAAACAAACGTTGTGGACATTTGTTGGAATTGCCTGGGCGCCTCGCCTCACAAACTTCTCATGAATTTTCGGCATCACATGAATAATGATCCATTTACTGACCTCTATGTATTGAATCACAATATCGCCATCTTTAGGGACGGTGAAGATAAATACATGCATTCAGTCAGTGTGAAATTATGTTAATAGAGTTCACCAGTCTCAGGTAACTTTGTTCGCACCATACTTGTTTGAAAATCAAAGCATTGAGAGTGCTGATGGAGCAATTGTTTGTTTGTTTGTCTGTTTGAATTGGAGTTTAACTTTGGATAGTGTCAGAAAAATTTTGCATATGGTTGACTATTTAAATCAGGCTTAAAGAATATACATGTAGTAATTAAATTGGGCTTGAATATATTGGAGGGTCACTGATGAAGCATAATTGGATGAAACTTGCTAGTCTGACCCACTGGCCAGAAAATTTGTATACTCAACAGTCACCTCAAGTTTCCTCTACAGATGCACAGACTTTGCCCTATCACTGCCAACTGTCTTTTATAATCATCTATAATTTCCTATCCCCACTTAGAACGCCTACATAGACAAAATGAGGGATGAAATGTTCTGGGATGAACCATTACGGTTTTAGGACCAGTTTGGGGCGAAACCTCTCTGGCACCAAATGCGGTTACCAGTGTAGTCACAGGTTTTACCCTCAGCATGGTTTGTATTCATCAGTAACATTGATGTTTTTCATTTATAAATCTTGTATATGTGGAGAACTCCTGTGCAAAATTTATAAATTAATCATCACGAAAACATGCCTATATAATTTTGATCCCCTTGAACCCCACTTTATATAGTAAAACTGGGGTTTATAGGGGTAAACCTTATATCTAAATATAGATTGTGGGTACTCATTTGAACCGACTCAATGAGGCAGTTCTAATGAGTACCCACAATCTATATTTTGAGCAGAAATAAGGAAACTATCACAATTTTTTCATCTTAAAATCTTTGTTTTTTGGGTGGTAAAATTCACAATGTATTTGTATAGGCGTGTTTTCGTAATGTGTTGCAAAGTAAACAGGAGCACATGTGCGTTCATGAAATAAATTGATAAAACATACAAGCTGTAATATTTAAATTTCATTGTCAGTTTCAATTTTAGATATGTGGAACTTTCGAAACTGTTTTGAAAATGGAGCAATATTTTCTCATGGATGTCACTTGGGGGTGATAAGGCAGTTTGCAGTGAGCAAATTACCACTCTGCTGGTTACTATGGGACAATTGTTGATAACAATCACCCCAAAAAGTGTTTAAATGGCTGGAACATAACAGCGACAGCTCCAAAACGAAGAAAATTAGTTGGGCCCCGTCAAGCGATTTTGGTACTTATCGCCTATGCAAGCAGCGAAGGTTCTGGCAAGACTGCGCAGATGCGCAGGCTTGCCAGAACCTTCGCTGCTCGCTCATACAAGCAGTAAATCAAGAGGAACCTTCAGACAGAAAGCCATATCCCTGGTGCTTCTGAATGGCTGGGCATGCGCAGTTAAAATTTGTCACGATGGAATGCTCAAAGACACAAATTCGCTTGGCGGGGCTCAATTAATGATTAACCAATTACTACAGGTATTTTGGCTGAAAACAAACCAATTGGAGATATTGATGTTTTACAAGGTTTGGAAAATGACATTTATCTAAACTGTAATATTTTACTAATATTCTCTACCAAACTTAGATGTTGGTCGCTCATTAAAATACACCCTATTGTAGCAGTTCTAACTAGCACCAGAATTCGAAAAAAAAAAAAAAAACAAAAAAAAAATTAATCTGACCTGAGACACCATTTATAGTTCTAATCCTTTGTTTGGTCTAAGTGACAAATGCCTGGGGCAAAAACATGAGACACTTGAGAAGTTTCATTTAGAACTCAAATACCTGTACAAAAACACACACATACACAGAATTATTTAACTGAGAATGTGTGTCACGAAAGTACACCCAAATAATGTTACACTTTAATTCTTTCCAATCATTTATTTTCAATATTAGCGTGTATTTAGTAAACCGTTTCCCGCAAATATATTATGCAACACTAAGCCTTTGAGTACGTTCGTACTTGTTTCTTTCTTTCTACTGATACTGCGAACGGTCACATTTGACCATTACTCACAGGTGTACATTACATACACTCCAGGTTTGCAGGATGAAAGCCTGCACAGTAATCATGTAATTATGGCAGGGATCTTTAACCTTCACAGGGGATGGTTCTCCCTGCACAGAGGGCCTCCAGTTAATGCCCCAATCCGAAGGACGGTGCACTTGTGGCATTCACATTCATCGAGTTGCAGGGGCACACGAAAATAGTTGAAAATAACCATGTGGGCTTTGAACTCCTCTGCAGTTTTGGCATTTACCACAGAGGAGGGAAGACTGTTCCACTGAGGAATAGTTCTAGGGAAGAAAGAATTCTTCAGGGCATCACTATAGGCCTGGTACCTACGATATTGACTGTAGTTTAGTTTTGATGCCCTTGTTTGAGTTGAAGTAGTCGCAGGGGTCAAGTATTTATCTTTATTAAGAGACACTGTATCAGAGTGTATCTTATAAAAGAAGGTTAAAGAGGACTGCTCGCGACGGGCCTCCAACGATGGCCACTCCAGCTCATCAAGCATTTCACCAACACTACTTCTGTTCCGCCATCGCCTGCAGGTCCATCGGGCAGCCGTCCTCTGAACCTTCTCAACCTGTTGAACCTGAGTTTTAACATGGGGATGCCAAACAGGTGATGCATACTCTAATTGAGGTCTAACCAAGGTTTTGTATGTGATCTGCACAGTAATCATGTAATTATGGCAGGGATCTTTTAGCTTTTAGTGGTCATTTAGCTGAAAATCGGCATTTTAAACGTTGAAGGAATAAAATGGATATGATCCCAATTTGTTATCATCGAAATCATTAATATTATACTACCCACATGAATGTCAAATTTGGAGCTGAAATTTAAGTGAATTGTGCCAGTAACAGTGGACACGTTGATGCCAGTGTTGACAGACATTGCAATATTTGGCTTCTATAAAGCTTCTGGTTTACAAAACGAGTTTATTTTACGCCAGTTTTTGAGAAAGTATTGTGGATTTTTTTTCCTGATTTAAGTGGGAAATGAGCAAAACGGGGACACAAAGACCGGTACAGGCAAAAGCGAACCGCGGTACGATATTTATTTTCGGCGAACAGCAGTTTACCGGTATATCGCCCCCCCACCTATCTTCTGATACTGCGTCGGTCACATTTGACCATTACCGCAGGTGTATATTACATACACTCCAGTTTTTGCAGGATGAAAGCCTACACAGTAATCATGTAATTACGGTAGGGATCTTTAACCTGCACAGGGGATGGTTCTCCCTGCACAGGGGGCCTCCAGTTAACGTCCCGATCCGAAGGACGGTGCACTTAATGACATTCATCCCTGCAGATGATGCCAATGGAGCGTGTTCGGACACCGAAATTTTATCGCCACTGCCGGGGATCGAACCCGGGACCTCTAGCATCAGAGGCAAGTGCACTAACCACTGAGCTATCACGCTCCATAGGAAGTTTTAGCCTGCAAAGGGAATATCTATCTATCTATCTACTGATACTGCGTCGGTCACATTTGACCATTACCGCAGGTGTACCTTACATACACTCCAGGTTTTGCAGGATGAAAGCCTACACAGTAATCATGTAATTACGGTAGGGATCTTTAACCTGCACAGGGGATGGTTCTCCCTGCACAGGGGGCCTCCCGATCCGAAGGACGGTGCACTTTATGACATTCATCCCTGCAAATGATGCCAATGGAGCGTGTTCGGACACCGAAATTTTATCACCGCTGTCGGGGATCGAACCCGGGACCCGGCATCAGAGGCAAGTACACTAACCACTGAGCTATCACGCTCCATTTGAATATCTCTGGCCTCTTGCTAAGCCGAGAGCTAATGTCCTAATCTGAAAAATGACACATTTTGTGGCATTCATCCCTGCAATGGAGCATGCAGCTAGGCACTGCAGAAAGCACCATTCAATGACGTTTCAGACCCTTACTGCAAGAACGGACATTTATAAAGAATCTTTCTTCCCACGAACCATTAGAGATTGGAATGCCCTTCCCGATTCGATCATTTCAACAGCTGAAGGTGCTGAGGATTGTTTAGCTAAGTTTACCTCTTTGGTTAGAGCTAGGGACTAACTTCCCATATCACAGGTCCTGGTGTACGGACTGGGTGCGTAAATTTACCGGAAAGGACCTTTCCAGGGCCTGTGTATGCGTATGTGGTTATGTAGCGTAAAGTCTGTCGCCAGAAGCTGACAACTGCACTTCTTGGCCTAAATTAAAACAGTAAATAATATTTCATGGTGCAAATAGGTATAGATTCAGAATATGTACAGACCTTCTGCAATCAAATCCGTTCCACATTAGATTGAGGCAGGCACTGGGCACTCTGATTTCAAAAATCTACTTTTTTATGCAAAAAAACCTCCCAAAAACATGTAGTATGTGGTTAATGATGAAAGCAGTGTAGTTAGGGTGCATACAATAAAAAATATCATGAAATAGGGAGGAAACTGGGTAGAAACACGTCCTTTCCGGTAATCAGGTCCTTTATGGTCCTTTCCGGTAAATTTTCGCACCGCTGGTGTACGAATGTCATTTGACGTGTCACCAGTAATGATTCTGATTCTGATGCAAGGACTGTATTCAACCTGGGGCCACAAACACGAGTCAACTCAAGGGCGCTAGCCACTGGACTACCACGCTCCTTGTCATGCGAAAATATTAAAGAATATTATTCAATTTCAGTAAATGATCGAAACAGACCTTTTTTTACTGAATAAATAAATAAAAATTAAAATAAACGAAAAAATTCAGTCTAAGTCAATCAGAAGCTTGGATTGATGGACGAACTTGTTTGGCGAGGAAAGGTTCCAGTCGGTCCACAGAATTACCGA
Source organism: Lucinisca nassula (assembly GCA_963580285.1). Lineage (NCBI taxonomy): Eukaryota > Metazoa > Mollusca > Bivalvia > Lucinida > Lucinidae > Lucinisca > Lucinisca nassula. The sequence continues at coordinate 108,704,443 of OY757011.1, forward strand.
AAATGTCGCAGCAAAGAATTCGGGTACAAATTGTATAGATCTATAGGTCCTTTACATTTGTATGTAGAAAAAAAAAGGATTTTGTTGAGCGGGACCTGGAATACACATAATATGAAATAAAGGCACTGCCTTTTGAGCAAACACACTCATTTACACCCCTTAGATAGTTAATAGTTAACTGGAATGGAGCCCCATGTGTAGGAAGAACCATCTCCTGTGAGTAATTCTTACTGTTGTCGACGTCGATATCAGGCATTTCTGCCTCTTCCAGACGCATTTGGATACTGGTTTCTTGTGTTTAGTCCGGGAACGTAACATGCTGGTTCAAACTTGGATGGGTGGTGATGCCACCAGCTATTTAGCCTACTTTTGAAGCTGTTCAGGGAGGGTGCTTGCACAACTGATTCTGATAGACTGTTCCAAATGTCAACGACTCTATTGCTGAAACTGTTTGCTCGAATTCCTAGTCGAGATCTTCGTTTATATAGTTTAAGTGAATGGCCTCGGGTGGCGGTGTATTCGGATAACGTACAGAGTTTGCCTTTATCAACCTTATCTATATCGTGTAAGATCTTGTAGACTTGGATTACATCAGCTCTCTCGCGTCGATATTCAAGACTTGGCAGACCCAAAACACGGAGTCTCTCTTGATATGGCAGGTTGGAAACACTTTTTACTAATTTCGTGGCACGTCTTTGGATATTTTCCAATGCAATTTTGTCTTTTTTGTACAAGGGCGACCATACCGAGGAGGCATATTCTAAGTGTGAACGTACTAGAGATTTGTATAGGTTCAAAAATATATCCTTGTCTATATATGTAAATGTCCTAAAGATTAGTCCCAGATTTCGATTTGCAGTTTTGATTTTGGAGCTGATGTGTTCAGTGAATTTTAAAGATTTATCTACTATGACCCCAAGGTCTTTTTCAGAGTTAACCTGTTCAATAGGTATCCTTTCTGTTCCCTTTTTCATTGCATAGATCTGGCCCAGGTCATGATTACCTAGATGCATGTGTTTACATTTTTTGTAGTTATATGTCATGCGCCAGTTGTCTGCCCATTCCATCGATTTATCAAGGGCGTCTTGGAAATGGGTATTTCTGCCATTGTTGATACTGTGTGGTAAACTTTAGCGTCGTCAGCAAAGAGCTTCTTGAATACATGAATCACTGTTGGTAAGTCATTAATGAACAGCAGGAACAGAATAGGGCCTAGGACGCTACCCTGGGGGATTCCACTTGTAACTTTAGCTGTCGTAGACCTTTTCCCATCTACAATTACCCTCTGTGTTCTATCTGAGAGGAATTCAGATATCCAGGAGTGTATTTGTCCTCGAATACCATAGGCCCATAATTTTTTTAATAGTCGCCTGTGGGGCACCTTGTCGAAAGCCTTGCAGAAGTCAAGGTAGACAACATCAATATCTCTCCCGCTATCCAGAGCTTCTGTTAAGTCTTCTAAGAATTCAAGCAACTGTGTAGTACAGGATTTCCCACATATGAATCCATGTTGTTCAGTGGAAAAGAGTTGATTTTCTGACATATGTTCTACGATTTGATCTCGTATCAGTCTCTCCATGATCTTGCCGGGCACTGAAGTAAGGCTGATAGGACGATAATTTTCAGCCTTTGTTCTTGGTCCATTTTTGTATATCGCAGAGACATGCCCTACTTTCCATATGTTGGGTATTTTGATTTCTTGTAAAGATTTTGTAAAGACCAGGCGCAAAGGCACTAGTAATGATTCTTTACATTCTTTAATTAGCTTAGGATGGATATTATCTGGGCCTTGGGACTTTCCGGCTTTGATTTTATCTATGGCTTTATTTAAGTTTCTTTCTGTAACTTCAAAGGAGAAAAGTGGTACTGAGAAAGCACGATCTTGAAATTCAGGTAAGTCTCCATTTCCCTCAACTTCAAATACACTCGTGAAGAATGTGTTTAGTAGATCCGCCTTTTCCTGGCTATCGCTGGTTAATGAACCATCAGGTGTTTCTAGTTCTCCCAAGCTTGTTTTTGTTTTTGTTTTCGAGCGGACGTAACTCCAGAAGAGCTTATTATCTGTTTTGATTTTGTTTGCTAGGTCTTTTTCATATTCGTACTTGGATTTTCTTAGTTCTGATTTTACTCTGTTTCTTGCAGTTTTATAATTTTCGTAATTGCTATTTGACATTGAGTTTCTGTATTTGGTCCACTTTTTATGTTTTGTTCTAATAGCGTTTAGGCATTCCTGACTTATGTTGGGTCTATTCTTGCCGGTCTCACGAGATATATTACTCTCTGGTATGTTTATCTGTATTAATCTGGTAAGCTTATCTGTAAGAAACTCCCAGGAATCCGACAAGTTCAGCCCCTGCATACACAGGTTCCAGTCTACCTTATCCAATTCTTTTCTAATAGCAGAGTAATTCCCCTTGAAAAAGTTCAGTTTCTTGAAAGAAGGAGCACTGCAATTTCCATAACAGTTAAAACTGAAATCTAAAATCAAATGGTCACTCCCACCCAGTCCTGAGAGATACATTAAATTGGAAATCATATTTTCTTCATTTGTGAATACCAAATCCAAAATAGAGGGGGTATTATTTGATCTGAATCTTGTAGGTTCTTGGACGTGTTGAAAAATGAAGCAGTCTCTAGTGCACTCAAATGGTCAAATGTGACCGATCGGAGTATAAGTAGAAAGAAAGAAAGATCCTTACCGTAATAACATGATTACTGTGTAGGACCTTGCGTGTATGAAATGTACACCTGCACGTAATCCTCGTGGGCGGGGGTGTTGCAATATATATATAGAAAGAAAGAGTAGTGGTGTTGAACATCATTCTGTGGCGATTTATTTATGTTGTTGTTTGTTACTTACTGTGTGTATCACTTGTGTCTTTTAATTTTGGATGGCCATATGGCCATTTTGTGGGAAAGTAACTGTCCATATGGCCTTCCTTTGTTTAGGTTTCCATTATGGTCTGGTCGCTTAATGTTTGTATTTCTTTCCCTTTGGTGTCTTTTATGGATGGAGTAAGTTAATTGTATCAATTCCTGATCTTTGTTTTACTTCTACTTATCAAACCCACACCAACAGTGGTTGCTTACGGGTTAAACCAATTGCCTCTGATGCTGGAGACCCCCGGTTCGATTCCCGGCAGCGACAATACAGTTTAGTGTCCGAAGAACATGTTCCACTGGCATCATTTGTAGGGATGAATGTCACAAAGTCCACCGATCTTCGGATCGGCACGATAGCTGGAGCCCCACCCCACCACCCACGTGCAGAAAGAATAATCTCTTCTCTGCAGGTTAAGATCCTTACCGCATTGTCATGATTACCGCGTAGGCGTTTGTCCTTCAAATCTCAAGTGAGCAATAACCAAATGTGACCTAACGCAGTAAGGATAGATAGATATATATATATAGAGAGGGGATGTTTGGCAAAGTTCCACATGAATGGCTTGAGCACTATCAAGCTTAGACACGACAAAATATAAACCACTTAAAGTGGATCCAGAGCTTCCTGATCAACAGGGGTTAACCAGACCTGGTAAAAAAGGCCTGATTACCGCAATTGGCCCAGCTGTATCTGGTGTCCCTCAATGTGCCATTCTCAGACCATTGTTGTTCTGCCCACGCATAAATGACCTGCCACAGAAAGTCAGCTCTGGAGTTCACCTCTTTGCTAATAACAGCCTTTTATACCACAAGATCTCAAGCATTGCTGATACTGCAGCACTTCAGAGGGATCTTTACAGGCTACAGCAATGTAGAAGTAAAACAAAGATCAGGAATTGATACAATTAACTTACTCCACCCATAAAAGACACCAAAGGGAAAGAAATACAAACATTAAGCGACCAGACCATAATGGAAACCTAAACAAAGGAAGGCCATAAGGACAGTTACTTTCCCACAAAATGGCCATATTGTCCTTCAAATCTCAAGTGAGCAATAACCAAATGTGACCTAACGCAGTAAGGATAGATATATATATATATAGAGAGAGAGGGGATGTTTGGCAAAGTTCCACATGAATGGCTTGTGGTATAAAAGGCTGTTATTAGCAAAGAGGTGAACTCCAGAGCTGACTTTCTGTGGCAGGTCATTTATGCGTGGACAGAACAACAATGGTCTGAGAATGGCACATTGAGGGACACCAGATACAGCTGGGCCAATTGCGGTAATCAGGCCTTTTTTACCAGGTCTGGTTAACACCTGTTGATCAGGAAGCTCTGGATCCACTTTAAGTGGTTTATATTTTGTCGTGTCTGAGCTTGATAGTGCTCAATCCCTACAAATGATGCCAGTGGAACATGTTCTTCGGTCTATAATGGAATATAGCCATGTACTGTCAATCTTAAAAACTTGAAAGTACCTTGACATCCTTTTTTTTTGATGCAACTGTTAAAAGCCAAACTGCAGCCTGGTGTTTCTTTGGAAGAAAGATAACCAGCTGCCCTGAAGATGTTAAAGCATGATGTAGTCACTATGATAAGACTTATTCTGGATTATGCCACATCAGTATGTGGCCCACATATAGTATCAGCTCGAAACGGTGCAACGGCGAGCAACTCGGTTTGTCTCGAGGTGACTACCAGAATTACCTCCCGAGTGATACAACACCTTGACCTGCAAACTCGATAGCATTGACATCAAGATGTCAATTCCGGGCATCATCTGTCTCTGGGCATCCATGCTTGCAGGTTCTACGACCTGAAAGCAGCGAACAGTAGAGGATACTCCCTGGGGTATATGGACCGGCATCTGCTATCAGCCCACCTTCATCGGCACGGGCATCAGACTTAAGACCAACTTCCAAAGAATATTGTCACTTCAGGGATCTTTGAGTGCTTCAAGGGGGATCTTCCATAAACTGCATAAAACTGTTTTTCAAAGTTTTTAATTTGTTCTGTTGTGAGGCAAAGGTGACCGGAGTACAACATATATTGATAATCAGATTTACAGTTGGGCGAGGCCTGCTGTCCTTGCGGCAGGTATGGGTAGAAAAGGAGTGTTGTTATCTCCCCTATTTGTACACTTTTATTCATTTCCCCCCTGTCCCTCCCTCTCTTCTCCTCTACTAACTCTTCTATCTCTTTAGTCCCTATAACACAAACTGACCAACTAGGGTTGGCGTGTGGTTAAACCCAAAGCAATTGTTTGAGCTCCACAGCTGCTTTGCACATAGCCTTAGTTTGACGATGCTCCAGTGTTGATCCTGTGTGCAATTCATGGGCAGATAATTACATAGGGTGATTCAGTTAATTTGAAGCATGGGCACTTTAAAGTGTCCTGAAGCACTAGCATTATGCTATAGATTTGGGGCTCATCATCACTTTATAAATCTTGGCAAGGTAGAAATCCACAGGTAGCCAGCTGGTAACAAGACGTTTCGCTCCCAAGACGTTCCCCCCACCTACCTAGTCGTTTCGCCTCCCTTTATGGCCCCAGTCGTTTCGCCCCGAAACCCTAGTCGTTTCGCCCCCAAACCATAAATCAAACAATCAATATTTTATGTGTAGCAAGTTCTAGTCACAACTCCCCGAGTAGCCACTTATAAGGCCCGGTGTCGGCCAGTAACTATGGATCAGCTATCTTTGGACTCAAGTGAGAGGGCGATGATGCGACTTTAATATTTGCCTCTTCTCACCTCTGTTAAGTTAAAGATGAATAAAATTTCTGCAGTGGAAATTAGTTTTACCTTGGAAAGTGGGCGAAACGACTAGGGGGACGAAATGACCAGGGGCGTGGGAGGGGCGACCAGGGAGGAAACCTCTTTTGGGCGAAACGACTAGGGGGGGGGGGAACGGTCTGTGGCGAAACGACGGGTTCAGCCAGATAGCTCTTTGTGTCCCCAACTATTCACAGGGCTTTATTTTATGTCCTGAGCAATAGTTTGTGAAAAGTTTAATTGCTTGGCTAGACGAGAAGCGCTTTCAACACTACCGAGAAGCTCCGGTAAATGCTTCGGTAAATATTCCGGTAATTCGTTGGTCCAAGCGCGGTGCTGGATTTTACCGGCTGACTTTTTCGGCTCAGTGCACATGACGTAGTTTCGAAACTTTCCCGCGATCAAACTTCAGCGTTTGATGGAACGGTCTTCGAAAAGAGCCTTTTAAAATTATTTCGACGCTTTTTGTGTTTCTTTTGTAGCGGGACTTGACTCCTTTTGCTTTTGAAGAGTAATTTTTGGATGTGAATACAATTCTCATGAACTCTGTAAAGATGGCGGATTATCGCGAGAAATAGAACGAGATTCCAGGCGAGATTTGGGTGCATAAGTATGTTGTTCCAGCCTCTCTACAGCAAAGCAAACACTTCGTGTGTTTGCTATTAATGAAATTGGGGATCACCTAAAACCCGTGACGAAATAAAACCCCGCGACGGTCTTAAATGTTGCATCACTCAATGGTGCGTTTAATAAAACTCAATGATGCGTTTAATAAAACTGAGTTCACGGAGGTTCCATTGACTAGAAGATCGGCCCCATTCATGGATAATATTGTTGTGTCAGCTGCAGGAGTAATCAAGTTACTTCAAGGCTTAAACCCCAGTAAAGCCTTAGGACCTGATGACCTGAGGAACTCTCATGGCGGTGGGGTGATGTTGCTCATTCATACAGACATCCCTCACGGGAACAAGACAATTCATCGACAAGACAAATTAGCGACACGGTTTTTGGAGACAATTCATCGACACAAATGAAGACAACTCATCGACACTTTTTGAAGACAACTCATCAACACATTATTATGTTGAAATTATACACAAGTTGATAAAATGAAGACACTGTTTTGAAAATAAAATGATCTTTTATCACCTTTATGATCAAAATAACGAATTTAGAAACATTTAATTCAATATTTTGGCTTATTGACCCTTTTAACCGCATAAAAGAAAATGTATACGGAACTTGGTCAAATATTATTCAAAACTCTCATAATCAAAATAAAAAAGATGGAAAGTGAAGCTTGATTGTGAGTTACATGTATGTTTGCATTTTTTCCCTAAATTTTCAGCATTAAATAAGATTCTGCTCAAATCAAAACGATTCTAACGATAACGCCTAACGTTTATAGGCAGAAATATGAAACGTAAACATAATCCCATTTAACCCATTTAGTACCATATACCCCAAAACGGGTACCCTGGCAAACAGTGTAGGCTCAGCTCAGACGCCGCAGAACGCGGCGTCTGATCAGGGCCTACACTGTTTGCAAAACGTTCAGCTATTTTCCAAAACAAATTTAGTTGAAAACACAACCTGACAACCCTACATTTTTGAATGGACTCATGCTAAATATAAGGAGGATTCCATTTGGTACAAAAAATGGTTAAACTGAACTTTTACTCCTAAAGTGGGATTAATCAAGGTCCATCGCATGGGCTTATCTAGATGATAATTCACCGACACGGTTTATATCTCATGATCAGAATTAGGTATCTAAATGCGAATTGTACAAATCGCGAGGCTAAATTATCCTTCAACTCCAGTGGTCGTACTATCAATACTGCCACTACATAGCAATCAGCATCCTAAAAGCTACATGCTATCCTCAATTACATACAGTCACTGTTTTGCGACATCAAATCAGACGTGGCAAACTATTGCGGTTAAAATGGTCAATAAGCCAAAATATTGAATTAAATTTTTCTAAATTCGTAATTTTGATCATAAACGTGATAAGAGATACTTTTATTTTCAAACCGTTGTCTTCATTTTATCAGCTTGTGTATAATTTCAACATAATAATGTGTCGATGAATTGTCTTCAAAAAGTGTCGATGAGTTGTCTTCAATTGTGTCGATGAATTGTCTCCAAAAACCGTGTCGATGAATTGTCTTGTCGATGAGTTGTCTCGATTCCTCCCTCACATGCCTTTCATGGAACCGGAAAATGACACCGAATCGGTCTGGGTTAAGGTTTTTGCAAATAAAACTTCCCACTTCGTAGCAAGTTGGTATCGACCACTAAATGGTACGATCGAAAACTTCCAGTTGTTTAAAGACCAACTGGATTGCATTAAATCGCAGCATAAGGGTAAAAAACTCCCGGCTGTACATGTTTATCTATCTATCTTCTTATACTGAGTCGGTCATATTTGGCCATTACCTCAGTTGGGTGGGTGGCTAAATTTAGAATTTAGCACAAAAAAAAAAAAAAATCATCTCTGGATGAGTCTTTAAAACCATTTACAATCCAAGCGCAGAGGTATCCTAAAACGCATACCTCTGACTCTCAATCTTATACTGTGCGGGCTTTGAACTCCTCTGCAGTCTTGGCATTTACCGCAGAAGATGGAAGACTATTCCACTGAGGAATAGTTCTAGGGAAGAAAGAGTTTTTCAGGGCATCACTATAGGACTGGTACCTACGATACTGTGAGTTATTTGCTCTTGATGCCCTTGTCCGGGTTGACACTGTTGCAGGGGTCAAATACCTATCCTTGTTAATTGATACTGTACCAGCATGTATCTTATAGAAGAAGGTTAAGGAGGACTGCTCACGACGGGTCTCCAGGGATGGCCACTCTAGTTCATCAAGCATGTCACCGACGCTACTTCTATTTCGCCATCGTCTGCAGGTTCATCGAGCAGCTGTCCTCTGCACCTTCTCCACCTGCTGAATCTGAGTTTTAACACATGGATGCCAAATGGGTGATGCATATTCAAGCTGAGGGCGAACCAATGTTTTATATGCAACATCCTTTGTCTGCCGAGGTGCAAAAGCCAAATTACGTCTAAGGAATCCTAAGGTCCTAGTGCTTTAGATGTTATTTCAGAGATATGTTGACCCCAATCGAGATCGTCAGTGATGGTGATACCAAGATATTTGGCGGAATGAACTTGCTCCAAAGTTTGCTGGTGTAGTGTGTAATCATGCTTAATTTGCTTGTCCTGAAGGTGCTGTGACACCCTCATTGAATGGTATTTGGCTACATTGAACTTCATCTGCCAATCTGCTTCCCATTGTGCAAGTCGATCCAGGTCATCTTGTAAAATGCGACAGTCAGAAGAAGAATATATGTCCCTATACAGGACACAATCATCAGCAAACAAACGGACAGATGACCTGATGTTATCAGGGAGATCATTGATGAATATCAAAAAGAGGACCGGTCCAAGGACCGAACCTTGTGGGACACCAGATAGAACAGGGACTGGATCAGACGCTTGGCCATCAAGTACAACTTGTTGAGAGCGCCGGAGAGCCATGAGCTAATCCAATTATGTGTGGATCCTATTATCCCATAGTAGTCCAATTTGTACGATAGCATTCTGTGAGGTACCTTGTCAAAGGCCTTGGCGAAATCCATGATGATCAAGTCAGTCTGTTTGTGGCCACGATTTATGGCCCCATCCAGATTACTCACAATGTCATGGAAGAATTGAACTAGTTGAGTTTCGCAAGACCTTTGACTTCGGAAACCATGTTGACAGCCAGCAAGAGTGCTCTCAAAGGCTAAGTGTATGTTAATGCTGCTGACTAATATATGCTCCAGGGTTTTGCAACAGATGCATGTTAGCGACACAGGTCTATAATTTGCTGCATCATATTTTTCACCTTTTTTATAGACCGGCGTAACATTGGCTTGTCGCCAATCATCTGGTACAGTGCCCTGGGCAAGTGATTCATTGAAAATAAAGGCCAGAACAGGAGAAATTTCAGCACTACATTCCTTAAGGACCCTGGCATTCAGGTCATCTGGCCCAGATGCCTTATGTATTTTGAGCTTACCCAACAGTTTAGCGAACCCCTTAGGGTCAACTGTTATGTCCCCCATAGTAGGGAACGTACTATTGCCTTTAGATGGTAGCTCACCGTCAGTTTCTCGCGTAAATGCAGATTGAAACTGTTTGTTGCATATGTTCGCCTTATCGCGAGAGTCTGTTTTCAAAAATCCGTTTTCCCTTAACGAAGTGATCCCAAATGCGTCCTTTGTAGGGATTTTACAAATGACCAAAACTTTTTAACCTTACTATTCTTCTGGGGGCTATCGGGATCTGTGTTGTCATCTTCGAAGGTTAATATGCTGGAAACATGCTTCCAATATGCATCTCTAATTACCTTTTGTACATGTGCTCTGAACCTTTTGTAATGGTTCTTAATGTCAGGGCTGCTAGACTTGCGAGCACGAAAATACATCCTATTACGCCTTCTAATGAGGTGTTTGATCGTGTTATCGATCCATGGTGCACTATACTTGGTTTTGGTCATTTTTGTTGGAATAAACCTTTCCATTGCCGTGATTAATTCGGACTTAAAACTGACCCACATGTCGTTGACGGACATGCGAGAGAGGTCAGAGGAAAGGAACGAATCCTTAAATCGCGCCATATGGTCTCGCAGACTATCCATATCCGCACGTTTGTATAAAAATATTTTACGCGGGCTTGTCTGATCTGTTTAGCTTTTATATCGTATTCTACAAGGACTATGTCGTGATCAGCCTTGCCGATCGGGGGCATCCCCTTAACTCGACTAACAGGGGATGGAGAATTCGTGAATAACAAATCAAGGGTTTTATCTTGCCGGGTGGGTATGTTTACTACTTGGGTCAGGCAATGATCTTTAATTATGTCCAAAAGTTGTTACTGTGTCTGCCTTTTAGACACCCCATGGGGTACCTGCATGTTGCTCCATTCTATATCTCCACAATTGAAGTCTCCTCCAACAAAAATGTTCTAGGTGACCTCAACTTCAGAGACATTGCTTGGCCCGACAGGCTCAGCAAAGAAGGCACAATGCTGAGTCAGTCGGAATGACAAATATTAATTGACATTATGAACGATCATGGCCTTGAACAAATTGTTAACTTCCCCACTCGTGATAAGAACGCATTGGATCTGATCCTTACGACTCTGCCAGGACAATTCGAAAACATTCATTCTCCAGATAAACTAAGTGACCACGATGTTGTCTCCGGATATTTAAAATTCACATCCAACCAATAAAGAAACCTCGGAGGAAGTTGTACTCATATCAGAAAGGTGACTATGAAACTATGAGGAAGGATGCACTCAGATTTGCAAAGGAGAAATACTTTAATGGTCATTCAGATGCTCGGTCTGTACAGGAGAATTGCACGACCCGCAGAAAAAGCGACCGACTGAAGTCGGTAGATTTTCTAAGTGCCCTAAAATCACCGTGTCATTCTGTCATTCTGTCAGTCTGTCATTCTGTCATTCTGTCAGTCTGTCAGTCTGTCATTCTGTCTGTCCGTCTGTGAAAATTGGTGATAGTGACTTAACCGCTTGGAATATTTAAACGATTTTTGGCATACTGATAGATATTAATGAGATCTAACCAATGAACTTGCGAAATATTACATTCCATTTAGTATAGCCTCGCCGAGGCGAAAAATGTGAAAATTTTCGAACTGCTTCTCCTCGGAAACCGTTGGGCCGATTGAAGTCAAATTTCATATGGAGCCTCTATGGGATGGGGGAAACCAAAATTTGCTCATGGGGTCCAGGTCACATGAAGAAAAATGGCCGCCAAGCCATATATGGTCTGTCTGTCTGTCCGTCCGTAACCCGTTTGTGAAAATTGGTGATAGTGACTTAACCGCTTGGAATATTTAAACAATTTTTGGCATACTGATAGATATCAATGAGATCTAACCAATGAACTTGCGAAATATTACATTCCGTTTAGTATAGCCTCGCCGAGGCGCAAAATGTGAAAATTTTCGAACTGCTTCTCCTCGGAAACCGTTGGGCCGATTGAAGTCAAATTTCATATGGAGCCTCTATGGGATGGGGGAAAACAAAATTTGCTCATGGGGTCCAGGTCCTATGACCAAAATGGCCGCCAAGCCATATATGGTCTGTCTGTCTGTCCGTCCGTAACCCGTTTGTGAAAATTGGTGATAGTGACTTAACCGCTTGGAATATTTAAACAATTTTTGGCATACCGATAGATATCAATGAGATCTAACCAATGAACTTGCGAAATATTACATTCCATTTAGTATAGCCTCGCCGAGGCGAAAAATGTGAAAATTTTCGAACTGCTTCTCCTCGGAAACCGTTGGGCCGATTGAAGTCAAATTTCATATGGAGCCTCTATGGGATGGCGGATACCAAAATTTGCTCATGGGGTCCAGGTCACGACAAAAAATGGCCGCCAAGCCATATATGGTAAAAACCCTTCAAAAATAGTATTCTCCAGAACCACTGGGCAGATTTTCACGAAACTTGATAAATAACATATGGGACGTAGGCCCATCATAAATTGCTAAAATGGTGACCCTGGGTTGACTTGACCTTCTTTGTGCCTAGGTCAAACTTTGACACATATGCTTTTGGAAAGATTCAGAATACAGTACTAAAGTATAAGATATATTTTTGCTCCTTACGATAAGACGCATTTATTGGGGGAACCGTTTTAGGTCCAGGTCACATGACCAAAATGGCCGCCATACCCATATATGGTAACATCCATAAAGCTAAAAGCATCCGGCGGGTCGTGCACTTCAGCTGAAGCACTGGTTTTGATTTGATAACTTCTTTCATTCATACTTCAGCCGAAAATCATATCCCATCAAAAACTAGTAGGTATGTATCTTCTATTCCCTGGATCACTCCAGAGATAAGAAGTGGTAAACTCCGGACAAAATGTGAAAACTTGAGACGTGAAATCAAGACTGGTATAAAAAATTAACATGATTTGTATGTGAATAACTTGGTAGGTTATGTAAAGGCAAATCCCAGCGACTTCTACAGATATATCAATAGCCAGGTAAAAGACAGGCAAGGTATCCCGCCCCTTAATAAAAGAGGAGTTGACGGGGTTGCTGAATCAGACTCTGAAAGGGCAGAGGAACTAGTTGGTCAATTCAATGATGGGTTTAATAAAACTGAGTTCACGGAGGTTCCATTGACTGGAAGAGCGGCCCCATTCATGAATAATATTGTGGTGACAGCTGCAGGAGTGATCAAGTTACTTCAAGGCTTAAACCCCAGTAAGGCCTTAGGACCTGATGAGCTTCATCCTAGAGTCCTGAAGGAACTAGCAAATGAGTTGGGTCCAGTTGTTGCACACTTGTTTCAACAGTCTCTTGATACGGGTGAAATCCCCAAAGAATGGCTCTAAGCAAACATATGTCCACTCTTCAAAAAAGGAGATAGGGCTCTTGCCCGTAATTATCGCCCTGTGTCTCTGACTTGTGTTCTGTGTAAATAGCTGGAACATATAGTCTGCTCAAACATCATGGCCCACTTGGACGAACATAAACTTTTGTCGGACAGACAACATGCATTTAGGAAAAGGCACAGTTGTGAAACTCAGCTAAGCACAGTTATTAATGACTGGGCAAAAATCTTGGACAAAGGGGGACAGGTGGACACATTTATTCTGGACTTCGAGAAGGCTTTTGACACCCCTCCTCATGAACTACTTTAATCTAAGTTATTTGGTTATGGAATTGGGGGAAATACCCTCAAATGGATAGATTCCTTTCTTTGCTACAGAAAACAGCGGGTTGTTAATATTGGTGAATCTTCGGATTGGGCTCCAGTTTTGTCTGGAGTCCCGCAAGGGACCGTTCTTGGTCCACTTTTGTTCTCCCTGTACATCAATGATATTTCCACTGACACTGACTCAGAAATAAGACTCGCAGATGACTGTGTTTGTTACCGGGAAATTAGAGATACAGATGACTCATTGAAACTTCAGGCTGACATAGATTAGGATTTTGGGCCCGTAAATTGGGCATGAGATTTCAGGCAGTTAAATGCAACATTATGCAGATAACTAGGAAGAGATCTAATAAAGTTGAGGCTTCTTACACCTTAGAGGGAACGGTCCTCGAGAATGTGGACTCCATTAAATACATTGGAGTGACAATCTCACACAACTTGAGATGGAATACTCATATTAGCAACATGTGTACTAAGGCAAATAGAACGCTTGGTTTCCTGAGGCGAAATCTTCATCAGTACCCTCAGGATGTAAAAGAGGCAGCATATAAAGGTCTTGTTCGCCCAATCTTGGAATATGGTAGTTGTATCTGGGACCCCAGTGGAGTGGTCCTTAACGATGAAATTGAAAAAATTCAGAATAGAGCTGCTAGATTTGTAACAGGCAATTACTGCTTTGAAACTGGGAGCATGACTGGAATACTTGGAAAATTAAAATGGGAGTCTCTCAAGAAAAGGAGAAAAGACAGTAGGCTAATCCTTTTATACAAAAGTCTAAAGGGTGCTGCCAGCATTCCAACAGAAGACCTTGTTCCCCCAGCTAGACACTGTAGAAATCACCATTCGTTGGCGTTTCAGACCCTTATTGCAAGAACTGACATTTATAAAGAGTCGTTCTTCCCCAGAACCATTTGGGATTGGAATGCCCTTCCCGATTCGATTATTTCGACAGCTAAAGGTGCTGATGATTGTGTAGCTAAATTTACCTCTTTGGTTAGAGCTAGGGTCTAACTTCCCACATCACAGGTCCTGGTGTATGAATGTCATTTGACGTGTCACCAGTAAAAATTCTGATTCTGATTCTGGACATCATCCTAGAGTCCTGAAGGAACTAGCAAATGAGTTAGGTCCAGTTTTTGCACATGTGTTTCAACAGTCTCTTGATACGGGTGAAATCCCAAAAGAATGGCGCTTAGCGAACATTTGTCCACTCTTCAAAAAAGGAGATAGGGCTCTTGCTCGTAATTATCGACCTGTGTCTCTGACTTGTGTTCTGTGCAAATTGCTTGAACATATAGTCTGCTTGAACATCATGGCCCACATGGATGAACATAAACTTTTGTCAGACAGACAACATGCATTTAGGAAAAGGCATTGTTGTGAAACTCAGCTGAGCACAGTTATTAATGACTGGGTAAAAATCTTGGACAAAGGGGGACAGGTGGACAAATTTATTCTGGACTTTGAGAAGGCTTTTGATACCCCACCCCATGGACTTCTTAAATCTAAGTTATTTGGTTACGGAATTGGGGGGGGGGGGGGGGGGGGGGGCAGATTCGAAAATGGATAGATTCCTTTCTTTGCTACAGAAAACAGCGTGTTATTGTTAATGGTGAATCTTCAGAGTGGGCTCCAGTTCTGTCTGGAGTCCCACAAGGGACTATTCTTGGTCCACTGTTGTTCTCCCTGTACATCAATGATATTTCCACTGACATTGACTCAGCAATAAGACTGTTCGCAGACGACTGTGTTTGCTACCGGGAAATTAGAGATACAAATGACTCACTGAAACTTCAGAATGACATAGATAGATTAGGATGTTGGGCTCGAAAATGGGGCATGAGATTTCAGGCAGTTAAATGCAACATTATGCAGATAACTAGGAAGAGATCTAATGTGCGTAGGTTAATGTAAATTACATAATGTCGTTAAATAACTCCTCGTCAGCCGACTGTAACGTGTCAACGACGCCGTGTCTACAACAAACCAACATCAAAGTAATGCACTGAATTTGACATTGCAACGTCGATGAAACGTCAGAACGTTGCGTTGGTGATAATACGGCGTTGCATAATAAAATGTCATGGACACATCAAGACTCAGTGGGATTCAAAACAAACGTAGAACACCCTTTCAGTGCATGAGAATGAAACACTTCTTCACAAGTGCAAGAATTTACAGTAAAGTAGAAGTAAAACAAAGATCAGGAATCGATACAATTAACTTACTCCACCCACCAAAGACACCAAAGGGGAAAAACACAAACAAGAAGCGACCAGGCCATAATGGAAACCTAAACATGGATGGCCATAAATTGCTTAGATTTGTAGATTTGATAAATCTGCCCAGCCCTTACATTAAACCATTTGGGTACCAGAAAGCCGCCCCCCCCAAAAAAAAAAAACAAAAAAAAAAACAAAAAAAAAAACAAAAAAACAAAACAAAAAAAAAACGGGTACCCTTGCAAACAGTGCAGGCCCAGAACGCGGCGTCTGATCAGGGCCTACACTGTTTGCAAAAAGTGAAGCCAATTTCCAAACAAATTTTGAAGAAAACACATCCTGACGACCCTAAATTTTTAAATGGACTCTGATATATAAAAGGAGGAAGATTCCATTTGATACAAAAGGGTTAATGGCTTATAAGGGATCAGTCAAACCTCTCTCCTCTTCTCAACGGTCACGTGACATTGAAGTGAGTTAGAGGGGGTATCGACGGCATGACGTCGAATCAATGTTGACTCAACGCCCGTCTGTCAGTCCACTCATTAGTTTTTTTCGACTGTCAATATGTTTATTCCTCTGTCTAACTGTTCGTCCGTTCGTCTGTTAGTCAGTCATTCAGTCAGTTGGTCTCTCGGTCATCTGTCTGTCTGTCAGTTTGTCTGTCAAATTCTCTCTCTCTCTCTCTCTCTCTCTCTCTCTCATCTCAACGGTCATGTGACATTGAACTGAGTTAGAGTGGGTGTCGACGGCATGACGTCGAGCCAACGTTGACTCGACACCCGTCTGTCAGTCCACCCATTAGTTTTTTCGACTGTCAGTATGTTTATTTGTCTGTCTAACTGTCCGTTCGTCCATCTGTTAGTCAGTCATTCAGTCTGTCGGTCTGACTGTCGCCTGTCTGTCTACTGTCAGTTTGTCAGTCAAACACCTCTCTGTCTCTCAACTTATGTGACATTGAAGTGAGTTGGAGTGGGTGTCATGACATCGAACCAAGTTGACTCGACGCCCGTCCGTCAGTCCACTCATAGATAGATAGATAGATAGATAGATAGATAGATAGATAGCTGCATAGATACATAGATAGATAGATCTAAGTTCTATCTGTATGTGATAGCTATAATTAGATAGCGAATAAAACGAAAAGATACGT
Organism: Lucinisca nassula; assembly: GCA_963580285.1. Lineage (NCBI taxonomy): Eukaryota > Metazoa > Mollusca > Bivalvia > Lucinida > Lucinidae > Lucinisca > Lucinisca nassula. The sequence goes on from OY757011.1 coordinate 108,721,231, forward strand.
AAAAAAACTTATTTTGTAAGTAAGCTTTTGTGAATAACGGTATCTCAAGCCATTGACATGGGTCATTCACGAAGACATTTTCGTCAATTAAAAACGGATCCAGGATAAATGAATTTCAGTAATAAAAGTAAGATTCTTTCCTTCTCGAGGCATTATTTCAAAGTAAACGGGTATATTATCTTTCAAAATGTCTGAATATTGAATATTGTTAGCATTTTAAGTTCCGCCAATACATTTGAGTAGCGGTGGCCGTTTCAATTGACGGCCAGTACTTTGCGCATGCGCAAGAATGACGCCATAAACGGAATTCCTAAAACCTCCTATTGACAGTCAGCTAAGATATTGAAAGTATATATTTAATTGAATAATTGAAAACATGCAAATGTAAAGCTTCTTCAAGTTATAAATTAATATAAATCAACAAAAATAAGATCATATAATAAAGTATTTAAATTATCAGTTAGGTAGCGGGACAACACGGCTCATAGCAAACTCGGCACATGGCCAGCTCGGCACATAACCAACTCGGCCCATACAAACTCAGCACATAACAAACTCGGCCCACAACAGTTATAAAGCTTATTAAGCCGACATTAATACTATATTTTCCTGTTTTGTTATTATTATAATTTTATAATATTTATATATGCATATTAAATAAAATAGTTTCTAGTTTATTTTTTTTTCTAAAAAACAACAACATCTTAATAGGCTCTGAATATGACTTAATTGATACACTAATTATCTGATTAATCAGGTGATGATTAACAGTTAATTCAGAAAAGCTGTGAACAGGATGTTTGAGACTCATTGCCACCCATGATTGCCCAGCCAAGCTAAACTCACATTATTGCATTGGTGTCTCATCGTAATGTGTAGCTGCAGTAGGCACGCCACAACGGAATAACCCGAAAACAAAAACGGTTGCATATTCTGGCTAATACAACAAACTAGAAAAAAAAAACAACAACAAAAAAAAAAAAACACGTCAGTATCGTATTCTCCAGAAACAGGAAAATGCTGATAATTAATTAGACCTTTTTTTTCGAAGATTTATTCGCTGGTCAATTTAAGAAACAACTTGAATAGATGAAAATTTTTTGAAAAAATCTTTGGTTTGTATGAATTGGTGTTTAGGTCATCTTGGAAAACTCGGTCCAGAGCAAACTCGGCACATAATACACTCGGCACATAGCAAACTGGGCACATGACCAACTCGGCCAATACATACTCGGCACATAATAGCTGATTTGGCCAATTGGCTATTGGTTACTTGGGTATGATAAATATATAACCAAACAAACAATCAAATTAAAGTTACCTGTGAAATAGGGACCAACTAAATAGGGCTATAAGACTTAAGAGGACAAATTTTATATCAATATTTAATGGAAAATAGAAGTGAAGGCAATGATCAGGAATCGATACAATTAGCCCACAGCTCCCATCAGAGACACCAAAGGGAAAGAAGCACAAACATGAAACAACTAGAACCTAATGGAAACATCAATAGTGGAAAGCCAAAAGGACAGTTACTTTCCCACAAAATGTCCAATTGGCTATCCAAATCAAAATACCATAACAAAAATAAACCGCCACAGAAGAATGTCTAAAAAAATATGAAGATGTTTTTTTTTCAATAAATTTCATCTTTTTAAGTTGTTCCTTAAGTTGAGCGGCGAATAGATCTACAAAACAAAATGTCTAATTAATTTATCGGCATTTTTCTGTTACTGGAGAATACTACGATACTGATGTTTTTTGTTCTAGTTTGTTGTATCGGCCAGAATATGCAACCGTTTTTCTTCTATGGGTTGGTCCGTTGTGGCGTGCCTACTACAGCTTCACATTACGTTGAGACACCTATGCAGTTCAGCTCGGCTGGGCAATCATGGGTGACAATGAGTCCCAAACATCATGTTCACAGCTTTTCTGAATTTACTTCCAGTCATCGCCTGATTAATCAGATAATTAATATAGCAATTAAGTCATATTCAGAGCCTGTTGATTAAGATTTTATTTTAGAAAAATGCAAAAAATAAACTAGAAACTATTTTTTTTTTAATATGCATATATATAAATATTACAACAATAATAAAGCAGGCAAATGAAGTAATTAAGTATTAATGTACAGCTTAATAATCTTTATAACTATTGTGGGCCGAGTTTGCTATGTGCCGAGTTTGTATGGACCGAGTTGGTTATGTGCCGAGTTGGCTATGTGCCGAGTTTTCTATGTGCCGTGTTGTCCAGCTACCATATATGGTACTATTTGGCTTTTAAAACAGGTTTTAGCAGAATAGCCATAATTCATGAAGATATTAATCAATAGGTAATTGCTAAAATAAATAAATGGAATGAAATTATAAGAATGAATAAAAATAAATAAGTAAATAAATAATACATGTAATTAACCAGTGCTTCAGCTGAAGTGCACGACCCGCCAGATGCTTTTAGCTTTATGAGTGTTACCATAAATGGGTATGGCGGCCATTTTGGTCATGTGACCTGGACCTAAAACGGTTCCCCCAATAAATGCGCCTTATCGTAAGGAGCAAAAATATATCTTATACTTTAGTACTGTATTCTGAATCGTTTGCAGGATAAAATGCATTCTCACTTTTCCAATACAAAAGCATATGTGTCAAAGTTTGACCTAGGCACAAAGAAGGCCAAGGTCAACCCAGGGTCACCATTTTAGCAATTTATGATGGGCCTACGTCCCAGATGCTATTCATCAAGTTTCGTGGAAATCTGCCCAGTGGTTCTGGAGACGATTATTTTTGAAGGGTTTTTACCATATATGGCTTGGCGGCCATTTTGGTCATGTGACCTGGACCCCATGAGCAAATTTTGGTTTCCCCCATCCCATAGAGGCTCCATATGAAATTTGACTTCAATCGGCCCAACGGTTTCCGAGGAGAAGCAGTTCGAAAATTTTCACATTTTTCGCCTCGGCGAGGCTATACTAAATGGAATGTAATATTTCGCAAGTTCATTGGTTAGATCTCATTTATATCTATCAGTATGCCAAAAATTATTTAAATATTCCAAGCGGTTAAGTCACTATCACCAATTTTCACAAACGGGTTACCGACGGACAGACAGACCATATATGGCTTGGCGGCCATTTTGGTCATGTGACCTGGCCCCCATGAGCAAATTTTGGTTTCCCCCATCCCATAGAGGCTCCATATGAAATTTGACTTCAATCGGCCCAACGGTTTCCGAGGAGAAGCAGTTTGAAAATTTTCACATTTTTCGCCTAGGCGAGGCTATACTAAATGGAATGTAATATTTCGCAAGTTCATTGGTTAGATCTCATTACTTTAGTAGTGTATTCTGAATCGTTTGCAGGATAAAATGCATTCTCACTTTTCCAATACAAAAGCATGTGTGTAAAAGTTTGACCTAGGCACAAAGAAGGTCAAGGTCAACCCAGGGTCACCATTTCTAGCAATTTATGATGGGCCTACATCCCAGATGCTATTTATCTAGTTTCGTGGAAATCTGCCCAGTGGTTCTGGAGAAGACTTTTTTTGAAGGGTGTTTACCATATAGGGCTTGGCGGCCATTTTGGTCATGTGATCTAGACCCCATGAGCAAATTTTGGTTTCCCCCATCCCATAGAGGCTCCATATGAAATTTGACTTCAATCGGCCAACGGTTTCCGAGGAGAAGCAGTTCGAAAATTTTCTCATTTTTCGCCTCGGCGAGGCTATACTAAATGGAATGTAATATTTCGCAAGTTCATTGGTTAGATCTCATTGATATCTATCAGTATGCCAAAAATTGTTTAAATATTCCAAGCGGTTAAGTCACTATCAGCAATTTTCACAAACGGTTTACGGACGGACAGACAGACAGACCATATATGGCTTGGCGGCCATTTTGGTCATGTGACCTGGACCCCATGAGCAAATTTTGGTTTCCCCTTCCCATAGAGGCTCCATATGAAATTCGACTTCAATCGGCCCAACGGTTTTCCGAGGAGAAGCAGTTCGAAAATTTCCACATTTTCGCCTCGGCGAGGCTATACTAAATGGAATGTAATATTTCGCAAGTTCATTGGCTAGATCTCATTGATATCTATCAGTATGCCAAAAATTATTTAAATATTCCAAGCGGTTAAGTCACTATCAGCAATTTCACAAACGGGTTACTGACGGAAAGACAGACTGACAGACTGACAGAATGACACGGTGATTTTAGGGCACTCTAGAAAATCAACCGACTTCAGTCGGTCGCTTTTTCTGCGGGTCGTGCAATAACTTCTCAGAAATGTAGGGTTCCTTTAGCTGTAGAGAGGACTTTCATTTCAAAATTCAATATTAGGCTTACTTATTTCGATGGTTTGATCAGTCAGATTTAACCCCCCCCCCCCCCCCCCCCAGAACTTAAGTTAAATATAGCAAATTCTTCTGATACCGAGGCCCGAATTTTGGATTTACATCTATCTATTGTAAATGGGTTTGTTCGTGCAAAATTTATGATAAACGAGATGACTTTGATTTTGAGATTGTAAATTTTCCTTTTTTGGATGGTGATGTTCCTCGTGCGCCATCCTATGGCGTTTATATTTCGCAATTAATTCGATTTGCTAGAGTGTGAAGTCATGTATCTGACTTCAACACTCGTAATAAATTATTAACGGCTAAACTTCTTAATCAGGGTTATCGGTACCATAAACTACGCAAAGCATTTTCAAAATTTTATAGACGCCATTCTGATTTAATTTCAACATTCAATATTGGACTTAAATCTCTTCTGCAACAAGGTCTATCGGAACCCGAATTTTATGGTGACTTAGTGTGTGAATTCAGAAAAATATATAACCGCAATGACTTCAGCACCCAATTTCGAAAAATCATTCTTCGATATCAAAAGATTGGGTACAACATGGATGTTATACGACAGACTGCATGCATGGTAGTTAACCCAATCACGGTTGGCAACTTTGCTTCCCTCTTTAATTGAACGCCGGTGGGTCAGGCCTCAGATTCTATGACGGTTCCAACGTAAAGGCTAATTGAGAATTAGAGAGATCTAATTCAAGGTAATGTTGGTTGGTGCCTGATGCTCTGTCTCTGGTCGGGCCCATCGGAGTCTAACTGTTGGTTTTCTTTTGCTCCAGCATTTCAGTGTTTTTTTTTGCTGTCGAGTTCTCACCGTTGTCTCATCTCTGTGGTTCTTTGATTTTTTGTGTTCACGGAGATGTTGCACTGATGAGTTAGGAGGCCTTCATGCGGACTTAACAAATTATTTGTCTAAATCGCGACGGAAGTAAGGGCGAGGATTGTGGCCACGTAAAATCGATTTAAGCCCCCCCCCCACCCCAGTGGAATTCTTTCCACTGACCGTTCCAAGGCGGTTCTTCTGTGGCGGTTTATTTATGTTGTTGTTTGTTACTACTCACTGTGTGTATCACTTGTGTCTTTTTATTTTGGATGGCCATTTGGCCATTTTGTGGGAAAGTAACTGTCCTTATGGCCATCCTTTGTTTAGGTTTCCATTATGGTCTGGTCGCTTCATGTTTGTGTTTCTTTCCCTTTGGTGTCTTTGATGGGCGGAGTAAGTTAATTGTATCGATTCCTGATCTTTGTTTTACTTCTACTTTTTAAATCTCTTTCTGTAAAAAAGGTCTATCGGAAACCGAATTTTATGATGACTTAGTATACAAATTGAGAAAAATATATAACCGCAATGACTTCAGCACCCAATTTCGTAAAATCATTCTTCGATATAAAAAGATTGAGTACAACATAAATGTTATACGACAGACTGCATGCATGGTAGTAAACCCAATCACGGTTGACAATGTGTTCTAGAAAGGGTTATCCTTTGGAAGCAAGGAACACACCACAGAACCGGAAAATATGAAGTGTGCATGTTTTCTGGACCAGACTAGCTAGTTTCGGCCAACTAGGCCTCATCAGTGACCCTCAAATGTTTTCAAAATTCAACAATAGAATCAATGATCCCAAAGGACAAGAAAATATAAACTACACTATCGTGTATTGTTACATCAGTACTTCCTAAACTTCATAAAAGACCATACAAAGCACTACACTATAACTTTGCTTCCCTCTTTAATTGCACGCCGGTGGGTCAGGCCTCAGATTCTATGACAGTTCCAGTGTAAAGGCTTATTGAGAATTAGAGAGATCTAATTCAAGGTAATGTTGGCTGATGCCCGATGCTCTATCTCTGGTCGGGCCCATCGGAGTTTAACTGTTGGTTTTCTTTTGCTCCAGCATTTCAGTGGTTTCTTGCTGTCGAGTCCTCACCGTTGTTACATCTCTGTGGTTGTTTGATTGTTTGCGTTCACGGAGATGTTGCACTGGTGAGTTAGGAGACCTTCATGCGGACTGAACAAATTATATGTCTAAATCGCGATGGAAATAAGGGCGAGGATTGTGACCACGTAAAATCTATTTTAGCCCCCTAGGCGGAATTCGTTTCCGCTGACCGATCCAAGGTGGTTCTTCTGTCGCGATTTGTTTTTGTTATGGTTTGTCTTTAGGTGTTTGTGTCGCTTGTGTTATTTTATTTTGGATAGCCTATTGGCCATTTTGTGGGAAAGTAACTGTCCTTTTGGCTTTCCGCTGTTGGTGTTTCCTTTGGGTCTGTTGTTGCGTGTTTGGGTGTCATTCCCTTTGGTGTCTCTGATGGGAGCTATGGGCTGATTGTATCGATTCCTGATCATTGCCTCTACTTCTATTTTACTTGATGACCACATTTGTAATTCAGCCACCAAGTTTGCTGTCTGTGTTACAGAAGGTCAAGACAAGCTTCCTACGTAATATTGGTTACCTAAACTTCATAAAAGACCATGCAAAGCACGGTTTATTGCAAATTCAAGCTCTTGTACCACCACAGAACTCTCCAACGTATTAACTTCATGTTTTACTGCCATCAAAAAATGTGATAAAATATTGCGACAAAGTCTTCGAAAGATCAGGTAGAAATCTGTTTTGGTCTATAAAAAATTCTAATGAAGTTTTAAATAAATTGAAATCCGGGCGTTTTCAAGTCTGTCTACTTATGATTTTTGCACCCTTTACACTACACTTCCTGATAACCTTATAAAAGAAAAATTTAATGATTTAATTGAATGGACATTTCATAGGGACGACTCCCTCTATCTTGCATGTAATGTAAGAAATGCTTTTATCACTTCTGAAGAGCATAAAAATTATACTTTATGATCATGTCAGAAAGTGTGTGAAGCTCTCACCTTTCTACTTGACAATGTTTACATAATTGGCCACGTAAAATCGATTTAAGCCCCCCAGTGGAATTCCATTACGACTACACGCCCGTGCGGCATGGTGCATTTTTCTTATCTCCAATATGGCTACTTTTCTGGAGAAAAACCGTGACATTTTTCTTATTTATACTAGGTTGTGGGTGCTCATTGAGGCGGTTCTAACGAGTACCCACAACCTATGTCTTGTAGTAGAAAAAAGGAAAATAATGCATACCCCCTTAAACCCCAGTTTTCTCTATATAAAGTGAGGTATAGGGGAGTCTTCATTTCAAGGTCTTGTTCACGTGATGGTTTCTGCTGACCGTTCCAATGATGTTCTTCTGTCGCGGTTTATTTCTGTTATTGTTTGTCTTTGGGTGTTTGTGTCGCTTATATTATTTTATTTTGGATAGCCTATTGGCCATTGTGTGGGAAAGTAACTGTCCTTTTGGCTTTCCGCTATTGATGTTTCCATTAAGGTCTGTTGTTTCATGTTTGTGTTACTTTCCCTTTGGTGTCTCTGATGGGAGCTGTGGGTTGATTGTATCGATTCCTGATCATTGCCTCCACTTCTATTTAACCATGGTCTAATAAGAGATAATTATTTTTAAAGATCAAAGGCCTAAATTTGTACAACTCTTAGCACCTAAAAAATAAACAGAATCAATTAAATAAATAAATAAATAGATAAATAAATAAATGCTTCTAAAGAACATAAGGTATAATCACGTCTAATAGAGGAGGAGGCAATGATCAAGAATTAACCCACAGCTCCTATCAGAGACACTTTTTTGTAATTTGCGAAAAAGGCAAATTTGCTCCAACAATTTTATGTAGAGCTTCGTTTCATCTCTGTTTCTGGTAAAAGACCGAGTAAAAGTCCCTCGAAATCAGAGACAATATTTATATTAGATTCGGTACTAAGTTATTTAGACAAATTGTGGGTATTCCGATGGGTACGAATTGCGCACCTCTTGTGGCTGATCTTTTCTTGTATTGTTATGAAAGAGTACAGATTATATTTTCTGTTCGTTTGGGATCATTGAGTTCATTCGGTATCATTTTGAAAATAGAGTTCTGCTTAAGCCGGTGCTAGAGGGCGTGGCCGGTGTTGCATATTTCAGTACTGGTCATGAACAGACTCAATGAAACCGAGTCTGCTATTTTCGTTTATTTGGTGTATTCCTTGCTTCCAAAGGATCTAACTTCAGAACTTATTCATGTTGTCGCTTTCCACTGATAACCAATCTGAAATTATTATAGCTTTTAGATCTACTTCTAGATATTTAGATGATTTATTAAATATTGACAATATTTACTTTGATGGTTTGATCAGTCAGATTTATCCCCTAGAACTTCAGTTAAACAAGGCAAATTCCTCTGATACCGAGGCCCCCTTTTTGGATTTACATTTATCTATTGTAGATGGATTTGTTTCTGGCAAAATTTATGATAAACGTGATGATTTTGATTTCGATATTGTAAATTTTCTTTTTTTGGACGGTGATGTTCCTCGTGCGTCATCGTACGGGGTTTATATTTCGCAGTTAATTCATTTCGCTAGAGTGTCTAGTCATGTATCCGACTTCAACACTCGAAATAAATTATTTACCGCTAAACTTCTTAATCAAGGATATCGGTATCATAAACTACGTAAAGCCTTTTCTGAGTTTTATAGACGTCATTCTGATTTGGTTTCAAAATTCAATGTTGGACTTAAAACACTTCTGCAAGAAGGCCTATCGGAACCCGAATTCTATGTTGACTTAGTAGATAAATTTAGAAAAATACAGCCTGTAATGACTTTAGTACCCAATTTCGTAAAATCGTTCGTCGATATATAAAGACTGGGTACAACATTAATGTTATAAAACAGACTGCATGCATGGTGGTTAACCCAATAACCCAATCACGGTTGGCAACTTTGCTTCCCTCTTTGATTGCACACCGGTGGGTCGTGCCTAAGATTATATGACAGTTCCTGCGCAAAAACATAAATGACATTTTATTTTATTTTAGTATTCTTTATGTTGGTTGGCGCCTGATGCTCCGTCTTTGGTCGGGCCTCTCGGAGTCTAACTGTTGGTTTTCTTTTGCTCCAGCAATTCTGTTGTTGTATGCTGTCGAGTCCTCAACCTTGTTTCATCTCTGTAGTTTTTTTATTTGTATGTTCTCGGAGATGTTTCACTGATGAGATAGGAAGCCTTCATGCGGAATAAACAAAATTAGTGTATACCGCGACAGAGGTAAGGGCGAGGATTATGGCCATATGAAATCGATATAAGCCCCCCCCCCCCCGCAGTGGAATTCTGTCCACTGACCGTTCCAAAGGGGGTTCTTCTGTGGCGGTTTATTTATGTTGTTGTTTGTTACTTACTGTGTGTATCACTTGTGTCTTTTTATTTTGGATGGCCATTTTATGGGAAAGTAACTGTCTTTTTGGCCTTCCTTTGTTTAGCTTTCCAATATGGTCTGGTCGCTTCATGTTTGTGTTTCTTTCCCTTTGGTGCCTTTGATGGGTGGAGTATGTTAATTGTATCGATTCCTGAATTTTGTTTTACATCTACTCGACATCTCCAAAATGACCCAAATATTGTTTACTGGCACGTAAAAACTAAACACAAACAAAAGAATTCTAATCAGCATCAGCATTGTAATATATTAATCTTGAGCGAATAAATCAACAAAGAAAATAAATAAATAAAATCCACTTACTTTCCTTGGCTGTGAGCTAGAATAAAAAATTCTGACATTTTCTGTAATGATGACATAGGCAGCATATTTATGAAATGAGTTTTGTTTTTCTGCTGTTCAGAAGGGGTTCATGTAAACTTTGCTAGCGACCCGCTGTCGTTCATACTTTCATGAAAAACAGAAAAAAATAAGTTTTTTTTTTTTTATATTTACCGGTGCATGCTCTGCCCCTCATCCATTTTTTACAATGGGTAGTTTAGGTCGTAGTACCAAAGCGTTAATCCAAAATCATTAATCCATAGACAAATGGAAAATATCAATGTTCAGACCAACAGACATGGACTACAGAAGAGTGTAATCAGGCGTCCTAGGATAGTAAGCATTACTTGATAAGCAAGCTTCGCGGAACAACATTGACGTCACCAACGCCCATATAGAACCATTGTTTAGACTGACGTCACTTGACGTCACTGAAAATCACATGACTCTATGAAGTATGAACTACATTGTTTTCTATAGGTTTACATTAGGCTTTACACTGGAAATGTAAATATAAGAAAATGAATACAGGGATGGAGTTTGGTTTGCCATTATACCTATTCCATACAAATTTAAAACAATTCATATCAGTGTCATTTTGAACAATTCGCATGAATTTAACATAAATGTGATCTGGCATAAAGAATCTAATGTTTCTTCAAATGGTATGATGGTCACATTAAATATTAAAGACAATCAATTTTAATCGGTTGAGATTATTGGAAAATTCACTGGAATGAAGAAATGAACGCTCTTTAAGTGATTCTTTATTCGAGTGAATAGTAATGATTGATTATTTTTAAGTACTCCACCGTGATAGCTCAGTGGTTAGTTCGTGCACTTGTCTCTGATGCTAGCGGTCCCGGGTTCGATCCCCGGCAGCGGCGATAAAAATTAGGTGTCCGAACACGCTCCATTGTCTTCATTTGCAGGGATGGATGTCATAAAGAGCATCGTCCTTCGGATCGGGGCCTGTGCAGGGAGAGTCATGCCCTTTGCAGGTTAAAGACCCTTACCGTAATTACATGATTACTGTTAGGCTTTCGTCCTGCAAACCTGGTGTTTATGTAATGTACACCTGCGAGTAATGACCAGATGTGACCGATCGCAGTATAAGTAGAAAGAAAGAAAGTTAATTATTGATATGCGTGGTTTTAAATTTGGATGTATGCAAAATTAATAAATAAATAAATAAATAAATAAATAAATAAATAAATAAATAAATAAGTACTGCATCTTCACTTTTCTTCTGACAAATGTTTAAGAAATGTAATGTGTGTGACATGGGCTATAGCTGAAAGTCTCTTTGAACAGTTGTTTTAACTTTGATTAATTGGACAGCCTTTTTCGCCTGTTGGAGGTGGTGCATCGATATTGGACATCGGTGGAGATTTACGATACAATGCCGCAAAAGTTACTTCCGGCTCCAAATTTTGCGAAAGTTTCTTGAAAATTACTTAATAATAATGAAAATCTTATATGCATTTTAAAGAAGAGTCTATATTCTACCATTTGGTCCAAATTTCATCCAGATAGGTGAATGTTTAATACCTTTATTCTCCCGGATTTTTACTTCCGGCTTCCGCCGTTACTCCCGGGTTTTATACTTTCCCGAGCGTTTCGTCCTCTAGGGCGAAACGATTCAGAGTCATCAGAACGGAATCGAGACAGTTCCCCGACAAGACAGTTCCCCGACACGGTTTTTGGAGACAGTTCCCCGACACATTTGAAGGCAGTTCCCCGACACTTTTGAAGACAGTTCCCCGACACTATTGTTCAAAGTCAAATGACCTGTGACTGATCATGATGATTATCATAATTGATAGTTATTATGTGTTCATCAATATTTTGAAGACAATTCACCGAAAGACGTTTAGAAATATTAAATTATGGGTTCATCGGCATTTTTGAAGACAGTTCCCCTGACAGACTTTTACATGTATAAAATAAAAGCTTATACTTGATACCATTATCAATAAGTGCAATGAATACACCTAAAATTAAGCAACTAGCATGTTCAGTTAATGAACCTGCACTCATTTAAACAAAACAAAAATGACTTCTAGGTTAAGTATATTTATAATTGTCATTTGTCCATATAATAAACATTTGAAAAATGTAGCTGAGTTCAAAGTTTTTGTTTTAAATAAATATTATTAAAGCATAAGAAAATTACCTCTCCTCTGGCTTAGACTTCCAGACAGATCATCGTCAGAACAAATGTCGGCGAACTGTCTTGAAATCAACGAGGAAATTTCAGGCAACTCATTAATATATAGATGCCAATGCAAGAAACATGCAAATAATAACTAATATATCTTAGGACAATTCCCCGGCACAGAAAGACATTGCCTCTCCAAAATCACAGGTATACTTAATATATTCACAATGAACACTTAGCCTTTATTATCCCCAATTATCCCTAATTGCCAATTAGGACATTAAGACTATGAACAAAAGTTTCTGGGAACTAATTGCCAATTATAATTATCAGTAATATGTCATTCAACTTTAACAATAGTGTCGGGTAACTGTCTTCAAAAGTGTCGGGGAACTGTCTTCAAATGTGTCGGGGAACTGTCTCCAAAAACCGTGTCGGGGAACTGTCTTGTTGGGGAACTGTCTTGTTCCCATCAGAACGACCCGATGAAAACGACGTGCAATGTCTTGTTAAACAATAACAGACAAGAAATGGAAGTTACGAAAAATAGTAAAAAATACTTCTTTTAAAATTACATTAGCGTGATAGCTCGAGGAGTGTGATAGCTCAGTGGTTAGTGCACTTGCCTCTGATGCTAGAGGTCCCGGGTTCGATCCCCGGCAGCGGCGATAAAATTTCGGTGTCCGAACACGCTCCACTGGCATCATTTGCAGGGATGAATGTCATAAAGTGCACCGTCCTTCGGATCGGGACGTTAACTGGAGGCCCCCTGTGCAGGGAGAACCATCCCCAGTGCAGGTTAAAGATCCCTACCTTAATTACATGATTACTGTGTAGGCTTTCATCCTGCAAAACCTTGAGTGTATGTAATATACACCTGCGGTAATGGTCAAATGTGACCGACGCAGTATAAGAAGATAGATAGAGAGATACATTAGTTGTATCTTTCCCCCGCAATAGTTTCTACCTTACCTACACAACCTTCAGGTTTGACTTATTAGTGGAGTGTGGTAGCTCAGTGGTTAGTGCATTTGCCTGTGATGATGGAGGGCACCAGTTCGATTCACGGCAAAATTGGCAGTGGCTAGCCATCCGGTACCGGACAACCAGCCAATGAGTCTGTCCATCCGGTACTGGACAGCAAGTCTGCTTGCCTGGTACTGGATGGTTAGCCACCCAATGTAAGAATGACTAGCCATCCGATAGTAGCCCGAATTTCCATGGTACCGGTATACTTCTGGTTTAGAAACGCTAGCTAAATAAAGGTACAACTCACCTGACTTAAGTTAACTTATCAATGTTCCTTGACAACCACCCTCAGTATACATATCCTTAAAAGCTATAAATGTCCTGTCATTGTTTACATTGCCCCATCATTGCCGGCCTCTGTAGCTCGCTCAGATGTGCACCTGACTAGGGCTGGGAGAGTCTATTGTGTCTATTTTTCAATGTTCATTACATCCCGCAAAATCAGGTTGTGTCATTCATATAACCAGTCCCGCAAATTATTAATACGTAATAGTTTTAAAGACTCATCCAGTGACTTCTCTTTTTTTTTTTTTAAGCTAAGGCCAAATTCTAAATTTAGCTACGCACCCAACTGAGGTAATGGCCAAATATGACCAACTCAGTATAAGAAGATAGATAGATAGATAATTTCATTCAGCAGAGCATGACAAATCCATTGACCGGCTGCCCGGGGCAAGTCCGAAATCGCGCCAGGCAGGTGCACTTTGACCTTACAACACCCGGTCGGGCAAGTGCAAAAAAATCATCTACAACTGTCAGTCTTTTGAGTCCTTAAATATGGTAAAACTAGACCAGTAAGTAAATCACAAAAATTGCTGCACTGTCCGGCTTTGTCGACACTTCAGAGATAAACTATCTGTGTATTTATAGCCATTCAGTTATGACACGATTGTTAATCCCTGTCATATAACTGTCAATTAAACATGATTGCCCTGCAGTGCATGTCTTTCATTTCTGCATACCTGCCAACTTTTCAAATTTTTCATGGGGGAGATTCTGCGTGTCACGGCATTTTTCGATGGAATAAAGCGCGGTGAATATTTTGCCCAAAATTTCCATGGGGGAGATTTTTTTCAAACTAGTAGACACACTCCAGTCCACTAGTAAAATCAGAAAAATTGCATGTTTACATTTTATGTATTATCCAATAAATCACTGGTATAATACTTAAGCTTCAATAATTAACAGTATTTGCAATAACTAAAGATTGTCTGAATACATGATCTGTCTGAAATTAGGTTCTTTTGCTCAGAAACAGTTTTCATGCAATTGCAAGGAGTGCTTAATGTCTGACTATAACAGCCTTTATTTTGCAAAACAATTGTTTCTGAAGTGTTAGAACACTCATTACCAAATAATATTACATTTCTTAAATTGAGAGATAAAAACTACAATTTTCGTAGTCACGAAAATATGTGACATTGCTCATTCATAGGTAAATATTTACTTTAATTACATCTGGGAGAGATTAGATAATTGTTCAAACATACTTATAAATGAAAAGATCAGCAAAGGACATCCCTGTTCATGCTCATACAGATAGAAAACTGTTGGCAACTTGCATTTGTTTGTGGGTACAGGGTTATCTATCATTGGGTTAAAAATAGTCAATACAGCTAAAAATAGGGAAAGTATAAAACCCGGGAGTAACAGCCAGGAGCCGGGAGTAAAATCCGGGAGTAAATTTTGGCAATCGAATAAAGGTATTAAAAATTAACATATATCTAGATGAAATATGGATCAATAGTAGAATATAGACTCCTCTTTAAAATGCATATAAGTTTTATATTAATAATTGAGTAGTTTTCAAGATATGAACCGAAATATATGACCATGTCGCAAAAAATTCGCCCGGGAGTAGCTTTTTGCGGTATTGACGATGTCAAGCGTTTTGCAAAATATGTTCAGCCTGGGATTGCTACAAGAATAAGTTTGTGTATTATCATCATCATCATCATTATCAATTAAAAACATATCAAAGATTAGAAAAATACAAAAAACAAAGTTATTTCATCGCTCCGTGAAGTAAGTAATTGACCCGGGAGTAGACCGGAAGTAATTTCTGGGTTGAAATCGGCGTTTATTGGCCTTATTGCCTATGTCACATACATTGTATTTATTAAACGTAGTCTTACAACCCTGACAGCTAATAGCAAAGGCACTGATCAGACTGCGGAGGTAATTGTGTCATCGTTTCTACATGATACGGCCATAAAACAAATAGCGCCAAATATAAATGTCCCATGTCACATAAAATCATAGGCGCAGGGTTGGGGGTTTGGATATGTGTCGAGTCCCGATATGACAAGTAAATAAATTCATGTACTCCATGCTGAATCTCAGCTTTTCTTCTGACAAACGTTTAAGAAATACAATGTATGTGATAGAAGGAATAAGGCCGAGAATATGGCAAATAAACGCCGATTTCAACCCAGAAATTACTCCCGGCCCACTCCCGGGTCAATTATTTACTAGGCAGAGCGATGAAATAACTTTAATTTTGCATTTTTCTAATCTCTGATATGTTTTTAATTGATAACACATAAAGTAATTCTTGTAGAAACCCAAGACTGAACATATTTTGCAAAATGCTTGACATCGTCAATACCGCAAAAGTTACTCCCGGGCGAAAATTTTGTGACGTGGTCGTATATCTCGGTTCATATCTTGAAAAGTACATGATAATAATGTTAAAACTTATGTGCATTTTAAAGAAACGTCTATATTCTACTTTTGATTCAAATTTCATCCAGATATGTGAATGTTTAGTACCTTTATTCGATTATCAAAATTTACTCCCGGATTTTACTCCCGGCTCCCAGCCGTTACTCCCGGGTTTTATACTTTCCCCTAAAAATATACTCAGGGTTTTTCCATCTCCAAAATAGATAGTGAAGAAATCCAAGATATTCCAAATGACTATCCACAAACAATATGGCTGATAAAAATACCAAGCGTGAGGAGGTGGAAAAATCGTGATTTTTGCCTTATTTTGGCAACACGATCGTGAGGTCAAAATGCATGGAAAAATCGTGAAACTCACTCCTAATGGGTGAAAGTTGGCAGGTATGTTTCTGGTGTACGGCACTATCGATAAGCCAACTTGAACAAGGTGTGAAAATATGGCCATTTCACCTTTATAACTCAAGGGAAGCCAACTGTTACCATGGAAAGCAAAGTTTTGATGGAATCTGCCCAAAAACATTATGCAGCCAATCCCCCCACCCCAACAATGGTGCAATGGTCTTAGAGATATTCTTGTTTGAAAGTGTGGACGAAGACGGACAACAGAGCCTTGCTATTCTATAAGATCACCTTGTGAGCCTTCTGCTCAGGTGAGCTAAAAAGTTATTGAGCCGAAAACATTTTTTTTTATTTTGCATTCAAAGGCAAGTAACTCTGAAGTGAAAAGTTAAAGCTGGCCAAAATTCGATCTCATCTGAGATTTTATGCATATGCTAATTATCTGTAAGTTTGATGAAGGCTGGATCAAAACTAAACAAGTAATTGAGCAGAAAACAGTATTTTTTTGCGTTCAAGGGCAAGTAACTCTGAAGTGAAAAATTCGATTTGGTCAAAATTCGAACTCATCCGAGATTTTATGTATGTGCTGATCATCTGCAAGTTTGATAAAGACTGAATAAAAATAAACAAGTTATTCAGCGGAAACCAAAATTTATTGTGTTCAAGGACAAGTAACTCTGAAATGAAACATCCGATCTGGCCCTGTTCGAACTCATCCAAGATTTATGGATGTGCTGATTATCTGTAACTTTGATGAAGACTGGATCAAAAATAAACAAGTTATTGAGCAGAAACCATCATTTTTGTGTTCAAGGGCAAGTTAATCTGAAGTGAAAACATCCCATCTGGGCCAATTTCGAACTCATCCAAGATTTTATGGGTGTGCTGATTATCTGTAAGTTTGATGAAGACCGGATAAAAAATAAACAAGTTGTTGAGTGGAAACCATAATTTTTTGCGTTCAAGGGCAAATAACTCTGAAGTAAAAAAATCCGATCTGGCCCAAATTCGAACTCATCAGAGATTTTATGGATGTGCTGATTATCTGTAATTTCGATGAAGATTGGATAAAAAATAAACAAGTTATTGAGTGAAAACCATAATTTTTTACGTTCAAGGGCAAGTAACTCTGAAGTGAAAAATTCGATCTGGCTAAAATTCGAACTCATTCAAGATTTTATGTGTGTGCTGATCATCTGCAAGTTTGATAAAGACTGAATAAATGTAATAGTAGAATAGACTGATCTGTGTCAAATACGGTCAGCGTTTATAACACGATTCGGTTAACTAACACAGTCCGTTGGTTGAAGGAAATTAACCAGTATTACCGTATTCGCCCTAATTACTGCACATGCTCCTATAAGCACACACCAAAGCTATTTTTGAAAAAGTTTGCATAAGCGCACACCTTACAGTAACCTCCCAATGAAGCTTTCACAGGAAATCTATAAAAACTTACCGTTATTTCTTCAACAGTGAAGGCAAAGAAACTGCATTTCTGTCAAATTTATTGACAGATCTAATACAAACTTTAGTTCCTCGTTTAAATGTGGTTCCCAAACCTTTTGGTACACATGAAATCCACAGATACCTAACAGGGATCAGCCAAGGGGGCAATTCCGGTGACTTCTTCGCCCGAAGTTCAAGAACTTCGCCTTACCAGACTAGAAAAGAGAAGTTGACTTCGCCCTGTTTTTTACCGAACATTTCTGACTCCGTCTCCATGATCGAAGTATTAAAGGAAACAAGTTGATTACAAAAACACCAATTGATAATCCATTAATAATAATCCAGCTGAATGTGTTTATTACCCGTGTCAGAAACTGACCACCTGTAGTGTGGAACGCTTTGAGTATGAGTTCTCAGATCAGTTGATCATGTAAATAGGTGAATCTGATTAGTCCACATCAGCATCTTTGATCTTATTGCAGGGTCACTTGAACCACGCGTCAAAATTGAGTAATTAGATTTGTTCACGCAAAATGTAGAAATGTGACCAAGCATCAGATGATCAGTCTTTGCAGGCTGTTAATTTTGGCAGTATGATTGACGCATGAAAAACATGCGTCTCAAGTTACATATCAATATAATTTTTCACTCATTTAACAATAATTGCAAAATGTCCGAGATGCGACTTTAATTGGCACTGACCGGTTAAGTCCGATCAGGAATCATGCTGACATACAATGTGTGTAAAGCAACCAACTATCTCAAGCCGTCTCCCGAGAGATGGGAACTAGAAATAAGGTAAATGCAAAAGAAAAAAAAATACAAACTAGATCAGCAGTCGATGGTATACCATCGCAAATACCCGCTTTTTCTATGAGTAACACTAATGACTATGTATTAGCTAGCGAAAACTATATGTAAGTTAAAAAAAGTTGCAAAGAACATTCTAACTGATAAGGAAAGTTTCAGAAGTGTAACTCTTATAGTTTAGAAGATATGGCAAAGTCATACTTTTTGACCTTTGACCTTGGGGTTTTGTTGAGGTCCACCCAAAGTATCCCAATTTATTCTATATTCCAAAGGGCATCAAATAACCAAGTTTTAGATTAGAAGTGTAACTCCAATAGTTTAGAAGATATGGCAAAGTCATACTTTTTGACCTTTGACCTTAGGGTCGAGGTCACACCAAAAGTAGCCCAACATATTCTATATTCCAAGGACCATCCAATAAGCAAAGTTTCAGAAGTGTGACTCCAATAGTTTAGGAGATATGGCAAATCATAATTTTTGACCTTTGACCTTGGGGTCATGTTGAGGTCAAGGTCACACCAAAAGTATCCAAATTTATTCTATATTCCAAGGGCCATCCAATAATCAAAGTTTCAGAAGTGTAACTCTAATAGTTTAGAAGATGTGGCAAAATCATACCTTTTGACCTTGAGGTCAAGGTCACACCAAAATGAACCCGACATATTCTATATTCCAAGGACCATCCAATAAGAAAAGTTTCAGAAGTGTAACTCTAATAGTTTAGGAGATATGGCAAATCATAATTTTTGACCTTTGACCTTGGGGTCATGTTGAGGTCAAGGTCACAAAAAGTTGCCCACTGCAATCTACATTCCATGTACTATCCACATGCAAAGTTTCAAAGGTGTAACTTCAGTGGTTGCAGAGGAGATCCATTTACAAGAAACGTGACAGACGGACTGACGCCGGACTCAATTGTGGTACGAAAGCAATATACACGATTTTTCTTCGAAAAAGCGGGTATAAGAAACATTCTGCACCTGCTGCAATTTGCTGGCACAAGATGGTCGCACAGACCCAAACTCCCACCCGACTGCATAACGTGACTCATAAGGTAGTCGGAAAAGGAGCCCGAGAGGTATCTTGAATGTTCATGAGGCACATCGTATCTATTTCGGAAATGATCGGGAAAATAGTTACGGTGTACGGATGTAACAAGTTGGCTTCTTTCAAAAGAAGCCAATGTGAGGGCTACAGCATAACTGCAATAATTGGCATGTGGGTTTTAAGACAGTATCATTTTTTTTCCTGATGAAATTTGCGAAGCAGGAAACAAGACAGTTCAACTGCAAAGACAGTTGCCCGAAATGATTTGTGTGCGCTTAATAGGTCGATTTTTCACCACGATATTTTGACACAATGTTGAAAAAAACTAAGCGCATGGTACGGCAATTAGGGTGAATACGCTATTTACTTCAAGTTTTGCAAACACGGCAAGAAACGACTGTTTTCATTGGTTACTGTCCATCTGCAGGTGTTGAACCGTGTTTTAATCCCCAATAATACTGGACAGTGCATTAATTATTATCATTTTACTGTATTTACTCGAGGATTTTTATTAACTCGAAATTTTCCCTGGATTCCACACAAGAAAATATAAGCGCAGCTTTTCAAAAGTTTGTCTCAAAACGGTACCGGTATTTTCATTTTTCTATGAGTTTTATCCTGAATTTCGTGAGGCATGAGAAAAGCTATTTTTCGGGAGACTACACATGTCTGAAGAAGGGCAGTTGTCAGTTTCTGGCAAAAGAATGTGCACTGTACTGTTTAACTGCTTACATATGAGCCTGCCCAAGAAAAATGTGGATGGGTAAACTGACCGGCTCAAAAGTGACTTACATAGTGTTGACTGGGCCGATAAACCCCAATACAAACAAACAAAATCGCTCCATCATTTGCTCTTCTGGTGGTCAAAGGGTGCTAACCATGGTACCTGCATATTGGACAATATGTCTTAGTATGGGTGCCAGTTTGCTCAAAAGTTAAAAAAATAAAATAAACAGTTCACAGATACATATTATTGTAGTCTTGTAAGCAACAGTTTAAGTCTTACTTAACACAATCACATGGATCATTTTCTGGCACGATTTTACGATATTCTAGCATTTTTATGCAAGAAATCGCATAAAAAATCCCAGGGTGAGAAAAAAATCGCACTGTGGATTTTTCTCATTTCGTGCTGTTTGGTTCCATTTTTGCTCATGCGGTCCATTTCGAGACTTCGGACTGTTCTTACCAATCGGTTTCTGAACTATTGCGGCACCAATTCATTACGCATACAACTGCAGGTAACCAGTCAGTGATCTGTATCATTGAAAAGCTTTATTGTATAACTCTTTGTCGGTCTTGGAATTCTATAAACATTGTTTGATAACAAGGCGTCAGTATGACAACAATTGTAACAAGGTCTTATGACAGGTGGCACTACAGTAAAAAAAATGCCCTTACTCACAATGTAAATTGGGGCATATTCCATGTTCTATCACATTTCAAGAAGTCTAAAGCTTCCATAATAAGGCTTATAATTTGACAGGAAGACCGTTTACCTTCCAGAAGCAGCTAAAAAATTTGGGTGTTGTACGGCATATTTTGGCCTTTTCGGCAGTCAGTGTCAAGTAACCCATACCGCAGCGAATAAATGCAGGCTTTTCCAGTGGCTAGTCAATACAATTTTCTGGTTCAATTTAAATCAGCTGCTCTTTACAATAGCAAATACCTTCTAATATTTCTTCTAATAAACAATAATACTTCTCAGTAAAATTATGGCTCAGCACCAAATCCAATCAGAATCAGCAGGGTCTGATTTCAACAAGTTTGACTACAAGGCTGCCTTGAAAATCTGGAGGTCTGCAAATTCCAGGATGTCATTTTATTAGCAAGATATTTAAGTTATATGATTATGAAAAGGCAATCTTGATACAAAATCTGGCATTTACAAAGTAAAATCTCAATTATATTGTCCAAGCGAGAGAAAAAATCTGTGTTTGTGTTGGTGACGGTTACAGTTAAGAGTTTGAAGTGAAGGTGGGTGTTCATCAAGCCCACTGCTTTTCATCATTGTGCAAGAAGCCGTGTTACACATGTTCTACTCTGGAGTCCCCTATCGGGACTTGGAGAAATGGGTTGGGGTGCATGGTGCTTCTACTCAGAGCTGAAAGCAGCCACACATGAGCACTGGTAAACCACTTCAGGGCAGAGGGTCTAAGCCTGCCCAGACAAAGTGGTGCAGGTCAGACTGTCCCTGCTTATACATGTAAACCCTGTTGGTTTGTTTGGGTGGTAGGGCCTGAGACGTCATTTCATCTCAGTGGCAGGTAAAAGTACCACAAAATTGGAAGCAATGTCTCCAAAATGACCTAAATAGTGTTGACAGGGATGTAAAATCTCATTTCAAACAAGAATCTATTGAAAACAACTGTTCTTAACCCTTATCCTATTGAAACAGTGTAGATCCAGATCAGATGGCTTCGCAAACTTTTAAAAATATTTTTGCAAACAGACAAACAGTGTGGGCCCAGATCAGACTGCTCCTGTAGGAGCAGTCTGATCTGGGTCCACACTGTTTGCAAAAAAAATACTTTTAAGGTAACCAGCAGGCGGTAAAGCAGACGACAGTTGTCTTGATTGGCATTTTTGGGTTAATTAATTTATTCAGTGGGATAAAGGTTAAAACTTGTACTATTTCAGATTTTCAAGAATCCTTGAAGTTGGTATCAGAGGCTATTGAAGAATCAAGTTTTCTGACAATAGATGGAGAATTTACAGGTAAATATGGCAACTATTTACAAATATAACCCTCATTAGCCTTGTCTCCTTTGTAAATAGTTTTATCAGCATACAGCCAAACATTAATAACTCGAAAACCTTCGGAACGTTGAAAATTTGTTTGAGATCAGGGTAGTTTGAGGTACTGAGGTTTATTCATAGTGCCAGCTCATGAGGCATGATGGGATCACTTATGGTCTAATATACATGTATAATAAAGGTATGGTGAGACGCCAAGTTCTGCAACAGAACGTCAGGTGGTTTTTCTCCGGGTACTCCAGTTTTCGCCCACCTCTGATTAACAATCAGCTCGATATGAGTGAATTAATCTTGAAAAGGGCAGTAATACCAAACCCCACCCCCCAAAAAAATAATAACAATAAAGGTGTGTATGTTCATTAGAATCACATCAGTTCTCGTCAATACACACAACATACCTAGCGAAAATAAAATCAGGGAAGTCTCCTGAAAATATCCAAAGCCTCACATTTTATCCCTTTTCGCATAAAATGCTCGGCAAAGCCTTACATTTTATCATTTACTTGTTAAATAAATTCAATAATACATGAACACTCATGTAAGATACTCTTTATATGGATATCTTGAGCTATACTATGAATTCTATACAGACTTGAGAATGAATCCAAATAAGCCATGGTAAATGAGCCATCTGTGTCGAGTTACCGAAGTTTCACTGTATACCGTATATGAGGCAACATATTCAAACAAGAGTTGTCAGAAGGCAACATAGCTCGTCTATGGGGGAACTTGTCTATGGGGGCCTGAGTTGGGTGAGGGCAAGTTACCAAAAATAACATATAAGTTGTGCAGTTTTTGCCTCAAACTGACATTTTCTTCTGCCAAACAGCCCAACAAACTGCAGCAATTAAAAGAGAACCAGAAAGTACCCCTATGAACTTTTGTTTGTTTGTTTGCTTAAGAGTTTAACTGCCCAGTCAACACTGTTTTAGGTCATTTTTGAGCCGGTCAGTTTACCTATCCACACTTTCCTGGGCAGGCTTATATGTAAGCGGTTTACTAGTAAAATGCACATTCTTTCACCAGAAACTGACAACTGCCCTTCTTGAATCAGCAGAAGGGAGAGAATGACCGTAGAAAAGATTTCATGATCAATCTCCACAAAAGAATGTTGCCGACCCGGGCAGGTATTCGACCCATGTCCTACTCACCAGTCAGACGCGCATCCGACTGAGCTACCAAGGCCAGCCAACCATGAACTTCTGAACAAGAAATAACATTTTAAGGTTTTTTTTTTTTTTTTTTTTTTTTTTTTTTTTAAAGTCTATCTTGCAGTTTTTGCCCCAGAAAACCTTTTTCTTATGTAAAAGAGGTCAACAGACTGCAGCATTTGAAAGAGAACCAAAAAGTACCCATAGGAACAGACGAATAAGAAATTCTGTTTAAAAAATGAAATTATATTTGACCAAAACAATTCTACAAATTTGTAAGTAATAATTTCTGTTTATGTGTATTCATGAAGAAAAATAAAAGGAAAAAGAAAAAACTTCCTCCACCGTGATTTTAATTTATGACCCTCTGGTTCAGAGTCCAACACTCTTTTAGTCTATCCTTGTAATGTCTCCATGGTGTAGTGGTTGAGCTACTCACCTCATAAACTAGGGGTGGTGGGTTCAATCTGGGCTTCTACAGACTTTCTGATGGGTCTTTGAACTGGGTCCGATCTCTGTATGATCTTAGCTGTTGGTGGGATGTAAAACTCAAACACACTCACTCTATCCACTTGCAGGAACTTAAACAAAGGGCACAAAGAGAGTTTCTACAGAGGAAATAATTAAATTCTAAAAAAAGTCCAATTTAAGCCAAAAATATGTAAAATATTGTTTTTTCCTGTTGTATGGATGATTTGAAAATAAATTAGTAAAATGTCACAAATAAAAGCTTGCAGCTGAAATTTAACCAAATGCAGACGCCAACACTGCTGGTGCCGACAACATACGCTGGGGTATGGCGTAAGGCAAGTTGGAAAGGGCCCTTAGACTTCTCCAATTAATGTTCTTCAGATGTGTGTGGATGCACAGGCAACTAATAGGATGAGATGTTGACTTTTTGCTTGAAGCATCCTTATGTTCTCCCATACATGTCTATGAACAGCAAATGCTGGCGAGACTGCCCTTATCCCATTATGTACAGTTTGTTTGATTTGAGGTTTAGTGTCCCAGTCAACACTGTATAGGTTATTTTGGAGATGTTGCTTCCAATTTTGTGGGCCTTTTACCCGACATTGAGATGAAATGACATCTCAAGCCCTGTCACCCAATGAAATGAATATGGTTTATAAGCATGGACTCGCATCGCTTTGCCTGGGCAGCCTTAGATCCTCAAAGCGGTTTACCAGTACTTGTGTGTGGTCGGTTTCAGCTCTGTGTAGAAGCATCGTGCAGCCCATCTATTTCTCCAAGCCTCGATGGGCAGGGGTGACCATTTTGTACAGGAAACGCCTAAATGGGTACCCTGGAAAACAGTGCAGGCCCAGATCAGATGTTACAGAATGCGATATCTGTTCAGGGCCTACACTATTTGCAAAAAGTTCAGCTATTTTCTGACCAACTTATCCTGCCACTCCAAAATTTCCATATCTTCCATGTCTTATGCTGTATATAAGGAGGAAGATTCCATTCGGTACAGAAAGGGTTGAGTAAAAGCTTGTTTTATCCTTTTGCTGGTCACTTATGTAATAAGTGCCATTTTCTTTTGAGCTGGCTGATATATGTAGGTCTTAGATTGAGGGCCTGTCCCTAATCAAGGCAGTGTATTTCATTATGGGCTGATGGCATTGCAGACCGTGTTTTGACTTCCTTTTCTCATATCATGGCTTGTCTTGTCATGCATTGAGGGCTGATTTTTTTTTGTCGCACCTGCTATTAGCATGGCGCGATATAGGCATCAGGCTTTCCGTCCGTTTGTCAAAGCATCAACATTTTCAATCATCATAGCGTTCACCCTAATGGTGAGTTAATTTCTCAAGAACTATAAGAGCTTCATTAATGATACTTGGTACAAACTTGTATCTGGGGATGGCAACTTAAATACAAGCATCCATATTTGATCTTGACCTACATTTCATGGTTCACTGACTTCGTGAAATATTGCAACCATCCTAGCATTCACACTAATGGTCAAGTTAATTTCAAAAGAACCATAAGAGCTTTATTAATGATACCTAGAACATACTTGTACCTAGGGATGACAGCTATAATGCAAGCAGCCATATTTGACCTTGACCTAAATTTCATGGTTCACTGACTTAGTGAACTATTGCATCAAACCTAGTGTTCAACCTGATGTTTAAATTCATTTCTCAAGAAATATTAGAGCTTCATTAATGATGCTTAGTACAAACTTGCATCTAGGAATGGCAACTTTTATGCAAGCATCCATGTTTGACCTTGACCTAGATTTCGTGGTTCAGTGACTTTGCACCACCACAGGCGCGACATAGCCTTCGGCGGAATTCTTGTTTCCATATCAAAGGCTGATTACATCACATTAATCAGCATTGACATTTTGCTTCAAAATAAATTTACTTGAACTTTTGATAAATAACAAGCTGTCCAGAAAGTCTAAAACCCGGAGTCAGATAAAACTGAGCTTAAGTCTAAAACCTGTGTTAGCAACTGATAGAAAAATAAAGAATACATATAATAACAAAACTACAAATCAAATAAAAATTCAAAATGCGTCTTAAGTATTGATCCCCTCGATCTTGAATCAGGGACTGACGCACAATCTGAGTCCTTGATATACATGTACACATATATTTATGACAGCTGGTGAGTGAGTGAATTTATC
The DNA here is from genome assembly GCA_963580285.1 of Lucinisca nassula. Classification (NCBI taxonomy): domain Eukaryota; kingdom Metazoa; phylum Mollusca; class Bivalvia; order Lucinida; family Lucinidae; genus Lucinisca; species Lucinisca nassula. The sequence goes on from OY757011.1 coordinate 108,747,282, forward strand.
TAATGATCGGTTACTTTTTGTTCTCCAGGTTTAGCAGTATACTTTCCAGGTTATTTTTTTTTTCTTTTTCTATCTAGGATTAAACCATGCTGGACTGAGCCACACTGCTATGTTTGATACACCTGAGGAACGCTATCACAAAATACTTCAGGTAACCATGCAAACAAGTAGCTCTGTTAACATAACACCTGAGGATTGCTATCACATGAGGAATGCTATTGCAAAGTGCTACAGATAACTCTGAGAATAAAATCATGACACCTTTGCAGGCTATCATAAAGTGAGTGAGTGTTTGAGTTTTACGTCTCACCAACAGCTAAGGTCATACAGAGACGGGACCTTGGTTTAAAGACTCATCCGAAAGTCTGGAGAAGCCCGGGATCGATCCTGCGACCCCTGGTTTACAAGGCAATAGCATAACCACTACTATCATAAAGTAGAGGCTTCTACTATTATAAAGTGCTAACCTTAAAATTTTTACCTTACACCTGAGGAGCACTATAACACAGTGCTACAGGTAACCCTGTAAAATTGAAATCTTAGCATAACCCCAGAGGAATGCTTTCAAAAGAAGATGCAGGAAGCCCTGTAAACTTCACTTCTTAACAATACACCCAATGAATGCTAACCCATAACATGCTGAGAAAAACTAAATCTGAAAATGTCGTCTGCTGAATTTTTTTGCAAACTTTTTAAAAATATTTTTGCACACATGCAAACAGTGTGGGCCCAGATCAGACTGCATCTACAGGAGCAGTCTGGTCTGGGTCCACACTCTTTGCAAAAAAAAATTACTTTTAAACAGGCAGATGGCAAAGCAGACTACAATTGTCGTGATTGGCATTTTATGGGCCAATACAAAGTGCTATGGATACCGGATAGTCCTGTAAATATAAAATATATAAAGATGCATCTCTTCAGATAAGGAAGTGTAACTAAGATGACAAGAGGGATATTTTTCTGTATTCCTCCTCATAAACCTTTGTTGTGGGTACTTGTTAGAATTGCCTCATTTAGTTGATTTTAACAAGTGCCCACAAGAAAGGTTTCTCTGAAGATACGAGTATGAAAAAAATATCCTTTTCACCCTTAAGTTGCTGAGAAAAACTACATTTCAAATGTCGTCTGCTGCGTTTTTATCCAAACTTTTAAAAAATTATTTTTGCATACAGACAAACAGTGTGGACCCAGATCAGATGGCTCCTACAGGAGCAGTCTGATCTGGGTCCACACTGTTTGCAAAAAATTACGTTAAAGGTAACCGGCAGACGGCAAAGCAGTTGATAATAGTCGTGATTGGCATTTTATGGGTTAATATCCTCATCTGGAGTTATGAAGCATTTACTTCAGATGCTTAGCAACGAAACAAAAGATCGGGAAATCATTGGAAGGTTAAAATCTCACAAAAAGTTAAGCCATAACATGCTGTGGGGCCATTTACATAGGATCCTGCAATAGCATTTTAATCCTTGTCCTGTTGAATAAATTAATATTGCCATACCCATTTCTGACTACATGTATCAAGCAACTAAATTGATATAATGTAGTCATCCAATTTACAAACTGAATGACAAACTGTAGATACTGAAGGCCTTGATTCTGATTAGTTTGCAAAGGTAGAGGTTACATGTATAATGATTCAGCAGGACAGGGGTTAACCCGCAGCTCACCAGTCACAACTCCCTTGATTTGCTGTCTGATGGTTATAATATCACCTGACAAGGTGAGTTTTTGTGATCACATTTTGTCCGTCGTCCTTCGTGCGTGTTAGCGTCCGTCCGTCCATCCGTAAACAATTTCAAGTAAGTATATCTCTAACACCCCACAGTCAATCTTGATAAAATTTCATGAGAAGCATCATCAGGTAGGGGGAAAGGCTGCATAAGGTTTTTGGGCTGATCAGATTGGAAATCTGGTTGCCATGGCAACATATAGCTCCCATAGACTTAAATGGGAAAATTTTTAAAAATCTTCTTCTCTGAAACCACGGGGCCCAGAGCTTAGATCTTTAGCTTGTGTCAATGTCAAGTGGTCACCTACATAAATCCTGCCAATCATGCCCCTGGGGTCCAAATGGGCCACGCCCTGGAGCCCCTTAGCTCCCATAGACTCCTAATGGAAAAAAGCTTTAAAAATCTTCTTTGAAACCACAGGGCCCAGAGCTTAGATATTTAGAATGTAGCATCAGCAAGTGGTCACCTACATAAATCCTGCCAATTATGCCCCTGGGGTCCAAATGGGCTACAACCCGGGCCCCCTTAGCTCCCATAGACTCTTAATGGAAAAAATCTTCAAAAATCATCTTCTCTGAAACCATAGGGCCCAGAGCTTAGATATTTAGCATGTAGCAACGGCAAGTTGTCACCTACATAAATCCTGCCAATCATGCCCTTGGGGTCCAAATGGGCCACGCCCCGGGACCCCTTAGCTCCCATAGACTCCTAATGGGAAAAAGCTTCATAAAATTTTCTTCTCTGAAACCGCAGGGCCCAAGGCTTAGATATTTAGCATGTAGCAACGACAATTGGTCACCTACCAGTCATGGCCCTGAGTTCCAAACAGGCCAGGGCCCCTTAGCTCCCATAGACTCCTAATGGAAAAAAGCTTCAAAAATCTTCTCTGAAACCACAGAGTCCAGAGCTTAGATATTTAGCATGTAGCAACGGCAAGTGGTCCCCTACATAAATCCTGCCAATCATGTGTCTGGGGTCCAAATGAGCCACACCACAGGGCCCCTTTTCTCCCGTAGACTCCTAATGGAGAAAAGCTTCAGAAATCTTCTTCTCTGAAACCACAGGGCCGAGAGCTTAGATATTTAGCATGTAGCAACAGCACGTGGTCACCTACATTAATCATGCCCCTGGGGTCCAAATGAGCCACGCCCCGGGGCCCCATATCTCCCATAGACTCGTAATGAAAAAAAGCTTCAAAAATCTTCTTCTCTGAAACCACAGGGCCCAGAGCTTAGATGTTTAGCATGTAGCAACGGCAAGTGGTCACCTACATAAATCCTGCCAATCATGCCCCTTTGGTCAGAATTGGCCACGCCCATGGCCCATTAGCTACCATGGATGGACTTAAAATGGAAAAGAACTTAAAATGAAAAAAAAAAACTTCAAAGGCCCAGAGCTTAGGTATTTAGCATGTAGCAACATGGAGTGGTTGCCCACATGAATCAGGCCTGAGTCTTGCCCCTGGGGTTCAAATTGGCCAAATCCTGTGGCTTCTTAACTCCAATATACTTATAATGGGAAAAAAAAGCTTCAAAAATCTTCGTCTCTGAAACCATGAAGTATGGACCTTAGATATTTAGTATATAGCAACATAAAATGGTCACCTACATAAATCCTGCCAACCATGCCCTTTGGGTCAAAATTGACCAGTGGATTTATACTGGAAAAAAAATTAGAAAATCTTCTTCTCCATAGCCATAAGGCCCAGAGCTCAGATATTTAGTATGTAGCAATGTCAAATGGTCTCCTACACTTATGATTTTCTGGTACACGGATGAGGGGTATATGGCCATTGGGCCCTCTTGTTTTAAAAGTCATTGCAGCAAATCATGTGTACCCAGAAGGAGCAGTCTGATCAGGGTTCACACAGTTTGCCTGTATACAGAAGTATGTTTGAAAAGTTTGCTAGAAGATGAAGAAGCAGACAACACAAATGGGTGACACTTTCAGTTGCAGTTTTTCTTGACATCTCAAGGTTTAGCCATTCTGAAAAAAAAAAAAAAAAAAAAAAAAAATAGGTGGATCAAAGTTCATCTAACTTAAGTTGCCACTAAAAGTATTTTAAGATCGTAGACATGTATGTATTAAAGATCACTTTGTTCATTGTTTATAAATTAGACTGTCCTTAACTAGAGAATGCCTGTTTGCATATAGTCACTTCCATTTGGTTAATTCAGGGTTCCAGTGACTTCCTTCTGATCCAGTTTGGACTGTGTGCCTTCAGCTATGATGGAAACAAGAAACAGTAAGTGTTGCCCAGTCTGAAGGGGAATGGAGATACATCTTCACGGCAGATAATTCATTCAATACTTTTGTTTCCCTTGATCTATTAACCCATTTAGTACCAGAAACCCCAAAACGGGTACCCTGGCAAACAGTGCAGGCCCAGATCAGACGCCGCAGAATGCGGCGTCTGATCAGGGCCTACACTATTTGCAAAAAGTTCAGGCATTTTCCAAATAAATTTTGATGAAAACACAACCTGATACCACTAAATTTTGAAATGGACTCCTGCTAATCTATATATAAGGAGGAAGATTCCATTTGGTACAAAAAGGGTTAACAGTAGGATTTAAGGCAGTTTGGTAATGAGCGAGTGTAATTACAAGTACCTGGATCATGTCTTTTGGATAATATTTGGTAACTTGACAATACTTAGGGGGATGTTCCAAAGAGCTCCCATCACGTAGTTTCTTGTGAAAAATAGCTGACTTGTTAAAGTAGTCACTACATTTGGGCCTAAGCCCCCGCCCATAGGGGCTTGAAGAAATATATGGGCTGCATGATGCTTCCACGCAGAGCAGAATCCGGCCCGCACACTAGTACTGGTAAACCGCTTAGAGGATCTAAGCCTGTCCAGGAACCGCAGTGCGAGGCGGACCGTCCATGCGAATAAACCCTTTTGGTTTCATTGGGCGACAGGGCTTGAGATGTCATTTCATCTCAATGTCGGGTAAAAGTCCCACAAAATTGGAAGCAACATCTCCAAAATGACCTTTACAGTGTTGACGGGGATGTTAAACCTCAAATCAAACAAACAAACAAACATTTGAGCCTATTGATGAAAGTTGAATTAGTTTTATAAAGTTAAACTATTAACCCTAATTTTGCTGTTCACGACAACCCCTATCTTTGCAAACAGTGTAGATCCAGATCAGATGGCTTCTGAAGAAGCCATCTGATCAGGATCTACACTGTTTGGCATTCAGTTTATGAATTTGTAGCAATAAATTACATCAAGTAATTTTGATTGGTTGATAGACAGAAATGGGTGTGGCTTAAATGAATATTCAGCAAGATAAGGGTTAAGCAAGAAGTCTTTCTGTTAAGTCTCAGCAGTCTGAATATTTTAAAATGTTACATTCCTACCCAATTTTCAGCCATTTGGGTTGCATGATTCATGTTTAATGTTTGGAAAACAGCATAGGTTCTGATCAGCTTGCTTATGAGCAGCCAGCTGATCTGGATCTAAACAGTATTCAGAAACAGATATATCCAGGTTCAGTTTGGTGAGATTGTTGTACAATTTTCCATAGCCTTCAGCATATACGGAAAAAACCTAATAATCCTTGAAAATCTAAATTTTTGGCTATCAATTGACCAGTGCTTGTGCTGACATGGATGACATATTTTTTTCTCATCAGCCTTTTTTATTTATAGGTATACAGCAAAGCCATTTAATTTCTACATATTTCCGAGGCCTCACTCTAGATCCTCACCAGATCTCAGATTTTCTTGTCAGGTAAGTATTTAGTTATTAACACTGTGTAAAAACTACTCTATACTTTATAGGTATACAGCGAAGGCCATATTGAGACAAGATCTTGGCTTAAAGACTCATAATAAAATCTGGAGAAGCCTAGAATCAAAGTCAAAACCCCTGGTTGATGAGGAGAGTAGCTTAACTACTACACCACAGAGGCTTCTGGGTAGATTAGCAGTGATTGATATCAAAGTTTTTGAAAACCATATAATTTTACAGTGCCTCAATGGGCTAAGTTCATGTTCATATTGGTCTCAAATTTCAAACAGTATAACACACACCACACCATCCACCCCACCCCACTCCCAATATTGACATTGAGGCCATGGTCAGTGGACTAAGAAAGTACTCCATTTTTGGTCTATTTCGGTGGACAAAATGCAACATAGGAAAATATAAAAGAATGTATGTAATTGTAGCATATATTATATGATAAACAGAATTTTACACTTATGATCATTTTGTATTAAATATATTAAACTTGCCATGTCCTTTTTGATTACATTAATGTTACAGGGCCAAGAATTGCTCCAAAATGCACACTACTTTTATTGTTTACACAGAGTTCCAGCTTGGAGTTTCTAGCAGCTCAAGGATTTGATTTCAACAAAATGATCCGAGAAGGTAAGGATAGTTTAGTTTAATGTACAATTTCGTCAGATCGACATGCACACAAAGATAATCTTTACCCTTAAAGCACCAAGCAGTCTAGTAAACAGCATTTTAAACATATGGGTTTACTTATTACTTATATTATTAAAGATAATAAGGCCTGACATTAGATGTTAATTGTCTGCTGTGCAGACAATTAACATCTAGTGTCAAGCCTTATGAAAAATAAAAATAAAATACATTGCATTTGCTCTAGAATTTTCCATAGTGATATAAATAGAGGATCTTACATGAGTGTGCATGTATTATTGAATTTATTAAACGAGTTGAGGATAATGGATAAAATGCGAGGCTTTGCCAAGTATTTTATCTCTTTTCATCGAGCTTAATAAATTCAATAATACATGAGCACGAATGCAAGATCGTATTTGTCATATGACATTTAAAAAGCATTTTTATTCACGATTGTTTAACAAAAATGTCAATATTCAGCCATTAGTAAATGCAACGTTGTTAAGGGCGTTGTACATGTAACATTACGGGGCGTATCTAACTAATTTGCATATTTAATCCACTAGCGAATTGACAAATTTATTACATGACGATATTACATTCTCAAACGCGACATCATATGATAAAGATTAATTTAGGTTAGGCATGGCCTGTAAAGGATCATATAACCCTTCACATCTTTGAAGGTCAAAAGAGATTTCCTATCAGAAAGAGATATTCGTTTACAGTTGAATCAACACTACTGAGGCCATATTCTCTCACACTGAATTGAGAAGTGCAGTTGTCTGTTCTTGGTGAAAGAAAATGCACTGTACTGGTTAACCACTTTCATTATTGTATCACCTTATTTCCTTCTTCCTTGAGGGCCGGCCTTGGTGTCTCAGATGAGAGTCTGATGATGATCTGGTCACATGATGGATCGGTTGGCAACTTTCTTTGATAGAGATTGTTCATGAATCCTTTTCTACGCATTTCCAGCCCCCGCCAATTGGGGCTTGAAGAAATATATGGGTTGCATGATGCTTCCACGCAGAGCTGAAAACGACCCGCTCACGAGTACTGGTAAACCGCTTAGAGGATCTTAGCCTGCCCAGGCAAAGCGGTGAGAGTCTGCCCGTCCATGGTTATAAACACTATTGGTTTCATTCGGTGGCAGGGCTTGAGATGTCATTTCATCTCAATGTCTGGTAAAAGTCTCACAAAATTGGAAGCAACATCTCCCAAATGACCTTTACAGTGTTGACGGGGACGTTAAACCTCAAATCAAACAAACAAACAAATTCTACAGCTTTTCTCTCCCTTCAGTTGATTCAGGAAGTTTAATGATCAGTTTCTGTGAAAGAAAGTGCATTGTACTGGTAAACCATTCCTGTATAAGCTTCACTGGGGAAAGTATGGTAAGATAAACTGACTGGTTCGATAGGACCTTAACAGTATTGACTGGGTCATTAAACTCCAAATCATCCAATTAAATTTTGGACATTTTCCAGGATTTTCTTTTCCTTTGCAAACAGTATAGATATAGATCAGATCATGGCTTCTTCAGGACAGTATTTACACTGTTTGTCATTCATTTAGTGAATTTGTAGGAATAGATTACTTGAATTGTTATAAAGTCAGAAAAAGTTTTAGCTAAATTAATTTATTCAGCAGGACAAGGATTAAGGCCATGTTTAGCCAGTAAGTCTACTCTGACTTTAGGCTCGCAGCTAGGAATTTAGCCAGTGCTAGAGCACATACTTGCATCTGTTAGCTAAAGAAGGAAATGAATATTGTCATCCTTAGAGGAAAAGTCTGATAATGTGGAGGTTACTAGATACACATTCAGGAGAAGCAACTTATTCATAAGTTCAAAAATATTTTTGTCTCCCATATCAATATTACCCTTAGTATTCAGACACTTCAACTCCTTAACATACTTGTACTAGAATTTGAAGAAGGATCATTGACTACCTGACGTTGTATCTAAAATTAGCTGGATGAGTAGCAAACAGTGTAGACCCAGATGAGACACTGCCACTGGCAGTGTCTCATCTGGGTCTGCACTGTTTGTTTGGACCCGTCTGTCCAAATACATATGGTAAATAAGGTACTCTTAAAGAAGAGTTTGCTCATCATGAACAAATTCTCTCCTTTAAGAGTACATCACTATTTTAGAGGAACTGAATCTATTGGAAAGCAAACAGGAAGTCCAAAAAGTTATTCCCTTGTTCAGATGGCCAAAAGTATTCCAAATGTTTTGAGTCTCCCGAAATGTGTATTTTTAGCTCACCTGAGCCGAAGGCTCATTGGTGAGCTGATAGTATGGCCAGGCAAAAATTCTGTGTGTGTTTGTGTGTGTGTGTTCACATTTTCAAACGTCTTCTCCTCCGGAACCGCTGGGCCGATTGTAGTCAAATTTCATGTGGAGGCTCCATGGGGTGGGGGAACGAAAGTTTGCATTTTTGGTCTAGGTCACATGACCAAGATGGCCGCCATGCCCATATATGGTAAAAACCCTTCGAAAATCTTCTCCTCCGGAACCACTGGGCCGATTTGCATGAAACTTGGCATGTAGCACCTGGGACATGGGCCCATCATAAATTGCATAAATGGTGTCCCTGGGATGACCTTGACCTATTTTACGCCAAGGTTAAATTTGGTAACATGGGCATTTGTATGGGAAAAAGTAGAAATGTCTGATATCTTGCAAACTGTTACAAATAATGCCACTAAACCATATATATTCTTATTCCTTATGATGAGGCGCATTAAGTGACATGGATTTTGGGACCCTGGGGCCCCCCGGGGGGGCATGCCCCACCCCCTTCTTTGCACAAAATGCTTAATATCTCGGAAACGGTTAAGATCCCCACCCATAAACCATATATATTCTTGTTCCTTATGATAAGGCGCATTCAGTGACATGGACCTTTGGAACTTTGGGTACCGGGGTTCCCCGGGGGGGGGGGGCATGCCCCACCCCTATTTTGCACAAAATGCTTAATATCTCGGAAACGGTTAAGATCCCGACCCATAAACCATATATACTCTTGTTCCTTATAATGAGGCCCATTCAGTGACATGGACTTTTGGACCATGGGGTACCAGGCGTCCGGGGGGGGGGGGCATGCCCCACCCCTTTTTTTTGCACAAAATGCTTAATATCTCGGAAACGGTTAAGATCTCTATCCATGAACCATATATATTCTTGTTCCTGATCATAAGGCGCATTAAGTGACATGAACCTTTGGACCCGGGGGTCCCAGGGGGGCATGCCCCACCCCCTTTTTTGCATTAAATGCTTAATATCTCGGAAACGGTTAAGATCCCCACCCATAAACCATATATACTCTTGTTCTTTATGATGAGGCGCATTCAGTGACATGGACCTTTGAACCCTGGGGTACCAGGGGTCCGGGGGGGGGGGCATGCCCCTCCCCCTTTTTTGCTCAAAATGCTTAATATCTCAGAAAAGGTTAAGATCCCCACCCACAAACCATATATATTCTTGTTCCTTATGATAAGGCGCATTCAGTGACATGGACCTTTGGACCCGGGGGTCCCTGGGTGAGGGAGGGGGGCATGCCTAACCCCCTTTTTTCCACAAAATGCTTAATATCTCGGAAACGGTTAAGATCCCACCCATAAACCATATATATTCTTGTTGCATTCAGTGTAATGGACCGTTGGACCTACGGTTCCAGTGGGGTGGGGGGGGGGGGGGCTGGGGGCCAACTCCCTTTATTGCATTGAATGCTTAATATCTCGGAAACAGTTGAGATCCCCACCCAGTTACACAGACCTTCGGTCCCTCTTGGCCAAAGATCACATATTAAAGTCTTTGAGGACTTCCTCAGAAAAGTCAGGTGAGCGATTCAGGACCAATGGTCCTCTGGTTCTTGTTTGCCAGCATAGTTTTGAAATATCACATAATAAAATGACAATTAACTCACCAAGAAAAGTTTAAACTCTTTCCAGTATTTGGCTAATGTGTTCATTTATATACCATCAGCAGATGAGAAGGCTGCTGTGTATTATGTTTATCAAGCCACTTTTTACTGAATGGAATCTTCCACCATATAAAAAGCAGGTTTCCATTTCAATATTTTGGGGTACCAAGTTATTGAATTTAGAAATTGATTTAAAAATAGTTAAAATTTTTGCAGACAGTGAAGGCCCTTATAGAGGTCTTCTTCTATGGTGTCTGATTTGGACCTGTGCTGTTCGCAAGTGATCTGTTTTGATGTTTCTCATAATACATGGTTTAAAATGTGACTGGCAATTTATGCAAGTTTGACCAATTTAACCCGTTTTGTACCAGAAACCCCAAAATGGGTAATTGGCAAACAGTGCACGCCCAGATCAGTCGCCACAGATCATGGCGTTTGATCAGGGCCTATACTGTTAAAAATTCAAGCCATTTTCCAGATAAATTTTGAAGAAAACACAACCTGACACCCAGGAGCCTCTGTGGTGTACTGGTTATGCTACTCGCCTTGTAAACCAGGGATCGCAGGATTGATCCCGGTGTCATATAATATTTTGACCCGCCTAAAAAGTGACCCGCGTGTCATAATATTATGACCCGCGGGTCAATATATTATTATAATATTTTGATCCCCCCTATAATATTTTGACCCCCCTCCCTAACTTCACAAAAGTTACATTTAAATGACCAAATATGGTGAGGTAACTGTTAAGCAGTAAAACTATGACAATTGTGGTGGTTTTTCCTGCTGATTTTTACACTTGGGCAGTGTCTGAGGGGTGGGGTGGGATAGTTCTAGATCTGAAAATCTACAGCAAGAATAATGACTATAATATATAAGAAAGGGCAATCATGTTTAAAGGGAAATGGCTAATGGTATTGAGAGAACCAGCCTATGCACGTGGGGGGGGGGGGGGGGGGGTCAAATTATTATAGCTATAATAAAATGACCCACCCTTTATATCTGTTATTGATATACTGGTATTTGAGTTCATTCAATTAATTAAACTTTTCATTGAATTAGATGGCTTTTAATACACTAGATTCAGTAAGGTTCAGTATGCGGGTGGGGTTGTAACTTAATGACTTGAAATAAGGTGGGGGGGGGGGTCAAATTATTATAGCTATAATAATATGACCCACCCTTACTATTTGTAATTAGTGTACTGGTATTTGAGTTCACTCAGTTAAATTAAAACTTAAATTGCTTTATATGGCGAGAAATAGACTAGATTCAGTAAGGTTCAGTAGTTGGGAGGGGTTGTTACTTAATGACTTGAAATTGAGGGGGGGGGGTCAAATTATTATAGCTATAATAAAATGACCCACCCTAATTATGTTATTGATATACTGGTATTTGAGTTCACTAAAAAAAATTAAACTTTAAAAGCTGCTGGTCCACGGCTCAATATCGAAAATATATATTTTTTTAAAAAATCGCCTAAAACAGCTTATTGTGGAAGGAAATATAAAAAAATAACGATCCAATGTTGAAATCTTAAGAAATTTTCCGTATATTTGTAATTAAATGTCTTCAAATCCCAAAGCGTTTGCAACGGTTTTGAACGTTTGTATATAAATATGTGGCGTCTTGGTACCACACCACGCTTATAATCGTTATTTTCAAAGTGAAATATATCTAAATTGTACGTAGATTATCCGATAATATTATGATCATTATATTTACTTATACACAGCCTTTCAAATACTACCTTTAGATTTTATTCCTATTTTTGACATGAAATCCGTGGGCTAGCAGCTTTAATTGAATGAGATGGCTTGTAATACACTAGATTCAGTAAGGTTCAGTATGTGGGAGGGGTTGTTACTTAATGACTTGAAATTGGGGGGGGGGGTCAAATTATTATAGCTATAATAAAATGACCCACCCTTTTTATCTGCTATTGATATACTGGTATTTGAGTTCACTCAATAGATTAAACTTTTAATTGAATTAGATGGCTTGTAATAGAAAAGATTCAGTAAGGTTCAGTATGTGGGTTGGGTTGTAACTTAATGACCTGAAATCGGGGGGGGGGGGGGGGGGGGTCATTTTATTATAGCTATAATATTTTGACCCCCCCCCCCCTTTCTTGGCAGCAACACCCATTTCAAAAGAGAATATTATTCTGCATTAATTTTGTCAAATGTGAAATAATCTATTGATATTATTGTCCAGTACTATTATTTTGAGTCCATTTCCTTAGTTGAAAAAAGATATGTATTGGTGGGGGGGGGGGGGGGGGGGTCATTTTATTATAGCTATAATATTTTGACCCCCCTACCCATGTTGTCAGATCTGCAATAGACTTCTTGCAATACCCATTTCTTATCTTGTCAATACCTATTTATCGATAAAAGTCCACTTCCGATTTATTTGCTGAAGTTTTAGGGGCGGGTCAAAATATTATAGGGGGGGTCAAAATATTACTGTAATATTATATATTGACCCGCGGGTCAAAATATTGCACGGGTCAAAATATTATCTGACACCGGGCTTCTCCAGACTTTCAGATGAGTCTTTAAACCAAGGGTCCCGTCTCCGTATGACCTTAGCTGTTGGTGAGACCTAAAACTCAAACACTCACTCACTCCACCATATATAAAGCAGGAGTCCATTTTAATATTTAGGGGGGTCAGTTTGTGTTTTCTTCAAAATTTGTTTGGAAAATGCCTGAACTTTCTGCAAACAGTGGAGGCCCTGATCAGACGCCACATTCTGTGGCGTATTATCTGGGCCTGCACTGTTTGCCATTTACAGCTTTTGGGGTTTCTGGTACAAAATGGGTTAACTGTTTCAAATATTTAAAGCATGCATTTTTACAGGAATATCCTATCTTATGCCAGTCCATGAAGCCAAACTGCGAGAAGCAACAATAAAGAAACATGAAGCATTCTCATCTCCATCTTTCACCTCTCCCTCGGGCGTGGCTTCAGATCCAGGGATAAACAAGGGACCAGTCATTATTCCACCAGAACAACAAGAATTTGTTGATTGTGTCTGGTATGTACTTGTTATGTTCGAAATAGTGTTTATTAGGTATTTATAAAATACATTTGAAATTGTTTGGTTACATCTCCTTGGGAAATTCAGTGAAATTCTGCTATTAAGACTACCTAAAATCAAGTCTAATTCTGTTTTAAAAAGCATATTTAGAATGGTGCAGTTATACTTTCTGTACACAATGTCCTCTGGTCAGGGGACCACCTTTGGGACTGTTCAAAAGTGGTTTTAAAGACCGCTTTTGAACAGTCCCAAAGGTGGCCTTAATATAGGAATTTTACTGTATTTAAGATGCCACAAATCAACAGCTGTCATCTGCTTTGTTGTATGCTGGGCATTTTAAAAGTCATTGGAGCAGTCTGATTTAGGTACATACTGTTTATCCTTATGCAAAGATATATGTTTATAACAATGTTGGATCAGAATTTCAAGACCCAGTCAACACTATTTGGGTCATAATGACTTTGTCAGTTTACCTAACCACAGATGTCCTGGGCAGGCTTATACACAAGTGGTTAAGCAGTACAGTGCACATTCTTTTGCTGGAAATAAACAACTGCCCTTCCCACAGAATTGGAACCAAGGTCTCCAAAATGACCTGAATAGTGTTGACGGGGACTTTAAACCCCAAATCAATCCTGAATCAGCGACCATAGAAAAGATTTCATTTATATTTGCAGTTATGGAAGTCTTTCCTTAGGGACTCCAGAACAAGTTCGAAACAGCCATGGTAAACGAGCCAGCCGTGCTCGAGCCATCAAAGTTTAACTGTATTTGGCATTAACATGCATGTTGCTTTTTCCAGTGCCCAAGTTGAGAAGTTTATTGAGAAGAATGAGCAAGAAGATATGTCACTGGCTCCCTGCTCAGCATTTCAGAGAAAACTCACGTACCAGGCTGTGAATGCAAAGTATGTTTGACTACAGTGTACAGTCAGACTGCAGTGCTCGAACAAATTGTCTTGCATAAATACCTATGCGCTGTTTGAAGCCATTGTCAAATGGACCGAAAGCCGTGCTCAAACAACAAAACCCATGTTCAAATCATGAAATTCGCATGTTGTTTGAACATAGATTTTGAGCTTTTGATATCACAAGATGGGCCTTGCCTTGTTTATGCTACATTGAGCGACGTAACCTTATCGCCCTGAACGTAGCCTTTTAGAGTTCTATGATGACGTCACTGCATGACAACGTCATGTAAACAACATTCTGAACTGGCCGCCATTTTGGTTTGCCTATACCATTTGAAGAGTTTATAATGGAATTAATATGGAGTTTTTGGGGGTTTTCGTCAAAATTTGCTGTCGGATTCGTAAGTTATGCAAGAACAACGATCATCCATGGTTATTTCTTTGCATTAACATTTGCCGAATCCCTCGGAAGATATTTTAACATTCGGCCTTGCGGCCTCATGTTCAAACAGCTTCCTCGGGATCCGGCAAATGTTAATGCATGAAAAACCATGGTTGATCCCTATATGGGACCATGAAAATTTGTTTTGTGACAGAGGTTGTTGAGCCACTGGAGGTGAATTATAGTGCCAGGTCAGGAGGCATAATGGGGTATTGTGTGTACTCATTAGAATTGCCTCATTGAAGTGATTCAAATGATTACAGTCAATACAGTAGAACTTCGATGGCTCGAACACCGATGGCTCGTTTACCATGGATGTGTCGAACCCATTCTTGAACCTCTAGCGAAATCCTCTACATAAGACATAGTGGGGGATAATTATGGAGAATTTAGTCTTTTATCTTGCAAATGTATGCTGTGTGTACTCATTAGAATTGCCTCGATGAGGCGATTCTAATGAGTACGCACAGCATACATTTTCATTATAGAACACCGAAAAGATATCTAAAAGTATCTCGTTATGCCTCCTGACAGTAACCCTCAGTGGCTCGAACTACTCCTGTCTCGAACAGATTTTCGAGGTCCCAAAGATGTTCGAGCCATTGAAGTTCGACTGTATACGATTTCAACATGAAGTATGAAAATTTGAAGTATGAAAATTTATCTCAAATATATTAATATCTGCAGTTTTGGGATTTTTTCTTGGGGACCTAAGAGCAAGTTCAAAACAGTTATCTCAAATATATTAATATCTCCAATTATTAGATTTTTTCCTGGGGACCCAAGAGCAATTTCCAAACAGCTGTGGTAAATGAGCCATCCACATGTTCGAATTACCAAAGTTTCACTGAAAAAAACACTACAGGTGCTAGTGCCAAACTGGGGTAGTCAATAATGTACAATGCAGTATGGTTTGTTAGATCTTTAAATGACAGAGAATCTTGTCAGACATTCAATGTGTGTCAAAAACTATAATACAATCAGCAAGCACCTAAGGGATAATCAAAATGTGCTTGCTTAATATATGTGAGTTTTGATTTATTCACCTTTTCTGGGAATGGAATACATAGGTTGCTTGTTTAATAGAGATATCCACTATGCCAGTTTTTAGCTCACCTGTCATGTAATGACGAGGTGAGCTTTTGGGATCACTTTTCGTCCATCATGCGTCCGTCCGTGCGTGCATGCGTAAACAATTTCTTTCAAATGACACTGCTCCTAAACCACTGATTGGATTTTGACCAAACTTCACAGAAATGATCCTTAGGTGGTCCCATTTCAAAGTTGTTCAAATGGTTCTGGTCCATTGCACATCTAGGTCACAGGAGCCAAAACTAGATTTTTTTAATGAAATCTGTCCAGGGGCCCCCTGGTTTTACATTGACTTACCGTAAAAATTCGGCTATAAGACGAGGATTTTTCCCTCCAAAATGAGCCCGAAAAATTGACCCCGTCTTATAGCCGAGGTCATGGACTGCATGCTTTTTTCCGGCAATGTCCGGCGAAGACCAGACATACGGAAAATGCCAATCAATGATTTTTGAATTGATATAAATCGCCGCCCACAAACCGACGCTACCATTTTTCAGCACGCGATCGGTAAATGAAGTCATCCGACGCCAGCACCCCAACACGTGTTTAATATCATTGTGTGTATCTCGTTCATTAAAAAAAAACGTTAGGAACCGGTAAAAAATATTTTCTCGAAAGCTAAACAGTTGTGAATAGAGGTGGATAGAAAACCAGGGCTTTGCACAGCTCCCGAATTATTCCCAGAAGCTTCGTGTCAATAACCAACAACAGCATTCGACTTTTCACCCCCAGCGTCTGCTATTTGGCGCCAAAACATAACCATTCATGAGATCGTAGAATTGTCCATTTTTGAAAAACAAACAACTACCGTTAGATGTAGCTAATTGTCTGAGGAGCGATTAAATCATTTTCACATTGGCTGTGGATTAAATTTTATGATTGGCAGATAAACGCAAATACGAGACAAAACTTGACCATATTTTCACACCTTATCGAGACGCACCGCAGGGTGGCAATTATAAGACAGGGATTAACAATAGTGTCATGCTTGAACCGTAATAAATACACAGATGGTTTGTCTGCATTAATTATTGCGATTTACTTACTGGTCTAGTTTTACCGGATTTAAGGGCTCAAAAAGACTGACAGTTGTAGGCGATTTTTTTTGCACTTGCCCGATGGGGCGTCATAAGGTCAAAGTGCACCTGCCCGGCGCGATTTCGGTCTTGTCCCGGACAGCCGGGAAATGGATTTGTCAGCCCTGTCGTCTATTAAATAGAAGTCTGTGAAGCAAACGAAGACACACTTTGTCTAAGACATAAACAAAGCCAAATGAGGGGTGAGTAGAGGGGTTTTCTAAGGCAAAAAGACCGATTTCTCACATCGAAACGGCATCTAGCGGTAGCAGATAGGCCCCCGACAGATATGGCAAAATTTGACCCGTCTTATAAAAGAGTATAAGCACAATCCCACCTTAGAAGAACTGAAAAAGGGGTCCCGTCTTATAGCCGAATCGCCTTATAGCCGAATTTTTACGGTATATAGGAAAAATCTTAAAAAATTTTCTACTCTGAAACCGCAAGGCCCAGGTCTTTGATATTTGGTGTGTAGCTTCATCTATTGGACCTCTACCAAGATAGTTCAAATTATAGTCCTGGGGCCAAAATGTTCAAATTATAGTCCTGGGGCCAAAAATGCTCCTGCCCCGGGGCCCTTTGGTTTTACATAGACTTACATAGGGAAAAGTTTTAAAAATCTTATTGTCTGAAACCAGAAGGCTCAGGTGTTTGATATTTGGTATGAAGCTTCGTCTTGTGGACCTCTATCAAGAATTTTCAAATTATAGCCCCCAGGGCAAAAAATGCCCCGGCCTCGGGGCCCCTTGGTTTTACATTGACTTATATAGGAAAAATCTTAAAAATCTTCTTGTCTGAAACCAGAAGGCTCAGGTGTTTGATATTTGGTATGAAGTTTCGTCTTATGGGCCTCTTATGAAGATTGTTCAAATTATAGCCCTTGGGCCTAAAATGCCCCCGCCCCGTGCCCTTTAGTTTTACATTGACTTACATAGGAAAAATCTTAAAAAATCTTCTCCACTGAAACCACAAGGCCCTGGTCTTTGATACTTGGTGTGTACCTTCATCTGGTGGACCTCTACTAAGATTATTCAAATTATAGCCCTGGGGTCAAAAATGCCCCCACCCCGGGGCCCTTTGGTTTTACATAGACTTATATGGAAAACTTTTAATAATCTTCTTGTCTGAAACCATAAGGCTCAGGTGTTTGATACTTGGTATGAACCTACGTCTTGTGGATATCTATCAAGATTATTCAAATTATAGCACTGGGGTCAAAAATGCCCCCGCCCCGGGGCCCTTTGGTTTTACATAGATTTATATGGAAAACCTTTAATAATCTTATTGTTGGAAACCATAAGGCTCAGGTGTTTGATTCTTGGTATGAAGCTGCATCTAGTGGACCTCTATCAAGATTGTTCAAATTATAGCCCTGGGGCCAAATTGCCCCCGCCCTGAAGCCCTTTGGTTTATATAGGGAAAACCTTTAAAAATCTTCTTGTTTGAAACCAGATGGCTCCGCTTTTTGATATTTGGTATGAAGCTTCACCTTTTAGACCTCCCTCAAGACAATGCAAATTATAGTCCTGGGGCCAATAATGGCCCTCCCCAGGAACCACTTGTTTGTACTATTGATCAGGTGAGCGATCCAGGGCCATCATGGCCCTCTCGTTTCATAATAAAGGCTGCAGCGCTAGCATGAATGTACATGAGATCACATGCTATCATGATGTAAAATGAATAAACTATCTTTGGGCAGAAGTGAGATGCCATGTCATGTTTTTTCTGTCTTAAACCATCTCTTGATTTTCATTCAGCTAAAACAAGAGAAACTAATATTTTTGATGTCACAAAGACAAACTTAAACTGAATAGATACAGAATGAGGGGAAGCAATTCATTCAAAATAATTTTTGTATCCCTTATTGACAGGGATCTACTCTTAAAAGAATTAATTTGCTCCTGTGGAGGAAATTCTTTCTCTTAATAATAGATCAGCGCCGCCTTTGTCAGCATGGTGCTTCCGGGCAGAGCTGAAACTGACCAAACTTTTAAGTACTAGTAAACCACTAAGAAGGTCTAAGCCTGCCCAGGAAAAGTGGTGCAAGTCAGACCGTCCCTTTAACCGTATTGTTTTCTTGGGAGTGGTAGGGCTTGAGAAGTCATTTCATCTCAATGTTGGGTAAAAGTCTCACAAAATTGGAACCATGACCTAAATAGGTTGTTGACAGGGATGTCAAACACAAAATAGTAGATCCCTTTATCAGAGGAGCTGATCTTAGTTGAGAGCGAACAGAAAGTCACTGAAGTTTTCATGTTGTGAAAATTGGCAGAAAATATGCCAGTTGTATCCATTTCCCAAAAAATATGAGCCAGCGCATGACAAAATTAATAAAGACTGGTGCAACCAGCAGAGACTCAAATCAACCTGTGCACCCATCTACTAAGACAAGACCTTTTGCTTATGTATCCTTGCTTAGATATTAGCCTATAGTGGGTACTTGCAATCAGCGAAGACTGATCTGACTGTGCTAACGCGCAGGCTGATCTGAGTCTTTGCTGGTCGCTCAAGCCTTCTTGTAGGTTTTGTAATGCGCTGGCTCATATGGTATTTCTTAATTCAGATTCAGTGGAGAAGTGCACCTACAGACAAAGACAGGAGATAAGAAAGAGAGATATATTGTTGTAACAAAAGTGAAAGGGGAAGAAGAGATGAAAAAGATAGAAGAAAAGAGGCATGCAGCTGATCTGGTGAGTTATCAAAGATAGGTTTGTATGTTACTGTGGGGAAGAAACCTTAGACAGTTTATATTTTGACAGTCAGGTCTCATATTTTTCAGACATTTGCGGGATTTCAGGCTTTTAGAGCTTAATTGTTCCTTGATTTCACACTTTTTTTTATTTTGATTTTTCCTAAAATGACTATTTAACGCTTATCCTGCTGAATAAAATTATTTAGTTACACCCATTTCTGGCTATTCACCAATCAAATTACTTGATATATTTTTTTTTCTATTCACAAACTGCATTATAAACAGTGTAGACCCTGATCAGATGGCTTCTGATATGGAACAGTGTAGACCCTGATCAGATGGCATCTTCTGGATCTACACTGTTTGCAAAGGTAATGTTTGTTGCGTTCAGCAGCATGAAGGTTAAGGCTGCAAAACCGGGTCTTTCAGGCATGGAAAAGCTTGGTCAGTGTAAGGCCTGTGTCTAGGTCAACAAGGATAATTTTACCTTCCCCACTTCCAAAAACGCAAATTTTGGCCAAACATAGTTCATCTGCACCCTGTCTCCTTAACAAATTCATTAATTCTGGTCAGATTTGGCACACCAAAGACTTGAATAGATTGTTGTAATCTTGACCTTATTTTCAAGGTTACAGACTCCTAAAAACTCAAATTTAAGGAAAAATTAGCTTGTCTGCACCATATCTCAGGAATGAATGTCTGAATTGTGGTCAAACTTGATACAATATATCATTGCAACCTAATATATCATTGCAACCTCCCAAAGATTTTATTTAATTTGGTGACCTTTACTTAATTTGCAAGTGCTAAAATTGTCAAATTTTGCCTTGTATGCACTACATATCTTGAACCAGTTGGTGAATTCTGGCCAAAGCCTGTGTGCTCTCAGTTCAACAAACAAAATACCTATCAAATTGGGTGATCTTGACCTACTTTTCAAGGTTACTTGCTTCCAAAGATTGTTCAGATTTTGCCTGTCTGCACCATATATCCTCAGTGGATGGAAGAATTCTGGCCACCTTTTACGGCCATATTTATGGTAGAGTGACATAATTTCTTTTGAAAACATTTCTGGTTTGAACTTAAGTTATTTTGGTAGATAGGGTTTCAGAATTAGATTTTCTTTTTGTGAATCTGTTTTCATTATTCAGGCCCACCCATAGGGGCTTGAAGAAATAGATGGGCTCCATGCAGAGCTGAAACTGACCGCACATGAGTACCGGTTGAAATTACTTGGCAGAAATGTTGGCCATCATGAGACAAATCTGCCTCACACAAAACAAATGTCCTTACCTCCAAAGACAAGGTCATACTTAAAGGTTAGCCCCCGCCCATAGGGGCTTGAAGAAATATATGGGCTGCATGATGCTTCCACGCAGAGCTGAATCCGGCCCGCACACTAGTACTAGTAAACCGCTTGGAGGATCTAAGCCTGTCCAGGAACCGCGGTGCGAGGCGGACCGTCCATGCTAATAAACCCTACTGGTTTCATTGGGTGACAGGGCTTGAGATGTCATTTCATCTCAATGTCGGGTAAAAGTCCCACAAATTGGAAGCAGCAGCTCCAAAATGACCTCTACAGTGTTGACGGGGATGTTAAACCACAAATCAGACAAACAAAGTTTTCATTATTATGATGACCTACATTGTTTACGAAGGTTTTATTGGTTTTTGATTTTTATTGAATTTCTGGCATGTAAAAGTATATTCTGGCAATATAACAAATTCCTGATTCTACTTTGGTGACCTTGACCTCAAGTTCAAGGTCATGTTCATAATCTTTTGGGTCATGATTTTATTTATAATGGAGGACATACAAAACTTTAATAACTCAAACACTGATGACTTGCTTACCTTTGATAATTCAAAATTATTTTTGAGTCCCTAGAGAATTTCAAATAGTTCTAGATATCCATATAAGTCAAACATCAATGGCTCAAACACCTTTGGGACCAACAAAATTTGTTTGAGTCAGGGGTAGGTTGTGCCATTGAGTGTTAATCATAGTGCCAGATCAGAAGGCATAATAGAGATATATTTTCGATTTTCTTTAGAAATAAGGTATGTTGTGTCACTTGTGTGTACTCATTGGAATCGCCTCATCGAGGCGATTCCATTGAGTACACACAAGAGACATTTTCAAGATATAAGAAAATGCTCTTTGCAGTGTCCCAAATATCTAACTATCTGCAGTTATGGGACTTTTTTACTGGGGACTTAAGAACAAGTTCAAAACAGCCGTAGTCATTGATCCATCTGTGTTTGAGCCATCATGTTTGAGCCATCAAAGTTTCACTGTATTTTGGATAATTTTGTGAGGTTTTCCTGATTATATCTTGGAAAGTAATGATGTGTGCACTCAATGAGACAATTCTAATAAGTACACACAACATACCATAATTGTATCTAACAAAATGAAAAGCTATCCTTAAGTGATCTGTATTATGCATAGTGACCTGGCGCCATGATCAGCTCTCAGTAGTTCGAACTGTTCCAGCATCAAACAAATCGTTGTGGTCACAAAGGTATACAAGCTCTTGAAGTTCGACTGTAGTTTTTAGCTCGCCTGTACGAAGTACAAGGAGAGCTATTGTTGTCACCTCGGATGGCGTGCGCGTGTGCGTTTGCGTTTGCGTTTGCGTTCCCGTCACACTGCGTTAAAGTTTTTCAAATGCTTATATCTCAACAGTCACTCATCACAGACCACTCATATTTGGAACTTAAGTATCTGGGAGGGTTCTCTGATGTTCAAAGAGAACAGACCCCTGGGTTCATGCCCCGGGGTGGGGCTAGGGGTCAAAATCTAGAACACCTTTGTAATTCTGTGTTAAAGTTTTTGAAATGCTTATATCTCAACAGTCACTCATCACAAAGCATTCATATTTACAACTTGGATACCTGGGAGTGTCTTCTGAGATTCCAAGACAACACACCCCTGGGTTCATGCCTGGGATTGGGGATGGGGTGGGGCTGGGGGTCAAAATCTAGGACACCTTTGTAATTTGTTGTATACCTTTCCATTATACTAACGAGTTATAGACACAATTGGTTATACATCAGCCAATCAAGTGACATTGGTTCAAGTGTAAAAGGGTGAAGGTCATGGTGACCTACATTTCACGGTCCAGTGATTTTGCCTTATATCTTGAAGTCTATTTGTTGGAGAAATGTCATACCTGGGATATTAGTTCCATGTGACTCCACGATTGACCTCAAAATATATCTAGGTCACTGTGACCTATATTCCATGGTTCAGCGATTTTGCCTATTATCTCGAATACTATTTGATGGAGAAATGTCATACCTGGATAATTAGTTCCATATGACCCAATAATTGACCGCAAAATATATCTAGGTCATGGTGACCTACATTTCACGGTCCAGTGATTTTGTCTATTATCTTGAATACTATTTGATGGAGAAATGTTATACCTGGGTTATTAAATGCAGGTGACCCCATTATTGACCTCAAAATATATCTAGGTCACTGTGACCTATATTTTATGGTTCAGCGATTTTGCCTATTATCTAGAATACTATTTGATGGAGAAATGTCATACCTGGATTATTAGTTCCATATGACCCAATAATTGACCGCAAAATATATCCAGGTCAGTGTGACCTATATTTCATGGTTCAGTGATTTTGCCTATTATCTTCAACACTATTTGATGGAGAAATGTCATAACTGGGATATTAGTTCCATGTGACTCCACGATTGACCTCAAAATATATCTAGGTCACTGTGACCTATATTTCATGGTTCAGCGATTTTGCCTATTATCTCGAATACTATTTGATGGAGAAATGTCATACCTGGATAATTAGTTCCATATGACCCAATAATTGACCGCAAAATATATCTAGGTCATGGTGACCTACATTTCACGGTCCAGTGATTTTGTCTATTATCTTGAATACTATTTGATGGAGAAATGTTATACCTGGGTTATTAAATGCAGGTGACCCCATTATTGACCTCAAAATATATCTAGGTCACTGTGACCTATATTTTATGGTTCAGCGATTTTGCCTATTATCTAGAATACTATTTGATGGAGAAATGTCATACCTGGATTATTAGTTCCATATGACCCAATAATTGACCGCAAAATATACCCAGGTCAGTGTGACCTATATTTCATGGTTCAGTGATTTTGCCTATTATCTTGAACACTATTTGATGGAGAAATGTCATACCTGGATTATTTATTCCATGTGACCCCATGATTGAGCTTGAATTAATATCTAGGTCAGTGTGTCCTATATTTCATGGTTCAGTGATTTTTCCTATTATCTTGAATACTATTTGATGGAGAAATGTCATACCTGGATAATTAGTTCCATGTAACCCGATGATTGACATGGAAATATATCTAGGTCCTTGTGACCTATTTTCATGGTTCAATGATTTTGCCTTATAATTCAGATACAATTTGATCCTGAAATGTAATATCTGGAATATATGTTCCATGTGACCTGATAATTGATCTAAAATATATCAAGGTGAGTGTGACCTATATTTCATGGTTCATAAATTTTTCCTTATATCTTGAAGTCGCAAAACAGGCGAGCTATGCTGTCTGGCGACAGCTCTTGTTTTCTTCTGAAATCATTCCTAGTTAAGGGATGCCATATTGATCCTAAGTATTGGGACAGACAGGCCTAAACTCCTTGCTGGAATGTGAAAGAAATATGTTAAAACTTTTTGGAGAATTTCAGCAATTTCTCAAGGTGTACGAACTTTTAAGATTTGTACGAACTTTAGTTTCAGCCTGTCTTAATAGCAGGATTTCACTTTATTTCAGGCAGAGATAGATGCAGCTGTTGGATTTACTCATGTTATCAAAAAGATCTCACAAAGTGTAAGTAGCGCTTATGTTCACTTTGTGTAAATGGTTTGGATAATTTTATATCTGAATGATTTTTCTACAACATTACATACATAAATGCTATATGCACATGCAAATCCTAATCATTCAAATTATAAACAAGTCTACCTAGCCTTCACAGAAAGTGCAGACTTTATTTGTAGGTTTGTCACCAGGACTACAATGTCATATGTGTATGAAAAGCCAAGTTTTGTTTTTTTAGCTCACCTGTCACGTAGTGACAAGGTGAGCTTTTGGAATCACTTTTTGTCCGTCGTCCATCCTGTGTGCATGCGTGCGTCCTTAAACTTTTTCTTCATACAACATCTCCTCCTAAACCACTGATCGGATTTTGACCAGACTTCACAGGAATGATCCTTAGGTGGTCCCCTTTCAAAGTTGTTCAAATGGTTCTGGTCTGTTGCCCATCTAGATCACAGGCGTTAAAAATAGATTTTTTTACTGAAAATTTTAAAAATCTTCTTCTCTGAAACCACAAGGCCCAGGTCTTTGATATTTGGTGTGAAGCTTCATCTAGTGGACCTCTACCAAGAGTGTTCAAATTATAGCCCTGGAGCCAAAAAAGCCCCCACCCCGGGGGCCTTTGGTTTTAAATAGGCTTATATAGGAAAAATCTTTACAAAACTTCTTCTTTGAAACAGTAGGGCCCAAGTCTTTGATATTTGGTGTGAAGCTTCATCTAGTGGACCTCTATCAAGATTGTTCAAATTATAGCCCTGGGGCCAAAAATGCCCCTGCCCGGAGGGCCTTTGGTTTTACATAGGCTTATATAGGGAAAATCTTTAATAATCTTCTTCTCTGAAACCACAAGGCCCAGGTCTTTGATATTTGGTATGAAGCTTCAGCTAGTGGACCTCTACCAAGATTGTTCAAATTATAGCCCTGGGGCAAAAAAAAAACCCGCCCCGAGGGCCTTTGGTTTTACATAGGCTTATACAGGGAAAATCTTTAAAAATCTTCTTCTCTGAAACCACAAGGCCCAAGTCTTTGATATTTGGTGTGAAGCTTCATCTAGTAGACCTCTACCAAGATTATTCAAATTATAGCCCTGGGGCCAAAAATGCCCCTGCCCCGGGGGCCTTTGGTTTTACATAGACTTATACAGGGAAAATCTATAAAAATCTTCTTCTCTGAAACCGCAAGGCCCAGTTCTTTGATATTTGGTGTGAAGCTTCATCTAGTGGATCTCTATCAAGATTTTTCAAATTATAGGCCTACGGCGAAAAATGCCCCCCATTTGCGGGCCCTTTGTTTTACATTGGCTTATACAGGGAAAATCTTTAAAAATCTTCTTCTCCAAAACAGGATGGCCCAGTTCTTTGAAATTTGGTGTGTAGCTTCATCTAGTGGACTGCTACAAAGAATGTTCAAATCATAACCCTTGGGTCAAAAATGCCCCCGCCCTGGGGCCCTTCATTTTTACATAGACTTATACAGGGAAATTTAAAAAAAATCTTCTACTCTGAAACCGCAAGGCCCAGGTCTTTGATATTTGGTGTGATGCTTCATCTAAATTGTTCAAATTATAGCCCTAGGAAATAGAAGTCAAGGCAATGAAGACCTTTGAAAATCTTCTTGTCTGAAAGCAGAAGGCCAATGATATTTGGTATGAAGCTTCATCTTGTGGATTTCTACCAAGATGGTTCAAATTATAGCCCTGGGGGCAAAAATGGGCCGCCCCGGGGATCCCAAGGTTTATGTAGACTTATATAAGGAAAACCTTTAAAAATCTTGTCTGAAACCAGGAGTCTCCGTTCTTTGATATTTGGTATGAAGCTTCACCTTTTAGACCACTACCAAAATTAATCATATTATAGCCCGGGGCCAATAATGGCTCTCCCAGGGGCCCACTTGATACCATAAAGATCAGGTGAGCCATCCATGGCCATCATGGCCATCTTGTTTATCATTCCAACTTTAAGCATGGCTCAATGAATGAGTCCAGTTTTCCATCCCTGTTATTATCTGTTTATCAATCAATCAACATTTGCATTAATCCTAGTATTAAAGGTCAATTCAAATGTTTTAATTTCTCAAGAACTACAACCATAGGTATGACATAGCCTTAACCCTTGTCCTCCTAAGCCGGGATATGTCTGATCTTTCAAACAATGCAGATCCAGATCATTGTCATTCAGTTTATGAATTTGTTGCAATGATTTGCATCAAGAAATCCCATTGGTTGATAATCAGTGGTGGGTGTGGCATATTTGAATATTCAGCAGGTCAAGGGTTAAGCAGAACTCTTGTTTTTATTTCTTTTACATTTTTCGGAGAAAATATATGGGCGATGTCAAGCAGAAATGTGTCTTCAGATATGTGCTCGGCATAGACTCGACTCAGCATATGTGTGCACAGTCTGATCAGAGTCTTTGCTGTTTGCTATATGGATCACTTTTGACACAAAGCTTTTTCAGGCTGGCAAGGAAGGTATTTTGACTGAGCAGGTCTGCAGACTGATTTGAGATTTCCAAAGACACATTTTTGTTTAGTAAGGCTTTCACCAAAAGTAAGGATACTTTTAAATGAAAGAATTTGCTCCCATGGGAAGCAAATTCTTTCATATTAAAAGTATCTCCCTTTGGTAAGGATTGTAAGCATGTATTGAATGAAGAGTTAGAAATTTTGGCTTTTTACTGGTAAGGAATTTAAACTCTTGTAATTTCTTTTTTCAGATAGCATTTTAGAATGTGATTATATGTTTTTTTGAATCTAAATTCATTATCATAACTCACATAAATACAGAAAAATCTTGTCTTTAATGACTTTAGGAATTTCATTTTGAGAACAAAATATATTTCCCTTAGTTTTTCTTCAGACGTACTTGTGTTTGCCTGTTAGAAACACCTCATTGAGACTCGGAAGGACTAACAAGCTATGTAGTTTTGATAGACAAAAATGAAACAAATACCTTTGAAAATCTCACTTTTCTCTGTATAATATGTTTCTCTGTATTTAATTGGTTGTTATTTATTTGTGATGAGACCTTTATGAGGCATGGTATTTTATATAAACAAATTTCTCTTTTCAGGGCAAGCTGGTTGTTGGTCACAATATGTTTCTAGATATCATACATACAATACATCAGTTTATGTATCCATTACCACATGTAAGTTCAGTTTTCTCTGTACCTTGATTAAGACTGAACCCTTCTAAAAACAGGGGACTGCGCTAAAAGCTCTTTAAAGGAAAGAATTTGCTCCTAAGGAGGAAAGAATTTGCTCCTAAGGAGCAAATTCTTTCCTTTAAGAGTAGACCTGTATTTACAAAGGATCAGAAATATCTTTTGCAAGAGTTGTCTCCCAGATGGTGTGTCCAATGCCCTCAATGGTGTTGACTGGGACATAGAACTCCAAAACAAGAAAGCAAATTGACAATGCACTGTTTACTAATGTCAGATCATTCTTGAATTACTATACAAGAAGCACAAAGTATTAGTAGCTTAACAACTCGTTAGTGGTCAAATGTTAATTGTTATCTAATGCACTGGTATTTTTTTCTGGAAAAATTGGAGTAGCTACTCACATTTTTTAGCATAAATATATGATCAAAGTTTCAGCAAATATGTTAACTAACAACACTGTTACTTTTGAACAACTCGGATCTGGGTCCAGTTGTTCAAAGCATTGTTAGTTTAACGAGTTCGTAAGTGGTCATATTGTTAACTGTTCTAGCAGGTACAATATCTAAAATTTTGTTTTTTTTTACTGAAGAAATGTGAGCAGCATTTGCAAATACAAAAGTTGCTCACATTTTTTCAGCAAAAATATTAGCATTTTTGCCATATTAAATGATCAAAGTTTTAACGATACATTAACTAACAGCACTGTTAGTTATGAACAACTGGGATCTGATCAAAAGCAGTCTTAAACTGTTAACAAGTTTAACTAGTTAGGGTTATTTTCCTTGCTGTCAGCAAATATGAGAATGCAAGAATCTTCTTAAGGGGAATGGGAACACCTTCATTGTAGGCAACACCTGCTAAAATATTTTTGTCTCCCATGTCAATAGGGGTCAACTCTTAAAGGAAAGAATTTGCTCCTGAGGAGCAAATTCTTTCTTAGAGTAGACCCCTTTTTCTGTGGGACAGGGTTTATAGAAAAGGGAACAGGAAGTCCCGAAACTTGTCTTCCTTTGAAAAATGGTGGAAAAATCTGCCAGGTGTTCCCATTCCGTAAAGGAAGGCAATGTGATTTTTTCTCCTGGTACTCCTGTTTTTTCACCTTAAATGAAAAGTAATCAGCTTCATATTGATGTAAAAAAGAAAGTTTATGGAAGAACAAGAATTCTGCCAAAGACTATGTTGTCACCGCTGTGGGTTGGAGCCGGGCTAGGGTCATATGTGAGACACAAGTTCTGCAACAGGTCAGGTGTTCTTCTGCTGATACTCCAGCTTTTTTCCACTGTTAATTGGGCCCCGTCAAGCGATTTTGGTACTTATCGCCTATGCGAGCAGCAAAGGTTCAGGCGAGCCTGCGCATCCGCGCAGTCTTGCCAGCTCTTCGCTGCTCGCTCATACAAGCAGTGAATCAAGAGGAACCTTCAGACAGAAAGCCATATCCCTGGCCCCTGTGTATGGCTGGGTTAACATTTGTCATGACGGAATGCTCGAAGACCCAAATTCGCTTGGCGGGGCTCAATTAATGATCACTGACTTTGCGAACAATTGCGTCAACCCTGGCATTCACTCTGATGTTCAAGTCCATTTCTCAAGAATTAATAGAGCTTTATTAATGATGCTTGGTATAAACTTGTACGGATGGCAACATTAATGTAAGCATCCATGTTTGACATTTACTTACATTTCTTGGTTCATCGACTTTGCTCCTCTCACAGGTGAAACATAGCCTTTGGCAGAATTCTTTTTCACTGTTTGAAACAGTTACGATATTGATTTCACTGAGAAATCACTAAATTTCATTGAAACGCATGTAAGAATATATTGTTTTCATTGTAGGACTACTTAGAATTTAAGGCTATGTGTCACTGTGTGTTCCCAAGATTGTTAGATACCAAGGTGATGGCCACCACACAGCCATTTAAGGTAAGGAAACTGTGCTTGTTTCTTATTTTTCTTCAAGGCACAACCCTAAAAAATTATTGACATTTCAGCCATCAAGTTTGGTATCATTGGTTGAAAAGGGGATCGTAAACGCCAGAGATTGCAGGCATGAATCAGGACAATGGGGCCTACATGTACAAATAAGACATGAACAGGGATGAGGAGGGTCTATTATATCTCTCGGATGTACAATCCCGTTTTCATTGCAATGATGGAAATAGATGCAAATATCTGAAGATGACCGAAAATGTCAGTCACAGTACTGTAAAAAGCCTCATTTGATTGCTGAAACTGCTATGGTAAATGAATTTTAACCGGTTTTGTACCAAATGGAATCTTTCTCTTCTTATATAGCAGGAGTCCTTTTCAAAATTTAGGGATGTCAGGCTGTGTTTCCTTCAAAATTTATTTGAAAAAATTGGCTGAACTTTTTGCAAACAGTCTAGGTCCTGATCAGACGCCGTGTTCTGCAGCGTCTGATCTGGGTTTGCACTGTTTTACCACTTACCTCTTTTCGGGTTTCCGGAACAAAAAGGGTTAAAGGATTTGTATTTGATTCTATCAGATAACACTATACCATAACAAATTTCGTATCTGTGTTTATCATCAGCAGTGTATGTTTTTAAGATACAGTAATAGAATTCAGTTGTATTATGTTTCCCCTCTCATGATTGTATGATACTAAATAGAAAAGTGTTTTGGAAAGTGAATTAAAAGTCCATGTAAAAAACATTATTTACATTCTCAGTGTATTTCAGGAAACAGCCTTATAGTAAACTACATGTATTCAGAGATAGTTTTGTTTATACTTCATTGAATACATTGACTTAAGCTACCGTATTCGGGCGTGTACTACCCGCAGTTTTTTCCCCTCAAATTACAGGCCCAAGTTCAGGGTGCGGGTAATCCGTCCGAAATATTTTTGGACCGTTTTTTTTTTTACTTTTGTCAGCTGAAAATACGATGCATCTCAATGTTATGCTCTATCCCTTTAGCATTCCCGACATAAATAACGTTAATTGTCGACTCAATTTTACTTACACATGAGTAAAAACAACAATATCCATTACAAGGAAGCCCGATTTTGTGCTTATTGTTCCTAAAACTCTGATTTCAAACGAAATAAACAAGCAAGTTCAATGCGAACATCAAAGTTTTCCGGCATCCAAATCGCCGCCCACAAACTACCGCTACAATTTTTCTGCATGCGATCGGCGAATGACGTCATCGGACCCCGGCAACCACACACGTGTCTATTGTTTTATTTTAAAGGCATTTATTCTGAAACAGTAAAACACACCGTGTGTTCATAATTGTTTTATTGCCCCCTGTGGTATACTATCTATAGCAGATCAAAGGCGGTCCCAAATAGGGTGATTAGTAGCTCTTGTTGAATCCCCTGACTGAGGTACATAAGGGGAAAATCAATAATATACACTCCAGTCAACAGTTAGTAAATTATTGATTTTCCCCAGGGAGGCCCCTTACCTGTTGAAGACAGAGGACTTGTCTCCAGTCAGCACTGAGGGCTACATAATATTATGTAATGAAATGATAGTCCTCAATAATCAAGAATAAATGCCTTTAATGCGGTGTATCTCTTTCATTAAAAAAATGTTTGGAAACGGTAAAAAAATTCGATAGCTCGGAAGCTCCGTGTCAATAACCAACAACAGCATACAGATGTGTTTACATAAATTAAAGCGTTCGACTTTTTGGCGCCAAAACATAACCATTCACGAGATATTCGAATGGTCCGTTTGTAGGTAAGATTAGACAACTCGTCTTAAGAGCAATTAAATCATTTTCACATTGATTGTGTATTAAATTATTGATTGGGGAATAAACGCAAATTAGAGACATTAACTTGACCATATTTTCACACCTTTTTGACACGCACCGCAGGGTGGCAATTATACAACCGGGATTAACAATAGTGTCATAATTGAACCGTTATAAATCATCAAACAGTGTAAATCCAAATCGGACGTCTGCGGTTTCTTTCTGCGGTGTCTGATCTGGGACTGCACTGTTTGCCGATGTCCCCCCAAAAGGGCCTCTGGGTATATATATTGTTTAATAAATAAATAACAAGGGTGAACAGGTAAAGTTTTTTCAACATTTTAATGCAAAATACATGCATTCTGGTGATACTCGCACGCACATGCATTTTCCCGCCTTTTGAAGACGATCGCGCGTTCCGTTGTGTGTTACAAAAACTGGCCAAATTCTTACTTTTTCTCACTTACGCACCCACCAAAATTTCAGCAAATATTTCATGCGGGTAATACAACAGAATAACAGTTTTTCCCCAGATTTTGGCAAAAAAAGGGGGGTGCGGGTAGTACGCAAATGCGGGTAGTACACACCCGAATACGGTACCTTGCATAATCATTCAGTGATGTCCAATTAATCCATTTTGTACCACAAACTCCAAAATGGGTAATTGGCAAACAGTGCAGGATCAGATCAGATGCAGCAGAACGTGGTATCTGATCAGGTCCTACACTGTTTGCAAAGGTTCAGCCATTTTCCGAAAATAAATTTTAAAGTTTAGGCGAACCCAATCAGAGCTAACTTAAACTTTGCTTATGACGAGTTGTTTATGCATAAATGAATGTTAGATAAATTACCCCCAATGTGCTTCTAGTGCTGGGTTACCTTAAAAACAAGATCATTCATACCCCCGTTTCTAACTAATTTAAAAAGCTTGTAGGTTTTTGTTTTGTATGAAATTTCATCATGTTAACAAGTCCGTAAAATGACTACCCCTCCAAACCCCACTTTATATGTAGAAATCTGGGGTTTACAAGGGTACACATTATTTTGCTTATTTCTGCTTCAAGACCTAGGTTGTGGGTGCTCGTTAGAACCGCCTCAGTGAGGCGGTTCTAAAGAACACCCACAATCTATGTAATGAGTTTAAATAAGAAACATATCACAAATTTTCATTGGAAAAGTAGACCTTTTTGGAATATGAAGGCATGCACTATGTCACAGGGGTGTGTTTTCGTACTGTAAGGCACATTAAACACTATTTAGGCAATTCTAAGCCAGTCCGTTTACCTGGTCAGGCTAAAACATAAGCTGTTTATCGGTTTTATGCACATTATTTTTGCCAGAAACAGACTGTTGTCCTTCTTGAATCAGTGGAAGAGAGAGTATAGCCTTAAGAAAAATTGGATGGTCAATCTCCACAAAAAATAGTTGATGATGCATGACCTGTTCACCAGTCAGATGCACATCTGACTGAAATACCGAGGTGGACCCATTTGAAAGTACGAAATAAGGTAAAACAACAAAGTAGGAGATAAGGTAATACAACAATATTCAAATAACAACTTTCCTATATTAAGACCACCTTTAAGACCACTTTTGAACAGTCGCAAAGGTGGTCCCTCATCAGAGGAAACTGTTTGCAGAAAATACAAAGAAAGGTTAACTGCACCCTCCTAAATAAGCTGTTTAAACCACAATATGTCTTAATTTTAGGTGGCCTTAATAGGGGAATTCCACTGTTTATGTTTTATTTGAATGTTGGCAGGATAAAATCAGCAACTCTGGTCTTGAGGCTTTGAGCAAGATAACAGAAATGGACCCCTTTACTAAGCCCGAGGTTGGTATGTACTGTTACTATTACTTCCCTCTTACAATCTGCCAGTTTCTTAGAACTCAGAAATAAAAGTACTGACAGCACTGGTGGATCATTTGTCTCTGAGTGTTTCTTTGATTTGAGGTTTAATGTCCCCGTCAACACTATTGAGGTCATTTTGGCGACATTGCTTCCAATTTTGTGGGACTTTTACCCGACATTGAGATGAAATGACATCTCAAGCCCTGTCGCCAAATGAAACCAATAGAGTTTATAAGCATGGAGGATCGGATCAACTTGCACCACTTTGCCAGGGCAGGCTAAGATCCTGTCAGCGGTTTACCAGTACTCCTGTGCGGGTCGGTTTTAGCTCTGCATGGAAGCATCATGCAGCCCATCTATTTCTTCAAGCCCCGATAGGCGGTGGCCGGGGTGTCTCTGAGTATAGGCTGGGAAAGTGATCCTGAATGGTGACATAACCCTTACATTCCTGTACTGTGATTGGACACCTCATTCTGCCACATCTGACCCATAAATTCCTGAACTGTAAGAAAACAGTGTAGGCCCAAATCTGTAGCATCTGATCGGGGTCCTCACTGTTTGCCAAACTTACGAGGGTAGGCTGAATGAGCCTGACCAAGAAGCAGGCATCGAACAGCCATGAAATTTTGTATTTATTAAATCCAAACCTTTATTACTTAATTTGACTCAAATGAGTTCAAGTTTACCTGCAATAACGTAGAAATTCTAGACTATGAAAATTGATACTAGCACGTTTTTGAGAAAATGGACAAAATCTGGCATCGTGGTGTCATCAAGTACCTCCATAAAAAGGGGTTAGCTCCTAAGGACATTTATGCCGATATGGTTTATACATTAGGAGATGATGCTCCTTCGTATGCAACCGTGAAAAGGTGGGCAGCAAATTTTAAGATGGGCAAGGACAGCCTTGAAGATGATGACCGGTGTGGACGACCCACAACGGCAACAACTGAGGAAACCATCAGCCAAGTGCACAGGGCCGTGATGGATGACAGGCGTTTAACTGTGAATCAGTCAGCTAACACTGTTGGCATCTCCCGTGAACGAGTAGAGAACATTCTATAGAAGCCTCCGTGGTGCAGTGGTTACGCTACTCGCCTTGTAAACCAGGGATCGCAGGATCGATCCCGGGCTTCTCCAGACTTTCGGATGAGTCTTTAAACCGAGGTCCCGTCTCCGTATGACCTAAGCTGTTGGTGGGACGTAAAACTCGAACACACACACACAGAGAACATTCTACACAGTGAATTAGTAATGTCG
The DNA here is from genome assembly GCA_963580285.1 of Lucinisca nassula. Lineage (NCBI taxonomy): Eukaryota > Metazoa > Mollusca > Bivalvia > Lucinida > Lucinidae > Lucinisca > Lucinisca nassula. The sequence continues at coordinate 108,781,439 of OY757011.1, forward strand.
AAGGTTTCCGCCAGATGGGTGCCACAGCTTTTGAGGCCTGACAAAAAGTTGACCAGACTGAACCTGTCACAAGCCAACTTGGCTATTTTTGAAGCAGACCAAGATGGTTTTCTTGACCGTTTTGTCACTCAGGATGAGTGTTGGGTTCATCACTTTGAGCCAGAGACAATCCATGCAATGGAAGCACCCTGGCTCACCCTCTCCAAAGAAGGCAAAGGTCGTCTCCTCTGCAGGGAAGGTGATGGCATCAGTGTTCTGGGATGCCAAGGGTATAATATTATAGATTACCTTCAAAAGGGCAGAACAATTAATGGGGAGTATTATGCAGATCTGCTAAAACAATTGCGAAAAGCAATTAAGGCTAAACGACCCGGAAAATTGACAAAAGGGGTCTTGTTCCATCAGGACAATGCACCTGCTCAATAATCGGTTGTCGCAATGGCTGCTGTGCATGACTGTGGCTTCACACTTGTCGATCACCCTCCGTATTCACCTGATCTAGCTCCATCAGATTATTTCCTGTTTCCAAACATGAAAAAGCACTTGGCTGGGCAGCATTATTAGTCAGACAAGGAGGTGATAGCTGCTGTGGAGGAGTTTTTCAGGGACCAAGATGAGACCTTCTATACCACTGGGATCCAAGGACTCCAGCATCGCTGGAGGAAGTGTGTGGACAGGAAGGGAGACTATGTTGAAAAATAAGGCACTTTCAGCATGGACAAATCATTGGATCTTGGTCAGGCTCAGAACTTTTCAGCCTACCCTCGTATCTCATGGATTCAGTCCAGATTCTATAGATAACCCTTTTAGGCAACACTTTGACATCACATCGATAATAGCACAGCTATTTTCTATAAATAACATTACCTGGATTTCCTACAAATCAGTGAGAATCACATGGACTTAAACACCGAAGAGGATTTGTTTGTTTGTTTGAATTGATGTTTTACGTCCTTGTCAACACTATTTTAGGTCATTTTGGAGATGTTGCTTCCAATTTTATGGGACCTTTACCTGACATTGAGATGAAATGACATCTCAAGCTCTACCGTCCAAACAAACCAATAGGGTTTATATGCAGGGATCGTCCGACTTGCACCAGTTTGCCTGGGCAGGCTTAGACCTAAGCAGTTTACTAGTACTCATGCGTGGTGGGTTTCAGTTCTTTGTGGAAGCATCATGCAGCCCGGTCTATTTCTCCAGGCACCGATGGGTAGATTTGTAGTTAGTACCTTTGGGTAGATTGATTAACAATTGACTCAGTAATAGGAGCCACATAATGAGAAAAAATGTTCTTGCACACCAGACAAGGAAATCCGTGATTTTACCCTGGGATGGAAATTTATGTTCTGACCCTGGTGTTCCGACCCCAAATCGAATATAATCGCATGTTTGATAAATGCACTGGTTGATTACAACCTCATAAGCGGCTTCGTCATGTGTGACGTCACTAAACATTCCTGTTGTGTCATCAAAAAATGGCGGACGTCGGTAACCGAAGTGACAGCAGCATAAACAATTCGCAATAGAAATGGAAGGTATGCAAGAAAAAGAATCCAATATGGGTGTTAGGGGTGGATAGAAAAATCCGTCCCTCTGGATCACTGTCCGGCATCACTCGGCAAGCCTCGTGATGCCGGACAGTGTCCCTCGGGATGGATTTTTCAATCCACCCCTCACACCCATATAAGATTATTATATTCTTGCAATTTGTGAACAACAAAGGTGGAGATCCGCCGGCACATTGCGCAGTCTGATCAGCACTTTACCACTCTCTTGAGCTAATTCAGCAGTTCACAAAACAGAAAACAGGACTTGACATCTCATGCAAATTGTCTCTTGGAGACTATTTGCTTGAAATGTCAAATTCTGTTTTGTGGAAAAAATAAAAAAAAAATATTTCAAAGTCTGCTGATTTTTTTTTTTATTTGTTTTTGGTTTTACAGCACTTTCAAAATTATTTCACTGATTTTGAGCCGATCTTTAATCAGAGGAGGGCGAAAACCTGAGTACCCGAAGACAACCCTGCCCATCGGGGCTTGGAGAAATAGATTGGGCTGCATGGTGCTTCTAGGCAGAGCTGAAACTGACCACACATGAGTACTGGTAAACCGTTTAGAAGTTAGAAGGACTAAGTCTGTCCAGGCAAAGTGCTGTCAGTCAGACCATCCAATGTATTTAAGCCTTTTGGTTTCATTGGGCAGGAGGGCTTGAGATGTCATTTCATTCTAATGTCGGGTAAAAGTCCCACAAACTTAGAAGCAGCGTCTCCAAAATGACCTAGATAGTGTTAACGGGAATGTTAAACCTCAATTCAAACAAACCTGGAGACAACCCCACCCACCTAAATAGTGTTGACTGGGCCGTTAAACTCCAAAACAAACAATAAAAACTTCCATGCTAATACGCTAGAGAGAAAATGAGTGTTGAAGCTCTTGCTATAAGGATAAATCAACTACAGATGAACTTGAATGTCTCAATCACCTACGGGACCATTAAATTTTTTCGGCATAGGGGTACTTTGTGCATTTTAGGTCAATAATATCGCTAGGTCAGGAGGAATAATTGGGGTGACAAGAATATGTTATTGATCTGTTAAAATAAAGGTATGCTGTGTGTACTCATTAGAATTGCCTTTTAGAGGCAATTCTAATGTGTACACACACCATACCTTTTGTGTGTACTCATTAGAATTGCCTATTAGAGGCAATTCTAATGAGTACACAGACCATACCTTTTCAGGGGAAATAAATTGAAAAATAAAACACCATAGTTATACTAATATGTAGGTATATGGGTCTATAGGAAGAATTCTCTAGGGACTCAAAGGTGAGTTTATATTAACTATGATCAACGAGCCATCTGTGTTTAAGGGTAATAGGAGCACATATCACATTTTTCTGCCATTTTTCAAAGGGAGACAACTTTCGGGACTTCCTGTTTGCTTTTCTATAAGCCCTGTCCCACTGAAAAAGGGGTCTACTCTTAAAGGAAAGAATTTGCTCCTCAGGAGCAAATACTTTCCTTTAAGAGTTGACCCCTATTGATATTGGAGACAAAAATAATTTTGCAGGAGTTGCCTCCCCTGAAGGGTGTTCCCATTCCCCTTAAGTCATTGAAGTTTCCCTTTATTATAGTGCTTGCTGAGAAGTATGACTGTGGTTATGGTACCAAAGAAAGCCACCATGAAGCAGGTTATGATGCCTTTCTCACTGGAAGATGTTTCTTATCATTGTCCAATTTCTTAGGTAGGTCAGAATATTGTATCTGGTTTGTGTGTTAATAATATAGTTAAGATATTGGGTAGGGCAGGCTAATCGGAGCTTTGTTTGTTTGTTTGTATTGGAGTTTAACGGCCCAGTCAACACTATTTAGGTCATTTTTGAGCCGGTCAGTTTACCTATCCACACTTTCCTGGGCAGGCTTATACGTAAGCGGTTCACAAGTACAGTGCACATTCTTTCGCCAGAAACTGACAACTGCCATTCTTGAATCAGCGGAAGGGAGAGAATGACCGTAGAAAAGATTTAATGATTAATCTCCACGAAAGAATGTTGCCGACCCCGGCGGGAGTTGAACCCTCGTCCTCCTTATCACCAGTCAGACGCGCATCCGACTGAGCCAACGAGGCCGGCAGGCTAATCGGAGCTGAAAAGATAATCATTTATCAGTGAAAGGATGGCGGTCTGCATATTTGTTGTGCTAGTAAAAAGGACTAGCTTCGAGCTGGATGTTGCACCATTCTTTACTGCCCAACCCTCACAACTCATAAATAAGTACAGCAAGTGTTTCCTGTTCCCTTCAGGTGACCTGTTCTCATGGAATATTTTTCAGGTAAATGTGCAGAGCCACCATCCGACAGAGTCCCCTCCACCTCACCATTATTGGAACCCTTTATTAATAAGTAAGTAATTTCTTTTTTACACATATCTTTAGCCCCCGCCCATAGGGGCTAGAAGAAATAGATGGGCTGCATGATGCTTCCACCCAGAGCTGAAACCGACCCGCACACGAGTACTGGTAAACCGCTTAGAGGATCTAAACCTGCCCAGGTAATGCGGTGTGAGTCTGCCCATCCATGCTTATAAACCTATTGGTTTCATTGGGCGGCAGGGCTTGAGATGTCATTTCATCTCAATGTCGGGTAAAAGTCCCACAAAATTGAAAGCAACGTCTCCAAAATGACTTTTACAGTGTTGATGGGGACGTTAAACTTCAAATCAAACAAACAATTTACACATGTCTTTTAGCTCAGCACAGAACATGATATTAATCCTCTACCTTAGCAAACGGAGTTCATTCAGTTTGTGAATTTGAATAAAGACATTTTTCAAAGTAATATGGTCAGGAATGGGTGTGACAAAATTTATTCAGGTTTCGTGACGCCAGCGGTAGGGCTGAGTTGTGCCACACACCTCTTCAGTTGTCTTGAGCAGACCGGTCTTGATGCTGTTCCATATATCCTCAGTGGTAGCATCTGCTACACCTGCCGAAGCACTCACATGCTGGCTGAAAACCTCCTGGAAATGATTTCTTGTCTGAGATTCTCTCAGCTTCCAAACTTTTAGTCTGGGGGTGAACTTGCGCTTGGGTTTAGGTGGCACATTTCGCTCACCTGTGCGAAATAGTGGATTTTTTCACATCTCCAAAATGGCTACTTTTCTGATGAAATTCTGAGATGTTTTTCTTATTCTGCAAACATAGGTTGTAGATGCTTGTTAGAACCGCCTTCACTCTGGCTATTCTAACGTGCACCAACAATCTGGAGCAAAAATAAGAAAAATATTACTGTCATGATCCTAGAAGCCTCTGTGGTATAGTGGTTACGCTAGTCGCCTTCTAAACCAGGGATCGCAGGATCAATCCCAGGCTTCTTCAGACTTTCGGATGAGTATATAAACCGAGGTTCCGTCTCTTATGACCTTAGCTGTTGGTGAGACGTAAAACTCAAACACTCACTCACCGTCATGATCCTCAGTATTGGGACAGATAGGCATAAGCAAACACTGCAGACCCATATCCGTCTGCTCCTGAAGGAGCAATCTGATCACAGTCTACACTGTTTGCCATTCTGTCTGCACCTTTTGGACTCCTTGCTGGATCGTGAAACAAATTTGTTAAAATTTTTGGAGAATTACAGTAAGTTCTCAAGGTGTCCAACTTTTATGATTTTTACGGTACACATTTTCATCTGAAAACTACATGTATCAGTTTTGGATACAGGAAAGATTACACTACATTTATCATATGACGTCGCGTCTGAGAGTGTAATAACGCCATGTAATATTTTCGATAATCCACTAGTGGATTAAATATGCAAATTAGCTAGATACGTCCCGTAACGTTACATGTACGACGTCCTTAACGACGTCGCTTTTACTAATGGCGGAATATTGATATTTTTGTAAACAATCGAGAATAAAATGCGTTTTAAATGTCATGATAAATAGAATCTTGCATTCGTGCTCATGTATTATTGAATTTATTAAACTCGTTGAGGAAAAAGGATAAAATGCTCGGCAAAGCCTCGCATTTTATCCCTTTTCCTCAACTCGTTTAATAAATTCAATAATGCATGAACACTCATTTTAGATCCTCTATGTATGTCACAGTTGTGTGTTACACTGAGTGGAAGGCTGAGTGGGTATGATATATGAATTTTGTATTCGCTGTGCAAATATGCCTGAAGATCTATTTTCCATTACGAAAACACGCCTATACAAATGCAATGTAAACTTTACGGCCGAAAAAATGAAATTTTTTAAGCTGAAGAATTTTGATATTTTTCTTATTTCAGCTCAAAATATAGATTTTAGAGCAGAAATAAGAAAAATAATGTTTACCCCTGTAACCACAGTTTTACTATATAAAAGTGGTGTTCAAGGGGATCAAAAATATATATGATATGAAAGCCCTCATTTCGCAGAGTATTAATACAGCTTTTAATTATTTGTAGAATTCACCTTATGAGACCATTTGACATCCCATACATGGATCTGGCAGGACCTGATTGTAAGTATCGAAGTCACAGATATTTGTTACTTTTTCAACCATGACTATTGCAGATAGATGTTCTGTCCAATTAAAAACAAAAACTGACTGATTTGAATATTTGTTTGTTTGAATTGAGGTTTTACGTCCCCATCAACACTATAGGTCATTTTGGAGTTGTCACTTCCAATTTTGTGGTACTTTTACCCGACAATGAGATGAAATGACATCTCAAGCCCTGTCCCCCTGTGAAATCAATAGGGTTTATAAGCATGGATGGTCCGACTTGCACCGGTTTGCCTGGCAGGCTTAGGCAAAGTAATGTACCGGTAATGTACCCCAGTGGAATTCGTTTCACTTACCTTTCCAAGGTGGCTCTTCTATCGCGGTTTATTTTTGTTTTTGAGTGTTCGTATCGTTTATATTATTTTGTTTTGGATAGACAATTGGCCATTTTATGGGAAAGTAACTGTCCTTTTGGCTTACCGCTACTGATGTTTCCATTAGAGTCTGTTGTTTCATGTTTGTGTTTCTTTCGCTTTGGTGTCTCTGATGGGAGCTGTGGGTTAATTGTATCGATTCCTGATCATTGCCTTCACTTCTATTTAGATAGTCTAAGCAGTTTACCAGTACTCATGTGCGGTCAGTTTCAGCTCTGTGGCGAAGCATCATGCAGCCCATCTACTTCTTCAAACCCCGATGGCCGGGGGCCACTGATTTGAATAACAAATGCAGATTGGCAAACAGACATTTCTGAGCTTTTGCAAAATAATGTACCAGTAAATGGCATTTATACTGAGCTAGCAAGGCCGGAATATACATTATATCTGCTTCTTAACCCTTGTCCTATTTAATCAGAATATGCCCTATCTTTTGCAAACAGTGTAGATACAGATCAGATGGCTTCTGAAGAAGCCATCTGATCTGTATCTACACTGTTTGACATCCATTTTGTTAATTTTTAAGGATAAATTACATCAAATACATGTACATGTAATCTGATTCGTTTAAAGTCCGAAATTGAAGGAGCAATATGATTAGTATCAGCCACTGTATCTGTTTGCATATGCCACAGCTCAAGATAAGTGGGGAAGGGGGTGGGCTTGGATAAGTGTGGGATAATTTTTCCTGAATGCTCTTCAGAAACCTTGCTTCCACGTAAAGCTGCAACTGACCGCACATGAGTACTGGTAAACCACTTAGAAGGACTAAGCCTACCCAGGCAAAGTGGTGTGATTGGGACCGCCCAAACGCATATAAGCCCAATTGGTTTCATTGTGGGCAGGGCTTGAGATGTCATTTCATGTCAATGTCAGGTAAAAGTTCCATTAATTGGAAGCAACATCACCAAAATGACCTAAATAGTGTTGATGGTATTGTTAAACCTCAATCTAAATAAACACATCTTCAGAAACCTATCTGTATTATGAGTACTTGTAAGAATCACCTCATCAAGAGGTGAGTACCCAGAACAGTTTTTTTTCTGAAGAAATAAGAAAACAGTATACAGTGAAATTCCACTATTAAGACCACCGTAAGTAAAGACGAAATCTGGTTTAAAAAGCTTATTTAGTAGGTTGCAATTATTCTTTCTTTGTGTTTTCTGCATACCAAGTCCTCTGGTCAGAGATTACCTTTGGGACTGTTCAAAAGTGAACAGTCCCAAAGGTGGTCTTAATGTAGGAATTTTGCTGTACTTACGCCCTGTTACTGATGTGCCTCTGTGGCCTATAGTTTAAGAATGCTAACACTTAAGCATTAGGTCATTCATAACTGTCTGTTTGAGCCTTGGTTGGGTCACTTGCAATACACCAAGTTCTGCAACAGAAGGTTCTGTGGTTGTTCTCTCAACTTCTCTGTGTACTCCAGTTTTTGCCCACCTGGCTAATGATAGGCCCAATATAAGTGAAATAATCTTGCAAGGACTGAAAAACCAAAATCAGTTTGCCCCTTGTCTGGAGCTATCGTATTTGCCAGTACATCATTTTCACATTGATGGATATTAATATCATTTGGCACATATTTTAGGGTTATGCCATAGCCTCTTATAGTCTATTGTTGAGATCCAAAGCACACAATATGCAACTTAAACGACTGCATTACATGTATGTTCAAAAGAAAATGTACAGTGTATATCATACATTTATGGTTTTACTTTTGACCCTGACTATACTGTTATAAAGCGTTAGGGGTATACTTCATTTTCTTGATATTTTTTCTTTTTCAGTGAATCCACCCAGAGAACATGTGTTTCATGTCAGTTTTCCTGAGGATTGGCGAGTGCCTGACATAAATTCCCTGTTTTCAGCTTTTGGTAGGCCATCTGATCAGGATCTACACTGTTTGGCATTCCGTTTATGACTTTGTAGCAATAAATTACATCAAATAATTTGATTGGTTGATAGACAGAAATGGGTGTGGCTTGAATGAATATTCAGCAAGATAAGGGTTAAACATGTCCTTATCTTAAAGGATTTTTTCTGATAATATGCATTTCACTATACTTTAATTTTATGGAGAAACCATGTTTTGGAGTACTTGTTGTAAAGCAAAGCAAAATAAAAGATTTTGTTTTCTGTGCTCTTAAGAGTTTAATATGCCAAGAATTATGATCAGTATGCTCATAATATTTAGCTGATTTGAAAAAAAAAAAAAAGCTTTTTATGCAAGTGTTTAAAACCTGTCTGTTCTGGACCTGGAAGTATCCTTTTTAAAAACTTCAAGTACCAGATCTATATTGTTTTCCATTCTGCTTCTGATACCATTGTAAAAATTTAAATCATGCAATACAAATGGGATGCATTATTAGGGTTACTAATTAGGGGCATGCACACAAATTTTGTGCTCAAGTGCGGATGAAAAAAAATTAAAAAATTAGGGCCAGAGTGACATAATCATTATATATCTGGTCCAAGTCGTTTGAAGCACCATTACCTTAACAAGCTTGTTACAGTATAGCTCCAATATATCGCGGTAGTCTGGGTCCATAGACCGAAAACCGCGATGTGGTCGGAGCGCGATATAAGTCGCGGTAGTTTGCCGAGATGCCAATACAAGTCGCGGTGATAGTTTGGTGAGATACCGTTATCACTCCACACTAATGGCTGTCAGTAATGCTATCGGCCGTATTTCACCATTAAAGTAGGTTCAGAATTACTCAGTGACAGAACAAACAAAGGGGACTATGTCTACCAATTAACTTACATTCGAGAACAGCTGAAAATCTGCGTCTGAAAACATGTGATTGCTAAAATGTCAAAACAGGAGGCCATTTTGAATTTGCGGGTTCCCCTGGTTGTCTCTCACGTTGACGGCCAAGGGGCGCAACTACCATAAGCGCTTAGCGCTAAAGCAATTCTTGTTGTTTCCCTTGGCTTGCCAGATCTCAGAAAAATTAAAAGTAGCGGTTGGAAAAAAATTATTTAACGTCTACCACGGGCCGAAAAACTATACAACAACAAAACTATCATTTTATTGTGTTTTGATTTCGGGCAAGTGTAAAAAAAAAATCGTCTACAACTGTCAGTATTTTTGAGTCCTTAAATACGGTAACACTAGACCAGTAAGTAAATCGCGATAATTGCTGCACTGTCAATTGAGAGACAAACCATCTGTGTATTTATTACGGTTAATTGTTAATCCCTGTCATATAATTGCCACCCTGCGGTGCGTGTCGATAAGGTGTGAAAATATGGTCAAGTTATGTCTCTAATTGGCATTTATCCTCCTGTCATAAAATTTAATCCACAATCAATGTGACAATGATTTAATCGCTCCTCAGACAATTAGCTACATCTAACGGTAGATGTTTGCACAATAAAAACCGACTTTTCTGCGATCTCGTGAATGGTTATGTTTTGGCGCCAAATAGCAGACGCTGGGTGGGAAAAGTCAAACGCTGTTGGCCCCTGGTTTAAACTGGTTTTAAATAAATTTTAACAACTTAAAACTCTATTTTTTTTTATTTATGAATTTTTAAGGGGAAAAAAAACAGGATCCACGGCGCGATTGCGATAGATTGGACATCGTGAAATATCTGAACGTGATATAACGGAGCTATACTGTAGTGGTCAAAATATTAACTATTCTGGTAAGCTACATACATAATGCAGTGGTATTTTTGCAGAAAAAATGTGAGCAGCTTTTGTATTTGCAAAAACTTACATTTTTTCAGCAAAAGTATCAGCATATTTCCCATATCAAAAGATCGTAGTTTTTACAATATGTTAATTAATGACATCTTAAGTTTTGAACAACTGGCCTCTGGACCCAATTGTTCCAAGCCTCCTTAGCTTAATAAGCTCATTAGCGGGCAAAATGTTAACTGTTTTAACAAGTAGAATATGTAATCTGGTATTTTTGCTGAAAAAATATTAGTAGACCCAGATGAGACACCACAGAACCCGGGGTCTCATCAGGATCTACACTGTTTGCCACTCATCCCGCTAGAGGTTTTCATGGAGAATTGACAAAAACTATTCTTCGGAGTCTAACTGTTGGTTTTCTTTTGCTCCAGCAATTCTGTTGTTGTATGCTGTCGAGTCCTCAACTTTGTTTCATCTCTGTAGTTTTTTGATTTGTATGTTCTTGGAGATGTTACACTGATGAGTTAGGAAGCCTTCATGCGGACTAAACAAAATTAGTGTATACCGCGACAGAGGTAAGGGCGAGGATTATGGCCATGTAAAATCGATTTAAGCTCCCCAGTGGAATTCTTACCACTGACCCTTCCAAGGAGGTTCTTCTGTGGCAGTTTATTTATGTTTTTGTTTGTTACTTACTGTGTGTATCACTTGTGTCTTTTTATTTTGGATGGCCATTTTGTGGGAAAGTAACTGTCCTTATGGCCTTCCTTTGTTTAGGTTTCCATTATGGTCTGGTCGCTTCATGGTTGTGTTTCTTACCCTTTGGTGTCTTTGATGGGTGGAGAAAGTTAATTGTATCGATTCCTGATCTTTGTTTTACTTCTACTTTTCATTTATCACAAAATTCAAACCTTGTCTGTTGCCATGGAAATAATAACAATTATCCCTTAATTAACCTCATTACTCGTCCTAATTTGGATTTAGGTTTAGGTTTTCAACTTTTTATACAGTCCATGATCAGCATGCTCTGTCAGTCCAGATATTTACAGTATTTGTCGTACATTTTCAGGGAATATTCAGATAGGCTGGATAGACGAGTATTCAGCTTTTGTAGCCTTGTATAACAGAGCCAATGCAGATTCAGGTGAGAGTCAATAACATGCACAGTAAATTCTAGCAAATACTTTCCTGTTAACCCATTTTATGCTAGTGGATTCTTCCATTGCTTTATGATGGACAAGTCCATTTGTCATATGAGGGGCATAAGGTCTATTTTTTCATTTTTATTCCATTTTTGACAGACAATTCTGTTAGCAAATAGTGTAGGCCCTGATCAGATGCTGCATTCTGCATCGTCTGATCTGGGCCTGCACTGTTTGCCAAGGTACCCCTTTAGGGGTTTCCCGCATACAATGGATTAAAAATCTCTAGTATCACAAACTGGCACATACAGCGAAACATCTATGGTTCGATCACCAATGGCTCATTTATTTTGCCTGTGTTGAACTCTTGAGTCCCAGAAAAAAAATCCCCATAGCTGCAGATAGAAATATATTTTGGATGGTTTAGGGAGAAGTTAAATTTTTTCCTAAAAATGTTTGTTGTGTGTACTCCTTAGAATTGCCTCCATGAGGCAATTCTAATGTGTATACATGTCATACTTTTATTTTAAAGAAAATTGAAAAGATATCCTTATTATGCCTCGTGACCTAGTGCTATGATTTACTCTGTTGGTGTTGTGGTTATGCTACTCACCTTGTAAACCAGGGGTCACAGGATAGATCCCAGGCTTCTCCAGACTTCTGGATGAGTCTTAAACTGAGGTCCCATCTCCGTATGACCTTAGCTGTTGGTGAGACGTAAAACACACACTCACTCACTGTCAGTTGCTCAAACTGCCTCTGTGGTCGGCAACATTCTTTTGTGGAGATTGATCATGAAATCTTTTCTACGGTCATTCTCTCCCTTCCGCTGATTCAAGAAGGGCAGTTGTCAGTTTCTGGCGAAAGAATGTGCACTGTACTGGTTAACCGCTTACGTATAAGCCTGCCCAGGAAAGTGTTGATAGGTAAACTGACCGGCTCAAAAATGACCTAAATAGTGTTGACTGGGCCGTAAAACTCTAATACAAACAAACAAACAAACTGCCTCTGTCTGAGAAAAAAAAATAAGGTCCCAAATGTGTTTGAGCCATTGAAAGTTCAGTTGTGTTTTGTTTGTTTTATTTGTTTGTATTGGAGTTTAACGGCTCAGTCAACACTATTTGGATCATTTTTGAGCCAGTCAGTGTGCCTATCCGAACTTTTCCTGGACAGGCTTATACGTAAGCGGTTAACCAGTACAGTGCACATTCTTTTGCCAGAAACTGACAACTGCCCTTCTTGAATCAGCAGAAGGGAGAGAATGACCATAGAAAAGATTTCATGATAAATCTCCACGAAAGAATGTTGCCGACCCCAGCAGATATCGAACATGCGCCCTCCTGATCACCAGTCAGACGCGCATCCGACTGAGCTACTGAGGCCGACCCAATTGTATTTTATGTTTTGGAAGCAAATTACATGATTTTTTTAAGCTGAATTCTAAATTTAGTCACCTATCCAACTGAGGTAATGGCCAAATGTGACCGACTCAGTATAAGAAGATAGATAATTGGTTATAAAAGCAGATATAGAAAATACAAAAAAGTACATGTACTTTGTCAGTGATTTTTTAGCTCACCGTCACGTAGTGACGAGGTGAGCTTTTGGGATCACTTTTTGTCCGTCGTCCGTCGTCCGTGCGTCCGTGCGTGCGTGCGTCCGTCCGTCCGTCCGTAAACTTTTTCTTCAAACGACATCTCCTCCTATACCACTGAGCGGATTTTGACCAAACTTCACAGGAATGATCCTTAGGTGGTCCCCTTTCAAAGTTGTTCAAATGGTTCCGGTCCGTTGCACATATGGGTCACAGGAGCCAAAAATAGATTTTTTTCAACGAACACTTAAAAAATCTTCTTCTCTGAAACTGCAAGGCCCAGGTCTTTGATATTTGGTATGAAGCTTCATCTAGTGGACCCCTACCAAGATTGTTCAAATTATAGTGCTGGGGCCAAAAATGCCCCCGCCCCGGGGCCCTTTGGTTTTACATGGGCTAATATAGGGAAAATCTTTAAAAATCTTCTTCTCTGAAACTGCAAGGCCCAGGTCTTTGATATTTGGTATGAATCTTCATCTGGTGGACCCCTACCAAGATTGTTCAAATTATAGTGCTGGGGCCAAAGATGCCCCCGCCCCGGGGCCCTTTGGTTTTACATAGGCTTATATAGGGAAAATCTTTAAAAATCTTCTTCTCTGAAACCGCAAGGCCCAGGTCTTTGATATTTGGTATGAAGCTTCATCTAGTGGACCCCTACGAAGATTGTTCAAATTATAGTGGTGGGGCCAAAAATGCCCCCGCCCTGGGGCCCTTTGGTTTTACATGGGCTTATATAGGGACAATCTTTAAAAATCTTCTTCTCTGCAACTGCAAGGCCAAGGTCTTTGATATTTGGTATGAATCTTCATCTTATGGACCCCTACCAAGATTGTTCAAATTATAGTGCTGGGGCCAAAAATGCCCCCGCCCCGGGACTCTTTGGTTTTACATAGGCTTATATAGGGAAAACCTTTAAAAATCTTCTTCTATGAAACCGCAAGGCCCAGGTCTTTGATATTTGGTATGAAGCTTCATCTAGTGGACCCCTACCAAGATTGTTCAAATTATAGTGCTGGGGCCAAAAATGCCCCCGCCCCAGGGCCCTTTGGTTTTACATGGGCTTATATTGGGAAAATCTTTAAAAAATCTTCTTCTCTGAAACTGCAGGGCCCAGGTCTTTGCTATTTGGTATGAAGCTTCATCTAGTGGACCCCTACCAAGACTGTTCAAATTATAGTGCTGGGGCCAAAAATGCCCCCGCCCCGGGGCCCTTTGGTTTTACATAGGCTTATATAGAGAAAATCTTTAAAAATCTTCTTTTCTGAAACTGCAAGGCCCAGGTCTTTGATATTTGGTATGAAGTTTCATCTTGTGGACCTCTATCAAGATTGTTCAAATTATAGCCCTGAGGCCAAAATTGCCCCCCCGCTCCTGGGCCCTTTGGTTTTTCATAGACTTATATAGCGAAAATCTTGAAAAATCTTCTACTCTGAAACCACAAGGCCTAGGTCTTTGACATTTGGTATGAAGCTTCAGCTAGTGGACCTCTACCAAGGTTGTTCAAATTATAGCCCTGGGGCCACAATGCCCCCGCCCCAGGGCCCTTTGGTTTTACATAGACTTATAATAGAGATAATCTTTGAAAATCTTCTTCTCTGAAACAACAAGGCCCAGGTCTTTGATATTTTGTTGTGTAGCTTCATCTAGTGGACCTTTGCCAACATTGTTCAAATTATAGTCTTTTGTTGATATTTGGTATGAAGCTTCACCTTTTTAGACCTCCCTCAACATTATGCACATTATAACCCTGGGGTCAATAATGGCCCTCCCCGGGGCCCACTTGTTACTCTATGGATCAGGTGAGCGATCCAGGGCCATCATGGTCCTCTTGTTTACAAATTTTCAACTATGCGTCCTGGGACTCGCTCAACCAAAAAACTGTGCGTCCCAAATCTGAAAGTATGAGTCCCAATATTTGGTGGGAAAAAAAAGGAAGTAAAAAAAAGATCGGTTCAGTATAAAATGCCATTATTCATAGTTAAAAATAATCCAGTCAAGTATCTTTTATTTGCAATGAACAGAATCAATGATCAACTTGTGTTGTTTACTAGCCCAAAGAAATCCTGCTAAACTGTACGTATTTTAGTCTATTTTCCGTAATGTGTGAAATTTACTTCATGCACAATGGAGATAATATTCCGAACCATTATCGACAAACGTTTCCTCCCCTGATTGGGACACCAGCAATCTAGGTTCAGGGGCTGACAAATCCATTCCCCGGCCGTCCGGTACAAGTCCGAAATCGCGCCGGGCAGGTGCACTTTGATCTAAGGACGCCCGGTCGGGCAAGTGCAAAAAAAATCGATTACAGCTGTCAGTCTTCTGAGTCCTTAATTACAGTAAAACTAGAGTAAGTAAATCACAATAATTGTGCTGGACTGTCCTGCTTTGTCGACAATTCAGACACAAACCGTCTGTGTATTTATAACAGTTCAATTATGACACTATTGTTAATCCCTGTCATATAATTGCCAAGTAAACATGATTGCCCTGCGGTGCGTGTCTTTCATTTCTGGCGATAAGCCAACTTGAACGAGGTGTGAAAATATGGTCAAGTTATGTAGACTCTAATTGGCGTTTATTCCCCAATCATAAAATTTAATCCACAATCAATGTGAAAATGATTTACTCGCACCTCAGACAATTAGCTACATCTAACGGTAGATGCATGCATGATAAAAACGAATTGTGAATGGTTATGTTTTGGCGCCAAATAGCAGATGCTCGGCTTGGCGGGAAAAGTTGAACGCTGTTATTGGAGCTGCTGGGGATAATTCGGGGGCTGTGCAAAGCGGTGTTTTCTATCCACCTCCATTCACAACCGTTTAGCTATAGAGAAAATATTTTTTACCGGTTCCAAACATTTTTTGAGAACGGGATACAGCCCATCAAAATAAAACAATGGCATTAAACACGTGCGGGGTTGCTGGCATCGGATGACGTCATTTGACACATTTACCGATCACATGCAGAAAAATGGTAGAGTTGGTTTCTGGGCGGCGATTTGGATGGCGGAAAACTTTGATGTTCGCATTGAACTTGCTTGTGTGAAAGTTTGGGCTCATTTTGGATGGAGGGGATTCTCGTCTTGTGGTTTGATCATTAAATTGTACCTGTATCGATTTTTCAGTGACTCGTTGGGCAGTTGAAGGTTCGGTAAAAGTGCGGTATTTTATCACTTCCGCCGATATTTACAGCAGTGAAAACCAAAGTTGGATTTTTCGCCCATAAAATATGTGCGTCCGACGGACGCACATATTTTATGATCGTGCGTCCTCAGTACTATTTGTGCGTCCTGGACGCAGGACGCAGGGGTAAAAAAATCACTGCTTTGTGCTGCGCTTTGGTGCAGTGGTAAAGCAGCTGATTTGAGATCGAGAGGTAACTGGTTCGATCCCCACAAGCGCCACATGTTGTTTCCTTGAGCAAGAAACTTGATCCACATTGCTTAGTACTGGTTCCTACCCAGGAAAAGAGGGCCACATGGAAGATAAATGTGTTACCCTCTTTATAGTCGATTATTATACCGCCGGCATACGAAGTATGTCAGGGAGTATATAGTTTTCGTCTTTCCATCCGTTCGTTCGTTGGTTCGTTCGTTAGTTTCCGTCCGTCCCGCCGTTCGTCAACCTTTACGTCAAAGTTTTGCGTTAAACCCTTTTGATTCCTCATATCTCTGTAACCACATGTTAGATTCTCTTCATATTTGGTAATGGTTATCTCTATAGCATTACCTTTCATATGGAATATCTATTAAGCCCCTGGGTGGCTGTCTGTCTGTCTGTTATCTACTTTTACGTCAGAGTTTTGTGTTAAAGTTTTTCATGGCTGATATCTCTGTAATCACATGTTAGATTCTCTTCATGTTTGAAAAACAATTTCGTGATGCATGTCCCTGCCCCCCCACCCACAGTGACCTTGACCTCAAGGTCACGGACTTAGAAATTTTACATTTGGTTAAATTTTATGACAAAGTTTATAGATGCCTGTATGTTCTAAACTCTAAGAAAAATTCAGTTGATACTTAAATCAATGTTGCATAGCAGTCCAAAGATTTCATTGATGCATACCCCACCCTGCTGCTTCATTAACTTTGATGCCCTCACTTCCTTGGTCCATTTAGAAATTTTATGTTTGGTTTAGCTTTTACAAGCACATTTATGGATTCTTATAGCTTCTTGACTTCATTCATATTACATACAAACTCGAAAGATATATCAGAGGGTGGCGCTGGCCGGGGGTATACGTGACCCACTGGTCGCTTTCTCTAGTTATTATTATCATTATTGTTGTACTGTATTATCATTGTTATTATACTGTATTTTGGCTTAGTCTGATCAGAGTTTTTGCTGGCTGCTCAGTTATAGAGCACATTTTCACTTAAAATGTTGCATTATCTATGTGTATGTTTCAATGTATACTTATCATGGTATTGTATATTATGCCATTGATTTTTGAGAAGCTTTTTACATCACATGAACAAGTCCATGAAATGAAGACCCCCATAACCCCAATTTATATATAGAAAGCCGGGGTTTAGGGGGTATACATTATTTTTCTTTATTCTGCTCCAGTACATAGGTTGTTGGTACTCGTTAGAACTGCCTCAATGAGGAGGTTCTAATGAGCACCCACAGCCTATGTTTGAAGCATAAATAAGGAAAATATCACAGATTGTCATCAGAAAAGTAGCCATTTTGGAGATGTGAAGCAATGCACTATGTCGTTAGGGTGTGTTATCGTAATTAGGTCATGCTGCAGTGTATTGGTGCTGACTGCGGTTGGAGGTGGTTCTGTCTGCCTTTGAAATGAATTGAAAATCAGTCCTGACAATTCATTCTTGAGAGTCAAAGGAACTGCATGTTATTTTCAAAGTCTCTTCCTCTTCACCATTTACATAAATACTTGTAAATTCATCTTAGTACCAATGGTAACTTCCTTTCTGCCTCTCTCTATCTCAGCTTTACTGCTGTAAAACCAGTAATACAGTATATGCTATAAAGTAATACTATAGTTATGTATCCTTTAATAGAAGAAAGTTTGAAATTTCAATTTTGTAAAATCTTGGTATCAAATGTTGGAGAGGGCAAATATAGGCCAACCCTTTGCCCTATTTGAGTCACATATACATTGCATTATATACATCTGTAAGATGACTGATCATTTGAAATAAATAAATTTTCTTTCAGTCTTGAAATCCCTGTGTAAGAAAGGAACGGTGTACAGAATAATGTCTTATGAGGCTTACAAACAGCAGCTACAGTGGAATACAAAGATGGTTTACCGACGAACCCACACTAATGATAGCCATATCACAGCTATTGGAGTGAGTAAGCAGGCGGGGAAACATGAGCGGCAGGGATCTCAGGAAGAAAAGCCCCTGTCTGATGAGACGCCAGGGAAAAAACCTGTGTCTGATGAGACACCAGGGAAAAAACCTGTGTCTGA
Organism: Lucinisca nassula; assembly: GCA_963580285.1. Taxonomy (NCBI): domain Eukaryota; kingdom Metazoa; phylum Mollusca; class Bivalvia; order Lucinida; family Lucinidae; genus Lucinisca; species Lucinisca nassula. The sequence goes on from OY757011.1 coordinate 108,799,699, forward strand.
TGAGCCGCCAGGGAAACTGAAAAGACCACTATCTCAAGAAAATGGGGAGTCTCCAACCAAAAAATTAAAAGTTTCGGATAAAGTGTAAGTCAGTATTATGATTTGTACTTCATTTATAGTGTTGACCTTGGTAGATTAGTCAGGTACATGTCTCACTGGTGATTAGGAGGTCGCGGGTTAGATACCTGTCGGGTTGTCAGCATTCTTTTGTTGTGAATGATCATGAAATTTTCTCTACATTCTTTCTATCCTTTCTGCTGATTCAAGAAGGGCAGTTGTGGTTAACAGCTTATTTATAAGTCTGCCTAGGAAGTGTAACTAGGTAAACAGACTAGCTTGATATGGTAAAGCACATACACACAACCTCATTATATCGCTGTTCATTACAACACGGTTTTGGATATAACACAGTTTCAAGATGGATCCCGTGTTGTTTGGATATAACACGGTTGTTTAACTAACATGGTTTCTGCTTTGGACCCCATTAATAGTGTTATAAAGAGGTTGTGGTGTAGGTCTAAGCTTAGGCAGAAAACGTGGTGCGAGTCAGACCATCCTTTAAACCCTAGTGTTTTCTTTGGGTGGTAGGGCTTGAGATGTCATTTCATCTGTACGTTAGGTGAAAGGCCGACAAAGTCGGAAGTCTTTAAAATGGCCTGAATAGTGTTCACTGGGATGTAAAACGTTAACACCAACAAAACAAATACAGAATGCATGGAGTTGTCACAACTCTTTATTATAACACATACAATGAAACTATGAACATGGATGGTTTGCTTTCCTTGGCTAATTCAAACTTGCCCTTTAGTCCTCAGACAATTAATTCAGTAGCTCCAGATAGCCATGTATTTGGTTTTGATTGATTTGAGGTTTAATGTCCCTGTCAACACTGTATAGGTCATTTTGGAGACGCTTCCAATTTTGTGGGACTTTTACCCAACATCAAGATGAAATGACATCTCAAGCCCTGTCACCCAATGAAACCAATTAGGTTTATAAGCTTGAACGGTCCGACTCGTATCGCTTTGCCTGGGCAAGATTAGATTCTCTAAGCGGATTACTGGTACTTGTGTGCGGTCGGTTTCAGAGCTGTGTTGAAGCAACATGCAACCCATCTATTTCTTCAAGCCCCGATGGGCAGGGGCCGAACCATGTATTTGTATATCCTTGAAAGGTATGTTGTGTGTACTTATTTGAATCCCTAAATGAGGAGATTCTAATGAGACACACAGCCCTGTTCTTATTAGCTGGCTTCTGTTATCTTGCAGCGAGATAGAAGTCAAGAATACCCCAGACTCTACCCCTGAGAAGACAGAAGGCATGAAAGTTCCAAAGAAAATGACATATGCAGAGATTACTAAATCTGGTAATAAGAACTATAGTTCTTAGACTATTGTCCTATTTCACTAACCCTCAAGCATACCATCAGATATTTTACCATGTGCCTCTTTGGTGTGGAAAATTAATTCTTAACTCTTATCCTGCTGTTCATGACAACCCTTTTCTTTGCAAACAGTGTAGATCCAGATCAGATGGTGCCATCTGATCAGGATCTATACTGTTTGACATTCAGTTAATGAATTTGTAGGAATAAATTACATCAAGTAACCTGATTGGTTGATAATCAGTAGTGGGTGTGGCATATTTAAATATTCAGCAGATTGAGGGTTAAAGTGCCAGCACAAGCATAGCAGATGTCAGGACTGAAATTGTAAAGACTAATCCTGTTTATATACTGTAAAATTCAGCTATAAAACAGGAATTTTTCCTCCCGAAACGAGCCTTAATTTTCAGACCAGTCTTACAAGAGGTCTAGGACTCCATTCAAGTTTCTAAAGTAGTCGCAGATAAGATTGACTAGGCAGAGCAATTCAGGTCCTGTCAATATGTGTCAAATTCGCCGAGTCCGCTAGAAGATTCGGTAGAGTGTCTTTTGTATGCTTTCTGCAAGTGAACCAAATGGCCATATATATGCCACAGCTTTGTTTGTGTTACAGTTGAATTCATAACATCGGGTGACTTGGTTTACCTTTTTGTTAATAGGACATTCCAAAGGCAGGTGCATATGATAGCTCCACCTAGTCAATCTTAACTGTGACTACTATACCATGTCCAATTGTGTGTTGTGAAGCAAAATAGTGGTTGTTCTTGCACCCCTGATAGTTGAGAGTAGGTTTGATATCTTCTATGACAGTATAATTTTATCATATGACATCGCGTCTGAGAGTGTAATAACGCCATGTAATAAATTTGATAATCCACTAGTGGATTAAATATGCAAATTAGTTAGATACGCCTCGTAACGTTACATGCATGACGTACTTAACAACGTCGGGTTTACTAATGGCGGAATATTGACAATTTTGTTAAACAATCATTAATAAAAATCGTTTTAAATGTCATATGATAAATAGAATCTTGCATTCATGGTCATGTAGTATTGAATTTATTAAACTCGCATTTTATCCCTTTTCCTCAACTCGTTTAATAAATTCAATAATACATGAGCACTCATGTAAGATCCTCTATTTACACTTTATCCATGTTGCTTAGTACAGTCAACCCTCTTTATATCGACATTCGTTATGACGACAAAGCTCGTTGTAACCGAAATTTGAATGTAATGACTACTTAGCCGAAGGCTTAGCATCGGTTCCGAGCGGCGTGGACTTCTTCGGGTTTGAAATGCACAAATCGAGTCTATAGTCATGAAAGGGTCTTAAAATCTTTAATATTCCAAGAAACAAATGTTATAGATATTTTTTAGAATCGCCTCATCGAGGTTATGAGTTTAAATAAAAATATATAAACTTTTCACCAGAAATTGTCCGTTTTTGAGATAGAAAAAAGGGCACTATGCCTCACAGATGTGTCATCTTAATGACATTTGGACCACACTCCGCACAGTATATTGTAAACCCCACATGATTTTCTTTCACCGAAAGTGCATTTGTAACAGAAGAGCAGTTGTCCCCAGAAAATCACTTCTGTCGGGCTTGTTTTTTGCGATGTTACGGACTGGTTTCATATATTTTACCCATTGTCAAGCAGTAGCAGTGGGGTCCAAAAGAAAGGGCAAATATCTTAACAATTAAGGACTATAAGGAAAATACCATGTGTGAACCACTTAAAAAGGGGCCTCATCTTTCTACTGAATTGCCTTATACATTTGTAATTGAATTTGTACGGTTGTCATAGGGCATAATAAAATGGTTGTTTGTTTCAGGAGAGAAGAACAAGGACAAAATGTTTGCTGAGCCTCAAGATTGGTAATTGTACATGGCATACCACCGGTTGCTGTGTTCGCAGAAAATGTGACCTGTTTAACTCTGTTTATTCTGGAAGTGCTGACGGACCCATATAAGCTAACAGCTAAGGCTACTAGATTTTTTAGATTATACCCAGGCAATTTTCAAAAACAAAAGGCTATCCCTTCAGATTGGGGTTAATCTTAAGATGCCAGTCACGACGATTGTTGTCTGCTTCATTTCCTGCTGGTTACTTTATAAGTCATAGTTGCCAACAGTGTGAACCCAGATCAGACTGCTGTCCTATCAGGGTCCATACTGTTTGCCTATATGCAAAATATGTTCGAAATGGTGGCAAGAAAACACAGTAGATGACATAAACAAACATTTTCAAATGCAATTTTTCTTGGCATCTAAAGGGTTAAAGAATCTAGTTTTTCCCCTGTCAGACTATAAGAATCTTATATGGGTGTGAGGGTTGGATTGAAAAATCCGTCCCGAGGGACACTGTCCGGCATCACGAGGCTTGCGGAGTGATGCCAGACAGTGATCCCGAGGGACGGATTTTTCTATCCACCCCTCGCACCAATATTGGATTCTTTTTCTTGCATACCCTCCATTTCTATTGCGAATTTTTAATGCTGCTGTCACTTCGGTTACCGAAGTCCGCCATTTTGTGATGACACAACAGGAATGTTTAGTGACGTCACGCATGACGCCGCCGTGCATGAGGTTGTAATCAACCAGTGCATTTATCAAACACCCGATTATATTCGATTTGGGGTCGGAACACCAGGGTCAGAACATAAATTTCTATCCCAGGGTAAAATCACGGACTTCCTTGTCTGGTGTGCAAGAACATCTCCTCTAGGCAGGAGGCAAATTAGTTTTAGCAGAGTAAGCTTCCTTATGGTTTTTGCAGTTCATCTTAACCCATTCTGTACCAATCACAAATCGGGTAATTGACAAACAGTGCAGGCCCATACCAGACGCCGCAGAATTCTGCACTGTTTGCAAAAAGATCAGCCATTTTGCCAACAAAATTTGAAGCAAAGACAACCAGACACCGAGTGCATTAAGCTAACAATGTTTTGAACAACTGGGCCCTGATATTTAGAGCAAGTGTGATACATGGATTATATGAGCAAACCCATTAGGAAAAAGGCCTCTTAGCATTCTTCAACGACAATATCCTAATTTTTACCCTCCCTATTTCTTACGTACAGAAATTCCCTAGGGACTCAAGAACGGGTTCGACTCAGCCATGGTAAACGAGCCATCGGTGTTCGAGCCATCAAAGTTCTACTGTATATACAAGCTCCTCAGATGTTATTGTATAGAAAATAGCCCCTGTAAGGTCAGAGTGTGGCGTAAGAGGGGTATCTATAGAATCTGGACTGGAATCGTGGGTTGGGCTTGTCAAATGGGGTAGACCCAGATCAGACACTGCAGAAAGCTGCATCTGATCAGGGTCTACACTGTTTGCTTAAAAAAAAAATGGAATTTTAAGGGTTAAACAGAACAGTTTAAATCTCAGTATGGAACTATTTTCCCAGCCTACACATTGAGACAATCGACCCACCAGAACCAGTGCTTTGATTCAAATGATGATAGGAATCGATCCATGACTTCTTGCTTGAAACTTCCTTAAACCTTATCCCACTGTTCATGACAACCCCTACTTTTGCAAACAGTGTAGATCCAGATCAGATGGCTCCTGAAGAAACCATCTGATCAGGATCTTCACTGTTTGACATTCAGTTTGTGTATCTGCAGGAGTAAATTACCTCGAGTAATCTGATGGCTAACTTAATAATGCAGCGGGATAACCATTAAGGTCTCTTTTGTATGTCCACAAGCAGCAAAGGCTCTGGCGAGACTGCCATTATGTGCAGGCCCGCCTCAGCCTTTTCTGGTCACCTAGATGCTTACACAATTATTTGTTTTTGAGCTGGCTCAACATTATGATAACACACCCATGTGACATAGTGCATTTTTTCACATCTCTAAAATGGCTACTATTCTATAGAAAACCTGTGATATTTTTCTTATTTATACTGCAAACATAGGTTGCTGCCTCATTGAGGTGGTTCTAACGAGTACCCGCAACCTATGTCTTGGAGTAGAAATAAGATGTTTACCCTCTTAAACTCCCATTTTCTCTGTTTGAAGTGGGATTTAGAGGGGTGTTCATTAAAACTTTACATCTTACATGTCAGTAAATACACTGAATTTGACTTACAGGCCAGTAAGTTAAGTCTTTTATGAAAAAGAGAAATATAAAAAGCACTGATTATTCATGACAGCTATGCTTAACTTAACACAAAGTGTTGGGGTGGTTGGGTGAGGGGAAGGTGTTGTGTACCTTTCATCACTGGGGTGACCAGCCGTACTGGCTTACAGCTGGACAAGATCTGCTATCCTTGCATACACCACAACCTCTTTATAACACGTTTAATGTGGTCCAAAGCAGAAACAACCGTGTTATATCCAAACCAAAAATATAGATTGTATAGAAAAATGACCATTTATGGTCATTTTTCAATATAATCTATATATTTTTGGGATCCATCTTGAAACTGTGTTATATCATAACCGTGTCATAAAGAGGTTGTGGTGTATCAGATTAGGGTAGAGGTGGAAGTTTTTATTTCTTCTAATTCTTCACTCGTTCATTTCTCACCAGTTCCTCTTTTTTTATCTGATTTACAGTATCTTCTTTCCATCTTGTCTGCTGTATCTTCTATTTTTTTTTTCTGTTATCCCTTTGTCTTGATGACAGAAAATGACTCACAAGGGTTGAGATGTGGTAGGATTCCATCATAATCAAATAGTCAAAGTGTACAGCTTATGCATTATGGGGAATGTTTACAATGTTAAGGAAGGCAAAGCTTAAAAAAATATTCTTTCTCCCTTATCAGTAGGGGTCTACCCTCAAAGAAAAGAATTTGCTCCAGCAGAGATCCCATTTTGTGAGGGACAAACTGTGCAGAAAAGCAAACAGGAAGTTCTGAAAGTTGTGTCCGATGAAAAAACAAACAAACAGAAAACATAAGGCAGAAAATAAGCCAGGAATACCTGTTCCCTAAGCTTTTTCCAAAAAGACTGCTGCTTGAAATGGAGAATTCTCTCCTTTAACAAGTGGGACATTCTTCCCATACAAGTAGAGAATTCTTCCCTTAAAATAATGTGGTGAATTCTTCCCTTTAATGTGATGAATTAATGTCTTTGATATGTAGAAAATTCTTCACTTTAGTATGTAGAGAATTCTTCAATTCTTCCCTTTAATATGTGGAGAATTCGGGTCAATTCTCCCCTTTAATGTGTAGAGAATTCTTCCTTTTAACGTATGGAACATTCTTCCCTTAGGAGGTGGAACAGTCTTCCTGGTAGAAATGACATTAAATATTTCAACAAAATGTGATAATTTCATTTGAAAAGTAGCACATAGGTATTTCTATGAAACAAATGTTGATGGTATTACATTTATTACCATAATGATCCTAAGTATTGTGAAAGACAGGCATTAGCAAACAGTGCAGACCCAGATCAGACTGCTCCTTCAGGAGCAGTCTGATCTGGGTCTACACTGTTTGCCATTCTGTCGTCACTCTTTGGACTCCTTCAGGAGAATTACAGCAAGTTTTCAAGGTGTCCAAATTTTTAGGATTTTTACGGTATACCCACCCCCCATTTAGAAAACGGTAACCCATTTAACCAGGAGAGATACCTATGCAAACAGTTCTGATCTAGATGAGAGGGCTCAAATCGAGCTGTATCATCAGGTTCAACAGTGTTTGCCATCCTGCTAATTATTTTTCATCAAGACCTTAATCCACATAAGCCTAGCGGACCTTTTTTTTGAGACAATGATAAACAGTGTAGACCCAGATCAGATGCCATGAAACACGGCATCAGATCTGGGTCTACACTCTTTGCTGAAAGTACATACATTTTTGCAAACCTTATAAATGCTAACAAGACAAATCTGGCACCCCCATTACGATAACACATCCGTGCGGCATAGTGCATTTTTTCACATATCCAAAATGGCGATTTTCCTGATGAAAATCCGTGATATTTTTCTTATAAATGCTGCAAACATAGGTTGTGGGTGCTCGTTAGAACCGCCTCGTTGAGGCGGTTCTAACGAGTACCCACAACCTATGTCTTGGGACAGAAATAAGGAAAATAATGTTTACCCCCGTAAACCCCACTTTTCTCTATATAAAGTGGGGTTTAGGGGGGTACACGTGATGCCTATAATTGGAAATTAACCTCTCAAAACTTATTAAGTGGGATACTCAACCGTCATGCATATGTTAACAACAGATAAGATGGGTATTTGTTGTTAATTGAAATATAGTTTTCCTTATTTCTCCATAAAAAAACCTGTGTTGTGGGTATTCATTAGATGGAATGGTCCACTTTATAAAGTAGTTGAAAGGGTTCAAGGTGAATGGGAACACCATCAGTGGAGGGAGCTCCTGCAAAAGTATTTTTGTCTCCCATGCCAATATGGGTCAACTCTTAAAGGAAAGAATTTGCACCTGAGGAGCAAATTCTTTCCTTTAGGAGTATACCCCTTTTTCAGTGGGACGGGGCTTATAGAAAAGCGAACAGGAAGTTCTGAATATTGTCTCCCTTTGAAAAATGGCAGAAATATCTGCCAGGTGTTCCCATACCCCTTAACATAACAAGACTTGCACTAGTGCATCTGAAAAATCAGGCCCGAAGGTTATAAAACTTTTCATGCTCATTTCACTTGAACATGAAATTTTTCATGCTGATAAATTTTAAAATGCCAACAGTAGCTGGCATTGTAAAAAATATGAGCAGGACAAATAACACATTCTGCTGCTCTGAACAATAAAATTGTCTCAGTTTTTTGGACTGTATTTTACTATTTCAGAGATGCTCAAGTAAACTGACAATGAAAAAAGTTCTTTTAACCTTGGACTGAGCTCTTATGAAGTAAAATATTTTTGTAAAATTGAAATGTGTTGTTTTCCAGTCAAAATAAAATTGAAAAAAGTCCAATTGTTGTATTTTTTGCAGGCCTATTTTCAATATTTCTGTCAAGCTCTGTATTTATGATTAGTTATCCTAAGAGGTCCTTTTTGTTGACTGCACTGATTACATTGTAATCTTTATAGGAATATACAGCAGAACTTCAATGGGTCAAACCCGATGGCTCGTTTAGCATGGAAGAGTCGAACTCATTCTTAATCCCCATGGAATTTCTCTAAATACGATGTAGGGATAATGTAGGAAGATTTTCTTCTTTATCTTGCAAATGTATGCTGTGTGTACTCATTAGAATCGCCTCATTGAGGCAATTCTTATGAGTACACACAACATATATTTTAATATAGACAAGAGGACCATGATGGTCCTAATTCGCTCACCTGAGTTAAGATATGTACATGTGTGTCCCAGGGTGGGGCAATTTTTGGCCCCAACTCTATGATTTGAAAAATCTTGGTAGACCCCGGCGCTGGGGTATATTTAGCCCCAGGGCTATAATTTGAACAATCTTAGTAGAGGTTCGCTAGGTGAAGCTTCATACCACATATCAAAGACTTGGGCCTTCTGATATCAGACAAGAAGATTTTGTAAGGTTTTCCCTATATAAGCCTATGTAAAACCAGTGGGCCCTGTGGCAGGGGCATTTTTGGCCCCAGGGCTACAATTTGAATAATCTTGGTAGAGGTTTCAGAGAAGAAGATTTTTAAAGGATTTCCCTATACAAGCCCTTGTATTTAACTGGTCGGCCCCAGTGCGGTCGTTTGAAGATTTTTTTTTCTATTTTTAGCCCTGGTGGCCATCTTGTTTATCAGAGTGGAATGATTTTAACTATTTTGGTAGGGAGTCACCTGGGCAACATTCCTGTGAAGTTTGAAGCAAATTTACAATGTTTTTCTATTTTTAGCTCTGGTGGCCATTTTGTTCGTCAGAGCGGGATCATTTTAGCTAATATGGTAGAGGGTCAACGACATAATATTCCTGTGAAGTTTGAATCAAATTGGCCCAATGGATAAGGAGGAATTGTCGTTTGAAGAATTTTTCTATTTTTAGCTCTGGCGGCCATCTTTTTAGAGCGGAACAATTTTAGCTATTTTGGTAGGGAGTCAACGACATAATATTCCTGTGAAGTTTGAATCAAATTTACCCAAGGGGTAAGGAGGAGTTGTCGTTTGAAGATTTTTTCTATTTTTTAGCTCTGGCGGCCATCTTGTTCGCCGCGTTGAACGATTTTGGCTATTTTGGTAGGGAGTCACCTAACTAACATTCCTGAAAAGTTTGAATCAAATTGGCCCAAGGGTTGAGGAGGAGTTCGCATTTTGACGTAAATTTACAAAGTTTTTCTGTTTTTAGCTATGGCGGCCATTTTGCTCATCAGAGCAAAAACGTTTAGCTATTTTGGTAGTGGGTCATCTAAGCAACATTCCTATGAAGTTTGAATGAAATTGGCCCAATGGTAAAGGAGGAGTAGTCGTTTGAAGATTTTTTCTATTTTTAGCTCTGGCGGCCATCTTGTTAGTCAGAGCGGAATGATTTTAGCTATTTCTTTAGGTAGTTACCTACATAACATTCCTGTGAAGTTTGAATCAAATTAACCCAAGGGTTAAGGAGGAGTTCGTGTTTGAAGCAAATTTACGATGTTTTTCTATTTTTTGCTATGGCGGCCATTTTGCTCATCAGAGCAGAATCTGTTCAGCTATTTTGGTAGATGGTCACCGAAGCAACATTCCTATGAAGTTTGAATAAAATTGGCCCACGGATACAGGAGGAATTGTTGTTGAAAGATTTTTTCTATTTTTAGCTCTGGCGGCCATCTTGTTTGTCAGAGCACAACGATTTTAGCTATTTTGGTAGGGAGTCATTTGGGCAACATTCCTGTGAAGTTTGAATCAAATTGGCCCAAGGGTTGAGGAGGAGTTTGTGTTTGAAGCAAATTTACTATGTTTTTCTATTTTTAGCTATGGCGGCCATTTTGCTCATCAGAGCAATACCATTTTAGCTATTTTAGTAGAGGGTCACCTAAGCAACATTCCTATGAAGTTTGAATTAATTTGGCCCAAGGGTACAGGAGGAGTTGTCATTTAAAGATTTTTCTATTTTTAGCTCTGGAGGCCATCTTGTTCAGCGGAGTGGAACGATTTTAGCTATTTTTGTAGGGGGTCACCTAAGCAATATTCCTATAAAGTTTTATTGAAATTGGCTCAAGGGTTAAGGAGGAGTTAGCATTTAAAGCAAATTGTTGACGCCGCACGACACACGACGCACATTGACTGATCACAATAGCTCACCATGAGCACTTCGTGCTCAGGTGAGCTAAAAACCAGGAAGACATCCTACAATTATCTCCATTATGCCTCCTAGTATGGCATTAATAGTAACACTCCATTGCTTGAACTACTGTTGTCTCAAACAAATTTTCATGGTCCCAAAGGGGCTGGAGCCATCAAGGTTGAATCTACATGGGGCATGAATACCACATGGACAATGGTCTCATTATAATGTCCGGTTCTTACACAGATTTGGATATAACACTTAGTCGATCATCATCCTTTCCAAGTAATGAAACAGTCATTTTTCTTCCTATATATTCTGTTATGGATAACACTGTGATTGTGATCTGACTCATTGTTTGTCCACAATTGCTTTTAATGACATCTAAACCATTGAATGGATTCTAATCAAACATGACAGAAATTATGTTTTGACCACACACGAGTACTGGTAAACAGCTTTGAAAGACTATGCCTGCCCAGGCAAAGTGGTGCGAGTCTGATCGTCCAATGCATGTAAGCCTTCTGGTTTCATTGGGTGGCAGGGCTCGAGATGTCATTTCATCTCAATGTCGGGTAAAAGTCCCACAAAATTGGAAGCATGTCTCCAAAATGACTTCAATCGTGTTGATGGGGACGTTAAACTCCAATTCAAACAAAACAAAGAAATGATGTTTGAGGGTTCTTATTTCAAAAATTGTTCAAAGTATTCCATCCTGTGCAGGCAACAGAATAAAGGAAATTAGCAAAAATCTTAAAAGAAATCTCCTTGCTTGAAAACAGTAGGCCCAGGTTAATATGTAGGATCATCTAGTAGACCTCTTCCAAGATTGTTCAAATTATGACCCGCAGGGTGAAATTCAGAAAAAAAATTGTTCAAATTATACTGTCGGGTCAAAAATGGCTATGCATTGGGGTCACTTGTTTTACACCGACTCGTATAAAATCTTGTCTGCATTAGAAAGCCCAGGTCTTTGATATTTGGTCAGTAGTACAAATAGCTTCATCTAAAGGACTCTACCAAGATTCTTCAAATTACGACCCTGAGATAAAAAAATGTTCTTGCCCCAGGGATCACTTTTTAACAGGGACTCAATAGAGGGAAAATCTTTCTAAAGCAATCTTGTCCGTGAAACTTCAGTTTAATGGGGGAATGGATACACCTTCAGGGGAGGCAACTCCTGTGAAAGTATTTTTGTCTCCCCCATGTCAATAGGGGTAAAGAATTTGCTCCTGAGACCCCTTTTTCAGTGGGGGGCTAATAGAAAAACCAACAGAAAGTCTCAAAAGTTGTAGCCCTTCGAAAAATGTCCCAGGTGTTCCCTCCCATTCTCCTTAAGTACGGTGAAACTTTGAAAACTTGAATATGGATAGCTCATTTACCATGGCTTACCTGAACTCATTCTTGAATCCCTAGAGAATTTCCCCAGTAGCTCCACATGTCCATATATTTGCATATTTTAGGAAGATTTTTCTGATTTGACATTACACAAACACGCCTATACAAATACATTGCCACCTTTATCGCTGAAAAATTGAAAATTTTATGATGAAAAATTGTGATATTTTTCTTATTTCTGCTCAAAATATAGATTGTGGGCACTCTTTAGAACTGCCTCATCAAGGCGGTTCTAACGAGTACCAACAATCTATGCTTAAAATATAGATTGTTGGTACTCGTTAGAACTGCCTCATCGATGAGGCAGTTCTAACGAGTACCAACAATCTATATTTTAGAGCAGAAATAAGAAAAATAAGGTTTACCCCTGTAAACCCCAGTTTTACTATATAAAAGTGTGGTTCAAGGGGGTCAAATTTATACAGGCGTGTTTTCGTGATGTCTGTAAAAGGTTTGTTGTGTGCACTCATTAGAACCACCTCACTGAGGCGATTCTAATGAGTACACACAACATACCTTTATTTTATAGATCTAAAAGATATTAAAATGATCTCCATTATGACTGATCAAAACTCTGTAGTTGGAACTACCCCCATTTCGAACATAGTTCTATGGTCCCAAAGGTGTTTGCGTTATCGAAGTTTGACTGTACATGTATGCAAATCTGTTGGCTGAGGTGACCATCATGGTCCTTGTTTTGTATGAGTACATGTAGTGCCATAATAAGTAAGAATTACAGAAGGTAAAGCAATGTTTTATGGTGGCATATTGCTTTTTACAGTTCCATAAAACTTATGACCCAAGAACTGAGTCCCCAAATGATATCTGTGCTGACAATTATCTCAATCCATATACGCCTAGTGCTACTGACCGCAATTCCTCCCTTCAGTTGTCTGTGTTGGAAGATTATGCAAAGGTTCTAGGTTTATAACCACACTCTTACAACTCCGTCAGGGAGTTCTCTTTGGCTGAATAGTTGTAGACTTTCACCGAAAATGGCTTTGCGTCATCATGAATGATGGCTTTCTTGAAGAGGGGGAGTGTTACTGACTGCAATTATCTACCTTGGTAGATTATGCATGCTTCTTGGTATATAACCACTCTCTGACAACTGCATCAGGTAGTCTACTCTTTAGCCGGCGTCCGTAGCTCAGTGGGATGCACATCTGACTGGTGATCAGGAGGACGTAGGTTTGATACCTGCCAGGGTAGGCAACATTCTTTCCTGGAGATTGATCATGAAATATTTTCTACGGTCATACTCTCCCTTCCGTTGATTCAAGAAGGGCAGTTGTCAGTTTCTGGCAAAAGAATGTGCATTGTACTGGTCAACCGCTTATGTATAAGCCTGGGCAGGAAGAGTATGGATAGCAAACTGACCGGCTCAAAAATGACCTAAATAGTGTTGACTGGACTGTTAAACCCCAATACAAACAAAGTCTACTCTTTGGCTCCATGGTTAGAGCATTGGACTCTCCCAAGTGGCCCGGATTCGTATCCCACCATAGATGGTGATATTTTTTCCAGCTATGCTCTTTTCCTTTGTTACCCTAAAAAGACAGTATAGGCCTGGATCAGATGCCACAGAACATGGCACCTGATCAAGGTCTACACTGTTTGCTTAAAATACATGAAAGTTTTGTAAAACTTACAACAAATGAAATTAACCAGAAACCCCTTAACCATTATCATGCTAACCTGCATATCTTTTTTTAGCTCACCTGATCAAAAGTCATGGTGAGCTTTTGTGACTGTGAGATGTCCAGCGGCACCGTCCGTAAACTTTTCTTGTGAACACACTAGAGGTCACAGTTTGGGGCCAATCATCATCATACTAAGTCTTGGTCATCATGATCATCTTGACAATATCTCGGTCAAGTTCGAATATGGGTCATGTCGGGTCAAAATGTTGGTCAGTAGGTCAATTCATAGAAAAACCTTGTGAACACACTAGAGGCCACAGTTTTGGTCCGATCATCATCAAACTTGCTCAGAATGACCAACTTGACAATATCTCGGACAACTTCGAATATGGGTCATGTCAGATCAAAAAGTATGTCAGTAGGTCAAATCATAGAAAAACCTTGTGAACACACAAGAGGCCATAGTTTTGGTCCTATCATCATCAAACTTGCTCAGAATGATCAGCTTCACAATATCTCTGTCAAGTTCGAATATGAGTCATGTCAGGTCAAAAATTAGGTCAATAGGTCAAATCATAGAAAAACCTTTTGAACATACTAGAGGCCACAGTTTTGGTCCTATCAATAGCAAACTTGCTCCGAATGATCACCTTGACAATATCTCAGTCAAGTTCGAATATGGGTAGTGTCGGGTAAAAATGTAGGTCAGTAGGTCAATTCATAGAAAAACCTTGTGAACACACTAGAGGTCACAGTTTTGGTCCAATCATCATCAAACTTGCTCAGAATGATCATCTTGACAATATCTCGGTCAAGTTCAAATATGGGTCACATCATAGAACACAGGCCACAGTTTTAGTCTGATTATCATCAAACTTGCTCGGACTGATCATCTTGACAATATCTAAGTCAAGTTCGAATATGAGTCATAATGGGTCAAAACGTAGGTCAGTAGGTCAAATCATTGAAAAACCTTGTGAACACGCTAGAGGCCACAGCTTTGGTCCGATCATCATCAAACTTGCTCAGAATGATCTTCTTGACAATATCTCGGTCAAGTTCCAATATGGCTCGTTTCTGGTGAAACAGTAGGTCAAATCATAGGAAAACCTTCTGAACACACTAGAGGCCACCAATTTTGGTCCGATCATCATCAAACTTGCTCATAATGATCATCTTGACAATATCTGGGTCAAGTTTGAATATGGGTCATGTCGGGTAAAAAGTAGGTCAGCATGTCAAATCATAGAAAAATGTTGTGAAAACTAGATCTAGAGGCCACAGTTTTGGTCCAATTACCATAAAACTTGCTCAGAATGATCATCTAGACAATATTTCAGTCAAGTTCAAATATGGGTCATGTCAAATAAAAAAGTAGAGCAGTAGGTTATTTTGCCATAACTTTTGAACTGTTTGAGATAGAGCCTTGATATTTGGCATGTGGGTTCCTTGTTGCAAAGCTTCCTACTCCTACAAAAAACATTTGACCTTGACTTGTGACCTACTTTATCATAACTTTTGAACCATTTGAGACAGAGCCTTCATATTTGGTTTGGCATGTATATTCCTTCTGACAAGGTTTTCCCACCCATACAAAAATTTTGACATATGACCTTGACCTTTGACCTACTTTGTCATAACTTTTGAAGCATTTAAGATAGAGCCTTCATATTTGGCATGTAGGTTTTTTGCGACAAGGGCTTCCAATTCATACAAAAATGACCAGTGACCTTGACATGTGACCTACTTTATCATAACTTTTGAACCATTTGAGATACAGCCTTCATATTTGGCATATAATTATGTTCCTTGTGACAAGGACTTCCCACTCACATACAAACTTTTGACCTGTGACCGCGACGTTTTAACTACTTTCTCATAACTTTTGAACCATTTAAGATAGAGCCTTCATATTTGGCCTATAGGTTCCTTGTGACAAAGGCTTCCCACCCATATAAAATTTGACCTATGACTTGATCTTTGACCTACTTGATCATAACTTTTGAACCATTTTACATAAAGCCTACATATTTGGCGTGTAAGTTCTTTGTGGCAAGGGCTTCCCACTCATACAAAAAGTTTTGACCTGTGTCCTTGACCGTTGATCTGCTTTGTCCTAACTTTTGAACCATTTGAAATAGAGCCTTCATATTTAGTTCCTTGTGCCTAGGGCTTCCCACCCATACAATAATATAACCTAAACCTCAAATCAAACAAACAAAACCTGTGACCTACTTAATCATAACTTTTTAACCATTTGAGATAGAGCCTTCATATTTTGCATGTATGTTCCTTGTGACGAGGGCTTCCCACCCAAACATTGTGACCTGTGACATTGACCTTTGATCTACTTTATCTTAACATTTGAACCATTTGAGATAGAGCCTTCATATTTGGCATGTATGTTCCCTCTGGCAAGGGCCTCCCACCCATACAAAAAATTCGACCTGTGACCTTGTCCTTTGACCTACTTTGACAAAACTTTTGAACCATTTCAGAAAGAGCCTTCATATTTGACATGTAGGTTCCTTGTGACAAAGGCTTACCACCCATACAAAACTTTTGACCTGTGACCTTGGACCATTTTTGTCATAACTTTTTAA
Source organism: Lucinisca nassula (assembly GCA_963580285.1). Classification (NCBI taxonomy): domain Eukaryota; kingdom Metazoa; phylum Mollusca; class Bivalvia; order Lucinida; family Lucinidae; genus Lucinisca; species Lucinisca nassula. Next base: position 108,815,887 of record OY757011.1, read on the forward strand.
CCATTTAAGGTAGAGCCTTCATATGTGGCATGTAGGTTCCCTGTGACCAGGTCTTTCCACTCATGCAAAAAGTTTGACCTGTGGCCTTGACATTGATCTGTGACCTACTTAATCATGACTTTTGAACCATTTGAGATGGAGCCTTCATATTTGGCATGTATATTCCTTTGGACAAGGGCTTCACATCCATACTAAAAGTTTGACCTTTGACCTTGACCTACTTTATCATAACTTTTGAAAGAGAAAGAGCCTTCATATTTGGCAGGTATGTTCCTTCTGATAAGGCCCTTACTATATTACCTACCATTTAATTTCTACAGTGTGGATCAGGTGAGCAATCCAGGGCCATCGTGGCCCCGTTGTTTAGAAAACAGTATAGATCCAGATTAGCTGCCTTCTTGGAAGCCAGCTGATCTGTATATATACTGTTTTCCAATCTCCTTCAGAATTCATGGTGAAAATTTAAATCACGCAGCACAAATGCGTGAAAATTTGGCTGGCGTGTAGTATATTGAAATGTTCAGCATGGTGAGGATTAACCCTTATCTTGCTATTCACGACAGCCCCTATCTTTGCAAACACTGTAGATCCAGATCAGATGGCTTCTGAAGAAGCCATCTGATCAGGATCTACACTGTTTGGCATTCAGTTTATGAATTTGTAGCAATAAATTACATCAAGTAATTTGATTGGTTGATAGACAGAAATGGGTGTGGCATAAATGAATATTCAGCAAGATAAGGGCTATGTTGGCCTTGGATCTGAACCTGTCCTTAGCTATTAAAAGGACAATTCTATATAAGATTATAATCAAACCACAATCACAAACTCTGTTTCACTTCTCTCTCTTTTTTTATATAACAAATTTATGGTAACCTTCAGTAAACTATAGTTGACCATAGCAACAAACGACAACAGTGTGCTGCAATCTTCGTTTATCCCTTGACTGTAGAGTGTGATTGATCCACATTGTCATATAACTTACAGGCCCCCATACACCAGGGCTTGGAGAAATAGATTGGGCTGCATGATGCTTCCATGCTGAGCTGAAACACACACTGCTTAGAGGGTCTAAGCCTGACCAGGCAAAGTGGTGAGGCGAACTGTCCCCACATATAAACCCTTCTGGTTTGTTTGGAAGGCAGGGCTTGAGATGTCATTTCATCTCAATGTCTGTGAAAGTCCCACAAAATAGAAAGCAATGTCTCCAAAATGACCTAAACAGTGTTGATGGGAATGTGAAACCTTAATTCAAATAAACATAGAACTTACATTATAGAGGTTTTTATAACACCATAAAATAGTTTGCAATGCACATGTATTCAGGTGATAAAAGTCACTCATAATTTGAACTAAAATCCTTGTGTAACACTATAACTAACTCAGTACATGAATCTGCTCCTGAGTCTGATCTGGTTGTACACTGTTTGTCAATTTCCCAGTACATGCAACTTTATACCATTTGACATGACAGCCTTTTATAGAACATATTTAACTTCACTACAGCTGGTGTGTGGGAATGTGTGGCGGCGGTAAAACGTCTCCCTGCCCTACATCATAGTGTAGATTATATTTTCTTGCCCTTTGGGATCATTGATTCCATTGTGGAATTTTGAAAATATCTGAAGGTCACTGATGAGGCCTAATTGGCCGAAACTAGCTAGTCTGGCCCAGAAAACATGTACACTCCGTATTTTACAGTTCTGTGGTGTATTCCTTGCTTCCAAAGGATAACCCTTTTATAGAACATATTAAACTTATGAATAATTGACAGTAATTGTCAATTTTAACATAGTTTTTAAAAACTGCAGATTGTCTGTTGTTGAAAACTCCCAAATAACATTTAACCCAATTCGTACCGAAAATCCCCAAACTGGTAACTGGTAAACAGTACAGGCCCAGAGCAGATGCCACAGAATGCGACATCTGATCAGGGCCTACACTGTTTGCAAAAAGTTCAACCATTTTCCTGATACACCCCTAAATTTTGATGGACTGGTATTTATAAGGAGGAAGATTCCATTTGGTACAAAAAGGGTTAAGAGAAATGAAACAATTTCCAGGGAGCTAACTCTTCAATATTTTTTCTCCCTTAGCAACAAGGGTCTACTCTGAGAGAAAAGAATTTGCTTCTCGGTCAAGGGCTATTTTCCTTTAACCCATATAATGCCAATCATGACAATTGTTGTCTGCTTTGCTGTCTGCTGGTTACCGTAAAAGTAATCTTTGCAAACAGTGTGGGCCAAGATCAGACTGCTCCTATAGGAGCAGTCTGATCTGGGCCCACACTGTTTGGATCAGACTGCTCCTCCTGTACAGTCTGATCTGGGCCTACACTGTTTGCCTATATGCAAAAATATTTTTAAAAAGTTTGCAAAAAATAAATCAGCAGACGACATTTTCAGATGTAGTTTTTCTTGGCATCTTAAGGGTTAAGGCCCAGCAGGCACACAATGTTAGCATGATGTTGAATCAATGTTGATGGGATATGATCATATGATAATAACACACTGACACGAAATCATTTCAACGCTTTAAGTGCCTGCTGGGGCATAGTGCCTGCTGGGGAGTAGACCCCTTTTTGCAAGGGCTTAGTTTACAGGAAGTCAAACTGGAACTAGAAATGTGTCCAGACGACACAGATGCCCCCGCCAAGGGCCCCGCCTCACCCCGAAAATCCATGTTGCAACAAAATTTTCTAAGTGTGTGACCTTGTTATCAGGAACATTTGTGAGAAGTTATATTGAAATTGGTGAAAAAATGGAAGCGCTAGAGCAATGACAAAGTTTTTCTAAAAATAGCCACAGTGACCTTGACCTTGAAAGTCGAACTTGCTCGAGGTATTGCAATAAGGAACATTTGTGTGAAGTTATATTGAAATCGGTGAAGAAATGCAGGGCTAGAGCAATGACAAAGTTTTTCTAAAAATAGCCACAGTGACCTTGACCTTGAAAGTCGAAATGGCTCGAGATATTGTCATAAGGAACATTTGTGTGAAGTTATATGAAATCGGTGAAGAAATGTAAGCGCTAGAGCGATGACAAAGTTTTTCTAAAAATAGCTACGGTGACCTTGACCTTGAAAGTGGAACTCGCTAGAGATATTGTCATAAGGAACATTTGTGTGAAGTTATATTGAAATCGGTGAAGAATGTAAGCGCTAGAGCAATGACAAAGTTTTTATAAAAATAGCCACAGTGACCTTGACCTTGAGGTCATGACCTTGAAAGTGGAACTCGCTAGAGATATTGTCATAAGGAACATTTGTGTGAAGTTATATTGAAATCAGTGAAGAAATATAGACGCTAGAGCAATGTTGTGCGAGGGGATAATTAAAAATTTTTAAGTCTGTGACCTTGACCTTGAGCTCATGGGCATGGGTGGGGGTATCGCTGAATAAAATGGACAGGCATCTAACATCATACCAAATATCAACTCAATCCATCGCATGATTTGGAAAATATCAACTCTTAAAATATCTAATTAAAAATTTCTAAGTCTGTGACCTTGACCTTGAAGCCATAGGCATGAGTGGGGGTATTGCCAAATAAACATTTGGACCTGTATCTATCATCATAGCATACATAAGCCAAATCCATAATATAGTTTGGAAAATTTGAGCTCTTTAAAATCTTTCACATTAAAATTGTCTGAGTCTGTGACCTTGACCTTGAGGTCATAGGCATGGGTGGGGGTATTGCTGAATAAAACATTGTACCTATATCTATCATCATATGAACCAAAGCTATCATAAAAGTTCAGGTTCTACCAGGTACAAATACCTTAACTGGAGTCTTTAACATGGAAAATTTCTAAGTCCATGACCTTGACCTTGAGGCCATGGGCATGGGTGGGGGTATCGCTGAATAAAACTTTGGACCTATATCTATAATCATACCAAATATGAACCAATTCCATCAAATGGTTTGGAAAATATGAGTTCTAAAATGTTCAAGTCTACCTGTTACAAAAACCTTAACCTGAGTCTTTAACATTGAAATTTTCTAAGTCTGTGACCTTGACCTTGAGGTCACAGGCATGGGTGGGGGTATTGCTTAGTAAAACTTTGGACCTATATCTATCATCATACCAAATATGAACCAGTTCCATCAAATGGTTAGGAAGATATGAGTTCTAAAAGTTCAGGCTCTACCTGTTACAAAAACTTTAACCTGAGGTTACAGGATCACGTACGTACGTACGTACGTATGTACGTACGTACGTACGTACGTACACACACACGTACAGACGGACGTACACGCGTACGCACGTACGGAAAACCGAAAAACTATATGCCCCCGGCATCATATGATGCGGGGGCATAAAAAGGTCATAAAAATTGCATCATGGTAACAAGTCTTAGAAATGAAGAACCATCTAAACCCCACTTTATATAGAGAAAAAGTTGGGTTTACCGGGGTATACATTATCTGCCTAAGTTTATCTTAAATACATAAGTTGTGGGTACTCGTTAGAACCACCTCATTGAGACAGTTCTAAAGAGTACCCATAATCTATGTTGAAAGCAGAAATAAGAAAGATACTATCATTTGTACCAAAAATTTGTCATTTCTGACACCATGTTGGACGCCATTACTTCACACGGACATGTTTTCCCAAAGTTTCCCTTTTGAAATAGTAATCCTTTCCTCTACTATCAATATTTGTTTCACTGTGTTCTTTTTTCCTTAAAACAACAACTAATGTTTCTATCAGGTGTTTGAAACCAGCTTAAACTTAGCATGAATAGGCACAGGGTAAACATTATAAAATTTTCTGTGTATTTCTACGCCACTTCTCACTCTGTCATACAGAGGACTGTCTGGGTAGGGTGAGAGTTTTTCACCTGAGATTACTACTTCTCCATCGCACAGGGCATATAACGTATTTTTATGAGTAATTCCCACCTGAAAATAGAAGATAAAGGTGACTCTTTCATTAGGCATAAAACAAAATAGCTGTGTTTCTACTAACATGCTGAAAAATTTTTGGCTGGTAGGTAGAAGAAACTTTTTTTAATTATTTTATTTTTTCTCTCCCCACCCCCCCCCCCCACCCAAAAAAAAACCCGAGGGTGGGGTCTGTATTTTTTTTATGTGTTTTTGTTTGTGTATGTGTTTTTTGTTGATAAAATTGTCATGTTGAGACTTCCACATCATAATTCATTTTAGATGCTAAAAAAAGTCAGCTCTGTATTTTGGAAGGGTACTAAATGCCCAAAACTACAAAATTGTACTTAAATGTACTTAAAACGTGGAATTACAATGGGAAATTGAAAAGACAACATTTTTTTCCGATATATAAGATCATTTACAGTCTAGTGACCAGTTTGTGTTTATTGGGGCCGTGTATGCATGCATGTTTACTGCTTATATTTTAATACCAACCTGAGGATTTCTTCATATCTACATTGGTACAAATGTCCAGCTCAAAAATACACATATCAAAATATCAACAAAAGTTGGAATTTCCATATTTACATGTATCAGTAAATTCCAAGCCCAACTGATTAAACAGGATGTGTTTGTGAAACATGAACATGTCCCCGGGCATGGTCATTTTTTTTCAAAGTTGGTCACAGTTCAAGGTCAAGATTTTTTGTTTTAGTGGGAAACCCTTGACACAAGTAACCTACATACCAAATATGAAGACTCTATCTTAAACGGTTCAAAAGTATGAACAATAATATTTTTTCTTTTAAGTAGGTCATAGGTCAAGGTCACAGATCAACAATTTTTCCATGAGTGTAAAGCTCTTGTCACAAGAAACCTACATGCCAAATATGAAAGCTTCATCTCAAAAGGTTCAAAAGTTGTGATCAATGTTAACTTTTTCTTTTAAGTAGGTTAAAGGGCAAGGTCACAGGTAAACATTTTTTGTGTGAATGTACAGCTCTTGTTGTCACAAGGAACCTACATGTACATGCAAAATATGAAGGCTCTATTTCAAATGGTTCAAAGTTATGACCAAAGTGTTATTTTTTATTATGCCCCCGCCATTCGAAGAATGGTGGAAGGGCATATAGCATTGCCACTGTCCGTCCGTTTGTTCGTCCATTCATCCGTCTTAAACTTAAACGCAGTCAATAACTTTCTCATTTCTGGATGGATTTTGAAATTACTTTGTAGAAATGTTAACCATTATGAGATGATGTGTCACATGCAAAACCCGGCTCTGTATCTCCAAGGTCAAGGTCATACTTAGAGGTCAAAGGTCAAAAAAGGGTCCGAAACTTAAACACAGTCAATAACTTTCTTATCTCTGGATGGATTTTGAAATTACATGGCAGAAATGTTGGCCATCAAGAGACAATCTGTCTCACACAAAACCAAGGTCCTTACCTCCAAGGTCAAGGTCATACTTAGAGGTCAAATGTGAAAAAAGGGTCCAAAACTTAAACACCGTCAATAACTTTCTATAGATTAATACAAACATAGACATATTTTCAGGTGGGGGCATCTGTGTCCTATGGACGCATGTCTAGTTTTAAGTAGGTCAAAGGTCAAGGTCACAGGTCCAAATTTTTTTGCATGAATGTAAAGCTTTTGTCACAAGGAACAGACATGCCAAATAAGAAGGCTGTATCTCAAGCGGTTCAAAAGTTATGACCAATGTTATTTTTTTCTTTTAAGTAGGTCAAAGGTCAAGGTCAGAGGTCCAAATTTTTTTGCATGAATATGAAGCTCTTGTCACAAGGAACCTACATGCCAAATATGAATGCTCTATCTCAAATGGTTCAAATGTTTTGACCAACGTTAAATTTGTCCATGTACAAACCAACAAACAAACAGACAGGGCAAAAACAATATGCCCCCACTATCGCTACCGGGGATATAAGAAGTTCTATAATATAAGGCCCAGCTACACTGAAAGAGCAATTAAACTCACATGCAAGAAAAGAAATAACTGGAATGACAGATGCCAGACAAATTGGTTTTGGTCAGTGACTCGGACAAAAGGACCACATAATGATCCTAAGTATTGGGAAAGACAGGCCTGAGCAAATAGTGCAGACCCAGATCAGACTGCTCCTGAAGGAGCAGTCTGATCAGGGTCTACACTGTTTGTCATTCTGTCTGCACTTTTTGGAATCCTTGGTGAATCAGGAAACAAAATTTTAGTAAAATTTTAGGAGAAATAAAGCAAGTTCTCAAGGTGTCCGAATTTTTAGGATTTTATAGTACACTATGGTCAGTGACAGATAATGTTTCACAGCAGCATTATGTCAGTTATACCTGAATGGGTACCGTCAATAACCTGCAGGGAAGGCAACCGCATTCCAATAAATCCTTGTAGGCATGCACATAACTTGAGCTCTATGAAAATATTGGGAGTTTTAATCCATTTTGTACCATTGCAAAATGTGGCGTCTGATCATGGCCTACACTGTTTGCAAAAAGTTCAGCCATTTTCCACACAAATTGTGAAGAAAATACAACCTGTCACCCCATAATTTTGAAACTGACACCTGCTATATATGAGGAAGATAACATTTGGTACTAAAAGGGTTAATCACTTAATGAGTACCCACAAAAAATGGGAAACATAAGAAAAAATTCAGATTAATTGACTTTTCTTGTTCTACAGTCATTCTCTCCCTTACCCTGATTCAAGAAGGGCAGTTGTCAGTTTCTGGCTGTACTAGTTAAGCACTTACATGTACAAACCTGCCCAGGAAATGTGTAGTTAGGTAAACTACCCAGCTGAACATGTTTGTTTGTTTGAAATGAGGTTTTACATCCTCCTCAACACTAGTTAGGTCCATTTGGAGATGTTGCTTCCAGTTTTGAGGGACTTTTACCCGACACTGAGATGAAACAACATCTCAAGTCCTACCGCCCAAACAAACCAACAGGGTTTATATGCAGGGATGGTCCAACTCTTATCACTTTGCCTGGGCAGGTGTAGAGCTTCTAAGCAGTTTACCCAACTGGACATGACCCCAGTAGTGTTGAATGAGTAGCTGAACTCCAAGCCAACCAAATCCCCACTATCCAATTCTCTTTCTTACATTTTCTCCTGGATAATCTGTCAGGGTTCTCTGTTTCACCAGTATATCTCCTTTTAAAACACAGCAACCGTCCCCTTGGAACTGACCAAAACTTGGACTTGACATCACAGGCTTAAATTTGTTTGGCATGCCCCGGGTAGACTGCAGACATGCAGTTCTTGCAACCAATACTGGAAAGTGAAATTTGAGATGTTAAAAATATTATAGAAATCGTAACCAAGTTGACTTAAAATAGTAAACAGTCCACCCTCTTTATACCGACATTCCATATAACAACAAAACTTGTTATAATGACAATTTGAACGAACCCTTAGCTCAAGATGCGACTGATTTAAGGAGAATGGGAACACCTGGCACATTTTTCCACCATTTTTCAAAGGGAGACAACTTTCCGGACTTCCTGTTCGCTTTTCCATAGGCTCAGTCCCACTGAAAAAGAGGTCTACGCTTAAAGGAAAGAATTTGCTCCTCAGGAGCAAATTCTTTCCATTATTAAGAGTTGACCCCTGTTGACATGGGAGACAAAAACACTTTTGCAGGAGTTGCCTCCCCTGAAGGTGTACCCATTCCCCTTAAGAATATTTTATTTATACAATACTCCAAGAAACAAATGCTGTGGATAATTGTCAGAATTGCCTGGGCAAGGCAGTCCTAACAAATGCCCACATTTGTTTCTTGGAGTAACTAAGGTCCACTAGACAAAGCTTAATACCAAATTTCAATTTCTGACAAGAAGATTAATAAAGATTTTACCTATATCAGTCAATGTAAAACCGGTGGGCCCCGGGGAAGGGGGGCTTTTTTGGCCCAAGGGCTATAATTTGAATAATCTTGATAGAGGACCACTAGACGAAGCTTTATACCAATTATCAAAGACCTGAACTTTCTGGTTTCAGACAAGAAGATTTTTAAAGGTTTTCCATATATAAGTCTATGTAAAACCAAAGGGCCCCATGTTGGGGGCATTTTTGACCCTATGGCTATAATTTGAACAATCTTGATAGTGGTCCACTAGATGAAACTTCACAACAAATATCAAAGACCTGGGCCTTCTGGTTTCAGACAAGAAGATTTTTAAAGGTTTTCCCTATATAAGCCTACGGTATGTAAAAACCGTGGGCCCCAGGGCGGGGGTATTTTTGGCCCCAGAGACCGGATGGTTTTACACTGACTTATAGGGAAACCTTCTCTGAAACCGGAAGGTCTTTGATGATATTTGGTATGACAGAGTTCTTGTTAACTACAAATTTGGAGTAATTTACTCCAACTTTTTCATTTCTGACTCCAACTTGTTGGAAAGTCTCAATAGAAAAGTATGGTAAAACTCCAACTTTTTCTGGAGGACAGTATTTTTACTCCAATTCTCCAAATCCTACTGAGAATAACCCTTGTATGAAGCTTAATGTAGGGGACCTCTATCAAGATTGTTCAAATTATAGCCCTTGGGCGAAATATTACGGCGCTGGAGGCCCACCTGTTTCAGACAGACTTATATAGGGAAAACCTTTAAAAAGCTTCTTCTCTGAAAGCGCATGGCCCTGGTCTTTGATAGTATGAAGCTTCGTCTACGAGACCTCTACAAAGATTATTCAAATAATAGCCCTGGCGCCAAAAGTGGCCCTGTGCCAGGACCCACCGGTTTAATTTGGACATGTCTTTGATATCTGGTATGAAGCTTCATCTAGTGGACCTCTACCAAGATTCAAATTATAGCCCTGGGGCAAAAAATGTCAATGCCCTGGGGCCCACCGGTTTTACATGGGCTTGTATAGGGAACTCCTTTATACATGTAAATGTTCTTCTCTGAAACCCTATATAGGCCCCAGGACTTTGATATTTGGTATGAAGCTTCATCTAGTGGACCTCAAATTATAGCCCTGGGGCCAAAAATGTGCCCCTCCGTGGTCCACTGGTTTTACATAGACTTTTATAAAGGAAACCCTTTAAAAATCTTCTTTTCTCAAACCATAGGGCCCAGGTCTTTGATATTTGGTATGAAGCTTCATCTAGTGGATGTCTACAGAGATTGTTCAAATTATAGCCCCGGGGCCAAAAATGGCCCCTGCCCCTGGGCACACCGGCTTAACTAGGGAAGTCCTTCAAAAATGTTTTCCTCTGAAACCACAGGGCCCAGGTATTTGATATTTAGTATGAAGCTTCATGTAGGGTACCTCTACCAAGATTGTTCAAATTATAGCCCTTGGGCAAAAAATTGCCACGCCCTAGGCCCAACAGTTTTGCATAGACTTATATAGGGAAAACCTTTAAAAAGCTCCTTCTCTGAAACCACATGACCCAGGTCTTTGATATTTGGTATGAAGCTTCATCTATGAGACCTCTACCAAGATTATTCAAATTACAGCCCTGGGGCAGGGCCCACCAGTTTTATATGGACACAAGAGCTCATCACACATAAGCTCCTTGATGGACATTAATAGGGAAATCTTTAAAAATCTTCTGCTCTGAAACCGCAAAGCCCAGGTCTTTGATATATGGTATAAAGCTTCCTTCATCTAGGGGACCTCTACCAAGATTGTTCAAATCATAGCCCTGGGGCCAAAAATGTCCCCGCCAAAGGGCCCACATGCTTAACACGGACTTATGTAGGGAAAACATTTAAAAGGCCTCTTGTCTGAAACTAGACGGCCCAGGTCAATGATATTTGGTATGTTGCTTCACCTAATGGACCATTACCCAAGTTGTTCAAATTATAGTTCTGGGGCCAATTTAAATTGGCCCTGCCTTAGAGATCACTAAATTGGCCCTGCCTTAGGGATCACATGTTTTCATAGACCCTTATAGGAAAATACCTTCAAAAATCTTCATGTAGAGGACCTATACCAAGATTGTTCAAATTATAGCCCTGGGGCCCACTTGTTTTACATAGACTTCTATAGAATAAACCTTTAAACATCTTTTTGCCTGAAACCTGAAAGCTCAGGCCTTTGACATTTGGTACACATCTTTGTATAGTTTCTCAAAACTTAGAGGCTCACATTTATTTCTGTGTCCTATGGCATATAGGCCGGGAACCAGGCTGCTTAGGGCAGTTGGAAGCATGTCTGACTGAGAAGCTTAATGTGACTTATTACAGCTAGCCTGTCATTTCAAATTTAAAGGTAGTCCTATGAAGAGAAATCATATTCTTTTAGAATGTACTAGAGACAGTGAAGCTTAGGTGAGCAAAATAGGGCCAGAGGGCCCTCTTGTCTTTTTTATTTATTTCCCTATAACACATAAACAGTTATTATTACATGCAAGTTTGTAGATTATTTATTTTTTTGTCAAATTTAAATATTGTTTCTTTAAATGCAAAGGCTTGAAAACAGGATTTTTCTTGTTCATTTGTTCTTAGGGGTACTTTCTGGTTCTCGTCCAACAGCTGCAGTCTGTTTAGCATTTACATAAGAAAACTAGAATTTGTTTTTCTACAAAAACACAGATGTCTCCCCCGTTTTTGACTGCTAAGTATAACCTTGACATTGGAGGTATTGAGCTGGGTCTTGTGTGCAACACATCATCTAATGAAGGTGAACATTTCTGCATAGTAACTTTAAAAATGTTCATAGAAAAATGAAAAAAATTATTGGCCGTAAACAAAAAAAGCACTTTTTTACCTTTGACCTCTAAGTATGGTCTTGACCTTTGCGGTACAACACATCGCCTCATGATGGTTAACATTTCTGCCAAGTAATTTCATAATCCATCAAAGAATAAGGAAGTTATTGACTGTCCTTTTTTTACCTTTGACCTCTAGGTATGACCTTGACATTGGAGGTATGGACCTTGGTCTTGCACATGACTCATGGTCTAATGACGGTGAACATTTATGCATGGTTACTTTATAAAGTCCATCCAGAAATAAAAAGTTAATGACTGGACACAAAAAAAACAAACTTTTTTTACCTCTGACCTCTTAGTATGACCTTGATCTTGGAGGTACCGACCTTGGTCTAGCGTGCACCACATCGTCTCATGATGGTAAACATTTCTGCCAAGTAATTTCACAATCTATCCAGGAAGAAGAAAGTTATTGACTGAACACTAAAAAAAGGCCTTTTTTGTCCTTTGACCTTTTGTCCTTGACATTTGAGGTACCAACTTGGGTCATGCACACAACACATCGTCTCATGGTGGTTAACATTTCTGCCAATTAATTTCAAAATCCATCTAAAAACTAGAAATGGTGTTTGTAAAACACAATGCCCCCAACCTTTGCTTGTCCCTAGATGGCAAAATATTCAACAAATATTGTTAAAGACTCAAAAACATACCACAAGAATTCCGCCAAAGGCTATGTCGCACCTGAGTGCATGCATGTTTTCTTATGGCATGCATTAATGTGTGAGTGCATGCCTTCATGTGCATGCATGTGTGTGTGTGTGTGCATGTGTAAGTGCATAAGTGTGCATGCCTGCATGTGCATGCATGTGTGTGTGTGCCTATGTGAGTCCATAAGTGTGCATGTATGTGTGAGTACCTGCATGTATGCATGCAAGCATCAGTGTGTGTGTGTGCATGCATGCATGCATGTGCATTTGTATGTGGGTGTGCAAGCATAAATGAGTGATTGTGTATGAGCATACATGTTTGATTGTAAATGCATGTGTGTGTGCATGTATGCATGTGTAAGTGTTGTGGGCCGGGTTGAGGTGGGTTGTCGTGGGGTGGGGTGTTGTGGGGTAGGGTGTCATGTGGTGGGGTTGGTGGGGTGGGGTAGGGTGGGGTAGGGTAGGGATATATGCATGCATGTATTTATGTATGTGTGTGTGTGTGTGCATAGTGAGTACATAAGTGTGCATGCCTGCATGTGCATGTATGTGTGTGTGTGTGCATGACATTGTGCGAGTCCATTAGTGTGCATGCATGCATATTTGTGTACATGCATGCATGCATGTGTGAGTACCTGCATGTATGCATGCAAGCATCAGTGTGTGTGTGTGCATGCATGCATGTGTGTTTGTATGTGAGTGTAAACATATAAACAGAGAGTCCATTAGTGTGCATGCATGCATATTTGTGTACCTGCATGTATGCATCCAAGCATCAGTGTGTGTGTGTGCATGCATGCGTGTTTGTATGTGAGTGTGCAAGCATAAATGAGTGATTGTGTATGAGCATGCATGTTTGAGTGTAAATGCATGTGTGTGTGCATGCATGCATGTGTAATTTTAGTGGGCCGGGTTGAGGTGTGTTGTCGTGGGTTGGGGTGTTGTGGGGTAGGGTGTCATGTGGTGGGGTGGGGTGGGGTGGGGTAGGGTAGGGTAGGAATATATGCATGCATGTATTTATGTATGTACAGGACAAATGGCATATCACCACCCACTATCAACTTTTGTGTAGGGGTATAATTTCTGTGTTATGTGTTTATGAAGAAAAAGACAAAAAAAAAATATTCCTAGTCAACAAAGGATTTGTGCATGACTGCATGCATGCGTGTGTGGGGTGGGGCAGCGTGTTGTAGGGTGGGGCATGGTGGGGTTGGGTGGGGTGGGGTGTAGTGTGGTGTGGTGGGTGGGTGTGTTTGAGTGGGGAAGCGTGGGGTAGGGTAGGGTAGCGATGTATGCATGCATGTATTTATGTATGTACAGGACAAATGGCATATCCCCACCCCATATCAACTTTTGTGTAGGGGTATAATCTCTGTTTATATGTGTTTATGTAGAAAAAACACAAAAAAAATAATAAAAAAAAAATGCCCATCCACCCGCCCAACCACCCACCCGGACATCGCTATTTTAAAGGACGGAATTTTTGAAAAACCCGTCCAATGAAACCGAAAATTACCATGATTACAATAATAATTCAAAGTGTGTGGCCTTGGCCCAGAGGTTATGCTAACAAAAAAATCAAAGGACAATAACTTTTGAAAGGGGCATAATGTGGATGAGAAAAAAATATGTGTCAGCTAATTTTCCATAGCGAATCCATATATGAAATTTCAAAACCCTAGCTTACACGGTTCTTAAGTTAATCCCGATGACAAAAAATACGTGTCAGCTTATTTTCCATCAGGAATGCATATATGACATTTCAAAACCATAGCAGACACGGTTCTAAAGTTATGGAATGCATCACTTTTAGCATACATTACAATAGACACAAATTACCAAAATGACAAAGGGCCATAACTCAAATTTTGTCAAAAGTTCATCAGGTCATCTACTCATCACCACCAATCTTTTCATCAACTTTCAAGACTCTAGCTATAGCTAATTTTCCATGAGGAATCCATATATATTATTTCAAAACCCTAGCATACACGGTTCTAAAGTTATGCTATGCATCACTTTTAGCATACATTACAATGGGCACAAATTACCAAAATGACAGAGGGCCATAACTCACAAAGTATTTTTAGGAATTTTGTCAAAAGTTAATCAGTTCAACTACTCATCACCACCAATATATTCACCAACTTTCAAGGCTCTAGCTCCAATAATTTTTGAGATATCTTGCTGACAAGATTTTATTAAAAAAATTTCAAAGGGCAATAACTCTTGAAAGGGGCATAATCCTGACGAGAAAAAAAATATGCATCAGCTAATTTTCCATCAGGAATGCATATATGAAATTTCAAAACCCTAGCATACACGGTTCTAAAGTTATGCTAGGCATCACTTTTAGCATACATTACAATGGGCACAAATTACCAAAATGACAAAGGGCCATAACTCACAAAGTATTTTTCGGAATTTTGTCAAAAGTTAATCAGTTCATCTACTCATCACAACCAATATATTCACCAACTTTCAAGGCTCTAGCTCCAATAGTTTTTGAGATATCTTGCTGACAAGATTTTATTAAAAAAATTTCAAAGGGCAATAACTCTTGAAGGGGGCATAATCCGGACGAGAAAAAAAATACGCGTCAACTAATTTTCCATGAGAAATCCATATATGAAATTTCAAAACCCTAGCATACACGGTTCTTAAGTTATGCTATGCATCAAAAGCGTAACGGACGGACGAACGAACCAGAACCAATATGCCCCTCCAATATTTTCAAAGTTGGGGCCATAATAAGAAAGTTATTGACAGAACACAAAAAAGGCCCTTTTTTTACCTTTAACCTCTATGTATGACCTTGACCTTTCAGGTACCAAACTGGGTCATGCGTGCAACACATCATCTAATGGTGGTTAACATTTCTGCCTAGCAATTTCAAAATCCATCTTAAAATAAGAAAGTTATTGACCAAACACGAATAAAGGCCCCTTTTTTACCTTTGACCTCTATGTATGACCTTGACATTTTAGGTACCAAACTGAATCATGAATGCAACACATCGTCCCATGATAGTTAACATGTTTGCCAAGTAAACTTCAAATTCTATTTAAAAATAAGCAAGTAATTGACAAAACCCGAAAAAAGGCCCCTTTTTTTACCTTTGACCTCTAAGTATGACCTTGACCTTTGAGGTACCAACCTGGATCATGCGCTCAACACATCGCCTTATATTGGTTAACATTTCTGCCATGTGATTTCAAAATCCATCTCAAAATAAGAAAGTTATTGACCACATACGAAAAAAGGCCCCCTTTTTGACCTTTGACCTCTAAGTATGACCTTGACCTTTGAGGTACCGACCTGCCACATGTGCACCACACATCGTCTCATGGTTGTTAATAATTATGCCAAGTAATTTTAAAATCCATCTCAAAATTAGAAAGTTATTGACCAAATACGAAAAAAGGCCCCTTTTTTGACCTTTGACCTCTAAGTATGACCTTGACCTTTGAGGTACCGACCTGCTCTATGTGCACCACACATCGTCGTATGGTTGTTAATAATTATGCCAAGTAATTTTAAAATCCATCTCAAAATAAGAAAGTTATTGACCAAATACGAAAAAAAGGCCACTTTTTTGACCTTTGACCTCTAAGTATGACCTTGACCTTTGAGGTACCGACCTGCCTCATGCGCACCACACATCGTCTTATGGTTGTTAATATTTCTGCCAAGAAGTAATTTTAAAATCCATCAAAAAATAAGAAAGTTATTGACCGGACACGATTTGCCCATACATATATACATACCAACAAACTTCCAAGGGAGATAATTCAAAAAGTATAAATGCGAGAGTTATAGTTCTTGCACACTGCACGTCGTCTAATGCTGATTAATATTTATACAAAGTTTCGTGAAGATAGCTCTAACGGTTTTCAAGTTACAGAGCGGACACGAATGTGTGACAGACGGACAGACAGATGGACAGACAGACGCCCGGGGGAAAAACAATATGTCTCTCCGAAAAAAATTTTTTCGGGGGAGACATAATGACTTGTTGGGACAAAACTGCCATAACTGGAATTGTATTATTTTTAATGAAAACACTTATAACTAGATTTCTTGTTCAGTGGCTCTTAGGAGTGCTATCTGGTTCTGTTCACTTTTAACTGCTGCAGTCTGTTGGGCTCCATTTATGGGCAAAAACTGCTGAGTTGAAATTTTGTTTTTGATACCTTGCCCTCATCTAACTTAGGGCCCAAAAGACAAGCTATGCTGTCTTCTGACCACTCCTGTTTAAAACTGCTGTGTCTTCTTTATTCTTCAGTGGATTGCTTTAATATTTTCCCCGTCAACCCTGTGTAACGGCTATGGATAAATACCACTTCTACAGCCTTGCTGTAGGAGCCAGCTCTTTTACCGACCCGGGTAGAGTGGTTGGCTTATTCACGAAGTTAAGCAACGGATATCACGGTTAGTACCTGGATGGGTGATCGTGTAGCTTAACTTCGTGGACAACCCGGTACATGCTACATCGGTGGCAGGAGTGGAATGGAAACAGTGCCGTTGGTTTGTTACATAGTCTCCGCCCTCGGGTTTAGCCTTGTGAGGCATGTCTGACTTTTAGACGAAGTCAAGAGATGAGGGGGAGAAATGTAACGGTTATGGATAAATACCATTTCTACAGCCTTGCTGTAGGAGCCAGCTCCTTTAGCGTCGCGGGTAGAGTGGTTGGCTTATTCACAAAATTAAGCAATGGATATCATGGTTAGTACCTGGATGGGTGACCGCATAGCTTAACTTCATGGACGACACCTGTATAGGTCATTTTGGAAAGGTTGCTTCCAATTTTGGGCCTTATACCCGACATTGAGATGAAATGACCTCTCAAGCCCTGTCGCCCAAGGAAATCAATAGGGTTTATCAGCATGGACGGTACGACACACACCGCTTTGCCTGGGCAGTCTTAATAGATCCTCTAAGCGGTTTACCAGGACTCGTGTGTGGTCGGTTTCAGCTCTGCGTAGAAGCACCATGCAGCCCATCTATTTTCTTCAAGCCCCGATTGGCGGGGGCCATGACATGTAAGAGGCCATGTCCTACAGTGGAAGGTCATGTGTTTTAATTTAATATAAGGACAGTCGGCAAGGAACTCTTCAGTGAAAAGAAACAAAAAACGGTTATCTTTCCTGCCATTTTTCTCATTTGGTGGATGTGAAAGCTTTGTTTTTTGTCGCTAAAATGGATCATTTTTAAACAGTTTTAAAAGCAAAATGTGTCTGATTTTTTTATCGACAATAATCCGAAATAAAAGCAAATACATGTATATGGAATAATATAGAGCAAGTCTGTGCCCGGGGTTTGGGACTGATTTAAAATATTTCTTGTACACATTTGATGAAGTCACAGAGCAGAATACCTTTGTTTACACCTCCGAAAATGGCGGATCTCAGCGGAAGTAACATCACGCCGATTGTGCTTATACGGGTACCCAGCTTTCGCCCACCTCTTAATAACGATCGGCTCGATAAAACAAAAAAATATTCTCCGCCCATCGGGACTTGGAGTAAATGATTGGGCTGCATCGTGCTTTCACAGGTCCTGGTGAAGGATTGTCTAAGGACGTGTCACCAATACAAAATTCTGATTCTTTCTTTCTACTTATACTGCGATCGGTCACATCTGACCTTTACTCGCAGGTGTACATTACATACACATCAGGTCTGCAGGATGAAAGCCTACACAGTAATCATGCAATTACGGTATGGGTCTTCAACCTGCACTGGGCATTCACCTTATTTGCATTATCTGCTGGTTCCGAGTCTGAAGGTTATCAGTGTTGGATAAACAGGTAACCAGACCCCCTGACCTTTAAAGGTCAGGGGGGGGGGGTGGTTACCTGTTTTTCCAATATTGACAATGTGCAAGCTGGGAGCCAGCAAATAATGCAAATATGGTGAATGACTCTCACTGCACAGGGGACCTCCAGTTAACGTCCCGATCCGAAGGATGGTGCACTTTATGATATTCATCCCAGCAAATGATGCCAATGCAGCATGTTCGGACACCGAAATTTTATCGCCGCTGCCGGGGATCGAACCCGGGACCTCTAGCATCAGAGGCAAGTGCACTAACCACTGAGCTATCACGCTCCATTCTGACCACAGGGACCAGTTTCAAGCTTTTTGAGAGGAAAGATATACTATCCTATAATAATATAGACTACATTATTATAGGATAGTATATCTTTCCTCTCAAAAAGCTTGAAACGCTTTGGTGCAGTGGTTGAAACGCTTTGGTGAAGCGCTTTGGTGCAGTGGTAGCGCATCGGATTTGTGATCGAGAGGTTCCGGGTTCAAGCCTCACGCTGACCAAAGTGTTGTGCCCTTGAGCAAGGCACTTCATCCACATTGCTTAAAAAAATAAAATAATAAAAAAGTACTGGTTACCACCCAGGAAATCCTGCTCGTAATACTCAGATGTGAGCGAGTAGCAGTAATAGGAGAAAGAAAGAAAGAAAGAAACTGGCCTATATTATTATAGGATAGTATATCTTTCCTCTCAAAAAGCTTGAAACTGGCCCGTTTATATAATTAATGGATAGTATATCTTTCCTCTAAAAAAGCTTGAAACTGGCCCCTGTGGTGACAGGACATCTCGGCCCCTAACAAACTCGGCCCCTGACAAACTTGGCCCCCACAAACTCGGCCCCTGACAAACTCTGCCCCCACAAACTCGGCCCCTGACAAACTCGGCCCCCAAAATTAGAAAATGTATATTTAAATGTTGGAATTCAATTATTGTTAAACTTTTACACATACTTTTAATGTACATATGCCTAATTACTTTTTGAACTGATTTTGATGAAATTATGAGTAACCCATATCACAAAATTAGCCATGAGTTAAATGAACCTAATGCCGTTGATTGAACAAGTGTATGACACGCTGCGCTGGGTCCCCTCTCACTCAATCTCTGATGTAATTAATAAACTAATTGATAAAATGGCGTGTAATCTCTGTTGTAATTATATCTATGACCCAAGGGGGTCGCTAAACTGTTGGGTAAGCTCAAGATACATAAGGCATCTGAGCCAGATGACCTGAATGCCGGGGTACATAAGGAATGTAGTCCTGAAGTCTCTCCTGTATTGGCCTTTATCTTCAATGAATCACTTGCCCAGGGCACTGTACCATATGACTGGCGACAAGCAAATGTTACCCCAGTATATAAGAAAGGGGGAAAATGTGATGCAGCAAATTATAGACCAGTGTCGCTAACATGCATCTGCTCCAAAACCCTGGAGCATATATTAGTAAGCAATATCCACAAGCACTTAGCCTTTGAGAGCATTCTTGCTGATTGTCAACATTGTTTACGGAGTCAACGGTCTTGCGAAACGCAACTAGTTCAATTTTACAATGACATTGTGAGCAATCTGGATGGAGTCATAAACCGTGGCCACAAACAGACTGACTTGATCATCATGGACTTAGCAAAGGCCTTTGACAAGGTACCTCACAGAAGGCTATTATATAAACTGGCTTAGTTAGTATGGGATAAATGGATCCAGACTTAGGTGGATTAGCTCATGGCTCTCACAACGAGTTGCACTTGATGACCAAGCGTCGGATCCAGTCCATGTTTTATCTTGGGTCCCCCAAGGCTAGGTCCTTGGACCACTCCTCTTCTTTGTTTTCATTAATGATCTCCCCGATAATATCAGGTCATCGGTCCGTTTGTTTGCTGATGATTGTGTCCTGTATAGGAACATTCATTCTCATTCTGACTGTCTTATTTTACAAGATGACCTGATCAACTTGCACAGTGGGAGGCCGATTGGCAGATGAAGTTCAATGTGGCCAAATGTCATTCAATGAGAGTGTCACTACACCTTCCATTCAAGCAAATTAAGTTTGACTAAACACTTCTCCAGCAAATTTTGGAGCATGTTCAATCCGGCAAATATTTGGTATCACCATCACTGACAATCTTGATTGGGGTCAACATATCTCTGAGATTACATCTAAAGCAACTAGGACTTCAATATTCCTTAGAGGTAATTTGGCCTTTGCACGTAGGCAGACAAAAGATGTTGCTCATAAAACATTGGTTGGCCCTCAACTTATGCATCACCCATTCGGCATCCCTATGTTAAAAAAACGGTCTACCTAAACACTGCAAAGACAGCAAAAGACACGCAAAGACGCACAAAGACACGCAAAAGACGGACAAAGACTTTTTAATTGGGCAAAGACACATGAAAATATACTGAAAGACCCCATCCCAGACCCAAAAACCCCCATAATGCATAGTCAGCATCATAAAAGACAAAAGTGCGCAAAGGCTATGAGGATGAGATATAAAGGGGTACACAAAGACACAAAAATAAGCCAAGATACGCAAAGACACCAAATAGAACGCAAAGACATGCACAAAAGTAAAAAGGCAGATATGAAATTTACATGTATATAAATGAATGGAAATTTTTCTTTTTTAAGTTTGAAAGGCACGCAAAGACGCACAAAAGATGGGCAAAGACACACAAAGACATAAAAATATGCAAAAATGCCCAAAGAGCCCCCTCCTGTCTCTCTCCCAACCCCTCAACAAATAAACGTTATGCATAGTCACCGAGGCCATGTATATCATTGAAGACATAAACGCGTGATTCATATGAACAGCCTCAGCATATATGAGTGATTCTAATGAGCAGACACAATAATAAACTAACGTGTACGAAGATCTTTTGTGTAAGAGTGCTCATAAGAATTGCCATATTTCAGATAAAATTGTTATACTTTTCATATTTGTTCTCAAAACATATATTTTGGGTACTCGTTAGAACTGCCTCGGAAAAGTGGTCCTAACGACTACCCAAATCCATGTTTGAAGCAGAAATAAGAAAAATAACTAATACCCAGGTTAACTCAATTTTTCTGTATGAAAGTGGGGTTTAAGGGTGCAATATGAGAAGATATAAAAATATATATATTTTTTTTTTCGTTTTGGTTTTACGGCCCTTTCAAGATTATTTCACTCATATCGAGCCGATCGTTAATCAGAGGTGGGCGAAAACCGGAGTACCGGGAGAAAAACCACCTTACCTTCCGTTGCAGAACTTGGCGTCTCACATGTGACCCGAGCGAGGCTCGAACCACAGCGGTGAGAGACCTAATGATCAAGAGTCAGCGCTCTTAACCACTAGGCCACGGAGGCCCGTTAAAAATATTCTATAATATTTTATATGAGTGTCTTTGATAATTGCGCTAACGATCATCAGTAAAGTTGTTAACAGCAATTTGTATAAAATTCATGTTAAAACAATATATGCAATATGAGAAGATATAGAAAAATTAGGCACAAGCGTCTTTAATTATCTGACTGACGATCATCAGCAAAGGTGTTAACAGTGTTTTATATAATCGATTGATTATCCCCACGCTTTTCGAAGAAAAAGTGGGGCTATGTAATGGTCTTTGTCGTCCGTACGTCTGTCTTACCCGATAACTCCTCCTAGACGGTTATAGATAGAAACTTGAAACTTTGGGAACTGATAGATCTTTGGTCTGAGGAGTGCATGACACTTTTGGAATTTTGATCACACCCCTACGGGTGGGCCAAGGGGGTGGGGCCCGCGGTTGTCAAAAATCAAAATTTCCAGAACATGGTCGTGTAATATATCAAAGCGAACGGCATGATGAGTAGAAAACATTACAACCAAAATTTGACCCCTGGGGTCAATTTTGAGGTCACCAGAGGTCAAAAACTGTATTGACCCCTTTACCGGATAACTTCTCCTGGACGGTTATAGATAGAAACTTGAAACTTTGGGAACTGATAGATCTTTGGTCTGGGGAGTGCATGACACTTTCGGAATTTTGATCACAACCCTAGGGGTGGGCCCAGAAGGTGGGGCCCGCGGTGGTCAAAAATCAAAATTTCCAGAACATGGTCGTGTAATATATCAAAGCGAACGGCATGATGAGTAGAAAACATTACAACCAAAATTTGACCCCTGGGGTCAATTTTGAGGTCACCAGAGGTCAAAAACTGTATTCACCCCTTTACCGGATAACTCCTCCTAGACTGTTATAGATAGAAACTTGAAACTTTGGGAACTGATAGATCTTTGGTCTGGGGAGTGCATGACACTTTCAGAATTTTGATCACACCCCTAGGGGTGGTCCAGGGGGTGGGGCCCGGGGGGGGGGGGGTCAAAAATCAAAATTTCCAGAACATGGTCGTGTAATATATCAAAGCGAACGACATGATGAGTAGAAAACATTTCAACCAAAACTTGACCCCTGGGGTCAATTTTGAGGTCACCAGAGGTCAAAAACTAATTTTGACCCCTTTACCCCCATACATTACTGTTACCGGATAATTCCTCCTAGACCGTTATAGATAGAAACTTGAAACTTTGGGAACTGATAAAACTTTGGTCTGGGGAGTGCATAACACTTTTGGAATTTTGATCCTACCCCTGGGAGTGGGGCTTGGGGTGGGGCACCTTGGGGATAAAAAATCAAAGTTTTCAGAACATGGTTGTATAGCATATTAAACCGAACAGCATGATGAGTAGAATATATCACAATCAAAATTTTACCCCTCGGGTCAAACACCCCTAGGGGATGGCCCAGGGGGTGGGGCCTGCGGGGAAGCGTTGGGATATGCGATGGCTTGCCATCGACTGCGTGATTCTAGTTTTAATTTCTGATTAATCGATTCACGCCAAATCTCGATTCGCATGTTAAAAGGTGTGAATAACGCTTACACGAGCTTCTTTAATTAGCACCTTTGTGCATGGCACAGACACCTAGGTTATCTTAAAGAAGTGATATGTTCTTATAAAGAAGAATGGATAACGAGCAATTTATATCTACACTAGTACTATGAAACATAGGTTGTGAATACCCTTTATTTTATTTTAGAATTGCCTATATGGTTATGGTTAAGTTATTTTATCTTAACCATAATCGTCGATGTGACTCTAATGAGCAAACAAAGCAGTGAAATAACGAGAGCGAGCAACCTTATTTCACTGCCTTGTCTGCTCATTAGAGTCACATCAACGATTATGATAAAGTTATTTTATCCTCGATGAGGCGATTCTTATGAGCACTTATGCACAAAAGTTTTACGTACTCGCTAGTGTATTATTGTGTCTGCTCATTAGAATCACCTCGATGATTATGGTTGTTATTTCATCTGGAAAATGCATGATGCGTCTGCTTATTAGAATCAGCTCGATTAATGAGTACTCTGACTCAAAGGTTCTTCTTATTCGTTATTTTATTATTGTGTCTACTGATTAAAATCACTTCGATGCTTGTGTTTAAGTTATTTCATCCGGAAAATGTATGATGAGTCTGCTCATTGGAATCATGCATTTTTGTCTTCAATGATATATATTATATATGCATGCCTTCTGTGAAAGCCCCCGCCCATAGGGGCTTGAAGAAATATATGGGCTGCATGATGCTTCCACGCAGAGCTGAATCCGGCCCGCACACTAGTACTGGTAAACCGCTTAGAGGATCTAAGCCTGTCCAGGAACCGCAGTGCGAGGCGAACCGTCCATGCTAATAAACCCTTTTGGTTTCATTGGGCGACAGGGCTTGAGATGTCATTTCATCTAAATGTCAGGTAAAAGTCCCACAAAATTGGAAGCAACGTCTCCAAAATGACCTTTACAGTGTTGACGGGGACGTTAAACCTCAAATCAAACAAACAAACAAACAAATGCCTTTGGTGACTATGCATAACGTTTATTTGTTGAGGGGGTGGGTGGGAGAGAGGACGGGGCTCTTTGGGAATATTTGTATCTTTTTATGTGTCTTTGTGGGTCTTTGCCTGTCTTTTGTGTGTCTTTGCTTGCATTTCAAATTAAAAAAAAAAATCGATTTCTTTTCTATTTTCTTTTCATATCTGCCTATATATGTATTGCTTTTATGCATGTCTTTGCGTTCTGTTTGTGTCTTTGCGTATCTTTACTTATTTTTTGTGTCTTTGCTTATCCCGTTATATCTCATCCTCATAGTCTTTGCGCACTTTTGTCTTTTATGATGGTGACTATGCACTAGGGGGGTTCATGGGTCTAGGATGGGGTCTTTCAGTAAATCTTTATGTGTCTTTGCCCAATTTGAATTTCTTTGTGAGTCTTTGCCTGTCTTTTGCTTGTCTTTGGGCGTCTTTGGCTGTCTTTGGCTGTCTTTGCGGTGTTTAGGTAGACCCTTAAAAAACAGATTTAGCAGGTGGAGAAGGTGCAGAGGACAGCTGCTTGATGGATCTGCAGGCGATGGCAAAATAGAAGTAGCGTCACTGACATGCTTCATGAGCTGGAGTGGCCATCCATGGAGGCCCGTCATAAGAAGTCCTCTTTAACGTTCTTCTATAAGATACACTCTGATACAGTGATGCCAAACTCAATTCCAACACCGTCCCAATTACAGCATCGGTTTCCACGATCTTTTATCATGGATAAGGTTTCGTATTATAATTAAAGACGATAAATATGCTCAAACTCTCTGTGAACCCTATCCACTTTCCAAATAGGCAAATTGCTTCTCGGAAACAAAAACATAGTATTGTAGGACCTAAATGCTGCTAGGGACTGAGTTTTAAGTTACGGAGTTGAATAGGGGCCGATTTTGCTAGGGACCGAGTTTGTCAGGGGCTGAGATAGTCAGGGGCCGAGATGTCCATAAATCACAAATATATATATATGTATTATGTATATATCCTGGTGTATGAATGTCATTTGACGTGTCACCAGTAACAATTCTGATTCTGATCACCCGTGATTCTGACCTATCTATCTATCTTCTTATACTGAGTCGGTCATATCTGGCCATTACCTCAGTTGATTGGGTGGCTAAATTTAGAATTTAGCTGAAAAAAAAAAATAAATAAATAAAAAAGAGAGAGGCACTGGATGCGTCCTTAAAACTATTTACAATCTGCATAACAGAGGTATCCTAAAACGCATACCTCTGAGACCCAATCTTACACTGTGCGGGCTTTGAACTCTTCTGCGGACTTGGCATTCACCGCAGAGGGGGGAAGACTATTCCATTGGGGAATAGTTCTAGGGAAAAACGAGTTCTTCAGGGCATCACTATAGGACTGGTATCTACGATATTGTGAGTCGTTTAATTTTGATGCCCTTGTTTGGGTCGACAGTGTTACAGGGGTCAAGTACCTATCTTTATCAATAGACACTGAATCAGAGTGTATCTTGTAGAAGAAGGTTAAAGAGGACTGCTCACGACGGGCCTCCAGGGACGGCCACTCTAGCTCATTAAGCATGTCACCAACGCTACTTCTATTTCGCCATCGCCTACAGGTCCATCGAGCAGCTGTCCTCTGCACCTTCTCCACCTGCTGAGTCTGAGTTTTAACATAGGGGTGCCAAATGGGTGATGCATATTCGAGTTGAGGGCGAACCAATGTTTTATATGCAACATCCTTTGTCTGCCTAGGTGCAAAAGCCAAGTTCCGTCTAAGGAATCCCAAAGTCCTAGTTGCTTTAGATGTAATCTCTGAGATATGTTGACCCCAATCAAGATCGTCAGTGATGGTGATACCAAGATATTTGGCGGATTGAACATGCTCCAAAACTTGCTGGTGAAGAGTATAGTCAAACTTAATTTGCTTGTCCGGAGGGTGTCGTGACACTCTCATTGAGTGACATTTGGCCACATTGAACTTCATTTGCCAATCGGCCTCCCACTGTGCAAGTTGATCCAGGTCATCTTGTAAAATAAGACAGTCAGAAGGAGAATATATGTTCCTATACAGGACACAATCATCAGCAAACAAACGGACCGATGACCTGATATTATCGGGGAGATCATTAATGAAAACCAAGAAAAGGACCGGTCCAAGGACCGAACCTTGGGGGACTCCAGATAAAACAGGGACTGGATCAGATGCTTGGCCATCAAGTACAACTTGTTGTGAGCGCCCAGAGAGCCATGAGCTAATCCACCTATGCGTGGATCCTCTTATCCCATAGTACTCCAGTTTATGTAATAGCCTTCTGTGAGGTACCTTGTCAAAGGCCTTAGCAAAGTCCATGATGATCAAGTCAGTCTGTTTGTGGCCACGATTTATGGCCCCATCCAGATTGCTCACAATGTCATGGTAAAATTGAACAAGCTGCGTTTCGCAAGACCTTTGACTCCGGAAACCATGTTGACAGTCAGCAAGAATGCTCTCAAAGGCTAAGTGCTTGTTGATGTTGCTTACTAATATATGCTCCAAGGTTTTGCAACAGATGCATGTTAGCGACACTGGTCTATAATTTGCTGCATCATATTTTTCCCCTTTTTTATAGACCGGGGTTACATTTGCTTGTCGCCAGTCATCTGGTACAGTGCCCTGGGCAAGTGATTGATTGAAGATAAAGGCCAACACAGGAGATATTTCAGCACTACATTCCTTAAGTACCCTGGCATTCAGGTCACTTAATTCTGATTCTATCTATCTATATATCCTGCAGCACCCTCTCGCGAAATTCTGTGGAAATTGCACTAACCACTGTGCTATCACGCTCCCAGTGGGTCATTGAATTGGGTTACCCAATAAATTGTCCTAATTATAGTTGTTAAATTTGTATTTAGCATATACATGGATATATATATTGCCATACATGCTAATTTTTGACATGAAGTTGATGCAAATGCAAGTCTCAAGGGCGCAGCCATTTTTGTTTGGAAGTGGCTAGACGACCGGATCCGGGTGGACACTAATGTCCGGGAATTGTCCGGGAAATGTCCGGGAATTCGCCGGGAAATGTCCGGGAAATTGGGGGTAGTGGTGCGTTATCCCTAATATTTCCACTTTGGGTGGTCAGAAATTAATGAGATTAGTATCAAATGAAATTTTTAGCTCCATTCTAAAAGATAAAAAAAGAATAATTTGATTTTATAACGTTTTAGGGGTCCATTTTTCAAGTTAATTTGTCCGGGAAATTCTCGGATTTTTTCCCGGATTTGGGGGTAGTGGTGCGTTAACCATAATATCTCGACTTTGGGTGGTCAGAAATTATTAAAATTAGTATGAAATAAAAATTTTTGCTCCGTCTCAAAAGACTATTAAAAAAAATTTCATTTTCAATATTTTAGGGGTCCATTTTTTTGAAGTTAATTTGTCCGGGAAATTCCCGATTGTGTCCTGGATCAATCGGTATTTGTGCATTTTTATAATATCTCGGTTTCTGGTGATCGCTTATGGATAAAAATTGATATATGTTTAAAGTTTAAGTTCAATGATAAAATAATGTAAAAAAAATCTTTTCATACGCCTCACTGAGGCAGTTCTAATGAGTACCCACAACCTGGATTATGACCAGGATGTTGGGGGAATAGGGGGTATTGGTTCTTTTTCCTTAATATATCGACTTGTGAATACGAAAGAAAGACTGCACACCCCGTGTAAATCCTACTTTTCTCTTTATAAAGTTGGATTAGCATGGGTTTCCATTACACAGCTTTCTTTGATGTCACACATGTTGCTGCTCACAAGACGGACACTGCCATTGATTTGATGATGAATTCAGACCTAAACATATTCTATAAAACCAAATTTTGCACTTACGATTTTCACAGCAAATCATGTTATCAATATACTCAGGCATTTTGCAAAATCACCAGACTGGAATTTTTACGATTTTACAAGTGAATGAATGAAGTATTTCTACTATTTCAATCCAGGTAAGCAGCACACGCCAACTTATTATGATTTAAAGCAATTAACTTAACACATTTTTAATCTCGTTAGAAAATTAATGGCCCGTAAAATCGCTCAAAGTCCGTACACCTAATTCATCGTCAGGAAGAAATGGATGCGCTTAAATTTCGTTGTTTAAGCAAACAATATAGAACCTGATCAGATGTCGCATTTTGCGGCCGAGATCAGACGCCAAGTTTTGCAGCGTCTGAGCATCATTGTCCGTCAAATCAGTCAAAGTCCGTACATCTAATTCATTGCCAGCAAGAAATGGATGCGGTTAAATTTCGTCGTTGATTAAGCAAACAGTGTATACCGAGATCAGACGTCGCACTTAGCGGCCCAGATCAGACGCCAAGGTTTGCGCAGCTACTGATCATAATGGTCCGTCAAAGTCCGTACATCTAATTCATTGCTAGCAAGAAATGGATGCGGTTAAATTTCCTCGTTGTTTAAGCAAATAGTGTAGACCCAGATCAGATGTAGCATTGTGCGGCCCAGATCAGACGACACGTTTTGCAGCGTCTGATCATTTGAGTCTACACTGTTTGACTATGTCCCACAAATGGGACGCTATATAGGCATATATGGATTAAATATCTGGGTTAAATATCTGATCTGCCAATGGATCTACACTATCTGCCAATGTCCCTCAAGTGGGAGTCAAGGCATATATGGGTTAAACCTTTGATCAAGATCTACACTGTTTGCCAATGGCCCAACAATGGGGCGCTAGGCATATATGTGTTAAACCGTTGACCAAGTTCTACACTGTTTGCCGTAATTAAAGATTCTTTGAGATCTTCTCTAAATTAGTCATGTTGTGTGCACTCATTAGAAGTGCCTCAGTGAGGTGTATGAAAATATTTTTTTTTTATATTCTTTTAGAACTGAACTTAAAATTTTAATATATATCAATCGTTATCAAAAAGTGATCACCACAAACAGAGATACTATGAAAATGCACCACTACCCCAACATCCAGGACACAACCGGGAATTTCCCGGACAAATTAACTTCAGCAATGGACCCCTAAAATATTCAAAATGAAAAATATCTTTTAATATTCTTTTAGAATGGAGCTAAAAATTTTATTTGATACTAATTTTATTAATTTCTAACCACCCGAAGTTGAGATATTAGGGTTAACGCACCACTACCCCAAAATCCAGGACAAAATCCGAGAATTTCCCGGACAAATTAACTAAATAAATGGACCCCTAAAACGTTTAAAAAGTAAATTATTTTTTAATAATCTTTTAGAATGGAGCTTAAAATTTTATTTGATACTAATTTTAATAATTTCTGACCACCCGAAGTGGAGATATTAGGGATAACGCATCACTACCCCCCATTTCCCGGCCATTTCCCGGCCAATTCCCGGCGATTTCCCGGACAATTCCCGGACATTAGTGTTCGCCCCGGATCCGGTCTCCTAGCCTCTGAGTCTAGAACGCCGGACCCGGCATTCTAGACCTAGCGGCTAGAAGACCGGGTCCGGTCGTATAGCCATCCTCCCGTTGCCAGGCTAGAATGCCGGCAATAGAATATTTGATAACTATAATCCACAAGGTAAACTAAACAAAATTATAAAGGAACATTTACCTGTCATGAATTATCCGCCATTTTGAAGCTACGATATATTACTGTTGATTGTGTTTATATCTGCAACTGCATGAATATCGGTGAACAATATAACGACAACTGCTTAAATTTGACCATCGTTTTATTTATTTATTTATTTATTTTCAAAATTAGAATCTAATTTGCGGTGTCAAAAATCACAATGGTAAATTACGTTGATTGCTAATTAGGCCTGAATGAGTTCACTCATCAGTAATTATTATCTCAGTGTCTAGTTTAATGATGCCAAATATTATATTCCCGGCATTCTACCCTTCCGTAATGGACTTGTCTAGAATACCGGACCCGGTTTGCAACACACCGTAATTATATTTTACAACCGCGACAAACACGAAAAACGCTGATTTATCGCGTTCAATTTCCATCATATACAAATAATAATAATATTTATTATTATAATATTAAAAACCAATACAAAGTCATAAGTGTCCGTCCCGCATTAATTAATTAATAGTCTTTACATCTGGCGGTTACATCTAGAAATTGCAGTTGCCGATATACATAAAACGAAAGTATCCCCCCCCCCCCCTTCCAAAATGGCGGAAAATGTTTGTCCAGTTCTTTATACGTATTTGTCTTCTGTTTTCGGTCGATTATAACAGTCAAATCTTATATTCCCGGTATTCTAGCCTTCCGTAATGGACTTGTCTAGAATACCGGACCCGGTCTTTTAGTTTCAGAGTCTAGAATGCCGGGTCCGGCTTTCTAGTCTCAGAAGCTAGAATACCGGATCCGGTCGTCTAGCCACTGCCTTTTTGTTTTGGTGACTAGTAGCATGGTTATCGTATCGTTTCAACAAGACGGGATACCTAAAGCGGGGGTCGCTAATTGTTTGGCTTTAGGTTTAACGCCCCTGTCAACACTGAAAGGCCATTTTGGGGACACTGCTTCCAATTCTGCGGGACTTTTACCCGACATTGAGATGAAATGACATCTCCAGCCCTGCCGAACAATGAAACCAATAGGGTTTATAAACATGGAGGGTCCGACTCACACCGCTTTGCCTGGGCAGGCGTAGTGCAGTTTATATTTTCTTGTCATCTATCTATCTATCTCTCTATCTATCTATCTATCTATCTATCTATCTATCTATCTATCTATCTATCTATCTATCTATCTATCTATCTATCTATCTATCTATCTATCTATCTATCTATCTATCTATCTATCTATCTATCTATCTATCTATCTATCTATCTGTCTGTCTGTCTGTCTGTCTGTCTGTCTGTCTACACTACACTACACTACACTACACTACACTACACTACACTACACTACACTACACTAGACTACACTACACTACACTACACTACACTACCTACCTACCTGCCTGCCTGCCTACCTACCTACCTACCTACCTACCTACCTATCTATCTATCTATCTATCTATCTATCTATCTATCTATCTATCTATCTATCTATCTATCTATCTATCTATCTATCTATCTATCTATCTATCTATCTATCTATCTATCTATCTATCTATCTATCTATCTATCTATCTATCTTACCTACCTACCTACCTACCTACCTACCTACACTACACTACACTACACTACACTACACTACACTACACTACACTACACTACACTACACTACACTACACTACACTACACTACACTACACTACACTACACTACACTACACTACACTACACTACACTACACTACACTACACTACACTACACTACACTACACTACCTACCTACCTACCTACCTACCTACCTATCTATCTATCTATCTATCTATCTATCTATCTATCTATCTATCTATCTATCTATCTATCTATCTATCTATCTATCTATCTATCTATCTATCTATCTATCTATCTATCTATCTATCTATCTATCTATCTATCTATCTATCTATCTATCTATCTATCTATCTTCATATACTGAGTCGGTCATACTTTGCCATTACCTCATTTGGGTGGTGCGCTAAATTTAGAATTGAGCAAAAAAAAAAAAAAAAAACACTGGATGAGTTCTTAAAACTATTTGCAATCTGCTTCCAGAGGTGTACTAAAACGCATACCTCTGGGTCCCAATCTACACCATGCGGGCTTTGAACTCCTCTGCAGTTTTGGCATTTACCACAGAGATGGGAAGACTGTTTCACTGAGGAAGAGTTCTAGGGAAGAAAGAATTCTTCAGGGCATCACTATAGGCCTGGTACCTACGATATTGACTGTTGTTTAGTTTTGATGCCCTTGTTTGAGTTGAAGTAGTCACAGGGGTCAAGTATTTATCTTAATTAAGAGACACTGTGTCAGAGTGTATCTTATAAAAGAAGGTTAAAGAGGACTGCTTGCGACGGGCCTCCAACGATGGCCACTCCAGCTCATCGAGCATTTCACCAACACAACATCTGTTCCGCCATCGCCTGCAGGTCCATCGGGCAGCCGTTCTCTGAACCTTCTCAGCCTGTTGAACCTGAGTTTTAACATGGGGATGCCAAACAGGCGATGCATACTTTAGTTGAGGTCTAACCAAGGTTTTGTATGCAACATCCGCTTTGTCTGCCTAGGTGCAAAAGCCAAATTGGGTCTAAGAAACCCTTTGGGTTTATTGATTCCATTGTGGAATTTTGAAACTGAGGGTCACTGATGAGGCCTAAATGGCCGAAACTAGCTAGTCTGGCCCAGAAAACATGTACACTTCATATTTTCCCGTTCTGTGGTTTTATTCCTTGCTTTCAAAGGATAACCCTTTTATAGAAAATATTTAGCGTCACTACAGCTGGTGTCTGGGAATGTTTGGCGGCCGTAAAAAGTCTCCATGCCCTACATCAAAGTGTAGTTTATATTTTCTTGTCCTTTTGGATAATTGATTCCATTGTGGAATGTTGAAAATATTTTAGGGTCACTGATGAGGCCTAATTGGCCGAAACTAGCTAGACTGGCCCAGAAAACATATACACTTCATATTTTCCCGTTCTGTGGTGTATTCCTTGTTTCCAAAGGATAACCCTTTTATAGAACATACTTAGATCCTCTAAACCGCCCCCGCCCATCGGGGCTTGAAGAAATAGATAGGCTGGATGATGCTTCCACGCAAAGCTGAAACCGTCCGCACACTAGTACTGGTAAACCGCTTAGAGAATCTAAACCTGTCCAGGAACCGCGGTGCGAGGCGGACCGTCCATGCTTATAAACCTTATTGGTTTCAGTGGGTGAAAGGGCTTGAGATGTCATTTCATCTCAATGTCGGGTAAAAGTCCCACAAAATTGGAAACAACGTCTCCAAAATGACCTATACTGTGTTGACGGGGGCGTTAAACCTCAAATCAAACAAAAGATCCTCTAAGTGGTTTACCAGTACTCGTGTGCGGGCGGTTTCAACTCTGCGTGGTAGCATAATGCAGCCCATCTATTTTTTCAAGCCCCGATGGGCGGGAGCCGCTAATCTGTTGGATAAGCTCAATAAGCTCAAGATACCTAAGGCATCTGGGGCGGATGACCTGAATGCCAAGATGCTTAAGGAATGTGGTGCTGAAATTGCTGATGATTATATCCTGTATATGAACATATATTCTCATTCTGATGGTCTCATTTTACAAGATGACCTGGATCGACTAACACAGTGGGAGGCCGATTGTAAGATGAAGCTCAATGTGGCCAAATTTCATTCAACGAGGGTGTCACGACATCCTATGGACAAGCAAATTAAGTTCGATTATACACTATACCAGCAAATTTTGGAGTAGGTTCAATCCGCCAAATATCTTGGTATCACAATCACTGACGATCTTGATTGGGGTCAACAAATTACAGAGATAACATCGAAAGCAACAAGTACTTTAGGATTTCTTAGACGTAACCTGGCCTTTGCACATAGGCAGAATCAGAATTGTTACTGGTGATACGTCAAATGACATTAAATCACCAGATCCTGTGATATGGGAAGTTAGTCCCAAGCTCTAACCAAAGAGGTAAACTTAGCTACACAATCTTCAGCATATTCAGCTGTCGAAATAATCGAATCGGGACGGGCATTCCAATCTATAATGGTTCGGGGGAAGAACTATTCTTTATAAGTGTCAGTCCTTGCAGTAAGGGTCTGAAACGCCATTGAATGGTGCTTTCTACAGTGCCTAGCTGGGGGAACAAGGTCATCTGTTGGAATGCTGGCAGCACCATTTACACACTGGTAAAGACAAGCGCGCAGGGTAAGGAACAAACGCACAAGATAAGGAAATTTTTTCGCCCAGGATAAGGAAGAAAATGGCGGAATCAGCATCACATGTGCAGGTTTGTTGTTGTTCTAGATCTCGTGTTATGGTTACTAATCAATACGGCTGCTCATATTAGCTTCACGGAAGACACATATTATTCACAAATTTATCTTCGATGGTTCGAATTCGACAGTTACAACCAGTCAAACGGAGAACCGGGCACAGTGGAGCTACTCAACCACGAAATCTCATTATTTTACATGAAACGCTCTTCTGGGAAGATGGCCGCATTTTTTGTTGGTTGTAGATATACACACGATAAATCGGACTGTTGCAAATACGATTTTAGGAAAATTTGAAATCGGAAGGACCACGGTGAGAAATCCTAGTTCCATTTTCAATGCAACGCCCACGGGCAAGGAAATGGGCACAACGCATATGATAGGACACACAACACATATCCAACTTTGGTCGACTGCCGTATCCGATTTACCTGTAATAATGATAGCGGCGAAATGTAAAGAAATATATAGCGACACTTTAGTTTTTATTTCATAAAATAAATTTGAAAATAAATACATTTTTTTTTTTTTGCTGGAAAATTTCGAAACTTCATTTATTCTCGAATAAGCTGATATTATTTTCATATTGTTTGGACAAAAATTTGCTATACCTTTTAGTATGGAAGCCGATAGGGGACATTTTGACTTGTGACTTTTGAACTTGTGACTTATGACTTGCGACGTCGGAGTTGCATGCCTAATTTTTGCGACTTATGACTTTTGACTTTCGACAAATCTGACGCAGTGGAAGACGGCGGTCAACGACGGTGTCGATCCAGCGATTTTGCTGCTCCTGTATTATATTGTTTGATGAATGCCATTAAGAAGACTTGTTTATGTTTTTTACTCTGTTTTTGTTATCTTTGTATGACTTATGACTTGCGACTTATAACTTTGACTTGTGATTTATGACTTGTGACTTATCACTTTCGACTTATGACTTGTTGACTTTTGGTGCAAACCCGAAAAATATCGGGTAGCGGACAACGGCACCGACAATTCCGGTGTATATTGTTTAGAATTGCCACTTAGAAGACCCTGTTTCATGTATTATCAACTCTGTTTTAGTGACAATTTACTACCGCCGGTGTTGTTATGCCCTATTACTTTAGATTCGCGCCAAGAAATTGTCTTAAGTTGCAAGTCAAAACTCAAAAGTCATAAATGACAAGTCATAAGTCGAAAGTCACAATTCGAAAGTGAAGAGTCATAATTGACAAGTCAAAACTCATAAGTCAAAATTCATAAGTGACAAGTCATAAGTCTTAAAAATTCACAAAATCAGAGAAAATAACCTACCATATGATCTTTTCGGTGGCATTTTTCAAACAATATAAAACAGAAGGAGAAAAATCGCTTGCCTCACCGGAATCTTAGCCGTCGTTGTCCGAAATCGGCCGTTGCTTGAGGTATGTCAAAAGTCACAAGTAAAAAGTCATAAGTCGCAAGTCGGTAGTCAGAAGTCGTTAGTCACAAGTCAAAATGTCCCCTATCGGCTTCCATATTTTAGTGATTGTTTTAGGTGCCTATCGAAATGGTTAAAATGTATAGTAAAATGTCTAGTTATCTCCTAGGGTGACAAAACTTAACAAAAAGAGATTTAAATACCATGGTTTCAAATTTTTGCTGAAAAAAAAAACAAAAACGTAGTGGTGATAATTATGAACAATTTAGTTTTTGTTTCATTTAGGATGAAAATTACTATGTCATTTTGGCATTTTGTTACTAGTGTATTCTTTTTTTTTCTTCTAAAATTCTGATTCGGGTATTATCGGAAGACGACGGAAAATATCGATTATTAATAAGGACCATTATCTTTTCTTTAATTAGTGGAGCAGAAAAAATATTATGATTGCAGTTTGCATGGTAATTATTTTTGCATGTATAAACAAAGCATACCTATATAATTTTGCCGGCCTCGGTAGCTCAGTCGGATCAGTGAGGTCAGAGTGCTGCGTAAAAGGCGTCTGGACTGGACTCATATGTCGACATATGAGTCCAGTCCAGACGCCTTTTACGCAGCACTCTGACCTCCCAACGAAAAGACTAATGCGGCTGTAAATAATTGTTACCTGGTACAAATCGGTACAAATCAGTGATAGTCGCGTTGACTTCAGAAATGAAAAGCTACTGCGCTTTGTAACGTTGTGTCGATTGACAAAAATCTACTTAAAAACTCCAGCTTCAACCCAAAACTGACACTTAGAATCTTTCACTTGATAGTCTAGACAAGTCCGTTTATTGTAAGTTTTACAAAATTCCGACAAGCCCAAGAGAGACAACTTCATCGATAATATCGTCTTGATTTAATGTTAGTGTATTTCCCCTTAGAGCGACTGCGACTGACTGGTTTCCGGTAGTTATTTACCCGTGTGCAATGTGATAGAAAAACAGAGATACAGTATATTTCCGCATTTCCTATAACATAGAAGGTCAGATTTTTTTTTATTATTTCGCATAACATTATAATAAGGAAATAGCCTCTGAAATATCATATCAGTAACAACATAAATATTTGTCCCCATCTGAAAAAATATGTCCATGAAATCCAATGTCAATGCGTTGATACCATTGTTAAAATATGCTCTCGATGTCGACTGGGAGTTGTGGCGTGCTCCTGTAATCCAGCTACTTGGAGGTCAGGGTCCGGGACGGTTTGAGGGCGGGGGTTCTGCTCTCCGGTGTGCTATGTCGATCGGGCGTCCGCACTAAGCTCGGCATCAATATGGTCCTCTCGGGGGAGCCTAGGAGGTCCAGGTTGTCTAAGGAGGGACGTATCGGCCCAGGGTGGAAACACAGCAGGCAAAAGTTCCCGTGTCGAGCAGTAGTGGGACAGCGCTCGTGAATAGGCATCGGTTGGTAGCCCGTCCAATATAGTCGGACCTGATCCTTTTTTTTTTTTTTTTTTTAGATTTTAATTTTGGATTAGGGTTTCGTCTGGAAAAGTCAACAAATGTATAGGCCCTACTCAGATTCATTGAAAACGCACCACTAGTACTTTACGGGGTTGCTGAATCAGACTGAAAGGGCAGAGGAACTTGTTGGTTAATTCAATGATGCGTTTAATAAAACAGTTCACGGAGGTTCCATTGACTGGAAGATCGCCCCATTCATGGATAATATTGTTGTGTCAGCTGCAGGAGTAATCAAGTTACTTCAAGGCTTAAACCCCAGAAAAGCCTTAGGACCTGATGAACGCGTTGCAATCGCAACGCTAATTGTCCAACGTGAATAATAAGCGCTGCAGTCGCACCGCTTATTGTTTACATGAACAATATGAGTTGTGTGGACAGTATTAAAAGTAGAAGTAAAACAAAGATCAGGAATTGATACAATTAACTTACTCCATCCATAAAAGACACCAAAGCTGATTTACAATGCAAAAGCAGTATGCTCAGCAGCAACAAGCGCCCCCGCCCATCGGGGCTTGGAGAAATAGATTGAGCTGTATGGCGTTTCCGCGCAGAGCTGAAACCGACAGAACTTAAGTATTGGTAAACCGATTAGATATTAGCTTGTCCAGAAAAGGTGAATTGAGCTTGCTCCTTAAACCCTAGCGGTTTCTTTGGGCGGACTGGCTTGAAGTGTCATTTCATCTCAATGACGGGTATCGGAAGCAAAGTCTCTAAAATGACCTAAATAGTGTTGATCGGGACGTAAAACCTCAACACAAACAAAAACAGCAGACACAAATGGGATCAGGAGAGAATTCACATAAGCGATTCGTTTGTTTTCAAATCCTGTCATTGTAATTTTTGCCTATCTATTGAAATGAATAAGAAATGTTTAAACCAAATGGAATTGAAATGATAAGACATACATGTATTTAGTGTGTGTGTGTGTGTGTGTGTGTGTGTGTGTGTGTGTGTGTGAATTGGGGTTAAGCGTCGCTTTCAACAATTTTTCAGTCATATCACGACGGTGTCTGGTTGCGACAGGGAGCTCAATGCTCACGTTTATAGTGCTGCCTCACTGAAGTATCATGTCCCAGACACATTACATGATACCACACCCAGTCACATTATCCTGACACTGGATCGACCAGTCCTAGCTCTACCCCGTAAATCTGAGTGCCAAGTGAGGAGCAGCTAGTACCATTTTTAACGACTTTGGTATGTCGCGGCCCGGGATCGAACCCGAGACCTCCCGTTCCCCGGAGCGGACACTCTACCAACTGAGCTATCGGGGCCGGTACATGTATTTAGATGATCATCAAGGCGGAATAACTATCGTTTATATTACAGTGAGTTCAATCATTATATGGCAAAGACAAGACTCTGAAAATGAGCAGTCTGATCTGAGTCCTTGCTGGGCGCATGTCCAAAAACACATTTGTAAAAGATATTACTTGTATAAAAATAATAATTATACAGACAGAATTGCACAATCGATCAATTATTTGATTTAAATGGCTATTTTTTAAAATAAAGAAAATCATTGCTGGCATTGTCGAGTGGATTCTTCGTTGGTTTATACCTGAGATTAAATACACCTCACACAGGTGATACACAAGTCGATGAAGGCCCTTCAATGTCCACTGACGCAATCTAGTCAAAGTTTTACTTTTTGGGTTGTTTTGTCAATCGACCCAAAGTTACTAAGCATAAAACTTTTCAGTGCTAAAGTCCACGCGACTATCGCTGATTTGTAGGAAATCCAGGTAACTTATTTACAGAAAATAGTTAATTTTATCGCAGTCGGAGATAAGCTTGTTGCGTTGTAGAAAATATATAGAATATGAGCTAGAATCCTGAGTTGGGCTTGACAAACAGTGTAGATCCAGATCAGACGCCGCATAGCGCGGCGTCTGATCAGGATCTCCACTGCTTGCTTAAAAACAACTGGAATTCAAGAGTTAAACGAAACAGTTTAAATCTCAGTCAAGCCTACACTCGGAGGCAATCGTCCCACCTGTACTCTCAGTGCTTTGATTCGTTACAAGAAACTGTTTCCGGCTTCTTTTTTAATTCATTCCCCCCAAAATGGGACAGAAAGTAATATGATTAGAACCTGGCTT
Organism: Lucinisca nassula; assembly: GCA_963580285.1. Taxonomy (NCBI): domain Eukaryota; kingdom Metazoa; phylum Mollusca; class Bivalvia; order Lucinida; family Lucinidae; genus Lucinisca; species Lucinisca nassula. Next base: position 108,854,755 of record OY757011.1, read on the forward strand.
TTATGTCTGACGTAGTTTCCCTGGAAGAAAAAGATAACTCAGCTCTGTAATATAATGTGCTTTTCGTTTATGAGGGGCCAGCATTTTGCAGGTGAAAATTGTTGACATTTTTTCTTATTTCTGCTTCAAGCATTGATATATTTTGGTTACTCGTTAGAACCGCCACAATGAGGCAGTGATAATGAGTAGACATTACATTGAAACCTTCTTTTGGAGTAAAAAAGAACGCCGAACACGGCGTCTGACCTGGGCATACGCTGTTTGCTAAAACTTCAGTAATTTTCTAAATAAATTTTGATGAAAGGACAACCTAACACCTCTAAATTTTGAAATTTTGAATTTTGAATTCTGAAGGAGGAAGATTCCATTTGGTATAAAAAGGTTAATTCAAGCAAACAGCAAAACGGCGATTTTGATTGAAAATAAACGACTCTCTCTCTCTCTCTCTCTCTCTCTCTCTCTCTCTCTCTCTCTCTCTCTCTCTCTAACGCTAATTCATCCTTCACTGAATGATCCCGCACGGCATCCATTATTTTCTTAAAGCAGCTTTTAATAATAATAATAATAATAATGATAATAATAATACGTGTAATACTACTACTAATAATAATAATAGTTCATGCTTAGTACTGGTTCATACCCAGGAAAAGAGGGCCACATGAAAGATTAGTACTAGTACTAAATGTGTTACCCTCTATTTATAAGGTCGATTATTATTATTATTATCTTATTATTACTACTGCTACTACTACATCTACTACTCCTACTACTATTACTACTACTACTACTACTACTACTACTACTACTACTACTACTACTACTACTACTACTACTACTACTTCTACTACTACTACTACTACTACTACTATTATTACTACTACTACTACTAATGATAATTACAATAGCGGCACCGGGAACTCCTGTTATGTTAAAGAATTCGTTTTGATTAAAAAAATCTTTTCCTTAAGTTCAATCCTATTTGTAGGGATCATGTGGAAGAGACTGCTGTCTTTCTTGGTGGTTAAATTAACACTTTTCTCATAAATAAATGTGATATTTTTATTATTTCTTGTTCAAACAGATTGTGAGTACTCGTTAGAACCGCATCAATGAGGCGGTTCTAACGAGCATCCAAAATCTATGTTTTAAAAGCAAGAATGCGGAAAATAACGTATACCAACGAAAACCCCACTTTTCTCAATATCAAGTAGGGCTAAGGTGTATTCATTAACGGAATGTATAATCCGAAATTTGACCATGGCTGTCGATACAAGATTTATTCATTTCCGAGTATAAGAAATTGTGTATTTCACAATCCTCTTTAAAAGTATTAATATTTAATTTTTAGTATATAGTCACCATAAGCCAGCTCAGCTGAGCGGGTATTTCGATATCAATAATTACCTGCTTACTATTAGTGCATTAGTGTTTACAGCGGCCCCCGCCCAAATGGGCTTCAAGAAATATATGGGTTGCATGATGCTTCCACGCAGAGCTGAATCCGGCCCGCACACTAGTACTGGTAAACCGCTTAGAGGATCTAAGCCTGTCCAGGAACCGCGGTGCGAGGCGGACCGTCCATGCTAATAAACCCTATTGGTTTCATTTGGCGACAGGGCTTGAGATGTCATTTCATCTCAATGTCGGGTAAAAGTCCCACAAAATTGGAAGCAACGTCTCCAAAATGACCTTTTCAGTGTTGACGGGGACGTTAAACCTCAAATCAAACAAACAAACAAAATTAGTGTTTACATGGTCATACATCAACGGGGTTCGCGACCCGCTTTCGCAATCTGGCCATTGTTTTTCTTTTCATTTTTTTTTACTTTCTTTTTTAATTGCTCTAATATTACTTATATGGCCATGTCCATGAATTCTGTAGCGCAAAGTGGGTTTTACAAGAAATAAATTGTTTTCTTCTTTCCCATCACGCAAACACGCCTATAGATTTGACCCTATTGAACCATACTTTTATGTACTGAAACTGGGGTTTACAGGGGTAAACCTTATTTTTCTTATTTCTGCTCTAAAATATATATTGTGGATACTCGTTAGAACCGCCTCGATGAGGCGGTTCTAACGTGTACCCACAATCTATATTTTGAGCAGAAATAAGAACAATATCACAGTTTATTTTTCATCTCAAATTTTTCAAAATTTACCGTGTATTTGCAAGGCGTGTTTTCGTAATGTACTCCCCAAATTTGGGTGGGTGGGTGGGTGAGGCGAAAGTGTCCTGTATCTTATGTCGCCGGGTGGCCCAAATTGTATTGGCTTACAGTTGGGCAAGGTCTGCTGTCCTTTCAGGAGGTAAGGGTAGAGAGCGAATTTTGTTATTTCTTCTGTTGCTTCACTTTCTTTCATTTTCCTTTTTTCTCCCTTATCCCTTTCTTTCATCTCTTCTATCTCTACTGAGCACCCCGCCCATCGGGACTGGAAGAAACAGATATGCTGCATGATGTTTCCACGCAGACTGAAACCGACCGCACGTGAGTACTGGTAAACCGCTTAGAGGATCTAAGCCTGCCCAGGCAAAGCGGTACGAGTCCATGCTTATAAACCCTACTGGTTTCATTGGGCGACAGGACTAGGGCTTGCTTGAGATGTCATTTCATCTCAATGTCGGGTAAAAGTCCCAACAAAATTGAAAGCAACGTCTCCAAAATGACATATACACTGTTGACGGGGACGTCCAACCTCAAATCAAACAAACAAACAAAACTATCTCTACTATCTCTACTATATCTTCAGTCTCTTTTCTCCCTTTCTCTGTGAGACGACAGAAAATTACACACAAGGGTTGACGTGCACAGTCAATCAAAAATCTAAACCTAATTCTAACACAGCGCGCCTATATAGGCAATGGAAAACAACCGTGTTTTATTCTACAACAAATCACAGCAAGGGAGAGCGTGACGAGTGGCGTCATTAAAAACTGCAAATTTATGACGTCACTAGTCGATTTCCTTGACGTTAGACGGGGTAACGTCATTTTCTCGTATCGAAAACGTTAGAATAGGATACAAATGCATGTGTTTCAGTCGCTAATTTTAGCGGGATTTCTTCTAACAATGGCGAAAAGTTGTGAGATTTTGAAGGAAACAACAGCATTATTGCCGATTTTCAGCCTGTTAGAATCGAAATAGATCAGCTCTAGTTTGTGATTTGTTGAGTAATAAATCACAGTTTGTCGGTCAGTTGTAAGTAGACAAATCACGCGCGCTACGCGCTCGTGATTTGTCTACTTTACAACTGACCTCCAAACTGTGATTTATTACTCAACAAATCACAGCTAGAGCTGATCTATTTCTTAAATCAAACAAATCAGTGAATAATCGAGTCTTGGACCCAATATGTAAATACAGTATAATTTCACTATTAAAACCACCAAATATTGAGACTAATTCTTCTTTAAAAAGTTAGAAAGTTTCGGTTATTCTTTCTTTGTGTTTTCTGCACACAGTGTCGTCTGTTCAGAGACCACCTTTTATACTGTTTAAAAGTGGTTTTAAAGACCACTTTTGAGCCTTAAAGACCACTTTTGAACAGTCCCAAGGGTGGTCTTAATATAGGAATTTTGCTGTAGAAATTGGGTCTGTGATTGAATATAATGCGAATGGTCACAGACTGTATGTCTCTCACAGTTCCACGAAAGACAAAATTTTCTTGCAAATGAGATAAAGATAGCCAACATTTCCATAGTGTATAGAAATTCTTATCCTATCCTTGTTTTCTCGTCCTCCTTCTCCCACCCGGTCGGTTCGTACTACTTGATACGCACAGAAACGTGGTTAAATAAAGATCGATGATAGAATTCCAGCTATAAATTATCATAGGCTATACGTATAACATTACGGCCCCCGCCCATCGGGGCTTGAAGAAATATATGGGCTGCATGATGCTTCCACGCAGAGCTGAAATCGTCCCGCACACGAGTACGGGTAAACCGCTTAGAGGGTCTAAGTCTGCCCAGGCAAAGCGGTGCGTGTCGGCCCGTCCATGCTTATAAACCCTTTTGGTTTCATTGGGCGACAGGGCTTGAGATGTCATTTCATCTCAATGTCGGATAAAAGTCCCACACAATTGGAAGCAATGTTTCCAAAATGACCTTTACATTGTTGACGGGGACATTAAACCTCAAATCAAACAAACAAACAAACGTGAAACATTCCTGGAATTCATATAAAGAGCTACTGATTTCCCGGATAGGGGCAAGGTGTTTTTCTCCTGCGGAATAGCACCTACTTTGTTGCAATAAAACAATACAACTTTATGAAATATTAATAAAATAGCTTATAATTCCATTGTAGAAATAGCTTAAATTTATTCGCAGTTGTACTGTTACTCCCACCCTTTATTCATATTCCTGTGTTACAGCGCAAATACATTTTCATGAAGACATACAACGATAAATCTACTCGAGCACCAAATCATGGCCGCCTTGTTTGAGAAATAGATCAGCTCTAACTGTGATTTGTTGTGTAATAAATCACAGTTTGGAGGTCAGTTGTAAAGTAGACAAATCACGAGCGCGTAGCACGCGTGATTTGTCTACTTACAACTGACCGACAAACTGTGATTTAGTACCCAACAAATCACTGGCTAGAGCTGATCTATTTCGATTCTAACACGCTGAAAATCGGCAATAATGTTGTTGTTTCCTTCAAAATCTCACAACTTTTCGCCATTGTTAGAAGAAATCCCGCTAAAATTATTGACTGAAACACATGCATTTATATCCTTTTCTAACGTTTTCGATGCGAGAAAATGACGTTACACCGTCTAACGTCAAGTAAATCGACTAGTGACGTCATAAATTTGCAGTTTTTAATGACGTCACACGTCACGCTCTTCCGAGCTGTGATTTGTTGCAGAATAAAACACAGTTATTTTGCATCACCTATATAGGCGCGCTGTGTTAGAATAAACGATTTATTTGTTTGTATTGGAGTTTAACGGCCCAATCAACACTATTTTAGGTCATTTTTGAGCCGGTCAGTTTACCTATCCACACTTTTCCTGGGCAGGCTCATACGTAAGCGGTTAACCAGTACAGCGCACGTTCTTTCGCCAGAAACTGACAACTGCCCTTCTTGAATGAGCGGAAGAGAGAGAATGACCGTAGAAAAGATTACATGATCAATCTCCACGAAAGAATGTTGCCGACCGCGGCAGGTATCAAACCCGCGTCCTCCTGGTCACCAGTCAGACGCGCATCCGACTGAGCTATACCGTGGCCGGCTCGTTAAAACTTTATTTAACACATGCAAGCAAAAAAGGTTTGTAAGCTCGCCTGCGTCATTCTTATCCAATATTGCTGAGGTACCTCTGGGCCACGGTCAAAGAATAAATGCAATTTATGACCAGACATTGTAAATTACTAATTCTAACACAGCGCGCCTATATAGGCAATGGCAAATAACTGTATTTTATTCTGCAACAAATCACAGCTCGGAAGAGCGTGACGAGTGACGTCATTAAAAACTGCAAATTTATGACGTCACTAGTAGATTTCCCTGACGTTAGACGGTGTAACGTCATATTCTCGCATCGAAAACGTTAGAAAAGGGTATAAATGCATGTGTTTCAGTCGATAATTTTAGCGGGATTTCTTCTAGCAATGGCGAAAAGTTGTGAGATTTTGAAGGAAACAACAGCATTATTGCCGATTGTCAGCCTGTTAGAATCGAAATAGATCAGCTCTAGTTTGTGATTTGTTGAATAATAAATCACAGTTTGTCGGTCAGTTGTAATTAGACTACGCGCTCGTGATTTGATCTACTTTACAACTGACCTCCAAACTGTGATTTATTACTCAACAAATCACAGTTAGAGCTGATCTATTTCTTAAAAAAAAAAAAAAAAAAAGGTGGCATTGGTGAACCGCTCAACAACTGTAGGTCACTGTGTATGTTTTAAATTAAATCGAAACTATATCACGATAATACAGGGGAGACCGGGGCAAGTTGGTCCGTGGGGGCAAGTTGGTCCGAGCGCAATTTCTCTGAACTGAGAAGGGTCATAACAAAATGATATGGCTCAATGGAATCCTTGATCGTGGCACACTTTCTGAAGAAAGTTAGATGGCGATCAAAAAAGGCGTAAAAATTTTAGAGAACAAAAACTGATTTTGTACCACAAAAGTTACTTTATCACGCTTGGAATCATTTGTTTGTCTTTTCTTTGTGTAACAAATAACATGCAAATGTTATGCTTTCCCCGAAAGCTCATTTTCTATGCTAGGTTTACATTATGTTCCCGGCGGCCAAGGTATACAAATGAGTGTATATGGTGGTCCTAATTTCAATGACGTTCCTGACATTTGTGAAGATCTACCAGGTGCTAGGGTCAGGGTAAGTTGGTCCATTCGCGACGGGGTAAGTTGGTCCGTCGAAAAAGCATTTGTATTTATCAGAACCTGGCATTTTCTGAATGAAAAACAACAGCAAGTTATTCAACAAGTTACATAGTACTAAAATGGTTCTAAGAAATAGATACTGGCCCCAGCTGTTGAAGACGAATCGTAATCTTAGGTCCAACTAGCCCCGGTCTACTCTACGGTAAGACTTTTAAATGGGTTTTGCCAATCAAATAGGCAGTTTTTAAGAAAAATAACTAACAAAATGCACAGTTAGCTGATCATCTGAGGAATTTGTGATAAGATTATCGCCCGGCAGTCTACTGCATTGTTATTGAAGCCACGTAATTTCTCAGGTCTTTTGTAAAAAGTGGCATTTATCGACCCATCATTACTTCCTGATTTTCTCGTTGAATCCCAGTCGGTCCAACTTACCCCGCGGCTCGGACCAACTTACCCCGAAAGTGGGGTAAGTTGGTCCGTTTTACCTCGTCTTGGAAAACGGCAATATTTGTCAGAATCTGTCATTTTTCGGACGTGAAACTATGAAATAAGGTGGAGAATTGATTATACTAGTTGCATACTGTAAAAGTATTACAAGCTAATGAATATTTATGTCAGCATTTGAAAAAATGCAATTTTCGGACCAACTAGCCCCGGTCTCCCCAACCCGTGTGAAATAGTGCATTTATTCGCATCTTTCTGGGGAAAATAGATCTGTGTGATATTAACCATCTAACGTCATCATAGAACCCTAAACCGCTACGTTCAGGGCGATGGCGTTACGTCGCTCAACGTAGCGTAGACTGGTTTCCTCACCCTATAGCTCTCTGGCTTTCGCTATTTTAATAGAACACAGGCATCCAGTTATAGTCTTTCAAAACGCAGTGAGACATGAATGCACTTTTAATTTTGGACTAGTCCGCGTTTTAGGTAAATCGCCTTCAGTTGGGATTTTATATTGGGCGATATAGTTTTACTGAGGATCGTATTGCATCATATTAACCACTTGGCCACGAATTCTACATATTGGCAATATCAAAAACTTATTATAATTTTAAAATCCTGTGAAAAAAGAAATCAGAAACCTGCTTCCCCTAAAACATGGAATAGTCTTAGCACGCTTGAACGTTGAACTCTCATAGGTCGTTGATAAACTATAAAACGTAACGTAAACAAAGCAAGGTCAGTCTAGTGATATTAAGAGCTCAAAATCCATGTTCAAACAGCACGCAAATTTTACGATTTGAACATGGTTTTTGCTGTTTGAGCACTGCTTTCGCTCCATTTGATAGATAATGGCTTCAAACAGCCATGCGCATAGATATTTATGCCAGAATAGTGGATTAAAATATGCAAAGTAGTTAGATACGCTCCATAACTTGCGTTACACGTACGACGTCCTTAATTAATGACGGAATATTGACAATTGTATTTAAAAACCGTGAATATAATGCGTTTTAAATGCCATATGATAAATAGAATCTTGCATTCGTGTTCATGTATTATTAAATTTATTAAACTCGTTGAGGAAAAGGGATACAATGCTCGGCGAAGCCTCGCATTTTATCCCTTATCCACAACTAGTTTAATAAATGTCATAACACATGAACACTCATGTAAGATCCTCTATATATCACGTGGACATGTTTGTTTTCTTAATGCGAAGGTTGCATGTTTTCCTTACTAAAGTGGATGGCTTACAATTACGAAGTCACGCCTATTAAAATATATTGAAAATTTTACCATCAAAAACTGAAAAATTTCAGATAAAAATTCTGATATTTTCATATTTATGTTCAAAACATAAATTTTGGGCACTGGTAAGGCCGTTCTAACAAGAACCTACAATTTATGTTTTTTAATTAAAGCAGAAATAAGAAAAATAATGTACATCTCTGTAAACCCCAGTTTACCTATATATAAAAGAGGGGTTTAAGGGGTCAAAATTATGCAGGCGTGTTTTCATGATGCTTATCCAATATATAAAGAAAATCTTGAAATGAGCATTCGGCAAACTTTATAGCTTTCAAATAAATTAACCACGAATATGTTACATGATTGTCCTTTTACACAGGGTAATGGCTAGATGAACTACAAGAAAGTGTGCAAAAATTGAAGTACTCGGGAAAATGACCTTACCACCCGTCAACAAAAACGTCTTTTTCACGTGGGCGCTCACCAGCAGCAATATTTATGCTTTTTTTTTGCTTTAATGCGCACGAATGTGTGTGCTTGCGTGCGTGTGGGCGGGTGTGCGCGTGCGTCAATCAAACCTTCTTAAGTTAATGAAGTATTGTAATGAAAACTTCTCTACGGCACGTCAGCCGTTGGTTTGGGTGATTGGATGTCATCTTGTATTGTCTACCACGTGAAACCGTATCAAAATTGCCTAGCTGCGGAAGAATATTTTTCACCAGGTGGACCCCAGATAAAACTGGCGCCCATACAGAAAATTCACCATTAACAACAACATGCTGTTTTCTGTAGCAAGGGAAGGAATCTATACATTTGAGTCTCCCCACCCCCACCCCCAAATTCCATAACCAAATAATTTGGATTTAAGTAGTTCATGAGGTGGGGTGTCAAAAGCCGTCTCGAAGTCCAGAATAAATGTGTCCACCTGCCCCCTTTGTCCAAGATTTTTACCCAAGTATTAATAACCGTGCTCAACTGAGTTTCGCAACTATGCATTTTCCTATATGCATGTTGTCTGTCTGACAAAAGCTTATGTTCATCCAAGTGGGCCATGATGTTTGAGCAGACTACGTGTTCAAGCAATTTACATAGAACACAGGTCAGTGACACCGGGAGATAATTACGAGCAAGAGCCCTGTCTCCTTTTTTGAAAAGTGGGCAGATGTTTGCTAGGAGCCATTCTTTGGGGATTTCACCCGTATCGAGAGATTGTTGGAAAAGATGAGTAAAAACTGGACCTAACTCATTTCATAGTTCCTTCAGGACTGTAGCATGAAGCTCATCAGGCCATAAAGCTTTAGACGGGTTCAAGCCTTTAAATAACTTGATCACTCCCGCCGAGGATACAACACTTTTTTCCATGAAAGGGGCCAGTCAATGGAACCTCGTTGAACTCAGTTTTATTAAACGCATCATTGAATTGACCAACTAGTTTCAGAGTCAGATTTAGCAACCCCGTTCCCTTCTCTTTTGTTAAGTGGTAGGATACCTCGTCTGTCTTTCTTCTGGCTATTGATATATCTGCAGAAGTCTCTGGGATTTGCATTACATACCTACCAAGTTATTCACATACAGACCATGCTGATTTTTTATGTCATTTTTAATTTCTCGTCAATTTTTGCCCGGAGTTTACCACTTCCCAACTTTTTTGCCTTAGCATGAATCTTATTTCTCCTCCGAAGCTTTCTTCTTATTTCTGGTGTGATCTAAGGAATTGAAGCTACATACCTGCGAGTTTTGGAGGGGATCTGATTTTCGAACGAAGCTTGAATGAAATACTTTATCAAATCAAAGTTATCCTTGACAGACCGAGCGTCTGAATGACCATTAAAGTATTTCTCTTTTGCAAATTTTAGGGCATCCTTCCTCATAGTTTCATAGTTACCCTTTTGATATAAGTACACTTTTCTGCGAGGTTTCTTTATAGGTGGTATGAAGATTTTAAAAAATCCAGAAACAATATCAATCACTTAGTTTGTCCGGAGACTGAATAATGAATATTTTCAAATTGTCCTGGTAAAGTTGTAAGAATCAAATCCAAAGTGTTCTTATCTCGAGTAGGGAAGTTAACAATTTGTTCCAAGCCATGATCATTCATGATGTCAACAATTTTTTGTCCTTCTGACGGACTCAGCATCGTGCCTTGTTTGCTGAGCCTGTCAGGCCAAACGATCTCTCTGAAGATGAAGTCACATAGGACATGTACTGCGTGAAGTTTTTTACCCTTATTCTGAGACTTAATGCGATCAAGCTGATCTTTAAATAACTCGAAGTTTTCGACTGTGTCATAAGGTGGTCGATACCAATTTGCTATAAAGTGAGAAGTTTTGTTTGCAAAAACCTTAACCCAAACAGATTCCGAGTCGTCCAGTTCCATGAATGGCATATGAGAGATGTCTCTGTGAACGAGCGACATCACCCAGCCGCCATGAGTGTTTCTATCTTTTCTGTAGATACTGTATTCACAAGTTTTAGGAAAAAGCTCCGGAGTCAAAATTGAACTGTCAATCTTTGTTTCCTGAATAGCCACAATATGTGGTTGGTGAGTATCGAGGAAAGCTAACAGTTCAAGTATTTTTCCTCTTAAACCGTTAATGTTTATACTGCAAAGTTTCAAACTTGTTTACAAAATTCGGCCTTCTCATGTCAGTGGTCGGAGATTTAACTCCCTTTTCCTTTGACAGAAGTTCAATTTTTTTTCCAGTTCTATAAGTTCGTTGAAGAACGAGTCTGAAAAATTGAAAACCTCGCACTTCGGGCATATCCATGAACAACTGGAATATACCAATTTGCCATACTCGGCATCTGAAAGGAATTTGTGTGAATCCACATACAGCAGAACTTCGATGGCTCGAACACCGATGGCACGTTTACCATGGATGTGTCGAACCCATTTTTGAGCCCCTAGCGAAATCCTCTACATATCTATAGTGGGGGTAATTAAGGAGATTTTAGTCTTTTATCTTGCAAATGTATGCTGTGTGTACTCATTAGAATCGCCTCGATGAGGCGATTCTAATGAGTACACACAGCACACATTTTCATTATAAAACAACGAAAAGATGTCTAAAAGTATCTCGTTATGCTTCCTGGCAGTCACCCTCAGTGGCTCGAACTACCCCTGTCTCGAACAGATTTTCGAGGTCCAAAAGGTGTTCGAGCCATTGAAGTTCGACTGTATCACACTGGTCGCACTGAACTGCCTTTTGTTCATTCAGAACATCACCTCTACATAGGTCACAGGATGCATAGGCAGACAAAGCATGTTGCATATAAAACATTGGTTCGCCCTCAACTTGAATATGCACCCGGCCCCCGACCATAGGGGCTTGAAAAATATATGGGTTGCATGATGCTTCCACGCAGAGCTGAATCCGGCCCGCACACTAGTACTGGTAAACCGCTAAGAGGATCTAAGCCTGTCCAAGAACCTTGGTGCGAGGCGGACCATCCATGCTAATAAACCTTTTGGTCAATGGGCGGCAGGGCTTGAGATGTCATTTCATCTCAATGTCGGGTAAAAGTCCCACGAAATTGGAAGCAGCGTCTCCAAAATAACCTTTCCAGTGTTGACGGGGACGTTAAACCTCAAATCAAACAAACAAACAAACAAAAATGCACCCCATTTTGCATCCCTATGTTAAAACTCAGACTCAGCAGGTGGAGAGTGTGCAAAGGACAGCTGTTCGATGGACCTGCCGACGATGGAGAAATAGAAGTAGCGTCGGTGGCATGGTTAACGAGCTAGAATGGCCGTCCATAGAGGCCGTCATGAGCAGTTCTCTTTAACCTTCTTCTATTAGATACACTCTGGTACAGTGTCTATTGATAAAGACAGATACTTGGCCCCTGCGACAATATCAACCCAATCTAGGACATCAAAAGTAAACAACTGACAATATCACCAGTCCTATAGTGATTCCCTGAAAATTTCTTTTTTTCCTAGTACTATTCCACAGTGGAATATTCTTCACTCTTCTGTGGTGAATGCTAAGACCGCAGAGGAGTTCAAAGCCCGCAAATTATAAGACTGAGATCCAGAGGTACGCGTTTTAGTATACCTCTGTTACTCTGTTATTCAGACTGTAAATAGTTTTAAAGGACTCATCCAGTGGCCACAACTTTTTATAGCTAAATTCTAAATTCAGCTACACACCCAACTGAGGTTATGGCAAAATATGACCGACCCAGTATTAGGAGATAGATAGATACATCACATGCTTCGTTGAGCTGTAAGTGTACTTGCCTCTGATATTGCAGGCCCGGTTCGATCCCCGGCAGCGGTGATAAAAATTCGGTGTCCGAACAGGGTCAGTCTGATTACTCCAGGATCCCGGAGCACACGTTTACAAATATCTAATGATTTTTCAACCTTGAAAAAGTATAATTATGTTTTGAAAGACTATAAAAATGCCACAGACTCTATTCTACGGCGTGTCGTTGAATATTTCCAAGTTAGAAAGAATGGTCCACTCAGTGTTTACAGGCACTGGTGTCTACAGCGACCAAAGAACACAGTGAAGCTACTTTACAATACTCAGCTTACAGTATTACACAATAAGTCAGGCCCACGACCATCGGGGCTTTGGGAAAAGATTGGGCTGCATGGTGCTTCCACGCACCTCACATCAGTACTGGTAAACCGCTTAGAAGGACAAAGCCAGCCCTGGCAAAGTGGTGCGAGTCGGACCGTCCAATGCATTTAAGCCCTATTGGTTTCATAGGGCGGCATAGCTTTAGATGTCATTTTTTCTCAATGTCGGGTAAAAGTCCGACAAAACTGGAAGCAACATCCCAAACATGACCTAAATATTGTTGACGGGGACGTAAAACCTCAATTCAAACAAACAAACAAATACACACCCTTCTTCTATTAGATACACTCTGGTACAGTGTCAATACTTGGCCCCTGCGACAGCATCAACCCAAACTAGGGCATCAAAAGTTGGCGGCAGGGCTTGAGATGTCATTTCATCTCAATGTCGGGTAAAAGTTCCACAAAATTGGAAGCAACGTCCCCAAAATGACCTTTACAGTGTTGACGGGGACGTTAAACCTTAAATCAAACAAACAAACGCCTCTCATGCGTTGTACACAGAATGTCATTCTTCGTTTTTTGCGACTATTCATGTTCAGTATTGATGACTCCAATAATAAATGCCAGGAAATATTTAATCTCACAGTCTTTTAACGTTGGAATGCACAACGCAATCAGATTCCTAGTTGTTTGTTAGCGGCTGCGATATTTTTTAAAATTTGAATAATCTGTCACTGGCTCGTCTCAAACTGTTCGATACACCAAAATACCAAAAAACCACTTGCATTTTAACAACGTTTATCAAAAGCATGAGCATTCAGAACTCCTTCTCGTCCGCAAGGTAATATTTCTGTGAAACTCTGATAATATATGAGCCAGCGCACGACAAAACCTACAATAAGACATGTGCGCCCAGCGAAGACTCAGATCAGCCTGCGCATCCGCGCAGTCTGGTAAGAGTCTTCGTTGTGCGCTGTAAGGATAACTAAGGGCCCAATGGCCCTTCATGCAGCAAGAGAAGTCTCTGGTCAGACTATATAGATGCACAAGCTGATCTGATTCTTCGCGGGGCGCACATGTAAATTGTAGGAGCTCATATGTGATAGATAAAAATCATATGGGCCCCGTCAAGCGATTCTGGTACTTATCGCCTAAGCGAGCAGCGAAGGTTCAGGCGAGCCTGCGCATCCGCGCAGTCTCGCCAAAACCTTCGCTGCTCGCTCATACAAGCAGGGAATCATGAGGAACCTTCAGACAGAAAGTCATATCCCTGGCCCCTCTGAATGGCTGGGCATGCGCAGTTAAAATTTGTCATGACGGAATGCTCGAAGACACAAATTCGCTTGGCGGGGCTCATATATGACTGTCAAAATCATGGAAGCTCGTTCATCTGCCGTTACTCGCGCGTTTGCGATTCTTGTGCTTAGGTGGTCACACAGATCAGCATGCGCTGCTATATAGTCTTATGGGAGTCATTGTGGCTTGCTCGAAGGTACATTCAGGCACTATGCGGAAAGCGAAGACCCTGCCTGATCAGACTGTGAGGATTCCCAGACCTGAGCATTTGCTGACCATCAATGCAATAAGAAAAAATTCTTATTACAGTCAATGTATACACTGAAACTTGTAAAAAGATGTCGAAACACCTTTCTGACTACGTAATTATGGTAAATTTAGATTTTTTCATGTTTGTCCAACAGAACAAACATGAAAAAAAGAAAAGAAAAAAAGAAACATGGCAAAATCTAATTATACCATAATTGTCATGTCCTGGGCCCAGTTGCTCAAAGCATTGTTTTGTTTGATCTGAGTTAAGGTCAATTATACGTAAATGACGTCGCCGCCAAATTTATCGCGCGTGGACGCCAAAGTCATTGGATACCAAACAAATGACCTAATTGAAAACGTCATTATTTTTTCAATGCAATGCTGGTTTAATGATCAAATTCTCGAGTTTTCATTGCAAACACGTTGTGCAATGAATTTGTTTATTTATTTATTTTATTTATTTTTTTTATTTATGCAGATGCATGACAATGGACAGCTCACAACTGCAGGCCGTTCACAGCTGCAGGCCATTTACTGAAATCTTGCAAATGTCCATTGTGTCAGCCTCGATAGCTCAGGGGTTAGTGCGTTCGACTTATGATCGAGAGGTTGTAGGTTCGAATCCGGCCACTGGAGCCGAGGTGTGTCCTTGGGCAAGACACGTAATGCCGGTAGCAGTGGTATAAAAGCCACTGTCCCTCTCTCGCGCGCGTGATAATATAAGGAATTAGTGTTCGAGAGCGATTCCAAAAAAGCTTGAAGCTTACACCGCAATCGAATTAAAATAGATTAGTATAAACTAAATAAATACAAAATGAACTGCATTATAAGAAAATTTGGCTGAAGTGTAGTATAAGACTAAAGAAGTCCATATCTAGATGTGTATAAATACGCAAAAGTATGTGAATAATTTTGTATTCATACGCGAAATAATGTTTTATTGTACAGAGGGTTGGCAGGTCGACAGGGTTGACAGGTGACAGGTCGACAGGGTTGACAGTTCGACATGGTTGACAGAACGGCAGGGTTGACAGGTCGACATGGTAGACAGGTCGACATGGTTGACAGGTAGACATGCTTGCATAACCATAATGCTAACCCTAACCCCTAACCCTGACAGCAATCCTAACCGAAACCTTGTCGACCTTCACCCCTGTCGACCTTGTTTGTCAGTCGACCAAAATTTAATACGCATAGGCGCTCTTCAGTGCTGATGTCCATGTGACCATTACTGCTCTGTAATAAATCCAGGTAAGGGTTAAAGGGTTATTAAATATAAGTAAAGGTTATTTATATGGTTGACAGGTCGACATGATTGACAGGTCGACAGGGTAGACAGGGTCGACAAGGTTGACAGGTAGACATGGTAGTCTATCCCTAACGTTAACTATAACCCTAACTCCCTAACCCTAACCTTAATCCTAACCCTGTCGACCTGTCAACCTGAATCGACTTGTCAACCCTGTCGACCTGTCAACCGGTAAACCCAATGTCAGCAATGCGTGTTTGTCATTTTTAATAATATCATAGATGTGAATGTATTTATTACTTTTTAATGGTGGAACCGCATAAAATACCACAATATGCATGGGATTATTTTACTCTATAACATTTCTTGATTCCCCTAATGTCTTTTTTAAAACAAGATGTGTTTGTGAAACACGAACATGTCCCCGGGCATGGTCATTTTTTATTCAAAGTTGCTCACAGTTCAAGATTTTTGTTTGTGTGGGAAGCCCTCGACACAAGAAATTCACATGCCAAATATGAAAGCTCTATCTTAAACGGTTCAAAAGCTATGAACAATAATATTTTTTCTTTAAAGTAGGTCAAGGTCTAAGGTAAAAAAATTGCATGAATGCAAAGCTCTTGTCACAAGGAACCTACATGCCAAATATTAAGGCTCTATCTTAAACGGTTCAAAAGTTATGAACAATTTTATTTTTTCTTTTAAGTATGTCAAATGTCAAGGTCATGGTCCAAACATTTTGCATAAATGAAAAACCTTAATCACAGGGAACCTACATGCGAAATATGAAAGCTCTATCCCAAACGGTTCGAAAGTTATGACCAAAAATGTTTATTTTTTTTTTTAAGTTGGTAAAAGGTCAAGGTCACAGATCAAAATTTTTGCATGAATGTAAAGTGTTTGTCACAAGGAACCTACATGCTAAATATGAAGGCTGTATCTCAAACGGTTCAAAAGTTATGACCAATGCTAATTTTTTCTTTTATGTAGGTCAAAGGTCAAGGTCACAGGTCAATTTTTTTGTGTGAATGTAAAGCTCTTGTCAAGAGGAACCTACGTGCAAAATATGAAGGCTCTGTCTCAAACCGTTCAAAAGTTATGACCAAAATGTTATTTTTTATTTTAAGTAGGTCAAAGGTCAAGGTCAAGGTCACAGGTCAAATTTTTTTGCATGGATGTAAAGCTTTTGTCACAAGGAAAATACATGCTAAATATGAAGGCTGTATCTCAAACGGTTCAAAAGTTATGACCAATGTTAACTTTTTCTTTTATGTAGGTCAAAGGTCAAGGTCAAGATCACAGGTCAAACTTTTTTGTGTGAATGTAAAGCTCTTGTCACAAGGAACCTACATGCAATATATGAAGGCTCTATCTCAAACCGTTCAAAAGTTATGACCAAAATGTGATTTTTTATTTTAAGTAGGTCAAAGGTCAAGGTCAAGGTCACAGGTCAAAATTTTTTGCATGAATGTAAAGCTTATGTCACAAGGAACATACATGCTAAATATGAAGGCTGTAACTCAAGTGGTTCAAAAGTTATGACCAATGCTATTTTTTTCTTTTAAGTAGGTCAAAGGTCAAGGTCAAGGTCACAGGTCAAATTTTTTTGCATGAATGTGAAGGTCTTGTCACAAGGAACCTTCAGGCCAAATATGAAAGCTCTATCTCAAACGGTTCAAAAGTTATGGCCAACGTTAAAGTTGTCCACGTACAAACCAACAAACAAACAAACAGACAGGGCAAAAACAATATGTCCCCGCTATTGCTACCGGGGACATAAAAATCTTTTTAATGCATTTATTACTTTGTAAAAGTGAAACCACATAACATACCACACTCCGCATTGGACTATTGTAGTCTTATAATATACGTGGCCCGAAAAATCTACCAGAGCCAGTTTGAGTCTACAGTAATCTAACTGCTTTTTTGCTTAGTTTTTTTAACGATTAATATAAGTTGTACATTAAGTAGGATTTCTTGCTAAGCAAGACTTTCTCACAGACACCAGAATCTCTGTTTGTGTTAAAAGTATTACCACGAAATACCTCGAATTTACATATGGTAATGCCATAACTAGCAATGTTATATTGTATACATATTTGTATCTACATGTATTTGCTAATGATGATGTCCAAGAAATTATGTTCTGGTCGATCGTTATGTTTGACTTCGGTTTCTAGGAACGTTGACATTACACATTTGAAACGTCGTTTATAAATTACTTTAAAATCCCAAATTATAGACACCCTATACTTCTTTAGATAGCTGTAGCTAATAAACAAACTCGGTAGTCAAGAACTTTATTCGGTGCGCAGACATTTGCTCACAAGACAATTGCCCACAAGACAGTTGCTCACAAGACAATTGCTCACAAGACAATTGCCCACAACCTTAATGGAAAATAGGACAATTGCTCACAACTTTTTTTTTTCATGATTTTATTTTTATTTTTATATCGTCTATAATTATGGGAACTATATTTTGCCTTTGGACTTCAACTAATTAGTGATAAATGGATTTCAAACTAGTTAGTGATAATTGAGACCTTATTAGTTTATTAATAACATTAAGTAATTAAATTGAATCATATCACCAATTTTAGGTGAAACATGACCCGGGTAAAAATGATTAAGGAGACCAAATGATTTTTTATAAAACGTTGGAAACAATAAATAAATAAATAATGGTTAATTTTGATCTAAGCCTCCACATGCAAAGTGGTGCGAGCTGGACAGTCCATGCTTATAAACATTATCGGTTTAATTTATTGGGCGACAGGGCTTGAGATGTCATTTCATCTCAATGTCGGGTAAAAAGCCCACAAAAATGGAAGAAACGCCTCCAAAATGACCTACATAGTGTTGACCGGGACATTAAACCTCAAATCAGTCAAGCAATCAAAATCAAAGATGCTTAACATATAATACTGATATTTTAAGCTCAATACTGCTCATTATAGTTAAGTGATTAGTTGGCTATTATTTCATCCAACTACTGATGTTTACGTTATCACTAATTAGTTGAAATCTAGCTGATTAACTGTTACATAATACTTTCAAGAAGAAATGGTTCCCATAAACTATAGAAAATATAAATAAAAGACTTTCAAAATAAAAATAAAATAATGAAAAAATAGTGTTGTGAGCAATTGTCCTATTTTCCATTAAGGTTGTGGGCAATTGTCTTGTGGGCAATTGTCTTGTGAGCAACTGTCTTGTGAGCAATTGTCTTGTGAGTAAATGTCATGGAATCACTTTATTCACCTCATTCTAATCAACAATAAATAGGACACCAACAATAAATAGGACACAAAATATCATTTTTAAAGTCAGTATATTTGCCATTGACAATAAAGCTTGAAAAATCGGCAATTTACGTCGGTCTGTACATAATAGGGGCTTGAATCATAAAAAAAGTGAAAAAAAAAAAAAAATAAATAAATAAAATAAGAGACAAGGTCTCTAATATAGTACCAAAAAAAAATATTTTTTTTTTTATTTTATTTTTTTTATGATTCAAGCCCCTATGGTCTGTACAAATGGTTCTGGTTTTCATGCTGTGCTGGCACCTAAACGAACTCGGTAACCTATCTTTTTATTGCATGTTTCGATGCAGAAAGTAAAGATGTACTCGCATGCAAAATTATAAAACAATCTGTTGGAGAGCCCGTTAACGTTTTCTTGACATTAACGTCCCCGTCAGCACGATTTAGGTCATTTAGTAGAGACGCCGCTTCATATTTTGTGGGACTTTTACTCGACGTTGAGATGATATGACATCTCAAGCCGCCCAAATGAAACCCATATGGTTTACATGCTTGGACGGTCCGACTCGCATCACATGGCCTCGGCAGACTTAGACATTCTAAGCAGTTTACTAGTACTCATGTGCGGTTGGTTTAAGCTCTGCGTGGAATCATCATGCGACCCAATGCCCCGACTGGCGGGCCCCGTCCAAAGCATTGTAAGCTCAACAAGCTCATAGGTGGTCCAAATGTTTGTATAATAACTAATTCTCTGGTAATTTTTTAGCGAAAATAATAGCTTGTTTGACATTGAATAATCATTTTTCTGTTGTGGTGGTGGTGGGGGTGTTAAAGGCTCATTCAAGATCATTTTACTTATTTTGAGCCAGTCGTTAATCAGAGGCGGGCGAAAACCAGAGAACCGAGAGAAAAGCCACATGACCTTCCGTTGCAGATCTTGGCGTCTCACAGGTGACCCAAGCGAGGCTCCAACTGAAGCGGTGAGAGACTTAATGATTCAGAGTCAGAGACCACGAAGGCACGTGATCAGTTTTAACGATGATCTAAGGGGAATTGGAACACCTTCAGGAGAGGCAACTCCTGCAAAAGTATTTTGTCTCCCATGTCAATAGGGGTCTACTCACGAGGAGCAAATTCTTTCCTTTAAGAGTAGACCCTATTTTCAGTGTGACGGAGCCTATAGAAAAGCGAACAGGAAGTCCCGAAAGTTGTCTCCCTTTGAAAAATGGCGGAAAATATACCAGGTGTTCCATTTCCACTTTATCAACGACATTATTAGTCTCAAATGTTTACGCCAAGCTCGAATCCACAGCAAGAGTAAATTAATACCACGGAATAATAAAATTTTCTGGGGTTTTATTCCTCATTCTCAGAACCGCACTGCACTGCAAAAAGAGACACTGGCACTAAAGACACAAATTGAACAGTTAATAAGAAAATTGATTTGATTAAACTAGGAAGACAGCTAAAATGTGGACGCAATGAACTCGATAATTAGTTTCTCATCATTTGCATGATTTCCCGCTATTTCAACTGCCGCATTTTTTTTCTGCTCAATAATTCTCCGATTTCAAATTCTGTTGCACAACAACTGTGCCAGCCAAGTATGCGAGTCGTTTTATTAGAAATCATCTGCGACGTGAGGTAACCAGTCTTATCGCTTCTGCGATAAGTGAAGGCTCAGATCAGCTTGCGCAATCGTACAAGCTGATCTGAGCCTTCACTTTTCGCTGAAATGCATCTGCGGTGCTAATAGATTTTGTTTCGAAAGATATTGGACAAACCAAACAAATAGACTCGTTGATGATCGCAAATGTCACTTGGCGGATTTTGTCGAAAAGTGGCACAAGCGATCCGGTATACGTATTGATTCAATGCTGAATCATAGAGGTGCTATTACCGTGACAGCACACTTGATGTTTCCCATTAGAAACTTGTAGACGACGTAATTGTAACAAATCACTTGTGGCTTTTTGGTTTATCTGTTGACACTTGCATGGAATAGAGAAACAATTTGTAAGTAAGATTAAGATAAGAATAATTATATTACACATAGTTGTAACAATTTACTTGTGCATTTACGGTTTATCGGTGGACACTTGAACGTTTATAAGATAATATGATGTACTATCAGATACGATACGACGATAAGATAAAATAGGATAAGATAAGAACAATTGTTCATACGTCTTGGTTTATGTTTTATCGTTTGACGCTTTCGGGAAAAGAGAAATTGTTAATTGGTAAGATAACATGAGGATCTTCTCTACGTTTTATTCTGGAGCAGTAAGGAAATTTGGAGGAGTCAGGAAATTTGACAAGAAAATGATTAAATAAATAAATAAATAAATAAATAAATAAATAAATAAATAAATAAATAAATAAATAAATAAATTATTTTATACGATGGTAACAAATTATTTGTGTTTGATTTATCGGTTGACACATGCGCGGAACAGAGAAACTGTTTATAGGTAGCTTAGAACTAAGAAATAATTGTATATATTTGTAATCGTTTTTGTCGGTTGACACTTGCATGGAATAGAGAAAGGGTTTGTAGATAAGATTAAGATAAGACTAATTATGCATAGTTGTAACAGTTTACTTGTGCATTTACGGTTTATCGGTCGACACTTGCGCAGAAATGTCAAAACGTTTATAAGATAATATGATATAATATAAGATACGATACGATACAATACGATGCGACGCGATACGATATGATACGATGCGATGCGACGCGATGCGATGAGATAAGATAAAATAAAATAGGATAAGATAAGAGCAATTGTTCATACTTGTCGGTTTATGTTTCATCGTTTGGCGCTTTCGGGAAAAAAGAAAAAAGAAATTGTTAATTGGTAAGATAACATGAGGATCTTCTCTACATATTATTCTTTAGCAAGGAAATTTGGGGCAGTCAGGATATTTGGCAAGAAAATGATGAAATAAACAGAGAAACTGTTTATAGGTAACTTAAAAGTAAGAAATAATTGTATATATTTGTAATCTTGGTTTGTCGGTTGACACGTGCATGGAACAGAGAAACAGTTTGTAAGTAAGATTAAGGTAAGAATATAGCCCCCGCCCATCGGGGCTTGAAGAAATAGATGGGCTGCATGATGCTTCCACGCAGAGCTGAAACTGACCCGCACACGAGTACTAGTAAACCACCTGGAAGATCTAAAATAGAAGTGGAGGCAATGATCAGGAATCGATACAATCAACCCACAGCTCCCATCAGAGACACCAAAGGGTAAGACACACAAACATGAAACAACCTGCCCAGGCAATGCTGTGCGAGTCGGACCGTCCATGCTTATAAACCCTATTGGTTTCATTGGGCGTCAGGGATTGAGATATCATTTCATCTCAATGTCGGGTAAAAGTCCCACAAAATTGGAAGCAACGCCTCCAAAATGACTTTAACAGTGTTGACGGGGACGTTAAACCTCAAATCAAACAAAACAAATAAGATAAGAATAATTATAAATAGTTGTGACAAATCACTTGTGGATTTATAGTTTACCGATTGACACTTGTACAGAAAAGTCAAAACGCTAATAAGATAATATAATATAAGGTTTGTTAAGTCGAGATTAGTTAAGATAAGATAGGATAAGATAAGAGTAATTTTTCATTCTTCATCGTTTGACGCTTTTGGGAAAAGAGAAATTGTTAATTGGTAAGATAAAATGAGGGTCTTCTCTAAATAAATGAATAAATAAATAAATGAATAAAGTTTACATGATGGTAACAAATCATCTGTGTTTGGTTTGTCGGTTCACACATGCACGGAACAGAGAAACTGTTTATTTGTAACTTAAAAGTAAGAAATAATTGTACATATATGTGACATTGGTTTGTCCGTTGACACTTGCATGGAACAGAGTAACAGTTTATAGGAATACTTGTACTTAATTGTAACAGATTACATGTGAGTTTATGGATGGAATTGGAAAATGTTTATTGATTAGATTGAGATAACAAAATTGTTTTGCATTTTCCTGGAACAGACAGGAAAGCATACAACTTAAGAAGAAGATAGATATATAGATAGATAGATAGATAGATAGATAGATAGATAGATAGATAGATAGATAGATAGATAGATAGATAGATATGTAGGTAGGTAGATAGATAGATAGATAGATAGATAGATAGATAGATAGATAGATATAGATAGATAGATAGATAGATAGATAGATAGATAGATAGATAGATAGATAGATAGATAGATAGACTTTTAGCAAATGTTGCAGGGACACAATGACTCGAAAACAGTAGGAAGATTTTCGAAAAATGCTGCGTTATACATGTACATAAACACTTTAAGTAAGGACCAAAAGTGACTTTAACAGGACATCCTGTTCACACGTCCTTGTAATGACCAACCTTTCAAACCCAATGCAGATAAGCGTTTTTCTTTCACAATGTATACATTCTTTCTTCCATTTTGCTCCAAGTCATAGAATGCGAACACGGGGCGGTTCTAACGAGCACAGAAAAATCTATGTTTCAAGCACAAATAAGAAAAAACACCACTTATTTAACCATAAATAAAAGCTGATAAAAACAAGTTTCTGTGGTCGCCGTGTTCAACCAGTGCACATCAAGCACGTGAAAAGTCTCGATTTTCATCCCTTCCCTTGGCAGGATAACCTGGATAAGATAAGAATTTCTATCCCTGGGTCAAGTCAAGACAGTTTGTTACATATATTTCTCAGTTAACTTGCGGGTGCCTCCCACATCGATGAGACAGTTTCAATTACCTTCAGCAATCTGTATGTTTAAGCAAATATGAAACTAATATTTACCCCTGCAAATCCCAATGTTCTCTCCATACATATTTGGACCGAAGGGGAGTGACATGCTGGCTTTACATATCTTTTTAAGTTGTTCGAATAAGATAATATCTTGTACGCACAAGCTAATAGTCTTGCCCGCACAAGAAGTATTTGATCCTGTGCGGACAAGGCATTATATATCTTGTGCATGTGAACAAGGTTGTCCGGACAAGATATTTATCGCTTAGGACTTTTTAGGTGTCTAAATTGTTTTGTACGTTGTCGAAGCTTCTGTCAACCCTTTAATGATTGGTACCGTCTTTTGCGAATTTAACATGCCTCGTCAGAAACATCCTAGTAATGCTCACTTTTTATCAAAGTACATGTATTGAGAAACGTGAATTTTCACAAGGGTACACATTGTACGACCCGCCAATGTTTGGCGATAAGGCCACCTCTGGCTAGTGCTCTATAATCAAGCCAGCCTTTTGTCGGTTTTGAAGAAACATTTACTTATTGGTCAATTATATGTTCTTTAGAACACCTCTGTTATTCATTGGTCGAGGGCCGAGCATAGCTGCAAAAACATGGTTATTATCCCCACGCTTTAAAAAAGCGTTAGGGGATATTGTGAACGCGTCCGACCGTCCGTCTGCCCGTCCGTCCGTCTGTCTGTCCGCCCGTCCGCCACGTTATCTCCTCCTTAACCACTGTACGGGGTGCAACCAGATTTGGTGCATAGCTTGCGTGCGATAGCAGCATTAAATTTAGGTGCGCCCGGGCCTTGCCCCACCCCCTCTACTTTAGTAAAAGCCTAATATCTGAGAAACGGTTAAGATCCACATCCCTAAACCATATACATTCTTGTTCCTTATGATAAGGCACTTTCAGTGACACTAACCTGGAGGTCCCCGGGGGTGCACCGGGGCCGTGCCCCATCCCCTCCATTTCATTAAAGGCCTTATATCTCAGAAACCGTTCAGATCCCCACCCCTAAACCATATATATTCTTGTTCCTTATGATAAGACACATTTAGAAACGCCAACTAGGGTGACCCTGGGATGCGCTGGGGCCATGCCCCACCCCTCCACTTCATAAAAGGACATATATTTCCGAAACCATTCAGATTCCAACCCCTAATATATATATACTCTTGTTCCTTATGATAAGACGCTTTCAGTGACACCAACCTGGAGGTCACCCGGGATGGGCCGGGGCCATGACCCACCCACCCATTTCATTAAAGGCCTTATATCTCAGAAACAGTTCAGATCCCCACCCCTAAACCATATATATATTCTTGTTCCTTATGATAAGATGCATTCAATGACACCAACCAGGGCGTACGAGAGCAGCGTTATATTTGGTTCTGCCAGAAGCGTGGGGATTTGCGATGGCGTGCCATCTACTGCGTGCTCTGGTTTTTCTTACTTTTGCCAAAGCATAGATTGTTGGTACTTGTTAGATACAGGCGCCCAGCTAACACGAATTAGTGGGCCAACGTCGAGCCGACAGCGATACGACGTTGCCACGTCGTATCGCTGTCGGCCCGACGCTGGCCCGACATTCTTTGCTGGCTGTGCGGTTCTAAGAGTACCAACGATCTATGCTTGTAGCAGAAATAAACACATGCCACATTTTTGTCCTTGAAAAGGTATGCGATATATACTCCGCATCACTTAGGCTGTTCGAATGAGATCACAAAATTTAACTATGAAACTCATTTTTCATCACAAAATTTCAGGAGAAAAATGCCATTTTGAGTCATGAAATTCCGCTCTATTTCAAATTGGCATTTTGTCCTAATGCATTCTCTCAGGCAGCAATAATAGATTACTTTTCAATTTTGAACTGATGAGGATACGTTAAGTGTTTTGGGGAGGAGTGAAGAGCATGTTGTTGTTTTCCAGTTTCCCCGTGTCGCGGGTCGTCAGCTGGTGGGGTCCCAGGGAACGAATCCATGCTGGCAGAGTGAAGAGCAGCGCTGTCGATAGTCTTTTATACCCATTGTATACTTGTGGACTCTTCCATTGCTATATGTTGGACAAGTCCATTTGTCATATTAGGGGTGTCATGCCTATTTATTTCATTTTTATTCTATTTTTTACGGAAAATTCTGTTAGCAAATAGGGCAGGCCCAGATCAGAGGCCGCGTTTTGCGGCGTCTGATCTGGGCCTGCACTGTTTGCCAAGGTACACCCTTTTGGGGTTTCTCGTATGCAATGAGTTAAATACAATTTGTCTTCTGGTCGACCTAAATTGAATTTCAATCGAGGATATATATTGGCTTTGGCGTTGGAAGTTTGGCATGTTTCATTAAAACTTAGAAGTTTTCTTGTGAAATTTAAGTTTTTTTCTGATATTACAATTAATCTCCATAAGAGAGTTCCAACAAATCTCCACAAGAGTGTTCTCTAACAGCTTTTGAAACACCTTCATATTAAAAACATGCCTCATCTCAGCAGTAAGTCTATAAAACAAATAACCCCGCGGGTTTGATACCCGCCGGATTGGCAAAATTCTTTCTAACGTCCCCGCCATACTATTTAGGTCATTTTGGAGATGTTCCTTCCAATTATGTGAGGCTTTTACCCGACATTGAGATGAAATGACTTCTCAAGTCCTATCGCCCAGTGAAACCAATAGGGTTTATATGTATCGACGGTCCGACTCGCACCACTTTGTCTCCTTCTAAGAGGTTTACCAGTACTCATATACGGTTCGTCTCAGCTCTGCGTGGAGGCACCATGCACCCTAATCTACTTCTCTAAGCCCCGATGAGCGGGGACCTATTCTTTGAGGCTGACCATAAAATCTTTCTACGCATCACATTAAGAAGTCCGTAAAATGAACACCCCGTAAACCCCACTTTATATTTAGAAAACTGGGGTTTACAGGCGTAAACAGTATTAGTGCAAATGAAAAAAAATATATTTTTTTCAGAAAATTAACCGTTTTTGATATAGGAAGAAGTCTCTGTCACACGGATGTGTTATCGTGATGGTTCATTTTCTTCCTAAGCGCAGTTGTCAGTATATGTGGAAAGCTGTACAGGCCTCAGTGCCTGGGAACAGTATGGTTAGGTAAATACACCGGCTCGATATGACCTAAATACAGATAACCCTCTTTAGTATACCAGCTTTTTCGAAAAAAAAAATCGGGTATATTTTATACGTACGTCCGTCACGTTTTCCTCTTAAACCGGTTAAGGTACACTTTTCAAACTTTGCCTGTGGACAGTACATTGGATGTAGATGGCAATGGGCTACTTTTGGGGTGACCTTGGCCTCAACATGACCCCAAGGTCAAAGGTCAGAAAGTATGACTAGTGTTATTCATAGGAAAAGCAGGTATTTGCGATCGTATACCATCGACTGCGCGATCTTGTACCGGCATTTGATATAAAGACAGAACTGCTTACAAAGACAATTTCAGTCTGCTTAATGGAGATATTGAAGAAGATTGAATTTGTTACTCCAAAAACAAAAACAAAACAAAACTATTGTGAATATTTGTTAGAATCGCCTCGGTAAACAAAAATACTTATTAGAATCGCCTCGGTGAGGCGATTCAAACAAATTTCCACATCATTAGTTTCATGAGAGTAATAGTAGGGCTGAGGGTGGTGGGGGAAATATCCTTTATCTTATATACTCACCGGAAATAGAAACTATACACTCATTTTTAAATTGTCACTGGCAAAACATTTCAATGAAATGTGAATTCCAATTATATAAAGTATCATCAGTGGCATATCTGATTTATCGAATAAAATGTTTAATGATAGCTACGATTTAACGGGTAAAGCCACAGATTGAAAGCAAGGATCCAAATCTTGCTGTTCAAGTTTCCATTGAGTCAAACATTTTGTGTCGCGAATGCGATTACCATTTTTACCAATTATTACTCATCATCTAACGTTGGGAATTTTGTTTACAAAATGAAAATTTACACAATAGAGTCTAGTTGAAAACTTATCGACCTTTAAATATTGGACCAAACCACCGAAGTGAGCGAAAAGTATAGCACACATAATATGAAGATGCTAAAACGACTGAAGGCACTTTTGGGTCGATTTTTGGCTTGCAACATTATTTTGAATATTTCGCTGAAAAAAGCAGTTCTTAAGGTTTCAATAAAATGTTTGTTTCTCGATAATTTTAGATGTTATGTTATTTTTTTATTCCTTGCTTTTAACTTATTATCTATACGGAAAAAATTTGAAGTAAAAAATCGATTACAAACCGATTTTGCGAAAAATGCACTTTTTTATATTTTCCCCTGAAACTTTTGATTTGGACACCAGATTGTCTTTAAATTGTTACAGGATTCATGTGTATAGTAATCAGTAAATTTTGACTGAATTATCCACTTGTTTTGTCAGGCTAAACAATTTAAAAGTGTATAGTTTCTATTTCCAGTCAGTACATATACTGCATTTTATTGTAAGTTTTTATAACGGTAAAGTGTTGGGGAAAAATACTGTCGTTAAAATGTGGTTCTGTGTGTGCTGTTAGAATATACAGACAAATACAGTATACATGAGCAAAAATTCAGACCGTGGTTGAGATAACTATAAACTGTGTGTTGTTGAAGGGCATTTATTACAATTAAATTTTGAATGACACACATTTTATATTCTGTGTAAACTATTGACAATGGTCTGACTTCGGACGAAATCAGGAAGAACAATGCGCGTGACGGTATGTCAATTAATTAGCCGCGCAGCGTGCGGCCTGACAGAAGATTTCCGCTTTACAAGTCATGACATTTAACATAGTGAAAACATTTATTCTGTGAAAATGTTTACAAAGGTATACAAATACAATACAAATATGTTTATTAAGCATTAAACATCTACAACATGTTTATAGCCTATATGATGTACAAAGTGAGATCAATAAAACAATGCTTTAAAGAGGAGCCAATTTTAACTAACATGGCAGGTATTTTACGGGTTCAATTCTACTTTTCTCAATTGAAGTGCATTATATATAAACTTTGCAACATTTTATATCACCTGCTTTGAACTTGACACTATTAAATCATCAAACTTCTTCATGTTTGGCCAGTGACAAAAATATGGTTTAAAATTTTCTTCTTAATTCTGCATAAAGAGGGCATACAAGTAAAAAGTGATATACATTTTCAATCTTTGACATATTACAACATTTACAGATCCTTTCATCTCGGCCAATATTTTCTCGTATCTCCCACGTACATGTATACACCAGGGGGTATACACTACGTGTGTTCTGCTTATTTAGGCTGTTAATGTATTAAGAGGTGATTCTAACGAGCACGGACAAACAAAGTTCACAGCCGTTATAAGACTAATCTGACAAAGTTCCATCAGAAAAATCCATACTCTGAGCCATGAAAGAAACCGTTTTCTCACCCACTGAACAAAGATATCCTTTTAGATTCCATTGTCTCAAACTACTGTCTCATACAGAGTACCCTCGTTATAATGACAGTATTTGTTCCCTATTATTGCCGATGCCATTCTAAAGAATGTGCCCCTATAAAGAATCCCAGTTTGGGGTATGATGGGGTATTTCCTCATTATTACTCCAAGAAACAGATGAAATAGATATTTGTTAGAATCGCCTCAGTGAGGCGTTTCTAACAAATATCTATAACATTACAAAATATCTATTTGATTACAAGACCCCTACCTGCTGTGGACTCGATTTGTGCATTTGCAACCTGAGGGAAGCCCAAGCCGCTCTGAACCGAGGCTAAGCCTTTGCCTACGTACTACGTAGTCATTCCATTCAAATTGGCGTTATAACGAGTTTTGCCCTTATAACGAATGTCGGTATAAAGAGGGTTGACTGTACTAGGATTTATTAAAAGAATCTGATTTAGGGTTCTGTTGTAAATGGTCGTTTCCTACTCTCTGGAAGACCGTGCTGAGCGGAACCGAGGCTACGCCGAGGTTCCGTTCAGTACGGTCATCCCTCGGGTTGGAAACGGCCATCTACAACAGAACCCCATACGAATTTTACGTGTTTTTTCGCACACTTAACTTAGGTCAATGTAGTTTGCCTGGGTAAGAACACCAGGGAAAGAACAGAATTTATATTCCAGGCTAAAACCAAGGATTTCCTTATCGGGTGCACAAGAAAACAATCCCTTCAGAAGAAGTGTCTCATTAAAGGGTTTAAATATAATTCGCCAAGTCTGATGAATGCTTCTGTTGACTCAGTCCAAACACCGTCGCATCAACGGCGCTGCAACGCCATGGCGTTGCGAAGTTACACACACGTGATAAGCTTTACTTGCATATGGTTGAATCTTCATATAGTGGCGTGTAGGGTGGCCCTAAGGAAAATTTTCATTTTCGTTTTACTTTCGGTATAACAGTATTTTTTTTTCAAATTTTCATACAGAGGAATACCGGCCTTACATGATCCTGGCAGGTGTCAGATCTGCACCCCGGGCATAAGCGAGCTATTGGCCAATATATGTCTGACGTCATATTAAGCCATAGATAATTCACAGTGAACTTACTTATAGCACGTGAACAATTTGATTTCACACTAATTCTATTAAATAAACAGTAGAAATGCTAGACATAGCGACTTTTGAAAACGTTGTTATGCCCCCGAAACATTCCGAATCAAAGATTCGGGGGGCATATAGTTTTTGGTCTGTCTGTCTGTCTGTTTGTTTGTCCGCAAAAACTTTGATATTTGGCATAATTTTGAATTGTAATTGACATGGCTTTCATGCCAGAGAGACTTTGCCATTGGCAAAACCATACCTCCAATGACACAATAGCAAGCTGAACGTCATTGTCACCGTCAGGTCCAGTGAGTTACTTGCGCGGCTTGGCATTGAGGACCTGGACCTCATCCTTGAGGCGAGAAAGCTGCACTGGTATGGCCATGTGGAACGCTCCAACGGTGCAGTCAAGACAGCCTTTGGCATAAAGGTGGATGGAAAACGTGGAGCTGGGAGGCCCAAGATGACCTGAAAGGAGCCGCAGTGAGTGGAAGCTCTCAGCTATCACATACATGGAGATCTGGTGTGAGATCTGCCATGCGTGCAGCAAGCCAGCTACCTGGAAGGGGCCCACTTATGTAGATGTCGTACCTGTACCTGCACGTTAATAAAAAATCATATGATGATGGTGATGAAAATATCTTTGAACATGTAAATATGTGTATAAAATACTACATTGCAATTTGAGTAAGCAATTGACATTTTTTTATTTTTGTAGTTTGTAAAAAAATAAAAGAAAGACCCAGGGAGCGTCATAATGACGGGACACAGCCCACCCTCGACACCAAGAGGAAGAGGAAACATACACAAAAGAAGAAAAATTACGAGTGTTTATGAAATGGAACAATCAGCCCTCTTTTCCCCACACGGGGTGATCAGACCATTAGAAAACACTAAACAACGACACACAAACAATCGCAGACATACAACAAAAATAACAACAAAAGACCAAGCCAAAAACTGCCACCTTAGAACGGTCAACAGCATATGCCACTGTAGGGGGCGGGGGGGGGGGGGGGGGCTTAAAGACCTTTTACCGGCCGAATCTTCGCCCTAGGTTGGGGTGTTGTTCCCAACAATAAACATTAAATATTCGGTTTGCATAATGATTTCCTAACTCTATCAATGCAACACACAGAGACATAAATCAAATCCAAACACTGAGATGAAGCAAAGATGAGGGCTGCTAGCCGATCCCCCTTACACTCTTGGCCAGAGCTAAAGAACATCGTTAGTTAAACCACGATGGGCCAAGCGACAGACATAGTGTTTTAACAAAGATTTATGCCGAAGCCGTCATTTGGTCTAAAGCCTGACCCGCCGCCGTACAAACAAACAGTCCAGCATAGCTATCTACCGTGATTCCGTCGACAACCATACGTGCGGTAAAATTGAAAGAAAAAAGTATTCTTTTTACATGTAAATATGCGTAAATAGAAATTGAAACTGATGCCGATATATAACAAACTGATTGTAATTTCTGTGCTATGAGTTAATTTCTGCATTGTACATAGACAGCCAATGTATATAAGCAATACATAGGCAGCTGTGATAAATATAGTAAATGAAATATCTGTACATAAATTTTCAAAATGCCTTCATGCTGTTAATATAATTGCAACAAGGACATTCTGTACTTTCAAAACTTGGCTATCCAACTGTGATAAAAATAAGGTATATTTGTAAATAAATATTTGTAAATAATACATTGTAATTTGAGTAAGCAATTGACTTCGTTGCGAGATATTCAATTTTGCGAAGTTTGTTTGAAGTATATTCTTTGTTCATTGTACATGTATTTTAGAATTAATTGTTCAACTCTCGTAAGTATTTATAAAATGTCTGTATTGAACTATTTGTGGCTAATAAGTGGAATAAGCGCATTTTCCAATGAGCTAAAGATGAATTGATTATACATGCAAATATTTAAAAATAAAATAACATGAATTACATAGATTACATCCAAATAGAAAACTTTATGCTACTTGTATTTAATACATTGTACATCTTGGATACATATGGTAACACAATCAGCAATTTTATAATGTAAATATACAATACATTTTCAACGGTGATAAATGAATAGAAAAAATCTTGCATACAGCTTTGTAAAGAAAGCGTGTGTATGTTAGCATTGACATATTTAAGAAATATATGTAACTTATTATTTTTATTGGACAAAGATTTCTAATATATAAATACCCCCTTCAAGACTGTCGCCCTGTATTGTTAAGTGTGGCTTGCATGTCGATCGTTTGAACTATGAACTCTGCATATGCATGCTGGTCGGCCAGACAAAGGACAGTAACACCCTTTTATGTATCACACTCAATTAATGAAGACGTTTGTAATAAACATGATAAGGTAGTATCAAGATCTCTAGGTGTTACCATTACATTACGATATTAACCCATATATGCCTAGTGGCCCTTTTTTGGGACGTTGGCAAACAATGTAGACCCAGATCAGACGCCGCATAACGCGGCGTCTGATCTGGGTCTACACTGTTTGCTCAAAGAACATACATTTTTGTACAACTTACATTAAACAAAACAAATCTGACACCCCTATAATTGAAAATGGACAACTCCAAATTTATACGATGGAAGATTCCATTGTCATATATGAGTTAAACTGAACATTTCATCACATATCGTTGCGACGGTAGACTGTATGGCACTAACAGGCCTCTGTATGTACTAAATTGTATTTAATGTATGTCCATGTTTAAAAAAAAAAACAATAACAACAGTGTTTTCTCTTACATTTCCATCCATTGTATATACTATAAATCTCACTGGAATATGCTTAGTGTCAATCTGAACCATAGTGCTGTATTGCCATTATAATTGCAGCTGGTGGTCCTTCACATCCTCCTTAATTAATGAGAAGAAAATGTATACTATAGTTTTCTTACCATCATAAATCTCAAAAGTTTGATGAAATATGTGACATTCCTGCAATTTACGGACAAATTTGAATACCGTAAGTTATATATTAATAAAGGCAATAAAAACTAAGCGTTTGCTGTGGTCTCCATAGCTGCAGGATTCGTACTTCCGGTTGCCGTTTTCCTATGCAAAATCGCGCAAACATTCTTAAAGAATATGTGATTAATCATTTCTTTGACGTTTTTTTTTTTTGTCGTAATTGGTCACAGTATATGATTAGTAACAGAACATGGTCAACACTTTTCTGTATGGTTTTCATTTAATTTTCGGACGTCATCATTATTTGACGTCAAACGCCTTTACGTCTGTGGTCCGGGAATGATACCTGCAATTGTCTGAAGCCCAATACATTCATCTTCAATTATCTTAATTAAAATTACTGTTATACTGAGAGTGAAACGAAAGTAGTTTTTAGCCACTTTCTGAAAAACGGCCACCATGCTATGACGGATTTTCTCGAAACACAGCACATACGAGCCGCTCCAACAAAAAGTCTTATTGACAAGTGCGCATAGTGAAGACTCAGATCGGACTGCGCACCTGCATCTGATCTGGGTATTCGCATGGACTCTCGTTGATCCAGAGCTTCTTCATCGGGTGAGGAGGGGGAGTAGGTGTGTGTGTGTGGGTGGGGGTGGGTGGGCTAGATTCTGATTGTGTTAGCTCATAGTCTGATTTCAGTAAATTCTGAGACACAGTGTCACTGTGGTTAGCTTTGCTATATGAAAAGAGCTGTAAGTCTGCACCAATTTATGAATATTGGCTTGCACATAGCGCTATATTTCGATAACGGTTTAATTTGTTAGAGTGCTTCGCTTATGAACATGAAAGCTGTATGATAGATGGAATTTCTTGACCTTTCATAAATGCAGCCGTGTCGACTGAAACCCTATTTTCGGAAGCTATCCGTCCGCGTAGAAACGGATAAGCTTTTGCGTCTTTTTCAGTGTGATAGAAAACATCAACAGTGTCTCTTTGGAAGGCTAGTGTTCATAAGCATTTATATCCGCCAGCGTTGGCTCTGCTCAGACTGCGAAGTCTGGTCAGAGCCATAGCTTGCAGCACATGTGGTAGAACCGGTTTTCGTCAAGCATGACACAGATAATTAGGATGGACAATGGTACAATTGTTCCGCGTCGCAAAAAAGTACATACGCAGTCTGCATTTGGCTGGCTATGACTGAAACTAGATGCAGATTGCTGCAGATTGTATATAGGCATTGGTTTTAAAAAAAGAAAGTTGTTATGCCTTGTTAAGTCACGGGTCGAGATGTACAGACGCTGTCCCAACTACGTAGACGTGTAACTAAGTAGCTACATTTTACGTCTTTGTTACCCGCATTTGTTGTAAAACGGTTTCTCTAATAACGCTGCTCATCTCACCAGAGAATTCTGACCTTTTTCAGATGTGTTTGCGGGTTCGTGCTAATGTTGCTTTAATTATTGCAATGTTGACAAGAGACTTGTGAATAATAGTTCTACAAGGAAATTGAACTGAACATGATACCTTACTCATTTCATAATCATATATAGCGCAGTGATCAAAGACAGGAACAAAGAATACAGTAAAATTCCTATATTAAGACCACCTTTGGGACTGTTCAAAAGTGGTCTTTAAGACCACTTTTGAACAGTCCCAAAGGTGGTCCCTTATTTCGAGTAACTCGGTGCTGAAAAGACAAATAATGAATAACTGAAA
The DNA here is from genome assembly GCA_963580285.1 of Lucinisca nassula. Taxonomy (NCBI): domain Eukaryota; kingdom Metazoa; phylum Mollusca; class Bivalvia; order Lucinida; family Lucinidae; genus Lucinisca; species Lucinisca nassula. Next base: position 108,889,357 of record OY757011.1, read on the forward strand.
CATTCATGATAAGCTTTCAAATTCAGTTTTAGTCTTTATTTTATGTGGTCTTAATAGCGGAATTTTACTGTATATAGACAATGTTTATTGTGATATATACTAGATCGCCGACGAAGCAATGCACAGGGAAAATGTCCGCCCCCACCCACCGGGGCTTGGAAAAATAGATTGGGCTGCATGATGCTTCCTCGCAGAGCTGAAAACGACCAAGCACATGGGTACTGGTAAACCACTTAGAAGTTCTAGGCCTGTCCAGGCAAAGTGGTGCGAGTCTAACCGTCCATGCATATAAACCCTTTTGGTTTCATTGAGCGGCAGGGCTTGAGATGTCATTTAATCTCAGTGTCGGGTAGAAGTCCCACACAATTGGAAGCAACATCTCAAAAATTACCTTAATAGTGTTGACGGAGACGTTAAACCTCAATCAATCAATAAATCAACCAATCAATCAACAGGAAAATACGCACATCGATATGTGCCACCAGCGAAGATTCGACCCAGTATGTGCATTTGTAGATCTTGGCGCAAGTACAGAGTGAATAGGGATACGGATGCAGTAGTGTGCAGGCGATTTGTAATTTCTCTGGTCGGTACATTTTTCTATTACGAAAACACGCCTATTCGAATATACTGAAAATCTGACTGTCAAAAAATGAACATTTTCAGATAAATATTCCGATACTTTTCTAAACATAGATTTGAGGAACTCGTTAAAACCGCCTGGGCGAGGAGGTTCTAACGAGTATCAGCGCGCTTAACTCTCGAGCAGAAATAAGAAAAATAATGTAATGGGGTATTAGTGGATATACAGACGGTTTTTAAGATGATGTGCGTGAACTCGTGGTCTTTTGGGTCGATTATTTATTCATCGATCCGAAGTTACAAACTTGTTTCAAGTTATGTTGCTAGCTTTCTAATGTCCATGTGACTATCACGCAAAAACAAATGCATTGAAAAATTTGTCGTCGAAAAAAAACAACAAAAACAACCGAACATTTTAAGATGAAAAATTCTGATATTTTTCTTATTTCTGCTCTAATATATAGATTGTGGGTACTCGTAAAAACCGCCTCATCGAGTTTTACCCCTATATAAAAGTGGGGTTTAAGGGGATCAAAATTATATAGGCGTGTTTTCGTGATGGCTGTTGGGGTGGTCGGGTGAGGAAAGGTGACGCCAGAGGGGCGTCCAACTGATATTGGCCTACAGTTGGGCATGTCCTGCTGTTTGTTAGAGGAGTGTTGTTACTTCTTCTATCTCCACGTACCATTTTGTTTTCCTCTTTCTCCTCTGTCGCTCACTTTCATCTCTTGTTCTATCTCGTCTATCTCATTTCTCCCTTTCCATTACGAAAACACGCCTATACAAATACATTGTAACCTTTATCGCCGAAAAAATGAAAATTTTAAGATGAAAAATTGTGATATTTTTCTTATTTTTGCTCAAAATAGATATTGTGGGTACTCGTTAGAACCGCCTCATTGAGGCGGTTTTAACGAATACCCACAATCTATATTTTAGAGCAGAAATAATAAAAATAGGTGAAGCTCTGTAAACCCCAGTCTTACTATATAAAAGTGGTGTTCCAGGGGGTCAATATTTTTTTATAAAGGCGTGTTTTCGTGATGCTCTGGGAAACGACATAAAATGGCACACAAGGATTGACGTGTCGTTAAACCCGAATCAAATCAATCAATCAATCAATCAATCAATCAATCAATCAATCGTGACTTTCCGACTGATTTGTAAGAAATCCTGGTAGCGTTTATTTATAGTCTCGCTATTCTTGTCGTGAAATCAGATGGTTGTGTAAAGAGCGTTGTATGTGTGTGTGTGTGAATTCGGGTTTAACGTCGCTTTCAACAATTTTTCAGTCATATCATGACGGTGTCTGGTTGCGACAGGGAGCTCAATGCTCACTTTTATAGTGCTGCCTTACTGAAGTATCATGTCCCAGACACATTACATGATACCACACCCAGTCACATTATCCTGACACTGGATCGACCAGTCCTAGCTCTACCCCGTAAATCTGAGTGCCAAGCGAGGAGCAGCTAGTACCATTCTTAACGACTTTGGTATGTCGCGGCCCGGGATCGAACCCATGACCTCGAGGGTTGTATGTCAACCATAGACTGAATGCAGTCAACCCTCTTTATACCGACATTCGATATAACGACAAAACTCGTTATAACGACATTTTCAAGCGGCCCCCGCCCATAGGGGCTTGAAGAAATATATGGGCTGCATGATGCTTCCACGCAGAGCTGAATCCGGCCCGCACACTAGTTCTGGTAAACCGCTTAGAGGATCTAAGCCTGTCCAGGAACCGCGGTGCGAGGCGGACCGTCCATGCTACTAAACCCTATTGGTTTCATTGGGCGACAGGGTTTGAGATGTCATTTCATTTCAATGTCGGGTAAGAGTCCCACAAAATTGGAAGCAACGTCTCCAAAATGACCTTTATAGTGTTGACGGGGATGTTAAACCTCAAGTCAAACAAACAAACGATATTTTCAATGGAACAAATCCTTAGCTCAAGATAAGACGAATTAATGGGGATATTCAAGAATATCATTGTTTAATACTCCAAGAAACAAATGTTGTGGATATTTGTTAGAATCGCCTCGGCGAGGCGATTCTAACAAATCTCCATACCATATGTTTCTTGGAGTAATTAAAGGAGAAAGTACTTTACGGTGTTTTTACACCAACGAATGTGAAAGAATATGAAAAAAAATGACAAATTTGAAATTCGCGGCAAAACTGACGAATTTGATACGATTGGTCAGAAGAAAATCTAAGAAAAAAGTAAAACCTTGTGAATGTTTGCGAAAATGTTAAGAATCGCTACCAATCCTTAAGAATTTCTTATGAATCATATGAATAAGTAGTGCCATTTTTTTCTGAATTCTTACGAATCCTTTCCGAATGTTACAAATACTTTAAACGCTGTTGCCAATATTGCCAATGCTTGCGAACGCCATGAATAAAAAGATTACACTGCGTGTGCTTGCAAATATTATCCTTTCGGCAGTTATTCGTCGGCATCCGTAGAGTAAAGACCTTCGATTTAATTAGTCAAAGAAAACTTACTTTCATTATGACCCGGGACGCGAAGGAAAGGGGTGCCAGCAGAGGCAGGGGCAGAGCAAAGACCAGTCAGCCCCTTGCTGACCACAAGGACCCTGCGTCCGATGATAGTGATGACCAGACTAACACGCCCGTGGATTCGAACATGAAAGCGAGTGAAAGTAAGGGCAAGTCTGCCAAGGCTACCAAGAAGTCAAGGCCCGAAAACACAGAGCCCCAGCGGAATGAGGCGTCTGATGGTCAGTCAGATGCCTTCGAGTCCCCCATTCATCTCCCTCGTTAACATTTTGCAAAGTATTCGTCGGGAAAACCTCCAATAATTCTTGCAAATGTCTTATAATCAATGCAAATGTCTTGCCATCAATAAGAATGGCTTCCGATTGCTTATGATTTTTGGCGAAAACAAGAAGAATACACTTTTCTAGCGAATATTAAGAGGATGTTTCTAATATTCGTAACGCCCCCAAAAAAGTCGGCGAATGCCTACGAACTCTTACCAATATTTGGCGATTACGTTACGATGATTACGAATTGGTGGAGAATGGCATTCTCGGCTCATTCGCAAGCGCATACGGCTTGGTGTAAAGCACTATTATAACCTATTATACTACACTTTATTGGGATTCTTTACAGCGGCAAATTCGCTAAAGTGGCAAATTTTAGGGAACAAATACTGTCGTTATAGCGAGGGTCCTCTCTACATGTTTTGGAGTAGGAAACCGTGTCTTCTCTGATCAGACGCTGCAGAACGCTTATTTTTAGCTGGGTCGAGGAGTTTAAGGGTTAAAGGAACCGTCAAAGTTCCCACTCAGGATTATTTTCCTAGCCCACAATCAAGACAATCGACCCACCAGTGCTGTCAATGGTTTGATTATAGAACATACTTCATTATAACTGGTAGTAACCCTTTTTGTACCAAATAGAATCTTCCTTCTTATATATAGCAGGAGTCCATTGCAAAATTTAGGGAAGGCAGGTTGTGTTTTCTTCAAAATTTATTCGTGGCATGGCTTAACTTTTTGCAAACAGTGTAGGCTCTGATCAGACGCCGCGTTCTGCGGAGTCTGATATGGGCCTGCACTGTTTGCCAGGGGTACTCCTTTAGGGGTTTCTGATACTGAATGGGTTAAGGGTGTGGGTGTCCCATCATCTTCATCATAGTGTAGATTATATTTTCTAGTCATTTATGATCATTATTCCATTGTGGAATTTTTAAAGTATTCGAGGATCACTGATGAGTCCGATTTGGCCGAAATTAGCAAGTTTTGCCCAGAAAAAATCACTGTTTTCAGTTCTGTTCAGTTTTTACTTCCAGAGGTCGGTTTTTTCGTAGAACATATAATGTGTTATAGACCGTATGTTTGATTTGTTTGATTTGAATTTTAAAGTCCCCGTCAACACTATTTAGGTCATTTTGGAGACGTTGCTTCCAATTTTGTGGGACTTTTACCCGACCTTGAGATGAAATCACATCTCAATGACACCAATAGGGTTTATATGCATCGACGGTCCGACTCGCATTGCTTTGCCTAGGCAGGCTCACTAAGCGATTTACCAGTGCTCGTGTGCGGTGGGTTTCAGCTCTGCGTGAAAGCATCATGCAGCCCAATCTATTTCTTCAAGCCCCGATAGGAGGGGCCGTATAGACCATATGTAGCCAAGTGCCGCGAGAAGACTCAGTAAAGCGTGTTTGGTTTTGGTTTTATTGCCCTTTCAAGATTATTTCACTTATATCGAGCCGATCGTTAATTAGAAGTGGGCGAAAACCGGAGCACCCGGAGAAAAGCCACCTGACCCTCTGTTGCAGAATTTGGTTGCAGAATTGTTGCAGGCTCGAACCACAGCGGTAAGAGAACTAATGATTTAGAGTCATGCCTCTTATCCATTTTTGGTCAGCTTTTTTTTTCCGAATGTTGTAGGACGGTTTTTGATTTTGACCATATTTTGATGATTTACGTGACTCCAAATAAGTATCAAAAGATTTGTATCTGTAGGAACTTCTGTAAGTTGGCGCACAAGAAAACGTAAATTTTGGCACGCGCGACCAGCAGTGCATCCATACGGTCATATCACAGTCTTCAGTTTGTTTGCACCGTCGGATGCACCAGTCTCCAGTGATGACACTTGCGACCAGTGAAAACTCTGATCATACTGCGCAGATGTGCAGTCTGATCAGAGTCTTCACTGGTAGGATATTCCATATTAACAATTTTCCTAAGCACAGGCGCATGCAAGGAATATATTTGCATCACCTTTTTGTATTTCGACAGACAGCCCGATTTAGCAGTTTAGGATTTTCTGATACTAACTTACTTTATGTGATATATTTGGTATTACATCTCCTTTTCAAAACTATTCCAATTCTGTTCCAGTAATCCCAGTAGATCTGGGTATTTGATTTAAAAGCATTTCAATCATACATTGAATTGAATGACGTAGATATGTCTTTACAAGGATATATGTACATGTTGAAGATCTACATTGAAACTTCAATGACTCGAACACCTATGGCTCAATTACCACGGCTGATTCGAAATCGTTTAAAGCCCCCCATCCCCCACCCCCATCCCCACCTTTAGATTTCTTCTAATAGCTCCAGAGCAATAGTTAGGGATTGTACTTTGAATAATCCGCCAAAGCATGTACAAAGATGGACATCGTCACAGATGAAATTTCAATAGTTTTGGGTCGATTGTTTTCCAATCGACCCAAAGTTACTAAGGGCATAGTCTGAATTAGTGCTGTTGTCCACTTCACTATCAGTAAGTTTATGGTTATTTATAGTAAATAGTCGCTTTAATAACTGTAAAAGGAAGCCCAGAGTGTTGCTTGACGGGTTTGAACACTGTATCATGACCCAGATCAGACGTCGCCCGAGCCGGCTGCTCATGGTCTACACTGATTACTTAAAATACTGGTATTTAAGGTATAAGTCAGTGATATATTCTTGATTTATAAGTTCTATTCTATAATCGAAAGGGTGTGCGGTTTTGATGATTGTTACAGTCCAGATATTCCATTGTGGAATCGCCTTAAAATTAAAATCCTTTGTATGTTTGAAATAGATGGCAGTATTCCTACTGAATGTACAATCCACGGTTTCAAATTTACTTATAGGAACAAGGTAGAAGTTATGAAAATTCAGGAAGCATGGTCATGGAATCTGATTACAAGTCATTTTTGATGACCACTGATGGGAGATTCACTGCTAGATACAAGCTTCAGATTTAACTCAGTGCTGTGGATATTATATCTGCCTATAGGTGATACCATATCATTCATTCAAACAGTTGAAACAAACCACTATAACAACGCTTCATGAATTATCCTTTCCATTCAAAAAGCACCTCTTTTGCATGTATAAACATCAAGTAAGTGATATAAGAGATAAGTGCTTCAGCCATCAACTGGTGTTTATTTAACTAATTCTATCACTGTTAAGAGGCTAATAAATTGAATTCTCTGATAAAAATAGGATCCTTCTGAGAAGGGGGTTCTAGTACTTTGTTTCTTATAGTAAATTATCCCTTTCGATTCAAATGTATGTTACTGCATATTTTTTAGCCTGTCTACAAATGGTTATCCATTATAACCCTAAAGCCCGGTACAGATACCTATGCAAATAGTTGTAGATCCTGATGTGATGGCACTGAGCCATCATATCGAATATTCAGCTAGACGCCCTATTTAGTAGAATGGGCGTGTCCAACATCAGTGATGGAAGAGTGCACTGATAGCATTGACTGGCCGATTGTTTCTGAGCGCAGGCTGGGAAAATGGTCATGAATTGTGACTTAGACTGTTTCGGCATACCCTCCTAGACGTTCTGCGGCGTCTGGTCTGGGTCTACACTGTTTGTCTAACCCAGAACATGGTTCAAGTCCAGAATTTACAGATAACTCTCTTACGTGTACGCAACACTCTGACCTCATAGTGGAGTGAGTGAGCGTTTGAGTTTTACGTCTCACCAACAGCTAAGGTCATACGGATACAGGACCTCTGTTTAAGGACTCATCCGAAAGTCTGGAGAAGGCCGGGATCGATCCTGCGACCCCTGGTTTACAAGGCGACTAGCGTAACCACTACACCACGGAGGCCTCTGACCTCATAGTGGAAGAAATAACACGGGTCATTTTGGGTCGATTGTTTGTTATTCGACCCAGAGTTACCAAGCCGAAAAGCTCTTCAGTGCTAAAGTGAACGTAAATATCACTGATCTGTCGGAAAAACTGTTTTATAGAAAATAGCCGCAATGAGGACAGAATGTTGCGCAAGAGATTTATCTTGGAATCAAAGGTTTTGATTGATTGATTTGAGTTCAACACTGTATAGGTCATTTTGGAGACGTTGCTTCCAATTTTGTGGGACTTTTACCCGACATTGAGATGAAATGACATCTCAAGCCCTATTGCCCAATGAAACCAATAAGGTCTATAAGCATGGACGGTCCAACTCGCACCGCTTTGCCTGGGCAGGCTCATATCCTCCAAGCGGTTTACCAGTACTGGTGTGCGGTCGGTTTCAGCTCTGCATGGAAGCATCACGCAGCCCATCTATTTCTAAAAGCCCCGATGGGCGGGGGCCTTTGGAATCAAAGGTTGGGCTTGACAAACGGTGTAGACCCAGAACAAACGCCACAGAACACGGCGTCTGATCAAGAACTACGATATTTGTTTAAAACCGGAATTTTAGGGTTAAATGAAACAGTTTGAATCACAGTCCAGGACTATTTCTCTGACATACACACAGAGACATTCGACCCACATACATATTTCTAGAATTAAGTATACTGACAGAATACATAAAGAGGATCATTTAACTGAAAACCACATAAAAATTCCCATTTGTTTCAACAGTTATGCTCATTTATATCTGATACGTACCTATTTTCCACTTAGGATAACCTCCCTTGAATTTTGGTTGATTAAGACCTGCAATGCAATATTTTGTGACATCATAGTGGCTATAAGCTTTTTCAATTAACTTTAAAACTGCCATATTTTCAATTTCTTTGATTTTATTATACATTTTTTCTTCTGTCCACTGATGGCTGTGAATCTAATTAATAACTCTGGATATTTTGAACTTACTTTTCAAAAATGAAATGTTTATTTAAGTTTTAAATGAAATTTTAAACTGTTTATTTATAATTTCTTTAGTTAAGTTAATATTGCATGTCTTATAAACGCGTAACATGCATCTGTATGAAGATTTATACAGTTTGAATCACAGTCCAGGACTATTTCTCTGACATACACACAGAGACATTCGACCATGTAATCTGAAATTTAAATTATTTAAATATAATATTTGAATTTTAATTTATAGACCTTTGGTTTGAAATTCTGAGATTTGACTGAGATGAATTTCGTTGATATTATCAGGTGGCTAAGTAATTTCTGATCATATTAAAACCACAAATATATTGTTTGTTAAAAAGTTCAAAGAATTTGAAGTTAACTTTGACATCACAAACTCAATGAATATTTATTTCAAGGGCAGTCATCACGTGGAGACTATATTTGAAATATTTCCGACTTCGAATTGCAATGATTCAGAAACTAATAAAGATAATTTGGTCCACTTTCCTTAATGATTTCACTATCATGATAAATGACCTGTAATTAAGTTCGCGGGAGCTTTCAATTAATACCGTAGTAAACTTCGTTTTGTCTTCGCTATATAGTCCCACGATATACCGTAGAAGAGAATCTTATATGGATATGAGGGGTGGATGGAAAAATCCGTCCTATGGGTCACTGTCCGGCATCACGAGGCTTGCAGAGTGATGCCGGACAGTGATCCCGAGGGACGGTTTTTTCTATCCACCCCTCACACCCATATAGGATTCTTTTTCTTGCATACCTTCCGTTTCTTAGCGCGGATTTTTAATGCTGCAGTCACTTCGGTTACCGACGTCCGCCATATTGTGATGACACTACAGGAATGTTTAGTGACGTCACGTGACGTGCTGTGACGTCAACCTTAACGACGGCGCATACCAGGTCGTATTCAACCAGTGCATTTATCAAACACGCGATTATATTCGGTTCTGGGTCGGAACACCAGGGTCAGAACATAAATTTCTATTCCAGGGTAAAACCACGGATTTCCTTGTCTGGTGTGCAAGAATACCTTTTCTTAAGCACCGGCTCAGACTTGTGCCTCTTATGTAATAACCGTGTCAATAAAGAAGGATCAATGATACGCTGTCAAAGTATGTCAGATTTAAGACGTAAATTACATCAGCCAGCTCACATATCATGTAAGACTATTGATATTTCGTCAGATCATTTTAGTTGCTGTTGCTCAATGGCTGGAAACTTGCCTATAAAATTGCGAAAAATGATCTTACATGTCAGAAGATGCCAATTTACTTTTGTAATCAATGGCCTGGAATCAAGTAACTACATTAAGGAAAATGCACATACATTTAGAGAAGCCAGCTTTCAAAATACAGTAAAATTCCCATATTAAGACCACCTTTGGGACTGTTCAAAAGTGGTCTGTAAGACCACTTTTGAACAGTCCCAAAGGTGGTCTCTTAATAGGAGACACTAGGTGCAGAAAACACAGTGAAAGAATAAATGAAATCTTCTCAATAAGCTCTTAAAAGCAGATTTAGTCTTAATTTTAGGTGGTCTAAATAGCGAAATTTTACTGTATTTGTGTCTCCATGTCAATAGGGGCCTACTCATAAAAGTAAGAATTTGCTCCCCGTGCTTCATCATAGTGCAGATTATATTTTCTTTTCCTTTGGGATCATTGAGCACATTCTGGTTCCATTGAAAATCGAATATCGCTTAAGCCGGTGCTAGGCAGCGTATACGGCCTTGCAAACTACATTGCTATGTATGAAGAGACTGAATAAAACAGAGTCTCCGATTTTCGTTCTTTTATGTGGCGGCAACCTTTTAGTTTTTTTTTATTTGACCTCACTGTAGCTGGTGTTAAGTGCCGTGTGGCGGCTATAAAAGTCTCCCCGTGTTTCAACATAGTGCAGATTATATGTTCTTTTCGTTTAGGATCATTGAGCCCATTCTGGTTACACTGAAAATCGAATATCGCACCGGTTGCTAGGAGGCGTATACAGCCTTGCAAACTACATTGCTGTGTATGAAGAGACTCAATAAAACCTAGTCTCCGGTTTCCGTTCTTTTATGTGTTCTTTGTTTCCATAGGCAACCTTTTAGTTTTTATATTTGACCTCACTGTAGCTGGTGTTAAGTGCCGTGAGGCGGCTATTTTAAAATCTCCCCGTGCTTCATCATAGTGCAGATTATATTTTCTTTTCCTTTGGGATCAATGTACTCTGAAAATCGAATATCGCGCCAGTGCTAGGAGACGTATACAGCCTTGCAAACTACATTGCTGTGTATGAAGGGTCTCAATAAAACCGAGTCTCCGATTTCCGTTCTTTTATACATGTATGGTTTTTGTTTCCAAACTCAACCTTTTAGCTGTTTTTATGTTTTCTCTAAGAGTAGACCCCTCTTATAGGAAAGGAAACAGGAAATACAGTAAAACTCCGCTATTAAGACCACTTAAAATTAAGACTAAATCTGCTTAAAAACTTATTTAGCAGGTTGCATTTCCTCTTTCTTTGTGTTTTCCGCATACACTGTCCTCTGGTCATGGACCACCTTTGGGACTGTTCAAAGGTAAGACCACTTTTGAACAGACCCAAAGGCGGTTTTAATATAGGAATTTTACAGTACTTAAAGTTGTCTCCCCTGTAAAATAACGGAAAATATGTCAGGTGAACCCATTCTTCTGAAAAGCCTGTTAAAATGGAGATCGGTTGCATGTTTTACTTCAACTGCAGATGGAATGTATTATTGATGCACGTACTTGCAATACTACTACTTTGAACAATTCTGATTGTATTTCCGATAGAACGAGGGCAAGTCAATAAGTAACCAGTCTATCCCATTTCCATTTGACCGAGACAGCCAAGATTTTCATGCCTTGTTCCAAAACTTGTTTTAGGCATGAGTGCACTCACTCTTAACCCTTCTCTTGCTGAATATTCAGTTTAGCCCCACCCATTTCGTTTTATCAACCAATCAAATTACTTGATGTACTTTATTGCTACAAATTCATAAACTCAATGCCAAACAGTGTAGATCCTGATCAGATGGCTTCTTCAGAAGCCATCTGATCTGGATCTACACTGTTTGCAAAGATAGGGGTTGTCGTGAACAGCAAGATAAGGGTTAATAGTATTTTATTGCATACAAACAAATTACTTGATGTACTTTATTGCTACAAATTCATAAACACAATGCCAAACAGTGTAGATCCTGATCAGATGGCTTCTTCAGAAGCCATCTGATCTGGATCTACACTGTTTGCAAAGATAGGGGTTGTCGTGAACGGCAAGATAAGGGTTAAGATATTGAACGTCAAACATGGCTAGCGATGCAAAAGCAAGCTTTTCGACAAAAGTTGAGTACCGTGCTGTAATTCGGTGCTTGTATTGAAAGGGAAAGCAGGTCAGGAATTACATTGAGAATTGACCAATGTTGATGGGTCTTCCGCACCATCGTATGCACAAGTTAAATTCTAGGTTGGTGAATTCAAAGGTGGTTGAACGTCTTGAGAAGACGAAACCAGGTCTGGACGCCGCTCAGATACCACCGATGAAGAAATGTGTAACAAAGATCTGGTGTACCCTGATAGGTGAATTAAGGTGCAAGAAATAGCGAATGCATTACACACTTCACATGGAAGCGTTTCAACAATTTTACATGATCGCTTGGGTATGTGCAAACTAACAGCCCGTTGGGTCCCAAAATCCCTTAGCGACGAGCAAATGGCTACCAGAGCATTAGTATGCAGCGCATTGTTGAAGCAGTTTAGGTCAAAGGAAAATGATTTTGTTTCACGTCTGGTGACTGTAGATGAGACTTGGGTCCATCATTATGAGCCAGAGAATAAAACTCAAAGTCGCTACTGGGTAGGGCCGGGGTCTCTGAGACCAAAGAAGTTCAAAAAGTAACCTTCTGCTGGCAACTGTATTTACGAACGCACAAGGTGTTATTATAATGGACTTTCTATAGCAAAAAACAAAAAACAAAAAAACGTACAGTAACAGGTGCGTATTATGAAAATTTGCTCGACCAGCTGACAACTGCGATCCGTAAAAAACGCCGAGGTAAACCCTCCAAAAGGATTTTGCTTCAACAGGAAAATGCAAGAGTCCACACTTGCAAAATTGAAATGGATGCTGTAATAGGTTTTGTTTGTTTGATTTTAGGTTTAACGTCCCCGTCAACACTGTAAAGGTCATTTTGGAGACGTTGCTTCCAATTTTGTGGGACCAATGAAACCAATAGGGTTTTTTTAGCATTGACGGTCCGCCTCGCACCGCGGTTTCTGGACAGGCTTAGATCCTCTAAGCGGTTTACCAGTACTAGTGTGCGGGCCGGATTCAGCTCTGCGTGGAAGCATCATGCAGCCCATATATTTCTCCAAGCCCCTATGGGCGGGGGCTTGAGCGGAATAGGTACGAGCTAATACCGCACGGACCTAATCCTAGTGATTATTTCCTATTCCCAAACTTGAAAATGGATAACCGTGGACGTCATTTCTGGTCCAACGAAGAAGTCAGTTAAGGAATGGGTCGGAGACAAGGACCCTGGCTTCTTCAGTTCTGGGCTGATGACACTGGAACAGCGTTGGTCCAAGTGTATCATTCTATAGGGCATTTACATCGAACAGGAAGAGATCGATCTCACCCAGAAATAAATTAGGCTGTTTTTATTGACTCGCCCGCGTATTTGGATATGTTGTGCGATTAAGATATGTTGTGCGAACAAGATAATAAGTTATGCCAACAAGATATTATCTTCTGCGCAAAAGAGATTATGTTATTCTTACAAGAGAATATCTTGTGTGCACAAGATATTATCTTGTGCGCACAAGATATTATCTTGTGTACTTGTGCATACAACGTAAACAAGAAATATCTTCAAAAAAGACATGTGGCGTAGATTTATTTGGAAGGTTGGTTTGAAATATGAGCTACGATAGTGATTTAGCAACGAGTACATGTATTTTTTTGTGTTTAACGACACTTCAACCATTGCGGGTCATTTTGTGTCGTCTCCCACAGAAAGTGAGAATATATAGAGAAGAAATAGTAGATGAGATGAGTGTCAGGGACGGAGGAGAAAGAGAAAAGTGAATGGAAGTGTAGAACCAGAAGAAATAACAACATCCCTCTACCCATACCTGCTTTAAGGACAACAGGTCTTGCCCAACTGTCAGCAATATCATTTTACCCATACTGTTTATTAATGGAGCAAATCAAACTAACAATTTTCAATAACGCTGTGCGAAAATTTAGATCACCGTAAATTTTCTAAAATCTGTGACACTTAAAAAGTTATTTCTTTCTTTCTATATATACTGCAAAACCCCCTCACGAGGATTACGTGCAGGTGTACATTGCATACACTCCAGGTTTGCAGGATGAAAGCCTACACATTAATCATGTAATTACGGTAGGGATCTTTTACCTACACCAGGGATGGCTTTGTTTGCACAGGGGGCCTCCAGTTTACGTCCCCATCCGAAGGACGGTGCACTTTGTGGCATTCATTCAAGTTACTGTAATAGATCCAAAAATGGAATATAGTTCTTTACAATACATCAGAATGTCCAAAGTATTTAATGGAATGGCAAAAAGTGAAGACCCTGATCCGACCGCTCTTCTAACGCATTAAAACTTTGATAATATCAAGGGAGACAACAAAAGCTTTAAATAAGTCAATGCCACTGGGCGTTTGCAATGCATTCAGATATATGGAAACCGAAAGTAGAAACTTTGATCGTCTTTTCACCATATTAAATCCGTAATTGTTTCCGTTTGTCCATTGAAATTGAGGTAGATTAAAATACTATACAATTAATAAGTACTGATCTGTCTCTATTACACACATAAAAATGAAACATTTCCTAGGTTAAACTAAAGAGAATGGACACTTCGGTAAACTGTCGTAGTTGTTGAATGGAAATGCCAATTATTGACCAATGAAATCGTCGTCTCCTCGAACTTGTGGTTTTATTGACCAATGGAATAACGAAAAATGTAGGACAAAACCAAAAACAAAACGGCAACGCCGAAAAAATAAATACAGCATGTCCATCCCGGCTTCAAGTCTATGTATTGTGACGTACAATATAAAGGGTGATTCGTGCATCTCAACGAATTTTGCTGGTGACGTTTAACCCTTTCTTTCTTTCTTTCCTTCTTTCTTTCTTTCTTTCTTTCTTTCTTTCTTTCTTTCTTTCTTTCTTTCTTTCTTTCTATCTTTCTTTCTTTCTTTCTTTCTACCATTTCGCCTTAACCCCAGAAAAGGGACACAGATGGTGTACATTATATACACTCTAGGTTTGCAGGATGAACGCCTACACAGTAATCATGAACTTACGACAGGGGTCTTTAACCTGCACAGGGGATGACTCTCCCTGCACAGAGGGCTTCCAGTAAACGTCCCGATCCGAAGGACGGTGCACTTAATGACCTTAAATCCTGCAAATGATGCCAATGGAATGTGTTCGGACACCGAAATTTTATCGCCGCTGGTGGGGATCGAACCGGGGGCCTCTAGCATCAGAGGCAAGTGCATCAACCACTGAGCTATGACGCTCCACCCGGAAACCCGTAAAAGGGGCGGACATTGGCAAACATTGCAGTCCCGGATCACTAAGACGCCGTATCAGATCAATTGGTTTGTTTGATTTGAGGTTTAAGGTCCCCGTCAACACTGCAAATGCCATTTCGGAGACGTTGCTTCCAATTTTGTGGAACGTTTACCCGATATTGAGATGAAATGACATCTCAAACCCGTCCGCCAAATGAAACCAATAGGGTTTATAAGCATGGACGGTTCGATTCGTACCGCTTTGCCTGGGCAGGCTTAGATCCTGTAAGCGATTTACCAGTACTCGTGTGCAGTCGGTTTCAGCTCTGCGTGGAAGCATCATGCGGCCCATCTATTTCTTCAATCCCCGATGGGCGGGAGCCGCGCATCAGATCAGGGTCTACACTGTTTGCTAACAGGAATTTCCTTCAAAATCAGAATAAAAGCGAAACTTTGACCCAACACCGCTAAAATCACAAACGGATTTGCCCAACATCCAACAATGGATGAGTCCATCAGTTTTCAAACACTAAAAGCTCAAAATAGTACCTGTCATTATTTATTCTAGAGGTAGGGTGGTGGACATAACTCCTGGGATTAGAATTCTGTTTGTTCTGGAGTTTAACCCATTTTGTACCGGAAACCCCTAAATGTGTGTGTGTGTGTGTGTGTGTGTGTGTGTGTGTGTGTGTGTGTGTGTGTGTGTGTGTGTGTGTGTGTGTGTGTGTGTGTGTGATTTCGGGTTTAAAGTCACTTTCAAAAATTTTTCAGTCATATCACGACGATGTCTGGTTGCGACAGGGAGCTCAATGCTAACTTTTATAGTGCTGCCTCACTGAAGCATCATGTCCGAGACGCATTACATGACACCACACCCAGTCACATTATCCTGACACTGGGTCGACCAGTCCTAGCTTTACCCCGTAAATCTGAGTGCCAAGCGAGGAGCAGCTAGTACCATTCTTAACGACTTTGGTATGTCGCGGCCCGGGATCGAACCCGTGACCTCCCGTTCCCCGGAGCGGACATTAATGGGTACCCTGGCAAACAGTGCAGACCCAGATCAGACGAGGGCCTACACTGTTTGCGAAAGGTTAAGCCTATCACATAGGTTGTGGGTACTCGTTAGAACCGCATCAATGAGACCATTCTAACGAGCACCCACAACCTATGTTTAGAGCATTTATAAGAAGATTATCACGAATTTTCATAAAAAGTAGCCATTTTGGATTTGTGAAAAAATGCACTATATCGCATGGGTGTGTTATCGTAATGATTTTCCAAATAAATTTTGAAGAAAAAGCAACCTGAAACCCCTAAATTTGGAAGATTCCATTTGGTGCAAAAAGGGTTAGTGTTCCACTCACTCTTTGGGTCATGTCACCTAACTACACTTTTCCTAGGCAGGCTCATACGTAAGCGGTTAACCAGTACAGTGCGG
The DNA here is from genome assembly GCA_963580285.1 of Lucinisca nassula. Lineage (NCBI taxonomy): Eukaryota > Metazoa > Mollusca > Bivalvia > Lucinida > Lucinidae > Lucinisca > Lucinisca nassula. Next base: position 108,905,542 of record OY757011.1, read on the forward strand.
CCCCCGCCCATAGGGGCTTGAAGAAATATATGGGCTGCATGATGATTCCACGCAGAGCTGAATCCGGCCCACACACTAGTACTGATAAACCGCTTAGAGGATCTAAGCCTGTCCAGGAACCGCGGTGCGAGGCGGACCGTCCATGCTTATAAACCCTATTTGTTTCATTGGGCGACAGGGCTTGAGATGTCATTTGATCTCAATATCGGGTAAAAGTCCCACAAAATTGGAAGCAACGTCTCCAAAATGACCTTTACAGTGTTGACGGGGACGCTAAACCTCAAATCAAACAAAATAACCAGTACAGTGCACATTCTTTTCGTCAGAAACTGACAATCAGTGACCGAGAACAGATTTCATGATCAATCTCCATCCGACCCAGCAGTTCTCGAACCCTTGACCTCCTTGCTGTTTCATAAATTTCATTTTAAAAAGGTCGTGAATGCCCACGATCTATGATTTGAGCAAACACTGAGAAATGTCACTGAAAGCCCCATCTTTTTTTTTCTATATAAAGTGGGGTGTTAATTAAATACAGGTGTTCATTTCCTTCAGTTATTTCAAAATACAATTTGAACAAATGACGTATTTGCCAACCTTCCTTGTTGTTTACTTGCTTAATTAAAACACAATGTACATAAATGAAATATTAATAAAGAACAACGTCTGCAATTATATAATAGTTGAATATTGTCGATTATTTGTTTTGCAGGATAAGAATAAATAGAAGTCACTCCCGAGATTGAGAGGTACGGTTACAGCAAAGCCAAATCATCTCAATGTCTTAGACTATATCTACGAAAAGTAAACTAGAAAATCATCGTAGACAACATGGCTGACGAAAAGGACATTCAGTGTATAAGATTTATTGACTCCTCAGGCGGGGTACTGCAATCCACAGTAAACCCAGCGGTAACGTGTTCTCTCCCAGAAGGAGCATTACGGCTTCAGATGAACTTTATACCAGTTTCTGTACAGGTGAGTTATGATTTGGACTGATACAAACATAACAAGGTCTTAAAGAAAATGCGCTCACGACATCTGGAAAACACGCCTATGTAATTATGACCCACTTGAACCCCACTTTTATACAGTAAAACTGGGGTTTATAGAGGTAAACCTTATTTTTCTTATTTCTGTTCTAAAATATCGATTGTAGGTACCCGCTAGAACCGCCTCGATGAGACGGTTCATACGTGTACCCACAATCTATATTTTGAGTAGAAATAAGAAACAAATCAACATTTTTCATCTTAAAATTTTCGTTTTCAGCGGAAAAAATTTCGATGTATTTGTAACGGCGTTTTTTCGTAATGAGCAAACAGCACATGGGTATCCTAGAGATCACATTGATTCTCAACGTTCGTTCATTATAGTTTATGTATTATTGAATTTTTCAAACGAGTTGAGGGAAAGTAACAGAATGCAAGGCTTTGCCGAGCATTTTGCCTTTACCTCAACGAGTTAAATAAATTTAATAATACATAATTATGTTTATCATATTTCATTTAAGTATAAGATCTTACATGAATGTTCATGTATTATTGAATTTATTAAACGGGTTGAGTAAAAGGGATAAAATACAACGCTTTGCCGGCTGAGCATTTTATGCCTTTTCCTCAACGAGTTTAATAAATTCAATATTATATGAGCACGAATGCAAGTTTCCATTTGTTTGTTTGTTTTTGTTTGAATTGAGGTTTAACGTCCCCGTCAACACTGTAAAGGTCATTTTGGAGACGTTGCTTCCAATTTTGTGGGACTTTTACCCAACATTGAGATGAAATGACTTCTCAAGCCCTGTCGCCCAATGGAAGCAATAGGCTTTATTAGCATGGACGGTCCGCCTCGCACCGCGGTTCCTGGACAGGCTTAGATCCTCTAAGCGGTTTACCAGTACTAGTGTGCGGACCGGATTCAGCTCTGCGTGGAAGCATCATGCAGCCCATATATTTCTTCAAGCCCCTAAGGGCGGGGGCCGCAAGTTTCCATTTATCATATTACATTTAAAACGCATTTTATTCAAGATCGTTTTACAAAATGTCAAATCCGCCATTAGTAACTGCGACGTCGTTAAGGACGTCGTACATGTAACGTTAACGTTACGGGGCGTATCCTATTAATTCGCATATTTAATTCACTAGTGGATTATCGAATTTATTACATGGCGTTATTTCTCAGGCGTGACGTCATTTGATAAAGTGTTTTAATAACATACGACAAACAAGCGTCCGCAAATATGGTCAGAAATAATTTAGATCAAATATTCTTATATACACGTAATTTGTAGACGAAATGACAAGTAATGATTATATGACTTTATTGTATCATCTCAATTGCGATGAGTATAATGCGGGCTTTACAGCACATACAATAACCTTTTAGGACTGTCTCTTTCTAACACGGAACTGAACTGAATAGACGAATAGACAGTTGGAAAGCACGCTGTCCAGACACCCAACACTCGTAATTTTGTCACAAGATTACTTTTCCTCTTTGTGACATTGCTTGATTGTAATTCTGATTGTGGATTTTCTCGGCATGAACATCTTTCTTCTTTTCCTTCTTTATTTCATTATTATCTTTTACTTTTACAATCAAATGCTGGTTATAACTTTGAGGCGCTGTCGGGAAACAGCAATAAAAACTCCCAACAATCAATTGCTGATTATTGCTTTGAGGCGCTGTCGGGATACAGCAATAAAAACTCCCAACAATCAATTGCTGATTATTTCTTTGGGGCGCTGTCGGGAAACAGCAATAAAAATATAAACAATCGACCCAAAAAGGGCCGTTTGATAAACAATCGACCAAAATGAGTTACACTAGTTAAAGGCAATGTTGTCAGTATTGTGACCACTTTGCGACAAAAGTAAAATAAGCCTGGAAGGACGGCAAAACCCAAACCAGCAGCGTTTGCATTCTGGTGCAAATAGCATAACAAACGAATTAGTGCTTTAATATGGCGATAAGGCCTAAACATAGCGGTGTTTCCGCTAACTCGACCGCCCCTGATTTTTTTTTCTGCCATCCCGAAAAAAATAAAAAGCTTTTATTACATACCGACTTTAATATTTTCCAGCACTTTTGATGAAAATTCAAAACAGCAAATCTGTTGTTGTTTTTTTGCTTCCTTTATGCTTTTAACCCCATCATTTGACTGTTTTATGGTAATATAGATAGCATTTAGCCTTTTTAACTGTTGTTTTCTTTTTTCATCAAATAAAAAGTTCACAAAAAATAAAAAGTTTTAGCGACCTACCGACTCATACCCTTTTGTCGGCATGTTAGCGGAAACACAGCAGTATCTTTTTAGGCCTAACTGTATTGCAAACAAGTATAGCTTTTACAAAAGACCTAGGTATACGCTTAGCACATATTAACTGTGAATGTCTAGAGTTATGTCCCAGGAATGTTTTATACACTTAACTTCTAATTGCCTACTGAAGTATAATGTCTGAAATGACAAAGTTGCAAATGCTGATATTTTGTCAAAAAGTATTTTTAATCTTTTAAAAAGGCACATGTGCCACTTCAATATGCATGTAACATCTTATCAAATGGAATGCTTGAGAACTGTTGGCAAAATAAGTAGACAACTTTTCTACACTTTATAGAAGCCTAATTGAAGATTAACCGAAACAGTTTGTTAACGGCGGGGCAAGCTGTTTTGCTCACCAGAGCCGAAGGCTTCTGGCGAGCTTTTAGGATAGGCAATGGTCCGTCGTGGACTGAGTAGAGCTTTTAGAATAGGCAATGGTCAGTCGTGGACTAAGTATGTCAAGTAAACTAAGCCGGAGTGGCAGTCTCAACCGATGAGGATGAGTAGGGTAAGTAGGATAATTAAACTATGTAAAAATGTTAACTAAGTAACCGCTCTACTATCTGCACCATCCATTCCACGGTAAATTTAGTAAGTATAGTAAATTAAGCAGGAGTGCCAGTCTCAACCTATATGGATGTGTAGGGTAAGCTAAGTAGAACCCTAAGTAACACAAGTAAACCAAGTAACCGCTCTACCTGCTAGACTACCTAAGTAATTTAAGTATTTACACTACCCTAACTCTTATCATGCTGTTCACGACAACCCCTATCTTTGGAAACAGTGTAGATCCAGATCAGATGGCTTCTGAAGAAGCCATCTGATCAGGATCTACACTGTTTGACATTCAATTTATGAATTTGTAGGAATAAATTACATCAAGTAATCTGATTGGTTCAAAGTCAGTAATGGGTGTGGCTAATCTGAATATTCAGCAAGAGAAGGTTTAAGTAAACTAAGTAGGAGTGGCAGTCCCAAACGATGAGGATGAGTAGGTTAAGTAGGATAAGTAAACTAAGTAGAATTCTGAGTAATATAAGAAATTTAAGTAGTTACACTACCCATACCAGTGTGAGTTAAGTAAAGTAGAAGTGGCAGTACCAACCGATGAGGATGAGTAAGGTAAGTAGGCTAAGTAAACTAAGTAGAATTCTAAGTAAATATAGCCACAGTGACCTTGACCTTGAAAGTGGAACTCGCTAGAAATATTGTCATAAGGAACATTTGCGTGAATTTATATTGAAATCGTCGAAGAAATGTAAGCGCTAGAGCAATAACAAAGTTTTTCTAAAAATAGCAACAGTGACCTTGACCTTGAGGTCATGACCATGAAAGTCGAACTCGCTCGAGATATTGTCATAACAAACATATGCGTGTGAAGTAATATTGAAATCAGTGAAGAAATATAGGCGCTAGCGCGATGACAAAGTTTTTTCTAAAAATAGCCACAGTGACATTGACCTTGAGGCCATGACCTTGAAAGTCGAACTCGCTCGAGATATTTTTTATAAGGAACATTTGTGTGAAGTAATATTGAAATTGGTGAAGAAATGTAGGCGCTAGTGTGATGACAAAGTTTTTTCTAAAAATAGCAACAGTGACCTTGACATTGAGGTCATGACCTTGAAAGTCGAACTCACTCGAGATATTGTCAAAAGGAATATTTGTGTGAAGTTATTTTGAAATCAGTGTAGAAATGTAGTTGCTAGAGCGATGACAATGTTTTTCTAAAAATAGCCACAGTGACCTTTACCTTAAGCTCATGGCATTGAAAGTCGAACTCGCTCGAGATATTGTCATAAAGAACATGTGTGTGAAGTTATATTGAAATCAGTGAAGAAGTGTAGGCGCTAGAGCGATGACAAAGTTTTTCTAAGAATAGCCATAGTGACCTTGACCTTGAGGCCATGACCTTGAAAGTCGAACTTGCACGAAATATTTTTATAAGGAACATTTGTCTGAAGTTATATTGAAATTGGTGAAGAAATGTAGGCGCTAGAGCGATGACAAAGTTTTTCTAAAAATAGCCACAGTGACCTTGACCTTGAGGCCATGACCTTGAAAGTCGAACTTGCACGAAATATTTTTATAAGGAACATTTGTCTGAAGTTATATTGAAATTGGTGAAGAAATGTAGGCGCTAGAGCGATGACAAAGTTTTTCTAAAAATAGCCACAGTGACCTTGACCTTAAGGTCATGACCTTGAAAGTCGAACTCGCTAGAGATATTGTCATACGGAACATTTGAGTGAAGTTATATGGAAATCAGTGGAGAAATGTAGGCGCTAGATCGATGACCAAGGTTTTCTAAAAATAGCCACAGTGACGTTGACCTTGAGACCATGACATTGAAAATCGAACTCGCTTGAGATATTTTTATAAGGAACATTTGTGTGAAGTTAAATTGAAATTGATGGAGAAGTGTAGGCGCTAGAGTGATGACAAAGTTTTTCTAAAAATAGCCACAGTGACCTTGACCTTGAGGTCATGACCTTGAAAGTCGAACTCGCTCGAGATATTGTCATAAGGAACATTCGTATGAAGGTATATTGAAATCAGTGAAGAAATGTAGGCGCTAGAGCGATGACAAAGTTTTCTAAAAATAGCCACAGTGACCTTCACCTTGAGCCGCGGGTCATGACCTTGAAAGCCGAACTTGCTCGAGATATTGTCATAAGGAACATTTGTGTGAAGTTATATTAAAATCGGTCTAGAAATGTAGGTGCTAGAGCGATGACAAAAGTACGTACGTATGTACGTACGGGACAAATGCTATATCCCCACTCACAACTTTGTTGTGCGAGAGGATAATAAGTAATTTAAGTAACCGCTCTACCCAAACCAAGGTAAGTTAAGTAAGTTAAGTAAAATAAGTACAGGGGGGCGGTTCTAACGCGTACCTACAAATCTATATTTTGAGCAGAATCAAGAAAAATATCTCACAATGTTTCACCTTATAATTTCCTTTTTTTCGGGGGTAAAAGTTACAATGTATTTGTATGGGCGAGTATTCGTAATGTCAATTTGAGGTCAGCCAATTACATAAAAGGTTTCAACATTCGGCTCCATGCACATTGTAGTCGAATTGATTTTGTTTTAATGCTTCATGAATCAGTTTTGATTAAGTATTTTATTTCATCTTCCGAACAATATTTTGCTTTTGTTTGGAATTTAATACCTCTTCCCGTGAATATTTCACATAGAAACACTTTCTATGGATTATAAAACTGTTTTATATATTGATTTATACACCAGACAAAATGATGTAACTATGCATGAAAGGTTCAAAAGAATTTATGTAAAGGGCAGAAAATATAAGCCTTCCAGGAAAACATGATGAAAGTGTGGTACTATTTTAACCGTAAATGGTAAATTGCTATCACTTGGCTGAAATAGCCCCTTTATTATATGACGTCACGCCTGAGAGTTCAATATGCCATTTTATTATATGAGCCCCGCCAAGCGAATTTGTGTCTTCTAGCATTCCGTCATGACAAATTTTAACTGCGCATGCCCAGCCATTCAGAGGGGCAAGGGATATGGCTTTCTGTCTGAAGGTTCCTCTTGATTCACTGCTTGTATGAGCGAGCAGCGAAGGTTCTGGCGATAAGTACCAAAATCGCTTGACGGGGCCAATATACAGTATACTCTGAAAATTTCCCGTTTACATTCCATAAAAGTTGTCCTTCCATTTTGCTCGTTGCTGAGAGGTTGCAGATGACGTCACACACCTACAGTTATTTTTTTTTTGTTGGAGAAACCCAGGCTCAGTTCCAACAGAATTTTAATGTACTTTCCTTGTAAAGAACAATCACAGACACACATTAACCCTTTCAGTGTGTTTATCACTATGGGATAATTGGTCAAAAATGAATAAATTTGTACACAAAAACTTGCCTGGTGTCTCCAATATAGCGAATCAACGGAGAATAATCTTGCAAAAATGCTGTGGCTGCAACCTCTTAATTGCGTATTGCCGTTGATAAGCATGCTCGTTAACAGAACTACTTTCATTTTTGTTTTGGTTTTACGGCCTTTTCAAGATGATGCCACTAATTTCAAGCCGGTCGTTAATCAGATTCTAACATACTACTATAAGGCATTGCAGTTAGTTATCCTCTCTTAGTATTCAGGTATAGGTCATTATGCCTGAATTAGTCAACGCTTATTCTGCTGAATAAATTAATTTAGCCACAAACATTGTGACTATCCTTCATTCAAATTACTTAATGAAAATGTGCTAGTCAAATTCACAAACTGTATAGTAGACAGTGTAACTCCTGATTAGATCTTGGGCCAGTTGTTCAAAACTAACGACGTCGTTAGTTAACGTATTGTTAAAACTTTGATCATTTAATTTGTCAAATATGGTAATAGTTTTGCTAAAAAATGTGGGCACACCGGTTACTGCAGTACAACGAACGCGACAGAGTACAACGAACGCTACAGAAATCATGACGTCACAGCAGTATTTTCGGTAAGAAAAAGGTTTATTTTAGCCCAGATCCTAATCTTTTTGGGTGGTTATTTTGCATAGCTGTAGAGTAATGGAATTACCATTTACTGATACCGTTGCAGAGAATTCTGTTCATTATTAACTAAAACACAAACAATTTTCTTTCGTCTAGTGTGTTTTCATCAACCCCAGCATACTTCGGTAAATGTTTTTTGACAGTAACACATCTTTTGTGCACATGATTTTGTGATTTACATGTTATTGCGATTTCAGAGCATCCATTGATGCATTTGCTTGAGCCCCAGTTCATGTCAATACCCACTGATTCCGCGGATGGTTCAATGGTTGATGTTTGTTAGGGTACACCTTACCACGGGTTATGATACACCATAACGCGGTTAGTCAGCACAATTTGGGTACAACAAACACGGATTATATTCTTCATAAATTGAAATATTTGTTTGAATTGGGATTTAACGTCCCCGTAAACACAATTTAGGTCATTTTGGAGACGTTGCTTACAATTGTGTGGGACTTTTAACCGACATTGAGATGAAATGACATCTCAAGCCCTGCCGCGCAATGAAGCCAGAAGGCTTATATGCATTGGACGATCTGGCTCACACCGCTTTGCCTGGGCAGGCTTAGTCCTTCTAAGTGGTTTACAAGTACTCGTTTGTGGTCAGCTCTGCGTGGAAGCACCATGCAGCCCAATTTATTTCTCAAGCCCCGATGGGCGGGGGCGAAATAAATTGAAATAAAACTCTTTAATCCGCCAGCGAAGGCATGATACATAATGCTGTTTTTAATTCAAAACGACCCATTTTGCTGTTACATACTCTTTAATGCCTGTTTGATTATCATTATGATCTCCGAACTTAAACACGTGCGAATTTAAAGGGTTGGGTAAAAATCTTGCACAATTGGACGGGTGAACACATTTATTCTGGCTTTCCAGAACGTTTTTACCACATGCCCCACTTATGAACAACTGAAACCCAACTTATTTAGTTTCGGCATTGTTGGGGAGGGGAGACTCTTGAATTTATAGGTTCCTTTCTTTGCTACTGAAAATAGTAAGTTTTTATACCCCCCACCCCCGAGAATCTTTGATTCGGGGGGGGGGGGGGTGGGCATATAGTATTTGCCCATTCTGACCAAGGGCCATAACTCTGTTTCATTTTTGGCTGAATTATCTCCCCTTGAAATTTTGCAAAAACTCAGAAATGGGCTTCCACGGGGGGCATTAGTCACCTATAGTTTCAGCTCTTGTTGTAAATGATATGTATTGACCCAATATGATTTAATGTCGAGTATATGGAGTGTGTTCCAGTTTTGTCTGGGTCCCGAATGGGACTGTTCTTAGTCCTCTGTTATACTCCCTGTATAGTAATCATATTTCCACCGACATTGACTCAGAAATAAGACTGTTCGCAGACGACTGGGTATACTGCCGGGAAATTAGAGTTACAAAGGACTAACGTAAACTTCGGAATCAAATGAATAGACTAGGATTTTGGGCATGAAAATGAAATGAACACCCCTTACTTTATATAGAGAAAACTGTGATTTAAGGGGATATTCATACTTTTTATTATACCTGCTATAAGACATAGGTTGTGGGTACACGTTAGAACCGCCTCCTTGAGACGATTCTAACGAGCACCCACAACCTATGTTTGCAGTATAAATAAGAAACAAATCACGGTTTGTCATCAAAGAAGTAGCCATTTAGGTGATGTGAAAAAAATACACTACGTCGCACGGGTGTGTTGCCGAAGTGAGTTTTCAGGGCGTTTAATGCAATACATTAAGCAGATAACTAGGCAGAGAACCAATAAAAATTAGGGTTCGTGCATTAGAACTCCTTGAGTAGCATTTCACATGATTCTCGGACTCCCAGAAATTCGAGGGCGAATTTCAATGTGGAGGGGGAGAATGTCATAGCGTATAGGTTTATAGCACAATTGTACTGCCTTTCGGTACAAGCCGGCTTTTACAGCAACGTGGTAGATTTGCTTATCAATCCGGCGGCCCGGGTTCGAACCCCGGCCAGGCCAAAGATGTGTTTCATTTTTGTCACCTGTTACACAATGTCAGTAAAAATGTCATTAATGTCCACGAAGAACAAAACTGGACCGAAAACGGCACCTTGTGAGACACCAGACAAAACTTGAACCCAATCCTAAGTTTCACTGTTAGGTTCGGCAATAGTATACATGGTGTTGGGGTCATCAGGATGACCAACATCTCTAAACTCAAACTCAGCCATAATGTATGTCACGGGGATAGATGATTTGCTGTCACGGGCTGATTGTTTTGGTTAGTTGGTTGTATCGAGTTGATGAATGGATTGTGGCCACATGATCATGGTGAACGACGTTGATACAACGTTAGAGCCTCTCCCGTATCTCAAGGGGGTTCGGGGTTCAAGAGATGATAACTAAGTTGGATGTTTCCATGTTTTTTTTGAAGTTATTAGAACCTTCTCCCTCTCGACCTCGTCATCTGAATAAATAATATGAATATCCTAAGTAATTAGGAATTACATAAAGATGGTGTCCGTCAGGTGGTCGTGAGACCTACCTTCGCCAGGGACAAAGAAAGACTGACCCCGAGGTCGAGAGATCGAAATGGCAAGATATGAATATTCATGAAATTATGACAATTATGATAATTTACAAATGTTCAACATGATAATGAAATAAAGTAAACGCATACCTGAATAAATAATATGAATATCCTAAGTAATTAGGAATTACATAAAGATGGTGTCCGTCAGGTGGTCGTGAGACCTACCTTCGCCAGGGACAAAGAAAGACTGACAAAGGCTGAGGTAAGAATGTGCGCATGCGGTGTTAATCAGTGAAGTGAAAAGCGCGCGAGCCTTACATAAGGACACCGGAAGTTGATATACGCTACTCAGGAATGCTTAATGCTTAATGAAATATGAAATATATGAGTATATGAAGTATGAAAAACGACGACCAATAGGGGAAAATAACTGGAGACGACTAGAAAGTCCTAAACGCAAGCGCTCCTCCAGTTTCCATAATTTCACCCTGTGACATTCTCCCCCTCTTCGGGAAATGTCGTCCCGACATTTAACTTAACAAATTACTTGAATGAGTTTAAACAAAACACAAGTTTAACTTCACCTTTACAATTATTTATATAAATTTACCAGATGTATATTTTGTTTATAAATACAAATCTGATAATAAAATAGGAGCCGAAGCTATTGCTTCCACTGTTTGTCGAGCTAGTAAAGTTAATCATACCTAACACTTTGCCAGGTAAACCCTTATCAAAATTCGCTGTCATAAATGCTGCACAGTATGCACAGCGCAAAAGATAAAACTTTATATACAGAACTTAGAAGAAAAAAAACATTTATTGGTTGCGCGTACATAAGAGACACTCCTTTTTGGTTTAGACTGAAACTGCTAAACATTAAAAACAGGCTAAAATTGCTTAATGCCCTTATCTTAAAAACACAACTGAAGTGTCATATGAAACAAAAATTATTTACGCGCTGGACTGGAGAGAGGAAATATAACAGAACTATTCAATTCTTACGAAATTATTCACCCTTCCACGAAAGCACAAGCCAGAAGCACGAACCGGCCACGGTCTGATTGGGATAGCCCCCACCTAGGTTGTAACCAACACATGCCCCTAGCAAGCACGCAATCATGTCAAGGCGAAATTTTCAATAATACAATTTTCCTACTAGAACTTTCTCGCCAGTTTGCAGTCAAGTGCACCACGTATCAACGGCACTCTAACAACACACAGGCTCTCTAGAGACGCCATGATAAATCATGCACCGTCAACCAACTGCAACCAAGCAGAAGCTGAACTTAAGAAAAAAACAAAGTGTCAGCAGAATTGCATTCCAGTGCGGCACGTGCCAAGAGCACTCTGACAACATACAAGCTCTCCAGAGACGCCATGACAAGCCATGCATCGTCACTCGACTGCAACCCAGCAACCCGTTTAAATGAAAACTTTTTGTTTCAAAGCCTCTCTCCAGAATATATTTAGCGTAATTGTCACACGCTCCCCTCCCCCTCTGTGAAAAAATGTCGTCTCGACATTTCAATTAAAAAAAAATAAAACACACGCACAGGAAACCAGGAAACCATGTCAGCTGTAATTCAGTTTCAAACAGTTCTAAAAAAAGTTAAAATAACCAGTCCCCTCCTGTCTGCCACCTTGGTTTCTGCCTATGCCTTGTTGGACGTGTTTGAGGTCGCAATTCTGGTTGAGACCCCGGAGCAGGACTGAAGGGTTTCGCCAAAGGATTCAATGACGATCTCTCTGGGGGTATCACCACACTAGGGGATACCGGTGCATCCAGCATGTTCGACCTATCTGGAACTGCAGAGTCTGGTGCAGGTGAGGCTGCACTACCTGCCGCTCCACTCGGAACATTGATATCACCGGCAGTTGTGCACTCAACCGGTGACGGTTGAGAACTGCTATTTGGTGATATATCTGTATCCGCGGAGCGTTGTTTGGATGCTGGAAGGGCCATGAATGGAAGAAGGAGATTCCTGTGCAGCATCCTTCGGATGCTCCTCCCATGTTCACGTTTGACAACGTACACAGGAACCTCTGTATTTGGCTGTTCAACAACCAAGTACACATCTTTCTCCCATTTATCTGCCAGCTTGCACTTTCCCCTCAGTCCGACGTTGCGAACGAGTACACGGTCACCGGGCAAAAGCTGGGCATCCCGAGCTTTGAGGTCATAAGTTTCCTTATGCCTTCTGCCCTGGCGACGGGCCTCCTTGGTAGCTGTCTTATAGGCAAAGTCGAGCCTCTTTTTCAGATCGGCTGCAAACTTTGTCTGGTTAGCATGCCTACTCTCTGGATTTATGCCTAGAAATGCATCAACCGCCAGTCTAGGGTGTCGCCCAAACATTAAATAATGCGGGGAAAATCCAGTGGTCTCATGACGGGTTGAGTTGTAGGCATGAACCAAGGGCGCAACGTAGGACTTCCAGTTAGACTTCTGGTCATCCTCCAAAGTACCCAACATATTGAGCAGAGTCTGGTTAAAGCGCTCAGGCATTCCATTACCCATGGGATGGTAGGGTGTAGTCCTAGACTTGTCAACGTTAGCAATGGAACACAGCTCTTTAATAACCTGGCTCTCAAAATTGCGGCCCTGGTCACTATGTAAACGGGATGGAAATCCATAGTGACAAATGAAGTTTTCAAAGAGAACTTTAGCGGTTGTCTTGGCCGTTTGGTTCTTGGTTGGTATGGCCTGAGCATAGCGGGTGAAATGGTCTGTAATTACCAAGATGTTTTCGTAACCACCCGCTGATGTCTCAAGAGACAGAAAATCCATGCATACCAAGTCCATGGGATAAGTGGACTCTACAGTCACAAGTTTTGCTGGAGCCCGCTCTCGAGACTTTCTTCGGATGCATCTGGGACAGTTTCGGACTTTCTTTTCAATGTCACCATCCATCCCAGGCCAGTAAAACCGAGATTTTACCAGGGACATAGTGCGGTCTCTGCCTTGATGGCCGGCCTCATCATGCAGACCATTAAGTGCTATCTCCCGGAAAACCTCAGGCAATACCAGCTGGTTTACAGAGGTGCCATGTAAAGAGTGACGACGGTAAAGTACCTCGTCTTTGAAAAATAGACTGTCCCAATCCTTCAAGATTTTCTGACATTCTGTCTCCTCAAGAGCAATCTGTCTCTTGGTAGGTTTGTGTCCAGAGGCAAGAATGGTCTTCACTCTGTTTAACGTGCCGTCAATGGTTTGTTCAGCACGCCAGTCAACTTGACTGAAATCTGAACCAGAGTCAGAGCCAACCTCTTCACCAGTGAGGTCAAAATGCTGAGCAACCAATACACATTCAACTGCCGGCGCTTCCTCTTTAGGGGCTAATACCGCCTGGCAGATGGCCTTAATAGCATCATTAAACAGGACCCCTTTATCAGTAGATGGTAATCTACTGAGGGCATCGGCATCTTGGTTTTTCTTGCCGGACCTGTAAATGAGCTTGAAATTGTAACTGGACAGAGCGGCTAGCCATCGATGGCCTGTGGCATCTAGCTTAGCCGTTGTTAGAACATACGTCAATGGATTGTTGTCTGTTCTAACAGTGAATTTATTTCCATACAAGTAATCATGGAATTTATCACACACTGCCCATTTCAAGGCCAAAAATTCAAGTTTATGTGCAGGGTAATTGCACTCACTGGCTCTAAGACCTCTGCTAGCATAGGCTATGACACGTTCTATACCATCTTGTTCTTGGTATAGAACAGCACCTAGCCCGTCACCACTTGCATCGATGTTCAAAATGAACTCTTTGCTATAGTCTGAATATGCCAAGACTGGTGGTGATGTAAGCTTTTCGATAATTGTATCAAAAGCTGTTTGTTGATCAGGCCCCCAAGACCAAGGAACTGCAGACTTAGATCGCTTGGCTTTCTTGGTTGTTGGGTGTCCTACTAACAGGTCATTGAGAGGCTTCGCAATTTTGGAGTAATTACAGACAAAGCGCCTGTAATAACCCGCAAAACCGAGAAAACTACGCAATTCTTGTATATTGGAAGGGGCAGGCCATTCTTTTAACGCTGCAATTTTGTCAGGATCTGTCTGGACACCCTTATCACTGACAATGTGGCCTAAGTACTGCACCTGGGTCTTAAAAAACTCACACTTGGAGACTTTGAGCTTTAAGCCGTGCTGCTCAAGCTGTTTGAACACATTTTGCAGCCTGGTGATGTGTTCATCGAATGTCTTACTGAAGATGATTATATCATCTAAGTAAATGAGACATTCCTTCAAGTGTAGGTCCCCCATACAGCGCTCCATGAGCCTCTGAAAAGTGCTAGGTGCATTAGTAAGCCCGAAAGCCATCCTATTACACTCAAAGAAGCCCAGGGGGCCGGCAGAGAATGCAGTCTTATGTTTATCCCCTTCTTTGATTCCAACCTGCCAGTAGCCAGACCTAAGATCAAGTTTGGAGAAATATTTCGAGCCAGACAACGTGTCAATGGTCTCTTCTATTCTTGGCAAGGCATAGGCATCCTTAATAGTCTTGTTGTTAAGTTTCCGGAAGTCAATACAAAAACGTAAGCTATTGTCTTTCTTCCGGACAAGAACAATGTTGGAAGAAAATGGGCTTTGAGAATCTCTAATAGCCCCTGCATCCAACATTTCCTTTAAATGTTGGCGTACCTCCTCAAACATTGCAGGAGGTATGCGCCTGTAAGGATCCTTAAAAGGAGTAGGATCGCTTAAGTTGATCTCGTGCTCCACCAGGTTGGTGAAACCAAGATCTGTAGGGCCAGTGGAAAAAATATGTTTCCATTGGCTAAGTAAATTTGAAGCCTGTGTGTGCTGTTGAGGAGTTAAGTTCTCCGCTGACAGATCTACTTCGATTTCCTCAGCGTGACCATCACTAGTACTAGCCCGCTGAGAAAATGAAGTAGAAAACGGATTTACATTTTCAATAACTTTAACCTCGTGCAAATCACACAGCTGACTTCTGGGTTTAATGGTTATAGGCCTGGCTGAAAGATTACAAATTCTTACTGGAATTCTAGCTGTCTTTGTGTTTGGTTTGACAGACACCAAACGAGGACAAACATTAAAATCCGAAGTTAAAATATTATTTTCTGTAACACCATTTTCCATGGTGGAAGTATTTCTAACTAAACCCGTTAATGTACGAGTTTCATTAGGTTTTAAAATGACTGGTGTTTTGTTTGTAGATTTAACAAACCTGGTCTGGGAATACGAAAGAGCAGAAAATGCATTATTCCATGCAGACGAAATATTTGGGTCCGATGCAACATTATCCCTGAGTGAACCAATAATATTTGTACCAACTATCAGAGGAACTTGGCCAGAGTATCTGGTAGTCGGCACAACTAGAACCGGAACAATCAAAGGAACATGTTCTACTTCAGGAATTTTTATCTCCGCCTCAATGTACCCCAAATAAGGTATTTTTGAGCCACTTGCTCCACTTATATTCAAATTAAAATCAGACATATCTTTCAGCTCAGGCCTTGGGTTCATTTGTTGATAAAAGTCATCACAAACTGTTGTGATCATGGACCCAGAGTCAATAAGGGCTAAACACGTCTGACCATTGATTAAAATCTCTTTCTGAAATAAAGAATATAAGACTTTTACTTGGGTATTCTTACGACATGAAAATGTCGTAACAATGGAGAGAAGCATATTTGTAAAAAAGGGGAAAAATCGCTTATGGTGAGATTCGAACCTGGGACAATCGGGTAAAATCAACTGCTCTAAGCACTAAGCCAAAGAGTCAAATGTCTTCCTCAGTTGTCTTCCGCATAATCAACCAAGGCAGGTATAATGTAGGTTAGGTGCTGCGGGCCGTAACACCTCGCCCCTTTTCTTCAAGTCCGTATGCTGACGCGAGGTCATTTTTGCGAAGAAAGTCAAATCCCGGGCGAGCCACCATCTTCCGACGCGACAGCCATAATGAAGGAATGGAGCATAGCTGAAAAAAAAAATAATAATCGACTCTGTGCGAAAGAGTCGTATCCATGACACAGTTGTCATTGGTTATAAACCTGTAGGCCAAGGAAGATAATTCAGGATTAGAAGTTGTGGGTTGTAACAGTATCAGGGGCGTAGCTGGATGAAAATCATTTGTACGCAAACCAAAGAAAACACTAAAAATAATAACTCTGTTTACCGAATGGGGACCACTCTTACAGGAAAGAATTTGCTCCCATCAGGGAGCAAATTCTTTCCTGTAAGTGCGGTCCCCGTGGCAGAGGAGGAAACTATGCTAGCTAATAAATAGTGTTGCGTATACCCTAGACAAATACAGTTTTTCTTCTTCTTCTTCTTCTTCTTCTTCTTCTTCTTCTTATTTCTTCTCTCTGCTTCTTTTTTTTCTTCCTCTTCTCCTTTTTTCTACTTTTTCTTCTTCTTTTATCTCTTCTTCTCCTTTTTCTTCTTCTTTTTCTTCTTTTTTCTTTTTCTTCTTCTTCTCTTTCCTCTTCTTTTTCTTCTTCTTTTTCTTCTACGTCTATTTTTTTACGTTTGTAATGTGTACGCATGTGCGTATCTGCGTACAGGTAGCTACGCCCCTGGGTATCATAGACAAACTTTCCTATCTATCCCTCACACTGATTTCTTTGGCTGGCTTGTATCTTCGTTTGGTTGGGAGTTTAACAGCCCAGCAAGCACTATTTAGGTCACATCGAGCCAGTTAGTTTACCTTGAAGGCTTTTAAAACCAGCCCAGTGCATATTCTTACGCCAGAATTTGACAACCACCCTTCTTGAGTCAGTGAAAGGGAGAGAATGACCGTGTGTGTATTTTGAGTTATACGTCTCAGCAACCCGCTAAGGTTATACAGAGAGAGAGAGAGGGGGGGGGGGGCATTTAACGACTCGTCAGAAAGTTTGGAGAAGCCAAAAATCGAACCCAGGAACCCTGGTTTATGAGGTGAGTAAAAGAGAATGATTACCAAAGAGAACATTTCATGGCTAACCCATTTCAGATTCTTTTTCTTGGACTACTTAAATCTTAAAACATAGATTTTGAATATGCGGTCACTTCGACTGCTAACGTCCATTGTGACGTTTAGTGACGTCGCATTACGGGCAGCGTACACGACTTTCTATACAAATAGCGCACTTCAGACACCCTTTGAGTTAAACACCTTAGAATTCTCGACTTCAATGCCAGCCCTTCGTAGAAAACCCCGGGTAGGATGAAAGTTTCTATCCCAGGGTAAAATCTAGGATTTCCTCGTCTGGTGTGCAAGAACTTGTAAAACGGGGCTAGTCTTTCATTGCTCGCAGAATTTGATCGCTTTCAGCGATCAGACTAAGTGCATGCGCAACTTCTGTACTAACAAATTATTTTGCAGATTCTTGTGGTTGCACTGTAAGTGTTGTCTCATTGAAGTTGGTTTTGCTCAGTATAGCTCATTGTTGGCTATTTGAACGGTCCCACTGTAGTTTTATATTGTTTACATGTTTATGTACAAGTTATTCTTGGGCCCCATCCACCACTGCTTGTGGAAATAAATGGACTGCATGATACTTCCACACAGAGCTGAATCCCGTCGCACAGGTCTACTGGTTAACCGCTTAGAAGGTCTTAGTCTTCCCAGGCAAAGTGGTGCGAGTCCGACCGTTCCTTCATATACATGTGAACCCTATTATTCTCCTTGGACGGTAGATTTGAGATGTCGTTAAATCTCAATGACGGATAAAAAGACTTGCAAAATTGGAAACAATTCCAAAATGACCTTAATAGTGTCGACGGGGACGTTAAAGCTCAGTTCAAACAAACAACAGGTTATTTTGTGACATTTTTTGATGGATTATAGCGACTGTTTATTGTGCATCTGTTGTAAAAAGTTGTCTCAATGTCATAAACACACCTTACAACCCCAAACAGGTTTTTGTTTTAGGAATCGCCAAGCGCATACCGTGCATATTGTAATTTTTCAACTAAAGGGCAAATATGTATCGTTCCTCTTGGCTGTTTCTTGAAATATGGCGCTTATAATGGGTAAAAACGTCCAGATTCGGTTTTTCATATTCGTGTTTGTTGTTCCATTTGTTCCGTGTTTAGTGTACTCAGACTCAACACATGATCCGTGGTAAGGTGTACCCGTGTTTCAAGGTAGTGAGCCAAGAAAAATCGGTACGATTCTTATTCTAAATGTTTTTATGAATTATTAAAAATAGTATATTTACTTCGATGCCTAGAGGCATGAAAAACCCAAGAATGCTCGTGTGTATGTTATTTATTTCTGAATGATAGACCCTTAAAACTTGAAGTTTTGTTTTTCTACTATTTTGGCCTAATTTATGGCTTCGATTTGCCTTCTCTGACCGTGTCATAACTTAAAATTTGGACAAAACAACAAAAACACAATCTGTTGTCATCGCAAAACCAACAGAAAAACGTAAATCGTTGTATGTTCGACAAAATAAAGAAAACATTGAACTCACACTTCTCCTGTCAAAAAAAAACGAGGGTAGCGTTTGTTGTACTCAGTCGCGTCACGTTGTACCGCGGTAACCGGTGTGGATCTAGATTTTCACTGTTTGCAAAGGTAAGGATTGTCGTGTTCAGCAGGATAAGGGTTTAACTACCTTGTGCAGATGCTATGGACACCATTATAATATGAGGCGGGGCACAACATTTCAAACAATTTATTTATGCACCCAGCGAAGAATCAGATCAGACTGCGCATCAGTATTGTCTGACCAGAGACTTCTTTTGCTGCATGAGGGAGCATTGGGCTCTTAGCTTTCCTTAGAGTGCACAGCGAAGACCTGGACCAGTGTGCGCTAATGCGCAGGCTGATCTGAGTCTTCACTGGGCGCTCATATCTTATTGTAGATTTTATCGTGCGCTGGTTCAAATACGACTTAAAGAGAAGTAAACTAAAAAAAAAAATGTTTTCTCATTTATTTAACATTGTCTATATGTGAATTAAAACTGATATACGAGAATCGTGCAGTCGATGGCACGCTACGCATATCCCCACGCTTCTGCACGATTCGATATGTTATTCGACAATGTTCTGAAAACTTTGATTTTGACCCCCGGTCCCGTCCCCTGGCCCCGCCCCAAGGGGTACGATCAAAATTCCGAAAGTGTCATGCATTTCCCAGAACAAAGATTTATCACTTCCCAAGGTTCAAGTGTTTATTTCTAACGGTCTGGTGATCGTTATGGGACGGTTATGATTTTTTTTTTTACCTCTGGTGACCTCCACATTGACCCGAGTGGTCAAACTATGATTTCAATATATTCTGCCCATCATGCCGTTCGATTTGATATGGTGCACGACCATGTTCTGAAAACTTTGACCAAACAAATTTTTGGCCACGCCCCAGGGGTGATATCAAAATTCCGAAAGTGCACCCCACAAGACCAAAGATCTACCAATTCCCAAGGTTGTAAATTTCTATTATCTTACGTCTAGAAGGAGTTATTCAATAATCTTTATCGAGGGGGTATTGGGGGTCAAATCTGGATTGCAATGTACCGTTCGATTTGATATGTTACACATAAACCCTATTAGTTTCATTGGGCGACGGGGCTTGAGGTGTCATTTCATCTCCATGTCGGGTAAAAGTCCCACAAAATTGGAAGCAACGTCTCCAAAATGACCTATACAGTGTCCAAGTCGACGGGGACGTTAAACCGCAAATGAAACAAACAAACAAATACACGACCATGTTCTGAAAACTTTGATTCCCCCCGGACCCTCTCCTCCTGGACCCGCCCCCAGGTTTGGATCAAAATTCCTTACGTGTCATGTACTCTCCAGACCAAAGATCTATTAGTCTGAGATGAGTTTGCTTCAATCACGTGCACCCATCATCGCAAGTCGTGTGGAACAGTCTAGCGATACTCGGGTTCCTCAATCCCCAACCATTCGGCTATTGTTTGAAGATATTCCGCCAAAACGTTTACCGGAATGCCTTCATTTACTTTTTGTGAGTATTGCACTGTCTGATATTAAGAAAACGTCGATGACGACGGTAAAACATCGACATCGTAATGTTGACGCCAACGTCAGAAGTGACGTTGTGCCTAATAGTATTGCAGAATAAAACAACGAATTTTATATACGTTACGAAAACTCGCCTAAACAAATACAGTGTAAACGTTACCGCCAAAACAAACGAACATTTAAGATGAAAAATAGTGATATTTTGCTTATTTCTGCTCAAAATATAGATTGTAGGTAGTCGTTAGAACCGCCTCATCGAGGCGGTTCTAACGAGTACCCACAATCTTTATTTTAGTGCAGAAATAAGAAAAATAAGGTTTACCCTTGTAAACCCTTATTATATTATATAAAAGTGGGGTTCAAGTGGGGTCATAATTATATAGGCTTGTTTTCTTGATGGCATTGTTAGAATCGCATTTTGCTACACTTATTTACTTAATTGTCATTTTTTCAGAAAATCATGACAAATTAGATCTCATTAAGGCATCTGCATTTCTCATAAATAGAAACAGCAGCACAATCAAACATTATTTTCATTCCACACTAGAATTTGATAGCCTCGGTTGTTATTATATTAATGAAATAAATTATGTTTGTTCTCAAGGGATTTGATAAATATGATAAAACTATTTTTAATAATTGATGAAGCCTGTTCGATAATGCAGCCATGAAGATGTTTGTTCATATATGAAAAAATCATATCATGGCCCAGAGAACAGAGAAACCACTCCGAGTCGCCCAGAGCCAGTCCCACACTATTGGTGATAATTGAGCGATACCCTTCCGTTGTTGTCAGTTACTGGCTATAATACCTGTACTTCGTACTGATCAACCGCTAAGACGGTCTAAGTCCGTCCAGGAACGATGTGAGCCATTACGAAAACACGCCTATACAAATGCTTTGTAAACTTCACCGGCGAAAAAAGGAAAATTTTAAGCTGAAAAAATTGTGATATTTTTTCTTATTTCAGCTCAAAATATAGATGGTGGGTACTCGTTAGAACCACCTCACCGAGGCAGTTGTTCTAACGAGTCCCCAATAATCTATATTTTAGAGCAGAATTAAGAATAATAAGGTTTACTTCTGTAAACCCCAGTTTTAATATATATAAAAGCGGGGTTCAAGGGGGTCAAAATTAAAACAATAGGCGTGTTTTCGTGAGTAGATCAACTGACCGTCTTGACCCCGAGATTATTAAACTTGTTTCATGCTCAATCCAACTGAGCATGAAATTTGTAATGTTCATAATTATTTAAATACAAACAAGTCAGGCAATACTCATGCTCAGATCAGTAAAGAATGCCCTGCTTGTCTTGCTCATGAATTCTAAAATGCCAATTATTGGCAAGTTAAAATGTATGAGCAGGATTTGAACACAAAAAAGTTTTACAACCTCGGGATCTGGTCTTCACACTGTTGAATGAATCACAGATCTCCATATCAATCAAACGAAAATGAGGATGCTGCAGACGAAATTTATGGTCCACAAGGACCAATTAAGGGTCGCTTTTCTTGTACTTAATATGCTATTGTTCACTAAAGTCGATTTTTTTTATCTTTTTTTTTTTTGCCGCGTTTTTCGGTGATAACTTCTTTATTTTTGATTTCTGATCAGCACATCCAGCAGGAAAGCTGTAGAGAAGAAGCTCTGTCAACTTCTTAAAAAGGTTCGATGCCCCTAATTTATATGAGTAGAGCGGTAATCAGATGGAGGTTTCTGAAATTTAAAGCTTGCGTGAAATTTTCTGTTTCCACTGGTCCCGCCTTGGCGGCGTGGTTTGACGATTTGTCGTCTGTTCAGTGCTTGACTGGCGGATAATTATGTGGGTCATTCCAACATCCTGCATGTAAATAATGTACACATTCGAGAGTGAAATGACTAGAGTAGTATTAAAAAATAACGATATAGATCAAAGGCGTATGGTCTGTTTTGTCTTTACAAATGGTTTGCCGAATAAAACAGTCTACACTTTAATGATTTGTACAACATCCCTTGAGTTGGACGATTTGTTGGCCAGTCGTTTGATTACATTTCGATAGTGTGAGTGACAGAATTGGACTTGTTTTTTGTCGAAAAATTCACAAATTGTAAAAAGTCCGCCTGATTAGAGCAAAAAGTAAACCACCCTGGAGGCTGAGTCCTTAACGAGAAGTTGGTGGAGTTTCTCATCCGCAACTTTCTCGCTTGATGTATTGATCAAAAATCAAAATTAAAGAAGTTATTGCCGAAAAAGGCGGCAAAAAGATAAAAAATCGACTTTAATACACTGAAGACCCTTTTATAAACACATAACACTTTTCGAACGTATGTTTATTTTGTTTTATTTTCTCAGGTAATTAACGTGGACAGTGGTCTGGTAAAAGAGTTTTTCGGTCAAGGGTCAGCTATTTCTCCTGTGATAGTGATGGAACCTGTAAGGAGAAAGTTCCACAAAGCTTTGACCCTACAGATACCAATACCGGATAGCAACGTAGATTCCAAAAACTTGAAAGTGTTGTTCAGTATCTCTGGTTGGTATATTACATCTATATTTGCGCTTTTTATGTGGCGGGGAAATATGTAATACCCTCTTGTGTGTTTGTCCATTCGTCCATCAGCTTCTTTTAATTTTGTGTCCGCTCTATAACTCTGATACCGTTTGAGCTACTTTCTCGAAACATCACAAATATGTAAAGCACCATAAGACGACATGCAGAATATATGAATAGCCATTTCTGCCATATACTCATGTCCGCTACATAACTCTGAAACCGTTAGAGATATTTTCATGAAAGTTCACACAAATGTAAAGCAGCATAAGACAACGTGCAGAGTATATGGATCATCACTCCGGTTTGCCTACTGTTGGAGTTATTGTCATTTGAACATTGAACATAGCCATTTATATCATGTACTCATGCCCGCTCTGTAGGTTGAAAATTATTGGAGATACTGTCATGGAATTGCTCACAAAAGTTAAGCTCTATGAGACAATATACAGAGCATAAGAACCGTAGAGCTGGTTAACCTGCATTTGGAGTTAAAGCCCCTTGAACATACTGAATATTGAAAAGAGAGTGAGTAAGTGAGTGTTTTACGTCTCACCAACAGCTAAGGTCATACGGAGACGGGACCTTGGATTAAAGACTCATCCGAAAGTATGGAGAAGCTCGGGATCGATCCTGTGACCCCAGATTTACAAGGCGACTAGCATAACCACTACACCACAGAGGCTTTATTGAAAAGAGTGTAGACCCCATTTTTCCATATGAGCGGCGCATAACAAAACCTACAATAAGACCAGTGCGACCAGAAGTGACTCAAATCAGCCCATCCACTATGACAAGTCCTTTTGCTTATGTCTTTTGAATAAATACTAGCCTATAGTAGGTACATGCGATCAGCGAAGACTCTGATCAGACTGTGCGAATGCACAAGCTGAACTGAGTCTTCAGTGGCCGCTCATGCCTTCTTGTAGATTTTGTCATGCGCTGGCTCAATTTTAAAATGGGGATTAAAAAGAATACACATTACATGAACGTATAGCATGTTTGTAAATGTGATCACAGCATCTTCGTTTTCAGGAAAAGGAGACAATGTGAGGTTTGAAGATATGACATCTTCCATTAATAGACACGAATCTACAAGCGACAAGACTTTCAGTTTTTCAGTAGTCTGTACTGGTAGGTATGTATCATAAAATGTATATAGTGACTTGGTTCAACAGCAAACACGTCTCATCACGAAAACATGTCCATATAATTTTGACCCCCTTGAACTCCACTTTTATATAGTAATACCGGGGTTTACGGGGGTAAACCTTCTTTTTCTTTTTCTTATTTCTGCTCTAAAATATGGATTGTGGGTACTGGTTAGAACCGCCTCATCGAGGCGGTTCAAACGAGTACCCACGATCTATATTTTGAGCAGAAATAAGAAAAATGTCACGACTTTTCATCTTAAAATTTTATGTTTTTCGGTGGTAAAGTATAAAGGAGTGTTTTCGCAATGTTATTTAGGCCCTTGTTCAGAACTAAGTAAAATTTTTATCGTTATTCTTTGTAATATCTTTGAAATCACTGAAGTCAACTGCATTTATTTCATTAAGTTTTACTAAAAGCCAAGTACATAGTATGAATAGAATGAATAAACTTTCAAAGAATTAATCAGATCTCAGAGAAAAGATGTAACACAAAATGTCGTATCAAGTGACTCTGTTTTGATTGCATTGTACTATTTTGGAAAGGATCAGGCAATGATATATCATTATTTAAACGTTCTTTCTTAGTTCAGTTATAAACTAGAAGCATTACAGTTGTCGACATGCACACTGAAGGCAAACAAAACCGTCTGTCCTTTCTGACATTTCTTGTTGAATTCGATAGATGGGTTTCTGGCGAAAGAATGCACTGTACTGGTTAACCACCTAAGTATAAGCCTGCCAAGAAAAATTGTAGATAGGTAGACTGACCGGCTCAAAAATGACCTAAAACCGCGTTGACTTACCCGTTAAACTCCAATACAAACAAACAAACTGAGTTGGACAGTTTGTTATTTGTAGAAACCTGTGTTGAATTTTACAAGATGAATGTAAAATTTGGACAGAGTTGAATTCGACAAGGACTGATCATGAGGGCACGGCCTTAGCAAACTTACTTCTGTAAGAAAGCCTTAGGTGCTTCTGTCGCGTTTATTTATGTTACGGTTTGTGTTTGTGTGTCTGTTTCGCTTATATCATTTTTTAGGGGTAGCCAGTTGGTCATTTTGTGGGAAAGTAACTGTTCTTTTGGCTTTCCACTATTGATGTTACCATTAGGGTCTAGTTATTTCATGTTTGTGTTTCTTTCCCTTTGGTGTCACTGCTGGGAGCTGTGGGTTAATTGTATCGATTCCTGATAATTGCCTTCAGTTTTATTTTGCATATCAGGGCTGTTTTCTTTTTTGCCGTGTTGCGGCTGTGAAAGGTCTTCTCGTAATTAATGCATTTAATGCTCTTATTTTTACAATGCTCAGGGATTGCATTTACAATTTCTTTTTTGACATCCTTTAGATACAAATGTACCTGTTGAAGGCCTTAATTAGACCGATGTTCGTACCTCGTTGTATAACAATTGCTTGTGTGATATCTATGGGCTTTTTGTAGGCATTGGTGTTTTGTGGGATTTACCTTCATTTATTCCATATACTGTTTTACTTAATGCTCGGTATAAATATTGCTTTAGTTTTGACGGTATCGCCCCTTTACACACAAATGAGTATCACAAATAAATTTAAACTTACAATAAATCCCCTTAGGTTACATTATGCTTCTTCTGTACGGATTCCCCATTCTATTAATAACTTTAGAGCCATGTTGCCGTCGGTATTGGTCAGACCTATAAATTTGTTTTCTGTCGCTTCCTTTAATATCAGTGGAGCAGGCAATTTATTTAAAAATAATCTAAGAGTTAGATTATCTCCTATCAAATCGCTTATTCTTCGGAAATAAACCGATCCTTTCAAAAGAAGTGGAACGTATCCTAGTATTTCTAAATGCAGTGCTAAGAGATGCAGGTGCTGTTCGCATTTATGCACTGCGTCTGCCGTTTCTTCATCTGTAAACGGTAGACGCTTTTCTTTTGTTAACATGATCGATATGACATGCAAAATAGAAATGGAGGCAATGACCAGGAATTGATACAATTAACACACAGCTCCGATCAGAGATACCAGAGGGAAAGAAACACAAACATGAAGCAACAGACCCTAATGGAAACATCACCAGCGGAAAGCCAAAAGGACAGTTACTTTCCCACAAATTGGCCAATAGGCTATCCAAAATAAAATAATATAAGCGACACAAACACCCAAAGACAAACAATAAGTCTACGGATTTGATACATGTGATAACCTTACATACTGCAAATTGTAAAATGCAGTACGTCTGGCAAACTAATTGCATGTTAAAACAAGATTTAACGAACACAACCGTAGAATGAGTAAGCCTAAAAAATTGACAATTTCATGTGCCGTGATTTTAAACGTACATGTCATTCTGTAAATGATATTTCTATAAAGCGAATGAAAAAATTACTATGTTGTAAATTCTACAGCTAGGTTTAAAATTATTAAACGACATGAAACTGATTTAAAATGAATTAACTTATTACAGACACATTTTCCATTGGGCTTTGATGACAACATTTATCATGAGGGTAATATTTCTAAAATGCCCGATTTTGATATTTTCTCGCTTCTGGACTGTCGAAAGCGTAAAACTAGATCGCACGACACCAGATAAAATGGCAACTATAAATGTAAATTTAAAGGAAACAATACAAGGCTGAAATGATAGTCCATAATATTATTGAATCATGGACGCCACTCAATGCTTGCATTTCTACTGGTTATTATAATACGCTCCCATGGCGGTCAATGGAGGTGCTAAAAGGACACCCTCAAAGCCTCCTTCAAGGACTTCAACATTCCAACAAAGTAGAAGTAAAACAAAGATCAGGAATTGATACAATTAACTAACTCCATCCATAAAAGACACCAAAGGGAAAGAAATACAAACATTAAGCGACCAGACCATAATGGAAACCTAAACAAAGGAAGGCCATAAGGACAGTTACTTTCCCACAAAATGGCCATATGGCCATCCAAAATTAAAAGACACAAGTGATACACACAGTAAGTAACAAACAACAACATAAATAAATCGCCACAGAAGAGCCGCCTTGGAACGGTCAGTGGAAGATTTCCACTGGTGGGCTTAAATCGATTTTACGTGGCCACAATCCTCGCCCTTACTTCCGTCGCGATTTAGACAAATAATTTGTTCAGTCCGCATGAAGGCCTCCTAACTCATCAGTGCAACATCTCCGTGAACACAAAAATCAAAGAACCACAGAGGTGAGACAACGGTGAGGATTCGACAGCAAGAAACCACTGAAATGCTGGAGCAAAAGAAAACCAACAGTTAGACTCCGATGAGCCCGACCAGAGACAGAGCATCAGACACCAACCAACATTATCTCTCTAATTCTCAATAAGCCTTTACGTTGGAGCCGTCATAGAATCTGAGGCCTGACCCACCGGCGTGCAATTAAAGAGGGAAGCAAAGTTGCCAACCGTGACCGGGCCAACCACCACGCACGCAGCCTGCCGCACAACACCCATGCTGTACCCAACCTCCCTACATCGAAGAATGACTCCACGAAACCGGGTGCCGAAGCCATTACGGCCACACACCTTTCCGAACCCACACACCAAGTCACCATAAAATTCGGGCTCCGACAGACCCCGCTGCAGAAGAGACCCAAGCCCAACACCGAATTTTGAAATTAAATCAGAATGGCGTCTATAAAATTTTGAAAAGGCTTTGCGTAGTTTATGGCACCGATAACCCTGATTAAGGAGCCTAGCCGTTAATAATCCACCACGAGTGTTGAAGTCAGCTACATGACTACACACCCCAGCAAATCGAATTAATTGCGAAATATAAACGCCACAGGACGGCGCACGAGGAACATCACCATCCAAAAAAGGAAAACCTACAATCCCAAAATCAAAGTCATCACGTTTATCATAAATTCCACGAAACAAATTGCACAGGATAGGGCAAATTTGCGAAGCCTAATCAGAAGGGGTGCTTGTAAATACGAGGCAAAAACAATCAGTGAAGCTGGGCAGAAATGCGCACAGCGCAAAGCCAGAGCTAAGGCGCTACCAACAGAGTTGTCTTCCTCTAGCCTCTGTTCCTGTATTTTGCAACAGAGAGTACAAAGCTAGAATTGGTTCGAACACACAAACAGTAACATTTCTCAAATGTGATCAAGCCTGATCATTGTTAGTGATGACAGAGGAACTATTATTATTAGTACAACACCCCATATATAAAAATACAAGACCCGTGCTAGTCTGTGTAGCTTAGCTTACCAGTTTGTGTCCGTAGTCAGGTGTTCTCTTGACGGGGCTAATATATTTCTTCATATACCAATTTAAGGGGAATGGGAACACCTGGCAGATTTTTTCGCCATTTTTCAAAGGGAGACACCTTTCGGGACTTCCTGTTCTCTTTTCTACAAACACCGTCCCACTAAAAAGGGGGTCAACTCTTAAAGTAAAGAATTTGCTCCTCAGGAGCAAATTCTTTCCTTTAAGAGTTGACCCCCAATGACATGGGAGACAAAAATGATTTTGCAGGAGTTACCTCCCCTGAAGGTGAACCTATTCCCTTTAATCTTTTTCAGATGTGTTTTAGTTAGCTGCACCAACAGTATCATAGATGTTGTGGATACTATGAATGACCTATATCGCAAAAATATAACAGATGGATATACGGTAATATATGCTTATTATATACATCATACATCATAGTGTAGATTATATGTTCTTGTCCTTTGGGATCATTGATTCCATTGTGGAATTTTAAAAATATCTGAGGGTCACTGATGAGGCCTAATTGGCCGAAACTAGTTAGTTTGGCCCAGAAAACATGTACACTCTATATTTTTCACTTCTGTGGTGTATTCCTTGCTTCCAAATGATAACCCTTTAATGGAACATTGTTAGCTTTAGCTCCCGCCCATCGGGACTAAAGAAACAGATGGGCTGCGTGATGCTTCACCGACCGCAGACTAGTACTGGTAAACCGCTTAGAGGATCTAAGCCTGTCCAGGAAACGCGGTTTAAGTTGGTCCATCCATGCTTATAAACCCTATTGGTTTCATTGGGCGACAGGGCTTGAGAAGCCATTTCATCTCAATGTCGGGTAAAAGTCCCACAAAATTGGAAGCTCCGTCTCCAAAATGACCTATACTGTGTTGACGGGGACGTTAAACCTCAAATCAAACAAACAAACAAACAAAATGCTTGTTAGCTCACTTGAGCCGAAGGCTCCCGTTGGATATTAGGATAACAATGCTCCGTCGTCCCTCGCCCATTGTTGTCCACAGTTTCAATGAAGCATCGTTTCCGAAGTAGTTGGCCATGCTCAAATTTAATGTGTAACATCATTGGACAGGGTGAAAGGCTGTATTAGTTTTTGTGCTAGATTGGTTAAAATTGGTCAACCAATTGCTCCCATAAACTTAACGTTGGAAAAAATGCGGTATCCACGATCGCAACTTAAGCAACATAGGCAAACTATCTCGATCAGGTTCGATTTTGGGCTTGTTCTGTTCATTAATTTAAAATGATTCTTCCATTCAATGTCATAACATTTTCCCAAAGACTTAACATTGGGAAGCTGCTATGTCCATGACAGCAACTTTATTGTTTTTTTTTTAAATCAACTTCAAACTTGCAGGTACGGGGCAGATGCTACATATCTCGGTTCTGTTTGATTTTGGACTTGATCTGTTGAATTCCCTGCCTTTGAACATTTGAAAATTTTCCTATAGACTTAACATGACAAAAATGTTGTGTCCTCGAATGCAACTTCATCAAAGTGTAGATTACCGAAGTATTACCCCTTTTCTAGAACATATTTGACCTCGCTTCAGCTGATGTTAAAGGAATGCGTGGGGGCCGTAAAAAGTCGCCCTGTTCTTGATCATTGTGTAGTTTATATTTGCTTGTCTTTTGGGGTCATTGTTTCCATTGTGGAATATGGAATATATTTGAGTTTCACTGATGAGGTCTAATTGGCCGAACTAAGCTAGTCTGGCCCAGAAAACATGTACACTCCATACTTTCAGTTTTGTGGTGAATTCCTTGCTCCCAAAGGATAATCCTTTTCCAGAACATATTAAATATTTTTCAAATCAGCTTCAAACTTGAAGATGAGTAACACAGAAAAAAAATGTCGCGGTTAATTTCTTTTTCGGCTTGATCCATTGATTATATTAGTAGTATTCTGCCTTATTTCTTTCAAATCAACTTCAAACTTGCAGGTAAGAAACAGAGGCACAATTTCTTGCGCAGTTTTATTTTGGACTTGATCAGTTGATTAACTTACCTGTCTTTGAACGTTTGAAAACTTATCTCTTAGACTAAACAAGCGATAGATGTTGTCACCAATATTGCAGTACCCGCCATTGTGGTACACCCCATATTTATGTACGTCACGCCCTTCCCTACGGTTATGTAAGGCATTTGAACCGGGCAGAACATGGTCTTCTACGAGTCCATAGTTTCCAAATCATGTAATCATAGATATAGGACCAACGTTTGTTCAGCAATAACCCTGCCTATGGCCAAGACCTTAAGGTCAATGTCCAAACATAGATTTTTTAAAGTTTTAAGAGCTCATATTTTCCAAATCATGTGATGAATTTAGTTCATATTTGATATGATGATAAATAAAGGTCCAAAATTATGTTCAACAATACCTTCGCCCATGCCCGTGTCCCGAAGATCAAGGTCAAGGACATGGAAATTTCATATTCAATTTAAAGAGCCCATACTTTCCGAGCTATATGATAGATTTGGTTCATATTTGGTGTTACGATAGATACTGGTCTAAAGTTGCTATAGCCCCGCCAATGCATTTGACCACAAACTCAGAAATTTAGTTTTTTAAGAGCTCATATTTTCCAAACCATACGGTGGATTGTGTTCATATTTGGTATGAGGACAGATATAGGTCCAAAATTTCATTCAGTAATACCCCCAACCATGCTTATGACCTCAAGGTCAGGGTCACAATCGTAGACATTTGACGGAGTTTGAAATTACCTTGTAGAAATGTTAGCCGTCAAAAAGCAATGTGTCGCATGCAAAACTCCGCATCAAGGTCAAAGTCACACATAGAGATGAAAAGGTAAAAACAGGACTTTTTTCATGACCGGTACATAACTGTGTCATTCATTGACGGGTTTAGAAATTACTGTGCAATGATAATAATTAAGACGATACGATTTGTTGCTCTCAAGACACAGGTTCGAAGCTCGAAGGTCAAGGTCACACTTAAAGGTCAAATGTAAAAATATGCTTTTTTTGTGTCCGGTCTATAACTTTGTCATTCGTTGATGGATTTAGAAATCGATTACTTTGCAGAACTGATAGCTCGATGGTTAAGGTCACACTTAGAGGTCAAAGGAAAAATAAATTTACTGTTCTTCATGCGTGGTCCATTACTTTGTCATTTCTTAATGGATTTTAATGTGTTAACCATCATGACGAGCGCAAAACATAGGTCTGTAACTCCAAGGTCAAGGTCACACTTAAAGGTCAAATATAAAAAAAGAGTGTATTTTTTGGCAAGTCCCTATCTTTATTTTTCCTTGATTGATATGGAAATGACTTAACATTTCAAACATAACAAGGTCAAACTTAGAGATCAAAGGTCAGAAATAGCAACTATTTTTCGGCGGGGGCATCCGTGTCCTATGGACACATTTCTAGTTTCAAATTAGCTTCAAATTTGCAGATAAGCAACAGAGAAAAATATCTCAGATAAGTTTGATTTCCGACTTGGATTATCAACTCCCTCGCCGTAGTTACACGTAAGGCAAGATTTAATTCCTGTATATTTTATAATGAAGGAGTGAAACATTCAGGGATGTTTCTCTAAGGCTGGATTGCCATTTGTTCGGATTCTAAGCTCTCTTTAGCCGAAGACAAAAGGGAGGTATCAGTATGTCATTGGTCCTGCGTCCATCATCAGTTGTCTGTTTGTCGTCCGTTCACAATTTTGAGCGTTTTCTCCCCAGAAGCCACTGAGCTGGTTTGGCTCAAGTTTTATCGGTAACGTAATGCAAGTTTGTGTTATTAAATGGAAATTCGCTCTTTGTTTGACTGCAATGGCAACATACATAAAGTTTCCAAAGACTTGTAATGGGAAAATGTTTTTGATCACCATAGCTCCATCAGTTTTGATCGTAGCTTCCTGAAACTTGCATATACGCAGGCTGTGGATAAAGGCTCGGATGTGTTTGAAAACTAGTGAGGTTGACCTGACTGCCATGTTGTTATGTCTCTTGGCTGCTGAAAATGCCTTTTTTTAGATTAACTTCGATGATTTATGTATTGGTGTTATTTACTTATTTATTTATTGGAATTTTGTCGCAATCCACTACTCGAAATTATAATCAACTTGCAGCTTTAATTCCTTTGTGAAATCTAAATATGTATATATATATGAACCTGGTTGTTGCATTAGATGTACTGATACTCTGCCATATTGTACACAAGCATATTATGTTTCCGGAAAGGAGTAGAACTCTATAAGCATTTTGCTTTCGTTCTTATCCTTTAAATTGTTCACTGTTGCATATTTTTGTATGATGTATTGTTTGTATGAAATAAATATGTTTAAACTAAAATGCCTATGTATGACCGTTCCATCACCATAAGTCCTTGAGTTTTTTGATCGGCTCTTCCTACGACTAACATATATGTGGGGATGATAACCAAGACTGCTTAATAAATATTTCAAAGAAAAGAAGTCTGAAATTTAAATTATGAGTTATACCCTTGTAATTGAACATAATGAAATGGTGTGTAAACGTGGACGTTAAACCTCAATTAAACAAACAAAACTGGGTCTCAACCCCACAAGGACATACAACTTTGATATAAAACTATAAATTTTCGGACCCCAAGCTAGATACTCTCCGGGAAAAACCCGGTCGTATTACCCTACAACAGATCGTGGGTCAAATACCACTTGGGCTGAAAAAAAGAAGCCCATCAAAGCTCCAGGGAAACAGTTCTTGAATCACACTTGCCATCGTTAAATACACGGTATAAACGAGAAAACTGTGTAAACGTCTTACACACTGATACGAAGTTAACCGTATAACATAACTTCCCAACTTCACAGCTGCTGAATAAGGGCCTTTGGTCCCGAAAACGTTACCGCGTACTGATTAAAATTGAGAAACGGTAATTAACACGTTCTTGAATATTACGATATAAATTTCACATATATGTGATTGTTCGCAGGACGCTACTAGAAACAAAATGGCGCCCAATTTTATTATCAATAAACAATCTTACACCTAAGCCGATTTACGGCCAAAGAGTGAGTAAGGATTCACACAGGAAAAAAAGCGCTAAACCCCTAAGTGTGAGAAGACCCATGAACGGGCTACAAAATGGACACGTGCCCTACATGAGGCAGTCTGATCCCAAACAGACACCTCCTCAAACCATTTTCTTGCCAGAACTTTACAAATAAGTCATAATGTCCGATCGATCAGTTATTTAAAAAAAAACACACACAAAAAAAAAAAAAACAATTTGGAAACTGATTTTCAATATGTTGTATATATATATGGAAAGTGAATCTTGCCCCCAGTTTTTAATCAAGCGTCTGGGGCAGATTAAGCGTCCAGGTAATATTGATGATCGCGCATGCGCATATAAATTGTATACACTATATTTTCTGTCCTTAAGTGCCAAAAAAGTCTGTATTTGACTTTTTCCGCCCATTTTTTTTACACTTAAGGTTTCTAGGTGAGCGGTACAGGCTCATTGGGCCTCATGTTTGTTTTCGAGTACAGCAGCCTCATGTAGCCTAGTCAATTAACCAAACCATACCATACGTTTTCGGAAAGACATAGTCCCACCAAGAGGATAGAAATACAGAACATATGCCCTTCTGAAATCAGCGGAAGGAAACAATGTCCATAGAAAGTATATTAAGATATGCTCCCACAAAAATGCTTAATCCTTAAGGTACATAATGCTGATTCAATTTTGAATCGGCGTTAAAACAACGTTGAAAAAGCTGTTTGCACGTTGAGTCAACGTTGTGTGCTGTTGGGAAGCCATCCGGTCCAGCGGATATATCTTTACATGTAAAATGTTTTGAAATTAACTAAGATATAATTTTTTTCGTGGAGGTGGGGATGAACGCATTGCAGTGAAGATAGACCATGTAATATAAAAATAATTGGATGTATGATTTGGTGTCCATTCAACCCATTGTATGCTAGTGGACTCTTCCATTGGTATATTTTGGACAAGTCCATTTGTCATATAAGGGACGTGAGGTTATTTTTCGTGTTTATTCTACTTTGATGGAAAAGTCTTTTAGCAAATAGTGCTGATCCTGATCAGACGCCGCGTTCTGGGGCGTCTGTTCTAGGCCTGCACTATTTGCCAATGTACCCCTTTAGGGGTTTCCCGCATACAATGCGTTAAAACAGATTTTCAAGATATAAAGAACTGTCATAAATCTTTATTGCAGAATAACAGTATACCAGAGTGTTTGATGTTCAAGGCAGCGAAATCAGGTGATATTACACAATTTCAAGAGGCAGTTGGGACACCTGGTGTTAATATCAATCATCAGAATCAGGTAGATAAGACAATTTAAATCAAAGCACTATTCATAAGTCGATTGTCTCCGCGGGCAGGTTGGGAAAATGGTCCTGAATTGAGACTTATACTCTTTCGTTTAACCCTTTACTACAAGAATTTTAAGCACACTGAGTAATCCCTGATCAGATGCCGCGTTTTGTGGTGTCTATTCTGAGACTACACTTGGGGATTTTTCTGTCTATATATCCGGGTCCCAAAAAAGGACCCGTTCCCAATGCCAAAATCTAGTTTTGCTTAAAATATTCCCAATCTGAGAAAGAAATTTTCCAAATTAGAAATGGGATTTTAATAAATATTGTTAAATAGTAAACACACATGTATAACATGAACCACTTCTCAATACATGTGCCGGCCTCGGTAGCTCAGTAAGATGCGCGTCTGACTGATGATCAGGAGGACGCGACTTCGTTACCTGCCGGGCTCTGCAATATTCTTTCGGGGAGATTGATCAGGAAATCTTTTCTACGGTAATTCTCTCCCTTCCGCTGATTCAAGAAGGGCAGTTGTCAGTTTCTGCACTGTACTGGTTAACCGCTTACGTATGAGCCTGCCCAGGAAAGTGTGGATAGGTAAACTGACCGGCTCAAAAATGACCTAAATAGTGTTGACTGGGCCGTTAAACAAATCGGTACATGCACGTTCATTAAGTAGAAGAAGCCTCCGTGCTGTAGTGGTTAAGCTACTCGCCTTGTAAACCAGGGGTCGCAGAATCGATCCCGGGCATCTCCAGAGTTTCGGATGAGTCTTAAAACCGAGGCCCCGTCTCCGTATGACCTTAGCTGTTGGTGAGACGTAAAACTCAAACACTCACTCATTAAGTAGAAATAAACTGTTGTAAGTCAGTACAGGTTGAAATAAGCACCTCATCAGAATGTCAAATTTCCCAATTAGGGGCAGTATGTTGATAATTTCCCAGTTGTGATAGGTACCAGACCCATTCCAAAATTGGTCATAATTAAAACATAACAAGTAGATTTTGTTTTTTTGGCTTGAGGTTTAACGTCACCGTCAACACTGTATAGGTCACGTAAGTGGAAAGCCAAAAAGACAAATCCAATTAACTTATAAGAAACTAGAAAGGAGTAACCGCCTTTGGTTTGTTTGAGTTGAGGGTTTACGTTGCCGTCAAAAATATTTAGGTCATTTAAATCCTACTTCAAATTTTGTGGAACTTTAAGCCGATATTTAGATGAAATGACATCTCTAGCTCTATCGCCCAAACAAACCAATAGCGTCCATATGCAGAGACGGCCCGAGTCGCACTACTTTGCCTGGGCAGGGTTACTCAGTTGAATCAACGTTGAAAACTCTGTTTCAGTGTTGATTCAATGTTGTTTATCTGCAGGAATGGACAAGCATTTATGAGAGTGACAGAGTGCTTGATTTTTTCTATTATTGCAGGATGGACAAACAGCCTTACATATAGCTTGTCAAGAAGGTCATACCAGTATTGTCAGAGAGCTTTTACAGAGAAGTGCGGACAGTAATATATGTACAACGGTAGGTCACACATTTTCATTGTTACATATTTACACTTGCCACAGACTACCTTGAGATGAACCTCTGGAGACCTTTGTGAGCCATTGTGTAGTAATCGATAAGCAACGCCACAGATTAACGTTAGAAGCATTAGTTAAAGTTTTAAAATTAAAAAGAGAAACGATCAGGAACTGATACAATCATATCTCAAATTCTTCCCACAACATCATCAGGGAAAGAAGTCGAAACAGTGAGTGACGACAGTAAACAAAACGGACAAAACCGAGTCAGCAGCTCTTTCGCACCTAGGTGGTGACTCAGAATATCCAAATCTACCTAAAAAGGAGCAATATACATAATGGGCATGACAAACATTAAACAGGAACTACAACGTAACTAAAAATGAACAACCAAAAGGGGGGAAGAATCAGAATAATCAAAGTAACAACATATATGATAAGGGAAAGACTCAGAACCATCCACACAAAATATAAAGGAACCACAGCAATAGCACCGACTTGGAACCATCAGTTAAAATTACCGGTGGGTTTAAGTTAATTTAACGGGATCCCAACCCTCAGCCTCGCTTTCAGTGTGGTTCAGTCCGCGCGAAGGTTTATTAACTCATCAGTGAATCAACTCGGTAAACAAAGAAATCACAATTATAACCAAGTTGACACAATGATGAGGACTCGACAGTAAAATGCGCTGAGCCATCCGGCGCTGATCACAACGCCACAGGAACACTGGAGCAAAAGAAAGCCAACAGTTGAACCACGTTGGCAACAGACATAAAAGTTCTGGCTCCGACCAACTAATAAATAGCTTTAAGTCAAAGCCATCATGGAGTCTGAACCCTGATCCACTGGCATCCAATTAAAGAGGAAAGCATATTGTTTGAACGTGATTGGGTCAAACACAACTCATGCAGACTGCTGAATAGAATTTACATTATATCCAATGCGTTTGTAACGTTTAATAATACTCTGAAATTGTTCCGAAAAGTTAGGTTAAAACTATTCATTCATTATAGTTTGCAAGAATTTTTGATTGGCGGTGAATTTTTTGGTTGGAATTGAGGTTTAACGTCACCGTCAACATTATTCAGGTCATTTTGGAGAGATGGCTTCCATTTTTGTGGAACTTTTACCCGACACTGTGATGAAATGACATGTCAAGCCCTGCCGCCTATGAAACCAATAGGGTTTATATGTATGGACGGTCAAACTCGCACCACTTTGTCTGGGCAGGCTTAGACATTAAAGCGGCCGTAAAACGTCTCCCCGTACATCAACCATAGTGCAGTTTATATTTTACTTTTGGTCCTTTGAGGTCAGCGTGAATATTCTGAGAAATCAGAAATAAATTAATGGTTTAGACAAATATTCTAGACAGGTTTATAATTATTTGGACCTCATTTTGATTTATATCAGTCTTTGAATCGACTGCGTATTCGAAATCCGCAAAATTGCAGTATGTTTCCTCTGGCTTTCTTTGCCGGATCATTACAGTGTCACTGATGAGACTTTATTAGCCGAAACTACGTAGTATGGCCCATTTTCTTTCTTATGAATGTTTTCATTGCTCTTAAAGGAACTCATTTTTGATTTTTATTAGACCTTCTAAACGGTTTACCGGTGCTCATGTGTAGTCAGTTCAAGCTTTGCTTGGAAGCACTATCTGTTTCTCCAACCCTGATTGGCGGGGCCCAATTGACAGTAAGTAATAAGCACCTTTAACAATCGTGCAAAATTCGGTGTTTGATTTTTTATTGAGGTTTAACGTCCCCGTCAACACTATCTAGGTCATGCATGTTGTTGACGTTGTTTCCAATGCCATGGGAATTTGACCCGACATTGAGATGAGATGGCATCTCAAGCCCTGCCGCCCAATGAAACCAAAAGGCTTATATGCATTGAACGGTCTGATGCACATTACTTTGCCTGGATAGGCTTAATCCAGTACACATGTGTGGTCAGTTTCAGCTTATCGTGGAAGCATCATGCAGCCCAATCTATTTCTCTAAGCCCCGATGGGCAGGGGCGGCTCGATATTATGAATATACAGGATGTGTACATAAATGAATCGTTTGATTGTATATCGCGAGGTCGTCCACGAAGTCGCCCAATGCGTCAACAATGCAGGTATTAACCGTGACATCCGTTGCTTAACTTTGTGAATAAGCTAGTCATTCTACCAGCGTTGCTAAAAGAATTGGTTGCAGAAGTGGTATATCTCAATTACCATTACTTTTCCCCCGCCCTCATCGCTTGACTTCGTTCCTATGTCACACATACTTCAAGAGGAAACCCGAGGTCGAAGTCTATATGCAACACACCAGCTGCATGCTCCATCTCACCGCTGCAATCAGTGTAGAGTTTGCCGCGTCGGCAACGCAGTTAGCCATCCAGATACTAACCGCCATTCCTTAACTTCGTGAATAAGTCAACAACTCTATCCGCGTTGTTTAAAGTACCGGATCCTACAGACAGGCTGTACAAGTGGTATACATGTATATCAGTTTTCGTTTCAATTGAAAAACAAAAAACACAAAATAAAATATGTCTCAGTAATTGTATTTCAGAGAGGAAATGCACCAATCCATTTAGCTAGTTACTACGGTCATAAAGAAATTGTTGAATGTTTACTAGACCATGGTGTTGATGTCAATACGTCTTCTCAGGTATGTTTTAATATGTGAAAAAAGCCTTTACATTGTTTTCCGATTTTTCGCTCTAAAATATATGTTTTGAGTATTCGATAGAGCCTCCGCGATGTTCTTACTGGTAGCCACACTATTTGTGTAAACACATTCTCTGTGCATTTACAGAATAAAATATAGTTTATTATTGGGGCATAATGTTGTTCATACTTTAATAAACATATATACTCATGGGACGTCAGTGACGTTAAATATATAATGCCGCTGTCAGCAGTTGCTTTCTTGCTCAATTTCAGCACAAGACAAAAAATGTAGATCTAATTATTAACCGTACTTTATTAAACATATATTGAAGTATATTTTTATTTCTAGTTGAAAGCCGGATTGAAACCTTTAGAAAACAATGTAGTTCATACTTTCATGAACGCATCGAGTCACATCATATTGAGTGACGTCAAGTGATAGATGCTTCCACACAGAGCTGATACCGACCGCACATCAATACTGGTAATCCGCTTAGAACGTCTAAGCCTGCCCAGGAAAATTGCTGCGAGGCGGCCCGTCCATGCTTATAAAGCATATTGGTTTCATTGGGCGGTAGGGACTGAGATGTCATTTCATCTCAATGTCGGGTAAAAGTCCCACAAAATTGGAAGCAACGTCTCAAAAATGACCTAAATAGTGTTGACGGGGACGTTAAACCTCTAACCAAACAAAAAAAGCTTAATATTTCTGCTGTTCATGAAAGTATGAACACAGTGGGTCGCCTGTAAAGTAAATGAACCCTTTCATGAACAGCAGTATAATAAAATTCATGTATTAAATGAACAAGAGAAAGTGTCAGTAAACCCGAAGGAATGCCAAATAAATTATATTCATGTTTTAAATACCACAAATAACCAGTGCATCAGCTGAAGTGCACGACCCGCCGGATGCTTTTAGCTTTATGAGTGTTACCATATATGGGTATGGCGGCCATTTTGGTCATGTGACCTTGACCTAAAACGGTTCCCCCAATAAATGCGCCTTATCGTAAGGAGCAAAAATATATCTTATACTTTAGTACTGTATTCTGAATCGTTTGCAGGATAAAATGCATTCTCACTATTCCAATACAAAAGAATATGTGTCAAAGTTTAACCTAGGCACAAAGAAGGTCAAGGTCAACCCAGGGTCACCGTTTTAGCAATTTATGATGGGCCTACGTCCCAGATGCTATTTATTAAGTTTCGTGGAAATCTGCCCAGTGGTTCTGGAGAAGACTATTTTTGAAGGGTTTTTACCATATATGCCTTGGCGGCCATTTTGGTCATGTGACCTGGATCCCATGAGCAAATTTTGGTTTCCCCCATCCCATAGAGGCTCCATATGAAATTTGACTTCAATCGGCCCAACGGTTTCTGAGTAGAAGCAGTTAGAAAATTTTCATATTTTTCGCCTCGGCGAGGCTATACTAAATGGAATGTAATATTTCGCAAGTTCATTGGTTAGATCTCATTGATATCTATCAGTATGCCAAAAATTGTTTAAATATTCCAAGCGGTTAAGTCAGTATCCCCAATTTTTACAAACGGGTTACGGACAGACAGACAGACAGACCATATATGGCTCGGCGGCCATTTTGGTCATGTGACCTGGACCCCATGAGCAAATTTTGGTTTCCCCCATCCCATAGAGGCTCCATATGAAATTTGACTTCAATCGGTCCAACGGTTTCCGAGGAGAAGCAGTTCGAAAATTTTCACATTTTTCGCCTCGGCGTGGCTATTCTAAATGGAATGTAATATTTCGCAAGTTCATTGGTTAAGCCCCGGTCCCACAGACCTTGCGACTGCGATGCGACCTCTCTGCAACTGATTTCGTTGCAACTGGCCCGCGATTTTTGCAACTGTTGCAACTAAGTTTGCTCCGTAAATGTGATCGCCGACCCGTCGCCGACTAGTCGGCGACCGGTCGCCGAACAATCGGCGATTAATGTTGCCCAAAGTCGGCGATTGATCAGCGACTTGTCGCCGAAGAATCGCCGTATGATCGGCGACTGACTTGCAACAAGTGAAACATGATCGGGGACTAGTCGGCGATCAATCGGCGACTCTTCAGAGACTGGATAAAACCAGACTTTTTTGCGTTTTTTTTTTTTTTTTTTTTTGACACAGACCAAAATAAACTAAATTTTCGACTGCTGAGAGTCTTCTCTGGGCTGCTGCAAGTCCTCGTCATCCGAAATTGGTGGCCGAGCCTTGCATCCATTTTTTTCGGCTGCGCCGCCGTTTTCTTTTGCCCGCCTCTCCAAACCATGTTGCCTCTTTGAAAGCTGTCGTCGAAATGATGCTAGGATGTTAACAGATTTTTATTGTAGTTGGCGCTATAATCGTTTGGTGGTTTTAACACCTTTTTACAGCTTGTCGGCGACCAGTTGCAGACCAATCGCAGATCAATCGCCGACTTTTCAGTGATCAATCTCCGATCGATCGCCGACCCATCGCCGAACAGTTGCCGACTGATCGCCGATAGGTCGTGGATCGATCGCGGATCAGTCGGCGATTAGTCGACGATCGGTCTGCGACCAGTCTCCGATAAGTTGCAATAGGGTTGCTAGAATTTACAGTCAAATTTGCATAAATTCGGTCCGGGATCGATCGGTGATTGTTCGGCGATCGATCGGAGATTGGTCTGCGACGTCTAGAAAACCATTGCAACTAGTCTGCGATCAAAATCAGTCGCAGCCAGTCTTTTGTGCATGCACAAAAGACGATCGGCGACTAAATTCGATCGGCGACCTACCCGCGACCTTGCTGCAACCTTTATAAAACCTCCGTGCGACTTCTGAAACCGCTCCGCGATTGCCATTTTTTTAGTCGCAGAAAGGTCGCATCGCGGTCGCAAGCTCTGTGGGACCGGGGTTTTAGATCTCATTGATATCTATCAGTATGCCAAAAATTGTTTAAATATTCCAAGCGGTTAAGTCACTATCACCAATTTTCACAAACAGGTTACGGACGGACAGACAGACCGACAGAATGACAGACTGACAGAATGACACGGTGATTTTAGGGCACTCTTAGAAATCAACCGATTTCAGTCGGTCGCTTTTTCTGCGGGTCGTGCAATCATCTGATATATGGGCTGTTACATGTATCATATTGATTAAATTCTGTTAAAAGTAATATACATGAAAACTGCGTTTGTCGATTAACAAACACTTAACGCAAAATGTAAGTTTTGTGACACTAACCCACTATGAGCCGAGGTACGACAAAACATGTAAGAAGACCTGCGTGAATATCAAAGACTCCCATAACCCTGCTCATGTACCCGTTTGATCAGAGGCTTCGTATATCGTTCTTTGGAAAGCCTACAGATGATAGGAGCATGCGAATAGCAAAGACTAAGATCAGTCGGCGCATATGCATCGACTGATCTGAGTCTTCGCTGCCCGCAGAACATATCTTGTTGGTATTATTGTTTTCTGGTTCGTATGCAGAATGTCAGATCTTCACTGTTGTTTATTCTTCCATTTTGTAGGGCGGGTTTCCTCCAGTATATGCCGCTATTCTAGAAAATAACATCGATATTATGCAGCTACTGATTTCCAGGTCTGCAAGACTAACTTGGGTATCGCAGGTTTGTGTCTTGTTTTAGCCACCTCGTGACAAAAAAGACCCTTAAGCATTCTCCGGGTTGTGTACTTCAAATAATCGCATACAGCCAACTTCTTCAAATAAGCGTACGTGTACAGCAAACTAATAGACAGTTGGCTTCTTTCATGAAACAACCTCAAGGTCCCTTCTATATGTCTTCGAGAAGCAAGTTATTTGCTGTTCGCATACGCGTATGAGGCATATTTTCTCACTAGAGCCCTTGTGGCCATACCTACTGCAATTTTATTGATTTTATTGATTATTAGAAATAGGAAGTTTAAATCGAAGTCGCGGTAATCGCAGTTAGAGGCGTAACGTTGCCTATAACAAGACCATGGACCCTCGATCTTTTTTGGGAATCATATGGTTGTCTATCCTTTATACAGTAATCAGCACTTATATTCTTGGTATCCGTTAGAACAACTTCAATGATTCAGTGATATGGAGCACACATAATCTTCATTTGTTTAGCTAGAACAAGACAAAATATATTACGATATCTCCTTCTAAACTGAAACACATATTGTCATGAAAGACTATAAGAATCTTATATTGGTGTGGGGGATTGATACACAAACAATCACGCTCGAGGGTCATTGTTCGCCATCACGATGCTTTTCGAGACTAATTTTTCCATCTACCACTCACATCGATGTATGATTCTTTTTCTTGCGTTTCTGAGAGTGTGTTTTTTTTATATAATACAATCACTTCAATCGTCAGCGTGCACCATATTTTGATGACAATAATTTGGAGTTTTTAATGTCACTGTAGGTGCAGGGACGTCAAACTTAACGACGGTCTACGTTGCGACCTATTCAACCAGTGCACATCAAACACGCGAAAAAATAACCTAGGTAGGATAAGAACTCCATCCAAAGCTTATCTGAAGTGCAGTTACATCATTATCTTGCATGGTCGCGGTTCTCTAATGTACCTTTATGAGAATAATAGGGAAACAGACGGTACTCAGAAATAGACATATTGAAAGATTCCGAGTTTACCAATATACTCAAAAAGAAGCGTATAAGACTCAAAACAGAGAGAGAATTATCAGACTACTTAATATCGTCGACATATACGTTTGGTATGAGAGAGAGAGAGAGAGAGAGAGAGAGAGAGAGAGAGAGAGAGAGAGAGAGAGACTTTTCAATACCAATGGTATATGCAATCGGAAATAAGGGAATTCGGGCAGTTCCAATTACAATAAATGGGTCATCCAGAGTATTGGTTCCGTTGACATTTTGCACTAATATCCGCGCCAGGCACTTGTATATGGTTTAATAAGGCATTAAGAATCCACGAATATTGTAGAGCGGGTTTGTATATTCAACTGTTAGTCTGTCCAAATTCATGACGATTTTTCTAGTCTGCACTGAAACAGTCCACCCACCAGTGCAGGGAGTGCATTGATTGTTTCTGCTTGATAATCTTAAGCGAATGTGCAAAGCATTTACATAAAACTCCGTGGGATGGCAATTTATAGGAACCTGACCTCAAAACTCGCAAACTTAGCGAGCTAGAGGAATCAAATTCCAAACTATAAAATATAAAAATATATAGCATATAAAATATCAGACGGGTTCGAAAATGAATCTGATCGTATCCCCTTGACTATCAAAAAAGGTCATTTTGACCATCTGCCAAGACTAGCTTCTTTCACTTTGATCCAATTTATCTGCAACTCTAATGTAGATGGATGACGCGATTTTACATCCCTTTTTAGCAGTATTTCAGTCATATCAGAATGATG
The DNA here is from genome assembly GCA_963580285.1 of Lucinisca nassula. Taxonomy (NCBI): domain Eukaryota; kingdom Metazoa; phylum Mollusca; class Bivalvia; order Lucinida; family Lucinidae; genus Lucinisca; species Lucinisca nassula. The sequence goes on from OY757011.1 coordinate 108,949,607, forward strand.
AGAGGTTGATAATGAAAGGCTGTGTGCAATGGAACTCTGTTTACAGTTGAAAAGATTTCTGCCTCCAGCAAGTTTTTCTAAAAATAGCCGCAGTGACCTTGACCTTGAGCCCAGGACCCTGAAAATCAAACTTGCTCGAGATATTATCATACCAGACATTTGTGTGAAGTTCTATTAAAATCCACCAGCAAATGGTGACGCTAGAGAGATGACAAAGTTTTCTCTAAAAATAGCCGCAGTGACCGTGACGTTGAACCCAGGACCCTGAAAGTCAAACTTGTTCGAGATATTATCATACCCAACATTTTTGTGAAATTATATTAAAAGCCATCAATTAATGTAGGCACTAGAGCGATAACAATGTTTTTTTTCTCAACATTACCACAGTGACCTTGACCTTGACCCCAGGATCCTGAAAGTTGAACTTGCTCGAGATAGTATTATACCCAACATTTATGTGAAGGTATATTAAAATCCATCAGCAAATGACGACACTAGAGCGATGACAAAGTGTTTTTCTAAGTTCCTCGTGCGCCATCCTATGGCGTTTATATTTCGCAATTAATTCGATTTGCTAGAGTGTGTAGTCATGTAACTGACTTCAACACTCGTAATAAATTATTAACGGCTAAACTTCTTAATCAGGGTTATCGGTACCATAAACTACACAAAGGCTTTTCAAAATTTTATAGACGCTATTCTGATTTAATTTCAAAATTCAATATTGGACTTAAATCTCTTCTGCAACAAGGTCTATCGGAACCCGAATTTTATGGTGACTTAGTATATAAATTCAGAAAAATATATGACCGCAATGACTTCAGCACCCAATTTCGTAAAATCATTTTTCGATATAAAAAGATTGGGTACAACATGGATGTTATACGACAGACTGCATGCATGGTAGTTAACCCAATCACGGTTGGCAACTTTGCTTCCCTCTTTAATTGCACGCCGGTGAGTCAGGTCTCACATTCTATGACGGTTCCAACGTAAAGGTTTATTGAGAATTAGAGAGATCTAATTCAAGGTAATGTTGGTTGGTGCCTGATGCTCTGTCTCTGGTTGGGCCCATCGGAGTCTAACTGTTGGTTTTCTTTTGCTCCAGCATTTCAGTGGTTTCTTGCTGTCAGGTCCTCATCGTTGTCTCACCTCTGTGGTTCTTTGATTATTTGTGTTCACGGAGATATTGCACTGATGAGTTAGGAGGCCTTCATGCGGACTGAACAAATTATTTGTCTAAATCGCGACGGAAGTAAGGGCGAGGATTGTGGCCACGTAAAATAGATTTAAGCCCCCCCCAGTGGAAATCTTTCCACTGACCGTTCCAAGGCGGTTCTTCTGTGGTGGCTTATTTTTGTTGTTGTTTGTTACTTACTGTGTGTATCACTTGTGTCTTTTTATTTTGGATGGCCATATGGCCATTTTGTGGGAAAGTAACTGTCCTTATGGCCTTCCTTTGTTTAGGTTTCCATTATAGCCTGGTCGCTTAATGTTTGTGTTTCTTTCCCTTTGTTGTCTTTGATGGGTGGAGTAAGTTAATTGTATCTATTCCTGATCTTTGTTTTACTTCTACTTTCTAAAAATATCCGGAGTGATATTACCCAGGACCCTGAAAGTTGAACTTGCTCGAGATATTATCATACTCAACATTTGTGTGAAATTATATTAATATCCATCAATAAATGTAGGCACTAGAGCGTAAAACAAAGTTTTTCTAAAAATAGCCACAGTGACCTTGACCTTGAGCCCAGGACCCTGAAAGTCGAACATGCTAAAGATATTATCATACCAAACATTTGTGTGAAGTTATATTAAAATCCATCAATAAATGTAAGTACCAGAGTGATGACAAAGTTTTTTAGCTCACCAGAGCCGAAGGCTCCGGGGGAGCTTATAGGATAGGCAGTTGTCCGGCGTCGTCGTCGTCTGACGTCAACACTTTCAAACATCTTCTTCTCTGAAGCCACTGGACCGATTCAGCCCAAATTTTATCTGTAGCATCCTTGGGCTGGGGGATTGAAAGTTTGTGTTTTTTTATGAAAATTGGCCCATTAGTTTGGTTGCTATAGCAACTTAGAGCTCCCATAGACTTATAATGGGGAAAATTGAAAAATGGCATTTACTGCCAAGCCACTGCAGATATTTTGACAAAACTTTCATAGAAATATTCCTTAGGTAATCTACTATCTGCCATATGATTTTAGGCCTACTGCTCATTTGTATTGGTTGCCATGGAAACCAAAATGAAAAAATAGAAAAAAAAAATACTTAAAAAATCATCTCCTCAGAAACCGTATGCTCTATGAGGCTGAAAGTTTATGGAAATATTCACCATATTTGCCTTTACAGGTTTTGTGTTTTTTTATGAAATTCGGCTCTTTAGTTTGGTTGCTATGGCAACTTAGATTTTCCATAGACTTATAATGGGGAAAATTGAAAAAAATGGCATTAACTACAAAGCCTTTGCAGATATTTTGACAAAACTTTCATAGAAATGTTCCTTTAGTAAACTTCTCTCAGCCGTATGCTTTTATGTCAACCTGGGGGTCCAGTAGGTTGTGCCGGGGCCATGCCCCGCCCCCAGTACTTCATAAAATGACTTATATCTCAGAAACCTTACAGATCCCCACCCCTAAACCATATATATTCTTGTTCCTATTGATAAGACGCATTTAGTGACACCAACCTGGAGGTCCTCCGGGATGTGCCGAGGCCATGCCCCACCCCTCCACTTCATAAAAGGCCCAATATCTCGGAAACCATTCAGATCCCCACCCCTGAACCCTATATACTCTTGTTCCTTATGATAAGACGCATTCAGTGACATCAAACTGGGGGTCCCCCCGGGATGCGCCGGGGCCATGTCCCGCCCCTCCATTTCATAAAAGGCCCAATATCTCGGAAACCTTACAGATCCCCACCCCTAAACCATATATATTCTTGCTCCTTATGATAAGACGCATTTTTGATTTACCCCAAATTGGGAGTCTTCCGGGGTGCGCCGGAGCCATGCCCCACCCCTTCACTTCACAAAAGGGCATATATCTCAGAAACTGTTCCGATCCCCACCCCTAAACCATATATGTTCTTGTTCATTATGATGAGACACATTCAGTGACACCAACCTTGGGGTCCCCAGGGATGTGCTGGGGCCATGCCCCACCCCCTCCATTTCATAATATCACAATATCTCGGAAACCTTACAGATCCCCACCCCTAAACCATATATATTCTTGTACCTTATAATAAGACACTTTCATTGACACCAACCTGGGGGCCTCCCTGGGCCTTGCCCCACCCCTGCACTTCACAAAAGGCTTTATATCTCAGAAACTGTTCAGAGCCCCACCCCTAAACCATATATATTCATCTTCCTTATGATAAGGCACATTCATTGACACCAGCTTGTGAGTCCCCGGGGCATGCCCAGGCCTTGCTCCACCGCTTGACTTCATTAAAAGCCACATATCTCAGAAATAGTTCAGATACCCACCCCTAAACCATAGTCCTTATGATGAGACACATTTAGGGACAACAATCTTGGGCTTTCCTGGGAACGACAGGGCATGCTCCAACCCCTCCACTTATATCTCCAGCCATGCAGATCCCCACTGCTAAACCATATATATTCTTGTTCTTTGTGATAAGACACATTTAGTGATACCAACCAGGGCTCCATTGGGTCCATGCCCCACCCCCTCTACTTCATAAAAGGCCTAATGTTTCATATACTGATTCCACATTGATGCTCATTTGGATATGGGGGTTCATTTGGCAGATTAAAATGATATCATGTTAAAATACATGGCTGCAATTTGGCAGTGCCCACCTGAGCTCTAGTGAGCATAGTGGCCCATGGGCCTCTTGTCTAAAAATAGCCACAGTAACCTTACACTGCAGCTTTAAACAAAGTACCATAACTCTGTGACAAATCATCTAAGGAGATAGCACGGATAATATCCGCATGCCCTATTGCTGCTTTAACTTCCATTGAAGTTTCGTTACATTTCTGCAAGTAGTTGCTGAGAAATCGCGTGGACACGAACAGTACCCTATATATTCATGCAGAATTCATCAAAGGGCAACAACTGTTGAAAAAAAAACATCAAACCAAAACACGCAGGTGATATGCGCATCCACCTTCGATACTTAATATTCCCATGAAGTTTCATTGAAATCCGACCAGTAGTTTCTGATAATTCGCGTGGACAACAGCGGGACGGACATACAGACGTACGGACGCACGGACGAAGCGGCGACTATATGCTCCCCCGAAATTCTTCGGGGAGCATAAAACGAAGCGGAGGCAATGACCAGGAATTGATACAATTACCACACACCTCCCACCCAAGACAGCAAACGGAAAGAAACACCAACATAAGACAATTTCACCACAATTAAACGTAACAAGCGGAAAGCAAAAAAAGGACAGTTTATTTCCACCAAAATGACCAGTCGGCTGATCCATAATAAAAAGATATTAGCAGTGCATGTATGCAAAGACAGACTATAACAATAATGAACCACAGAAGAAGTACCACCTTAGGACGGTCAGTAACAGCTTTAATGGGGGGGGGGGGGGGGCTTAAATCGATTTTACGTGGCCAAGTCCTCGCCCTTGGTTCTGTCATTTAAACAAATATTTTGTTCAGTCCGCATGAAGGATTTTTAAATCACCAGTGAGACATCTCAGAGAACGTAAAATTCAAACGAATACAAAGATGAATTAACATTTAGGACTCCACAGCATGAAATAACTGAAGTTCTGGAGCCAACAAACCAAAAAAGAAAAAAGACTGCGGTGGGCCCGATCAGAGACAGGGCATCAAAAACCCATACCTCCTTTCTTTTTTATGGGACTAGTCAATTCCATTTTTACATTGTTATATCCAAAATGTCGAAAGAAATTGTGGGGCGTATTTATACTGTTACACGTTTTAGTAGCAAAGGGAAAGTAGAAAATTGTTTGCGCTTTTGAATAAGCATCAGAAATGAGGGACACATATTTGTCGGCCTTGACATGGCAGGGATATCTTCCTTTTTTCGGCGTCGTTCTTTCTAACCATATGGGACATTTTCTTGAGAGCTGCTTGTGATACTGCTGTACACTTATCTCTGATAAATAACTTTCATCGGTACTTTCTGTACTTTGATTTCGTTGTCAATGGTTGACGAAGATCTATAGTCGTGGAACTTCAAGAATTCTTTCGATAATATTTTGTACTAAAAATATTTGATTACAAATTTGCATGCGACATAGTGATTGACCTTCAAGTGCATAGCGTCCAATAAAAAGAACATTGACAAACAATGCAGACTCAGATAAGCCGGCTGCGTTTTCTTAACGGGAATCGGAACACCTGGCAGATTTTCCGCCATTTTTGAAAGGCAGATAACTTTCGGGCCTTCCTATTCGTTTCTATAAGCACAGTCCCACTGAAAAAGGGGTCTAATCTTTAAGGAAAGAATTTGCTCCTCAGGAGCAGATTCTTTCCTTAAAGAGTTGACCCTTATTGACATGGGAGGCAAAAATACTTTTGCAGGAGTTGCCTCCCCTGAAGGTGTTCCAATTCCCCTTAAAATACCCGACGTTGTGTAAAACTAAGAACAAATTATGTGGGCAGACATCCTTTTAAATTGGTCATGAACCTACCCAAAGCTATAAGGTGGAAGATTCCTGTGTGTCAGGTATGAGTTAAGTGCTCATATAACAGCACTTACATTTCAAAGACGTCTTGAAACCATTTAAGCTGCATCATGGAAGCAACTCTGTTCAAAGACATTTGCTGACATGCAAATTCTTTCCGTTAATTGGAATGGATACACGCGGCATATTTTTCTCCTTTTCTTCAAAGAAGAAAATATTGCGACTTCCTGTTTGCTTGCCAGTTAATTGAGCTCTTGTGTAAAAGGAGTCTTTTCTTAAAGAACAGAAATCTAAAGGATTAGCAAATACACTGAGTAGTCTAGACCCCTATTAATAAACAATATTATATGTAGATTATGTTTTGTTGTCATATGGGACCATTTTTCCGAATTTATTTGAGGGTAATTGATAAGGCCTAATTGGTCAGAAAATTTTTCTGACTCCACAATTTTCAGTCCTGTGTATCATTACGATAACACACCGTACGGAATAATGCATTTTTCACATCTCCAAAATGGCTACTTTTCTGACGAAAATCCTTCATATTTTTCCTATAAATGCTCAAAACATAGGTTGTGTGTGCTCGTTAGAACCGCCTAAATGAGTACCCACAACCTATGTCTTTGTGCTCGTTAGAACCGCCTCATTGAAGCGGTTCTAACGAGTACCCACAACCTATGTCTTAACTCAGATATAAGAAAAATAATGAATACCCCGTAAACCCCAGTTTTCTCTATATAAAGTGGGGTTTTAGGTGGTTTTCATTTCACGGACTTGTTCACGTGATGATATTAAGTATTTCTGTTCCCGGCCGTCTGTCTTCCACATAATCGTGTCCGCTTTATAACTTGAAAATTGTTCAATTTATCTTCACAAAGCTTCATATAAATATCAATCAACATTAGTCGACGTGCAGAACGGAAGGACTATAACGCTTGCATTTATACTTTTTGAGTTAATGCCCTTGGAAGTTATAAGTCACAAAACAATGTCTGCTCTTTTCAAGACATCTGCATGAATCTTCATATGGATATCAAAAAGCAGTAGACGACGCGCAGAGCGCAAAACTATAACTCTTGTATTTATACTTTTTGAGTTATTGCCCTTGGCACTTTGCCCATCACAAAATCGTGCCCGCTCGGTAACTTGAAATCTGATCACGATATCTTCAAGAAACTTCAAGTAAATATTAGAAACAATTAGGTGATGTGCAGAGCTTGTCTGTCACAAAATTGTGTCCCCTATATAACTTTAAAACCGTTCAAGATATCTTCACAAACTCTTCAAGATTTAATTGTACTTCACTGCAGCTGGTGTTGTGTCGTTTGAAGGCCGCATTTAGTCTCTTTGTAGAAGTTTAGCATCTCTCTGCCTATCCTCTGTATTCCAAATTTTAGATATATACACCAATATTCTAAACATATCGTTCTTGTGTCTGCGTGTGGTCGCATTAGTTAATATAAATATTCGCTGAATGTACAATACAACATGGCACCAAAACGAGGGGTGAGGTGGGAGTGGGGGGAGGGAGGAGAAATGTGTTTTGGTAGAAAAACAAAGTTCTAGTTTTTTCCTGAAGATAACTTCTTATGAAACACATTAAAAGAGTTGTCTTACCTAAATGTTAAGCTGTTCCCTTCAAAAATGCACTTTTGTATAGAAGAAACTGCATATACAAGGGGGAGATCGAATTTCGAAAGCAGTGTTCATTTTCAGGTTGACTGCATATAACTGTCAAATGGCTGTTCCGGCGAATTATATAAATATATAGAGAACCGCTATCATTATTATCCCCACGTTTTTTAAAAAAAGTGGGGATATTGCTATCGCCTCCGTCCGTCTCTCCGTCTGTCCGTCTGTCTGTCCGGCTATCTCCTCCTAAACCGTTAGCCGGAATTCAACCAAATTTGGTATGCGAGTTGCTTACATGAATGGCTTGCGCAAGAGCACATTTTTTTTGTCCCCGCCCCCAGGGGCCCTGGGGAGGGGTCAAAAGGTCAAATATCAATAAAATTCAATTACAAAGTCAATTTTGAAGATTTTGATGCCAAACTTTGCACACGTACTTAGTTATAAAAAAAGTAAAACATATTGAACGGGATTTTGGCTGTGACCCCTAGGTCACGCCCTTGGGGTCGGACTTGGGGGGGGGGGGCGGGGGTCAAAATTAAAGTTTTTTCAGAACATAGTCATGTTGCATATCTATGCGAAGGGGATGATGGGTAGAATAAACTACAAGTAAAATTTTGACCCTGGGGTCAGATTGGGGCCCTGGGAGAGGGGTCAAAGGGTCAAAATTTAAGTTTTTTGGAACATAGTCATGTGGCATATGAAATTGAAGGGCATGATTAGTAGAATATAATACAGGTAATATTTTGACCATGGAGTCAAATTAGGGCCCAGGGTGAGGGGTTTTCGGTACTTGGCCCCTCTGTAGAAAGCGTGGGGATTTGCGATGGCGCGCCATCGACAGTATTCTAGTTTTTTATTTGATATATACGTTGACATTCAAACGCTTGTCATTATCATTTTCAACAGGATGGTCTGTCGTTACTCCTTGTTGCAGTATGTAGCACAAACGACAAAGACAAGATGTGTTCTATGGTGGAATTGTTAAAAGACAGCTTTGACCTTGAGACACAAACACTAAGTAACCAGCTAAAAGAAAAGGCAAGTACCAGCAACAGGACATTTCTTTTAGTTTGTTGAAAAGATACACTTCCTTTGAACAGCAGCTTTCAGCGGTGATCACTCATCCTTCTCAAACCATTGTTAAAAGCAAACAAATGTACATTGACTTGCTTGGAACCTTCTCTTTCTATGAAATAAGGGGATTAGAGAGAGAGAGAGAGAGAGAGAGAGAGAGAGAGAGAGAGAGAGAGAGAGAGAGAGAGAGAAATGTGCTATAGAGTGAAGTGGATTCACGGAATTAGATACAGAAGTATGAATGTCCGTTTTATTGAGGCTCAGTAAGAAATGAAGCCAAATAATTTACACGCAGATATTTCCCCAGTATATTTGCCTTTACATTTTTACATTTTCTTTTATCCCCAATTTACTAAACAACACCGAGAGGCTAGTCATTCCCAGAAAATCTTGTGCATTCCATACCCTTCAGTTCTTTGGTCCATTCCAAAGGATTCAAGGACTAAAGTAAACAAGAAAAGCAGTTAAATATTTCCATCACAGGTACCTATTTGTCACTTCACATATATAATTTGGTGTGGTAAACAGTCGGTGTTGAGGGTATGTGTGGCGTAAGTAAAAAAGTCTCCCTGCCCTTCATCATTTTGAGGGTTATATTCTCTAGTCCTTTGGCCGTTGATTCCGTCCGAAATTTTGAAAACAATATGTAAGGGGAAACGTTGTTGAATTTATATGTCGACATTTCAGACTGCAAGATGTTTTTAAAAAGCCATTTGGTAAAGGTTCTTACATGAAATTCGCAAAAGGCTTGTCATCTGTTTCGTTGTTTCTAATAGAATGACTTTGCTTTTTTCAGGGATTTAAAAACCCAGGCGAAGCATTAATACATTGTTTGGTCCTAAGAACTAACAATATTGGCGGGAAAGAAATATTGGAACCACTACGACAGAAACTTGCAAATTTATCATGCTCGGAACTCAAGGAAGATCTTGCAAGCGTTGAGGTAACATCACTATGATTTATAAAGTATATTTCCCTACTTTATTGCTACTATGAATATATGTTGGGGATTTTCGTGTTCAAGGTAAGGTTTACGAGGTATACTTTGGTTTCTTTGTAGACGTGATGAGCTTATTTCTTATCCTCAACTGAGTAAAGCCACGTAAATTGTGTAAACCACGGCGGAAGACATTACTAAAACAAGCCTCTATAATTTTGGCCCCCTTTAACCACACTTTTATATAGTGAAACTCGGTTTTACAGGGGTAAACATTATTTTTCTTATTTCTGCTTTGAAACATAGATCGTGGGTACTCGTTTGAACCGCCTCATTAGATTGTGGGTACTCGTCAGAACCGCCTCGATGAGGCGGTTCTAACGAGTACCCACGATCTATTTTTTGAGCAGAAATAAAAAAAATATCACATTTTTTCATTTGAAAATTTTCGTGTTTTCGCGGTAAAGTTTACAATGTATTTGTATAGGCGTGTTTCCGTAATGTTAGGGTGAAATAAGCGGCCCCGTAAAACTGTTTTTTACCTCCCCAGTAATTATTACTTGCCGTCCCAAGCGGTACCTTTCATTTGTTTTATTGTCGGTGCTGTTCAGTATTCAATTGTTTTCATTTTAACACTTCTGTGTGCCCATATTACTTCGGTTAATAAAAGTAACTGAGTTGCCACCTGCTTGGGAAAGTGCTGCTAACTCGGCTTGTGGCTTGTGATTTTTGTGTTTGTTCGTCTTTAGGAGGCCATCATGCGGACTGAACAAATAATGTGTCTAAATCGCGCTAAGGAAGTAAGGGCGAGGACTGTGACCACGTAAAATCGATTTAAGCCCCCCCCCTTCCACTCCCGTGGAATTCGTTTCACTGTCCGTTCCAAGGCGGTTATTCTGTCGCGGTTTATTTTTGTTATGGTTTGTCTTTTGAGTGTTTGTATCGCTTATATTAATTTGTTTTGGATAGCCAATCGGCCATTTTGTGGGAAAGTAACTGTCCTTTGGCTTTCCACTATTGATGTTTCCATTAGGGTCTGTTGTTTCATGTTTGTGTTTCTTTCCCTTTGGTGTCTCTGATGGGAGCTGTGGGTTAATTGTATCGATTCCTGATCATAGCCTTCACTTCTATTTCCCTTTGATTTTTGGGATAGGTTTGGGGTTCTAATTCGATAATTTCCCGAAGTATCTTTACTCATTTATCATAGACGTGCACATGTATGTCTGTAAAATTCTCATCTTTGTGAATTTACACTCTTTAATGTTTTTCACAAAACGAGCTAATGTAAATGATACAGAATTTCCATGTAAAGACAAACAATATTTGGATCTACCTAACGGCTGCATTTACTTCCATTTTCAATGGCGTCTCTTTTTCTCTTTAGTATATTTTAATCTTGTACTCTGTAGTAGGTAACGAAGCGTTATTTTTAAAGAGACGAACCAATAATTGCAGCAGTGCAACATTTATGGTCACCATACAAGCCACATAAACCCATGTATGACCCAATCGGACGCATAACTTGGGGCCATATCCTTTACACACAATGGGGTATAAACTTTGGTTTAGTTTTGATTCATAGTACAAAAATGTGCATACTTTAAACAAACATCATAGAACTAGATTTATGGTGTCTGATGAAGGTCAACACAGTTCGTTTATATCCCCAAAATGGGATGCTGGGCTTATACATATGTTCATGTTTTCCATCACGGAAACATGCCTTTATAATTTTAACCACCTTAAACCCCACTTTTATGTATTAAAACTGGGGTTTATAGGGGTATACATTATGTTTTTATTTCTGCTCAAAAACATAGATTGTGGGTACTAATTAGAACCGCCTCGCTTCTAACGGGTACACACAATCTATGTTTTGAGCAAAAATATGAAAAATATTGGAATTTTACTTCTGAAAATTTCCTATATTTGGTGGTAAAGTTTTCAATATAATTGTATTTGAATAGGCTTGTTTTTGTAATGACGTTTTAATCTGCTGGTATAAGCGTTTCCTGATCGTTTGGTTGGTTAACGTGAAAATAATAATAACCTGTACTATCAAAATCTGCCTAAAATGAAATGTATTTTTGAAAAATAATATTCCTGGGTCCAGTTGTTCAAAACTAACGACGTCGTTAGTTAACATATCGTTAAAACAAAACGTCTCCCCGTACATCAACCATAGTGCAGTTTATATTTTACTTTTGGTCCTTTGAGATCAGCGTGAATATTCTAAGAAATCAGAGATGAATTATTAGTTTAGACTCAAATTCTAGACAGGTTTTTAATTATTTTGACCTCATTTTGATTTATATCGGTCTTTGTGTCGACTGCCTATTCGAAATTCGCAAAATTGCAGTATGCTTCCTCTGGCTTTCGTTGCCGGATCGTTGCGGGGTCACTGGTGGGGCTTTATTAGCCGAGGCTGCGTAGTATGACCCATCTTCTTTCTTATGAATATTTTCATTGCTCTTAAAGGAACTCATTTTTGATTTTTATTTGCCTTCACTGCAGCTGGTGTTGTGCCGTGTGGCGGCCGTAAAACGTCTCCCCGTACATCAACCATAGTGCAGTTTATATTTTACTTTTGGTCCTTTGAGATCAGCGTGAATATTCTAAGAAATCAGAAATGAATTATTAGTTTAGACTCAAATTCTAGACAGGTTTTTAATTATTTTGACCTCATTTTGATTTATATCGGTCTTTGTGTCGACTGCCTATTCGAAATTCGCAAAATTGCAGTATGCTTCCTCTGGCTTTCGTTGCCGGATCGTTGCGGGGTCACTGGTGGGGCTTTATTAGCCGAGGCTGCGTAGTATGACCCATCTTCTTTCTTACGAATATTTTCATTGCTCTTAAAGGAACTCATTTTTGATTTTTATTTGATTGTTTAATATGGCAGATATGCTAATATTTTTGCTGAGAAAATGTGAGCAGCTTTTGCAAATGCAAATTGTTTCAGCAAAAATACGAAAATTGTAGATATTGTACTTGCTAGAACAATTAACAACATGACCACCAACGAGCTTGTTAAGCTAACGATGCTTTGAACAACTGGCCCCTGTTGTGCAGTAAGTAATGGTACTCATTGATAAAATTGTGTCAGATTGCGAACTTGCATAGAAAAATTACTCAGAAAAAAGCTTCAGTCATATATCTGACCTTCATCAAAGAGTATCCGTCTCACCCTGGCACAATGATACGCAAGTAAGTAATGGTACTCATTGATAAAATTGTGTCATATATCTGACCTTCATCAAAGAATATCCGTCTCTCCCTGGCACAATGATACGCAGCAAGTAATGGTACTCATTGATAAAATTGTGTCAGATTGCCATATGGCCTTCCTTTGTTTAGGTTTCCATTATGGTCTGGTCGCTTAATGTTTGTATTTCTTTCCCTTTGGTGTCTTTTATGGATGGAGTAAGTTAATTGTATCAATTCCTGATCTTTGTTTTACTTCTACTTTACATGGAAAAATTACTCAGAAAAAAGCTACAGTCATATATCTGACCTTCATCAAAGAGTATCCGTCTCACCCTGGCACAATGATACGCAGTAAGTAATGGTACTCATTGATATAATTGTGTCAGACTGCGAACTTGCATGTAAAAATTACTTAGAAAAAAAGCTACAGTCATATATCTGACCTTCATCAAAGAGTATCCGTCTTACCCTGGCACAATGATCGCAGTAAGTAATGATACTCATTGATAAGATTGTGTCATATTGCGAACTTGCAAGGAAAAATTACTCAGAAAAAAGCTACATATATCTGACCTTCAGCAAAGAATATCCGTCTCACCCTGGCACAATGATACAAAATGACATGAAGGCTTAATATACATTATAAAACGCTTTACAGAAATACTTGTACACTTCATACTTTTCAGTTCTGCGGTGTATTCTTGTTTCAAACGGGTAACCCATTTATAGATCATATTTAAAATACACGCACTGACAGTGCAACACCATTTAACACATAAAACTGCACAGGATCAAATCATTACGTACAATCTAAAACTACAGAAACTGTTTTGTATGTTTTTGTTGAGGTTTTACGTCCCCTTCAACACTATTTAGGTCATTTTTGAGATGTTGCTTCCGATTTTTTGAACTTTTACCCGACAATGAGACGAAACGACAACTCAAGCCCAACTGCCCAAAGAAACGACACCACTTTTCCTACGTAGGCTTAGTCCTTCTAATCCGTTTACCAGTACTCAAATTAGGTCGTTTTCAGCTCTGTGCGAAATCACAATGCAGCCCAATAGATTTTTCCAAGCCCCGACGTGCAGCTGCAATTTGCTTTGTATCCTTATTATACTAGTCGCAGAAAAGATTGATTTGGCGGAGCTATCGTTTGCACCTGCCTATGGAATGTTCTATTCACAAAAAGGTAAACCAAGTCACCCGATTGTTTGAATTCAGCTGTAACACAAACAAAGATATGGCGGATATGGCCATTTGATCCGCTTGCAGAAAGCATGCGAAAGGAACTCTACCGAATCTTCTGTTGGACTCGGATTTGACATATATTGACAGCACCTGAATAGCTCCACCTAGTCAATCGTATCTGCGACTACTATAACATGTTTTTTATTTCTATTTACATTATGCAATGGTAAACAATAAATTGTGAAATGTAATGTTGAAACCAATACCATCTGTATTAGTTGTCCTGTTATTTGATAATAATTGCGCTGTTATCGTTATTGTATTAACATAACTGTCAATATTTTATTACGAAAACACGCCTATACAAACACATTGTAAACTTTGCCGCTGAAAAACGGAAATTAAGATGAAACTTGAGATTTTTCGTATTTCTGCTCAAAAAAATATAGGCGTGTTTCCGTGGTGTAAAGCTGGAAGAGTCTACTTCAGAAACTTATTGGTAAAACTGTTCAAATTGAGCTTTTATTTGTTTCAGTTTGCAGCCGAAGATCTGAGTGAACTGTTGGACGCAGTAAAAGAAAATGATAATGAAAAGTTTGATCTAATCATCTCAAGTGGTATTGATATTAACTCGTGCACAAATGTAAGAATCCAGTCATTTAAGAAATGAAATTTATTTTTCTGCAGTTCATGGAAGTATGAACGCAGTGGGTCACGTGCAAAATAAATGAACCCCGAAGGGGCTCTTGTAAACTTTGATAGAGATCCAATGTCGTTCATACTTTCATGAAAAGCAGAAAAATTAAGTTTATTTTTTATATTTACATTATTTACCCTTCATCACTGGGCGAAAGATTGCTTGTAGGGCCAACTTTTAAAGCTGAAAAACATTTACACGCTGTTTTTCTACAAAGACCGGAGCAGCGTTGACGTCATCAACGCCCGTAGAAAACAATGGTTTAGAATGACCTCACTTAACGTCACTGAAAATTATGTGATTCGATGCGTTCATGGAAGTATGAACGCAATTGTTTCTGTAGGTTTACATTAGACTTTACACTGGAAATGCAAATATTGTTATTTGTTGTAGAATCGTTTAAGTAAAATGCCGAAAAAAAAATAGATGTAGATGCCCAGAAAAAGCCACAATCAAAGACTACAGTTAACCTATTGCACCAAGAGGAAGAGTATCTAACAATGAGGTTACAAAACAACAACAAACAAAAAACGAGTCAAAAACAGCAGAGCAACCAGCTCCCTCTTTACCACAAGAGGTGATCAAGGTGCAACAGGCACAATTAATGGAAATTAATAATAAATAATGATAATAATATTAATAATAATACACAATCACAAGCACATACAACATAAAGAGCCCCGTCGGAAAATCCGACAAAGCTACGTTTAAAATAAACAGCATTAGAACCAACGCCTTAGGGCGGTCAGTAGCGAATACTGGGGAGTTTAAATAGATTCTTTGGGCTCAACTTTCACTCTAGGTTCTAACATTATTTCAGTACACAAAAACGTTGGTCTACTCTCCGGGCCCAACCTTCACTATAGGTTATTATTATTTACAATACACAAACTAGTATGCCCACTTTATGGGCCCAACCAAGTTGTAACTTTTTTCGCAAAATCTTAATTTGGGAGTTGAATTTAGATATTGTACAAAAAGAAATGACTTCACAAAGACACGAAATTTTATAATAAAGAACGATGCCTTGAAAAATCTAAAAAGATCCCTGTGAACCAATAGCACGTAGAGGACACAAAGCTCTCTCATACAAAAGGTCCAATGTTTACAAGAACTATCGGCTGACAATAGACTATCAGTATTTAAATGTAAACTATACAAGTGTAAAAGGAGCACCAAAGTAGAAGTAAAACAAAGATCAGGAATCGATACAAATAACTTACTCCACCCATCAAAGACACCAAAGGGAAAGAAACACCCATACCATAATGGAAACCTAAACAAAGGAAGGCCATAAGGACAGTTACTTTCCCACAAAATGACCATATGGCCATCCAAAATAAAAAGACACAAGTGATACACACAGTAAGTAACAAACAACAACATAAATAAATCGCCACAGAAGAACCGCCTTGGAACGGTCAGTGGAAAGGTTTCCACTTGGGGGCTTAAATCGATTTTTCGTGGCCACAATCCTCGCCCTTACTTCCGTCGCGATTTAGACAAATAATTTGTTCAGTCCGCATGAAGGCCTCCTAACTCATCAGTGCAACATCTCCATGAAAACAAATAATCAAAGAACCACAGAGGTGAGACAACGGTGAGGACTCGACAGCAAGAAACCACTGAAATGCTGGAGCAAAAGAAAACCAACAGTTAGACTCCAAGTCTCTTTCTACAAACAGTGAAACTTCAGTGATTGCAATACCAATGACTCATATGGTATTGCTGATCTAAATTCGCTGTTGGGTCCCAAAGCTACTTTAGATATTTAGCGACTTTTTCGTGTTCTTTTTTTATCTTGAAAATGTATAAACCAGCTATAAAAATAGTGTTGTGTAGTTTTAGGACCCATTTTGTGCGCTAGATGTTGCAGTTGCATTGAAACCACATCCCTTCTTATTACAAGCCTACCCTAGTCCGCTCGGTGACAATAGTGTAGTGGATAAGCTACTCACCACGGGAACCAGGGGTGGCGGGGTCAATTCTAGGCTGTAGTTTGTATTTTTTTGTTCCTATTGTGAGATTTGAAAGAATTCGAGGGCCACCGATGAGGCCTAATTGGCCGACACTAACTAGTCTGGCCCATAAATACTTGTACACGCCATACTTTTCAGTTCTGCGGTGTGTTCTTTTTTTCCAAAGATGAACCCTTTTATAGAACATTCTCGAGACTTTCGTATGTGTCTCTAATCCGAGGTCCCGTCGCTTTATGACTTTATTTGTTGGTGGAACGTAAAACTAAAACATTAGCCATTGAATGGAGGGGAAATGACTGAACTTTTAGCAAACAGTGGAGGCCCTGATCAGACGCCGCGTTCTGCGTTTTGGGATTTTCGGTACTAAATGGGTTATAATCAGAATCAGATAATAAAGTGTTAAGGCTTGGACTATATATATAGAATTATATTAAATAAATTGGGCTTAGCAAAGCCTGCAAGGCGGTATGTGTGTTTAGCATTGATTCAGAGCAGCCTCGCTATCCACAATGTATGGCCAGAGTCTTCGATTATCACTTGTTGGACAGCACGAAGGCTCCTGCGAACAGCGAAGATTCTGGCCATGAAGCTAAGGGTCTTTGTCTCTGAGTCTCAACTGGACGCACGTGGCTGTTTGAATGTTTTTTCGTTTTCCGTCTCAGAGTTTATTCACATACGTTTTATTTTCAGCGGACTGTGACAGCCCTACATTTAGCTTGTCTTTATGGACACGAAAGAAAGGTGGAAATGATTCTCGATCTCATTAGAGCTAACGATATTTCATCGGTAGCAGACTGTTTGAACCAAAGTATCTCTCTTAATAAACAGACAAAGGTAATAATTGAATATATAGTAGTCGCAGATAAAATTGACTTGGCGGGGCTATTTAGGTGTTGTCAATGTTTGTCAAATTCGCTGAGTCCACCAGAAGATTCGATAGAGTGCCTTTTGCATGCTTACTTCAAACGGACCAAACGGCCATATACGCACCGCTTTGCTTGTGTTACAGTTGAATTCACACAAACGAGTGACTTTCTTGACCTTTTCGTTAATGGATCTTTCCAAAGGCAGGTGCAAACGATAGCTTCACCTAGTCAATTTTATCTACGACTACCAGACCCCTTTCCTGTTTAGCTGTGCCTTTTTTTTTTCTTTCATTTCAATAGTCATTTTCTTGAAGCAAAATGTCTTTCTAAATCATGCACGGGCAGAAGTTTTGCATACTCATTTTGAACACAACAAAACAAAATAAAAATGATAAAAGCGTTGCCTAATCTAAAATAGCTGACACATATTTTTTCTCCTCTGGATTATGCCCCTTTCCAGAGTTATGGCCCTTTGAAAAAATGGATAAATCTTGACAGCAAAATATCTCAAAAACTGTTAAAGCTAGAGCCTTGAAAGTTGATTGCTAATGATGAGTAGATGACCTGATTAACTTTTGAAGAAATTCTGAAAATACTTCGCGAGTTTTTTGCCTTTTGTTACTTTAGGCATTTGTACATTGCCTGCTTGATGGTGCATAGTTTACTTTAGAACCATGTATGCTAGGGTTTTGAAATTTTATATGTGGATTGCAGATGAAAAAATATCTGACTTGTATTGTTTTCTCGTCATGAGCATGCCCCTTTCCAGAGTTATGGCGCTTTGAAAATTTTTGATGAAATCTTTTCAGCCAAACATCTAACAAACTATTAAACCTAGAGCTTTGAAAGTTTATGTGTTGATTTCTAGTGATGGGTAGATGACCTGATTAACCACTGAAGAAATTCGGAAAAATACTTCATGAGTTATGTCCCTTTGTAACTTTGGGAATTTGTACATTGCATGCTTTGTGACGCATAGCATAACTTTATAACATGTATGTTATGGTTTTGAAATTTCATGTATGGAATCCTAATAAAAATAGCTGACAAGTATTTTTCGCATCAGGATTATGCCCCTTTCAAGAGGTAAGGCCCTTTGAAAAAACTGATAAAATCTTGTCAGGAAAATGTGGCAATCTATTGAAGCTAGAACCTTCAAGGCCAATAATTGAATTGGTAGTGATTAGAAGTTAGCCTGACTAACTTTTGAATAAATTCTGGAAAACAAAATTGGCTTGTTTTTCATTTGTGACCTTTGAAAATTTTGACCTATGCTCTGTCTCTGGTCGGGCTCATCGGAGTCTAACTGTTGGTTTTCTTTTGCTCCAGCATTTCAGGGCCCCCGCCCATAGGGGCATGAAGAAATATATGGGCTGCATGATGCTTCCACGCAGAGCTGAATCCAGCCCGCACACTAGTACTGGTAAACAGCTTAGAGGATCTAAGCCTGTCCAGGAACCGCGGTGCGAGGTGGACCGTCCATGCTAATAAACCCTATTGGTTTCATTGGGCGACAGGGCTTGAGATGTCATTTCATCTCAACGTCGGGTGAAAGTCCCACAAAATTGGAAGCAACGTCTCCAAAATGACCTTTACAGTGTTGACGGGGACGTTAAACCCCAAATCAAATCAAAATCAAATCCAGCATTTCAGTGGTTTCTTGCTGTCGAGTCCTCACCGTTGTCTCACCTCTGTGGTTCTTTGATTTCTGTGTTCACGGAGATGTTGCACTGATGAGTTAGGAGGCCTTCATGCGGACTGAACAAATTATTTGTCTAAATCGCGACGGAAGTAAGGGCGAGGATTGTGGCCACGTAAAATCGATTTAAGCCCCCCAGTGGAAATCTTCCACTGACCGTTCCAAGGCGGCTCTTCTGTGGCGATTTATTTATGTTGTTGTTTGTTAATTACTGTGTGTATCACTTGTGTCTTTTAATTTTGGATGGCCATATGGCCATTTTGTGGGAAAGTAACTGTCCATATGGCCTTCCTTTGTTTAGGTTTCCATTATGGTCTGGTCGCTTAATGTTTGTATTTCTTTCCCTTTGGTGTCTTTTATGGATGGAGTAAGTTAATTGTATCAATTCCTGATCTTTGTTTTACTTCTACTTTATGGGTAAGCATATGGCTTGGGCATAGTGTTTTACAAACATCATTTCTAGTTCAAAAGTAGGTTAAAAATACATCCGTAAATAATCCTTATCATGTTGCTTTACCTGGCGTAAATCCTCAGTGTCTAGAACAAGTTTTATATTTGTGGCCACGTTAAACCAATTCAGTCCCCCACCCCAAGTAAATAAATTTTCATTGACCGTTCCAAGGCGGTTCTTCTGTTGTTGTTAATTTGTTTGTTTGTTTGACTTTAGGTCAAACGTCCCCGTCAACACTGTAAAGGTAATTTTGGAGACGTTGCTTCCAATTTTGTGGGACTTTTACCCGACAATGAGATGAAATGATATCTCTGTCGCCCAATGAAACCAATAGTGTTTATAGGCATGGACGGTCCGACACTCACACCGCTTTGCCTGTGTAGGCTTAGATCCTCTAAGCAGTTTACCAGTACTCGTGTGCGGATCGGATTCAGCTCTGCGTGGAAGCATCATGCAGCCAATCTATTTGTTGTTAATTATTGTTATAGTTCATCTTTTCATGTATGTATTGCAAATATCTTTTTATTTTGGAGATGTGCGGTAATTGTATCGATTTCTGGGTCCAGTTGTCCAAAACTAACAACGTCGTTAGTTAACGTATCGTTAAATTTTTGATCGTTAAATATGGCAAATATGTAAAATCTTTGCTGTACAATGTGAGCACATTTTTTCAGCAAAAATACCAACATATTAGATATTGTACTTGCTAGAACAGTTAACAATTTGACCACTAACGAGGTCGTTAAAGCTAACGATGCTTTGAACAACTGGCCCCTGATCATTGCCTTTGCTACTATTTTACTATAGTTCAAGAGGTGTTCTAGCATTGGAGTGCGTTTGAAACTAGGTTAACCCTTTTTGTACCAAATGGAATCTTCCTCCTTATAAATTGCAGGAGTCCATTTCAAAATTTAGGGGTGACAGGTTGTGTTTTCTCCAAAATTGATTTAGAAAATGGCTAAACTTTTCGCAAACAGTGTAGGCCCTGATCAGACGCCGCGTTCTGCGGTGTCTGATCTGGGACTGCACTGTTTGCCCCGGTACCCGTTTAGGGGTTTCCAGTCTGAAATGGATTAAGAGATAGAGTAAGAGACTTAATTTGGCTTAAATGTTTAAATCTGTTTGCTGGTAGACATTATGACCAGTGTATTTGTATGAGCATAGATTCATTTCACATTGCAGGGCGGATTTACAGGATTGTATCTGGCAGCTCAGGAAGGCTACAAAGGCATAGTAACAATGTTACTTGGTGCAGGTGCTAATGAAAAGATTGTTAACAATGTAAGACTTTTATAAATACGTTTAAAATTGTTTAATTATGGATAATGCATATCGTAGGAAAAACATAATGAATGTAAATGGTCCATTTATATATTTGTTCAAAAGCAGGACTTTCTCTTTACTTTCATTGTTTTGAATGATATTGTATACTATATTGCCACAGACCTGAAGTCTTTTCTAATGTTTTAAGGATACAATATAAGACGTTAATGCATTTAAAAAAATCACAACTGATGGCGCATTTCACAGGAAAGGAACTGCTATAATGCAAAGGAGTCGTTTATTTTTTAGTTCAAAAGCAGAACCTTCTGTTCCTGTCCTTTTCAATTTTTTGTTTTTTTTTTATTCGTAATACAACATACTTTAAGGCTTTTGAACCGTGCTTTTGGAAGATTATATGTATGTTATCATTTAAATATCTCAGCACAATGTTACATAAGAATGTATTCATATAAAGGCGAGTTAAAGTTTGGTGGAGAGCAAAGCTTGTCAACATTAAAATAAATAAATAATTGCCGCAATTATTTCCAATTGTTAGAAAACATCTTATTCTTCTGACCCCTTTTGTTTAATGCAGCATAAACAAAGCGGGTTTTAAAAGAGTCCAAACCATCAATTGAACAAGTCCGTGAAATGAACACCCCCCTAAACCCCACTTTTTATAGGGAAAACTGGGGTTTCAGGGGTATACAATATTTTTCTTATTTCTGCTCCAAGACAAAGGTTGTGGGTACTTGTTAGAACCGCCTCAATGAGGCGTTTCTAACGAGCACCCACAACCTATGTTTTGAGTATAAATAAGAATAATATTACAAATTTTCATCAGAAAATAGACTATTTTGAGATGTACAAAATTGCACTATGGAGCACGGGTGTGTTATTGTAATGCGTTATCTGTTCTTGCAAGTGCAATACTTAGTACAGTGGAATTTTTGCTTGAAATAACGTGAATAGCTTTTTGGAAAGCAAAAGCTACTCACATTTTGTTCTGCAAAAATATTGATGCATTTTCTGTATTAAAGGGTCAAATTTTAACTATATGTTAACTAACCAGATCGTAAGTTCTGAACAAACGGATGCAAGAGATACCAAAGATAATGTGTAAAGCCCTTTGCATAACAACGGACATCAACCCGTAAAATATGTTTTCTGAAATAATTATAATTATGCAATAATAATTTCAGGATCTTTAGGGGAATGGGTTCACCTTCAGGGGAGGCAACTCCTACAAAAGTATTTTTGTCTCCCATGTCGATAGGGGTCCAGAGGAGCAAATTCTTTCCTTTAAGAGTAGACCCATTTTTTTCGCGGGACCGGGTTTATAGAAACGCGTACAGCAAGTCCAGAAAGTTGTCTACTTAAATGATTAACTTTGTTTTACAATTCCTTGTAGTTTGGATTAACCCCGCATGATATAGCTATTGAAATGGGCCACAAGGACATAGCCACACTTCTCAGAGACTCTAAAGTACCAAGACATCTATTTGAAAGTGCATCATCAACAGACACTAACAACAGTCCTGCAATCACTGTGCATAAACGGAGTAGTGCCAACTTAGAACGACTGAAGAAAAAAGAAAAACGGAAAAGTACTCATTCATGTCAGCTATCATAGATTATATACAATGTATGCATTTCATTTTACGTCGCCGTTGTTATTAAAGTGGATAGAAATGGTATGACCACACGTGTAAAAATATGGCTACTGGTGCGTGACGCCAAGACGCCGTACGTGACAATTAAATGAGAAATGATGCTTCAGGAATTTATTGACTGGGCACTCAAAGCCACTCCCTAACGTCCAAGGGAAGGATGGACAAACACATCTTAACAAACAAAATCACAAGCGATGAACCGGGATAGCAGCTGTTTCCCACATCACGAAAACACGCCTTTATAATTTTGACCCCCTTGAACCCCACTTTTATATAGTGAAACTCAAGTTTCCAGGGGTAAACCTAATTTATATTATTTCTGCTCCAAAATATAGATTGTGGGTACTCGTTAGAATCGCCTCATCGAGGCGGTTCTAACATGTACCCACAATCTATATTTTGAGCAGAAATAAGAAAAATAGCACAATTTTTCTTCTTAAAATTTTCTTTTTTTTCGGCGATAAAGGTTACAGTGTATTTGTATAGGCGTGTTTTCGTTTAGCAGACAGATGGCAACTCAAGTACCTTTACTGAAATAAATAATATGGACACACAGAAGTGTCAACATGCAAACATTCAAAATTGTATAGCAACGAACATAAAACATATGAGACCACAACGAAAATACCACTTTAAGACGGTCAGTAAAAAAGACCGGGGTGTGGAGTGGTGGTGGGGCGTGGGGTTCAACCAGTACCACGAGGCTCCTACTTTTTGCTTCCTTTCGAACTGCTATGGCGACGAAATACATTACGTATACGTGCCTATTCAATATATATTGGAAAATTTTACCACAAAAAACAAAAAACAGCAACAAAAAAAAAAAAAAAAAATAAGTAAAATCAATGCAAATGTTCCGTTAAAAATTCAGAAATTTTTCATATTTCTGCTCTAAACATAGATTGTGGGTACTCGTTAGAACCGCCACAGTTTATGTTTTTGAGCAGAAATAAGGAAAGTAATGTATACCCGTGTAAACCCCAGTTTTACTATATAAAAGGGGGGTTTTAGGCGATTAAAATTATATAGGCGTGTTTTCGTGATGCGATTAAAATCATTAGATGATAAACAGATTCTTAGGACATCTATGGAACTCGCCCCAGGTGAGTTTCATGAATTATGTATGAAATGGCCTCTCGTGTGAAATCCTTTAAATAGTCCCTACATAGAATCATTTGAGCTCCACTATGAGAGAAGCGATCTTCTTGGTTGGCCACCTGGAGACACATTAACCGTCCTCTTCAGCTATGTGGCCAAGCACAATACTAAAACACGCCTATACAAAAACCTTTATGCCGAAAAAAAAAACACACGAAAATTCTAAAGTGAAAAATTGTGACATTTTTCTTAGTTCTGCTCAAAATACAGATTGTGGGTACTCGTTAGAACCGCATCGATGAGGATAACGGGTACCCACAATATATATTCGCCTCGATGAGGCGGTTCTACCGGGTACCCACAATCTATATTTTAGAGCAGAAATAAGAAAAATAAGGTTTCCCCCTGCAAACCCCAGTTTTACTATATAAAGTGAGGGTTCAATGGGTCAAAATTATATAGGGGTGTTTTCGTGATGAAGAGTCAAGATGCTTTAGGCTAATCTGCACCTATGTTATTCTCAAATGTCGAAACATGAGTCCATGACATGACTCATACCATAGTATGCATATCAACGATCATCAACAGTTATTTTATGCGGAGTACTGTTTTTCTTAATATAATAATGGAAAGCAAGAGCACATTAGAGTTATACCTAGCCACAAATAAGAGGCGGTATCTACGAATTATTTTGTATTTTTCTGCCCGAAAATGTATGTTGCGGTACTCATAAAAACGCCTAACCGAGGCGCTTCTAATGAGTAACCACACATATGTGAAAAGTAGATATTTGTCTTATTTCTGCACGGAAACACATATTGTGATACTCATTAGAAGAGCCAACCCAATGGGCTTCTAATAAGTACCCAAAACATATGTTTTCGTGCAGAAATAAGAAAAAATATCAGTACATGTCGGAGAAAAAATGCGCCTTATCTGTAGCTATGGGTATATACATTTTAGTTTATCATTCATTTTAAGAACAATGATATACATATGAGCCTGCGAGTGACAAAACCTACAATAAGACCGGTGTGACCAGCAGAGACCCAAATCAACCTGCGCACCCTTTCACTATGACAAGACCCTTTTCATAGATAATAGCATACAGTAGGTACATTCGATCAGCGAAGACTCTGATCAGACTGTGCAAATGGCAGGCTGATCTGAGTCTACGCTTGCCGCTCAAGCCGTCTTGTAAATTTTGCCATGCGCTGGCTCATATATCAAAAACAGTTATGACAGCATGTGGGTATTGAATTGCAGTTTGCGTAGCAATTGCCTGTACCTGTAAAAATCAGGACCAGAGCACCAGGACAGGTGCCAATTTATGCTAGTTTACTGTGCACATTTTAAATAAGATTATCTTTCCCGACATGACCTCTCTCTCTCAGTGTCTCTCTCTGTCTGTCTGTCTGTCTGCAGATATGTGTGTATTGCAAAGCTTTTGTGATTTCAAAGCTTTTGTGGCGTTCCTTTATGTTTCGTAAAATCGAACCGTCAGAATCGAATAAATAGGTTTATATGTATTTGTTGTTGTTGAATTATGGTCGTTTTTTCGTTCCACCAACATTTGGTGTGTGAGCGTGTGCGAACATGGTAGACAGAAAGCCGGCCTGCGCATCCACTCTATCAGAATGCACGTCACGTTAATACGTTCCTGAAATGAAAAGCCTCCTAAACACAACTTTATATAGAGAAAACTGGTGTTTACGGGGGAATATATTACTTTGCTTTATAGCTGCGGAAAGAGAAAGGTGGTGGGTACTCGTTAGAACCGCCTAAGTGAGACCGTTCTAAACAGCACACGCAACCTAAGTTTTTTTGTATAAATAAGAATAATAGAACAAATTTTCTTTAGAAAATCAACCGCTTTCAATACAAAAACACGCCTATACAAATACATTGTAAACTTTACCGCCGAAAAAACTTTCAGATGAAAAATTATGAAATTTTTCTTATTTCCGCTCAAAATATAGATTGTGGGTACCCGTTAGAACCGCCTCATCGAGGCGGTTCTAACGAATACCCACACTCTATATTTTAGAACAGAAATAAGCAAAATAAGGTCGACCCCTGTAAACCCCAGTTTTACTGTAAAAAAGTGGGGTTCAAGGGGTCAAATATCATATAGGCGTGTTTTCGTGATGGGTGATATGAAAAAATGCAGTTCGTCGCAAGGATGTGTGACACAGGGGTCATAAATACAATAAACTCCGTATATGTTTTATGGGTTTATGTTGATGGTTGTTCGATGATATATATATATATGATGAAAATAGAGGGTGCCTGCAACATACAAAAGACAACAATGTGACACCGATCACAGAACAATACACATAACATACAATACAGATAACAGACACAGTTGCAGACGGACGGACGAACAATACAGACAGATCATTCTACAAAGGAGTGTAGAAGATATTATTATCTTATGTTACACCGGGATGCATAGGTGATAACTATCAACTATGGTAAAACCACGAAATTATATGACAATAGCAATAACCTTTCAAATATAGAAATACATATTATAGGAGGGACAGTATCGAAGCAGCTGCTATAATGATCAAGCCTTCGCTGTTCTATTTTGGTAGATACCAACATACATATGTGCCGACAGACTGTAAACAAAAGGCACAAAAAACATTGTACATTTGACAGCTGTCAATCTGTGTTGTCGAGAACTGGCGATACTAGTTTTCAGTTAAATGGGCATAAACAGGGCAACACGAAATACAATGGCATACCTGGCTACATCAATAAATTAACTGTGGTTATGAAAACCACCACAATATATCGAAAATTGTCATATTCAGCGTGAAGCTGATGGAAATTTTCTTTGTGTCGAAAACCGCGTAAAGTGAAGGAAAGGTTAGCAAAGGTTATCGGCTATCGGAACACCAATCATTCGTCGTCTTACATACAGAATTTTAAAACAACCGTACCGATTGGTTGAAGGGTAATTATGGGTATTTTCCAATGCCAGTACGAAATACCGTAACTACAAACAAGCACCGGAAAACCAACCTCTGTGACATTCTCCCCTGCTTTGAAAAAATGGCTCCTGACATTTTGAAACATTAAAGTATAACATAGAATAATGGTAGCTGAGTTATAGCTGAGTCTCCAACAAACAAAGTCAGAATTATATTCTATCACAGACATGCTTATGCATCAATGGCATCCGGAATACTGGATTGCTGATATTGGAAATCTATCCAAATCAGATACAGCATTATATGCAAACACTGAAACTAATTTCATTACTGACAGTAAATCAGTACTGACAATTATATCTATATAGATAAACATATGCAAGTGAGACAATTAACTTGTATCACAACATTATATGAAACTCAGCAAAACAAAATGTACATATATTTGAAACTCAGCATTTAAAATTTGGTCAGGATTTAAATAATCAAAGCAAGGAGACAAAAACAGAGGAAACTTACTATATGACATTCTCCCCTGTACTGAAAATTAAAAGACATATGACTTGATAAAAACACAGTGTCAGTATAAGAAAATTAAACAAACCATTCCTGGACCGATTGCTGGTTCATTAGCCAGTCGCCGTATCTATTTGGTGGCTGGCGTGTTCTACCTGATCTACGGGGTCCTACATTTTGCTCTACCTGCTCTGTACCTACAACTTGCTGTTCAGTCTGATCCAAAGTTCTACCTAGAGAAGAATGATGGCCACCACTAACTAATGGATCAGACTCCTGACTAATCGCTGTGTCTAACTGACTTCTACCTATGGCTGCTGATGGTCTAACGACTGAACTACCAAATGAATCTTGGAAAGAAGAATCATTGATTGTGATAGACCTTTCAGCACTTTCACGAGATGAAACACCAATAGGTATAGAAGTTTTTCCATTCCTCCTATGTGGAGGAATGTATCTTAGGACATAGTCAGATTGATCTGAATCTGAATCAGGATCAGAGTCAGAAATAGGTACAGCTTTTTGTTTCCTGGTAATTTTCTTAGTTTTAGGACTTACATTTTGATCTGGCTCTATATTTGTCTCTGATATACCCGGTATTACTGAAAATGGTAACAGCATGTTCCTGTGTAAAGTTTTTACTGTTGAATCACCTGATTCTCTCTGAACAGTATACACAGGCACATTTCTATCGGGTATACCAGTAACAACATACGGGTGTTTATCCCACTTGTCTGCCAATTTGTGCTTGCCCCGCAAACCAACATTTCTGATTAAAACATGGTCTCCTACATCTAGAGTTGCTTCTCTTACTTTAAGATCATAATTGGTCTTACTACGATTGGCACTCTTTTCAGCTTCCCTTGCAGCGACCTTATAAGCAAAGTTCAGCCGCTTCTTCAATTTGGAGACATAGTGCTCCCTTGAAGAATCTGGCTCAACTGGGCTTTGTAGGCCTAAATATGCATCCACTGCAAGACGGGGGTGTCTACCAAACATTAAAAAGAATGGGGAGTATCCAGTGGAATCATGTTTGGTAGCATTATAAGAATGGACCAACGGAGCCACGTAGGATTTCCAATCCTGTTTCTGATTGTCCTGCAGTGTGCCGAGCATGTTCAAAAGTGTCTGATTGAACCTTTCAACCATACCATTCCCCATAGGGTGATAGGGTGTGGTTCTGGACTTTTGAACACCCGCCAGACTGCACAACTCACTTATAACAGAAGATTCAAAATTTCTTCCCTGGTCACTATGTAGCCGAGCAGGGAAGCCATAATGAACAATAAACTGTTCAAAAAGAACTTTGGCAACGGTCTTGGCTAACTGGTTTCTCGTTGGAAAGGCCTGGGCATATCTAGTGAAATAATCGGTGATCACTAAAATGTTTTCATGACCACCCTTCGACCTCTCCAACAAAAGAAAATCTATACAAACCAGTTCCATTGGCTGAGTAGTGACAATGTTCACTAGCTCAGCACTTGGTTTTGGAACAGTTTTTCGTTGAATGCAACGAACACAATTTTTGATCTTCTGTTCGACACAACTTTCTAGACCTGGCCAATAGAACCTCTGGCGAACCAAAGACATTGTTCGATCACGACCTTGATGACCTAAGTCATCGTGAAAATGTCTCAAGACAGTATCCCTTAAATGAGCAGGTAATACCAGTTGACGAGTATTCTGTCCATCTAACACTGTGTTTCTGTACAGAATACCATCAACCAGTGAAAATTTCTTCCACTCACGAAGATATTTCAAAACAGTAGGTGTTTCTGTCTTGAGATCACTGTACTCGGGACTAAATCCAGTTTTAAGTAAACTGATAATTCTGGCAATGCTTGGATCCGCAAGCTGTTCCCGTGACCAGTTAATGTCCTTAAACTCAGAAGCTGGAGAAGAACCCGAAGATTGGGTTGAAAGTTTGTCCAATACATCATCATCTTGTGAAACAAGCAATGTTTCAACATATGGACATGTATTTCTTTGGACAGTGTAAGACTGACAAATAGCATTCACTGCCTCAGGAAATAATTGTACTGTTTGCTGAGGTCTTCTGGACAAACCGTCAGCATCTCCGTTGGACTTACCACTCTTATATTTCAACTGGAAGTCATAAGAGCCAAGAGAAGCCAGCCACCTATGGCCAGTAGCATCAAGTTTTGCAGAAGTTAACACATAAGTTAAAGGATTATTATCGGTACACACTGTAAAAGTGTTACCATATAAATAATCATGAAACTTATCTGTCACAGCCCATTTGAGACACAAAAATTCCAACTTATGGGCTGGATAGAGTTTTTCACTGTTTCTCAAACCTCTACTGGCATAGGCAATTACTTTCTCAATACCATCATGCTCTTGGTACAATACTGCTCCCAAACCTTCACAAGAAGCATCAGTGTGGAGAATAAAAGGTTTGGTAAAATCGGCATAAGCCAAGACAGGAGGTGAAGATAACTTATCTTTTAAAGTATTAAAAGCTAATTGTTGAGCATTTCCCCACTGCCAAGGTGCAACAGACTTCTTCTTCTTCTTCTTCTTTGATTGGTCAGAGATTTTAATAGTAGGATGCCCTATAAGAAGATCATTCAAAGGGTTCACAATGCGTGCATAGTCTTTAATAAAGCGCCTGTAATAGCCTGTGAAACCTAAGAATGAACGAAGCTCTTTTACATTAGTCGGCTGAGGCCAAGAGATCAAAGCTTCTATCTTGTCGGGATCAGTTTCAACTCCCTTTTCACTGACAACATGGCCAAGGTATCTAACTGAACACTTAAAAAACTCACATTTAGATGCTTTTAGTTTTAAACCATGATGATTTAAACGGCTAAAAACAGCTTCAAGCCTAGAAATGTGTTCTTCGAAAGTTTCCGAAAAGATTAAAATATCATCAAGGAATATAAGACATTCCTTGAGATTCATTTCACCCATACAACGCTCCATTAACCGTTGGAATGTGGCTGGGGCATTAGTTAGTCCAAATGCCATGCGATTGCATTCAAAGAAGCCCAGATTTCCAACGGTGAATGCAGTCTTGTATTTATCGGCTTCGTCAATTTCGACTTGCCAATAGCCACTCCGCAAATCCAGTTTTGAAAAGTATTTTGCACCAAGTAATGTATCTATGGTGTCATCAATGCGTGGTAATGTGTAAGCATCTTTAATAGTACGACTGTTCAATTTCCTGAAGTCTATACAAAAACGAAGACTGCCATCCTTCTTACGAACAATAACAACATTTGAAGAATATGGGCTACTGGATGGACGGATTGCATCTGCCTCAAGCATTTCCTTCAAATGTTGTCGCACTTCTTCGTATAATCCTGGAGGGATTCTCCTGTAAGGGTCTTTAAAAGGAACATTATCCGTTAAATTTATTTTATGTTTAACGGCATCTGTTCTACCCAAGTCTGTAGGACCTGTAGAAAAAATATGTGACCAATCACGAAGAACTTGTTTTGCTCTCAATAACTGGTCAGCATTTAGATTTTCACCTTCAATCTTGATGCCTATATCATCTAAAGATGTAGCCATAGACTTATGTTCCTGTTTCTGTGTAGAATCAGGTGTCCATGAATCTACTACATCGACACTAGAAAGAGAGCACAATAAAGATTTTGGAGGAATCTCTACTGCTCTAGCAGATAAATTACAGACCCGGACTGGAACACGAACAGTCGCACCATGTGCTTTTAAAGAAACTACTCTTGGGCATATTGTCAAATTACCTGATAATGTGCCTTCTATATGTTCTGTCACAGCATTTTGTATATCTTTTGTGCCACGAACAATACCATGTATAGTTTTAACTTCACCAGGAGCTAAACGAATACCATAATTATTGGTAGTTCTGACAGGTATTGTGTCATCACACAAACTATCAAATGCTGTTTGCCACTCATTGGGAACATCAGTTTCATGATCTGATTGTTTGCACAATCTAATAACATTGGTACCAATAATGGCTGGTACCTCACTATTATACTCAGTGTCGGCTACAACAAGCACTGGCACAATAAAACTATTATTTCCCAAGGAGGGTACAGACACATCTGCTTCAATAAAACCCTTATATGGAAGTTTATCACCAGTGACACTTGAAACGGATAATGAAAGACCGAATTCACTGATGTCGTGCAAATCTGGTTTAGGGTCCATTGAAGAGTAAAAGGTCTCTGAGATAGATGTAACCATGGAGCCAGTGTCAATTAGAGCAATAGTCTTAACTCCACTTATAACAAATTCTCCTTCGTTGGCACTTCCAACTAACCTAGTAAATAAATTTGGTTTTGTATCTGTTGATACACTTGGGCCATGTTGATAATTATCTATGACTTCCTCCATTTGCCCAGCAACAGAGGAAGATGTTAGTTTAAATGACCGGTATTTCCGGCAGAATTGTCATCGCGGTATGTTCCACGGCCGTTGGAACCACCACGATAACCTCTTCCGGAACGACCGCCTCTGTTGCCTCTATAGGAGTTGTTATTTTGAGAATTATCATTTTGATAACCCCTGCCATAACCTCCTCCATACGAGCCTCTACCATAACCTCGGCCTCGACCTCTAAAACCACCAGGAGAAAAGCTTTGCTGACTCGAAGAATCTTTCTTCGATTCAGCAAGAGCCTTACTCTGCTGGTCTAACCTGTCCTCCATTGCCTTCATACGGCCCATTAACTCACTCATCTGCTTTAAAAGCAGAGCGTTGGTATCCTCAGTAGACACTTGTCCACTGAGTTGATGGGCGGACTTTTTAGGATTGGCAGGAGGTTTCGTACTAGACTCCTCAATGTCAACTTTCCTTATTTCCCTTAACAAAGATTTAAAATCTCTGACGCTATCATATAAATGCCGCGTAGAGTTCTTCAAGGTTTGACTTTTCAAACCTGTCCAAAACTTACTACGGAGCATTGCATCCTTTGCTAAGGCATCAATATGGCCGAAAGATACTGCCCTTGACAGGGTTTGCTCTAACCTTGAACCATAAACAACTATAGACTCATTGTCTTTTTGGCAGTCGCTATAAAAAGACTGCATCAAGGTTTCACTAGTGTAAACATTTCCGAAGAAACCATCTAATTTTTCTAGGATTTCATCCACTGTCGCATATTCACCCATGGGAACCAACATATCTCTTGCTGTGCCCCTTAGGGAATTGCGAATTGACTGAAAAAGGAGATTTTCAGGTAAGTTTGCAGAATTCTTTAAACATTTAACCTCGAAACTCCACACTTCATACGATGCTTCCCCTTTTTGTGGTTCTTCTGAGCCACTAAATATTGGCAGTTTGGGAACATATGTGTTCTGAAAATTACCAGTATTTTGCAACAGTGTATTTTGCAGTAAACTTAACCTTGGACTAGCACCTGCACCAGGGTTGAAAATTTTGGGTCTAGCTGATGCTGGCGGTGGAAATTTTACAAAGGTGTTGTGTTCACTACTTATGGGTGTACTGGTATTTTGTGTACCCCGATTAGAAGATGAAGCTCGTGCCAAAAGCAACTCAAATTCTTCCCTTGTCAAGACTTTATAGTCCGCATCTTCATTAATGGTTTTTACCATTTCTGTCAAATTAAATCCCTTTTCAGTATTTTTAGCCATGATAATTTGGTATTATGAAAATTGGTAAGACCAGTTATCTGAAGACTAGTAACTAATATACCAAATAATTAAATTTAAATACTGAAATTAATCTATGGCTATTACAAAAAATAAAAGGTAATGGAAGGGGGAAAAGGAAATCACCCTGTGGTATCCATGTAATTATGTTTAAACAAAATCACAAACACAAAGTATTGTAAGTAAGCCACAAAAATCACTACCAATGTAGAGAGCACAATAACACAAACAATAGAAGGGTACTTACAGAATAGTAAATTTAATAGAGCTTAGGGTTTAAGTGCGTCAAGTTCAGCGCATTTGCTACACAAGACGTTGGATCACAAAAACCGTATGCACCATTAAACTACCGAAGTAAGTAAAGCAAAATGAAATTATTTGCTTTAACATATAAGCAATATTGATACTCTCAACACAGGCATGTAATTTACAAGTAGCCGATTAATGAAAGCACAGCTTACAGATCACTGTGTTCACCAATCTTCTGATATAGTGTTTGCACAAATCATCACCAGGGTGAATGCCGTCTGCAAGCAGCAAACTGTAAGACACAGTTTTTATAGACTTCTTGTTTGCTTTCCTGCAGGCAATCAAATCTGCACTAAATCTAGGAACTTGGGATGACCCGTATGTTCTATTTAATAACTTTATTTTGTCATTTAAGCTGTCTATTCTTTCTTTTAAGATGGAATCATGATCCCTATAAAAATCACTGAAAAGACAGCCTCTACTGAAATTCCAAATTGAAATTGCATAGTAAGGGACCTCTAAAATGAGAACTTTTACAGAATCATTATTTAGGGACAAAACTTTTTCATACTGATTTGTAATATAATCAAGTGTAGTGCCACTAAGGTCAATAAATTTCTTTCTTCTTGATTTTTCAGAAGGGTCATCAATTTTACAATTAAGATCACACGTACCTGTCCAAACTAAAATTAACAACTTACCATAATTCTTTTTCCAGCTTTCAATGTTGCGCAAGATAAATGTAGCAGCTTGCTCACTGGATCGCCCTGGGCACGATTCCCAAATAATGCTTCTTTCTGGCTCTTGATGCTTATTTACGTGCTTTCGGACATAAGAGCCTTTACTGTCCGACACAATTATGACAGTAGTATCCTGTGTGCTAGATGGTACAGTGACAGGATTGTCTCTTAAATATTTTGATATACTGGCAAGAGACATGTGATAAAGAAAGCAGAAACACAAATATGCTACTCTGATAGTGTTGAAGAATGAAAAACACTAAATATTGAATATTCAGAATATTTTGTCTACAACTAATAATGACAATTAATTGTAAAATATGTAACTTACCTTATATTTCCATCTTCCAGCAGCTAAAAAGGCTGTTTAGCATGACAGGAAAACTGTATGGGAAACCAGGATAATAGAACACTTTACCTAGCCTGAAATGTTATGTAAATGAAACACAGGGCGATAGGGGAGAAAGGGCCTTTAAAATATCAATCACTCTTTACTTACATCCATGGACTTATGATCATGGCCTGTTATACAGTGTTAGTGCTGTTGTGAAACATGCAGCGCTGTGATAATTTCTAGCATGCAATATATAAGTGTATACACTTGATAGACAGATCTAATATCACAAAAATCACAACACAAACATAAGATCATAAGAAAACTAGTGGCCATTAAGTGTAAATGAACATTTCACTCACAAAAATAATCTGAAAACATAGATCTTGACCCCAAAAAGCAAGAATTTGCTCCTTTAAGGCAAGAATTTGCTCCTTTGGGTGCATTTTTATGTTTTTAAGGAAAGAATTTGCTCCTTTGGAGACAAAATTTTTTTCAAGGAAAGAATTTGCTCCTTGGAGTCAAACTCACTACAAGGAAAGAATTTGCTCCTCCATGACACCCATAACAATTCAAAAATGGCCCATATTGATCAGTCAATGACAATAAAAATAAATAGCTTACAAAACAAGACAAAGGACATTCAACACAATACAAACCCGTCAATATTCATCCATGAAGAAAATTTCATTGAAATTCCCCTCATACATAAACATGACAAGATTTAAAAGAAAAACATGTATGAAAGGCCTTTTTCCATTCTTTTGTTTCTGATAGACAGATCTATGAGAAACAAAAGCTATAAGATCATGATCATACACAATAAAAACTACACAACACAAATAAACACATAATGAAACAAGAAAATATCACAGATAGAGTATGTGCACCCGGTCACAGATAATGAAGAATTATAGGCGGTGGAAGGACTCCTCCTATTTTATAGGCTGTGATATGACAACACAGTATATAACACTGAACACGCGTGTTGAACAATAATGGCCATTTTTTTTCTATATATTTGACACAACACAAATCACGTATCACACAATCCCATGACTATAAACCGGTCGCTGATGCTGATTCATGTTGGGCTGTGATCAAACTATCTAGTTGATGTAATAACTGCCAGACACCCTTAAACTCGCTGGGGGCTCCAATGACACAGGGGTCATAAATACAATAAACTCCGTATATGTTTTATGGGTTTATGTTGATGGTTGTTCGATGATATATATATATATATGATGAAAATAGAGGGTGCCTGCAACATACAAAAGACAACAATGTGACACCGATCACAGAACAATACACATAACATACAATACAGATAACAGACACAGTTGCAGACGGACGGACGAACAATACAGACAGATCATTCTACAAAGGAGTGTAGAAGATATTATTATCTTATGTTACACCGGGATGCATAGGTGATAACTATCAACTATGGTAAAACCACGAAATTATATGACAATAGCAATAACCTTTCAAATATAGAAATACATATTATAGGAGGGACAGTATCGAAGCAGCTGCTATAATGATCAAGCCTTCGCTGTTCTATTTTGGTAGATACCAACATACATATGTGCCGACAGACTGTAAACAAAAGGCACAAAAAACATTGTACATTTGACAGCTGTCAATCTGTGTTGTCGAGAACTGGCGATACTAGTTTTCAGTTAAATGGGCATAAACAGGGCAACACGAAATACAATGGCATACCTGGCTATATCAATAAATTAACTGTGGTTATGAAAACCACCACAATATATCGAAAATTGTCATCTTCAGCGTGAAGCTGATGGAAATTTTCTTTGTGTCGAAAACCGCGTAAAGTGAAGGAAAGGTTAGCAAAGGTTATCGGCTATCGGAACACCAATCATTCGTCGTCTTACATACAGAATTTTAAAACAACCGTACCGATTGGTTGAAGGGTAATTATGGGTATTTTCCAATGCCAGTACGAAATACCGTAACTACAAACAAGCACCGGAAAACCAACCTCTGTGACATGTGTATATGGAATGAACCTTCCCTGTTTATGTAAAGATGGTTTGGGTCAATGGGTGTCCATCGCGTGCACAGGTAAAATAGAAGTGAAGGCAATGATCAGGAATTGATACAATTAACCCACAGCTCCAATCAGAGACACCAAAGGGAAAGAAACACAAACACGAAACAACAAACCCCAATGGAAACATCAATAGCGGAAAGCCAAAAGGACAGATGATCTGAAGTTTTAGTTGATGCGCATTTCCGACGACACATTTTGGTTTGTTGAGACTATTTAGGTCATTTTTGAGCCGGTCAGTTTACCTATCAACACTTTTTTTTGGCAGGCTTTTGTGGGAAAGCAACTGTCCTTATGACCATCCTTTGTTTAGGTCTCCATTATGGTCTGGTCGCTTCATGTTTGTGTTCCTTTCCCTTTGGTGTCTTTGATGGGTGGAGTAAGTTAATTGTATCGATTCCTGATCTTTGTTTTACTTCTACTTTTTATACGTAAGCAGTTAACCAGTGCAGTGCACATTATTTCGCCAGAAACTGACGACTGCCCTTCTTGAATCAGCAGAAGGGAGAGAATGACCGTGGAAAAGATTTCATGATCAAGCTCCATGAAATAATATTGCCGACCCCGGCAGGTATTGAACCCGCGTTCTTCTCATCACCAGTCAGACGGGCATTCGACTGAGCTACCGAGGCCAGCCTTGTGACCACGTAAAGTCGATTTAAGCACCTCCAGTATGTTGTTTTACTGAACATTCTGATGGGATGCTTTTATTGTGCTTTTATTGTTGTTGTTTTTTGCCTGTATGTACTGCTATCTTTTCAGTTTAGATAGCCGTTTAGCCATTTTGTGGGATAGAAAATGTTCTGTTGGCTTTCCGTTTGTGCTGTTTTTATTAAGGGGAATGGGAAAACCTAAGGGGGGGGGGAGGCAACTCCTGCAAAAGCATTTTTGTCTCCCATGTGAATATGGGTCAATTTTTAAAGGAAAGAATTTGCTCCTGAGGAGCAAATTCTTCCCTTTAAGAGTAGACCCCTTTTCCAGTGCAACAGGACTTATAAAAAAAGGGAACAGGAAGTCCCGAAAGTTGTCTCCCTTTGAAAAATGGCATACGAATCTGCCGGGTGTACCCATTCCCCTTAAGTTGTATAATGTTGGTGTTTCGTTCCCTATTGGTGTCTTTGATGGGAGTCGTAAGGTAATTGTATCGATTCCTGATTATTGGCTTTACTTCAATTTTTCATGTTTCATCCGAAGGATTGGCGAGACGTGCATTCGAACCAGACAAGTCTAGTATATAAGGTGACCGGTCGGCTTGTTTTCCACGGTTCTTTTTAAGACCTAGTTCAGGCTAACCATTTCATTCAGTACTGATGTGAGTGCCAGAACACTTTGACCTCGAACTATTAAATACCTGCTTCCGTATAACTGGTGATGTGTTGGATGGACTCTTGTCCGTTGTCCTGCCTAGTCAAACAGACAAAACAGAAGTGGGGGCAATGATCTGGAATCGATACAATTAACCCACAGCTCCCATCAGAGACACCAAAGGGAAAGAAACAACAAAAACATGAAACAACAGACCCTAATGGAAACATCAATAGCGGAAAGCCAAAAGGACAGTTTCTTTCCCACAAAATGGCCAATTGGCTATCCAAAACAAAATAATATCAGCGACACAAACACCCAAAGACAAACCATAACAAAAATAAACCACGACAGAAGAACCGCCTTGGAACGGTCAGTGAAACGAATTCCACTAGGCGGCTTAAATCGATTTAACGTGGCCACAATCCTCGCCCTTACTTCCGTCGCGATTTAGACAAATAATGTGTTCAGTCCGCATGAAAGGCCTCCTAACTTGAACCCCTTCAATAGTAAACACACAGATATGATAAAGGAATTTTCACGCTGATTTAAATAATAATAATAATTATTAATTGACTATCTTGTATTGATTGGAGGTAATCCGTATTTAAACCAGGTCAACCAATATTAACTGAGGTCAAGTGAGGCCAAAAAATCAATAATCATGTTTTTAAGTGTGTCAATTAATAAAATTGTCATTAATCAAAGTAATTTCGCATTGACCCAGTTACAGGTCCTCGGTCAGCTGCACTGGTCCTCGGCCTTCGGCCTCGGGCCAATGCAGCAGACCTCGGACCTGTACCTGGGTCAGTACGAAATTACTTGATTAATAATATTATATTATTAACAATAAAATTATGAGAATAAGGTGCCGATTATTGATTTAT
The DNA here is from genome assembly GCA_963580285.1 of Lucinisca nassula. Classification (NCBI taxonomy): domain Eukaryota; kingdom Metazoa; phylum Mollusca; class Bivalvia; order Lucinida; family Lucinidae; genus Lucinisca; species Lucinisca nassula. Next base: position 108,987,698 of record OY757011.1, read on the forward strand.
ACCACTTTAACCTTGCAATAGGAGCAGACTATTTTTGTGATGTTGGTAGAGTTACTTGGTTTTATAGCGCACTTGAGCACGAAGTGCCCATGTAAAGTTAAGGTGATACTGCTATGTCCGTCGTACATTATCATGCGTCGAGTGTCGAGTGGTACTCTTAAATGACATCTTCACCTAAGCATGTGAATGGATTTTGAAATATTTTTACAGGCCTGTCCTATGGGTGACCCTCTTCAAAAAATGCTAAAACGGTTCCACTCCGCTGGATAAAATGGCCACCAGGGCTAAAAAACACACATTTAAATGACATCTCCCAGGCATTGGCTCGATTTGAAAATAGTGTCACTGAAATGCATGTACCATGAGTGATCGTCTACCAAAACTGCTCACATGTTCCCGTTCCCGCTCCATTGGACTAAATGGTCTCCGCCAGAGCTAAAAATAGAAAAAAACTTCAAACGGTCCGACAGAAATATACTCAAACATCTCCTAAACCGGGTGTTGGTTTTCAAAATATTTTCACAGAAATGTTCCTTGTGTGGCCCTCTACCAGAATTGCTTAACCAAATTGACCCCAGCGCCAAAAATAGAAGAAAAAAAAACAACGACTTCAAATGACATCTTCTAGGCAAATGGCATAATTGCAAACTAATTCACAGAAACGTTCCTCTTGTGTAGAAAAACATTTATGCAACATCTCCTTGGCTAACGGCCCAGTTTCAAAATAGTTTCATAGGAATGTTCCTCTAATGGCACTTTAGCGAAATTGCTAAAACAATTTCGCTCGCTGGACAAAATGGCCATCGGAGATAAAATTAGAAAAAAAAACCAAACAAACAACAACATTAGAACGACAAAAGCTGACCGGCAAATGATCCGATCTTAAAAATTATTGCACAGAAATGTTCCTCTAATGACTCTTCCCCAACATTGCTATAATATTTCCGCTCAGCTAAACAAAATGGCCACCAGAACTAAAAGTAGAAACAAGAGGGCCCAGAGGGCCCTGGTTCGCTCACCTGATCCAATGTATAACAAGTGGGCCCCGGGCAGGGTCAATTTGGCCCCAGGGCTATAATTTGAACAATCTTGGTAGAGGTCCACAAGATGAAACTTCTTATCGAATATGAAAGACCTGGGCTTTCTGGTTTCAGAGAAGAAGATTTTAAAGGTTTACCCTGCATATAGAAGTCTATGTAAAACAAGATTTTCCCTATATAAGTCTATGTTTAACCAAAGAGCCCTGGAGCGGGGGCATTTTGGCCCCAGGGCTATAATTTTAACAATCTTGGTAGAGGTCCACTAGCTGAAGCTTAATAACAAATATCAAAGACCTAAGCCTTGTGTTTCAGAGAAGATGATTTTTAAAGATTTTCCCTATATAAGTCTATGTAAAACCAAAGGGCCACATGGCGGGGGCATTTTTGGTCTCAGGGTTTTAATTTGAACAATCTTTATAGAGGTCCACTAGCTGAAGCTTCATAACAAATATTGAAGACCTAAGCCTTGTGGTTTCAGAGAAGAAGATTTTTCAAGATTTTCCTTATATAAGTCTATGTAAAACCAAAGGGCCCCGGAGCGGGGGCATTTTTGGCCCCAGGGTTATAATTTGAACAATCTTGGTAGAGGTCCACAAGATGAAGCTTCATACCAAATATCAAAGACCTGGGCCTTGAAGTTTCAGAGAAGAAGATTTTTCAAGATTATTCCTATATAAGCCTATGTAAAACAAAAGGGCCCTGGTGCGGGGGCATTTTTGGCCCCAGCACTATAATTTGAACAATCTTGGTAGGGATCCACCAGATGAAGCTTCATACCAAATATCAAAGACCTGGGCCTTGCGGTTTCAGAGAAGTAGAGTTTTCAAGATTTTCCCTATATAAGCCCTTGTAAAACCAAAGGGCCCAATGCGGGGGCATTTTTAGCTCCAGCACTAAAATTTGAGCAATCTTGGTAGGGTTCCACTAGATGAAGCTTCATACCAAATATCAAAGACCTGGGCCTTGCAGTTTCAGAGAAGATTTTTAAAGATTTTCCCTATATAAGCCCTTGTAAAACCAAAGGGCCCCCGTGTGGGGGCATTTTTGGCCCCAGCACTATAATTTGAACAATCTTGGTAGGGGTCCACTAGATGAAGCTTCATACCAAATATCAAAGACCTGGGCCTTGCGGTTTCAGAGAAGAAGATTTATAAAGATTTTCCCTATATAAGCCCATGTAAAACCAAGTGGCCCCCGTGTGGGGGCATTTTTGGCCCCAGCACTAAAATTTGAACAATCTTGGTAGGGGTCCACTAGATGACGCTTCATACCAAATATCAAAGACCTGGGCCTTGCGGTTTCAGAGAAGATTTTTCAAGATTTTCCCTATATAAGCCCATGTAAAACCAAAGGGCCCCCATGCGGGGGCATTTTTAGCTCCAGCACTATAATTTGAACAATCTTGGTAGGGGTCCACTAGATAAAGCTTCATACCAAATATCAAAGACCTATCCCTTGCAGTTTCAGAGAAGAAGATTTTTAAAGATTTTCCCTATATAAGCCCATGTAAAACCTAAGGGCCCCCGTGTGGGGGCATTTTTGGCCCCAGCACTAAAATTTGAACAATCTTGGTAGGAGTCCACTAGATGAAGCTTCATACCAAATATCAAAGACCTGGGCCTTGCGGTTTCAGAGAAGAAGGTTTATAAAGATTTTCCCTATATAAGCCCATGTAAAACCAAAGGGCCCCCGTGTGGGGGCATTTTTGGCCCCAGCACTAAAATTTGAACAATCTTGGTAGGGGTCCACTAGATGAAGCTTCATACCAAATATCAAAGTCCTGGGCCTTGCAGTTTCAGAGAAGAAGATTTTTCAAGATTTTCCCTATATAAGCCCGTGTAAAACCAAAGGGCCCCCGTGCGGGGGCATTTTTAGCTCCAGCACTATAATTTGTACAATCTTGGTAGGGGTCCACTAGATGAAGCTTCATACCAAATATCAAAGACATGGGCCTTGCGGTTTCAGAGAAGAAGATTTTTAAAGATTTTCCCTATATAAGCCCATGTAAAACCAAAGGGCCCCCGTGTGGGGGCATTTTTGGCCCCAGCACTATAATTTGAACAATCTTGGTAGGGGTCCACTAGATAAAGCTTCATACCAAATATCAAAGACCTATCCCTTGCAGTTTCAGAGAAGAAGATTTTTAAAGATTTTCCCTATATAAGCCCATGTAAAACCAAAGGGCCCCCGTGTGGGGGCATTTTTAGCTCCAGCACTATAATTTGAACAATCTTGGTAGGGGTCCACTAGATAAAGCTTCATACCAAATATCAAAGACCTATCCCTTGCAGTTTCAGAGAAGAAGATTTTTTAAAGATTTTCCCTATATAAGCCCATGTAAAACCAAAGGGCCCCCGTGTGGGGGCATTTTTGGCCCCAGCACTAAAATTTGAACAATCTTGGTAGGGGTCCATTAGATGAAGCTTCATACCAAATATCAAAGACCTGGGCCTTGCGGTTTCAGAGAAGAAGGTTTTTAAAGATTTTCCCTATATAAGCCCATGTAAAACCAAAGGGCCCCCGTGTGGGGGCATTTTTGGCCCCAGCACTAAAATTTGAACAATCTTGGTAGGGGTCCACTAGATGAAGCTTCATACCAAATATCAAAGACCTGGGCCTTGCGGTTTCAGAGAAGAAGATTTTTCAAGATTTTCCCTATATAAGCCCATGTAAAACCAAAGGGCCCCCATGCGGGGGCATTTTCAGCTCCAGCACTATAATTTGTACAATCTTGGTAGAGGTCCACTAGATGAAGCTTCATACCAAATATCAAAGACCTGGGCCTTGCGGTTTCAGAGAAGAAGATTTTTAAAGATTTTCCCTATATAAGCCCATGTAAAACCAAAGGGCCCTCGTGCGGGGGCATTTTTGGCCCCAGCACTATAATTTGAACAATCTTGGTAGGGGTCCACTAGATGAAGCTTCATACCAAATATCAAAGACCTGGGCCTTGCGGTTTCAGAGAAGAAGATTTTTTAAGTTTTCGGTGAAAAAAATCTATTTTTGGCTACTGTGACCTATATGTGCAACGGACCGGAACCATTTGAACAACTTTGAAAGGGGACCTCCTAAGGATCATCCCTGTGAAGTTTGGTCAAAATCCGATCAGTGGTTTAGGAGAAGATGTCGTTTGAAGAAAAGTTTACGGACGCACGCACGGACGCACGCACGGACGCACGACGGACGACGGACAAAAAGTGATCCCAAAAGCTCACCTTGTCACTACGTGACAGGTGAGCTAAAAACATTTAAACGACATCACCATCTAAGCCATTGTCCCGACTTCAAAATTACTTCACAGAAATGTTCCTCTTATGAACATATACTGATACTGCTAAAATCATTCTGCTCCTCTGAAGAAAATGGCCGACAAAGCTAAAAGTAGAAAAAATTTTAAACGGTATTCGGCATTTGGCTGGATTCAAACGATGTATTCCTTGGGTCACTCTAGAAAAATTGCTAAACTGACTCTGCTAGTCTAAACAAAATGGCCGCCAGAGCTTCAATTAGACAAAAAACCTTTAAACGGCATCGTCTTCTAAGTCATATTTTAAAATAATTTCAAAGGAAACTTTACCTTTTACCTAAATTCCTAAAATCATTCCGCTAAGCTAAAAAGGTCCACCGGAGCTAAAAACAGAAATAAAAAGTAGAAGTAAAACAAAGATCAGGAATCGATACAATTAACTTACTCCACCCATCAAAGACACCAAAGGGAAAGAAACACAAACATGAAGCGACCAGACCATAATGGAAACCTAAACAAAGGAAGGCCATAAGGATAGTTACTTTCCCACAAAATGGCCAAATGGCCATCCAAAATAAAAAAGACACAAGTGATACACAGTAAGTAACAAACAACAACATAAATTAACCGCAACAGAAGAACTGCCTTGGAACGGTCAGTGGAAAGAATTCCACTGGTGGGCTTAAATCGATTTTACCTGGCCATAGAACCGCTTTATTGAGGCTGCCATTTTGTTCATCCGCCCGTCTGTCAATAAAACCTTAAAACGACTTAAGGGCGAGTAAGGGCGAGAAGTAAGGTCGAGAATTGCAGCTACGTAAAATCGATGTAAGCCTCACCCTACCCCCACCCCAGTAGAATTCGTTTCATTGACCGTTCCAAGGCAGTTCTTCTGCGCGGTTTAATTTTGTTATGGCTTTGTCTTATCGCTTATATTATTTTGTTTTGGATAGCCAATTGGCCATTTTGTGGGAAAGTAACTGTCCTTTTGGCTTTCCACTATTGATGTTTCTGTTAGGGTCTAGTTATTTCATGTCTGAGTTTCTTTCCCTTTGGTGTCACTGCTGGGATCTGTGGGTTAATTGTATCAATTCCTCATGATTGTCTTCACTTTTATCCTAGATAAATTCAAAGATTTCAAAGTACTTTCACAGAAATGTAACTCATATGACCCTTTACCAAAATTGCTAAAATCGCTCCCCCGGCTGAACAAAATGGCCGCATGAGCTACAAATATACATATATATATATATATAACGACATCTCCTCTTAAGACAAATGATCCGATTACAAAATAATTTCACAGAAAAGTTCCTCATATATATGACCCTTTACCTAAATTGCTAAAATTATTCCGCCTGGCTGAACAAAATGCCACCAGAGCTAAAATAGTCAAGAAAGCCTTTAAACTACATCTCCTCCTAAGCAAATTGCCCTTTTTACAAATTATGTCACAGAAATTATCTTTCTTTGACCCTTTTATAAAAATTGCCAAAATCGTTCCGCTCGGTTGAACAAAATGGCCACATGAGCTTAAAATAGAAAAAAAAACATTTAAATGACATCTCATAGGCAAATGACACAATTTAAAATCACCGCAATGTTCATTGGGTGATCTTCTACCAAAATTGCTAAAACTGGTCCGCTCGGCTGAACAAAATGGCAGCCTCAATAAAGCGGTTCTAACGAGTAATCACAATCTCTGTTTTGAGCAACAATAAGGAAAATAAGTACAATGAGCACCCACAACGTATGTATATCTCTTTTACCCCCTTTTTGTCCCACCTGCTTGTAGCAGGGTACGACATGGGCGTCCGCTTTTCCGTCCGTCCGTCCGTCCGTCCGTTCATCCGTCCGTTTGTTAACATTTGCGTCAAAGTTCGACACTTATGTCAAAGTTTGTATCAAAATCAACTACAAAGCTGATCAACCATCCAACCTTGCATGAAACATCTCCCTGACCGTTTGACTTGGTAGGCGCCTTGATATGATGACCTTGACCTATATTTTGTGTTCCAGTGACATTGACTATTATGTCGAGGTTCGACATTTGCGTCGAAGTTAGTAGTGTTATCAACTACAAGACATTACAACCATCAAACCTTGCATGAAGCAACTCCTTGAACTCCTGACTAGGCAGGCGCCTCGAGCCGGTGACCTTGACCTATATTTTACGCTCTAGTGACCTTGACACAAACTACATCGATGTTCCAGATCTCCTCAAACAAAAGGCCTACGACAATCAAATCTTGCATAGTGCTTCTCTTAGATGTACTGACTCTGCATGTTTCTTGACCCGATGACCTTGACCTATATTTTACACTCCAGTGACTTTGACACAATTTGCGTCGATGTCCCAGATCTTCTCAAATAAAAGGCTTATGTGGATGTTTCAGATCTCCTCATATAAAAGGCATACAACCATCATAACTTGCATAGTGCTTCTCCTAGATGTACTGACTCTGCAGGTACCTTGACCCGGTGTCCTTGACCTATATTTTATGCTCCAGTGGCTTCGACACGGTTTACGTCGGTGTTCTAGATCTCCTCAAATAAAAGGCCTACAACCATCAAATCTTGCATAGTGCTTCTTCTAGATATACTGTCTCTGTAGATACTTTGACCTGGTGACCTTGATCTATTTTTCGCACTCCTGGGACTTTCACACATTTTACATCGCTTCTCCTTGGTGTACTTATGTGACCTGGTGACCATCACCTATATTTTACTTCTGTGACTTTGACACATTTTACGTCAACTGTCAACTGCTTAAATGATGATGATGATGATGATTTCGTGTTTAACGACGCGTCAGCTTCAACTGCTTAGAAAGAAATTAACTTATTCAATAACTACGTTATGATTGTGGCTCCTGAGACTTTTGCCCCCAGCAGGTGCGACGCCGCCTTCTGCGGAATTCTTGTTCTTTATAAAATAGAATTTTCATTACAACTTACTGTTAACGAGATGAAGTTAATTAACAAATAACAGAGAAGAATAGCAAAAAAAAAAAAAAAAAAAAATGTCACACAAAGGGACTTTTGGTGATAGAGTTGATTGTATCAGGAAATTAAGATCTCAGACAAATATATAGGTTTTATTTTTATTTTACAGACCAAATATGGATCTTCTTCCAATCAAATTAGTGTTGAATGTCCCCTGTGTCTGAAACAAAAATAAATTGAATATTTCATGCAACTTATAACCCGCAATTAATATGTTCAGATGTTCAGTCCACATGAGGCGTTTCTAACACATCAGTGCATATCATTACACAGGAAAGTTACATTACACATGAAATGACGCCAGATCAAACGCCACATCAACAGGATCTACACTGTTTGATAACGATTTTCCGTCGAAAATAGGATCATCACGAAAACATGCCTATATATTTTTGACCCCCTTGGAAAGTAGAAGTAAAACAAAGATCAGGAATTGATACAATTAACTTACTCCACCCATAAAAGACACCAAAGGGAAAGAAATACAAACATTAAGCGACCAGACCATAATGGAAACCTAAACAAAGGAAGGCCATAAGGACAGTTACTTTCCCACAAAATGGCCATATGGCCATCCAAAACCAAAAGACACAAGTGATACACACAGTAAGTAACAAACAACAACATAAATAAATCGCCACAGAAGAGCCGCCTTGGAACGGTCAGTGGAAGATTTCCACTGGGGGGCTTAAATCGATTTTACGTGGCCACAATCCTCGCCCTTACTTCCGTCGCGATTTAGACAAATAATTTGTTCAGTCCGCATAACTTTTATATTGTAAAACTGGGGTTTACAGGGGTATACCTTATTTTTCTTATTTCTGCGCTAAAATATAGATTATGGGTACTTGTTAAACCGCCTCGATGAGGCGGTTCTATCGTGTACCCACAATCTTTGTTTTGAGTAGAAATAAGAAAAAATATCACATTTTTTCATCTTAGAATTATCGTTTTTTATCGGCGCTCAAGTTTACAATGTATTTGTATAGGCATGTTTTCGTAATGAAAATTAAGAAAAACCGGACCGACAAATGGACTTGTCCCACATAGAAGAGCGTCAACCAGTATATCATGGGTTAAAAACCACAGACACATTCCAAGCCACCGAAAGATGACATTAATGTCACGCTGTCTTAATTGTTTGTGTTTCTTTTGTGTGTGTATGCACTTAAAAAGTTTACTTTTCATCATAGAAATGGCACACAGTGTAGGGGTCAAGATTTAGTGAAGCTCAGAGATTAGCTGTTAACGTTCTGGGGCCAGTTGTTCAAAACTAACGACGTCGTTAGTTAACGTATCGTTAAAACTTTGATCATTAAATATGGCAAATATGCTGAAATTTTTGCTGAAAAAATGTGAGCAGCTTTTGCGGACGCAAAAGCTGCTCACATTTTTTCAGCAAATATACCAAAATTTATGATATTGTACTTGCTAGAAGAGTTAACAATATGACCACTAACGAGCTCGTTAAGCTAACGATGCTTTGAACAACTGGCCCCTGGACACCAGGCCAGGGAGTCTCGTTTAGTGGCTCGTAGCATCACAACAGTAATTATAACAGGTTCTTGGTATGTACATTCTACGTAGAAATAAGAAATCAAATGTTACACTTCAAATTAAAGGACGTCATACTTACATAATGCCCCTCTACCATTGGGGCGTTTTCACATCCAATGGGAGGAGAATTTAAATCTGCGGGCGAACTGAGTCCAGCTGTCAAGTTAACATATCCCGAGTTCTGCATAAAGGTTACTGAAATAGAAAGAATTGTGGATAGTAACCATAATTTTCTTCCAGAATTCATTACGAAACCACACCTATTCAAATATATTGAAAATTTTACCACTCAAAAATGAAAATTTTCGCATGAAAAATTGTGATATTTTTCTTATATCTGCTCAAAATATAGATTGTGGGTACTTGTTAGAACCGCCTCGGTGAGGCGGTTCTAACGAGTATCCACAATATATGTTTCTGAACAGAAATAATAAAAATAATGTATACCCCTGTAAACCCGAGTTTTACTGTATAGAAGTAGGGTTAAGGGGGGTGAAAATTAATTACGCGTGTTCTCGTGATGTTAAAAAGTAAGACGTTGTTGCTGTGAATATATTTTCATATTAGATCACGACATATATGTCATCATCCCAGGAAATTAAATATTGAGATAAAGATTTATTAGTCAGAAGTGAAGAGAAATATCTTCATGTATTAACTTGTTTCTGGCATATTTGTTGTTAGATGATCTCGAGATGTATATTTATTATAAGTATGTATGGAAACGACACTTTTTCATAATAGTTTTTGCATTTCGAAAAAAGAAAAACATTTTATAGCTAACTAAAAAAATGTTGAGATACACTTATTTGTCATCTTCTTCACTAAAAATATATTTTGACATGGCATTATATTTCTCAAGATCTTTTGGAATTTATCTTATGTTATCTATATATATGCGGTTATTTTGAAAATAAAATACCCATTATTCTGAAACTTTAAATGAATTTCTAGCGTCATTAGGCGATGTGCAAGAGACAAGAACCATAACTGTGGCTTTACTACTTTCTAAATTATGGCCCTTTGAACAATGAAAACGATGGTTTTAAGTTATTCCGTTATGTTGCAGTTATTAGAAGCATCCGAGGTACAGTGGTTACGCTACTCGCCTTGTAAACAAGGAATCGCAGGATCGATCCCGGGCTTCCCAGACTTTTGAATGAGTCTTTAATCCGAGGACCCGTTTCCGGATGACCTAAGTTGTTGGTGGGACGTAAAACTCAAACACTCACTCACCCCTTATGTTGCAGTTATCTTATTTTTTGCAGAAATGTTAAACATAATTAAGCAATTTGAAGAAGACAAGGGTCATAACTCTGGCTTAACTTCTCTTGGTGTGGCCTTTTGGACAATGAACACAGTGGTTTTCGTTATTCTCTGTGTCTGTAATTGTTTGATATATTTTCATACATTTAATGCTCTTATTTTTCCAATCCTCAGGGATTGCTTATGCAATTGCTTTTCACTGTTCCATCAATTGACATCCTTTATATACCTGTTGAAGGTCATTATTAAACCGATGTTCGTTCCTCGTTGTATAACAACTGCTTGTTTGACATCCCTGTACTTTTAGTAGACTAAGATGTTTTGTGGGCTTTTGTTGTACCTTCCTTCTATTCGAAGGTATTATCTTCAGTAATTTTATATGCTGTTTTACATAATGACCGGTATGAAGATCGCTTTAGTTTTGACGGTATCAAAATTCTCTAAACCCTTATGAGTATCACAAATACATTTAAAATATCAATATCAGCCCTTAGGTTACACTCTGCTTCTTCTGTACGGACCCCCCATTCTATTAAGAACTTTAATACTATGTTGCCTTCGGTATGGGTTAGACCCTTAAATTTGTCTTCTGTAACTTCAGTCAATCTCAATGGAGCAGGCAATACCAATGTTTTTGGGAGTAGTCTTCGTATAAGACTATCTCCTCTCAAATCGCCCATCCTTCGAAAATATACTAATCCGTGGAAAAGAAGTGGAATGTATCCTAGTATTTCTAAGTGCAATGCCAAGAGGTGCAGATGTTGTTCGCATTTAAGCACTGCGTCTACCGTTATTTCATCTGTAAACGGTAGACGCTTCTCTGTAGTTAACATGTCTGATTTGACATGTCAGTCTACAGATTTAATTTATCTAATTACATGACGTGCTGCAAACTGTAATATGCAGCACGTCGGTCAAACTAACCGCATGCTTAAAACTAGATTGAACGAGCATTATCGTAGAATGAGTAAGCCTAAGAAAACTGACACTTTCTTGTACCGTCACTTTCGACGTACAGGTCATTCTGTAAATAACATTATTATACAACCAGTGGAAAAACTTTATTACGATGCAAATTCTACATCTAGATTCAAAATCATCAAAAGACATGAGGCTGAACTGAAATGGATAAAATTTTTACAGACCCCTTTTCCACTGGGATTTAATGACAACATTTATCATGAGGGTAATATTTCCAGAATGCCGGACTTTGATATTTTCTCGCTCCTGGAATGTCGAAAACGCAGAACTAGATCTCACGGCACCAGGAAAAATGGTAACTTTAAACGTAAATCACGTGCGTTTAAACGAAACAATACTAGACTGAAGTGACTGTCAATTATATTATTAAATCATGGACGCCACTCTATGCTTTCATTTTTAAGTTCATTACCCGTTTCTGTTTTACGTCCTCTGGACACCGAGGCGAATAAATTCTACGATAGTTCTAATCATTTATTTGATGTGGCTCTCTTAACTAGAGGTTATACTCAGCATACTCTCCGTCCTTACATTGAGTCTGAAATTAATCATAAACGCCATTTCTTAAAAATATCCTTCATTAATAAGGGTATGGATTTTATAGATTTGCCCAGTATCTTCCGTGAGAGATCGGTGCTTTCTTCCATTCCTACTTATTTTCAAAATACTGAAACACCTATAATTTGCTATAGATATAACAAACCTGTTAGATCTATCATTTTTTAATTTCAATAAACTTGTTTCAGATCTTGATATTGATACTAATACTCCTGATTCATGTGATTGTAAAAACTCAGTGTATTGCTGTCCTGCTGCTGGTCATGTAATTACTGGCAATTTGAAAGTTATTCCTGATTCTAGGATAAGGAATATAATTTCTAAAGGACCGAAATATCGGTTTCCTTCTAAAATTGATTTCAGTAAATGTAGAGATGAAATCGCTGCTTCCTTGAATGAATTCGGTAATCGATGGTGTAAGCGAGAGTATTACTAGTGAATAAACGCATTTCTTTCTATAATTCTCAAAATACTAACTTATTACCTCCTACGCCCAAGACGTCTTTACGTCATCTTAAACTAGGTATTCAAGAATTTCATAAGAAGTTTGTTTTGGCCCCTGCAGACAAGGCCGCTAACAACGTCGTCGTTGTGTGACGGCTCCACTATGTTAACACGCTTAAGCAGGAGCTTGGTGGTACTAAGGCCTATGAACTTCAGCCTTAAGCTGATGAGAGAGCTATAGTAAATAAACATGTTTGTCATACAGCCACCAAGTTTGCTGTGTGTGTTACCGAAGACCAAGACAAGCTTCCTACGCTATACTGGTTACCAAAACTTCAGCTCCAACGTAAAGGCTTATTGAGAATTATAGAGATCTAATTCTTGGTAATGTTGGTTGGTGCCTGATGCTCTGTCTCTGGTTGGGCCGATCGGAGTCTAACTGTTGGTTTTCTTTTGCTCCAGCATTTCAGTGGTTTCTTGCTGTCGAGTCCTCACGGTTGTCTCACCTCTGTGGTTCTTTGATTTTTTGTGTTCACGGAGATGTTGCACTGATGAGTTAGGAGGCCTTCATGCGGGCTGAACAAATTATTTGTCTAAATCGCGACGGAAGTAAGGGCGAGGATTGTGGCCACGTAAAATCGATTTAAGCCCCCCCCCGCAGTGGAAATCTTTCCAATGACCGTTCCAAGGCGGTTCTTCTGTGGCGGTTTATTTATGTTGTTGTTTGTTACCTGCTGTGTGTATCATTTGTGTCTTTTTATTTTGGATGGCCATATGGCCATTTTGTGGGAAAGTAACTGTCCTTATGGCCTTCCTTTGTTTAGGTTTCCATTATGGTCTGGTCGCTTAATGTTTGTGTTTCTTTCCCTTTGGTGTCTTTGGTGGGTGGAGTAAGTTAATTGTATCGATTCCTGATCTTTGTTTTACTTCTACTTTACAGAACTAAAGGTCATCATAGGACGAAGTAGATGTGCAAAAGACATGATCACTCTGACTTCACTACTTTTTGGAATTATGACCCATTTAACACCGAAAGTAGTGGTTTTGTTTATAACTTTTGCCTCATGTGTAATTTGAAAGTATTTTGTTTTCGATATTTCATGACACTTTACAGAAATTAAAGCACCTTAAGACGAGATGCATAATTCAGGAACAATAATTAATATTTTCTCATTTCGTGAGTGATGGCCCTTTGGGCTCTTTTAAATGGTTACTTTTGTCCTTTCCAAATGCTATTCTCTGATTTGAGATTTTCATTTCAAAAGGAGTAAAACCAGATTAAAGGTTCTTGTTTTCTGAAAATCGTCTCACATTTACATTTCGGCAAAGTTTCATGAAAACATCTCAACTCGTTAGGAGGCCTTCATGCGGACTGAACAATTTTTTTTTGTCTAAATCGCGACGGAAGTAAGGGCGAGGATTGTGGCCACGTAAAATCGATTTAAGCCCCCCAGTGGAAATCTTCCACTGACCGTTCCAAGGCGGCTCTTCTGTGGCGATTTATTTATGTTGTTGTTTGTTACTTACTGTGTGTATCACTTGTGTCTTTTAATTTTGGATGGCCATATGGCCATTTTGTGGGAAAGTAACTGTCCATATGGCCTTCCTTTGTTTAGGTTTCCATTATGGTCTGGTCGCTTAATGTTTGTATTTCTTTCCCTTTGGTGTCTTTTATGGATGGAGTAAGTTAATTGTATCAATTCCTGATCTTTGTTTTACTTCTACTTTAACTTACAGAGTGTATACGAGTAAATGAAAAAAAAAAATCAATATTCAGAAGGCAATGACTACAAAACCAAGCAACCAAGTATTATGGTCCTTGTCTTCCATATACAATCATATAGTGTTTTTCAGTTCTGTAAAGTTTCAAGAAAATGCATGAGACGGTTATAAAGTAACCCAAGGAATAACTAAAACCACCGTTTTCGTTTTTCAACGGGTCATATTTTCAAAATAGTAATTAGCCAGAGTTATGTACTTTGTTTTCTACAAATCGTTTTGCATTTCTGTTAAAACACTGTTTTCATTGTTCAAGGGCCATAATTGCGAAAGGTGTAAAGTAAGAGTTCTTGTTCTTTTCTTCAACACATCTACGCTTTTCATTGTACCAAGGGCAATAGTTCCGAAAAATGTAAAGTCAGAGTTATGGTTCTTGTCTTCAGTACATTGTCTGATTGTGCATTTCTTTTAATTTAAGTTTCAGAATAATAGGTTATTCTTTCTAAAATGACCACATATAAATAAGAATCATAAGAAAAATTTCAAAAGATCTTCAGAAACATAACGTCATGTCAAAATACATATTTGGAAAAAGATGACATATAAGTATCTCTTATAATCTTTTATTTAACTATAAAATGTCTTTCTTAACTCGAAATGCAATAAATGTCATGTTAAATTGTCGTTTCTATACATACTTATAATAAATATACATCTCGAGATCATTTAACAGCAAATATGCAGAAACTAGTTAATAAGTGAAGATATTTCTCTTAACTTCTGATAAATAAATCTTTATCTCAATATAAAATTTCCTGGGATAATGACATATATGTCGTGATCTAAGGAGACGTTTACGCTTCCGTAATTCCAGACCAATCGATTTATACCCCGATGTCAGTTGTACGGAAGCGCAAACGCCTCATTAGATCACGACATATATGTCATCATCCCAGGAAATTTTATATTGAGATTAAAAATTTATTTTTCAGAAGTTGAGAGAAATATCTTCACTTATTAACTAGTTTCTGCATATTTGTTGTTAGATGATCTCGAGATGCATATTTATTATAAGTTTGTATAGAAATGACAATTTTGCATGGCATTTATTGCATTTCGAGTTAAGAAAGACATTTTATAGCTAAATAAAATATGTTGAGAAATACTCATATGTCATCTTTTTCCAAATATGTATTTTGACATGACATTATGTTTCTGAAGATCTTTTGAAAATTATTTAAGCCCCCCGCAGTGGAAATCATTCCACTGACCGTTCCAAGGCGGTTCTTCTGTGGCGGTTTATTTAGGGTGTTGTTTGTTACTTACTGTGTGTATCACTTGTGTCTTTTTATTTTGGATGGCCATATGGCCATTTTGTGGGAAAGTAACTGTCCTTATGGCCTTCCTTTGTTTAGGTTTCCATTATGGTCTGGTCGCTTAATGTTTGTGTTTCTTTCCCTTTGGTGTCTTTGATGGGTGGAGTAAGTGAATTGTATCGATTCCTGATCTTTGTTTTACTTCTACTTTATCTTATGATTCTAATTTATATGTGGTCATTTTAGAAAGAATAGCCTATTATTCTGAAACTTAAATTAAAAGCAATGCACAATCAGGCAATGTATTGAAGACAAGAACCATAACTTTGACTTTTCATTTTTCGGAACTATGGCCCTTGGTACAATGAAAACAGTGTTTTAACAAAAATGCTTAACGATTTGCAGAAATCAAGGGCCATGACTCTGGCACCTTGCTACTTTTGAAAATTTGACCAGATGGAAAAGAAAACAGTAGTTTTAGTTATTCCTTGGGCAACTTTATAACCGTCTCATGCATTTTCTTGAAACTTTACCGAACTGACAAACACTATATGATTGCATATGGAAGACAAGAACCATATTACTTGGTTGCTTTGTTTTGTAGTCCTGGCCTTCTGAATATTGAATACAGTTTGTTGTTTTTTTTCATTTACTCCTATACGCTCTGTAAGTTGAAAACGAGTTGAAATGTTTTCATGAAACTTGCCGAAATGTAAAGCCTCATTAAACGATTTTCAGAAAACAAGAACCATTCATCTGGTTTTACCTCCTTTGAAATGAAAATCTCAAATTACAGAACAGCATTTGGAAAGGACAAAAGTAACCATTAAAAGAGCTCAAAGGGTCATGACTCACGAAATGAGGAAATATTAATTATTGTTCCTGAATTCTGCATCTCGTCATAAGGTGCTTTAATTTCTGTAAAGGGTCATGAAATATCGAAAAAGAAAATACTTTCAAATTACATATAAGGCATAAGTATTAAACAAAACGACTACGTTCGATGTTAAATGTGCCATAATTCCAAAAAGTAGTGAAGTCAGAATGTTCTTGTCTTTTGCACATCTAATTCGTGTTATGATGACCTTCAATTCTGTAAAGTTTGATGAAAATATATCAAATAATGACAGACACAGGGAATAACGAAAATCACTGTGTTCATTGTCCAAAGGGCCGTCACGCCAAGAGAACTTAAGCCAGAGTTATGGCCATTGTCTTCTTCAAATTGCTTAACTATGATTAGCATTTCTGCAAAAAATCAGATAACTGAAACATAACGGAATTTTTTTTAAACCATCGTTTTCATTGTTCAAAGGGTCATAATTCAGAAAGTAGTAAAGCCACAGTTATCGTTCTTGTCTCTTGCAGATCACCTAATGACGCTAGAAATTCATTTAAAGTTTCAGGATAATGGGTATTTTATTTCAAAATGACCGCATATATATAGATAACATAAGATAAATTCCAAAAGATCTTGAGAAATATAATGCCATGGCAAATATATTTATGGACGAAGATGACAAATAAGTTTATCGCAACATTTTTTATTTAGCTATAAAATGTTTTTCTTATTTCGAAATGCAATAAATACTATGATAAATTGTCGTTTTGCATACATACTTATAATAAATATACACCTCGAGATCATCTAACAACAAATATGCAGAAACAAGTTAATAAATGAAGATATTTCTCTTCACTTCTGACGAATAATTCTTTATCTCAATATATAATTTCCTGGAATGATGACATATATGTCGCGATCTAATGAGACGTTTGCGCTTCCGTACAGTTGATCACGTAAAGCAACTTCGGAAAAAAAGAAACGTGTTGATTAGTCAACCATCCGTCATTACGATAACACATCCGTTTGACATAGTATATTCTGTCACATTTCTAAAGCTGTTATTTTTCCGGTGAACATTTTTGATCTTGTTCTTACTTACACATAAAATAAAGGTAATGGTTACTCCACCCACCAAAGACACCAAAGGGAAAGAAACACAAACATTAAGCGACCAGACCATAATGGAAACCTAAACAAAGGAAGGCCATAAGGACAGTTACTTTCCCACAAAATGGCCATATGGCCATCCAAAACAAAAAGACACTAGTGACACACACAGTAAGTAACAAACAACAACATAAATAAACCGCCACAGAAGAACCGCCTTGGAACGGTCAGTGGAAAACTGTCTCAATGGGGGCGATTCTTACGAGTACTCTATACATATGTCTTTGAGAAGAAATAAGGGAAATAATGTATACACCCTGTAAACCCCATTTTTTCTATCAAAGCTGGGACCTAAAGCGGTGTTCATTACATGGACTGGTTATTATTATGTTCTGTTGGCGTCATATCATGATGGCGGCTATGTAGGGTTTTGGCTGTCATTTAACGCTGCGCAGGTTTGCTTAATGTTATCAAGTCTATGACTTTGATTATATTTTGAGTTGGTTAAGTTTTTTGACATTCAGAGCATTGTCAAAGTTAGCACAAAGCGATTTGGTAAAATTAGGCCATATAAAGAGCGTCTTAAGAATATTTCTTAATACCCACCACAGAAATTTCGTTTATCTCGCATGAATATATCCCAGGAACTCTTTTTCTGGAATATGTCACGAAAAAAATCTTAGCTGTACAGTTTCTTCAGAATCTAAATGTTAATTCAGACATAGCTGACATGGATTTATCAGAATATAATGCTATCAAACAGATTAAGATCACATTGCCAAGGTCAGCAATGGACGAGATGGTTTAATATTCAGCGAACACACGTTTGTTTAAACAGTACCCTAGGAACTGTTGGTTTGATGGTTGCTTAACGCTCTGCATGCTGGGTATTTTTACAGCAAGCGACCTTTCGAACTATTTGACATTGTATGTAAATCGTCTCATTTGCATGAGATGTCAAGACAAGTTATCTCGAAAATGAAGAAAAACATCAACAATTTGTCGTCTATTGAATTACCCAAGAGAGAAGTGAAGGTTTATTAACACGGATCACTGGGATAAGACAAAGAGTGGATTAGGTTAGATTAGATTAGGATCACTTTCACATTGTTTTCAATGTCAGGATGGGATCTGAAGTTTCTAATTTCAGCTAGATTAAGCTTCTATACACAGTTTATAAGAAAACTTTTCGTAACATCTCTACATATTTACTTTTACTACTGGCACGTAATTTTGATAAGAATTTGCTAACCTCGACCCTGTGTTTAATGTCAGTACTGGACAAAACTCATTTTAGGGGACGGTAGGGGCGTATTCGCATCACCTTTTTCTCAAAACAAACTTAGAGTCACCCGCTATACAAAATCATTATAACAGTTCCTACCTCTATGTAAAGCGTATCATATCAATGCTTCTTCTTGGAAAATAATTCTTGTGCATAAAGACTCTTCCTCTCCTATCTATTAATCATTTTTTAAACCCATGAAAGGAATACCAATGCATCTTTAAAAGACGTTTTAAAAGAGGTTAGAAAAAAAGAGTAATATTGTTCAAGCAGAAATGCTGTTATATATTGATTTTGCACTACTAAAATTTTCATAATCTATGTTTACAGCATGTCAGTGCTTTTGTTTAAGTTCCTTATGAGAAAAAAGTTAAAAGAAAAATATAGGAAGATCCAGACTAACAAGACGTTGTCCACTATTGGCCCCTATCAGGAAGAGAAAACCCTCACAGGAAACGAACACAACAACACATTACGATAATACATTCATATGATATTGTGCATTCTTTCATATCACCAAAATGATAAATTTTCAGAGGAAAACTTGTAATATTTTTCTTATTTTTACTCCAAACAAAAGTTGCGAGTGCTCGTTAGAACCGCCTCATTGCGGCGGTTCTAATGAGTACCCACAACCTATGTATTGGAGTATGAATTAGAAAAGTAATGTTTACCCCCTTAAAACCCAGTTTTCTCAGAATAAAGTGGGGTTCAAAGGGGTGTTCATCACACGGACTTGTTAACATGACGAAGCGCTTAACAAACGGAACAATTAGCCGTCGCTTTCTCAAACGGATAACTAGATCACTAAAAAGCATTTATCAACAAACGCACAAAAAGCATAAAATGCAGAGCTAAAATTCAGAAATATTACCTCCTCCTAAAGTGCCTCTCCACATTTCGAGCACTGGTATACATCCTTCAGACGTGACACTCACAGTTAGCTGTACCTCACCGCCAAAATCTATCATATAGGTGTCAACTGGCAAATTGTTGGTTCCCTGTCCTAGTTCAGCATTCAAACTGACAACTGTTGCAGTATCTGTAAGAGTATATTTACCCTTATCATCCTGAACATGACAACCCTACCTTTGCAAACGATATCAGATAAGGGTTGATACAGATTCTAACGTATTGCAGAATGCAATGCGACGTCGTATTTGAAATTGTGACAATCTGCCTCAGATTTAACGAAAGCAGACGCCATCATGAATAAGGTCAAGGATCCTACCTACATTGTCAGACAGTAGAAAATATCGTTGACCGTGCTTGCAATTTTATATATAAGCATAGGCAGATTTTTTCACTAAATAGACTGGGTCGGGCCTAATTTCGTAGGCTCAATTAATTTTGGAACGTGCTTTTCATGTTCGATTTGCTTGACAGCACATTGCAGCCAATTTGAGCGTATTTGTCAGACTTAAAGTCCGGCGGTTGGACATCGAAATTCTGGTCAGATCGCAGAGAGCATTTGTCGATTCGGTTCTGCGTCTGATCATTGCCTTCACTTTTATTTTCATATGTCGTACAACGCTTTTTTCCATTCTTTTAATGATGTCCATTAGTAGACGAATACAGACGGGAAGCTCGTGTAGTCTCAACCGCTCTACAAAATTAATCAATATAATGTTTCATTTTGACATAAATTCCTACAAGAATTGTTACTTTGGCTCTAACAAGTCTACGTTAAACATTTGGAATATCCTATTTTTGCACACCAGACAAGGAAATCCGTGACTTTACCCTGGGATAGAAATTCATGTTCTGACCCTGGTGTTCCGACCCAAAATCGAATAAAATCGCGTGTTTGATAAATGCACTGGTTGAATACGACCTCGTATGCGCGTCGTTAACGTTGACGTCACAGCACGTTACGTGACGTCACTAAACATTCCTGTAGTATCATCACAATATGGCGGACGTCGGTAACCGAAGTGACTGCAGCATTAAAAATCTGCGCTAAGAAATGGGAGGTATGCAAGAAAAAAAATCCTATATAGGTGTGAGGGGTAGATAGAAAAATTCGTCCCTCGGGATCACTGTCAGGCATCACTCGTTTAGCCTCATGATGCCGGACCGTGACTCTTGGGACGGATTTTTCCTTCCAGCCCTCTCACCCATATTATATTGTACCATGGGGAATGCTGTATTAAAAATTGACATTTGAGGAAGCAAATTTTCAGTCATGCTCGTAGCAGGAGTTGACTTTAGCGGTTCAAAATGTCAAATACTGAAATTGTTCAGATTCAGTCACTGATACATGTATGATCACTAAACAGTGTTAACATATACACTTATACGTAGTTAAATTTCTTATCAAGACATGAGAAGTAATTTGACACCAACAACTAGAAATATGTTGGTATTTAGATAATTTTTATGATGATAAATGTACACTACGATCTTCTTGCTCGTTATATGCCTACATATCATAACAAAAATTAAGAAGCAGCATCTTGCAATGATAGAAAACTGACGACACGTGATAAGGCGGGGAAGAAAATGCATATGATCAAAATGTTTTTGAAATAAACAATGAACAGCTACATTGATTGAAAACCAGGCTTTGAGATGACAGAAAACTAGCGAGTTTTCTGAATTATGCAAATTTTTATTTTATTTCAATAGGAGCAAATGTACGAATATTGCATTTTGTAAAGGTATTTGTGTTGTAAATTTAACGTGTTTAGAACTGGCAATATTTCTGACAGGGACATTTTCTTGTATTTGTTTTAACGAAACAGTGCAACAATGTAATTTTAAGTAATATGCTTTTAAAAAAGGACTTCCGTATATGCTTGCATACCAAACAATGCACGTCCGAAAGATGAAATGCTTTCTTAAGGCAGGTGAAACATTTAAAGACACATATCCTACACATATAAACGCCCTACAACCGCAGCCTTATGTACAGAAAATCAAGTACAAAATCAAGTACCTGAAATTAACAATGCCCTTGTATGAAAATAGCATCGAACAACAAACTGGATTTTGGTTTCTATAAATAGTCCACCAGATGCTACTAATTTTGTCTACCAACCAATGAAAAAAATGAAATGTCTCGAGAAAGTTGTAAATAAATTCTAAGAAGTGGAAACAAATGCATGTCTGTAAATGGCAGCTTTGATGGTCTCGGACATTACCATACACAGCAAAGGGACATGTTATGCAACTTTACCATTTCTACCAGTAAAATTGAGAACGATGCAATATATTCCACGTTATCTTTACAGAAGATGACCAATATAAGCCAAAGTGCTTCCTGTCAAATCCTGTTCTCATTTTGCTTGTATTGTTCAATGTATGGTATTGTCATTCAATAAATACTGTTTAAACCCATTGAGAACGATCTTGCATAAGTTTCAATACGTATTGTCCAAAGTAGATATCTAACTTTAAACGCAAAATATTTGAAAATAATATATGTTTAATACACATTGTAATAGATATCTTATATAAAATTGTTATCTTACGTATGTATGAAGTAAGAAATTAAAAAATAACATGAGAAACTTCAGTTGTATCTAATATACTGGTATATCTATATACTGAGAAATAATATACAATAAAGTATATGTTTTATATGAAATATATTTTATATAACATATATGAAATCTTTACTTATTCAGATATTGCAAATGGTTCATTCCTAATATATCATGCAAAATAGCTTCTATATTTAAGATATCTCATTTGATTATTGCATGTATCGTCAAGTGTATGATACATGTATATCACATAAGATTTCTAACTTAACTTATTTAGACATGTAGCTAATATAGTTTCATTTTATAATGCATAACACTCAAAGAGTGCAATGAATTTTAACTTCTAGATGACCTTATAAATACGAGTAAATGATATTTTATTTGTTCATATCTGTTATTATATTTGATGCATTGTCTAGGAAATAAGATACGGTATCCTTAAAAGAACATAGCGCATCTTATGATGAATTCTCGTAAATTAGAAATCTGATATAACGACACTCTTTTATAATCCGAAGAACTGAACATATTTATGATTTCCGATATCTTCAAACCAAAATAAGATATTTCATCCTCTATATAAGGCATCTGACATTATATTTGTTGCATCTAGTTTACAAAATAAAGAGTAAAGAAACATCTGGGCAAATTGTACTCGTTTTATTTACAAAGCATACCACGAGGCTAAATAGCTAAGTATAAAAAACCTATGTGTCATATTCATCAAACTGGTCCATGTTAGCGACGGGACAAAGCGTTACATTATTAAACACAGTTATGAAGCAAGGAATACGCAGTAGAACAGAAAGGTATGGGGTGTAAGGTTTTTTTTTCTGAGAAAGACTAGCTAGTTTTGACCAATTAGGCCTCATCAGTGACTTTAAGATATTTTCAATAGTCCATAATGGAATCATTGATCCCAAAGCCCTGCCCGGGTCATATATGAGATGCCAAGTTCGGCAACGGAATGTCATGTTTTTTTGTTTTTTTTTCGTGAACTCTGGTTCTCCAACCACTATAAGTGAAATAATCTTAAAAGAGCGTAAAACCAAAACCTAAAAAAAACCAATTACATACAAGTTAAATTTGCTTCTGACAGACGTCTGTAAATACACATGTATCGTTCTATCTGCTTTTGACACAGTTATGTAAATAGCCCATTTTCGCAAAATGCTATATGTATACTAGAGTTTGTGTTGGGTGCAGTGGAGACTCACCATAAAAAAAACTCTAAGGAGTATGTCATAACATTTATCGTAAATAAGTATGAAGCTTTGGTTATTTTCTCTGTCTCTTGAAAATTGCTTATAAGAATGTATCTAGAGCAATTTACATTTCTCTAACATTGATTGGAATGATTGCAGGCACATATTTCTAGTTGTCTGTCTTACCATTCCCATAACGGCTTTTGTACTTCATTATTGACAAAACTTAGAATCGAGCTTTGACAAGGGTCCACTCAACTTTGCTCACAACTCGACCCAGCCGGCACACGTCGCTAGGGCAACGCCAAATCAACGTCGATGCAACGTCATAACTTTGCACCGACGTTAATATGACGTTGCACAAACGTCATAACGTTGCGACAACCTCGATGTGACGTCATAATTACGTCATGTGCTT
This sequence comes from Lucinisca nassula, assembly GCA_963580285.1. Classification (NCBI taxonomy): domain Eukaryota; kingdom Metazoa; phylum Mollusca; class Bivalvia; order Lucinida; family Lucinidae; genus Lucinisca; species Lucinisca nassula. Next base: position 109,011,181 of record OY757011.1, read on the forward strand.
GCTGGGGATGTTCAAACTTCACTGAACGTTAAATGCATTAACTCGTACATTTATTACTTGTATTTACATAATTATCCATCCCACTGGGACGAAAAATTCTTGGTTTAGGGCTAACATTGAAACAAGACAACAATTGTACACAGTTTAACTATCAACAGTGTAAGAGCGTCGTTGACGTCTTAACGTCACCGTCGTCCGACCAGATTAGAGAGAACCGTGGATACACCTTCAGGGCAACTCCTTCCTTCAAAAGTATTTTGTCTCCCATGTCAATAGGGGTCAACTCTTAAAGGAAATTCTTAATTCGCTCCTGACGGCCAAATTCTTTCCTTTAAGTGTAGACCCCTTTTCCAGTGGGATAGAGCTTATAGAAAAGCGAAAGGAAGCCCCGAAAGTTGTCTCCCTTTGAAAAATAAAGACAGAAAAGTCTGCCAGGTGTTCCCATTCCCCTTAATGATCATAAAACGTGGCGTGAGTCAATAAAGTCACCTGGGTATGAAAAACATTGCTTCCCAATAGTTAACCATCCCGAAAACACGCCTCTATAATTTTGACCCCCTTGAACCCCACTTTTATATAGTAAAACTGGGGTTTCCGGGGGTATGCCTTATTTAAGAAATAGATCAGCTCTAACTGTGATTTGTTGTGTAATAAATCACAGATTTGAGGTCAGTTGTAAAGTAGACAAATCACGAGCGCGTAGCGCGCGTGATTTGTCTACTTACAACTGACCTACAAACTGTGATTTACTACCCAACAAATCACTGGCTAGAGCTGATCTATTTCGATTCTAACACGCTGAAAATCGACAATAAGGTTGTTGTTTCTTTCAAAATCTCACAACTTTTCGCCATTGTTAAAAGACATCCCGCTAAAATTATCGACTGAAACACATGCATTTATATCCTTTTCTAACGTTTTCGATGCGAGAAAATGACGTTACACCGTCTAACGTCATGTAAATCGACTAGTGACGTCATAAATTTGCAGTTTTTAATGACGTCACACCTCACGCTCTTTCGAGCTGTGATTTGTTGCAGGATTAAACACAGTTATTTTGCATTACCTATATAGGCGCGCTGTGTTAGAATTTCTCATTTCTGCTCTAAAATAAAGATTGTGGGTACTCGTTAGAACCGCCTCGATGAGGCGGTTCTAACGAGTGCCCACAATCTATATTTGAGAGCAGAAATAAGAAAAATATCACAATTTTTCATAATAATTTTTTTTATTTTTTCGGCGATAAAGGTGGCAATGTATTTGTATAGGCGTGTTTGCGTAATGTTTAGGATTTTCTGTGAATGCTGTGAGAATGTAAATATAAGACTGTAAATACCTAACCAACGTACTTTTATAGATGTGAAAATCGTGTTAAGAAACGTCGAAAACAGACTGATGATAGAATTATTCAGCAGTTCGAATTTGTAGGTAGATCATGTCAAAACTTTAAACCCTGCTTTTTCAAACAGCATTGATCAAGATCACTCAGGATCTACTCTGTTAGTCATCCTGTTTATGATAATTGGCTTAACCGCCTATTTCTGAAAAATGGGGAAGTAAGGACTACAGCACAGAACAGAAAACTATAGAGAGTATAAGATTTATCTGGGTCAGACTAGCTAGTTTCAGCCAATTAGGCCACATATTTCCTAAATTCCGCAGTGAAATCAATGATTTGAAAGACCGACAATATCATTACGCAAACACGCCTATACAAACACATTGCCACCTTTATCGCCGAAACAAAAAATGAAAATTTTATGATGAAAAACTGCGATATTTTTCTTATTTCTGCTCAAAATATAGATTGTGGGCACTCGTTAGAACCGTCTCATCGAGGCGGTTCTAACGAGTACCCACAATCTATATTTTAGAGCAGAAATAAGAAAAATAAGGTATACCCCCGGAAACCCCAGTTTTACTATATAAAAGTGGGGTTCAAGGGGTCAAAATTATAAAGGCGTGTTTTCGTGATGGATGAATGGCAGGGATACTTTTTACGGCCGCCACAAATTCCCATAACACCACTCACAAATTCAAAAATGGAAAATCTCATGGTTGAAAAGATTATTCTATCGAGTTACTTACCCGGAATACAGCCTATGTCCCAGGTCCTGTTAATTTTAGTTTTGATGCACTTGTTGCCTTGTATGATCCATTTCAAGTCCTGCAATTTGTGAAGAGAATACGACACATGTACGTACACGTGAAACGTTTACCTAAATATGGGACTTGCGTATACTGTTAAAGCTGGTTAATGATAAATATCCTACTTTATTTGAAGACTTTTGCCACCCGTCCTTTATTGGAAATAATATTTTCCTGAATACATTTCGAGGAGTTTTATGCATCTTTATCAACTATCCTGAAGCTAAGGTCTATCCCATTTGATATAAGTTTGTTGTATTCCCATGAGGCATAGTTGTTTTGAAAGGAAGTTAAATCGCATATAAGGCCATGGCGGTTAAGTATTTTCAACTTGGTGGCAGTGGTCTGGCAGTTGAATTTATGAACCCGCCTGACCGGTGGCGAAAGTTGAAAATTCAGTCGGAAAAAAGTTCGGTTTGCTAACCTTAACAATCAGCTAAGAGAGATTCCTTAGTTTATTTCATTGAATGTCAGCTGCTGCTTAGTAGTTTGATCGTTGGTTTGGTTGTGTACCCCCACCGAATCATGCAGCCGTTATGATGGAATTTGATACAAGAATAACAGTAGTTTGTGACTAACTGACAGTTGAAATGTGGTGGCTGATTCATTCAGTTGATTCATTGGGTTGATATGCTGTGATTGGAACATTCAGTTGAGAGCGGTTGTAAACAGTTGATGTTGTCACGAAAATTAAACAAACTAGAATTACATCATGATAACCGCCATGGCCAAATTAAAACCAACGTTGAATTAAATTGGTTTAAACAAAATTAGTTAGTTATTTGTATTGCATTGACTTCTATTTCTGTATATATTGCTTCCGCTTGGTTCGTTACATCTGTAATAACTTGCTTTTTAATGTGTTCTATAAAAGGAAGAAGCAAGGAATACACCACAGAACTGACAAATATTGAGTGCACAAGTTTTTCTGGGCCAGACTAGCTAGTTTCGGCAAATTAGACCGCTTCATTGACCCTCAAATATTTTCGAATCCCCAATGGAATCAATGGTATTAAAGGACATGGAAATATAAACTTCACTATGATGAAGGGCAGGGCAACGTTTTACGGCCGCCACACATTCCCTTAACACCAGCTGTAGTGACATCAAATATCTTCTATCAAAGCAATATCCTTTGGAAGCTAGTTTTAGCCAATTAGACATCATCAGTGACCCTCAAGTATTTTCAAATGCCCAAAATGGAATCACTGATTCCAAAAGACAAGAAAATATAATGATAGTATCAAAGAGGCTCAGAAACTTAATTAGATACATATAAACAGAACCGAATTCAAGTCTGGGCCATTTTGTGTTGTCATCCGACTACAACAAAAACGTATCAGATTTGCTCGATTTTGACGATCCGGTAAATATGGGTCATCTTTTTCCACGAAATTAAATCATAAACGCTTATTTGTTGTAGTTTCTGGTGATAAAGTTTTCGCGTAATGACTCATTTTTCTAGCAAGTTTCACTTTACATACGCAATCTTTTGTCCTACCCAATCTGCGCGTGCGTGTAAATCAGATTGGCGTTGCCATGAAGTGAAAGTGCCTAAAGTCATCTAATGCACTGATGACGTCAATAGAAAATAACATTCAACCAGTCAAGACCTTTTTTTAATTAAATGCTCCCGGAGCAAAAGCAAACCTTATACTGTTTTACAGTCTACGCCTATGGTCGTAGACAATAATGTATTGACTCTGTGTCCCTATATTAATTGATTTTGAATTAAAAACGACAGGAAAGAAATTATGTATTACTCGTATAAGGGCAAGTGATACACTGTCAGGAGACAATCAATCAATCAATCAATCAATCAATCAATCAATCAATCAATCAATCAATCAATCAATTCATTATCAATAATAATCCGTGATTAAAGGAAATAACTGGCCCCTCAATATCTTCCTTTAAGGTATACAGTAATCACACATCTAGACTGCAATGCAAAACAAACTAAGATTTTCCAAATTGTTTCCCAACACTGTGGGTTGCAATATAAGTTCAAAAAGCAAATACATTATGTGACGCAAATTCAACAACTACAATTTAAGACCAAAAAAAAAAACAACAAAAAAACGTCCTATAAGACCACCAGAGGCAGATTAATTCCAAAATGAGGCAAAATCCGCTAAATTTTCAAACAAGGATACCGACAAGGCTTAAAATATTATCATTTTCAGTTTTTATGTACTCTGAAGTAGCAAAGACGAGGAATAATTTTCTTACTTTCTATATTTTTAAGCACTTTTGTGAAAATTTCACCGAATACCACATGGTAAATTTAATCGCCATCTTGGATTTCGACAAAATTCTTACCCTGAATTTAATGAAATTCAAACCCCAAGTATCCCTGTCAATCGAGATCGGATGATGACAGTTACCTCTTGCAATTGCTTAATCAATGGCTTTGCAGAATCCTCAACCTGATCTTCTTGTCATTTTGCTTCTGGTGTTTTAAATGTCTTTCATCAAAATATTGACTTCGATATGTTTACAATAGACATATCTGTCACTTTCCCCGACGACCTCATCACTGTTTCAGCTGATTTGTGTTATTGCGCATATATTAAAAAACGAGATAAAACTTGATGAATTTCATATAATAATTACATTTTAATAAAGCACATTTAAGTTCTGTTTTAGCATAATGATTTAAGACCACCTTTTTCGGCATTATGACTGTTTTTATTTTTTACTTTTTTGCGTATGTGCCTTCCATTTAATGGTAGTTCGGTTGCATCCGCTTTCTCTCGGACTGGTTTTCGGCACTAGAAAGCGTCATTGTCATGAAACGGGCCAAATCAAAGCACCCGGGATCCAGCAGAATATATAAATGACGAAACAGACAGAAGCAATAACGTTTTCTTCGTATTTGTGAGTCTTTTGCCTTGATCACGAAATCAGTTATGCAGTAATAGGGATATCATTTTAGTTTTTCGAATTCCACACTGGTAGCTATTTCACACACTATGGGTCTTGGAAATGAAGATGGAAACCGCATATTAAAAGAAACTGAAGAATTGTTGTCCCGTGACATATTTTATGAAAATGAAAAGCAACATTAAAAAAAGATAAAAAAACAGCATTGATCGATATATTTTGCTTTTAGCTCCGGTGACCATTTTGTTCATCGGAGCGGGATTGTTTTAGCCTTTTGGTGGAGGGCCATCTAAGCAACATTACTTCGAAGTTTGAATGAAATTGGCCCAAGTGTACAGACGGAATCGTTGTTTGAAGATTTTTTTTTATTTTTAGCTCTGGCAGCCCTCTTGTTCATTGGAGTGGAATGAGTTTTAACTATTTTGGTAGGGAGTCACCTAGGCAACATTCCTGTGAAGTTTTAAATCCAATTGGTCCAAAGGTTTAGAAGGAGTTCGAAGCAAATTTACAATGTTTTTCTATTTTTAGCTCTTGTGACCATTTGTTAATCGTTATGCTATTTTCCTAGAGTGTCATCTACACAAAATTCCAATGAAGTTTAGAAGCCTTCATGGTGAAGAGGCCATGCTACTTGCCTTGTAAACCAGGGGTAGCAGGACCAATCCAAGACTTCTCCAGACTTTCAGATTGGTCTTAACATAGGTCCCATCACTGTATGACCTTAGCTGTTGCAGTGACTTAAACTCAAACACTCACTCCTATGAAGGAACCTGTATGCCAAATATGAAGGCTGTATCTTAAATACTTCAAAAGTTATGACAAAGTAGGTCAAAGGCTAATGTCACGGCTCAAAAATTTTGAATGGTTGAGAAAACCTTGTCACAAGGAACATACATGCCAAATATGAAGGCTCTATTTCATATGGTTCAAAAGTTATGATAAAGTAGGTCACAAGTCAACGTCACAGGTCAAATCTTTATATGAGAGGGAAGCCCTTGTCACAAGGAACTTACATGCCAAATATGAAGGCTATATATATCTCCAACGGTTCAAAAGTTATGACAAAATAACCTACTGATCTACTTTTTGATTTGACATGACCCATATCCGAACTTAACTGAGATATTGTCCAGATGATCATTCTGAGCAAGTTTGAGGATGATTTGACTAAAACTGTGGCCTCTTAGAGTGTCCAAAATGTTTTTCTATGATTTAACCTGCTGACCTTCTTTTTGACCCGACATGACCAATATTCGAACTTGACCAAGATATTGTCAAGATGATCATTCTGAGCAAGTTTGATAATGATCGGACCAAAACTGGGGTCTCTAGTGTGTCCACAACGTTTCTCAACAATCTGACCTACTGACCTACTTACAGACCAGATATGACCCATATTCGAAATTAACTAAGATATTGTCAAATGATCATTTTGAGCAAGTTTGATGATGATCAGACCAAAACTGTGGCCTCTAGTGTGTTCGGAGGTTTTTCTATGATTTTATCTACTCACTTACTTTTGGACCGACATGACCCATATTCGAACTTGACTCAGATATTGTCAAGATGATCATTCTGGGCAAGTTTGATGACGATCAGACCTAAACTGTGGCCTCTAGTGTGTTTAGTAGGTTTTGACCTACTGACCTTCTTTTTGACTGACATAACCCATATTCGAACTTGACCGAGATATTGTCAAGACTATCATTCTGAGCAAGTTTGATGATGATTGGACCAAAACTGTGGCCTCTAGTGTATTCACAAGGGTTTTCTCTGATTTGACCTACTGACCTACTTTTTGACCTGCCATGTCCCATATTCGAACGTGACCAAGATATTATCAGGATGATCATTCTGAGCAAGTTTGATGATGATCGGGCCAAAACTGTGGCTTCTAGTATGTTTACAAGATTTTACTCTGATTTAAACTATAATAAAAATAAAAAATGAGTTCCTTTAAGAGCAATGAAAACATTCATAAGAAAGAAGATGGGTCATACTACGTAGTTTCGGCTAATAAAGCCTCATCAGTGACCCTGTAATGATCCGGCAAAGAAAGCCAGAGGAAACATACTGCACTTTTGCGAATTTCGAATAGGCAGTCGATACAAAGACTGATATAAATCAAAACGGGGTCCAAATAATTAAAAACCTGTCTAGAATATGAGTCTAAACCAATAATTTATTCCTGATTTCTCAGAATATTCACGCTGATCTCAAAGGACCAAAAGTAAAATATAAACTGCACTATGGTTGATGTACGGGGAAACGTTTTACGGCCGCCACACGGCACAACACCAGCTGCAGTGAAGTCAAATAAAAATAAAAAATGAGTTCCTTTAAGAGCAATGAAAACATTCATAAGAAAGAAGATGGGTCATACTACGTAGTTTCGGCTAATAAAGCCTCATCAGTGACCCTGTAATGATCCGGCAAAGAAAGCCAGAGGAACATACTGCACTTTTGCGAATTTCGAATAGGCAGTCGATACAAAGACTGATATAAATCAAAATGGGGTCCAAATAATTTAAAACCTGTCTAGAATATGAGTCTAAACCAATAATTTATTTCTGATTTCTCAGAATATTCAGGCTGATCTCAAAGGACCAAAAGTAAAATATAAACTGCACTATGGTTGATGTACGGGGAGACGTTTTACGGCCGCCACACGGCACAACACCAGCTACAGTGAAGGCAAATAAAAACCAAAAATGAGTTCCTTTAAGAGCAATGAAAACATATATAAGAAAGAAGATTGGTCATACTACGTAGTTTCGGCTAATAAAGCCTCATCAGTGACCCTGTAATGATCCGGCAAAGAAAGCCAGAGGAAACATACTGCACTTTTGCGAATAAGCCTATTTTTTGAATCGACATGACCCATATTCGAACTTGACTCAGATATTGTCAAGATGATCATTCTGGGCCAGTTTGATGATGATTGGACCAAAACTGTGGCCTCTAGTGTGTTCACAAGGTTTTTCTATGATCTGACCTACTAACCTACATTTTGACCCGACACGACCCACAATCGAACGTGACCACGATATTATCAAAATGATCATTCTGAGCAAGTCTGATGATGATTGGACACAAATTGTGGCCTCTAGTGTGTTCAGAAGGTTTTTCTATGATTTGACCTTCTGACCTACTTTTGACCCGACAACACCCATATTCGAACCTGACGGAGATATTGTCAAGATGATCATTCTGGGCAAGTTTGATGATGATCGGACCAAAACTGTGGCATCTAGTGTCTTCAAAAGGTTTTTTTTCTGATTTAACCTACTGACCTACTTTTAGACCGACATGACCCATATTTGAACTTGACCGAGATATTTTGTGGTGGTGCAAAATGTGTCCAAGTTTAGTTAAAATCAAATCATAAATGGAGATGCTATCGTACGGACAAGACCAAAATAGGCAATTTTGCCCTTTCAGGGGCCGTAACTTCGTAACACATGATGGGATATAGCTGGTTCAAGAAAGGAACCCAGATTTCATGGTGGAATAAGTTGTGCGCAAGTCTGGTTAAAATCAAATCATAAATGAAGCTGCTATCGTGGGGACAAGACCAAAATAGGCAATTTTTGCCCTTTCAGGACCGTAACTCCGTAACATATGACGGGATATGGCTGGTTCAATAAAGGAACTCAGATCTCATGGTGGTACAAGTTTGTGCAAGTCTGGTTAAAATCAAATCATAAATGAAGATGCTTTCGTGCGGACAAGATCAAAATGGGCGGTGTTTGCCCTTTCAGGGGCCGTAACTCCGTAACACATGATGGGATATGGCTGGTTCAAGAAAGGAACCCAGATCTAATGGTGGTACAAGTTGTGTGCAAGTCTGGTTAAAATCATATCATAAATGAAGATGCTATCGTGCGTACAAGAAATTGTTTACGGACGCACGGACGACGGACAAAATGTGATCACAAAAGCTCACCTTGTCACTACGTGACAGATGAGATAAAACAGTGCATATTTTACTCTCTAGAGGTTGGGGCCCCGGCCATCGGGGCTTGTAGTAATACATCAGGCTGCATGCTGCATCCACGCAGAGCTGAAACTGACCACACATTGTACGAGAACTGGAAAACCACTTATAGCCGGGGACATATAACTCGTTTTCGAAAATTTAATTAGTCGGCTGTTCGAAAGGATAAACTTACCTGAAATGGATAGATCAAAGTCTAAACTTTCGCATTCTGGGTGTTGTCGCATTTGTAAGTACGGACAAGGTCTTCAAAACGGACCCTTTTGCTGACCACCCTAATTATTTAAAACAAAAATGTTCAAAACATTACAACGCTTTTTTAAAACTTCAGGATATCCTATAAAATCTGTTCATGTACCGTAATTTGGAATACATTGAGCAAGTGTTCACTGCAGTCTTAGCCATTTAATAACAAATCATATTCTTTTAAATAATTTCAGAAAAGGAAATCTAAAAAAGGTAAAAAATATGCATTTTTTTCAGAGGACATGACCATTGGATTTTAATGATTATTTTTTTGCTGTCATATAAAGAGTCTATATGTCTGTAATTGACAGAATAAAAATGGTGCGAATACGTTGAGTAATTATAAAAAAAATGCAATTTAGTTAGCATACCCCAATACTTCATAATTCAATATTGCGTTTTTAAAGCTTTAATTCGTATAGCAATTGAATAAAAGTCTTAATGGTTGCAGTGCCGGGAAAGCTTGAAATAAATGCCGCCGGTGCACGGAAAAAAACATCCCGGTAAATAAACAGAGTGTAATAACAATGTCATAAATACAGCGCTACGACTCGATGTAATGTAGTGCAGTAACGGTCAAAACATTGAAAGTATCGATTAAATCTAGGCTATGTCATTAAAACTACGCTACAAACCGAAAAAAAAAATTAAAGTGTGCACGTGGAAATCGTTGTTAGCATTCGACCATAAAGTTTGAAACAAAATTAGTTATATTTAAAGTCTTCTAATCTGATGAAGCATGGTAGAAGTGAAGGCAATGGTCAGGAATCGATACAGATAACCCACACTCCCATCAGAGACAACAAAGGGAAAGAAACACAAACTCGAAACAACCAGACCCCAATGGAAAGACGAATAACGGAAAGCCAAATGGACAGTCACTCTCCCACAAATTGCCAATTGGCCATCAACAAAAAAAACATTAGTGATACACACACTCAAAAAACAAGAGGCCCATGGGCCACAATGCTCACCAGAACTCAGGCGGACACTGCCCACTGGCAGCCATGTATGGTTTCAGGTTTTAATTTATTGATTATAAAGTCTCCCAAACAAACCCCCATTTCAAAATGAGCACCCATGTGGACTCTGTATCTGAAATATTAGGCCTTTTATGAGGAGGAAGGATGAGACATGGACCCAACAGAGCCCTGAATGGTATCACTGAATCCATCTTATCATAAGGCACATGAATATATATGGTTTAGGTGTTGGGATGTGTACTGTTCCTGAGATATAAGGCCTTTTAAGCTGCGAAGGGATTGGAGCATGGCCCTGGCAGACCCCAGGAAAGCCAAGATTGTTGTCGCTGAATGTGTCTTATAATAAGGACCAAGAAAATATATTGTTTAGGGGTGGGGATATGAACAGTTTCCAAGATATGAGGCCCTCTTATATCATAAAGAGGAGAGGAATGGCCCCTGTGGACCACCCAGTTTGTGTGACTGAATGTGTCTAGTCATAAGAAACAAGAATATATATGATTATGAGGTGGGGATCTTAATGTTGTCTGAGATATATGGCCTTTTATGAAGTAGAGGCGTGGGCCATGGCATCAGCATGTTGCCCTAGCACATAGAGACCACGCATTGATGTGAGTGAATGAGTCTTATTATAGGGAACACAAATATACATATTTTAGGGGTGGGGATCTGAACAGTTTCTGAGATATATGGCATTTTATGAAGTGGAAGGGTGGGGCATAGCCCCAGCACACCCCCAGAGACCCCTAGGTTGGTATCACTGAATGTGTCTCATCATAAGGAACAAGAATATATATGGTTTAGGGGTGGGGGTTGTGAATGGTTTCTGAGATATTGAGCCTTTTACGAAGTGGAGGGGGTTGGGCATGTCCCGGGCACATCCCAGAGGACCCCCAGGTTGGTTTCAATGAATGCGTCTTATCATAAGAAACAAGAATATATATGGTTTTGGGATGGGGATCTGAATGGTTTCCGAGACATATCACCTTTTATGAAGTGGAGTTGTGGGGAACAGCCCCGTGCGGCCCGGGAGACCCTTAGATTGGTATCACTGAATGCGTCTTATCATAAGGAACAAGAATTTATATGCTTCAGGGGTGGGGATCTGAACGGTTTCTGAGATATTTGGCTTTTACTAAGTGCAGGGGGTGGGGCATAGCCCTGGCACATCCTAGGGGACCCCCAGATTGGTGTCACTGAATGCGTCTTTTCATAAGAAACAAGAATATACATGGTTTTGGGGTGGGGATCTGAAGGGTTTCCGAGATATATCACCTTTTATGAAGTGCAAGGTTGGGGCATAGCCCTGGTGCGGCCTGGGAGATCCTTAGATTCTTACGAAGTGGAGGGGGTTGGGCATAAGCCCCGCCACATCCTAGGGGACCCTCAGATTGGTGTCACCGAATGCGTCTTATCATAAGAAACAAGAATATATATAGTTTAGGGGTGGGGATCTGAATGGTTTTTGAGATATATGGCAGTTATGAAGTAGAAGGGTGGGGCATGGCCCCAGCGCACCCGAGAGAGACCCCAAGGTTGGTATCACTGAATGTGTCTTATCATAAGGAACAAGAATATATATGGTTTAGGGGTGGGGATCTCAATGTTTTCTGAGATAAATGGCATTTTATGAAGTGGAGGGGGTGGGGCATGTCCCCGGCACATCCCGGGGGGACCCCAAGGTTGGTGTCACTTAATGCATCTTAGCATAAGGAACAAGAATGTATATAGTTTAGGGGTGGGGATCTGAATGGTTTCTGAGATAAGTGGCATTTTATGAAATAGAGGGGGCAGTGCATGTCCCCGGTACATCCCGGGGGACCCCCAGGTTGGTGTCACTTAATGCATCTTATCATAAGGAACAAGAATATATATGGTTTAGGGGTTGGGTTCTGTAAGGTTTCTGAGATATAAGGCATTTTATGAAGTGGAGGGGGCGGGGCATGGCCCCGGCACAACCTAGGGGACCCACAGGTTGACATAAAAGCATATGGCTGAGAGAAGTTAACTCAAGGAACATGTTTATGTAAGTTTTGTCAAAATATCTGCAATGACTTGGTAGTAAATGCCATTTTTCAGTTTTCCCCATTATAAGTCAATGGAAACTCTAAGTTGCCATAGCAACAAAACTAAAAGGCCAAATTTCATAAAAAACACAAAACCTGTAAAGGCAAATATGGTGAATATTTTCATAAAGTCTCAGCCTCCTAGAGCATATGGTTTCTGAGGAGATGATTTTTTAAGTATTTTTTGTCTATTTTTTTGCATTTTGGTTTCCATGGCAACCAATAAAAATGAGCAGAAGGCTTAAAATCATACAGCAGATAGTAGATTGCCTATGGATCATTTCTATGAAAGTTTTGTCAAAATATCTGCAGAGGCTTGGCAGTAAATGCCATTTTTCAATTTTCCCCATTATAAGTCTATGGAAATTACAAGTTGCCATAGCAACCAAACTAATGAGCCGATTTTTATAAAAAACACAAACTTTCAATCCCCCAGCCCAAGGATGCTACAGATAAAATTTGGGCCCAATCGGCCCAGTGGCTTCAGAGGAGATGTCGTTTGAAAGTGTTGACGAAGACGCAGACGCAGACGCAGACGCAGACGACGCAGACGCAGACGACGACGGACAACTGCCTATCCTATAAGCTCCCCCGGAGCCTTCGGCTCTGGTGAGCTAAAAAGCCATAAGAAAAACAAACAAACACAACAGAGGACTGCCCCGGTGCCCCAGTACGGCCAGCGAAACGAACCCCACTGGTGGGACCAAAACGACCCCACGTGGCCACAATTCTCGCCCTTACTTCCGTCGATATTATAGACAAGTAATTTGTTCAGTCCGCATGAAGGCCTCCAAACTAATCAGTGAAATATCTCCGTGAACACAAAAAAACAAACCACCACATAGATGAAACAACGGTGATAACCTGACAGCCAGAAACCACAGAAATGCTGGAGCAAAAGAAAACCAACAGTTAGACTCCGATGGGCCCCGACCAGACACCGAGCATCAGGCACCAACCAACATTACATAAAATTAGATTCTCTCTAATCTCTCAGTAAGCCTTTACACGGGAACCGCCATAGAATCTGAGGTCTGACCCACCGACTCGATTGGAAACACATTGTATTGTGAATACCAAATGCAGTTTGTCGTCTTGTCACACTACATGCAGATACTATACTTTGTATGTTAGTCGTCTTGTTATTTTGGTAATTTAACCAAATATTTCTGGTGTACATTGTGTGCGTGTTTTTTTTCTGTCTTTTGTCTCTTCTATTGAATTTCTCTTTTCTTTAAGAGTCAATACACGGTTGAATGTACAATGTTCAGGTCAGCATTTCCTTGCATGCAAATGTTTTACTAAAAGGCAAATAAAATTGTGTTAGAATGCATGTGTCTCATTGTTGATTGTTAACATAAAGAGTCGTAGCCGGCCCAGAATCACTAGCCTGCTTTAAGTGTAAGTTATTTACTGCATACGTGAATCTACAAAGAATAAAGTAATTGTCGGCTCTTCCATTACCTTTGGTAGTCTGTTAAAACTTTTGCCAAATAAAAAGAGGTGCAAAAGTACGGACTGGACGAGAAGCATCAAATGTCAAACTAACAGTGATAAAAACTTAGAAACCTTCTGGCTGAAATTATATGATTGCAATGACTTCAGCAGCAAATTTCGTAAATCATTCTTCGATATAAAAAGATAAGGTACAACATAAATGTGATACGATAGACTGCATGCATGGTAGTTTACCAAATCACGGTTAACAACTTTGCTTCCCTCTTTAATTGCTCGTCGGTGGGTCAGGCCTCAGATTCTATGAGGGTCCAGCGTAAAAGCTTCCTTACAACTAGAGAGTAATGTTGGTTGGCGCCAGATGCTCTGACTTTGGTCGGGCCTATCCGAGGCTAACTGCTGGTTTTCTTTTTTGCTCCAGCATTCAGTGGTTTCTTGCTGTCGAGTCCTCACCGTTGTTTCATCTCTGTGGCTGTTTGATTTTTGTGCTCTCGGAGATGTTGCACTGATGAGTTAGGAGGCCTTTACGCGGACTGAATAAATTATTTGTCTAAATTGCGACGGAAGCTAGGGCGAGGATTGCGGCCGCTTAAACTGTATTAAAGCCCCCCCCCCCCCCCCACACACTCCCCCGGCAGTGGATTTCGTTTCACTGACCGTTCCAAGGCGGTTCTTCTGTCGAGGATTATTTTTTATTTTTTGTTATGGTTTGTCTTTGAGTGTGTGTATCGCTTGTATTCTTTGTTATTGATGACCTATTTGCCAGTTTCTGGGAAAGTAGCTGTCCTTTTAGCTTTCCGCAGCTGGTGTTCCCGTTAGGGTCTAGTTTTTTCATGTTGGTGTCTCTATTGGGAGTGTAGGTTAATTGTATCGATTCCTGATCATTGCCTTGTTACCCCCTTAAGGGCTTTTACAGGTACCTTGGCGTGGTAAAGAGGCTTGTGTGCCATCATTTTATGAAACAATATGGCACAAACTAAAACAGTCGAACAGTTAAACCTCTATTTTAGACATAGAATGAGTTTGGGTAGGAGCATAGGCATTTACGAATTACTAGCAGTTCTCAATCTGTAGATGATAACGGCTTGTCCGACCTTATGTATTCTTTTAACCAAACTGATATGAATATCTCTTTATATCAGACAATAGATTTATTTTTTTTATGAATTTTATTATATTAGCTGTAATGCTTAATATAGTTTCTGTCCTTCAAATCTGTTTTATCATGATAATGACACTAAATTCAGAGAAATGTAGGATTTTATATAGTAAAATGTATAAATTGTCAAAAAGGTATCTTTTTGGTGCATTGCTCCCAATATTTCTTTATCAAACTAATGAAAAATATGTTCACGGCCTTTCTACAACATTTTATAACAACATTTATTCCTTTGCTACCCTAAAGGTACAATTGATTTACTGTTATTATGACTTTTGCGATAATTGCTATTTATATGGTATTGAGTTATCTTCCTTAATTGCTTGGTAGAGTGTCCGCTCCGGGGAACGGGAGGTCTCGGGTTCGATCCCGGGCCGCGACATACCAAAGTCGTTAAAAATGGTACTAGCTGCTCCTCGTTTGGCACTCAGATTTACGGGGTAGAGCTAGGACTGGTCGATCTAGTGTCAGGATAATGTGACTGGGTGTGGTATCATGTAATGTGTCTGGGACATGATACTTCAGTGAGGCAGCACTATAAACGTGAGCATTGAGCTCCCTGTCGCAACCAGACACCGTCGTGATATGACTGAAAAATTGTTGAAAGCGACGTTAAACCCGAATTCACACACACACACACACACACTTCCTTAATTGCAACAACTTGTCCCCACTTTAAGATGCGACAACATCCTAAATCTGAACAAGTAAACATTATTCTTTGATATATATGTAGTTTTATCCTTTCGAATCGATGGCTAATTAAAAAGTATTTCCAGAGGGTTTCTGAGATATATGTCCCCGGCTATTAGAAGAACAAAGCATGCACAGGCAAAGTGATGTGAGTCAGACCGTCCAATGAATATAACCTGGTTTCATTGGACGGTAGGGCTTTATGTCATTTCATTTCAAATGTCCGGCAAAGTCCCACAAAATTGGAAGCAGCGTCGCCAAAATGACCTCATTAGTGCTGATGATGCATTAAACCTCAGTTCAAACAAACTCTCTAGGGGTTATGACCAATTCAGACCACAGTAAATAGAAGGAACTACTTTCTTTTTGTTTACATGTTTTCACCATGTGCTCAAGAACAGCCATGTTTCTTCAACTTCAAGTGCATGGAGGTGGGAAGATGAAAATATGGTCAATTTTGTAATGGGAAACAATTTTTGAAAATCATTGATAGGTTTTGTTTGGAGAGGTTATACAAAGGACTGATTTGTGCTAAAAAGAAACATTGGATGAAAATGTCCGGTAAAATCCCACAAAATTGGAAGCAGCGTCGCCAAAATTTGACAGTTTTCACCCTGATTGCTTTTGGCTTTTGAAAACTAAATGTTAGTAGCAATAGGGCTACTTAAAGCCGAAATATTATGCTTTCATGGTATTACTCACCAAAAAAAAAATCATATTGTGATAATTTCTTTTCAAAAACAATTTCATCTTCACACTTGACAACTTTTCAATACAGTATGTCAGCCATTTTGTATAGTCCTTAACATTGGACCCCCCCCCCCTCCCATTTTCAGGAGGACTAAATTTATAGGAATGCATACAGGGAATCACGAACGTTGCATACCTAGTAGATATTGCGGAGCACACCCATGTGACATAGTGCACTCTTATATATGCACAGAACGGTTGTTTTTCATATGAAAATTGGATATTTTTGATATTTATACTCCTCGACGAGGTGATTCTAACTAGTACCTAAATACCTATGTCCTGGAGCAAAAATAAGACTTGTTTTGATTCAGTGGCGATTAAATCCATTCTTTTGAATTAAACAATAAAACTTACATTATCAAAATCCAAGAGAACGTCAATAGTTGTTGACTGGCCCTTGCTGCCAATGTCGACATATTCTCTTTGTCCAATTAGGTGTCGGATGGCATCATAAGCCATCAGTGCTGACCCCTATCGACAGAAAGGAAATAATAATAATAACAATAATAATATTAATAATATTCGACTGAATTTATAGAGAGGCATTTAGTAAAATAGTACCAATCTTCCATATGGCCCTCTTTTAATTCCCTTTCCGGGTAGAAACCAGTACTAAGCAATGTGGATAAAGTCTCTTGCCCAAGGAAACAGCACTTGGCGCTTGCGGGGATCGAACCGGCTATCTCTCGATCTCCAATCCGATGCTTAACCGCTGCACCAGAGCGTTCATAACAAGAGTTTGGTTTGCACGGCTTCTTGTCTATTTGTCTGTGACTGAATTATGTAACTGTTAAACTGTTAAACACGGAGCTTTCGTCCATCTGGCCTTGAAGAAATATATGGGACTGCATAGTGCTTCTGCTCAGAGCTGAACTTTGGAGTACTCGCAAACCACTTAAAACGTATAAGGCTGCCCACGAAAAGTGATGAGAGTTTTGTTTGTTTGTTTGATTTTAGGTAAGGTCCCCGTCAACACTGTATAGGTCATTTTGGAGACCTCGCTTATAATTCTGTGGGACTTTTACCCGACATTGGGATGAAATGAGATCTCAAGCCCCGTCGCCCAATGAAACCAATAGGTTTTATAAGCATGGACGGTCCGACTCGCACCGCTTTGCCTGGCCCGATCTATTTCTTCAAACCCAGATGGGCAGTGGCCAGTGATGCGAGCTGGACTGTCTGTTAAACTCGGACTTTCATTTCAATGCCAGGTAAACGTTCCGAAAATTGGAAGCAACGTCTCCAAAATGACCTAAATAGTGTCGACGGGAACGTAAAACCTCAAAACAAATAAAACTGTAGCTGAGAAGGATGGCTTGGACTGTTATGTTTAACCCATATATGCCTAGGGCCCTTTTCTGGGGGCATTTGCAAACAGTGTAGACCCAGATCGCAGAACGCGGCGTCTGATCTGGGTCTACACTGTGTGCTTAAAGTACTTTCTTTATGACTCCAATATAATTGGGAATGGACCACTCCAATCTTACTAGGTGGAAGATTCCATTATCATTTTTATGCTATGATTGTGCGGCTCTCCCAAGATTAAATCACTCATATCGAGCCGATCGTTAATCAGAGGTGGCCGAAAGCCGAAGTACACGGAGAAAAATCAACTGACCTTCCTTGCAGAAGTTGGCGTCTCACAAATGACCCGAGCCAGGCTCGAACCCACAGCGGTGGGAGCCCTAATGATTAAGAGTCAGCAATACAAATACAAAACAAACAAACCAGACATATTCCATATTCCATCATTAGTAAACACGACGTCATTTGGTACAATCTTTGGCTTATCTTCCCATTGGTTCTCTAAAACCACATAATTTACATTTAAGATGGTCATTTGATAAACATACTCCTACAGTCACGGCTTACTCACATGATTTAAAGGAAGCCCCTGTGGCGCAGTGGTTATGCTACTCGCCTTGTACACCAGGGATCGCAGGATCGATCTCGGGCTTATCCAGACTTTCGGATGAGTCTCTAAAACCGAGATCCCGTCTTCGTATGACCATAGCTGTTGGTGGGACGTAAAACTAAAATCACTCACTCACATGATTGAAGTGTGTGCGCTTTCAACAATTTTTGAGTCATATCACGACGGTGTCTGGTTGCGACAGGGAGCTCAATGCTCACTTTTGTAGTGCTGCCTCACTGAAGTATCATGTCCCAGACACATTACATGATACCGCACCCAGTCACATTATCCTGACACTTGGTCGACCAGTCCTAGCTCTACCCCGTAAATCTGAGTGCCAAGCGAGGAGCAGCTAGTACCATTTTTAACGACTTTGGTATGTCGCTGCCCGGGATCGAACCCGTGACTTCCCGTTCCCCGGAGCGGACACTCTACCAACGGAGCTAACACATGATTTAAGAAATGACCATCTATTGGACATTTACTGATACACACAAAATGAATGAAAGAGGAAATTTATCTAAAACTTAAGGGACCCAAATAAAGATGCGACCAATGCGTTTGACAATCTTAAATCATATATGCATTGCGTCCCTTTTTGAGTCGTTGGCAAACAGTTTAGAACCGGATCAGACGCCAGAGAGCGCGGCGTCTGATCCGGGTCTACACTGTTTTCTCAAAGAACATTCTGTAAAATTTGCCACAAACAAAAGCAAACCTGACACCCTTATATTTGAAAATGGACCATGTCAAACTTATATGGGGGAAGATTCCATTGTCATATATGAGTTAAAGTCCGTGTAATGGAAACCCTTGAAAACCCACATTCTGCACAGAAATAGACATGAACAATAAAATTACTATAATACGACTACCTTTGGAACTGTTCAAAAGTGGTCTTTAAGACCACTTTTGAACAGTCCCAAAGGTGGTCTCTTTCTAGAGGACACTGAGCGCAAAACACACAGGAAGAATGACTGGAAAATATGTTTTTAAAGCAGAATTGGTCTTAATTTTAACTGGTCCAAACAGGTGTATTAAACTGTATACTATACATTCGCTTTAATAACGTACACAATGTTGCGGCTGGTTGTTTTCCAAAAGTCAGAAGACAAAATTTTAAATTTGTTAAGGACCATTTGCTGACTTAACCCCCGCGTGGGGCCCCTGCAAATCTGGGCTTGAATAAATAGATTGGGCGTCATGGTGCTTCCACGCAGAGCTGAAACCGACCACGCATGAGAACTGGTAACTCGTTTAGAGGTCTAAGCCTGCCCAAGCAGAGTTGTGCAAGTCGGACCGTCCATATTTATAAACCATATTTGTTTCACTGGGCGGCAGGACTTGAGATGCCATTTCATCTTAATGTCGGGTAAAAGTCCCACAAAATTGGAAGCAATTTCCCCAAAGTGACCTATATAGTGTTGAAGGCGACATTAAATCTCAAACTAGCGGCAAACAAACAACCCCCCCCCCCCCCCCCGCTTGAATTACACTGAAACCATCACCAAGCTTAGAAGAAGTGTAAGAGTGAGTGAGTGTTTGAGTTGTACGTCCCACCAACAGCTGAGGTCATACGGAGACGGGACCTCGGTTTAAAGACTCATCCGAAAGTCTGGAGAAGCCCGGGGTCGATCCCGCGATCCCTGGTTTACAAGGCGAGTTGCGTAACCACTACACCACGAAGGCTTCTAACAAGTGTAGGAAAAATATCTAAATTTGTCACCGTATGGTATTGAAGAACAACAAAAGATGGTATTATGCTTCATACTCAGCTGTTCAACAAACATTGCATAAAATATTGCAGATTTCCTTACCTTCGACATCTCAACTTTTCCGTTTCGTAGAATGCCTGTTAAAAACCCGACACGCCCCTCCCATGTCGGGGGTATGCAGCATTTAGACGCCGAGGCGACGGCAAACAAAGACACCAGTGCGATGAGAGAATACATTTTGTTTTAGATAGAAAGTATTTGGCACTATGATAACAAGTTCTAAATGTATATAGTCTCAGATTAAAACAGTTCTAGATTATGGGTCATTGATAAGAAAGGGAAACGAGTTACAAAAAGATCTTTTTGTACAAAACCAAAGCACTGTGAGTACTGAAGGGTCGATTGTTCCTGAATGTAGCAGGAAAAAGGGTTCTGAACGAGGATTGAGATTGGTGCGTTCACCATCTTATTTCCTGTAGTGTAAGCAAACAGTGTCGACCCTGATAAGACGCCAAATACGGTGGCGTCTGATCGGGCCGTACGCTGTTTGCCAAGCCAAACCCGTGATTCCAGCCCAGATTCTATAAATTGCCCTATTACGCAACACTCTGACCTCAATGGTAACAGACTTCCGCTGATTCAAGAAGGGCAGTTGTCAGTTTCTGGCGAAAGAATGTGCACTGTACTGGTTAACCGCTTACGTATAAGCCTGCCCAGGAAAGTGTGGATAGGTAAACTGACCGGCTCAAAAATGACCTAAATAGTGTTGACTGGGCCGTTAAACCCCAATACAAACAAACAAATCAATGGTAACAGGACACCTCGGCCACTTATTTGGCGGCAGCTTATACTTGTTATAGACCTCTTTTTTCCTTTTGTGAAAGCTTACTCTTGTTGGTGCATTTGTTTGCATTGGAGTTTAACTACCCAATCACCAATATTTTAGGTAATTTCTGAGCCGGCCAGTTTAACTATCCGCACTTTTCCTGGGCAGGCTTATACGTAAGCAGATAACCAGTACAGTGCACATTCTTTCGCAAACTGGCAACTGCCCTTCGTGAAACCAGAGGAAGGGAGAGAATGACCGTGGAAAAGATTTCACGATCAATCTCCACGAAAGAATGCTTCTGACCATGGCAGGTATCGAACCGACGCCCTCCTGATCACCAGTCAGACGGAGCTATCGAGGCCGGCTATTAAAAATGTAATGTGGTCAATGCAATACCTTCACATCTAGTGATCGTTTATAGACGGGACCTACTCAAATTGTATTTTGAGATACCTAGATGGCAAGTGTAAACAATAACCATTTATTAGTAAGATTGCACAGTAATCTGTTTTTAAATTCCACGCGGAATCTCTCCTTCTTGCTTTGTTTACATCACCCCACCAACGGGTGTGTATACCGGAAGTTGCGGGCTCAACGAGATTTGGGATTAGACTTTTTCAAGATCGGATAAAAATATCCTAATTTCTCCTTTTTGAATTAGTTCTCAGTAGATGCTTTACCTTTGGGAAAAATGTTTATAAATAATAAAAAATCTCCTTTGACGGAAATAGGGCACCACCTGGTGGCCGTCTTTTTCAAATTCTGCCAGCCGCGGTGATACGCCATCTATAGGCCATTCTCTTTCTTTAGACTTTCTTGTGATGAGTCAGATGGACAAGTCCATCTTCTTTAAGGTTGGCTGCTCATTGCATCAGATAACACACCATTTTATCATGACTTACCACTCAGTGAACCATACAATTACCCATTGACGGTATTCGACTGGAGACATTTCGTGGAGCACGACTGAGCTCCGCCCATGATGCGCAGTGGAAAATCGTGCTCCACGTTTTTGTACCAGTCAAATGTGATCCGTACTTCTAGTTTGATGCCCAAAGCAAGAAAATGAAGAACTAATTTGACTGTTTTATATTTTAGCATTCTTTTATGTCCCTCGGTTGCACAGAAAGCAATGACCTATACGTACAGTGTTGACGGGGACGTTAAACCTCGAATCAAACAAATAGAAAACAAATTATCAAATATATTCGTATATATGATCTATATTGCTTGAATTCAATTACCGATATCGACGAATCTCGTGGCGCAGTGGATACATTACTGGACTATGTTCAAAAAGTTCAATTTTGCACCACAAGGGGGCGTGAGTTCAAATCTTTCTTTTTTTATTTAAACATATTTACTGCTATTATCACTTGCACGTTTGTAGATTTTTTGTCAAAGCTGAAAAATAAAAAACAAAAACAAATGTGTTTTAAAATTATATTTAATTCATTCTGATTGGTTCGCCGTCTTTTAGCTCTTTTTAGGGGCAAAAACAGCAAACTGAAATTGTATTGTTTTGTGAAACAGAAGTACTAAAATGAGATTTCTTGTTTAGTGGTTCATAGGGACACTTTCTGGTTGTCTTTTAATTGTCAGGAACCCCTGGCAAACAGTGCAGGCCCAGATCAGGGCATACACTGTTTGCAAAAGTCAAGCCAATTTCCAAACAATTTCTGTTGGGCTCTTTTGAAAAGAAATCGACATTTTGGGTCAAATAGTGTGTTATTAATAACTTGCCTTCATTCAACTTAGGACACCATAGGCGAGCTATTTTATCTTCTGACAACCCCATTTTATCCCCTCGCAACAACGTTGTGACGGGGATATAGCATCGGTACCTTGCGTTCATGTGTGTGTTTGTGTGTGTGTGTTAGTGTGTGTGTCCGTCCGGAACCTTGTGAACACGATAGCAGACAGTTTTCATCGTAGAAGCTTCCAGCCTTCCAGAAATGTTTCCCATGGAAAGACGACGACCCCTATAGGAGCTTTTTTCGTGACGCATTTCCGCTTCTAAAAATAGAGAGGGAAAAGCCCTGGCCGTCAACGTCGTATATGCTTCAAGGCAATGGGACAGATAAAGTGTTAATTACAGCCTAAATTTAACTTTTGACGAATTCTAATGTAAGATAATGGGACAAACACCGATATGCTACCAGGTGTGAAATTTCGCATTACGAAAACATGCCTATACAACTATATACTCAATTTTTCGGGAAAAAGATGAAAAATTGTGATATTTTTTTTTATTTCTGCTCGAAACATAGATTGCGGGGACTCGATAGAACCGCCTCTACGAGATAAAGATTTTTATTTATTTGCCCGTTTTTGTTTTTTTAACATTTAATCATTTTGTGCATTAAGTACAGGCGGTTCTATCGAGTACCCACAATCTATGTTTTGAGGCGGTTCTATCGAGTAGCCACAAACAGGAATTAGAAAAAGAATGTTTACCCCTGTAAACCCCAGTTTTACTATATAAAAGTGGGGCTTGAGGGGGGTCAAAATCGCATAGGCGTGTTTTTCATGATGGCAAATCCCTAGTCGTGTGTTTTAATTAACTGCTCTTCAAGATATATTGTACAAACGACCCAACTCTCTCTCTCTCTCTCTCTCTCTCTCTCTCTCTCTCTCTCTCTCTCTCTCTCTCTCTCTCTCTCTCAGCGTACCAACACTTAGCGAGCGTAGGTAAATGTAAATTACAGTTTCCACGCCAACCGACTTTTAATCCACAGCTTCCAGTACTTTCCTTTGATGCTAGCAGTACTAATAAATTTTGATAAATGTATTGATATCATGTACTGATATCATGTACTGATATCATGTACAGTTTTGAATGGACCAATCAACTGAGCTACAATTAAAATGGGAAGGGGCTTCTAGCTCTGCATGACAAAATTAACATTGTGGGTATTCCTTAAAATAGCCTCGCCAAGGTTATTTGAATGAGTACCCATATTTAAAATAGCTTTTACTTAATGGCAAACAGTGCAGACCCGGATCAGACTTCTACCTTCTGATCTTAAAATTTGAAGGGGCCTCTAGCTCTGCATGACAAAATTAACATTATTGGTATTCATTAAAATAGCCTCGCCGAGGTTATTTGAATGAGTACCCACATTTAAAATAGCTTTTACTTAATGACAAACAGTGCAGACCATGACCAGACTGCTCCTTCTGAACTTAAAATGGGAAGGGGCTTCTAGCATGACAAAATTAACATTGTGGGTATTCATTAAAATAGCCTCGCCGAGGTTATTTGAATGAGTACCCACATTTAAAATAGCCTTTACTTAATCAGTGCAGACCCTGATCAGACTGCTTCTTCTGATTAAGTTTCTCCAATTCTCCATAAAATCAAATTGTGGGTACTCGCTAGAACCGCCTCATCTAGGCAATTCCAACGAGTACCCACAACATGTTTTTGTGGGATGAGGCTGTTCAAAATGAGTACCCACAACATACCTTTTTATGGAGAAAAAAATATCCCTGAATTATCACAAAATACACTCCCATTTACTGGTGCCAAACATTTTATGAAACATTTGCATTCAGCAAAAACACACATCTGAGTTCAAAGTAAGTCCTACACTTGAAGGTTCAGCATTAAAATGTCCCAGTGATAAACATCAGGTTAAAAAAGCATGATCAAATAACCTGTGGTCAGTTGGATTTATACCAATCAAATCCAATTGAATATTAATGAAGCAGAGAAGCTGACAGTGTCCTTCCAGACAGGACAATCCATTTTCCAGACGAGGTAAATCAGGTCAAATAAAAGAAATTGAAATAAACAGTAAATAAAACAAATATGCTTTAATAGGTTTTATCTATTACCTTTCAGTGGAAGTTACAATAAGCTGTGGATTAAAACAGATATATCCAATTGTTTTTGAGAAATATTGGTAAATATTTGTACTGATTGACATCTGTACAGGATAATTAGACTCGCCCTGGCGGGCTCGTCAAATTATCCTGTACAGATATCAATCAGTACAAATATTTACCAATATTTCACAAAAACAATGGATATATCTATTACGTAACGTGTCAACAACGTCGTGTCTACATGAAACAAACTTAATCCACAGCTCCCAGTACTTTCCTTTGATGTTGGCAGTACTAATAAATTTCGATAAATGTATTGTTATCATGTACTGATATCATGTTCTGATATCATGTACAGTTTTGAATGGACCAATCAGCTGAGCTACAATTAAAATGGAATGGGGCTTCTAGCTCTGCATGACAAAATTAACATTGTGGGTATTCCTTAAAGTAGCCTCGCCGAGGTTATTTGAATGAGTACCCACATTTAAAATAGCTTCTACTTAATGGCAAAAAGTGCAGACCCTGATCAGACTGCTCCTTCTGATCTTAAAATGGGAAGTGGCTTCTTTTTTTTTTTGCTTTTTTTTGGTTTTGGTTTTTACGGCCCTTTCAAGATTATTTCACTCATATCGAGCCGATCGTTAATCAGAGGTGGGCGAAAACCGGAGTACCCGGAGAAAAACCACCTGACCTTCCGTTGCAGAACTTGGCGTCTCACATGTGACCCGAGCGATGGGAAGGGGCTTCTAGCTCTGCATGACAAAATTAACATTGTGGGTATTCATTCAAATAGGCTCGCCAAGGTTATTTGAATAAGTACCCACATTTAAAATAGTTTTTACTTAATGGCAAACAGTGCAGACCCTGATCAGACTGCTCCTTCTGATCTTGAAATAGGAAGGGGCTTCTTGCTTTGCATGACAAAATTAACATTGTGGGTATTCATTAAAATTGCCTCGCCGAAGTTATTTGAATGAGTACCCACATTTAAAATAGCTTTTGCCGAATCAGTGCAGACCCTGATCAGACTGCTCCTTCTGATTAAGTTTCTCCAATTCTTCATAAAATCAAATTGTAGGTACTCGCTAGAACGGCCTCATCTAGGCAAGTCCAACGAGTACCCACAACATGTTTTTGTGGGATGAGGCAGTTCAAATGAGTACCCACAACATACCTTTTTATGGAGAAAAAATATCCCTGAATTATCAAAAAATACACTCCCATTTACTGGTGCCAAACATTTTATGAAACATTTGCATACAGCAAAAGCACACATCTGAATTCAAAGTTAGTCCTTTCACTTGAAGGTTCAGCATTAAAATGCCCCAGTGATAAACATCAGGTTAAAAAAGCATGATCAAATAACCTGTGGTCAGTTGGATTTAGACCAATCAAATCCAATTGAATATTAATGAAGCAGAGAAGCTGACAGTGTCCTTTCAGACAGGACAATCCATTTTCCAGACGGGGTAAATCAGGTCAAATAAAAGAAATTGAAATTAACAGTAAATAAAACAAATATGCTTTAATAGGTTCTATCTATTGCCTTTAAGTGGAAGTTACAATAAGCTGTGGATTAAAACAGATATATCCAATTGTTTTTGAGAAATATTGGTAAATGTTTGTACTGATTGACATCTGTACAGGATAATTAGACTCGCCCTGGCGGGCTCGTCAAATTATCCTGTACAGATATCAATCAGTACAAATATTTACCAATATTTCACAAAAACAATGGATATATCTATTACATCAAAGCGATGCACTGAATTTGACTTTGGGTCGTCGATGAAACGTCAGAACGGAGCGTTGGCGATAATACGGCGTTGCTTAATAAGATGTCATTTGCCCAGTGCTCGGACCCATCAAGACTCAGTGGGATTGGAACATTAAATTCAAAACAAACGTAGAACACCCTTTCAGTGCATGAGAATGAAACACTCCTTCGCATATGGTGTACCAAAAGGGTCAAAATGACCGATACCGGTCTACCCGCATTTTAGATATACGGGTATACCCGTAAATTTGCGGGTACATCCCTAAATTTGCAGGTACACCCCTAATTCAAATGCGGGTGTACCCGTAAATGTGCAGGTACACCCGCATTTAGCGGTCTACCCGCATTTTACGGGTAGACCTGCATTTTACGGGTACACCCCTATATTTGCGGGTACACCCATAAATTTACGGGTGTACCCGCATCTTAAAATGCGGGTATACCCGTAAAAATAGGAGTGTACCCGTAAAATGCAGGTCTACCCGTAAATGCTGACTGACAGATGTTTTTAAGGTAACCGGGCGCCATGGGCACATAGGGGCTACCCCCAGTTCGCCATCTGGGATTAGTTGTAGGTACTGCTCTTTTCCCTAGGCTGCCAATATGCTGACTCCTGTCTGCTTGACAGTTATCAGCTAGCCGATTGGGAGTCGGGTGACTTCTTTCGCGGAGGATGTGAGAAGTAGGTCAATCCCACCTCCCACATCCCCCGCTCAAGATGTCATGTAGGCACAGAACGCACCCAATGTTAAGCGTTTGTCCTGTAAAATGGGCAGTCCTCTGGCGGGGTTCGAATTTTGAATGCAGATGCAGACCAATGGTCGGGCTCTAGAATGTGGTGACACGTTGCCAATTCCGGCTGCAAAATGTGTCAGTACACAGCCCTTGTCTGACCGAGGAAAAAAGCTACTCATGCATTATCGGTTTTGGCTTCCATTAGTCTCTACCCCCACCCCTGCCGTGGTAGAGAAAACGCCTTGGACACGGTGCTTGTTAAAGGGTGATAATGCATGTAATTTTGAATTTTGAACGGCGGCCAAAAGTGAGCCAGGAAGGGTTACTATTAGACCAGCCAATTTCGGCTATTGCAAAATGTCCTAGTACCCGTGCTCTACCACCTTGAGAACACGCCTATGCTGTGTCGCTACCCCCCAGGTCTCTACAAAGATAATCTTGGTAGTACCATGTACTACTGGCCCCTACTTTCGTTGCGTTGGAGTGTCATATGTTGATGTTTTGGTTGTTGCTTTTCTCTTAATTTGTAGTTAATTCAGCCAATCAGTGTGCAGTTGTTGACTTCTATCGCGGAGGATGCGAAAGGAGGTCAATCCTATTTTGCTTCTTAGCTTTCCAGTTTCTGAAAAGGTGATGCTTTCATCGACGTAGGATGTCGAGTTCTTATAAATTCGTAAGTGGGTCAATTGGGACCAGACCGCCATATTTGCATATCATTATCTCATCCTCCGTGAAGGAAGATATCATATTGGGGATATATGGATTGTAATACAATATGGATCAGTACTGATTGTATGTGGTAGTGTTGTAACCCTCTTTTGTTCAGGATCAGTGTGGTTAGAATTATAATGTTTACACAGGCGTGTCTTTTAGTGGTGAAAAGTTATGTGGTTTGGCAAAGGCGAGTATGTGGCTAACCAGCCATTGTGCAATTTCGCTTTTATATCGTTTGAACGGTCGGTCTGAAAGGCTTTTTTAAGGGTCTTCCTGTGTCCAAATCCCTATCAAATTTGGTCATTACCGTTGCCCCGCCTATTAAATTGTTCTGTATTTGACCTACTCCAGAGATGTATGCTCCGTTCTGACAGCATGCTGTCTTCGCTTCGCACATTTCTGGGTTTCATCAGGAGGGTGTCCCCAAGGGGGCCTCTACGAGGCAGCCTTCTGGGCACCCAGCTGATGACTTCTCGGTAGCTGTCCTACACGAGGTATGGTGGGATTCCCCGTCAAGGATCCCAATGTACCTGCAAAAGAAATTATGATTAGTATGTATTGGAGTTAGGGTTAGGGTTAGGGCTAGGGTTAGGGTTAGGGTTAGGGTTACATAAGCCTAAGTTTAGACTTGTCTATCACCGATGTGTTGCGTCGGCGGAGCACTCATAAGTGCAAAGCAAATGAGCCGCAACCACAGCGCCCCGCTTCGGTTCAACCGGTTCTAGTCCAAGTCATGTAGGGTAGGGTCTGTAAGAGGTAGAAGCAGTGCTTATGTAACCACTGTATAAGAGTGTGTGGGTTTTGTGTTCCCCCCCGCACCCATGCAACCGGGGACCCAGGGCCACCGCCCCGGGAACGGCCAGTCCGCCCAAAGTGGGGGAATCATGTCCCCAGGGGCACCAGCCCGGGGCCCCCAGGTGCACGGAGAGGCGGAAATATGAGAATGGGGCCTTTATCTATGGGTTGGGCAGCATAAGCAGCACTGTTAAATTCTTAATAAAAACAGTTCACCTGTTCGCGACGGCGCAGGCCAGAAGCACAACACGGTCACGGTCTGATTGGGACAGTCCCCACCTAGGTTGCAACCAGCCCATGCCCCAGCAAGCACGTGATCACGACCAGGCGCAATTTTTCGTTTAAATAAATCATTTAGAGAGAAACTTATATGCTACTTCAGTTGATTCTCCCGACCCAGACACACAGATGAGACTGTCTGCCAAAATCGAGAGAACCAATGAATATGAGTCATTTTCCGGCACACACAGCCATAGCGACCAGTGCGCCTGAACAGGAATATATAGGTTCACAAATCCGCACACGCCAAACTACATACAAGCACTTTTGGCATATACGGATGTGCAAACCTAATGCATTCAGGATGTCCTGAACACAGTTCTGGGCATCTACATGTAATTAAAGACTGGTTATGGAACAAGGCACAGGGAACCAGATTGCCTCCCGCAGTCAGTAACCTAACGTTAGCAGCATTGGTTGGCTCTCTGATCGAAACCTAGAAACCTTAGTCCCACGCCCAGCATAATTAGATTGAGAGGTTTATATTGCTTTATGATCTAATCTCCCCTCGAGTCCCTGGGGGCAAGGATATATGGTGTTATTGGTTTGGGGCCAGGTGGTTATTGGAGGCTGTGTCTGTAATAGAAAGAAACATGCAGTATTAATGATCGCTGCATGAAAGGATTCCAGCGCTGGAAGAGAAATAAACTTGGATTAGTATTACATGGTTACTCTTTTATACTGCAGCTGTCTATATTTTATCGAATAACTCGGTGTCTTTCAAAAATGTAATGATTGCCTCGACTATCTGAGGCATAATGTTGCGTGGGGGGTTAAGTAGATCTTGTTCATCAAAAGTGTTGTATCCCAATATAAACAGTGCAGCTTTTAATTCCTGTCTGGGTTCTATATTTCCTTCACAGTGAAAAAGGATATGTTTGATGTTATTTTGTTCATCTTTATCACATCTATTACATTTGATGTGGTTTTGATTAAATACACAGTGGGTACCCAGCCCACTGTGGTTCAGTCGCAAACGCGTGTAAACCGCGTCATGCCTTCGTCTACCGCTGTAATGGGTAGAAGTATTTTTAACCTTAGGTTCTAGTCTATGATAGAAGCGACCTTTACTTTGTGGGTTGTCCCATAATTTTTGCCATTTTGTCATAATGGCCTGGTTAATTGCCGGGTATATTTCTGTTTTGGTCGGTAAGGTCTGATCGTTTTTACCGTTTGTCATTGCTGATTTGGCATTTGAGTCTGCCATTTCATTACCTGGGATATCTACATGGGAAGGAATCCATTCCAGGTAGATATTGTTGCCTTTGTCTTTGGCTGAGTCTAAGAGTAGTAGTATTTTGTTTATTTTATCTGGTCTTGTTTTTGATTGGCCAGATTGTAGGGCTTGTATTGAGCTGAGGGAGTCTGTAAGTATGACTGCCTCCGGGATGTTATTATCGATGATCCATTTAATGGCATGTTCTATTGCTATCAGTTCAATAGTAAATATAGACAGGCTTGGATTGGTTTTGAGTTCGATATTCACGTTTTCATCAGGGACCGAAACTGCTGCTCCTGCTGTATGTTTTTCAATATCTTTGCTGCCATCAGTATATATCTGTAATCTACCCCTATGTTCCCTTTTTATATAGTTTATACTAGTTTGTTTCATAAATGTTATGTCATTTTCCCCTTTTTTCCCAATGATGTCCTTGATTGCACAGGAGGGGGGGTTGTGCTTTAAGTCACACTTGTTTCTATAATGGGGTGGTTCGATATCCTTAGGTATGTTCAGCTCAGCTATGAGCTTCTGAACTGTAACGGAATATGGTCGGTATTGGTGTGCCTTTTTAGTAGTTTGGCACCCATGTTCCCCAATGAGGTCATTTACAGGCAGATTTTTACCCAAAGGCGAGGAACGTGCCCAATATTTTAGGATTAGTTCCTCTCTTCTTAAATGGAGTGGTTTTATGCCACATTCTACTTCGAGTGCATTAATCGGGGTGGATATAAATGCCCTTGTTGCAATGCGAAGGGCTTGGTTTTGTATTGTGTCGAGCTTTTTAAGTTGGGCTTGTGAGGCAGAGTTATAGGCTTGTGCGCCATAATCTAGTTTACTTAGGATGAGGGCTTTGTACAGGTTGATAAGGGTATTTTTATCGGCACCAAAAGTTGTGCCCGTGACCAAACGAAGAATGTTCAGGTCCTTCTTACATTTCTGGATGAGCTGTTTTATG
This sequence comes from Lucinisca nassula, assembly GCA_963580285.1. NCBI lineage: Eukaryota > Metazoa > Mollusca > Bivalvia > Lucinida > Lucinidae > Lucinisca > Lucinisca nassula. The sequence goes on from OY757011.1 coordinate 109,042,337, forward strand.
TGCTCATCCCATCTAAGTGCTTTATCAAGGATCATCCCTAGAAAGTTTACATTATCCACAAATTCAAGTTTTTTGCCAAAAAGTTTGAGATCGAATTTGGAGGTGTCGATGTTTTTCTTACGTCTAAAAAGTATGGCTTTAGTTTTAGTGTTGGACACCTTAAACCCCCACGCCTCAGCCCAAAATTCGATCTTTTTGAGTGCTTTTTGAAGGGCATCTACGGCGCAACTGGGTGAATAATGTTTTCTCCATATTGCGCTATCGTCTGCAAATTGCGACAGCTGCAGTCTTTCTTCAGGGTCGAGATTCTCTTTTAATGAAACCATGATTATATTGAAGAGGATGGGACTAATAACACTGCCCTGGGGACAGCCATTTTCTAAATTGTGCTGATTTGATGTTTCTTGTCCCACCCTTACTTGAATTTTTCGATTGTGGAGGAAATTGTGTATCCATTTGAGCATGTTTCCGTTTATGCCAAATTGTTTCAGTTTACAGATGGTTCCTGTTGACCACATGAGGTCAAAGGCTTTTTCCAGGTCTAGAAAGACGGCAGCTACTATCTTATTTTCCATAAAGGCCATATTTATCTCAGAGTCTAATCTGGTTAGTTGATCAGTGGTAGATCTGTTGGGTCTAAAACCGGATTGAGTGTCAGCCAGGTGCCCTTTGTTTTCCAAATGGGCCGTCAATCGTTTAGCAATCATAGTTTCCATTGTTTTACATATACACGATGTAAGTGATATAGGTCTATATGACCCTGGTTCCAGTTTATTTTTGTTTGGTTTCATAATAGGTATGATGGTGGCAAGTTTCCATTCAGGTGGGAGTTCTCCTCTTTGATAGGAGATATTCATAAGTTTTAATAGTTCCATTTTGGAGTTATCGGGTAGTTGTTTGAGCATTTCATAATGGATTGTGTCCGCTCCTGGTGTTGATTCCTTTTTGGATGATAGTGCAGTTCCCAGTTCAAAAAATGTGAAGGGTCGGTTTAAGTCCGAGTTATTTTCTGTTGCCTGAGGTTCCGGGATGTGACCAAGTCCCCTATCTTCCATAATTATTTTAATAGCTTGAAATTTAGGCATATGATTTGACGATTTCGACATATTGTCATAATGTTGTGCTAGAGCATTAGCTTTTTCTTTTTCATCGGTAATGATTGTTTTGTTTACCTCTAGACAGGTAATATGGTCTGTAGGTTTACCCCGGAAGCGGTTAATCATATTCCATACTGTTTTGGAGTTTGCCTTATGGTCTAGTTTAGATACAAAATCACGCCATGAATTGATCTGTTTGTCCCTTTTAATGTCTCTTGCTTCATTTTTTAACCTGTTATAGTTTCGTTTTTGTTCTGGATTTTTATTTTTAAGGTATTTCTTTCTAGCTTGTTCACGTTTTTTGATAGCTATAGTAATTTCCTGATCCCACCAGGGCGGTCGGAGTGATTTTACTTTTGGTTTTGTTTTAGGAATAGTTTTTTGACAGATTTGTTGGAGGGATTCTACAAAGTCTGTTGCTATTTCCTGTGTTGGATTGTTTTCGTTTATTTTTAATGTTTCTGCGCACAGAATTTTGAACTTTTCCCAATCAGCTCTTTGTAAGTTCCATTTTGGATTGTGGGCCGTCCCCAGTGCATTGAATTTTGAAAGAAATCGGAGGTAGATGGGGAGGTGATCGCTTCCACAAGTGTTGCCCAGGGTTTCCCAGATTGTACCTATGCTCAGGGCTGGAGTGGCTATTGACAGGTCAGGCGATGTAGTATATTCGGCCATCGTGGCTTCATCATTCTCATTGAGTATAATAAGGCAGTTATTTATGACGAGGTCAAGTAAAGTTTTTCCCCTTGTGTTTGATTTGGAGCTCCATAAGGAGTCATGGGCATTAAGGTCGCCTACAAGGATGAAATTTTTGGTAGGGATAAGGTCAAGGACCTTTTGATATTCATCAGCTGTGGACCCGCTTTCAGGAGGGTCATAGCAATTAAGAATGGTTATTTTGTCTTTTTCTAAATATATGGTGGTGGCACAGTATTCAAGGTTGGGTTGCTCAATTTTAAGGTCTAAGTTTGTGAAGGGTAAATCGTTTCTAATATATGTTAGGACTCCGCCTCCTCTGTCTATTCTATGTTTGAAGGAGGCGACTTTGTAATTGGGTATGTGGGGTATTTTATTTTTCAACCACGTTTCTTGTAGGCAAAGTAGATGGGGCTTAAGTTTTTTATCTTCCAGTTGTGACCTCAGTTCGGAGATATTGCCCATGCTACGGATGTTCCATTGAACCAATTCAAGGTCAGAAGCTGTTGTTACAGCCGCGTGTGTGAAGCCGTTGCTGTAGTCGTGGGGCAATGGCGGGGGTATTAGTGTCTACCGGAGGTCTCTTGTGATAGTAACGTATAAATGTTGTTACTATGGTACGTTGTCTTAGGGATGGAGTTATTTGGTCGTCTGGTTTTTTGCTGGGCAACCATTGTGTTGGCATTTGTATTTATAGGATCGGGCCTAACTTGGTTGGATGAGGCAGTTCCTGTATTTTGAGGAGCATACCTCGGCACATTTGGTTTAAAGGGAACTGGGGGCAGGTTATGGGTCTGTATGAGGGGGGGAGTGTTGTCCCTTTCATCCACATGCTTCTCTATGATGTTTGATACTACCCTTTCTTTCTGCTTTTTATTCATATTGGATGTGTTTGTGTGTAAGATGTCTGTTAATATGTGCTTTAATTGTAGTAGTGTAATGGTTTTCGTCATGTCAGGTCCGGTTGCTGGTTGTTCGGCATTTTTAGTTTTATTTATTTTCGGAAAGTCCGTTTCTAAATTAAAAAGGGAGGGGGGTTTAATCATCATGAGGGGCCCGTAAATGCAAGTAGACCGCTATTTCTTATTTTCTAATTATCCAATCAAAATGCCGCTTACATATCCACCTTTTTTGGATAAGGCTCTTATCTTTCTTGCGGCGTCTTTGATATACCTGTCCAATTCATGCTGTGTAAACACTCAATAATTTCAAATTTTAATGAGAATCAAGAGCGTTTATTGCACCCTTGAAAAAATCACGGGATAATCAGTCTGATTTGATATATTAAAATTTAACTAAGCGTATAATAAAATGTTTTGCATTTACTTTCCTGTCATTTATTTATTTATTTACACAGATTATCATGTGGGGTTTAGTTCCAGATATACAATGTTGAAGCATCAAGAAAACACGCCTATATATGTTTGACCCCCAGAAACCCCATTTTCATTTTGTGAAACTTGGGTTTATTGGGGTATACATTATTTTCCTTATTTTTGCTGAAAACATAGATTGCTGGTACTCTTTAGTACTCTTTATCTGAAGCGGTTCTAACGAGTACCCACAATCTATGTTTTGGAGCAGACATGACAAAAATAAAGTATACCCTTGTTAATCCCCGATTTGCTTTATGTATGGTTTGGTCTTCAAGGGTTTCAAATACGCATGATGATGACTCGAATCGCCCCCGCCCATCGGGGCCTGGAGAAATAAAATGGGCTACACAGTGCTTCCGCGCAGAGTTGAAACCGACCGAACTTGAGCACTGGTAAACAGCTTAGGTCTAAGCATGCCCAAGAAAAGTGATGCGAGTCGGACCACTCCTTAAACTCCAGCGGTTTCTATTGGCGGTAGGGCTTGAGATGTCATTTCATCTCAATGTCGTGTAAAATCCCACAAAATCGGAAGCAACGTCTCCAAAATGACTTAAATAGTGTTGACGGGGACGTAAACCCTCAACTCAAACAAACAAACAGATAACTCGAAAAGCTTTCTTATTTCGAAAGAATGTTTCCTGTTTTCTATCAAAGAAAAAAGTGTGTGTGTTGGGGGTGTGGGGGGGGGGGGGGGAGGAGGAGGGCGGCAAACTCATTCGTTTTTGTCTGGGAAAAAAAAAAAAAAAAAAAAAAAACAAGAGGGCCATGATGGCCCTGGATCGCTCACCTGATCCATAAGTAACAAGTGGGCCCCGGGGAGGGCCATTATTGACCCCAGGGCTATAATGTGCATAATGTTGAGGGAGGTCTAAACAGGTGAAGCTTCACACCAAATATCAACAAAGGCTATTATTTGAACAATCTTGGCAAAGGTCCACTAGATAAAGATACACACCAAATATCAAAGACCTGGGCCTTGCGGTTTCAGAGAAGAATTTTTTTAAAGCTATTCCCTACTTAAGCCTATGTGAAACTAAATGGCCCCGGGGCGGGGGCATTTATGGCCTCAGGGCTATAATTTAAACAATCTTGATAGAGGTCCACTAGATGAAGCTTCAAACCAAATATCAAAGACCTGGGCCTTGCTGTTTCAGAGAAGAAGATTTTCCAAGATTATCCCTATATAAGTCTATGTAAAACCAGGCCCCGGGGCGGGGGCATTTGTGGCCCGAGGGCTATAATTTGAAAATCTTGGTAGAGGTCCACTAGATGAAGCTTCATACCAATTATCAAAGACCTAGGCCTTGTGGTTTCAGAGAAGAAGGTTTTTTCAAGTTTTCCATATATAAGTCTATGTTAAACCAAAGGGCCCCGCAGCGGGGGCATTTTTGGTCCCAGGGCTATAATTTGAACAATCTTGGAGGTCCACAAGATGAAGCTTCATACCATATATCAAAGACCTGGGCCGTGCGGTTTCAGAGAAGAAGATTTTTAAAGATTTTCCCTGTATAAGCCTATGTAAAACCAAAGGGCCCAGGGGCGGGGGCATTTTTGGCACCAGCACTATAATTTGAACAATCTTGGTAGAGGTCCACTAGATGAAGCTTCATACCAAATATCAAAGACCTGGGCCTTGCGGTTTCAGAGAAGAAGATTTTTAAAGATTTTCCCTATATAAGCCCGTGTAAAACAGAAGGGCCCCGGGGCGGGGGCATTTTTGGTCCCAGCACTATAATTTGAACAATCTTGGTAGGGGTCCACTAGATGAAGCTTCATACCAAATATCAAAGACCTGGGCCTTGGGGTTTCAGAGAAGAAGATTTTTAAAGTTTTCGGTGAAAAAAATCTATTTTTGGCTCCTGTGACCTATATGTGCAACGGACCGGAACCATTTGAACAACTTTGAAAGGGGTCCACATAAGGATCATTCCTGTGAAGTTTGGTCAAAATCCGATCAGTGGTTTAGGAGGAGATGTCGTTTGAAGAAATTGTTTACGCACGGATGACAGACAAAAAGTGATCCTAATATAAAACACAAGAGGGCCATGATGGCCCATGATCGCTCACCTGATCCATAGTGTAACAAGTGGGCCCCTGAGAGGGCCATTATTGGCCCCAGGGCTTTAATGTGCATAATGTTGAGGGAGGTCTTAAAGGTGAAGCTTCATACCAAACATCAACAAAGGCTATAATTAGAACAATCTTGGCAAAGGTCCACTAGATGAAGCTACACATCAAATATCAAAGACCTGGGCCTTGCAGTTTCAGAGAAGAAGATTTTTTTTTACAGATATTCCCTTCATAAGCCTATGCAAAACCAAATGGCCCCGGGGCTATATAAATCTATGTAAAACCAAAGGGCTCGGGGATGGGGCATTTGTGGCCCCAAGGCTATAATTTGAAAAATCTTAGTAGAGGTCCACTAGATAAAGCTCCATACAAAATATCAAAGGCCTTGGCCTTGCAGTTTCAGAGAAGATCTTTAAAGATTTCCCTATATAAGTCTATTTAAAACCAAAGGGCCCCGGAGCATGGACATTTTTGGTAACCGGGGCGATTATTTGAAAAAATCTTGATAGAGGTCCACTAGATGCAGCTTCATACCAAATATCAAAGACCCAGACCTTTTGGTTTCAGAGAATAAGATTTTTAAAGATTTTCCCTATATAAGTCTATGTAAAACCATAGGGCCCCAGAGCGGGGGCATTTTTGGCCCCAGAGCTATAATTTGAACAATCTGGGTAGAGGTCCATTAGCTCCAGCTTCATACCGAATTTCAAAGTCCTGGGCATTGTGGTTTCAGAGAAGAAGATTTTTAAAGATTACCCCTATATAAGCCTATGTAAAACCAAAGGGCCCCGGGGCGGGGCCATTTTTGGCCCCAGCACTATAATTTGAATCATCTTGGTAGGGGTCCTTTAGAAGAAGCTTCATTCCAAATATAAAAGACCTAGGCTTTGTAGTTTCAGAGAAGAAGATTTTTAAAGATTTATCCTATATAAGTCTATGTAAAACAAAAGGGCCTCGGGCTGGGGGCATTTTTGGCCCAGGGGCTATAATTTGAACAATCTTGGTAGGGGTCCATTAGATGAAGCTTCATACCAAATATCAAAGTCCTGGGCCTTGCGGTTTCAGAGAAGAAGATTTTTAAAGATTTTCCCTATATAAGGCCATGTAAAACCAAAGGGCCCCGGGACGGGGGCATTTTTTGCTCCAGCACTATAATTTTAAAAATCTTGGTAGGGGTCCACTAGATTAAGTTTAATACCAAATATCAAATTCCTGGGCCTTGTGGTTTCAGAGAAGAAGATTTTTAAAGATTTTCCCTATATAAGCCTATGTAAAACCAAAGGGCCACGGGGGCGGGGGCATTTTTGGTCCCAGCACTATAATTTGAACAATCTTGGTAGGGGTCCACTAGATGAAGCTTCATACCAAATATCAAAGACCTGGGCCTTGTGGGGGCATTTTTGGTCCCAGTACTATAATTTGAACATTCTTGGTAGGGGTCCACTAGATGAAGCTTCATACCAAATATCAAAGACCTGGGCCTTGTGGTTTCAGAGAAGAAGATTTTTAAAGATTTTCCCCATCAAAGCCAATGTAAAACCAAAGGGCCCCCAGGCGGGGGCATTTTTGTCCCAGCACTATAATTTGAACAATCTGGGTAGGGGTCCACTAGATGAAGCTTCATACCAAATATCAAAGTCCTTGGCCTTGTGGTTTTAGAGAAGAAGATTTTTAAAGATTTTCCCTATATAAGCCTATGTAAAACCAAAGGGCCCGGAGCGGGGGCATTTTTGGCCCCAGCTCTATGATTTGAACAATCTTTGAAGGGGTCCACTAGATGAAGCTTCATTACAAATATCAAAGTCCTGGGCCTTGTGGTTTCAGAGAAGAAGATTTTTAAGGATTTTCCCTATATAAGCCTATGTAAAACCAAAGGGCCCTGGGTGGGGGGCATTTTTGGCCCAAGGGCTATAATTTGAACAATCTTGGCAGAGGTCCTTTAGATGAAGCTTCATTCTAAATATCAAAGTCCTGGGCCTTGTTGTTTCAGAGAAGAAGATTTTTAAAGATTTTCCCTATATAAGTCTATGTAAAACCATAGGGCCCCAGAGCGGGGGCATTTTTGGCCCCAGGGCTACAATTTGAACAATCTTGGTAGAGGTCCATTAGATCCAGCTTCATACCGAATTTCAAAGTCCTGGGCCTTGTGGTTTCAGAGAAGAAGATTTTTAAAGATTATCCCTATATAAGCCTATGTAAAACCAAAGGGCCCCGGGGCGGGGCCACTTTTGGCCCCAGCACTATAATTTGAATCATCTTGGTAGAGGTACTTTAGAAGAAGCTTCATTCCAAATATAAAAGACCTAGGCCTTGTAGTTTCAGAGAAGAAGATTTTTAAAGATTTTCCCTATATAAGTCTATGTAAAACCAAAGGGCCTTGCGGTGGGGGCATTTTTGGCCCAAGGGCTATAATTTGAACAATCTTGGTAGGGGTCCATTAGATGAAGCTTCATACCAAATATCAAAGTCCTAGGCCTTGCGGTTTCAGAGAAGTAGATTTTTAAAGATTTTCCCTATATAAGGCCATGTAAAACCAAAGGGCCCCGGGACGGGGGCATTTTTTGCTCCAGCACTATAATTTTAAAAATCTTGGTAGGGGTCCACTAGATGAAGCTTCATACCAAATATCAAATTCCTGGGCCTTGTGGTTTCAGAGAAGAAGATTTTTAAAGATTTTCCCTATGTAAAACCAAAGGGCCACGGGGGCGGAGGAATTTTTGGTCCCAGCACTATAATTTGAACAATCTTGGTAGGGGTCCACTAGATGAAGCTTCATACGAAATATCAAAGACCTGGGCCTTGTGGGGGCATTTTAGGTCCCAGCACTATAATTTGAACAATCTTGGTAGGGGTCCACTAGATGAAGCTTCATACCAAATATCAAAGACCTGGGCCTTGTGGTTTCAGAGAAGAAGATTTTTAAAGATTTTCCCAATAAAAGCCAATGTAAAACCAAAGGTCCCCGTGGCGGGGGCATTTTTGTCCCAGCACTATAATTTGAACAATCTTGGTAGGGGTCCACTAGATGAAGCTTCATACCAAATATCAAAGTCCTGGGCCTTGTGGTTTCAGAGAAGAAGATTTTTAAAGATTTTCCCTATATAAGCCTATGTAAAACCAAAGGCCCTGGGTGGGGGGCATTTTTGGCCCAAGGGCTATAATTTGAACAATCTTGGCAGAGGTCCATTAGATGAAGCTTCATTCTAAATATCAAAGTCATGGGCCTTGTTGTTTCAGAGAAGAAGATTTTTAAAGATTTTCCCTATATAAGGCCATTTAAAACCAAAGGGCCCCGGGATGGGGGCATTTTTTGCCCCAGCACTATAATTTGAACAGTCTTCGTAGGGGTCCACTAGATGAAGCTTCATACCAAATATCAAATTCCTTGGCCTTGTGGTTTCAGGGAATAGGATTTTTAAAGATTTTCCCCATAAAAGCCAATGTAAAACCAAAGGGCCCTGTGGCGGGGGCATTTTTTGTCCCAGCACTATAATTTGAACAATCTTGGTAGGGGTCCACTAGATGAAGCTTCATACCAAATATCAAAGTCCTGGGCCTTGTGGTTTCAGAGAAGAAGATTTTTAAAGATTTTCCCTATATAAGCCTATGTTAAACCAAAGGGCCCCGGGGCGGGGGCATTTTTGGCCCCAGCACTATAATTTGAACAATCTTGGTAAAGGTCCACTAGATGAAGCTTCATACCAAATATCAAAGACCTGGGCCTTGTGGCTTCAGAGAAGAAGATTTTTAAAGATTTTCCCTATATAAGCCAATGTAAAACCAAAGGGCCCCGTGGCGGGGGCATTTTTTGTCCCAGCACTATAATTTGAACAATCTTGGTAGGGGTCCACTAGATGAAGCTTCGGACCAAATATCAAAGTCCTGGGCCTTGTGGTTTCAGAGAAGAAGATTTTTAAAGATTTTCCCTATATAAGCCTATGTAAAACCAAAGGGCCCCGGGGCGGGGGCATTTTTGGCCCCAGCACTATAATTTGAACAATCTTGGTAGGGGTCCTCTAGTTGAAGCTTCATACCAAATATCAAAGACCTGGGCCTTGTGGTTTCAGAGAAGAAGATTTTTTAAGTTTTTGGTGAAAAAAATCTATTTTTGGCTCCTGTGACCTAGATGTGCAACGGACCGGAACCATTTGAACAACTTTGAAAGGGGACCACCTAAGGATCATTCCTGTGAAGTTTGGTCAAAATCCGATCAGTGGTTTAGGAGGAGATGTCGTTTAAAGAAATTGTTTACGCACGCACGCACGGACGGACGGACGCACGGACGCACGACGGACGAGACAAAAAGTGATCCAAAAAGCTCACCTCGTCACTACGTGACGGTTTGCTAAAAAAACGAAACATTTCGTTTTTGGGTGGTAAAATCTTCCAGTATATCTGAAAAGGCGCGTTTTCGTAATGTCTTGTGATATTCAAGCAAAGAATAAGAATGTGCGTAAATACTGCGCGGAAGCGCAGGCAGATGCATGTATGTGTGTGCGGAGTGCGTTTTAGTTGTAAATTTCACAAACAACTAAGGTAAAATATATACGGGCCTACTTCCACTACCACTATATCTTTTAATACCACTATTAATACCACTATTATATCTGCCATAACTACTACAACTACAGCTATATAAGCCTGCCCAGGAAAAGCGTGGATAGGTAAACTGACCGGCTCAAAAATGACCTAAAACAGTGTTAACTGGACTGTTAAACTCCAATACAAACACAACTACTACCGCCACTATTCATGCTACCT